>OY757143.1:17503205-18753205 GCA_963583835.1 Drosophila immigrans | reverse complement strand
TGGATGGTGTCGGTAGTCGGTGGTTGGTGGTCGGTGGTCGGTGGTTGTGGTGGTGGGGCAAATGCATAGAAAATATATACAGTTACTGTGATTAGTTTGGCTGTGTGAGAGCATCGCTCGGTGGGTTTTCTTTTTGTTTTCCTTTTTTACTTTGTTTTTCGACTATTATAAGTATATATTTTGTAAAAGCATACAAAAAGGATAAAGTAACAAAACAAAAGTACAACTCATTTCACAAGAGAGTAACGACTAATGCAAAAGCAATCAACTTTTAATTTCAATTTGCAATTCTCAATCAATATTCAATTTTATAAAGTTGTTTGTGGTTTTGGGTTACACTTTCAATGATTTCCATCAATTACAACAACAATATTAAAAATACTTGACAGCCAATTACTTGTACAACAATTTATGTATTTTTTCGATTTTTCATTTTTTTTTTTTTTTTTTTGTTAGTAAAAGGCATAAACACACATTGAGTTAAGTAGGAGAGTAAACAGTTAACAGTTAGGTTATGAAAACATAATATGAAATAACACATCAAGTAAATGGATAGGGATTGTTGAAGGGGTTGAAGGAGACACAGAGAGAAAGAGAGAAATGGTAAACGTCAACACATCGAGTAGGAAAACATAAAAAATAAATAACATTTGAAATAGAAAGGTCAACACACTGCAAGACATAACTTGAACTGTATTCGAAAAATTGTAGGGTATTCAAAACTCCATATGCTAACTTTAAATTAAATTCTCATGCCGCAGAGTAAAGCTTGCGAAAGCTTTCAGAGCAAGATATAGTAAAAAGTATTTATCAATCATCGTAGATCAGTCATGCAATAGTATTAAAATTATAGAGTAAATCACCTTTTATTTTATTTTGTTGTATAAGAAGACAAATGATAATATTTGTTAATTTAATTTGCGACGAACCAAAAAATATTATATTCTTGTAAGGTTAAACGACAAACCAACAAAAAATAAAAAATAATTTGTAGTATAACATTTTTATCAAACAATTACAAAAAAATGTCGAAATAATTGTAAATCGAATAATTAGGTTAATTTAACCACTGTATAGGGACACGTAATATTTTATTTATTTATTTGCCTTTTAAAGTAAACTCTCCGCAAATCAGACAAACAAAAGTCAATGCCATTTCAACTTGCACACAAGCAAACACACACCTCACACCACACACTCACAGGCATAGACACAGACAGACATTCTAATGGGCTGTCGCGACTCGCGAATCGGGGACGCTAAACCTCAGAGCCGTAGACCTTACTAGACTATACGATACCATATGAACAGGGAACCGCCGCTAAGCCAGCTACTAAATATGCTGCGTGTTAGTAATAAGGCAAATAAAATGACACATCCACACAGACATACAGATGCACAGAGTGGCCTATATACAGAGCCAGCAGATATCTAAGCGTTGTTACTATTTCTATATATACAATATACGTATATATGTACATATAGTATATCGGTATAAAGCATTGGCTATACGAGTATGTGAAAGCGTCGTCAGGTCGCACGCTCGACGGAGTTTTTGGTGCTGTTTCTGTTTCTGTTTCTGGTCTCGTTTGCTTTTCGTGTGCGAAATCGCAGCCACATGGAGGAGGCTATCGATCGGCGCTGAGTGCTCCACATAACTGTAACTGTAACTGTGTTGTATGTTGCCCTTGACTTGTTCTGGTTGTTGCTGTTGTTGCTGCTGTTGCTGCTGTTGCTGCTGTTGCTGTGGACGTTCTTGTAGTAGGTGTAATCAACAATTTGCGACGCTGATTGACGAATGACGAAGGCGCCACAGTAGACCACAGTTGTAGCAACTTACACGCATTCACGCAGCTTGTGCCGAGCTTTGGGGAGAGGATAAACATGACCCGTTGGGGCAGGGTAGGGCTGGGGTGTTGTAAACCAAATGTTGTTGTTAAGTTCTCAGTTGACGACGTGGCAGGTGTGTTTGTTCGGCTTGCTTTGTTTGTTTGGCTTGCCCCCCCAAATATGAAATGCGAAAATTATAGCCAACTGGAATATAATTTGCCAATTTCGCGACCACAAATATAATTATTATTATTATTGTTGCAATATTGTGGATCGAACTGCGACAGCGACACGTGGCAAATGTCAATTCATTTGAAATTTGCATTCTATTTGAGTTCCATTTTACCATGTCCTGTTTTGCATATTCCTTTACAATTCGATCACGCCAGGTGTTCATTAAACTTTCACCTTTTCGCAATGGCTTCCCGAACTAATCGCTGAATCTATATCACAATGGATTAGCTATTTTTAAACATACCACCGGCAAACCACCAAGTTAGCGCCAGCAACACTCTAGCTTTTCCCCCCTCTTCCCTCCACAGTTCACTCAGTGAATTCAAGCACACGCAACGTGGAACACAAAAAAGATTGTCGAAATTACAGCCAAAACCTCTAAATTTTTCTCTACTTTTAACATTCCTGTTCATGTTGTTGTTGTTGTACAGAGGAGGGTGACAAAACGCTAATGAACAGCGCTCACGGAAGCCAATGGCAGCTGCCCCCAAAAGTTTGATACTATGTTTATTTAGCGCTTTTATGTCAAATCGAATATGGTCACACAGGCTGCTTTAACCTCTAATTGATTGGAATTAGTTTTGTATTCTGTAAATACGAAGCTTATTAATCATAAAAACCTACAACTAAACATTAAAAGGCATGTCAGATGATTGCAATGAGTAGTTTAAAATGAGTCCCATTTTTAATTACGTTTAAAATGTACAGGTGACGTAATTGAATGTCCATCTTGGGTTTATTAAATTGTACTTATAAAAACCGTAATTGAATAGTTCTTACAAAAGTAGTCGGGAACTAGGAGTTAATTGCAGTGCAGCTTTTAATAACGATAATTAGCTGATGGTGGGTGGTGTGAGATTTTCTGGCCACGTAGATTGCCGCCATTGATTTGTTTCATAATAATCAATTGTCGGGGCGCCGAAAATTAACATGTAGTTGCAGCTACACGACGTGACAAAGGAACAGGAAGTGTACAACACATTAACGACTGTAATTTATTGCGGCCCTATTGATTGCTGCAATGGCTTAGATTGTTGAAGATTGTTTTGTGATTGTTGTTTGCTTTTGGGCATTGTTTGCTGTTAACTTGTTGTAAGTACTTGGTTGACATGGACACGAGGTGCCTAATTATAGATCAATGAGAAACATAAATAATTTATTTGCCTTTCGAGCTGG
This sequence comes from Drosophila immigrans, assembly GCA_963583835.1. NCBI lineage: Eukaryota > Metazoa > Arthropoda > Insecta > Diptera > Drosophilidae > Drosophila > Drosophila immigrans. The sequence goes on along the minus strand of OY757143.1, from coordinate 18,749,965 downwards.
AAATGGAGCTGACAATCGAAACTGTAGCCGGAGTTCAATTTAGCGGTTGAAAGAACAGACAACTTGAAACATTTGTCAAGTTTCCTTTGTTGAGGCTTGTGATTAACATAAATTCTATTGTTAAGTCGTCTGATATAAGTTTGCAATTAACATTTCTATGCAAGAATCAACTGTTGCAAACTCCAATTCAATTTTGTATATTGACTTCGATAAAAGAGTTATTCTATTTCATTTAAGGCTGATCTATCCACACTGCAACCACAACACAGCACTACATAACTGTTCCTCGTTCTCATCTATATCCTTTTTACGTTCAGTCTACGTCCTTGTCGACAGCTACTAACGGGCACTGGACATATGTGATTGTGAGTGTAAGGAGCTCGGAAAGCAATGACTTGAGTTTAGTTTAGTTGAGTTGAAATGGGAAGAGCTGAGCCGAATCAAGTGCAAAATGCACTTGAAAATCAACAATCAAATACTGTGGCACAGCCAGAGGCACACAGGTGGCCTGCCAGCCAGGTCCCAAAGACTCAAGCTCGAGCTCAAGATGGGAGCAGAAGAGCTGAAGAGAAGAAGAAGTACGCAGGCTAATGAAAAATGCAGCTGCAGCAGCCGCAGCTGCGACTGACACACAGAAAGGCGCATAAAAAAGGAAAAACCTAGTGCCAGCAGTGGCGCTTAGACAATGCAGTCAACTGGATGGGAAATGTGAAAGCGGGAAAGGCAGATGGAAAGAGAAAGATAAAGAGAGTGAGAGAGAGAGGAGAGGCTAGGCAAGAGAAGATGCTTTGCTATTCAGGGACAGCTATAGAGACATTACAGGCAATTTCACTAAATGACACTGAACGTGTTGCCCCCCATCCCGCATTCCTCAGTAGCCTGCAGCCTCTTGGTTTCTGGCAAAAGCCTTGCCGGGTGTTGATGCTTCTTTTGTTTTGCAGTTGCAGCCCTGAGGCAAAAAAGCCTCAAGGTGTTCACAGCTCATGCGGTGCATGGTTCTTGTTATAGTCTCCATAACTGGCACATGGCCAGGGGCGGGGCTAGGGGCAGGGGCAGAGGCAAGGGACTTACGAAAGAGGCTTTGCAGTAAATTTGCTACACAAATCAGCATTAAATAGACCCACGACTATAAGCTCAGACCCCAGACCTTAGGCATCAGAGTCGCATGGCCTGCAACCTATTCTTCAGCAGTTCATTAGGGTCAATATTGCCATTGGCCACTTCAAAGGCAACCGCAATGTGGTCCAGTCTAGAGTGTTTAATGTTTGTTCTCAAACAAAAACACACCAATTGTGACTTTTAAGTTTCCAGGTAAAAAGAAAATATTTGTACGGTTGATTTGTCTGCAGGAATTTTACTAATTTTCCACATTAATTGCATTAGCAACTGTGAACAAAAATATGTTGAAATTTTGTATTATATACATATGTACATATTTTAGGTACATGATATTTTACGTTACTTTAATGCAATGTAAACTGTATATTTTGTAATAGATTTATAGACTCCCAGTTGGTCGGATAGTTGATCAAATGAAAATCAATGGAAATGCAGTTTGATACGCATTAAATACATAAAACCCATTCAACACCTAAGACACATAGCACAGTCTTTACATCGAGAGATACCTATTTTGAGAAAATACAAAACACATATATTTTAAAAAAATGTGCGAAAATATACCGAATGGTATATTTTGCGTACGAATATAATTCTACTTTGAAAAAGATCCACAATGTATTATAAACGGGTAACCAAACCAACAGAATCTGGTGTTTATCCTAAAAAATTGCTTCTTGAATAACTTCTGTTTTCCATCCGATCGCTACCAATAAAGTTATTAGTATGCATACCAAAACCCAAAAATTCTAGGGTGTGGTCAAAATTCTAATATGCGTAACACATATAACAATACATTCATCAAGTTTGGCGTCTCAATGTATAATAATCTCTGAGATCTAGGTGTTCATACACTCAGGCAGACAGATAAACAGACTTGTGTTAATTCGATGTGGGTTGGAGATGCCCTCTTCTTTTGGCACTAAGTTCTAATGCCCTTCTACCCAATGGGTAGCAGGTCTTAAAAGGAAAACCAGACCAGACAAACAACCAAAGACGTTGTGGTCCAGAGTGCTCGGCTGGGATATATGGATTAACTAAATATACATTTTTTTCTGCAAGAATTTTTAAATATTATACTCTGCATTTATTTTTAAACGTCATTTAATTTTAAACCTTTATTCAATAAGATATAATATTAGTTTTTACCATGCAAAGTTGCAGTTCTTCAAAAGATTGTTTTCAAACTGTTTGTGTGTACAAACATTATTTTAGTCTAAACATACAAAGTTAAGATAGCTTGCCAATGGGCGATGAATTTAAATACGGAGAGAGAGAGTAGAAATAGTGTAAGAGAAAAATTCTGTTTCGGAACCAGAACCAGAAAGCAAAGGCAAAAGGCACAAGGCGCAGATTGTATAATGAAATCGGAATCGGAATTGGACCAACGACTCAAAGTTTAGACATGTGGAACGGTCGGTTTGTGGTCGTGGGGAGATTCTAACCCACGGGCACCGCAAATTAAAGTCGTTTTGTGGCTTAATGTGCCAGTCTGTGTATATAAGTATGCATGTGTTTTTGTAATAGTGTGTGTATTTGTGTTTCCTTTAAATATGTGTTGGTGTTTGAGTTCTCTGTTTCAGGGTGGACGCACAGTGTGCTGCAGCGGAAGTAAGCGTTTCTTTTAGTTTTACTTTTGCTGTACTTCCGGCCATGAAATGTAAACGTCGCTTTAGTTTTCTTTAGTTTTTTTTCTTTTTCTTTTGAAAATGAAAATGTCAAACGACTGTCGACTGCCGTCTGACGACTCTGACGCCAAAGGATGTCGAAATGTGCTGCTAATTGAACGCGTGTCGCGGCTTGATTAAAGAGAATTTCAGCCATGACTATACACAAGGCAGTTCCCAATCGATCTGTCTTGCACTCCATTTCACATAAATCAGAGGCAGCAGCAGAAGGTGAGCAGAGGCGACGCAGCACAGTACAGTGAACAGAAATATGCTACATAATTTGTTCGTAATAAAATTTTTAAAAGTGCTGCGCCAAGCACTAAAATTCAACTCAACTCAACTCGACAGATGCCGAGCCGAGGAAAATACAATTGAAGGTAGAGCCCAGTGGGGCAGTGGGTAAGGAGAGGGCAGTGGAATCGGGTGTTTTTTCGTTTCCATTTGATTGCAGTTGAGTGCAGTTGCTGCATTTGCTTGGCAAAGGAAGTGGGCAGAAACTTGTAAAAACTTTACGTTGACAAAAAGAGGCATCGTTAAAGTCAAATGCCTTGGGAGAGAATGTGTAAAAGATTTCGGGTTTTCGGGATTTCAGCAAAAATTATGTGTACATATTTGAATAACTTATTACTTACATGAAGGCTGCAATTATTAACGTTGATTGTTCTTAGATCTTACCACAATGTTTAGACACGAATATTTACAGGCGCGAGTGAGAAGAATTACAGCGAAAACTTGTAGATTTCATGGTATTCATTGTATCAGATGTAATTGATGGAAGACTAGAGCAGAATGGCAGAAGCTATGCCTGGCCTTGTACTATATGTAGATTGGCTACATTATCTCTAAATAAAGTTAACACATTCTATAGAGACTATCGCTATTTATTGAATCTCCTGCGTATCCTATAATATTTCAAGAAGACGTTGCCAAAAATCATACGTAAAACTGAAGAAAGCATTTTAGTTGTTAGTTGAGTTAAAGAGTGCACATATGTATGAATTGTAAATCATTAGCCGCTTGTCAGTTTGTTGCGGGTTGGCAGCCCCAAGTTAAATGCCATGCAATTACTATTTGGCCCACTTGTCGAACGTTATACAAACAAAGAATCGAAAACAAAACTGAAAAATTTACAAGAAAATTAAATATTTTTTCATAATTAAGCGCATGCGAGCAACGCACAAACAGCGAAAGGAGGAAACAAGAGAACGATAGAACTATAGAAACAGAATGATAGAAAGTCAGAGAAAGAGAGAGAGACTTAAAGTGAGTGACAGAGCAAGAAAGAGAGAGCAACAACAATAGCTTAATTTTAAAAATGAGCGCGAGGCAATGCAAACATGCAAGAGGCAATATTTTTGTTGTTCTTTTTTGTTAAGAAAATTATACGATAGTTGCTGGCCTAACGATACTTTCGATATGCCGCACACATACATACACAGATACAGATAGTTGTCGCACACACTCGCGCACACACACACACACACACGCACAGAGACTGACAGCCATACTTATATAAGCTAGAAGCTATATTTACTAAACCTAGCACGCTACTATGTTCTTAGTCACACAGAGCATGGGCCACAGCACAGAGAGAGAGAGAGAGAGAGAGACAGTGAGTGAGAGAGATATACAATATAATATATTTAAGAGAGATAGATAGAAAGAGAGAGCATTGCGATTAGACGTTTAGACACCAATAGTTTATTAAATGTTGAGGAACATAAAATTGTTGACTGTACCTAATATTTCAGATATTGTTTTTTGGCATGTGCGTTGCATACTTTAAGGCGTTATTTGGTTGGGTGTGTCAGAGGAGAAAGAGAGAGAGCGAGAAAAGAGCGCATGATAAATTGTAATTTGATGTCGCGTACCTGCGTTGAGAAAAAATTAACAGTAAGGTGTTTGTTATGTGTGTGAGTGTGTGTAGGTGTGTGTGTTAACTTTCTTTTAAATTTTTGGTGCGTGCTTCGAATAGTCGAGATAGAGAGGAACATAGAGAGGGAAAGTAGGGAGATAAGAGAGATAGAGAAAAATAGAAGAAATGATAAGCAATTTATTTTGTTTAAGTATGTGTGTATGTGTGTTTGTGGAAAAGAAAAGCTTAAGATGAGCGATAGAAAACGAAAGCATTTTATTGTATAATGCGCAAGTTTTGAGTGTTGAACAGAAAAACATAAAATATATATTCATAAAATATGTGAATGTGATGCATTATCAGTCAAGTTAGGTTCTTAGGTTCTCAGATACACGAAATGTACATATGCAGCAATTGATTGGTACTATCCCAAAAAGAATGCTAAAAATTCAATTTTGTCGGCTGAACACGATTGAGGGCGAAGCTTTTCCGAAAATTTCTTAAATTACTTTATTAAGAATGGATTTATAAAGAAAATAATAAGAAAAGATTTCAACAGTTTGGTTACGATAAATAATTATTTCATTGGATTTCAGTATATTTTTTTAATATATCAGCAAGGATAAGATATTTGTACATATGGATGGGCCGGCAAAGCTAAACTCAAAGGCTTGCTAAACTACTTAAACACATTATTTAGTATAACGTATTATAATATGTAGTTATTATGTTGTTGGTAATACGCCAGCTCCGACTTACCCAGAGTGCTGCAAGTGGGTAAATTTTTAAAGACTTACGAGAACCCAAGCAAAAACAATGAAAGACCCCAGCAACCCCACTCTTTTGTTTTTTCCTTATGCTATACGTACACGTTGCGGTATTTTCTTTAAGTAATTTTCTTTGTTTTCTTTTTTGATATTGCATATTAATTTCTTTTTAGTTTTCAGCGCTTGCTTCAACATGTGAATGTTCCACAAAAGAATAAATAATATTTGTCAACGGAGCCCAAATTAAAATTTTTATTTCAATTTGTGGCAAAGGTGGTTTCGTTTTGGCAATCGCAAGTGTGATTGTCAAGACGAAAATTCTATCTTTATACTTTTTGTAAAACATTCAAATTATGTTTACTTATGTTTACCGTTAGCTGAGCGTTTTGGTTTTTCATTGTTTTCTACGTTTGACTTTGTGGAACAAATTTCGCAATTGAATCAAGTTGAGCTCCTAGATCGAAAACGGGAATGAGAGGCAAGTAAGCTTTACAGAATCTTTTTGGGAAAACTTGATACCATTTTCATATTTATAGATTTAAATGCTTTTTTTGTTGCTTGTTTTGTGTTTTGTGTGTTTTGTTGGTGGATTGTTCTGGTTGTTAGTTAATGTTGCATACTTTCTTTTGGTTTAGTTGTTGATATTTGTTGATTTGTATTGTATGTAGTTAAGTTTTCATTTCATGACTACAAATCAAAGTAAAGCTTTAAGATGAGCATAAATTAATTGTTTTTCTAAATTATTAACTGAAACTTCGTTAAGAACTAGTTTAAACCGCACACGCAAAATATTCTGATGTACAAATATGTGCTGACAAAATTGACACCCAAATGTGCTCACTTTGTGGCTTTTAACTCGTTGAGTGGCTAAATTGATTTATGCTAATCACTGAGCTGCTGATGATAATTAAAATCTGCAACATTTGCATTTGCAAATTATGGCGTTAATTTGTGAGAAAATATCTAACAGGAGCGGTTAAGCGGACCATTCAGTGAAAACTAATTTTCCTTCAGCTTAAAGTTGTATTTAATTTTGTTCAAATTCAGTTTTAAATGAAATACTCAATAGTGAACTGGGGATCTTTACGGTGGTTATTTTGAATCCTTTTTTGTACAGTTTGATTTTCATAAGTTGTATATAAAATATTTAAAATTGCGAATTAGAATTGAAAAGAAACTTTCCCTTTTTTAAGATCCTGAGATTTACACATTTCAAATGTACCCTAATTTCTGTCCATAAAATTGGTGGATTTCTTTAAATGCTTCAACTAAAAAATTATATTTTGTGTGCGCGCATTTACTTAATGGTAGACTATTAAAATAAATATAAAATATGTGTGTGTGTGTGTAGATATAAGTATGTTAATGACATGAGTTGGTTTTCTGAGATTGCTATTTTGCAGGTGTGACTTGAGTTAAGTTGGCAGCTCTTGCAGTACAGTCGCTTGCTCTTTACTTATGCGGCATCCGGGGGCAGAGGTACTACAAGTACCTATGTACAAGGGTCGTTCAAATCAAAGCAATGAAAATGCTTGTAAATATTCAATGCAATTTGTTTTTTTTTTTTGTTTTTTTCTTTTGTCTGTCTTTAAAGGCGGGGTTTTACCCGTCAGCTACGTCCCTGCTTTGCAGTTTATAAAATATTCAAAATATTTTATTGGCTCTGGCATAATGAAAATGGCGAAAAGAAAGACAACACACACCAAATGCACACCAACAAAGTATTTTAAATATTTTATATGCAAATGCGTAGCAGAAAATTAAAATAAAATCTACACTAAACAAAAAAGCAGTTCCAGTTACAGTTACAGATACAGATAGAGAAATGAGAGTTAACTTTGCAGAGTATATGTAGATAGAGTTATAGGCAAAAGCAATGAATTTATTTACAGGCATTTTCATTGTACTTTCAAATTACAACCAACTGCAAGACGACAACGTAAACGGCACAACGTTGTTGCATATTGCGGCAATTACGTAAGTGTTCATTACGTTACACATACACAAAGAAACGGTGTACGTGATGAACGAACGTTCAAAAACGGCAAAAAAGATTATTCATGTTGCATGTGTTTGGTTCGTATATTTTTTTTTTTATAAAGTTTTTGTGTTTTTTGAGTTGTGAATGGGAAATGGGAGATTTCTTTGAATTTTCTCTTTTATTGTCACTTACTTCCGGCGGTGGCGGCGGCGGCTCCGGCTGTGGCGCCGGTGGCGTTGTTACGTATGTGTTTTTCTAGTTACAAAAAAGAGTTACGTAAACGTAATGTGGTGATTGGTTTACGTATTATCGCAAAGACATCGAGACGCAAGTGTGTGAGATTGAAAAACGTAAAAGATACGTGAAAGGAATTGCACGTTTTTGTTTTTGTGTTGTCATGTTGACGTTACGTATACGTAAGTGTCAGCAAGCGAAAGTGACAGCGCGAAATACGAGATAGATATGTTACGAGACAGATACTTAGAGAAATAGATATGGTAGAAGGCAAAGTATTTGAATGAGTGATAGAGAGTATTGCGTTCAGGTAATGTTCGTATAAGCTTGAAAAACTTGAACCATGGATCTATTAAAAGTCTTCGATCCATGCAACAAGTACGAAAATCAATTCTGGTGACTACAACGTAAAAGTGAGCGAGAGAGAGAGAGTATGTTGTGAGTGTGTGTATGTGTCGGTGTGAGTGTATCGCAAATTGATTGATGTGCTTTATATTTGTTATGGACGTAATTTGTATTTGATATTTCATAGCTCGTTTTTTACTGTTTGATTAAGGTTTTGTTTAGAGTTTTATGTGAAATATACTTATTTAGGAAGCGTTTGGCTTGATATTTCTCGATTACTACTTGGGCTAGTTAAATGTGCAACGTGTGTGTTGGTTAGAAAGAGAGAGAGAGAGAGATAGAGAGAAAGATCGCACTAATGTGTCTTAGTTGCTGTTTTGTGGTGCGAAGAGCTACACACGTTGTACTTTGGTTTAAGAAGAAGGGGGATAGAGCGTGGGATAGTCATTGAAGCTAGTGCAAGGTAGGCGAAAGTGTTTGCTTGATCTCGGATTGATTGTGGGCAGTTGCTAAGAGTGAAGTGGAGGGTGGAGGGTCAGTGCGGGCGGTATTTGGATAGTACAACTACAATTAAAGCTAGGTGTGAGGTGGTTGGTGGGGTGGGGTGAGACAGACAGAGACAGATATAAATTTAGATTAGATTAGATTAGAATATTTGTAGATTCATAGTGGTTAGATGGAAAGACAGAGATATAGAAATAGAGACAGAGAGAGAGAGAGAGAGAGAGAGAGAGATAGAGATAGAAAAGCCGTTTAGGGACAGAGTAACGGGTGGGTGGGTGTGTCTTAGAAGTAGAGCAAAAGCGCTAGAGATATATTGTATTTATAATATATATAGTACTTGTATAGTTGGAAAATAGGTGGTTTTTAAGCTAATTGTACAGCGCATTAAGTAGTTGGCTGGCAGAGCGCTCAAGACTTGAAATATAAATATATTGTATCTAATGTTCCATATATCGAATATTATTTATTGTTATCACTACTAAGTTAAGAGAGCAAAGAGTTAGGTACGTTCCAAAGCGGTTTAAAATGGTCTAAAGGGTAATCGTTTCAATGCCAAACAGTTTTGGGCTTACGCTAAAGTTAACTGCAAGTTCAAGTTAAATATCAGGATCAAGAGTATATATATCGATATGTTAGTATATATGTATAGGATTTGAAAAAAACTTGAATGCTAGCATGTAAAACCTAGCGTATAACTTGTGCTTAACCTCTAGGCACACTACTAATATAAAAACAAATGCTCTGGGGAGTAAATCTTGGGATTGGCAAAATCATAATGGAGTGTGTCTTGGACTCAGAGACAGAGACAGAGATAGAGAGAGATAGAGAGAAAGAGATACAGAGTTGGGAGAGATAATGAGAGAGACAGAGGTTGAATATGAGATACAGCTGAGACAGAGACATTGAGAGAGGAGAGAGATAGCTCGAAAGGGATAGTCAGATAGTATAGAGATTCTGGGATTTAATTCGTATTGAGTTTAAGATATATAGTTTAATTGGATTAGGGAACTGGACATTAGAGTTTCATTTTAGCTGATGATTTTCATTTGACGGCTTTTAAAAGAGATTGCGCAAGTTTATGTTTTTCTTTCTTTTCTTATCTTTTCATTGGAATTTTTAAGTTATCGAGTACTTGAGAGATAGAAAGCAATTTAATGGTTTTGGTACTTTGCCTTTCTATTATTTAGAGAGAATGTGGTATAAATTAATTATAATTTGTTGGTATTGGTTTTTGGTATTTTATATTATTACCCATGACTCAGGTGGATAACGAGGAAATGGAGCTATTTCTTTAGTTGCTACATTACTAGGCAACTCAAGTCTTCCACCTAATTTTCGTAGCTTTCTTCTTCTCGCCACCCGAGATTTCGATCTTAGCATCAATGCGGCCTGCATCTTGTTTGTTGTTGTTTTGCTTTTTGTTTAAACGGTCAAAAGGTCGAACGGTCGACTGTCAAGCAGTTAACGTCTCGTACAAAATATAAACAGCGTCTGTTAAGTTTTCTTTTGTTCTGATTTGCTTTTGTTTCGTTTTGTTATGTTCTATTTTAGCTTAGTATTTGTATTTGTTGTTTTGTTGTTTTGTTTTTGGTATAGTTAAAGTTAAAGTTAAAGTTAAGTTAAGTGTTCAGTACGAAATCAATGGGATGATACAGGTTACGTTTTAGGAGCTTAAATACGTCAAAACTAAATGTCACGTTAAGAATTCAAGTTGGGTCAATCGATTTGCATGTGGCTGCATCCAATTGCGTAACAAATTGTCACGTAATGCTCACAGCCACGCTTACGCAACGTTCGAATGAAAGAATACGTATAATGAGCGCACGTTCGATTAGGCACAAGGAGGAGGATTATAGAAATATATATAGAAGCAAAGAGTATTTTAAGAAACTTTTCTTTATGTTTTCTTATTGTTGGTTTTCTTCTAGTGTTGTTGTGCTGTTATTGTTATTGCTGTGGTTGGTTGTGGGTGTTCTTGTTATTTCTTGATCTGGATGTTGATTTCAAAGAAGCTGCGTCAGTGGTTAAGCCCTGGCGCAGCTGAGTGGCGGGCTGAGGATGGGCTGCGTTGATCGCCAGTGGTCGGCTGTGCTCGCTAGCTCCGTTACGTCGTTGTCGTTGTTGCTGTTACTGCTCTTGCTGCTGCTGATGTTGTTACTGCTTTTGCTGCTGCTGCTGCTGCTGCGTAGCTCCAGCGACGAGACACACTGTTGGCTGGTATCTGAAAGGGGGCCTCTGCTGCAGTGGAACGTTGCACTGTTTTTGCTTTTATTCGCGCACACTTCACGTAACGTTTGAGTCGACGCGACTAGTTTTATGGCAATGACGTGAGAGTTGATTGTAATGCAGTATTTGTTCTTTGCGTCTATTGATTGGCCGCTACGTAGCGTAACGCTCGAGCTGCGTTTGCTACGTTGCGTTAACGGCACGCAGCATCGTATTCGTTGGTGATTTCATTTTCGTTTGTATTTTGGCATTGAAAGCTATAAACATTTATTGATTTCTTTGTGTTGCCGGCTGCCCGCTTTGGCGTAACGTTAACGTAAGCACACTATCACGTTACCGTAATTGATTGCCCGACTTTGTCTATGCATTTGCCTAACTAAACTACAGCTAATGCGTACGTAGAAAAATTGTCTCTATTTTATTTACTTGTTTTCTTTTGATACTCAAATCCTATCGATTAACAATAATAGTTGTTGGATTCGTTTATTTTAGTTAGTAATTTTAAGCTAGGATTTCGATTTACGTTTTGCATGTAAATGAAAGAAGGCAATGTTGTTGTTTTAAATTTATTGTTCAATTAATTGGTTTTCCTTTTGGGTTTTACGTTCAATATTTAATCATGTTCGATCACATTTGGTGCGTTTGAGTTTAAACTTTATTTTATTGTTAACAGTTCCTTTGCAAGTAGAAAATATATGTAAAGCTTTTACTGTAGGTTAACTACAGATTGTTTGCATTGCTTTGATTCCCTCGTCTGCTGCCATTTGCCGTCATGTTGATTTAGAATATATATTTAAATAATTTTTTTAGTTCATATCACATATGTTGCAGTTGTTTTTCATTTTTTCTTATTTTCTTCCTTTTTATCCATAGACGTTTTTTGGTATTATTATTCATAAATAGTAACATGTGGCCTTTTAAAACATGCTATTTGATGGAAATTATGTGTTATTTTCAATAATATGTAAAATATACGTATATACATACATATAACGATTTACTGATTGTCGTGACCATTTTATGCCGAAAATTCAAATAATTGTAACATAAATTAAATAAAATTTGTGAGAAGCAGACTAATCTGATAATATGACGCATATATAAATTGAAATTCAATTAAATTGGGTTTGAAAATGGTTCAAATTTAATAATTGCAGGATTTATATTTCATATGAGCATTTATATTTTATGACCGCTTAAGTATTCGAAACTTAGTTGTTTTCAATTATTGTTATTAATGTTTAATTTACTTGCACTATTATTCACTTTTTATTGGTTGATGACCTATTATTTCTGAAGATTTGGAAGATTATTATATTATTCATTATTAATGCAGTGCTATGCATTTATATTTCTGCTCATTTCGTCAGTCAGATATTATTGATTACAATTGTGCTAAGTGCTTTTCTCTTAGTGAATTTAATCGCAACTTCGGAACATTATTTTTAATCCCTGCCTAAGGGCCACTTTGGGGGTGGGAGACTAATATGCTATTGTAGAGATACATATATGTACAAATACATACATATGTGAAATTCAAAGTATGTAGGAAATCACTCATTTATTTAGCAAGATTGCAAGCCGTTGATATTAATTTTAATGTTTGACTTGAATCAATTTGCAGGCTATTCGCATTTGTATTTCCTTTTCCATTCCCCAGCTCCGCATTTGGGGTTTTCATTGCATGTTGCCAGGGCTCAAAGTCAAGTCGAGTGCAAAGTTTTCCAGACCGTTTGCAAATCTCTGGCAAAAGTCTTGCGAATAATGCAAACATAGCAAATATTTATGGCGTAGACTTCTCGTATAAGCCATGTTACAGCACTGCTAAGCCATAATTCAAATGCCAGTCAAGACTTGCTGCCATCCAGCACAATCATGTGAATACGAGATGCATCTGAGTATGAGAGTGTGTGCGTGTGTAATACACATCTATGTACATATGTGTTGTGTTGTGTGTGGGTATAGTATGAATGTGTCAGAGACCATTTCGCGGCCCTCAAAATCACAAAGTTACAGAGAACTGATGCAGCTGTTGGAATTCATATGCAAATGCTGCAGCAGCAGCCGAGGCTGACTTTTTTGTTGTACTTTTCTTCCGTTCTTTTTGTTGTTTTTTTTTTTTAAATTTAGAGCTGGTGGCAAGTTGCAAGCAGAGCGTGGCGACTGAGTAAAGCTGGCAACTGCGAACCCAAAAATTTCAATAATTCAACAGCGCAAAGCGGAAAAAGTCACTCGTTGAACGATGCAGATGAAATTTTAATGAAATACAGATTCATGAAAAAACCACACACACACACACACACACACACACACAGACACACATATTGTAGCCCTGCAGTCAGGGCCGTTAATAGACAATAACATGGCGCTCAGAGACCTCACACACACTCATAGATACAGAGCACAGCAGCAGCTGAAATAACAAAAGCGACGCCTAAAAGATTGCTACATTTTTGCAATTAAACACAGACGCAGACACACACAGTGACAATGTTTTGGCACTGGTTGTATGCGTTTTGTTGCATGTGCATCGTACAACATGTTGCTGTTGTTGCCATCACAGCAGCAACAATGTCACGCTGACAACATAAGCGCTTGAGAGTGTGCTATGAAAATTAATTTGTGTCCAGATTTGACAATGTGTGCATGCCAGCCAACTGCATGCCTCCTCCTAAATAGCAATATATTACATATACTTTATAAATTTCATTAACACGAAATGGCATTTGTAATTCGAAGCTGGTTGGCATCTGGCTCTTTGGCCAAATCGACAATCGAGCAGTTAAAGCAGTCGAGGGACTGACACTAAAAGCGACCGACAACTTTTTGAAATTATGCAAATCGAAATGGAAAATAACAAAAAAAAAGTTATTATCCATTAAAAATAAAATATTCAAGTATATAAATGAATTAACTTTTAAATGCTTTTTGTGTTACAATATTTTTCATATCTCAATTTCATTATTCATAATTTAGTGGTCCACTAAATTCATTTTATTTAATACTAACATGAATATTAAAAGTCAACTGGAATATAAATATTTTGCATGACAATGCTGTACAACAATTGTGTCCTTTACAGATTTTACTTGTTAATGGAGTTTTAGGGTAGCAACTTCAATATGTTCAGGCTTTCGTTATTCTACTTTCAATTGAAGCTTAAGAGGTGGCTTATCTTTAACATTATGCAGTTGGTCTGCAGTCATAGAAATGTCTTGTATTTTTTATGATGGCCAACAGCCAAAGTCAACTTTCACATTTAAATGCCGTTGCAGTTGGATTGCGACTTAAGACTGAGGGAATCAATACCAGCTCAATGGTTGTGTTTGCATATGGAAAACTACTGCTGCAACCATAGTAGTTGACGACACTGCTAACCAGAAGACGTTGCATATGCCCTCAGCCACGCCCACGTTGCGGCTGTTGCATGTTGGGGCAGCGTGGCTAAAACAAAGTTGACCAAGTTGCTGCCCGCTTGCTAATTAATGCGAATTACAAGTACAAGCATTCGCTCTTGTATTCAGCACTCAGAACCCGAGTTCTGAGTTCTCGACATTCAGCAGTCGGCACTTAGTATTCGGCACTTAGTATTCAGTACTCGCATACATCTTGGTATTGCCAATTTTGGCACAACGCCCGTTGGCTTGTTCACATGTCAATTGGGGTTACCACGGGTGGACGAGAGGGTAGGTAAAGTGAGGAGGGGGGTGGTGTGTTATGACTGCCTTGTCTACAGGTAATTAAAGCCAGTGAATCGCCTCGAAAAATTTGCATATGCCACATGCCGTGAGAAATGGCAACTGTCCTCGTTGAGAGCCATGTTATTTGATTGTCGAATGCAATCGTATATCTTACAACGTGTGTGTGTGTTTTGTGGATATCGGTGTGAGTGTTGTCTGTTGTTTATTCAACCGTAAAAGCTGTATTTGCCGCGGCGAGCCAAAGTTAATTGCGCCCAAGTTATTGAGTCATTTGATTTGTGGCCGGTTAATTGAAATTTTGTATACTGTCAAAATCCTTACTTTCGACACTACATAAATGGGAAATATGACAACTTTTGCTTTGAAAACAGAAAACATATAAGGACGATTAAGCAACAAATTTTCGGAATCGTTTGGTGGCATAGCATTTCAAAGTTTAGCCCATAAAAATGTCAACGGCAATTGAGTTCTGTATGAACATTAGAATTTGTGTCCTTTTAAACGCTCTTTATTGTCACACTCACACACATGCGTATAAATAAAAACGGAAAATGGACAAGCACTGGAGATAAATGTTTGCCGAATATGGAGACGGCGACTACATCGAGCAGGCGAATGCAGCGAACCAAAAATCGAAAATGAATTTAAATGTGGCTTTATAATAAACGAGACGCGTTTATCTTGCCTCAGTTGCCACAAAGATTGTGGCTGTGTGTGGGTGTGTGAGTCAATGAATTATGCAACTGGAATTCAATTTCTCAGCGTGGTAGCCGCAAAGTATGCTGTGAAAAAGAGCAAACAAAGTCAATTGTGGCTTAGCGCTTGGCACTGGCCATGCTCAAGCTGATTGTCACTTAATTGTGACTTGTCATTGAATATGGTATGCTGTGAATTGAGCGAGGGGAAAGGAAGGCAAGTGGGCGACTGGGACTTCAATATGTCACTTACAATTACGCCAACAACAGTAAAGAGTAAGCGACAAGCCTGACAAACAATTACGACAACAACACAAACGTTGAACACAAAAAAGCGAAGCGAACCAAACGAGTCTCCTGTGGGCCTTGGTCAGCAGCATGCACAGCCATTGAAAGGGACGACAGGCCGTCACAAGGAGAGGAGAGGAGAGGGAACGGAGGGAAGGATGCTAGTATGCCACAGGCGACAGTTTGAGTAATTATTGAGACTGCAATTTTGGAATGGCCATCGACAACAGTCGCATTTTTTGGCAGCCATCGCGTAATTGAAAATTAAATTGCTGCTCGATGACAATTTCTGCACGACGAGCAAGTGAAACGTTTTGCAGAGGGGTGAGAGAAAAAATATATATCTAAAGCGGGCCGTACACTTAAGCGTTAACAATTTGATTTACTCGCAAATCGACTGGCGCAGCACAGCTCGATGCTGTGGCCAGCCAAAAGATATTATCTCATGGTCAGCAAATTGCAGCTGATTGCTCTGAAATCAATTACAAAAGATTTTCAATCAGCAATCAGATAAGAGTACAAAAATACGCCTGTCAACCATTTATTAAAGTGCTTCCAATTAATATCTTTTAATTATTATTATTTAATATTAAATGGTATCACATGAGACTGCGGGTAAAATCAATTGAGATCGAAAGTTATAAAAATCCAGCCAGTAACGTATATGACATAACATTTACTCGAATGCTAAAGCTGTTACACCATTACGTTGTGTTTTAATCAAAGCAGAATCTTTTACATTCAACTTAATATATAGTATAAATATAAATAATATTCAAAGCTGCTTTGAAATAAATTCTAGAATTCAGTTTATGGATGTCAAATGTATAACATCATAATTTGCCAACTACTATATTGTTAACATATCTTCGCTTCGTGTAGCGACAATTAATGCTAATGCAGACGGCAATCTCAATGTCGTCATCCTGCTTAGGTGCTTATTCATGGCGGACTCTCCATCTCAGTTCACGGCAGCGCAGCCACACACCCTTACAAACTAGCTATACATATTTTTACACCTAGTGCCCTTTTACCTTTTGGCATTTTCATAACGTTCTTTTTGTTGTTCTTTCTGCTGTTGCTGTTGTTTTTCTATTCGTTGTATTTTTCACATTTTTGGCGTCCGCCATTTCGCCGCACACTTTTTCCACTATTTTCCAGCTAATTTACTAGCTGTTGTTTTTGTAGAAGCTATACAGCACATATATCTGCGCGAGGGTAGCTTCGAAAGTTGTCAGCCCTGGCTGATGAAGTTGCAGTGGATTTATCTTTATTCAGATACATATATTGTATGAATCTCCCCATTATTTAAACTGGTTGTAAATAAGCAATTGAAATCTATTGCAAGAGTCGATGAGCCGATTTGAACTTGACGAGCTGCCCTCGGTGACTGCAAATACTATATATATATATATTTATAACTATGTCTCTTTTAGAGACTTGAGTGGCTACTCGGCAAGTGCAAGGGAGAAGGACGTTGCACTGGAGATCCACTAAGTGAGAGTAAATAGGAGATGAAGTGCGGGCGTGTGCGGAATATAATAAATTTTAGCCGCCATTTGCTTTTGCTGTTTGCTTTTTTGCAACTAATTTTCGTTGACTTGCTACAGAGATATTCTTTTGTTTAATTTTTGCAATTTTCTATCTTTGTTTTTTTGTTTTATTTCATTGGCGTTGTTGTTGCACTTTCGAAGCTGTTTCTGCTGCTTATGCAAGTCAAATAATTGCGCAGCGTTAAGTTTTTTAATTTGTTGCTGTTGCTCGTTAAGTGAAAATGAATGAAACTTAAAGCTCGCAAAGCGTCCTCGCCGCCCTCCGCCCGTCGCAACATTCACCTTCCGTTTCCACCTTCGCAGCCATTGGATGTTGCACTTTTATGACACAGTTTCTGGGGCTGGCTTTTGCCTTTTACACAACATTTGGCAAGCGTGGCGCCACGTTTAAAAATTGGGCGGGACTGAGGCGTGGGCGTCTTTGAGCTTGCCAAGCAAGCATTATCAGAACGATACAAAGGCACATTATGCGCTTCCGATTTGCTGCTGCTCTCGTTTCTGGCAGTTATGGCATCTCAGCAGAATGAGGTTAGTTATGTTAGCTAAACGAAAAGATATGACACATTTTGGAGCACGAGTGTCCATTAAAGCATTTTCGCAGATATTTTCATTCAGCGACAAAACATTTTTGGAAACTACTTTAAAATTCATTCTTTAAAATTCATTGGTGACGCATATTAAATTGGTTTCACAATCGAAGCGAAATTGGTATAAAAAAGTTAATCAGTATTCTAGATCATATTCAAATTTAAAACCCATTCCCATAAAAATGTCCAATGTTTTGGACGCGTAATCAATCGAACTTTTAACCGATTTTCAACAATGAAAACGATTACATCAACAGTTTTAAGTTCGCATTGTGGTGACAGATTTTCACTAATATACTTATGATATACAAAATAGAGAGCGTAGTATATCCAAGAACACCACAAAATCACATTCTCCCCAACTTTTTGAACCAAACTTGCATAAAATGAAAACAGAATTAATTCAAAACTTAAAACACACCGACTGAATAATACGTAGTAAGTTTAGCATACTCTTTGGGGCTTGCGCAATCACATGAAACTAGCACTGGGAATGACATGCATAGCAGGATTAACACACACACTCACACACACATACAGTAGGAGATACAGATACAAACACGAGTACAGATACAGATACAGATAGAGATACACAGAAACAAACGCAATCCGAATTTGGGAGTGGCTGGGAACTGCTCGGATTTACCTCGATGTGCTCGCAGACGCAGATGCCCTCCTCGCAGTAGGCGCACAGCTGCCACTTGCGGCCGTTGCCCAGTCCCTTGAAGAGCAGCTGCGGCTCGTCGCTGACCAGGGGCTCGTATTGGGTCTGCTGGAACTGGAGTTCGCGCAGCTGGCGCTTCAGGCCGCCGGCGACTCCGCCGGCGTCGCCCGGCTCGAAGGCATCGCTGCGTCGCATGCGGTAGACGCTGCACTTGCGCTCCAGGGGTCCGGCTGGGGGCTGCATGGCCTCGTCCTCGTCGTAGGCGTCAGTGGCGTCGGTGGCGGTGAGGGGCTGGCGCTCGGCGGCGTCGTGCAGTTCGTCGTCGTCGTCGTCCTCGCCACGTCGCAGCTTGATGGCGGCGACGTGACCCGGCGAGGCCATTGGCGTGGCCGGCGTTACAATGATCGCATCATGGTGGGGTACAAACATGGCTGCGGCGCCGGCTAGCTCCAGGTCAGCCTCGGCAGCCGCCGCCGCCGCCGCTGCTGCGGATGTGCTGGCCATGGCCATGCCCAGTGCGGCTGCTTCCAACGACGTCGCTGTCGTTTTAACGCCGACCGCGGCCGATGGCAACGCGGGAGTCGTTGGCGGCGTCGGCTCCATCTGCGACACCAACGGCAGAGTTGCCGTCGCCGACTTGTGCAGCTGCCCGCCCATTGATCCCGCTGCCGCTGGCTGGAAGCCAGCGCTGCTGCCGCTGTGCCGATGCACAAGCTTCGGTGAGACGCGTCCGTGGGACGAGGCGAACTGCTGGTAGGGCGTCTGCGGCGGCCCGCTGCTGATGCCGCCGCCGCCGCCGTGCAGATGGCTGTGGTGCAGGTGGCTGTGCCCATGTCCGTGGCCGCCCATCTGCCCGTGGGCATGGGCATGGGCGTGGCCGGGGCCGTGGCCATGGGCGTGAGTGTGCGAGTGCATGCGCAGCTGCAGCACGGACTGCGTGTCGCCGGCCTCGTCGATCGGCAGCAGCGAGCGCGACTGCGTGTAGGTGGCGCTGAGCTTGCGTCCCTGGGGCTGCGGCGCCCGCAGATAGTTGGTCGGCAGCTGGTGGAACTGCCGCGACTGGCTGCGCGTTGGCGTCGAGGCGCCGCCATGGTCAGCTGCCCCGAGGCCCGCGCCGACGCCGGCCGCTTTCGGTGGATGTAGTTTCGCTTGTAGTTGTTGGTTCTTCTTCTGCTGGCGCTGGCGCTGGCGCGCTTGGCGCGATGCCAACGAGGCGCCGCCAGCAGCTGCATACATGTTGCTTGCTGTTGCTGTTGCTGTTGCTTAGGTGTAGCTCTAGTTACAAACTACGAATTTACACTTAATTAACATTCCACTGCCTAATCTCTAGGTTTTGGATTTCGATACTTTAATGACTTTGACTTCACTTTTCGCAGTTTGGAAGTTTTTAACTAGCTCTCTGCTACTCTGACCACAATTCTAGACTACCTCAACGACAATACTTGCTTCCACACATTAGTTTGTGCTCAATAGGAATGATAGTTCGACTCTTGTGACTTCTGTTTAAGCAACTCCCAATTCTCAAAATTCTAATGCCGATTTACGCAATTCTATCCTTAACTTGCAGCACTTTTCAGTTGCTCATATAAAGCGTGTGTAAAATAAATTTAAAAATTCTTAGCAAAAGTTTTGTTTTCGTTTTGTTGTTTACTTGTTTTCTTGTTCTTGTTCTTGTTCTTGTCTGCCTGTTGTCCCTGTAAATGTGCCTATCCTTTAACAATCCTCGCTGCCTATCCGATAGTTTTCCATCAGGGTCACTTCCTGTGTGTTTTGTTGTGTGCTGTTCTATTTGGTTTTGTTTTGTTTTCTTTTCTTTTGTTTCGGGGTGTCTGTTTGACAAAAATGATTGTACTTTGGATTACTTGCTTAAGCATCAACCGAGTGACGTACAAAATTGTTGAAATGAATATTTTGAAACCATCGAAAGCAAAGGGTGTTGTTTAACAATCTTTCAAATATTAACTAACTAAATAAAAACCTCAATTAACTTGGGCTTGGGTTTACAAATAAATACATTTTGTGCATTATTTCACGTTTCTTCTTGTCCTGCTTTGTTCGTTTATCAAAATATAGATATATATATATATGTCAAAAAATTTGTTATCGCTTTGATGTCTATTTAAAAATTTGTTTATTTATTTGGGTTTTTACAAATACTTCGACTCTCTGCTTATAAACATTTCAAAAATATGCTCTGTTTCACAATCAAATTGCATATTTTCCATTTGCGGGCGTATTGTCTGCGTATTCTGCTTGCTTTCTTCACTCGGGCCACGTAACAAAATAATTTAACTAATACATTCGTTTGTTTGTTGTTCTTTGTGTTTGCTAAAAGCTGCCTGGATTACTTATAAAATTTAATTCGCATATTTATATGTATATATATTTGTTTTGTAATTGTCTAACTAGTGTTCACTAGAGTACAAAAAGCGCCTACAGCCTAAACACACACATGCACACGCGCACTCTCTACTGTTGTACATGTAAGCAATTGAATTGATTATTTTGTTATTAATTATTTCGCTTGTTTTCCTTAGTGTTGCTCCTTAGACTCTGCTCTTGGGTTAAATGTATCATGGAAGCGTTCTAAAGCCCGTTGTCATTGGATAACTTTATCTTAATTTGCTGCTTTAGTATTTTTGGTTTCAATATATATTTCGCTTAACACTCAGATGCACAGCTTTGGCCAGTTGATATACACACGCTTACACGCTTTGACCTTATGCCATATCAGCTGGACTACATTTTATAATGTTGCTTTGTTTTCCAAATTATACTAAAATTGTTTCAATATTCTGCTGCATTGTTGCACTTTGACAGCTTAACATTGTGTTGTATCTAAACTTATGCATAAAGACGGATTGCTGCAAGGAACACGACGATCATGTAGTAACAGTACTTAAAATTATAATGAACTATATGGTAGACACATATCTTGAATGTTACAATTTATTAACTAGGCTGCAAAATGTTGATTAAGGAGTGTTGAATAATACAAGTGAATTAATATTAATGTATGAAATGGAACATCGATTTTGCAAAGTTCTCGTAGGCAAGCCCCAAAAAGTATCTAAATATCACACTGTAAACGTTATAGAACATATATTTCCATAATCAAATAATGATACACATTTTAAACGTTTATTGGTCAAAAACGTGAACAACAATAAAATTTAAATAATTCAGATTGTAGCAAGAATTGAAGCTTCAATAATTCTTAAAAAAATATGCAAAACTTTGTTGAAGCCTGTCAAAGTGATAAGTGTAATCAAAGCATTCATTTTCAGTCAAGAATTATTTTTTCTCTTTTCAATTGCACTCAATTCCCAACTCATCCATCATTAATCAATTTCGCAACTCGTTATGGATGATTTGCTGAATGTAAAGTAAAGAAAGAAGAAAAGAAAAACCATTGAAAACAATCTTCACGCGTTGTCACGCCCACCGCGTCGCCCTTTCCATTCGAAAAACGCCGACAAACAATCAAAATGAGCAAACTTTTCATTTTGACTTTCACATTGAATCCTTCGAGTTGTCTGTCAGAAGTTCGAGACCAGCATATTGCAAAAAAAAAGCAGGCCATGAATTTTCATCTTTTCGACCACACATTTTCCTGACATAAAATGGCAAAATGGCAAAATGGCTTAAAGTTTGTGGCAAAAACCAACCATAATAACCAAGTTAACGATGCGCCAATTGGGCAGGAGTATTACACGAATCGATGTGGGATACTCGTATCATATTCCTGTCCAACGATAACCATAACCATGTTATGTGTTATTTATTTATTTTGGCGCTGATTGCATATGGTTCCATTCGGTTTCTTTGCAACTTTCCGTTGGCTTTTGTTTGTTTTAATGTCGGCACATGCAATTTTGTCGTAAACACGCAAATTAAAAATGGTTCACTTTCGGGTTGTGTTGTAACCTTAACATTTGCCCTGGTGGCCTCAGCGAGGTTGGGGTTCGGCTTGCTTGGGTTCGGTTTGGCTCGGTTCGCAGGCCAAAGCCGAACAGCACATTCAACAAACATTCAGGGTCATAATAAGCGCCAACATATCCTTTTAAGCCAATGTCGATCCCTCCTCACCTACTATAATTTCATTTCCTCAGCCGCTTCGCTTTTGCAGCTTTGGCCTAACTCACTTTTTGTTTCCTTTTTTTCGCTTTTGCTCGCAAGTGGCGACAATGTTTAGGCTCTTAAAACACTTTGTTGTTGGGCGTGTGTTTATATAACAATTTGTTGATGCCTTTTGGCCCGGCACACGCACTCAAGGCTAATTAAAACTCAGACCTCGGCAACGCCCCAGCCAAAGCTCAGGGCGCCCGCAGCGGCATTCAGCGCGATGACGACGACCAGAGTGGAGCATAGCCCAGATAGTTAGTAGTTGTTGGCCCAAATGCCAAATGCCCCGGCCCGGCCCGGCTGCTGACGTGTTGCTAGTTCTTTTAACTAATGATTGCAATAATACAATTAGCTCTGTACGTCTGAACACGTGTTCAGCGAAATATTTGTCGAGGCATTCTTGCAGAATCAAGTCGTAAAGTTTGTGTTTTTGTTTAATTCTAATGCAGAAACCCAATTAGAGATAAATACGAAATTGTAGTTGCGACTCAAGTTCAAGATCACAGCTGAAATACGCGCCGATAATTCGATTCATAAAATACTAATTCCCTAATGGCTATAAAAAGCATTCGTTAAATGGTATTAGTTTTAATCCGTCATGGAAAGATGTTAACAATGCAGCTAATTACGTGTATAAAGAAAACAAATCAGCACGACCGATTTTGAAAATGTTTAATTGAATATTTGTAGTGAAAATTTGTGTACTAACGACAGAAGGTTAATGAAGGAATTTGTACATTGGACGACGGGACTGTAGGCGAAATACATTTCGCGTGTTGACCACAAATTAAAATGGCTAACGAAATGCCTGACGCAGGTAATATGAATTTAGATGACAGCAATTAATGCTCTGAAATGGCGCATTCGCCGCAGTCGTAAGTTGAGTAAAAATCAATACGAGAATTGCAAACAAATAGCAATTTGTGGTACAAAAGGCGTTGGCTTACATTCGCAGAGAGTCAGTGTAAAATGCGGGCGACCAACTGAGTAACCAAAAACACGGCCCTAAATTATGCAAGTTAGCTAATTACAGTCTGATGCTGTTGTTGGCTGTTGGTCAGGCGTGTGCCATTATAGTTAAAAAGGCCCTCAATTGTTTTGCGGCCAGCGCAACACACCCACGCACCAAGAGAGAGAGGGGAAGGGAACACACAAATACATTTGCTCGCACACACACACACACACACACACACACACACAGAGAGAAAGGCATGAGTCAACTTGTGCATAGTTACGCAAATCGAGCGAGCCGACTGGCCACAGGAGACATTACATCAAGCGTCTGCCAGTCAGAGGCAGACAACACGGCGTATACGTCATGTGGACTGCCAAAGGAGCAGCAGCCAAAGGCAGCAAAAGGTAGACAGCAGAAAGCGGCACAAGCGATTCGCTTTATTCATTCATGGCGCATGAATATCTAACAACCACACAACCACACAACACCCCGCTACGAAAACACATACGTCAACAAGCGGGAGCATTCCAAGATTCGCCTCGACAAAGTTTGGTTCATGTTAGACAGAAAAATGGAAATTGAAACAAAATAAGCATAGATCAAGCTTGAGCAGCTTGTCAATGAATTTCTAAACAATTTTTGTGGAGATTTCGCACTGAAGAACACGTGCGATTAAGTCATTCATGCGTCGGTTTGCCCGTGTGTGCAGTATGCACACACACACACACCCTGGCAAGGACCTGCCAATGGCTGCCATCAGACCGCCCACACACACACACACACGCACAGCCTCTTTCAGTCTCTGTAGTGGCAGCTGTGGCACGTAAAGTTGTCTACGCAGCAGCATTTGGCGATGGCTTTCAATGCCGCCGCCACTTTGCGTCTGTGTGTGCGCTTGTTGAGATTGAAATTAAAATTTAAATTTATTTTAAGTTGACTTTTGTGGCAGTTTGGCCATCGTTTTATTTGTTGCCAGCTCTCTTTTTGCGTCTCCCAGAACGTTGCACATACGAGTAGCTGCTGCCTTTGAGGGCCTTTAAAAGTTACACTTTGTGGGCTAATTTAGCGTGAGTTTACTAAACTTTGTTTGCCCCGCAAGTTGCAGGTGATACTCTCGCTTTCGGGGTGTGTTCAGATACACATTTATATATATTTCTATTTCTACTTTAATATTAAGAGTCTACTCATGTAATATTGGGTAAAATAAACTTGAATATGTTTTCTCTAGTTTCAGGTGGAGAACTTCTTTGGAGCAAATCTCCATAACCCTTTACTAGTCAGTCGCTTTTATACATGGAATGATTGAATAATATCTTCCATATTCCATATGCAATCTACAGGTTATTGACTTTAGCTTCATTGATATTTTCATTATTATGTTTTGACTGTCTATTTTCCAATATTCTTGCTAGCTACACACGCACACACTATGTGTGTACAAACATGTGTAGTGGAATATATTGAGCACTCATTGACAGCACTCGAGGGCGCCAAATTTTGTTCAATTTACTACAAACAATTTCAGAGCCATCGCCATGCAAATTTGTCAATAAAGTTGACTCACAAACACACTCACTCTTGAATACTCACAAGCGTGCAGCAGGATGAGAAGGACTTGGGGAATTGAATGGCTGACAGGCATATGGAGGAGACAACGTCCTTTTATGGAGCGGAATGTAGGGAATGCTTAGAACCAGTCGCAACCGGAAATATTATTGATTATCGCAACGTTTAGCATTTTTTCCTCCTCTTATTCTATTATATTATATCATTTTCATTTATTACTCCACATTTTTTTTTTTTTGTGACACGCGCTACATGTGCAAGAAAACATATCAATTTGATAGCAACTATTTGGGACTCTCGCCGCCTCACGCTTTCTGCCCGTATTTCTGGTATTTTTGGCAACAAGCCGTTTGATTTCTTATGTAAGTGGGGCAAATGGCAAAACGCAACTTGCTTGTTACAGTTGTTGTTCCATTTGTTGTAGTTGCAGCCCTAATAAGCCGCTATCTGCACCGCCTCTTCTTCCTGCCTCCTTGCTTGCCAACGTCTGTTCGTATTTCAGCCCTTTGCTTGTCTACTTCCGTTTCCGTTCGCGTTTTTTGTTGTTGTTCGTTCGTCGACACTTGGAGCAGACAGCACGTTGTTGGCAAGGGCGCAGTTTGTGGGCCAGCAGGAGGCAAAGGGGGCAGGAGGGGATAGTGGCTGTCATTCATAAGTTTTGAGCTTGATATCAAATTTAGGCGCATTTTTAATTAAAGTGTTAGGCAAACAGCTGACTGACTAACGAACCGACTGAATGACTGACTGACTGACTGACTGACTGACTGACTGAGTGACTGACTGATGGGCTGAGTGGCACGCAAGGGTCGCTTTTTTGGCACTTCAGAGGGAATGCATTGAGTGTTGCCACTGACATTGAGTGGTTTCCTTGCAACATGACAACCAATATTTTGATATATTTTAATTTCGAAAGCTTCATTTTAATTCAAATAAACTGTAATTTCACATTTCCTTCTATTTTATATATAAATAGAAAGATATACTCAATCTTGAATCTATTTGATTATGATGACCAGTTAGTAGTTAAATAACTCAATAATACTATAATATTGATTACTTGAGTTTCTTTGTCACATAAAATGCATAAATCTAGATTGGAATTTACAAGTGGGGTAAACTTCAAATTTAAATGTATATGATTGCCACGTTCACATAGCTCAGAGAGGTTAGAAAAGATAAAGTGGTGCTAGAATGTCACACAATCTGTGCACCCGTGAATAACTGATTTTCTCGAAGCTTAAGCTCTGCTCAATTCTTTTAGCCTGGTACAATTGGAACATTTTAGTATTCTTCACAATCTTGTGATAATTATATATGGGTGAAAACATTACTGATTCGTATCGACATGGAATTTGAATACATATTGCATTACTAATTTTGTGCAATAAATTAATGAAATACTAGTTAGATGAGCAATGTTTCGCTTCTCTAAGAGGTCTTGCTGATACAAGCCCACTGTATGGGATTATGTATACGCAATATTGATTAGTTTATGGCCAATAACAAAATGAGCCAACGAACACATTTGCATTATATCATTTGCTATCACTTCTGCTTAATTGAAGCCTTTAAGGCCATTGCAGCGAGAGTGCGAGGCAGAGTGCAATGTTGCGTAGAATGGACTTCGGATTAAGACAAAGCACCTATGCCAGGCAACAGGCAGCGCAACATAAAGCCAGCAACAACAACAACGATGAACATAAATAACAACGCCACAATATAGCAGCAGGAGCTATCGAGCAAAAAGCCATTGGACAAGCCTCCCAAGCCTGGCTCTTGGGTCCTGGCTCCCGGCTCCTGGCTGTGACCCCCTTGGGGGGTTGGAAGGCCATTTGAAGCCGCTGGGCAGTTTAAAGCGCAGCAATGGGCGCTCGTTCCCGGGTAAATGGCATAAAGTACAACGTGAAGCGACTGTGTTTATTGCCTTTTATGTGCAGCCTTAATGGCTACATTTGGGCTCGAGTGGGCCCAAACGACTGGGCCAGTTGCCCTCGCCATTTGCCATTTGCCATTTGCAAGTGAAATACAGTTGCAGTTCTCGTACAGTTACACTGCCATTTGATGACAATGTGCAACAGTTTCCGAGGGCTGACGAAAAGTGTTGCCTACTTCTGCGGGCCACGGCAGAGATTGCTAAGTGGCGGGAGTTCTGAACGTGACAAATAAACTCTGAAATTCGCCGTGATTTGCATCTTCGTCTGCGAAGACCTCAAATTCGTTTAAGTGCGAGGTAAGCTTATAATGCTCCAGTAATGCATTCCAAGTTTGTTGAACAACTTAAGTCCACCTTCATTTCAGCAATAAGTATCCCTTAATCTGCGCTCCACTTGCAACTTAATCGATTATTATAATGGCTATGCAAATGGAAAAGAATTATTATGGAATGGATTTTACAAATTGTTGCCCATTGGCCATAAAGAACGGTGTGTAGATCTGTGCAGCAGATGGGAAAATTGCACTCGACTGTGCAGCTAACTTTCCATTTGAAACTCGCAGTTGACTCTGGGAGTTGTGTCTCACTTTTTTCCTGACCAGTTTTTATTGTTGTTTGTGTGTGTGTGTGTGGGCGGCGTCAAAGGGTGTCTCGGAGAATTTATTTTGCATCCTTTTTGCATTGAGAACACATTTTGCAATTTATTTTGCTTTGTGTATTGAGGTCAGTTTGTCGGAGCCTCCTTTGTTGACCAATAAAAAATGAGGTTAGCTCTGTTTAGACAACATGGCTTGAAGGCAGGAGGTGGCAGCAGTATAAAATCACAAAATCAGAAAAAGAAAAATATTATGCATAACCTTTTTGGCCGCAACAAAACAAAAGGAACACTAACAAAGCCTGGGTCAGGTCAGCATGAAATGCTTGACATATTGACACACTTGGCGTATGATTGATTTTACAGATTCAACCCTCGTCATCCAGCCACACCCTTGACCCTTTTCCCACACTCATAATTGGCATTTGAAATGTGCTTAGTAATTAATAGCCAACCCAGTCGCAGCACTTGTTGAATCAACAGAATCAGAGTCGCAATCCGAATCGAAATTAGAATCAGTTGTTATTTGCATTCGAAATCACAGTGAGCCCCCGAGCGACAGGCTACACGATAATGCCACAATGTGACTGACAGAGCGACCAATAAATAATAAAATAAGTAAACAAATAGATTGCTATGTAAATACCACATCGAACGGCAAACAAATAGCAACAACCTGAACCTGAAAACCTCGTCATTGTCATTGTTATCTATCCTACAACACGACATGTCCTTCCTCTGGTCCGTTCTCCCCGCTTCATCGGTGTCTGTCCCCACATATTGACAATGTTGCTGCCAGTCAAAGTCAGCAAGGCAGCCAGGTGAAAATCGGAAAAGCAACGCGTTATGCAAATGTTGAATGGAGAATGGAAAATGCTATCTTGTTGACGTTTTGTTGTACATTCAACATAAAAATGCCATGTCGGCCGACCTCCTCGGCCGGCTCCCGCATCAAGAGTGCTCCATATTTAAATGCATCTGTACATCGAATACTCGGACAAGTTCATTGAAATCTGATTCAGGTTAAATAAACTGAAAGTTTGTTCAATTTCAATCATGAAAGTCAGAGATTTGCTGAATGAATGATAATATTAATTAATATAAAATAACAACTTGCTTGAAAAACAAATTTGTAACCAATGAACAGTGAAAATTAATTATTTTGATTATTGGTATAGTTTCTGGACATATTCGGCTCTTTTGAGAGGTCGCTCTAATTTTACGGGGGAAATAAGAGAATTTTTAATGTATATTCAGGAATAGACTAATGCAGATTTTAGTATATTTCCCATAACAATATAGCGAAATTGTTAAAAATAGAATTAGATAAATGAACAAATAACTTTTCTCCTGAAAATAAACGCAAATTAGAAGGAGAGATAGACAGTTGGTTAAACATCAATCTAAGTATCAAGTTTGACCTCCAAAATGTATGTTATCTGTAGCTGCAACCTGATTTGAATCTATAAGTGTTGTTGTTGTGTGTGCATGTGTTCGTCAACTGAGTACAAATGAAGAGCACTTTAAGTGCCATCCACGTCATTGCCAGTGGGTAGCAGAATGTGCTAAGTACGATTACTCATAGGAGGGCCGGCAACATGCGGCATTCTTCATGAGGCACGAGGAACGGGTCGTGTATCTGGGGAGAACATAACCCAATTGGTTGAGACTGCCCACGATGCCCATGTGTCAATTCATTTTTGGCATTAGACAGCGACGACCTTTTTAGCTTGCCACAAACGATGCCGCCTGCCTCATTTCAATTTGCATTTGCGTCACGCTTAACGTTTTTTAATTATTTTTATAACCGAATTTACTCATTTTAAATGCAGACAACGCTCAAAGTATAAAGCACAATGCGAAATGGGAAAAGCGAATGCGAAAATGCAAAATGCAGAATGCAAAATGCAAAATGCGAAAGACAAAAGTCTTGAAAATGCAAATGAACAAATGAAATGACCCTGGCAGCGTTGGAGGGCACGACACACACTTGAGCTTGAGGCACTGCAGCAGCGTTGCAGCCTCCGGAAAAATAAAGCGGGAGAATACCGACTACCGTGGACCCTGCTCTGATATTGTAACTAGCAAAAACAGTAGGCAGGAATGGGATATGCCTCTGAAACTTTAAATTTTGAGAAAACGAAAATATTTGTCACAGATTCGTGTCCGATTTACCGCATTACGTAATTTGCGTATGCTTTTCAGCATTGTTTACTTCTGCAGGGTATCTAAAAAACCCTCCAAGTAGGCACAGAGTGTCGGCTTCCTGGCTTACATCGACAACAACCACACACAGCAGTGTCAACAGCTCTGAGAGTGTGTTTGTATGTGTGTAGACTGCGCCCATAAGTAGGCTACAGTCAGCGGCTTGACTTGGGGGCTGCAAGTACAGTTGGAGAGGGACTGGGGGGCGGTTGACGAGGATTGCGCAGAGCAATGAAAACAAAGCAACACTTAAAAGTTAAAGCAAACGGAAAGCGGCTCGCTAAAGACCTTAGAACGAACTCGAGGCAGGGAGGGACAAGGAAGGCTTTCGCATTTTTGGGCTGTATATTGACTGAAGCGATGCTTAGCAGAAGCTGAGAGCAGCCTACGCTCTGTAAATTAGGTGCTTAGTCATTATGGCTTGTTGGCATTTTGAACAGAAACTAAGAGACGAATTTTCGAGGGTTTTCGAGTGCGCTTCAAGTAAAGACAAGACTCTAGGATATGTACAGCGAATGGAAAGGAATTGTTGACTGGAAAATATAATGTAAATCGTTGCAGTTCATCTCTCTCTCTCTCTCTCTCTCTCTCTCTCTCTCGCTTGCTTGCTTGCTTGGTATTTAAGAAGTTCGTCAATGCGAGAACTCACTGTGTTAATTACACAAGTACAGCACAGAGTGTTGTACTTCTATAGGGTAGCTCTGCTTTATAGGCTGTTCATAGAACTAGCCAGTGACAGTGTTTAAAAGGCTGTTGTCTTAGGCACCATTTGCTCAACCCCTTTGCACGGCTTTTGTGGGCTTAAATGTAAATTCAAGTTAATAAATGACAGGCCTATCTTCATATCTCCACACAAGCTGGGGCCATAAACAACCTTAGTGGAGAATGATGGCTAAAAGAGTGAGCACAACTGCTCAGCTCAGCTCAGCTCAGCGCCCTTCTGGTCTGGACTGCTCTGTTCTGCTCCTGTTTGGTAGGAGCTGATTCATTAAAAAACATTTGCGCCCCCATGCTCCAATACGATAAGCGTAAATTTGCCAAATACAAATAATCTTTTTGCTTTGGACCACCTAATCCGAGCTGAGATTAAAATCTCAACAAACAACTGGGCTAAAACCTGATAAATATGCAAGCTACAAGAAATTCTAACGAGCTGCTTGAAATTTATATACATCATTCCTTAAAGACAATATGCAAAATAATTATTCAACCGATTGTTATAGCACATTGAGAGCCACTCAGGGTCTGTGTAAACTGTTTCGGTGCATAGATTTTTATGACCCCGTTGCAAGGATCTTAACACTCCACTGCGCCCACTCTGGGACAGAGCTCCATTGCATCTCAAGTTGTCCAAAGTTTTTAAGTGCTGCACATTGCCTGATTGGCTGCTTCTGCTTGTGATTTAAGCTAATTGCTTTCATGCATAAGAGGCAGAGAGAGAGAGAGAGAGAGAGAGCGGAAGAGAAGGGGAGTTGAAGACTCTTCAGCACTTTTCATTAAGTACAATTGGTGCATTTCTCTGTTTATATAAGACCAACAGACTTTATGGTTATAATAATATTTCTGGAATATGTTGTTTCCTTTCAGTTAGGAATTCTGTTAATAACTTTGGTAATCCGTATACAGTTATCATAGAGTCTTCATTAATTTATTCTAAATACGTAGCCTTGTAAAATTTCCATTGTGGAAATTTGGGTTTAAATGCATGTTAATATACCATTGGAAAATAGATAAATATAAAATGAAATTTAATTTTGAATTTCAATATGTTCTTCCAGCTAAAGGTGCTACTTGTAAGTTTGTTCAGTTTTCACAATAATAAATAACTCCACTTTTTTGTATACAATAATAATTATTACGGCACGGAAAGTAAAAATAGAACTGTCAAACCGACAAAATAGATAGCTATGAGTAAGAAATGTGAAGGCAAAGAGGAAATGGCTAAATCTAATAAGTAAGTCAGCAAAGAGGAACGCAAAGCGCAAACAAACTGCGCCGCATTTATCTCAACCGCAAAAATGTCTGCCATATTTCATTTTAAATGCAGCACCTGCAGCTCAGACAGCCTCTTCTTGTGGCCAGAACCAAGAACAGGCTCAGGCTCAGTGAAAAAATAGCAGACCTCGAGAGCGGCGTTGAAAACAAATTGTCAACGATGGAAAGTTGGGCACGCGGACCAGTAGTAGAAAGAGTCAGAGAGAAGTATGCGACCAGCAAATATCCTATGTACATAAAGGCTTCATTTCTCATTTGTGCTAATTTCTAAAATCTTGGGTGTTCCGAGAAATTGTGATTTATACTGCCGTGAATATCCCTATGCTGCTTTCAATTTGTATCATAGGGTATAGAGCAAGCAATGAGTGGGCAAACTGAAAAAAAGATGTCGACCAGCATCTGTAATCAACAACATCAGCATAAACTTAACTGAAACGGACAAGGATAACACACACAGCCGTCGACAGGATGCGTATGTGAAACTCGGGCAAATCCGTGCAAGTTTTCTTCAATTTTCGCGCCGCCAACAAAGCGGAATAGCGTGTGATGGGCGTGGCAGCTCCCAGCAAAGACATATCTAATAACATTAAGTAGTTAGTTGGCGCATCGTTTGAATTATGTCCACGTTCGCCGACGCAGGCTGCGCTCTATGAGTGGTTGCAGCCCACGCTAACGCCTATGCCGTAGGCATGGCAAATCCACACTCTCAAACTCACACACACACGGACAGTCACATATACACAACCAAACACACACTCATGCGTTGAGCTCCTGTGCGTGGTTGTTGCTGTTATTGTTATTGTTGACTACTTTGCACTATTTTGGCTGCTCGACCATGTGGCTAAAATTGAATTTTGAAATATGGTTCGCATGCACGAAATGGAAAAAAAGAACGAAAGCAGAGAATAGAAGAAAAACTAATTCTCGTAGGTCGGCTGACCATAAAGGCACGGCAGCAAAACTCCCCAAAGGCGTGGACTTCAAGGTCACATATGTCCCTAATGAAATTCTCAAACTCAGCATAAATATTCTATTGAGTTCTGTTCCTTATTGGCATCATTGGGGCAAACCCCAAAGTATTCAATTTAAAATAATTATAATTTCCACAACCTAATTTTTAAAGTTTTGAAAATTTCGAAAATTTTAAAAGTTTTTACGATTATGATACAAGCACAAATGTATGAGGGGAAGTATAAACTTAAAAGTGGGGAGTGGCGTATTCAGTAAAAAAACTATTGTAAAGTTACTAGTATGATTATAACACACAAACATAATTTTAACAAAACTCCTTTGATATGTAGTTGACTCAGCTTAATTTTTTTGAGTACTTATTTCCATATTTGTTTAAATATAAATACCACTTGAAAGGCATTGCCACGCGCTGTTTGTAAAGTTTTTCATCAACTATAAACTTCAGAATTACACATGGAAAAGTTTTTCGGTTCTTTTTTTTTTATTTTACATTTTACAAAGGACTTTGAGGATTTCATTTCAAGGATCTCTTGCAATTCAGCACTCAGTAAAATTATTATAATGTATATTATGAAATTGTGCAGTGCTTGAAACTGCAGCTACACGTGCTTTAAGGTTGCTACGCTGCCAAAAAGGCCAAAGGTAAGTCAAGGCGGTGTCAGTAGAACCACCATCCGCTCACCCACTCACCCACTCATCCACTCAAGACCCGAAGCCATGCTCAACACTTCAAAAACAGGCATCACATCACAGCAAATGAAGGAGGAAAACATGTGCTGACAAACAACACCTGAACAAAGTTGTCTCAACTAACAGAAACTGAGATGTGGGCAAATGAAATATTATATTTTTCATTTGCATTTTCCCTTTTTCTCGACCACAGTATGCACGTCTATAAAGCGCTCTTTACGGTTGAGACTGAGGCAGAGGCAGAGGCAGAGGCTGAGGAGGTGGGTCGTCTAATTAAGTGGCAGATATTAGCGTAATTGGTTGTAAATGGGGCAGACCGCTCGCTCGCTCGCCTGGCTTGTGGTAACAAATTAATGTCGCATTACGTATACGCAATGTGGCATGGTAACTAGTGTTCGGTTACAGCTTGTTATAATTTGCAATTAATTCACACAGAAGAATTCTCATTCGAACAGTTGGCACTCACAAGGAGATGGGCGGGGCTGGAGTTGGACTGTGTAAATATCATAAAATCGATGCACGATTTTATCTGCATATCAACGTCGCCCTTTGTGTGGGTAATTAACTTATTTTCCAGTCACAACCCAAGCCAGTCCCCGCCCCTCATAATATGTACACATATCGTATATGTATAAGTAAATATAATCACTTTTCGCATTGGCTGCGACTGCCATAGTTGCGGCTGTCATTATCATTTTTCACGCTGTCTTGTTGCACATTTTGTTTTTTTTTAATGTTGTTTTTGTTGTTGATGCTTTTCGCTGTTTGATGTGTGATGTGTGTTGTGGTTTTTGTTGTTGTTGACATGTGGCAGCCATTCCCACATGTTAATCTACACACACACGCCCTCTATGCTAGACAGCTTTTTTAGATGTTTGCGCTCATTCGGCAAACATTTCAATTTTGCAATCTCCGCATTGGTTATTTTTGTGAAAAAAGGAAATTTAAATATCTGTATTATTATTATTACATTTTGTTAGAAAACATTATTTGGATTAAAAGTTTATAAAATATACTTATTTATTTATTTGTTTTTCGATTTACTACTTTTTGATTGGTTTGAAGTATCAGATTATATTTTGAGAATTATATTAAAAGTCGCTATTTTCTATTTCCCAATCGTCGCCTCGATTTATATTAATATAAAATAATAAATTAATATGCAATTGCATCAAATGATGAGATAAACGAAACTTACAATAAAAATTATAATTAAAGACGACATTTATCACGTTAATTTAAAATTGCATTTTAAAT
The DNA here is from genome assembly GCA_963583835.1 of Drosophila immigrans. Classification (NCBI taxonomy): domain Eukaryota; kingdom Metazoa; phylum Arthropoda; class Insecta; order Diptera; family Drosophilidae; genus Drosophila; species Drosophila immigrans. The sequence continues at coordinate 18,715,483 of OY757143.1, read as the reverse complement.
ATTAATTTAATTTATTTTAATGCTCAAATTTTTCAGTTGGTTTTTAAATTTTTGTTTTCAAATCGTGTTTTTAATATCAATTTTTTGGCAAGTTATATGCTTAATTTTTTTATTTATTTATTTAATTTTGTATTATTTATTGTTTTACCCAAATTAGTAAATTGCTTCCGGAGTTATAAAAGAAGTTTTGAACTTTTGTATAATATTTACATTTAAAAATGTAATATTTGTATTTATTTACTGTTGCAATTATTAATTTTAAAAAAATTGTAAAGAATTTAAATATGATGGCCCTTTATGATTTATGATTTGAATTGCAGGAATTTAATTGGCCTCAAATTTCCGTTGAATTTGAATATCGAAATCAAATGGTCACATGACAATCGTAATTGTGAGTTTTTAAGTGATTTTTTTTTTTTTTTTTCTTAGCCCGTATTGATTTTGATTGACTTTTATATTGTTGTTGCTCCGCAAATTGTGCATATTGACAGTTGTCTGTAATGCGTCGCCATTTGACGGGCCATGAGGATAAAGGGCTAAACGGGCGGCACTTTATAGAAATGCAGTTTGCAATGGCTTGTTATTGTCGTTGCTAGTTTCGTAGTTGATATTGTTGTTGTTGTAGGAATAAATAATAAGGCATTACTCGTACATTTGCATTTTAATTGAAGCATTATTATCTGTTATGCAGAGGACTCGCATCGGCAGCCATTTGTATGGTTTAATTATTAACAAGTTGTAAGGCGATTTGATTTACACAAAACTATTTCTAAGGCATAAAACTCAATTGCGAATTTGCATTGCGAATTGCACTTTGAATTGCACTGAATTGAACAACTTTTCTTTTTGCGAGTAGAAAAAAGTGTAGAAATTTGTGGTGTTTGTTTTTGGTTTCCCTTCATATATGTATGTATATGTTATGCATATATTTTCTATTTCTTGGTAGTAGTTGTTGCTATTATTGTTAGTCTAACGGCAACGCGACGCGGCGTGCAAACTGCAGGCGAAAAGACGGACCAACGCTCCTTGTGCTTAGCCCAGCTGCTGCTGCTGCTGGAGCTGCTGCTGCTGCTGCCGCGACGACGACGGCGAGGACGACGACAGCGAGACACGCGCGATGTTGCACAACAAAAACACGACTGAGCCGTCCAACGGCCAGCAACGAATTACGAACGCGAAATTGAAAGCGAAGCCGACGACGCACCGTGTCTCAGGTTGATCGAAATTGAAAGGCATCGCCCGAAGTGGGTCGCTCGGTCGTTCAGTCACTCGGCCGCACCAGTCGCTCTGCATTGCAGCAGGCAGCAGGCAGCTGGCAGCTGGCAGCAGAGCGCGCGCTTTGTTTACATGCCATAGTCACAGGCACACGAAGTTGAGTCAGGTAACTACATACGTGCTGAACGTGCTCGTTAAAAGCTCCGATCGCTCTCCCAGTCAGCTGTGTGTGGGCGTTGCTGTTGTGTTCGTGTACAGTTTGTCTCTCCACTACGCTTGCTCTCGCTCTCTTTCTCTCGCACTGTGTGTGTTGCTCTCTCTATCTGGCAGGCAAACAGCTGTTTCTATGCTTTCATTGCTTTGCCCCAATTTGCTGACATTGCTAAGGCCGCCTCTCAAAAGCTTCCGACTGCAATGAGAGCAACTCATGTGCTTGCATGTTATCCTAGCTGACATTGTAAACATGACCAAAATGCATGTTCCCAAAGGTGTGTGCGAATGTGTAAAAGAGTGTATGATTGCTTATGGGTGTGTGTGTGTGTGTGTGTGTGTGTATGAGCGTGGGTGTAAAGCCGCATTTGACGTGTCAGTGCCACATTCATTTGCATATTTGAGCGCATTTTGTGTCGTACTCGTATGCGTGGCACTAAGAGAGAGCGAAAGTGTGAGAGCAGGCGAACAGGAAAGCAGGAGCGAACACCAAGAGCGAAAAAGAGAGAGAGACATATAGAGAGAGAGATAGTGGGTGAACCGCAAACGAAATGCTTTGGGTCTCATGTGTAACGCTAAGATAAGTTCAACTTAATTAAAGTTTCAGAAAGGGACAAATCGCTGGCTGGCTCGAGACTCGAGCTGCATAAATTATGACAATTGGCCATGCGACTAAAAGATGCTTACAAGAACTTAACTGCAATATTTATACGGATTTGTAATCATCTTTAGCTAATCTACATAAAATATCTTTTCATTTGCGACTGGTCTTCTGGGACACTTTGGCAAGTTTTCATGTTGGTCCTATGCTCATTTATGTGTACTTTAAATATGAGCTTAGGGTTTTTTTTTATCAGCTGCACTACATTCACACTTAAGAATTAGTTTCTCAGTTTATTGGATCCAAGAACAGCAAACTTTGTTCATGGCGAATAACATTTTTTATTTTTTGCTTCAACACTATCAAATAATTTTAATTTAAGCCAATCTTTGGTCATTAAAACAGACAATTTTAGACAAAAATGACAATGCCAAATCTTTTTATTACGTTTTTGAACTTGAAAGTCAGCTCTAATATTTCGATGCTAGCTGGATTTTGTAATTTCCTGAGATGATCTGATTATGTGCCCCTCTTTGACCTCGCGGAACCATTGTTGCTTCTGTGCCTCATGCTCTACGGCTGCCAGTTTGATGATTTCGCTGACATCCATCTCTTCCTTCTTATAATCCCGTTCCATAGTAGTATTTTTGGGACTGTAAGTGCTGCGCACTTCCTCGAAGGCGGCGGGTTCGAGGCAGTACCAGATATGGGCCAGCTTGTCTTGATTAGTTCAGTTATCGCTCCCAACTGAATTGAACGCATTTCTTTCAATTCCATTGTAGCCCCAAATGCAGTTGTCGCAATTCAAGGGAATACACGATACTCATACAAATATATCATTTGATACTTGAGTATTTTTAATCGGATTCCCATTCTATTCATAAACAATTGGCATTGACAAAAGCCAAAGCTAGTATCCTACATCAACAAGTCGACTCGTTAGCGCTCTTAGCTTGCCCCGTTCATTTCAATTTGTGTCAATTTTCAATAAACGATATATTGCAAGTGCGATGTACGGAGTAAACGAGCAATTTGGCTCAGAACCTAGAACTCAATGAATGCCTAGGTCAAAGGCGCCGCATAAATCGTAGCCAGTTCATTAAAGGCTTAAGGGCTAATTGAACGCGGGACTTGCGTGTTTCGTGAGAGCTTTTCAACCCACCTAAAGCTCTGTCAGACAAACTTCTTGGCACTGCTTCCTTTCCTGCAAAAGCTCAAGGGTTTTTTTCCTCGCTAGCACCCATAGATACTTATTGCAGGAGAGTTACACCTCATTTTGTATTGTGGTAGGTTCAAAAACAGTAGGTCAACAAATACTCATAAGTGGACAAATCCATTCATATACTCATAATATGTATATAGTAACTACTACTTTAAAACAAAAGTCAATGAGTGAGTACTGGAAAAATAACGATTATTCAATTTGTTGTACATTCTAAACAGTATCACAAAGAAGAAGCTCTTAATCTAAACAAAATTTTACCCGAAAAAACTGCGAAGGATAATGGTAAATTTCAAAATGTACATTTTTAATTTTAATTCTATTTAAACTTTTTATAGTTAAAAATAATTAAATTTAATGGAAGCGTATATTTAACCAAATGCTAACATTAATTTATTATACAAATTAAATTATTAATAACAAGTAAGAAAGCTACAGTCGAGAGTGGTCGACTGTGAGTAACCCGAGACTGCAAAACACTTATTCGAGTTATACGAGTATGTCTATGTTATCGAACGAACAAATCGAAATAATTGCATTTGATTTTTGGCCAATAAAATAAAATTGATTCTTGAATAACTTCCTTGTTCTATATACGGACAGACAGACGGACATACGGGCATGGCAATATCTTCTCGGTTGTTGACACGGAGTAAATTAATACTTTATGGGTTCGGAGATGCCCTCTGCCTGTTACACATATTTTGAGTTGGCACACGGTTATAATATCCTTCTACCCTATGAGTAGCAGATTTAAAAATAAAAATAAGAGTAATTTTAAGTTTTAAAACTTTTTTTTTTACTTAAAATAAAAAAAAGTGATTTTTGAATTACAACTAAAAAAATATATAATTTTGCAAACATTTTGCAATGTATTTTAATGTATTAAAAATAATTTTGACGATACATAGATATGAAATTAAAGTAGCTAATTATTTATCATAAACAAACAATTTGATTCTATTCAATCAAAATTAGTTTTGCTTTATTCTTAATTCTTGTCTAAGCTTACCTAACCCTTTCGCTAGACAAATATCTCAATTAGTCCCGACGAAATGGTAATGGGTTAACACTTATTGTCGCTAGTCTTGAGGGGATTTCGTCAAAACACAATTGTCAACGCCCTCCTCCCAAGTGATTAATTCAGTAATACGATAGCGCTATATAAAGAATCTTGTGCTATATATAGTACGCTTGCTGCTTGTGATTTCAATCTTATTGATTGGTGTACTTGGTATCAGTCTGTCAAACAGTTTGTATAAGTTTCCCTTTCTGTTAAATAAACAATTTGTTTATTTTCATTGTTTTCCCATTAGAGAGTGGGGGAGAATTTGGTTAGCTGACGCTGTCGAAGCAAAACAAAAGGCGACACCTATTCAATTACGCAGCCAAACATTAGCATTAAAAATTCCATTTACTGGGTGGAAGGAAGGGCGTCATAGCCACTATAAGTATTTAGTGGTGTAGGAATAATAAACATTATACGAGTTTGTATACAACGGAACGACACGAGTTGTTCAATCGAACGACACATCAAATGGCCATAAGAATAATCGAAAACAAATCACGAATCACTGCGAATCAATTATTTACACCGTCAATCAAACACTTCGGCTCCACGGAATTGAAGATTCCAAATACTATTGCTTTACGATAAAGAGTTTCTGAACACAAATCAAACTTAACTTAACTAAAATACTCTTAACATTACCAATTAAACACAACAAATTTTGAATCAACTATTTTACTATTTTTAGAAAAAACATATAACACTAAGGTATACATCCTACAGTTCACACAGATCAGGCATCACAATGGACCATATGGTCTCCGGGTGCTCTCGACTCCGGTCGAGCTGTCTGCGCAACCTAACCTAACCTAAGGTATACAATTTAAAATAGTGTGAATTATAAAAATAATAGCGTATTTTGATGTGCTATTTGATTACAATTTACAGAAAAATGTCATTCAATACTTATAACTTCTTTACGATTCATTTTAAATAGTTGATAAGCGAATAAATGCTCATTAATACATTCAGTTCAGATTAGAACAAAAATACTTGCATCAAAATGCATAGCATACTTTTTGGAGCAATATTTATGTCGAAATTTTAGCTTCATAGCTTCTTTGGGTCAGAAATGTTATTAATAACAGTAAACAGAATTCAGAAATGTAGAAAATGTATTAGTTATAAGATACTGCTAATCCCATAATACTAGTTGGGGGAAATAAGAATACAGCATCTTTTACTGGTGCTTTTTCTTGACTGCAAAGATGAGGAAAACTACCCGCTGAGGAAAACCCTGACCAGCAGCAACGACAACAACAATAGGAAGCATAAGAAGCAAGGAATAGAGCAAAAACAACATCCTAAGCATGTCTGAGCACAATGAGCCGCATAAACTTGGCGCCAGCAAAGCAAAAAAGGAAAGAGAAATAAGAGAAGAGGAGCGAAGCGAAACGAAACGAAACGAAATGAAGAGGAGACTAGACAAATAACAGAAAGTGGGAGGTGGACAGTTGTTTGCCGATGTGTGCAAGGAGCGGAGAGGGTTGAGGACAGAAGGACATGCTAACTATTTGTAGCCACGTGGTAAAGTGTTGCCCAAAGGCAAAAGCCAATTGTCTTAGCATGCAACGCGTGTGCAATTGAGCTAGCTGCAACTTGTTGCACTTACTTTGCTATCGCCGGCTTGTAGCTCCAGCTGCGACGTAGCCGGCGCAACCTGCTGCAGTTGCAGTTGCTGCTGTGGCTGCTGTGGCTGCTGCTGCTGATCGCCTTCCTTAGTGTAGTAGTCCGCCAAACTGGGCACGAGAAGGACGCCCACCTTATTGCGCGCCACCTGCTGTTGAGTGCGACGGTGGCGCGCCGGCAGCATCATGCGATGCGCCACCAGAGCCATGCTAGCAACGGTTTTTTGTTTCACTCGCAACCGAAATGAACAACGAACAGGGAACAGGGAACAGGGAATAGCAAACACTGAACTGCTGACCACCGAAGAAGTGTGTGGCACGTTTGGCCGGCCAGCAACGTGTCTGGTTAATGCCACAAAAATCAAAGCAGCCGCCGCGTGGTCGACTTCGTTTTGATCGAACAAAACGCTCGCCGCAAACTGAAAAGCGTCGCGTCGGAAAAACAAGCAAACGAAAATGTAAGCGACAGCGAAACGCACCGGAAAAGCCAAAAAGGAAATGTCTAAGTCGCGCATCTCGCTCTGGCACACAGCACTAGCCCAGCATGTCCTCGCGCTCAATCGCCTTCCCTCTCTCTCGCTCTCGTGCTCTCGCTCTCTTTCTATCGCTAACATACTTTCTCTTGCTGTGTATCTTTCTCTCTTTTTGTTTGCTTACTAAACGCTGCATGTTTGATGAGCGTGATGTTGTTGTTATTTTTTTAACGTTAATATTAATGTCCGACGCGACTGTCTGCCAGCTGTGTCTCTCCCTGTATGTGTATGTGTGTGTCGTCTCTATGTGTGTGTGTGTGTGTGTGTGTGTTTGTGTGGGTCTGTGTGCTGGCGACCGTCGTGTGTCCGCTTTAGTTTACCAACACGTGCACAACACATTTAATAAAAAGAATACAACAAAAACACACACAATACACTCGCAATGTACACACACACACACAGAGAAACGTATACAAACACACATTTACAGAGCCAAAGACAAGGCTGAAAACATGGCGCAAATAAAATATTTGTTGTTAAAATAAAATTACGAAATGAAAAAACACAAGTTGTATCATTGTAAAAAGCCGTCGAGAGAAAACAAAGATTATCAACACCCAGATACCCTACACAAGAACTACCGCTAACAAAAACGGACAAATTTTGATAGATGAATTTATTTTATATATCCATATATTCCATATAAAGTAATTAATTTGATTTGAATAGGAAATGCGCATATTGGAATTTTCTCAGCAATTCATCATTTTAAATTGGGTGAAAACAAACTGTCGAAAAGGCTTGAACAATAATACTTCTGTCTGTATAAAGGTCTATGGCTCAGCAATAAGAAGTATTTACGCGTGCTACAAATTCTAACGCTGAATTGTGACGGTTTTATCAAGACTATTTCAGCACAGTGGTTCAGTACCGTCAAAAATGTGTAGAAAAGTAGTTGGAAGACTGTTTTATGCGATTAACGATTTGTAGTAAATGGAATGTATTCAAATATGTATTAATAATTATTTATATAGCCAAAATAGAGTAGTGATAAGTAAGACTAAACTTAAATTCTAGTTTTAATTTATTCAATGCAAATATTGTCAATATTCTTTATGGATCTAAAGCCTTAGTGTATAAGAACGCAATTTATTTTATTATTGCCGATTGAAGGTGACTAATTTCAATCGGATTAATCTTGGTCGGAATTTCTAATTCGATTTATATATAACACTTGATCGTAGTCATATTTAAAAAGGCATAAATAGCCCATTACACTTATGGATACACTCTCATTTTGACTGGTCAATACTTATCGGTGAAAGACATTTGTGGCGATAATGTTAATGCATCCCTAATTCTACTATGCTCATGCCGGCAATTATAATTTGACTCATGTGAACACGCAGGCACTCACACCCACAGACAGAGAGAGCAGTCATACACAATACACAATACACAGCACCTTTCCCTCTCTATATCACTATCACGCTCAGCACTGTCTCTTAACCAACTTGTTTACTTGACCTTAACCACTGCCAGCTGCCAGCAACAACAAAACGATGTAAACGTAAAGCGGAAAACAGAAGGCGAAGCGGAAATAGAAGAGCTTTCATTTAGATTCACATCGGAGTGAATAGTTGGCAACAGCTATGTATATACGTCATTCACTATGATTGGACACAATAATAGCAAGAAAATGTGAAGCACATTGCGTATACGTATTATACCACTTTTGCATGATTATTATTTTCTGAAACACACTGCAACATCTGGTAACACACCCACACACGCATGTGTTTACAAATTTATGGGGTCACTTGTTTTTGCTCAATTTTGTGCTGACAAAATTACACTTTGAATAATGCAACAGCAAATTGGCTGAACACATTATCAGGATGTGTTCATTTTCGATTGTTGCATTATCGATTTACTTTACTTTACCCCTGTATGTTATTTGGCGCGATATAAGCGAAGCGATAACTCTGACAGAATATGTTTACATTAAATCGTGTTGACCATTTACTTAGTAAATTTGTATGGAATTGTATGATTGGAAGGAGTTTCAATTACAGTACACAATTTAAAAGATTTGTTGATCAATTTGAGGATACCATTGAGAACTTTGCAATCGCAATGATGTTGTAACTTACAAAATATTTTTACTTAAGGAATAAATAATACCACTTACCTTTTTATGGCATTTTAAGCGTTCTGCGAGCTACACCAAAAGCATGACGTCATTACAGTAAGCACACTCACACACACATATATATACAAGATATTTGTCATATATCTATATATATGGTAGGTAGATTCATAGATAGGTTGAGCGATGGTGCGGTAGGTAGGCAACTTAATCTGGGCCGTGTCTAATGATTCTTTAGAAAACGCAACATTTTGCTGTGGTGCCAGTGTAGTTTGTGCAAAATTATTAGTATATGTAAATTCGAGTCAGGATTTGTTAGCTGCAAAAGTAGAAAAATATTCGCATACCGAGATTAGCTACAGCACAAATACATAGTTCTTAAACTTTAAGCCTGATAACTCGTATGCTCCATTGTTTTCGCATAAGAACCAATCTCCAAAATATTTTTGACAAGTTGTCGCGCTTTGTTTTAGCAACGCTCTAGAAAGGAAGACCAAAACGGAAGGATATCAAAAGCAAAAACAAAACACAACCCAAGCCAGCCATAAAATGCAAACCTTTTCCCACACGCCAGACCCTCAGCTGTTCACTCATTTTGTCTGGCGGCTTCCGACTTTTGTGCTGGCGGCTCATAAATCAAAATGACCCCAAGCCACACACTCACACACATATTCGAATTAACCACAAAAATAAATATTTCATCACATTACATGGCAATAAAACGAATAACGAAAAATAAAACAAATGCTTGGTTTGTTTTTTTTTTTTAAATTAATAATACATGAAATTGCGTAGTATGATTTGTAAACATTAAATTTTGTATTTTAATCTTATAATATAGGGATTCAATTGTATTTACAGAAATAGATATCCAAATTTTGAATTTACGCGCGCAAAAAATTCATTATGTGCTATACCAGTCAGCTTCTGCGCTGATGCTCCAATTTTGCGTCATCGATATGGGAAAAGTTATCGTTGGGATTGACAGTTCATTTGAACACATATACAAATTTAGTATTCGCATCAGAAGTTGTTTGTACAATTCGCAATCAATAATGATAATAAATAAATATAATAATAATGGCACGTTGTGTAAATTAGGGGCAATCGTTGTGGTAGTAAAACCAGGTTGCAATTCCTGAGGTTTCTGTATTTTGGTATATACCAACGGCGTTAAAATGTATATTTTAATAATGTTTCTTGTGGTCACACACAGACAAATAAAACAGCTCTTTTTTAAGAAATAAATAAGTGTGCCGATTGAAATTCATTTGTTAAGTTACTTTTTGCCAGTTGTCCGTCTTTTGTTGTAAATAAATAAAGTAGTATATGTTGTCAATGTCCACAAGAGCATGAGCTGTGTACTTTGCTGAAAGTCACAATTTTAGGTGGTCATTTTTGTGACAGTAGAAAACACCAAAAATGTCTCCGATGTCCAATGCAAACGCGATGGACCCGACTGAACTAAGTCCTTTCGTCTACTGGTCCCAAACGAAGGACTCATTGCTTCTAAAGGTGGATCTCAAAGATGCAAAGGTAAGTAGTATGAAGTCCCTACAACATTGCCGCTGCCATTGGGAAAAATCAATAATCGCTTGCCGGCATTTGATGTGCCCTCCGCCTCCCTCGTTCAGGGCGTCATTGCAGACTTCACGCCAACAACGTTATCATTTAGTGCCAATGGCCATGGAGCGAGGGGTCGGAATGCGTACAAGTTCCAGCTGCGCTTCTACGAGTTCATCGACGATGAGACAGCAACCTTCACGGTGACGGACCACAAAATAGAGCTGCAAATACGCAAAGTAGAGCCGGCTTGGTGGGTGCGATTGGTGGCGACGCCACAGAAGCCGCACTGGCTGCGCATAGACTTTGATCGATGGCACACCGAGGACGATGGGGAATTGAATGATCCGCCGCGAGATGTGCGCGAGGATTATGTGGACGAGTACAACAATTTGCAAAAGCAGGAGATTGGCTATGTGCGCGGTTAGCAAACAGTTCTATATCAGCATCTGTTTATCAGCTCAATGCATTGGCAATTGTCTATTTTTAGAAAATGCTAAAAAGGTTTATCTGATCATATACAATCTGGCTATGTTTGTTGGCTACCTGCACATACTTATCATACTGGGTGTGCTCTACTTGCGCGATGGAGCCGCCAGCATAAAACATACATATGAATATGTGGGAACATCGTTTAAATTCGTGCAATTGATGCAATATATGGAGGTAATGCATCCACTTTTTGGATACTCCAAGGGCAGTCCTTTGGTGCCCTTCTTTCAAATATCTGGACGCAATTTTGTGCTCTTCCTAATGATTGAAATGGAGCCGCGAATGCATGACAAGCCAGTGGTTTGTTATGTGTTCATCATATGGGCACTGGTTGAGCTGGTGCGGTAAGTGACTTATACATATACAGATATATGATTATCTCACATAATCTATGATAATAAAACTGTTTGTTATTTTCTAGGTATCCGTACTATGTCAGCCAGCTGCTTAAGCGGGAGAGTGCTTTGCTCACGTGGCTACGCTACACCATCTGGATACCACTTTATCCCTTGGGCATTGTCTGCGAAGGTGTCATTCTGCTGCGCAGCATTCCCTACATTGAGGAAACGAAACGCTTCTGCGTCGAGATGCCGAACAAATGGAACTCTACCTTTGACATGGTGCTGTTTCTGAAAATCTATCTCCTCCTACTCGCTCTGCCTGGCAGTTATTTGGTCATGTCGCACATGTCGAAACTGCGAGCCAAGAAATTGGGACGCGGTCGTGCCAAGCCCAAAGTGAACTAAGAATCTTAACAAAAATGCATACAACTATTATCGGTTTACACAAAGGAATGTTATGTTAATTGTTTTAGTTTACTTCTCGCTCAATCTCATGGGTTTTTACGATCTTATAGTAACTGATATATCGAAATATAATTTTTACATTGTATATTTATCCCTAAGTAGTGTATCAACTGCACAGCCAAAGAATTTCATACACTACATGTTTTTCAAATTTTGTACACCTCACACAATTCTGATATAAAATAAAAATTTGACTATAATTGAAATCGGATCAGGATTAATTTATAATAAACAAATCAAATCTCCTTTTTTTTATAACATAACTCACTTTCAGAAAAAGAAAGAAAATTGCTCACCGATCGACATTTTACATTTTGTTGAGTTGAACATAAAATTAATAAATAAATTATTTTGAAAAAACAAAAACATATATCACAGACCACACATAATTAAAGACACTTGTGCGACACGTTTATATCGATTTGTTGAACTAGGACAATAATTTATTTCGACAATTACTAATGGGGAAATCAAATTGTTCATGTAATTTACATAGATTTAGCATAATGACGAATTATAAAATCTGTAAAAGAGATTCGATTGCATTCAAGAACCTTAAAGGGACATACCAACAGATCGTGTGCATTAAGCTTCAGCATCCTCTCAATCATGGTGGTTGTGGTTGCTGTTGATGCACAATTTCCCTTTATTTGTGGGCTAATCCAATTTGCACTCAAGCGTTAAACAAGTGGCTTCTGCTTTTGCTGCGGCTTCGGCTTCGAAGGCTGCTGTTGATACTGCTGTCGTTGAACCACTCGAATGGAGAACTGACTTTCTTTGGGAGTTTGTTGGCTCACTTTGTGTCTTGTTGCAGGTTTAATTATAGGTTTGGTTTGATTGTTCGGTGTTGTTCGGGAGGGCTGAGAGGCTCATAATGCGTGGGGAGCATTCAATAATAGATGTAGTAGTATTTCTGAGGGAGCTTTAATAAATTGCTTTTTCGTAGCGTCAATCACTTGGTGTCGTGTTGAGCCAAGTGACGCAAGTGCAGCAATTTTCGTCTGCCACTAAAGATAAATGCCACACACTCTCGCACACTCACACACATACTTCGACGGGCTGTCGGGTGCTATTAATTGCCTGAGTGTTGCTGCCACCACATGCCAACGACAGTTGTCCACATAAATTCCCACTGTAAATTTATCTGCAAGTGCGCCAAAAAAGGCGTTTCCACTGAACTGCCCAAAAAAAGTGAAATGAATAATTGAATGCAACGCACGAATGCAGCAGCAGCAGTAACCAACACCAATCGACGCCAAACCGAACCGAACCACTCTGAAACGAACCGAACCAATCCGAACAGAACTGAACCGCAGCGGGGTTAACGCACAACTAATCACCTAAGCCTACAGCTGTGGGCACTTGAGCCTGTACTAGTTTGTCCTTGGCCCCTTGAAATGAGTTTTTGATTAATGCCCAGCATGTGGCTGGCATGCGGAGAATGGCTGGGAGGTTGCTTGCCGGGAATTCCGATTGATTTTTCGGGCAGTGGCTGAAGTAAACTGCCACTTAGACGACGACTACAGCTTGGCTGCAAGACAAATGCATGGCATTATGCCACATGACAGCTGGCGGGGATTTACGAACGAGCAACTGCATCCGTCAACAATCATTTCAAATTTTAATTTACTCCACGCTGTGGTCAAGCTCTTCGCATTCATCCCCGGCGTAGAGGTTAATTTATCAACAGCGCCACTGGGCAGCTCTCGGCACTATATGCGCAGGACGAGACAGGGAAACGGCGACAAGTATAATTCTAATATATGAACCATGCCATGTGCTGAACTGCACATAATCAAAACAAAGCGTTGCACGTTTCCACCATTTAAATGTCGTGACTAGCGGAAGGCGAGGATGAGAAAGCTTTGCTGAAGTTCCCAACTATGGAATTTTTCACTCAATTAAAGTATTTGGGTTCTAATAATATTTAAATTCTAAATTTGCACATAATAATAATTAAAATTGTGTCATCAATTTATGAATGTAAATTGTGTTTCCACAGTACCTTAGGAACACATAAATCGCCATATATGATCACAATTGTTGGATAATTTGTCAATATATCACATGAAAAACTAGTCACTTGTTTTATTTGAAAGTTGATGAAAAGTCGTTCTATAATATTTTGACTTCTTCGACAAATAAATAATTAAATATTCTAGTCTTTCAAAATATATTTTAGTATACAAATATAGGAATACATTATAGTTTATTATTTAATAAATTATTGGCTTAATCATCATTTGAACGAACTTGAGCGGCTTGAAATGCCAAGTTCTCCATTCGATGGCATTTGAGTTCTCAACATTGCCAGTAACATATGGTGCATTAAGATTACTGTAAATGGTAAATTTTATAAATAAGTTTAATTCACTAAAAACTCAAATGTATTACCATAAATAGCAGCCATCATTAAACCACCAACCAGAATTATAATTTTCAGCACAATTAAACCCCTTATCAAAATAATGATCGGCTGTTGAGAATTTCATGTTCATGTGATTCGACAACGCATTTTCGGCATTTCCAGAATATTCTCCAAGCTTTTTGATGGAATAAGACTCTTTTTCACTGCCAATAGCGAAATTTTTATATAAGGCATATCGAATATCATTATTAAAGTCCTCGAGATAAATATACAAATAATGTGGTTGGGCATTGGTGATAAGATATAATTTCTCAAGTCCGATAAAAAATTCTTTATGAAAGTCTCCGAAACCCACTCGATACTCAGTCCAATTGCGATTAAAATTTTCAGTTCCATCTTCACGGCGTTGAATAACCATCCACCCGGATCCGACTAATTTGGAATCACAGGGTATCACAAATTCCTTAATACCTGGTATTTTGAATATATAAGAATCCGTCGATTTGCCTATGCAATTTATGCCCGCAAATTTATTCACTATATTTTCGGGTCCTTCTAATTTTCCAATTTCGGCGGGCTTTCCATTTTCCAATTTTTTTATTGGTGAAATCAGCACACTATTCTGATATTGATTCGATTTTAATGGGATTGTTACTCCTTCCTTTACTGTATTATGATTATGATTATCCACTTGAATATTTTCTATATGATTTAAGATAGGTTTCGATTCCGATACTGTGTTATGGTGTTGTGTCATCCGCATTTGTAATTCTGATATTTCTATATTCTTTTCCTTCATCAACTCTTGATAAATTGCGTTTTTTTCCTTATAGACTTGTGCTAATTCGATCTGCGTTGTTAGCTGTATTTCTTTATTTTCAATGATTTCTTCCATATGATTTATAGTCATTTCGAGGTCGTGAACTTTACTTTCGAGTTCTAAGGACCGTTGTTCTTTTGACTTTACGGAGGCAGCATACTGTAGAAGAGGTTTCACAATAGTATAACAATAGGAACCACATTGTTTATCATTCTCATTAACAACGGAGCAAGGTGTTTCACGTTCCTCCGACTGTTCACTTAGTTCAATTAACAGACAAATTAATATGAAAATTCTATTTGATTTTATAATCATCTCTGCCTACTATGGTATTCAAGCAACAACTGAAATATTAAATTGAAACCTTAGAATTTGAAAATTGTTATCAAGCATTTTGTCGAATCTGGTGTTATTCTAGATGAGGGCAACTCATCTTATCAGTCACCTAAAAACTCTGACCAAGAGAATCACATGAGAAGAGGAGAAACACTAGAGCGTAACAGAGAATGGAGGCAACTCAGGCAACTGGCCAAATCGTTTAATTAGAGCCAAGCTGGCTGGCTTGCCAGCAATTAGCAACGAGTTTTGCCAAATGCCACAGCTCGCAACTAACCCTTAGCAAATGACCAACTTTAAAATAATTTCGACGTGCAACCCTCAATTTCTCAATTGAGTAAGTAATTATAAAATAATTGTTTGCACCTGATTTGACCTTGCTCGTAAATTAAATTGTGTTTAATGTCTTTTCAAGGATACGAGTTTTTTAAAGAATAGCTAAAAGAATCAAATGGCATTGTGTGAGAGAGCTTTGCACAATGAAATTGCGCAAATACATGTATGTTTAACAATTGAAATTCAATACTTATATTAAGATTCAGAGAATCATATGGAATGCTGTATAGTATTTATATCCGCTTTGCTGACAAATTTCTACAGTGCGTATACAAATTAGTGGCGTCTTCGAAATATAGGCCAAATAAAATTAGACATTTTGGGAAGAAACCAAAACCAGCCTCTTAGGATTGTCCATTTCTTTAATCGTTTACTTTTCTCTCGATTACCATAGTTCATTGAAAAAAAAGGGTTAAATTACTTCCATTACTAGTATAAAATATTTTAAATGACTTAAAGTTTATGAAGTAACCTCTTGAGTTTGAAGCACACTTTCGCAACTGTTGAATTTTCTGCAAATGGCAGCCACAGACAGGGCTTATGAAGTGAATGGAATTGAGAGCTGGCAATGGAATCAAATGTAATAAAACGCGACTGCATCTGCAACATGCACACAATTGCAGTGCTCAGCAAATAATATCGAATAATATTGAATATACTCATACATACTCGTTTATTGTGATTTGTGTCCTGCTAGTTTTATGGCTCAAATGACTTGCTGTCGATTCCATTTTGTGTAATGCTCCTCGGCAGTAACAAATGCTTGGGCTTTTGAAAGCACAGACATCGATCCCGATAAACCACCCATCCGACCTCTTCTACTTCTATTCGCAACTATAATATACAGACACACACACCCACACATCTAGACATAATGAAGGCCTTTAACCCCTTGTGTACCATGCATTCAAGTGCCAGGCTGCATGGCTAGTTGAGGTCCCTTAGTTTATTGGCAACTGTTTGGGCAGCATTAGGGCTACAGTCTCGCAAATAGTATTCGCCTGGCCAGGTCACGTACAACACCAAGAGCAGCAACAGTGGCAGCCCCATAAGTTTATGGCGTGAGCATGGGGCTGGAGAGCAGTTACAAGCAGATTTTTATACGAGTAGTTGCTTTTGAAAGTTATGATAAATGAATAGCAGCTGCAAACAGATGTTTGTGATAACTACGAGATGCTGAGATGTCTGGGCCAATGGCGAAAGAATAAAATGGGTTGGGACGGCTGCAAAAATCGAGCTTATGAAAAATGAGCTGAAATTATTGTGTGCGGCAGCTGCAAAGTGTGAGCCCTGCAATCAATTTCCATTAGTTGCCACGTTTCACTCAGCCTTGCTTCATTTAACTGCAAGTATCTATACAATTACAGCACATACTTATTATGTACCCGATAATTACGATAAAGTTCAGTTGGGTTGGTTAATAAGGATAATATTTTGTGAAAATTGATTAAAATATTCATTCAAGTTAATTTCATTTCATAATTAATTTGATGAATATTATATTCTCGTAATTGTGTTTAAATACTATACTGTTAACGTGCGACCACAATTGGAATTACATAAAATGTTGAGATTTTACTAATCAATATTTAGAAATGCTCATCGGACAATTGGAATTACATAAAATGTTGAGATTTTACTAATCAATATTTAGAATTGCTCATCGGACATTCGAATATTATGTTCAGGAAAACTGATAAGTATTCAATTTTGTACTAAGTTTAAAATTAAATTGATATAAATTTCAGCTCCGCCAAGTATATCCGGAACTTGCAATTTCAAGTCTGAAATTGCGGGGTTGTCTTCGCTTCAATGCCATTTGCTTTATGACACTTTCAAACGCCCACCAAGCGATGGCGATGGTGATGGCGATGGCCGGCGGGCGGGCAATGAATCTTCAAGACCCACTTAAACACACAGAAACACAAACACACACACGCACGCATACTTATATTTGATATCCAAAAGGCCAAGCAATTGTGGCCAAAAGGGCTGACAGCGTAGAGCTTGGCCAAATGTTTTCTTTTTTTTTCATCCTTTTTTATATTTTTTACTCGAAATTGGCTGCCATTTGCCATGGGCTGTGCTCAGTGGCCTCCTCGGTTGGGGCTCCAACTGGGGGCACGACCATTGAAGGCCACCACAATTACTGAAGTGGATAATTAGAGTCTGACGTTGGCGCTAGGCCCGCTTTGGAGAGCCGTCGACTAAATAAATATTTAAGTTAGTTTATTGAACGGAAGCTATTGTAATGCTGGCGACAAAATGACAAAATGACAAACTGAATGACAGAGCAATCGGATGAAGTGCCTAGGCTGCTCATAGTAATTATTCCATTAAGCCCACATACACACACAATTAAACCTGTTGCCATTTTATAAAACTAATTCTTGTTTTTCACAAGGGAGAGTGATAAGTTTTTTTATTTATAGTCTCGTCCTGAGCTGCAGTCATGCAATTAAATATGAAATATATGACTAAATCTTCCTGGTCATATTCCAACAACAATGCTCCATCTCGACGCTTCAACACAATTTATGGCAGCAAAATATGTCCAGCTTTAGATTTTAATTAAAAAGTCTAGAAAACAATAGCATAATTTTCAAGGGAGGCGCTGTACATGGAGAGAGGGACAAGAAAAATAGACTTGGGCTAAGCTTCAAAAGGCGAAAGTTGCAGGCAAGCGAACTGAGGTAAGTAAAAATACTTAGAGCTATAAAAAGATTGTTATGTTTAATTAGTTAATCTGCACAATCTCGTTTTATTGGTATTTTTTAGTAATCAGTGGAAGAAACTTTTCAACATTTCAAAACTTCAATGCGATTCAATGATTTTAGAAGAATATAAAATAATAGCTTTCAATAATTAGCTTTAGTTTTTCTGACATTTAATGAAAAAATCTTATTTATTCCTTATCGTATATAAAGTTAAGATTAGCTTATCGAATAAAATGATGTGAAACATGATTATAAGTCAAAAATATCAAATGAAGTACACATAAAACCCCCTTTTCCCCTTCCCCCCTTTTGACTATCCTAGAAACTACGCCTATAATCGAAATCAGATGAGAGGTCCTGCATGCTTCTTCTGCCCCTTGAGCACACGCCGATTATGGGGCATGGCGTAGTGCAACTTATTCCAGAACAGTGGATCACCCCACTTGAGATAAGTGTTGAGCTTAAGGTAGGCACGCAGCTCACTGTCGATGCCCTCAAAGTCTTGCAGTTCCTTGTACAAGATGATGATGATGCGCTTGCGCTTATCCTGCAGTGTTGCCTGGTACGCAATGCGGAACTCCATGCGTGCCCAGACCGAATCGATGAAGTGCTGGGAGAGCACAATGATAACCCGCTTCGAGTCGTTCACGGTGCGCACAATCTGCTCGGGAATGCAGTCGCCAACAAGCCAATCACGTCCATGAAGACAGACTCGAAACGCGTGCAGACCATTCTCCAGTTTGGGCAGCAGCTCGCCAATGATCTGCTCGTCCTTGTGCGAATAGGATATGAAGGCGTCGTAGGTCTTGTCCTTGTCCAGCTCCTCCTCGGACACCCACCACAGGCAGCAATTGTGATTGTAGAGCCAGATCTTCAGCTCCTGCTGGTAGATTAGGTAGATCACACTCAGCAGACACGCCACAATGACGAGGCCACCAAGAATACAGCCGATGAGCAGCACATACGACGGACACAACTCCCACACCTCCAGCTGCTGAAAGGGCCTATCCGGCCAACTGGAACAGTGAATTTCCCCGATGTCCGCCACTCGCTGTGGCTGAGCTCGGACAAATCCCAGCAGGGGCAACGCACTGCAATCGCAGATCAAGGGATTGCCGGCCAACAACATGTTCATGGTGTTATTCTCCTGCTGCAGATAGTTAATAAAGTTCTGATCAAATACGTTGATCAAATTGCGGCGCACATCCAGCTGCGTGAGATTAGCTGGCAGCTGCCGCACTGCATCCAAGCTGCTCAGCTGATTGTCCGACAGACTCAAGGAGCTGACATTGGCATATCCGTTCACAGCACTGGCATCTGGCAGCTCGCTGATGCTGTTGTTCTTCAACTTGAGCACCGTGGTAACCAATCGTGTGTGCGGCAACGGCGGCAGATTGCCCAGAGCGGCACCTCGACAGTCCACAAAGAGCTGCAGCGTCTGGCGCTGCACCCAGCAGATGCAGTGGGCATCGCACTCCCAGTGATCCGACTTGTACTGGCAGATGTCATCGTTGGTGCACACCAGCGCCTCGAACGGCATGTTCAGCTTGGTGCCATAGAACTGGGTGCCCCGCATATCGATGAAGTCGAGGCTCCGCACTTCCGCAAAGGTTGTTGGGTCCAGCGCCGTCAGCGAGTTTTGATTGAGCAACAGTTTCCCCAGCGATTTCAGCGGCCCGAACAATTCACTGTGGAACGATTGTCAGTTATTAAAATGTTAGGCTCACATTAGCTGAATTCTGAGGTGCTAAAGGGATTCTAATTGGACAATAATTCCGTACCAGGGCTATAACTACGAAACACCTGTGCAAGGAACTGAAATAGATATAATTTGTTGTTTTGTACTATTCAGCAAATTTTAAACTATTACTATTGTAAAACAAATATGCAAGAAGATTTCTAGGTACTTCGATTGCAAATATAAACAATTTATCATCTTAATCCCTTCTATTATTACCGTATTGTATATGTACATAATTATTTAATTTGAAAAAACACATATTGTTTTAAAAAGAAATTTTAAAATCATAAGTTATTTAGATGTTTGCTTTGGGAATTAAATAATGAGTTTAATAGACTGTGACATGATTGATTGGACTCTATCTATATATATCATAATATAGGTACAATAAGCTGTCACTACAGTTATATATAAGAATATTAAGTACTAAAATATAATAAGTAAGTATAGCTACAAGCTATCAAAATATATTCGATACAGTGAATATAACGAAGATATGCTTTATATAGATTTGTACAAATACTAAACTTAAGAGAGAACAGCGACCTCTAAATGATTGATTCGCATATTCTGCTCACGAAGAAGCCACTTTAGCATCAAGAAATCAATAAGTTTTTAACTTTTCACTGTCATTCGATATTTGAGAGTCGCAATCTAAACAAGGCGCCGCTGATAAGCGAAAAGTGATAAGCAATAAAAATAAGTTGGAACTTTGAAAAGTGTGCGGTAAGCAAGAAAGAGCAGACCATCAAACTGTGATTTATTGTTTGGCCTAGAGTTATTTGTTTGCGACTATCGGACATTGATTTGAGCCATCTTTTAATCAGCGGTGAGAGAGCACAGATTGGCACCCACCTTGATAAGCTGGTGAGCCTGTTGTTGGACAGATCTAGAAGCTTAAGGTTGCCTTGGCTGTTGAATAGATCCACCGGCAGCTTGGACAACGCATTGCTGGACAGATCCAATAGCGAAAGGTTGCCCTGATCCGCAAACAGTTCACTGGGCAGTTCAGTGAGTTGAGGATTCCTGTTGATGCGTATGAATCGCAACCTGTTGCTGCCCCTGAACATTTTGGCATCCACCTGGCTGTTGGCACGCGACAGTCGCAACTCCTCCAGCTGCAGCATTGAGGTGAACACATGATTCCTCAGCTTATCGGACTTATCTCCAGGCGGAGGCGATAACTTCAGACTGAGGTTGCGCAACTGCTGCAACTCCCTCAGCATTTCTGGCCGAAAGTGAAACATGTGCGGATTCACAATGGACAACGTTTGCAGGCTGTGCGAAATCGAGGAGAAGAGCTGGGGAGGCAGTTCGCGCACAGCCAAACGAAGTTCCAGGGTTGTCAGATTGTCGAAGGCTTGAAATATTGTCGCCGGCAGCACCTGCAGACTGCTCTCGAACTTGAAGTACTCCAATGCTGGCACTGGACTAAAGTACCAAGTGCTGCTACTGTTGACGGACGGCTGCTCATCCAGATTGTCCAACTGATCCTGCAGACTAACTTCCGTTTCGAGGCTGCGATCCCGAAACTGCACATTGAGCACCTCCTGCACGCCCAGGGAACTCAGTAAATCGCGAAAGAACGTTTCCGACCAATAATTATACGCGTCGAACTCGAACCTGGCCACCTGCTGGATATCGAAGCGCGGCAGCCACTTGACACTGGTGTTGGAATAGTAGCTCATGGCAATATTGGTGCCATCGTCCGTGATTTGCATGATCATCGCGTATTCATTTGGGCAATGGACGCGCACCAGGTTCGACTGCGGCTCGCAGGTGCATAACTCGTGCACTTCGTGGCAGTAGCTCGACAGTGGGATGATCTGAGCATTGTTTGAGAGCACAAGTGTTGTCACAAAGACGAGCAGAATTTGATAACAGAACATGCTTGCTCGCACTCGCACTCGCACTCGGTCGCACTGTTTATAAACATTTAATTCATCAACTATTCAACCCGACACACTCACGCTTCCGATAGTTGGGTAACTGGCAACGACGCAATGGAAGCGACTGGGGAAAACGAGGAAAACGACTACGGCTAGGGCAACGCCTCAAGTGTGACTGGATTGTAGACATTCTGCACGAATCGTTATTACTCTGAGTGTACTTCGTTATCATTCCCTTATCAAAAAGAGTCTGCTCTTCGTTGATATCGATATGCGAGCCACAAGCAAACGACTGATAAAAGTGGAAACAAACAATAAATAATAGGCAAAGTCATCAGCGGCAACGAGACTCTTGGAGTTAAGCGCGCGTGCCCCATTCTCCTCGAAACATACAAACTGAGCCACTATCGAATAAACTTATTGAGTTCAAGCCGAATTATTTTGTGCAAGGCATTGAATCTAATATCTACGTAAAATCTGCTTTCAGCTCTACACCAAAAATCCGTCTCGAATTATGAATTAATTTGCCAGTTCAACATTAATGTGAAATATTATTTTTTTGTAATTTTTAGTTTTTTCATAGATTTCTAATTTTTCCAATTAAATTAAGAATAACTATTACATTTTTCACCAAAAATCTATTCGTGACTATTAAATTTTATTGGTATAATTACAATTTCAATCTTAGTAGTCAAACAACTTGTCAAAAACAGCACAAAAATGTTTGGTTATTATATCATCTTTACTGTCATATGAATAATAATCAAAATTTATTTATTAATTTACAGCTTGCTAGGGGTTCACAGCTGATTGTCTGCGTTTATTTATTATTCGGGCTCTTCATTTTAAACAGTTTGTCAAGAGGACTACGTTTTTTTACTCACTCACTTTGTCTTATTAATGTGGGTTTGGGTTTCTTTTAGCTTATCAATGAACTGGCAGAAAGCAAATGACTCAGAAGCTAAAAACGAAATGCCGAAATTCGTAAAGCAATAAAATTTGTTGCCTACTTTAAAGAACCGCAAATTGCTGATAGCCAAAGTGTTCTATACTATGCGAACGGCGATAAGAGTTCTTATCACAATGAAGGCACGTTTAATATTTGAAATGAGAAATCAAAGTTTGTTTCAAGTATCGATCACTATCAATAGAGCAGGTATACATTTTTGTCATTGTTTTGAAATCTAACAAAAAATGAAAGGAATGGTTGCACCGCAGTACAATAAATAACATAGCATAGTTAGAACATGTGTGATGATTATATTGTAAAATGTAAATATCGATAACAATTTCCTTCGACTTTTAAGTTTCCCACGTCGACTTCAATTTCTCGAAAATCGATTAAGTTTTAAAGTCCTCTAATTTGTTTGTCTGTTAACAACAAATCTACATACCATGGAGTATTTATGGATATTTGAATGTAATAAATATTTGAATATTTTTCAACTACCAGTCAAAATGCACCTTTAAGAATTTTTCATGCGTATTAATAATGCATAGAGGTCTGGGAATATTGCCTTAATGTATTCCCAAGTATAATCAATGAGGTGACCACAATATTTAGCTCAAAGACACACCCCACAAATACACGCACCACATTCTTACCGTCAATCCGTCTAACCGCTAAACTGTGACATCTGCGAAGAGACCCACGCCCCGACAAAAAGCTTATGAATAAAGAGAGACGTCCCATATGAGCACATGATCAAAAATAAGTTGTTCCATAATACCAAGTCAATCAAGCACTGCCAGCGCCATGAGGCCAGCTTGTCCGCCAAGGTTGTCGTAGCTGCCAGGCCTAACCAAAAACTCAAAAGCCAACGGCTGAGGACCCAGGGCCTAGAGCAGACCTTGCTAACTTTGGGAAATTGTGGTGCCAGCCACGTAAAAGTTGAGCCCCCGCCTCAAACAACTTTTTCATAATTTATTTTTGCTTCGACGGCTGCAACTCAATTAACAGCTTTGGACAAGCGACGCGCAGCCTCGCTCCACACTCCCACTTCCAACTCACACATTCACGTTCACGTTCATGTTCACTCAGACCAACAAAAACAAGTAAGAAAGCTACAGTCGAGAGTGCTCGACCGTATGATACCCGCAACCCATTTCGAGAGAAAAAAAAAAAATTTAATGATATTTTAACAACAAATATACCAAAAATATACTGAAACTTGTGTTTTGTGTGTATATATTTGAAAATAGCGGGAAAAAATCCACAACACCGACATGGTCACACTGTCAACTAAACAAACAAAGCGTGAGCAGCTGCAAGTGAATTTTGCATACAAAATGGATTCTTTAATAACTTCCTCGTTTTTTATTCGATCTCAACCAAATTCACAGGAGTCATTCAGACTATCATTGTTATTATGCATACCATTCAATTCAATGCTCTAGGTCTATTATTACGGCTTTTACAGTTTTTGGGGGCGGAAAGGGGCGTGGCAAAAATCTAAAACAAACTTGATCTGCGTAAGAGCTACATGAATACTGTCACCAAATTTGATATCTCTAGGTCATTCACACACTTAAAACGTCCATATGCACTGGGCACAAAAATTTTGATAAATAATTTCACGAATAACTTTTGTTCTACTTATCCGATTTGTACCAAAATTACAGGGTATATTAAGAGTGTCAAGCGCAGATGGGTTACCAAATTACACATCATTACACAAAGAACTTTTGGAGTTATTCGCGATTTACATAAAAAAAAACTTGACTTTCTCTAGATAAATGCTTATTGTGGGCGAAGGGGGCGTGGCATCCAACTTTTGAAATAAACTTGACCTGCGTAGGGTATGAAGGAACCTTTTTGCCAAATTTGGTGTCTCTATGTCTTATAGTCTCTGAGATCCAGGTGTTCATACAGACGGACAGACGGACATGGCTATATCGTCTCGGCTGTTGACGCTGATCAAGAATATATATACTTTATGGGGTCGGAGATGCCTCCTTCTGCCTGTTACATACATTTTCTGTTGGCACTAAGTCATAATACCCTTCTACCCTATGGGTAGCGGGTATAAAAATGTGGCAGAGTTTTCAACGACAGTTAAAGGGGCTCGTATGTAGCCCCAACGAGAAGCTCCTGCGAAGAAGCCTGACCTTTGTAGGAATCAAACACAATTTTACGCCCAATTACACAGTATTCATGGACATTACGCATACGCGATGTGGTGCACGTTGCATGTGCAGGCGATGAGTATCAATGATTGTGCTTGATAGAGTTTCACACTCGACGTGCATCATCGTGGCCACAGAGAGGCTCACTTAACTTTGAGGACGCCCAGCTATCCATTTAACCGGGCAAACGCAGGGAATTGCAATTAATTTTGAAATGTATGACGTATTCACATGAATCTGACGTAGTTTTGTCTGTCTCTGGAGCACATTAACAGCAGCGGGGTAAATGATTAAGAGTACTTCATGAACAACCCTCGTAAATAATAATGAGCTTTTGACTCTATTCGGTTGAGTGTGCCGCACAGATTTCGTTATGTAAATGGCAGTGAGGCTGACGGCGCTTGAAAGCCACATCAATCAGCTCGGACTTGGACCACTTAAAAGGGCATTTCACATAAATGTCAACACTAAATTACCAGGCGCACACACACACATATTCACAGACATCCAGTCAGAAGCACACACAGACAGACGCATGTATAGCTCAACCGCTTAGCTAATTTATGTCAGTCCCTGGGTCATGCGGCACGTGGCAAGCTAGGATGGCAACAGAAGGCAACCGGCAGCTGGCAACTGGCAACTGGCAACTGTCAGCTAACGCAATTGTTATGGCAGCTTAAACCAACAGATCCAAATCCATTCCAGCCCATACCACCCATCAAACCTCCCTCTGACATTTGGCAATTGTATGCGAGACGATGCAAAACGAAATGCATTTTGAGCAGTTGAAGTGCAGTCAACAAATTAAATCAAAATATACACAAAGCAACGACAGCTTCTAAGCTCTTTGGATAAATAAGCAGCAAGCCAACAACAACAAATGCATCATAGACAAATAGAAGTAACAACCACAGCAACAATAGCAAATACAACAAGAGAAATGCTAAAGTTGCTGCTGAGACCACAAATGAAATGCATTTTCATCCTCTCTGTGCCAAACATTTTTGGCTGAGTGCAATTTTTATCTGCGTGTGTGTGTGTGTGATTGTGTGTCATACATTTGAGTGTGTGTATAGTTTGGCATTCGGAAAATCAAATTAAATCTACCAGCATTGAAAACGAGATCAACTTTTGGTTTCAAATCAATAAACTTTTGTGTTTTGATAGATGCTTCCCGAACTCTATTCACAGTTCGCTATCAAAGAAATGTGCAAGCGTTGCGTATACGCAATATTTGTGAATGTGGGAATTTGTGTCTATCAATGGAACTGTGAGCCACTTGTTTTGCCATCTGATTGAAGGCAGTAGACACACTTGCTTTGATGGAAACAAACTAAAAGTGTATCTTGAAAGGAACTTTTTAAGAGCCATGACAATTGAGCTAGATGGCATTCATGTAATTACAAGGAGACATCTCAGTATGAACAATATTATCAATAACTAAATGGCGGTCTGTCGTTCGTTACCATCTGAGACACAACATACTCTAAAAATTAAAAACAATGCTGACGGAGTACCCATTAAACAAACGTTTATTTTTATTCGCATACATGAAATCATACATCAGGAAGTTCATAGTCATTCACTCACTGATTGTACTATCAATGCACAGCCCAAACGGTAAATGCTACGATGCTGAAATTTGAATACACCGCAGATATCATCATAGGGAAGCCCATCAGAACTATCTTTAATCACAGCATGAAAATACAATTAAATTGAGTTTGTATTTGGAATAGAGATGTAAACCTTAGTAAAGTCCATGATGGAAGTCCATGTGATTTAATGTATGGAAAGGTTTAAAAATTTTAATTATTTTTCTAATACATTTCATAATTTAATGAAGATTCATCAATAAAAATATAGGAAACATCGATACATACATGTTACTTTATGTTTTTGTACATCAATATGTGGAGTTCGTTTTTTGATTTTCTTTCTTTTATATATATTATATTATTATATTTTCTATGGTAATGATCTGATGAAATGCTCCACATCGATAAATCTGGAATTGTTTTATTTATTTTT
Source organism: Drosophila immigrans (assembly GCA_963583835.1). NCBI lineage: Eukaryota > Metazoa > Arthropoda > Insecta > Diptera > Drosophilidae > Drosophila > Drosophila immigrans. The sequence goes on along the minus strand of OY757143.1, from coordinate 18,688,691 downwards.
GCGATAGTTTTATTATTAGCGTGCTCCGTTTTTCGTTTTCACCACAATATACGCCATATATAGTATGTTATTCCCTGCATTCTGATCAATCATTTCGTCTAGCATCTTGCAACTTGCTGTAGAAGTGTTCAATTTGTCAAGCAACAACGTTTCTCATAGTGCTCGCATGGTGGACCACAACACAGGAAAGGGCAATTTGTTAGTTGGTTGCTGCGCAAATGTTAAGTATACGCCGTGTAGCTCTTTGTGTTTACTGCAGCTGCTTCTTCTACTTTGGCTGTTCCAGCTGCTGCTCTGAGCAAATTGTCAAAATGCCATAACAAATGGAAACTGTAGCATGCCCGGATTTTGTTTTCTGTTATTGTCTTCTGAGTTCTGCACTTCGTCCTGAGGGCATCGCCGCCTCCCTCATTTTGTAGGTGTGGCCCTAGTAGGAGTTACTGCATTCACATAACAACATACCCACACAAATGTAAGTGTTTGTGTGTGTGTGTGTGTGTGTGTAGGATTGTGTCTTTTTGCTCTCATCTTCGCATCATCTTGGTCAGCATCCGATTGCTGTTCCAGTTTGTTTGTTGCTCCCATTGTGTGCAACACCAGAAAATGTTGTCAACATTTCTTGCGGCCAGCCTCATGTGTAATTTCCCTTCCCCTTCTCCACTCCCTTCTCCGGTCGAGTTGATTTTTCCTCATGCCCTTAGCTTTATGTGTTTTGTAAGAAAAATTGCATTTGGCAATTTGTTCGCTACATTAAGCACGACTTCGGTTTTCGACAGTTCGCCGAATATCAAAGTCAAGCGCCCTTAATATTAAACATGGCAATAGATTCCAGAAATCACAAACAAAAATTGGTATTTTGGTAACACTGAAGTTTCCATAAAGAGTTTCATTAATTTCCTGCGAATTTATACAGATCTTAGCTGTAGTAATTAATTTAATTTTTATCGATCTAGTCTCGATGATTTGCAAATCACTCTGAGCAATTCAACAGCTTAAGGGCTCCCAAAAAGTGTAATGATGGCTGCTGAGCAATCTTGGCGTTACCTAACTCTTTTTCTTTGACTTTGAACCCATCAGCAACAACAAGAGCAGCAACAGCAACAAATGAATATTTTTAACCTGAGCGGTTTATTTTTAATTCAGACCCAACCAACGCTATTAAATTTAACGCTCAACTGCAGTTCAAAGCAGGCTAAGTAGACGATTTTTTCTTTTTTGTTGTCCCTGTCCCTGCCGCTGGAGATGTTGTTGTTGTTCTCTTGTGCACAGACCGCAGAAGAGGCGAAAAACGCTGCGACGAGGCGTGTGGGTGTTTGGGCGTGGGTGTGACTCACAGATGCCGATGCACACGCCAAGGACACCCTCACAAATACACACTCACACACACCGATAGAAGTTCGTATGGCACGTCAAGTGTGTGTGCACAAATTTATGGTTGACTCAAAGTTACCCATTATCAGACAAATTGATAAACATAAATCGAAAGTTATTTAATATATCAAATAATTTCAATACTTCTTACATTGAAATAATTTATATAAAAATAAAATACCTAAATGAGTGCAGACATAAAATATGTATTTAAATTGCAGATCATAATTATTCATTTGCTTAAGCACTCGCATTAATATAGGGTATATTGAGGAAAATGAAACGCACCTCTGCACTCCCAATAGATTCGCTCGATTCATCCCAGAAGCATAGAAATTAAACAGCTGCTGCCGCTGCTGCTGCTGCTGCTGCTGCTGCTGCTGCTGCTGCTGCTGCTGCTGCTGCTGCTGCTGCTGCTGCTGCTGCTGCTGCTGCTGCTGCATTTGTTGTTACTTTTGTTGCTGCCCCGCTGCCTTCTGTCAACTTTGGATGCAGATGCAGTCGACATCGCAAGTGTTCAGATGCAACGGCGCATGAAGCAACTGCGACAACGCCAAATTACGGAACCAGCAACAACAAATTCGACTGGAAACAGCGCAAAAAGTAAAATACGCAAAGGTTTGATGGACATTATGAAAATGAAAGACGGTTAGATACCCAGCAAATGCAAATGCAATGTTCAAAGGATCTGCATTAAATTAGGCAATGCATCAAATTAACATCAGTTCTTCATATCCCCATTGACAAGTACCATTTTACTGGGTGGATAAAAATGTTTGAAAAAACCGAGTTGCCCTGCAGCAAAGTTTCACGTTGAGCAGCGGCACAGCTTGTATCTTTATATAGTATTCACTCTCTATACAGAATGTATCTACAAAGTACTTGCATTCGCACCGTACCTGTGGCGCATTGAAGGATTGCGAATGTGAATGTGCGAGGGCTGTTGGCCTGAATGCAGAACTGAAAAACTGAAGCACTAGAACTTTTCCAGGGGCCAAGTTTAAATAACTATGAACTATGCAAACTGCGGGCGCGGCCATCATACTGAAGGCAAAAGATAAACTTACGAGTACTCCTTCAGATTGGGTAAGCAGTAAACAATCGCAATAGTAATAGTAATAATATTAGGCATAAGACGCCAATTAAAGTAAATAACAATAGACATTGGGTAGAATTTGTTAAACAATTTCTTCAGTCAAGGTTGCTCTCCGAACTTCGCCACATTTGCTTTAAAAGTGGTCAAATTGCCTTTTTGTTTTTTCAGATTGGATTCTTATAAACTTGGTGCACAGATTGTAATCCGCATACCACGGTACGACCTCCAGTAGGCAAGAACACTTTGCTGTTGGCCAAAACAACTGCAGCGAATAAATTATGCAAGCTCGGCCAAGACCAAAGCACACAAATTCTCTCATGCGCACATGCATTTACGAAATATCTGCTCACTCACCGGACCAGACCCAGAGATACAAAGGCACACTTTCGCATATATGCGAGTGCTCACACATGAGTATCTGTGTACCTTTCAGTCATCTTTTGCCCATTTTTTATTTGCATAAGCAGCCAAGTTGCACTGAAGAAATTGTTGCATTCGCTGGCTGCATTTATCCAGGCGGCAACACGGCAAGAGTTCGGGCCACAAAATATGCAAATGCCGCATAAGTGCCACAAAAGCAAGTCGTCAAATGCCCAGCCCTCCACATCGCCGGCACTCGAGTGTAAAGCAAACATACAATAAATTATAAGAACCCGCACTCGCATACACATGGATCCCATGCTGTGGTTGTTGTTGCAATTGTTACACTTTACGCTGGTGGAAATTAATGAGACGTAAAAAGGTGCTGCAAATGGGAATGCTGCAAGTTTGCATTTTAGTTCAGCGCCAGTCGCATCATTCGATTCAGCGAGCTGCAAATTATTCATTTCGCGAATTTACCCAGACAGATGACGCCCTATGCGAAAAGGAGAAACTTAGAAGATCCGAAGTGCTGTTTCTAATGTAATGTGAGAACACTGCACAGTAAATATTTATTTATTCCTTTTGCATCGCTAATGAGCTTTCAACCAACAAATAAACTGAGATAAAAACTGAACTGAGTCAGCTTTTAGCAGCTCTGATCTCAGTTCAAAAATGTTGAAACTAGTTCTTTGAAACATACATTCATATATAAAATGGTCCAATAATGTAATTTAATATGAAATAATTATAAATTGTTTGCTTAAAGAAAATGTATGAGTAAGCACAAAATAATTCAAGAGTGAAGAGAGCTCTATATATTTCATGTATTCATGAAATAGAGAACAAGTAAGAACAGTAAAATGAGTTAAGTATGTATTATCACGTATACAATTCTGAAGATTGAATATTCTATACAGAGATACTCTAATAAAATCCTACAATAAATGCTAACTGCGCACTTTAACGCTTATACGAGCAACGATCTCCAATAAACTACATATGAAAATATACATTGTATGTAATATACAATGGCAACCAGCATGTTTGCTATTTGTAGAATATAGAAATATCCACGATTATATGTTATAATTGGAGTATCCACTTCTAATATGTTAACTTGAGAAAACATCAAACATCAAAATTGTGTACAAGCTTTTGCACAATTACGATGTATTACAATGTTAAACTTTTTCCGTAATTTTTCTAGAAGTTTGCCGCGAGAATTATTCTTTGATAAATATATTATAGTCTACATCAAAAATGAAATAAAAAATTCTAATTTTATTTGGTTAAAAACGCTGTCTCGTTAGATATAAATGAATAAATGACAAATATTTTTTTTAAAATCCCAAGAGCTGATATATTTTTTAGGATTTTGTGTCTATTACCCACAGTGCCAAATATGTATTTACAATGCATGTAAGTATGTATACGTATTCCGCGTATGTTATCATTAACAGAATTATGTTAAGGGACAATAGCGAATTTCAGCTCAATCTCGCATAAGCTTCCAAATTCAGTCCGCGACAATTGACAGTCTGTGAATGTTCACAATGGAAAGGGAATCCAAAATTACTGTACTTTTAAAATCTATATCTGTTGTATTAACGGTCGTAGTCGTGTCTATAATCGTATTAAAATCAAATATCGATAATCTGGCCGATCTTGTCAAACAACTAGAAGAGAAGATCAACCAACCAACCAACCAAACATCAGACCCATGTTCGGGCCTGACGAGTTTTGGTTGGACTGCGATTCAACGTCGCCTTAGCAACTCTCAAAACTTTCGACGTAATTTGACAGACTACCGTAAGGGCTTTGGTGATCACAATTCAGAGTTCTTTATTGGACTGGATAAGCTTCATTCGCTAACTAAATCGCAAACTCACGAGCTGTATATACTGCTTGAAAACTCTAAAAACGAAGTTAAATGCGCTCGATATAGTCACTTCGCTATAAGCAATGAGTTAGATGGCTTTCAGTTGATATCCGTGGGAAATTACACTGGAACTGCTGGAGACTCATTGTCTTCCCATTTGTACAATAGATTCCACATACCCGATACTTTTAACACTTGGTGCAAAATAATTTATTGGCGATGGTGGGACTATCCTTGCGATGGAATTAACGGACTACCGTAAGTTATTTTAATTCAATCTAAACTTTTCGATTTCAAATTTTTCTAATTTATGTAGAGGAATAACTTAAATGCTGCTACCTCATTTTTTTGGGGCACTTGGACGGAAAATCGATTGACAAATGTTGAAATGATGATACGTCCAATTTTGTACAAAAAGTTGGAGTACTTTGAAAAAACGAACAATTGAAAAATTAAAACATTTTCTTACATTGGCAAACAAACAATAATTTTTACATTATTTAGAAACTACTTATCTAATCGGCTGCTTCATTTATACCATTAAGTACTTAACGCCAACTTTATACCAATAAATAATTCAAATGTAAAAAAGAAAATACGAACAAGATTTCCATCGTTTCAGCCAACTTTGACGCGTTCATAAGAAAAGCTGGCGAGCACAAGCTAATCAACGCCACAGTTTGATTAATCGTCATAATTATCTTTACATCAACAGCAGCAGTATCAGCAGCCCAGTAATGGAATCAGCATCAACCCGCATTAGCAGTAACTTCAACTGCAGTTAACTGCGACAAAGAAAACTTTACAGATTTACAGCATGCTCTTCTGATTCAAAACAGATAAAAGAAAAGCGTTGCCACGCTTATAATCCTATAGGCAGTATGGGGTGAACCCGTAACGAATTTAAGAATTGTTCTTCGGCCCTAGACAAGCACAAATGATTAAACATTGTAGCAGATTTTACCGACATGCACTTATCAGTATGTATACCATTAATAAATTGTAATACCCTGCGCTTTATCAAATCCAATTCTCAACACTGAATACTCATTTCACTTTCAACTTGGAAAAGCAATACTTTTAAATCGGACTCACATTATATTTTATTGATGGAGGTGATCTCAGTATCGTAACTCAACTAGTTTAGATATACAAAAGTACGACGTAATTTGCATTTGGTTTTTTAAAAACATTTTTTCTTTTGCTGCGATACCCTATCCGCCCTCTCACACACACGCGAGCCTAATTACGAACTTTCTAGAGAGTTGCGTAAGCTATCAGATGGGCAGGAGAAAGCGAGAAGAAGCTACATATATAAGACTATATAACAGCGTGTATGTGAGCAAATACATACAGATGCATGTGTATGTAAATATATTCTAGATTATATAATAGCAGCTGGGCGCAGTGTCGTGACATCGTCATCTCATAACAGGAAGCAGCAGGAAGCTGCTACAGCGCCCAACTCTCACTTACAGTGAGCAGGCGGAAACTGCATCGCTCGATTATGTCATTCGAGTGGCGCCCCATGCCGCACGCTCTCCACCTCCACCCTCTGGTACCCCTTCAATTCGGTCATATTTGCTATATCGCCATAATGCATGTCATATCTGCCGCATCAACTGTCGCAACAACAGCAGGGACAACAACGTGCAACAACGTTGTGCGTGTGTATGAGATATTTGGGATTTAGTTGCATGAGGCAAAGCTTCTTCCAGGCAATAATTATAAATAACAGATCTTTGTCCCTAATGTAAATACACTTTTTGTAGGGACACCAATTATGGCAATAATACTACATTTATTAAAAACGAGTACGAGAATATACAAAAACTGAAGTAGTAAGAAGCACGAGTATGTGAAATTAAAACGATATTTATATTTTAAATCAATGCATATAGGCATCATTACAATATATACGGTTACTTGTCAATTTCATAACGAAATATAGCTGTCGTTTTGAAGCGGCGCCTATATAAGTAATATCCCAACAGTATAAAGATTGTAATTATTGATATATTGTGAGAACGAGTACGAGTACGAGTATGCTTATAAATGGGGACAAATATCAATTAAATTTAAATAAAAATGCACTTACATAAATTTCGAGCAATGTGGATCAAAGGGAACCCTAAGAGACAAGCCGAATAATGCGATGCGAAATAAAAGATGCATCGACTGCTAAATGAGGCATAACCACTTATGGCTTTTGGTTCAGTTGGCTATAGTCACACACACTCACGCTTTCACAGGACACATGCACATCCTGTCACGCATTATAAGTTTATTATGTGCTCTTTTGGCGTCACTGTACTCGAAACCCGGCCAATGGTCCTCGGTCCCCGGTCCCCGGTCTGGGGTCTTTTCGCTTTTACGAGTATGAGAAAATAAATGTGCATAATTTGTCAGCACAAATCACTGGCGACCGACCGCTCCTCTTTCTGCTTTCTCTGCATTGCCGAAGCGCAGCAGATCAAGGATATCAAGTTGTTAATTAGTTTACTAATAGACTACAACTAGCAAATAGAGACTAAATTAATTCAATTGTAGTTGTCGGTTTTTATAGTGTTGTTAACACATTGCCAAGGGATCCTCATTTTGGATTATATTTTGTACATTTGACGGTATTACCAGATTTGAAAGGTGACAAACTTCAATAACAGTGCAAATACAAATATAATCAACTTACAAAAACTAACCAACCGGAATATGTTTTTAAATGCAAATTGATGATATGTTTTTAAATGCAAATTGATGGGAATTAATGACCCATAAAAATAAAGTACGATTATATTAAAAAGAAGCTACAGTTGCGATTAAGATTAACTCTCAAAGTGTTTCGTATTCAATTCAATTACATTAAATATGTTATGCAAATTTGTTGGACTTGTCTCGATCTTACCTTCCTAACACAAACGGAATATCACAAAACCAATCAATAATCAATGATTTGTCAATTTCATTTTCGTTTGTTACCCAATGTCAAAATTTAAAAAACTAGTGTTATAAATTGAACGAGTTATTGTTTTAAATGGCGGAAAGTAGAGCAAACGTTAATCAGGGTAAGTGGCAAAATAAGTTGATATGTTTTCGTTAAGCATCCTTTCTGACCAGTCTAACCACAGGGCCAACAATTTCGAATAAGCTTCTCTTTGGAATATTGGCAACTTTGTGTCTATTTTTCATATTCTTCTTTCTATTTGTGCTATTGATCTTTGTCTCTGATCATTTCATTTAATAGAATGGTGCAGACACGCCAAGCGAATGCACAGCATTTCGCAATTGAAGCAGAAGATGCCGTGACAAGTTACAATTGCTGTTGCAGGACATGGCCGTCACGTCCACATACACACTGACAATGTGGGACGTGGAAGGTTGCAGGGTTGCCTGGACAACAACGCCCCAGACGCACCGTTAGACGCCCCTAAGCGCGTCCTTGAGCGCACTTTTCTGCCACTTACCTTCTATTTGAAATTTTAACGAGCTGTTGTTGCTGCTGCAGTTTTGCTTACTGTTTGCACAGCTCAACGAGTGTCGAGCACTTGTGCAACATTTTGATGTACAATTGAAAGGCATTAGAACGGCCATTCTCTCTTCAAACTCGCACATTGACACTTCTCTTTTTGCGTGTCTCAAAAGAAAATGAATTTCCTTTGGCATTTCCTTGAATAGTTGTGCATTTCAGAAGGTTGCATTCCAAGTCCACACTCCCACAAACTTGAAGTTAAGTTGGCATGTTTGCTGCATGTGCAGTAATATCCGGCGGAAGCGCGAACAACTTTTTCAGGTATTTAAGTGGCCAGAACCACAGCTGAACGCTGCCAACTCTCCAGAGACATCACCAGCAACTGCCAGTTGTGCAAGTTATTTAAGCCGAGCCAAGCTATTCTACAACATCTTGGCGACTTTGACTTGCGTCATTTCTCAACGTGCACACTTCCGCTTCCGGCCGCGAACCGACACAAGGCGCTAAAACCAAAAACTAGACGTCTTCAGTACCATAATATATTTTCATTCTGAACTTCTGAACTGGTTTAACTGAAAGTGAGTATCTATTTGGAGTCCACTCTGAAGGTCTTTAGTAATTTGTGTACACCTTAGCAGTCGAAATCAAACAAACTGTACAATCAGAATGGATTCACGAGGACGCACCAGAACAAACCGGTTGCCCAAAAAAATACTCTCGGAAATCGAAAACAAAAAAAACACCGAGAAGGCTCTCCACAAACAACGCAATTTGATTGAGATATGCATGTGTCTGTATATGTGTTTAAATGTATTCATGAATGTATATTGTGTATTGCCTGCCAGCTGTCGAGTAAGACTTGAAATACGATTTGATATTTACTTTAACAGCAAATTGCTTTTAGCAGCAGCTTCTAAGACGGGCCTAACAAATTATGCAAGCATTCCAGTTGGCTGATTTATGACGACAAGCGACAGTTGCGAATAGTTAGAAAGGGCTGTGTGTCACCCTTCAACATGGCCCTCGTTCTCTTTTCCGACGGAGCCAATCCAATTTTAATTAAAGCCAAGCACATTTGCAGGTTGAATTAACATAACTTTTTATAATAGTGCTGTGAATTCTAACGCAATACATGAAGATATTGCAGTCGCATCCTCAAAATACATATTCGTCCCAAAAACTTCAAAAATTAATAGTTAATTCATGGTGTACTTAAAATCACGGGTACATTTTGGTTTATTACATTAAGAATATTTGTTGCAGGGTTTGGAAAAATCGTGAAGAAAAATCATCAATTATATTTAAAAATTGAGCGAGTTACCATTTCATAAACATTTACAAACGTTGCTGAGCTAGACACATAGACGAATTAAGTAAGCACACATGATTTGCTTTCTGATTAACTTAATTTATTGGACGAAGAGATAGATCAATATGGAAGCATCCAAACGAGACAGAGAAATTTATAAGGCTAAGATAAAGTGACAAAACCTAGAAAAACCATATCTAAGTGTATCAGATGACTTTCTTTATTACACGTCTCCAACTTCGACCTATAAAAAAAGATTTCGCTTTTTAATTGTAATAGTTAATCACACATCACGAATAGCCGTGTCCAAAATTCTAGTTTAATAAAATACATTTTTTGCAATTATAAATACTAATATGAGGTATTAAAAAACTTTGTATCCTTTAATTATTATTTGACATGAAAACATATTAGGCGATATAACGTAAAGTTTCATTTAAATGGTCCAATATAATATGGATTAAGTTTTGGCTATCTGTACAGGATGTTTTGTGCCTTAATGTTTTTGTGGGATTGCTTGAAATAATATTTTGAATACTATCACAAAATTGGTAGTACCGATAAATCGAACAAATGAAGACGTGGATCGTGAGGATGTATGCCCTAACCATAGTATTACTTTTAAGAGACCAATGAAGTTGGTGCCATTTAACAACAAATTTTCCATCGATACTAATCACAAAATGTTTATAGAATAAAGCCGATTTTGACTGGAGTAAACAAATGCAAGTCTAAATTCTGGGCAGCTACCAGGCGGTATTATAGCTGACAAGTATGGAGCCAAATTGGTACTGGGTTTATGTTTGCTTAGTTTGTACAATATGTTTGCCATTTGCAGAATGCAGTGAAGAATGAAGCCTAATAGTAGTCGGTGTTATAACTGGGTTCAACGTAAATGGATATTTGAACACAAAAAATACATGTTGATATAATTTTTTGATATTTTGGCATCTTTTATATATAAAAAATTTGTGTTTTCTTGAAATAGGTAAACAAATCAATAGGTAATACCTTCCTGAACTCGAAAGTAAATCCTATAGAAATCCAATATCACTGAGTTAGAGCTCAACGGTATTTTGAAGTTGTAAAATAGATGATATATTTTTTTCCAAATTCACAGAACTCTAGAGTAGCGATCCTGACATGGAGGAAGAAAGACCTGAATGGACCAAAAACTGCAGTCGTGGTAAGTGGTAAGATTATATTATGTTGTTAGTGATCTCCTACATATTATGTGTATCAACTATACAGCTTGCCTTCTGCCCCAACGTGTCGTCGTTGCCATAATGGCATTTTTTTCACTGGTTTGCACTTATACACACCGTGTATCCCTCTCCCATGTCATTACCCAGCTGGTGGTACCAAAAAACCGAACCGGCGAGGAGGAGAATGAAGATGTATGCCCTGGCGATGGAGAGAGCTCAGGTGACCCAGAAGTAAGTTATATTTTAAAATCCATCTTATGTTTAAGTTATTTGATTAATTTGCACTCAGAATAAAGGAGAATATATATGGAGTGAACAGATGCAGGGATGGATTCTTGGCTGCTTCTATATAGGTTATATTATCACGCATTTACCCGGCGGAGTCATAGCTGATAAATACGGTGCCAAATGGGTCCTGTTTATGTGCATTCTTCTCTCCGGATTATGTACAATGGTTTCTCCATTGGCAATTATTTATGGAGCGGAATGGGGTCTAATATGTGACCGTATTCTAATGGGTGCTGCTCAAGGTGTTCTATTTCCAGCGGTGACAGCCCTGCTTGCCTCTTGGGTGCCAGCAAGGGAACGGGGAGTCTTGGGGGCCTTCACCTACAGTGGGGTCATGTTGGGTACCGTCGTAAGTAATTTCTTCTCAGGAATCATGCTTCAATACTACCATTGGTCGGTAACACTAACTGTATTTGGTAGCATATCACTTGTCTGGTGTGTATTTTTTGTAAGTATTTGTATGCCGTTCTGCGAATTGGAATGTTATCTGAAATTTTCTCAATTTAGGCTTTGCTGGTTTACAGCAGTCCAGACCGGCATCTATGTATTAAGCCAAAAGAACTCAGCTATCTCACTGATGAAATTGGTAAAAGGGAGTCAGGTAAATTGCCAATACCCTGGAAGGATTTGTTACTCAGTAAGTCCTTAGTAGCCTTAATAATAAGTCAGATAGGTCATGACTGGGGTTACTATGTGATGATAACCTGTCTACCTAAATACATCGCCGATGTAATTCGGTTATCGATTCGATATAATGGCTGTGTTACGGCTATTCCATTTCTTGCTATGTTTGCATGCTCGATAGCGAGTGGTTTTGCAACCGATTATATAATTCGCAAAGGCATACTGTCAATAACAACAGTACGCAAACTGTACACCTTTATAGGTAAGGTAATGCATCACGATTGCCAATTAATCAGCAAGTTAATTACCTAATTCATTATCTATAACAGCTGCTCTTGGACCAGGAGCATTCACTGTTGCTGCATCATATGCAAGATGCGATCAAATTTTAGTAATATCATTTTTTTGCCTCTCAATGTTTCTAATGGGCTTTTACTATTGTGGTCAAAAGCTAACACCCATGGACATGTCGCCAAGCTTTGCTGGCACTCTAACAGCACTCTCTAATGGGATTGGATCACTGTCTGGTTTAGCATCGGCACCTATTGTGGGGTTACTCACTCCCCATGTAAGTACAACATTTGCGATAACCAATATATTTTACCACATATATTTTCGTTGGCCAAGCATTTCAGTAAAAAGTAACTATTTAAGAACAGTAGACCACGATATGTGCCCATTGGTTAACGATCGCAAACACTAACACACACATTTTTTTTTACAGGCCAACATGAAGGAGTGGCGTACTGTATTCTGGCTGGGATGTATAGTAATGGTAGCATCTGCAGTTGTATTCGCGATCTGGGGAACAGCAGATGTTCAACCATACGATCCGTTGTATAAGGGCGAGAAAAAGGGCGATAAGCCTACAAATTCATAAGTATAAGTAAAGTATTAATGCAGAATAATAAAGACACCGCAAATTAAATTGTTTTACTGAATACTTTCATCACCAGTTAAAGCAGTCACTAGCTACACTCATGTTTAAGAATTGTTTAATGAATTGTGCATTTATGAGTTGATATTGTTGTTTCTAAATTTATAAGAAATGGAAATTGATTTGAAAACGACATCGATTTCCAGTGCATATTTCAACTTTTTTAATGATTCGTTGAAATAGTCACGAAACGCGCCACAAATCGATTTTTGCCATAGCATTCAAAATGTTTGAGGGCATGTTTGGAAAAGGTGAGCGTGACCAGACCAGCTGGGCTAGCCAAAATTACTTAATTAACGCATTGCGCAAAGCCAGACCTTGAACGACGCCTCGAAACGCGATTCCGAGTCGCGACTTGTTGGTATCTCTGCACTCGTAATCCCAATCCAGATGAGAGTGGCCGTCAGTTGGGTGGATGCGACTGTACATATCAGTAAATGTCATTGGTACTGGCATTTAGCAGTTGCCTTCTGAGTTGTGCTTTCCACCTTGACCTCCAGTATGCCATACAAGAATTCTCTTAAGTTCAATGTCTTCCTATAGTGTGTCCGTATTCAATCGATTATTTGACACTTAATATACAGGAAAATTAAATGAACAAGTACACCTCAAAATAGAGCATAAGTTAACAATCGACAATTGACAGAATTCCCCAATTCTTAGCCATCTTCTCAACGTCAAACCGTCTAGACGCCGAATAATAATAGATAACATGCCATTATTATCGCTAAATTTGGAAAAATTAAAAATGTCTGCAGCAAACTAGCAGGCAAGCTGACCCTATGAACATCAAAAGTCGTTCTGAGCCTTTGAATACCAAGAAATGTTGAACAAATTTGTACTTGTGTAATATTTAATATTTTTCACAGACCGCAGTTTTTAACTCAAAATAGATATTCCATTTTTCACATGTATCATTTTCAAGTCTTTAATGTATTTGCTGGGTGTGCAAACAGTAACAGCATCATCTACAGCAAAGTGGTCGTAAATCTTAAAAATAATGTTTATATGAGCTGGATTTTTGTCCTGGGCCTTGGCTTTGATTTGTTTTGTGTGTCCTATGAGTGCCATAAAACAATTACTCGACATGTTTAAAATTGTCTGTGCTATTGACAAGGGCCGCAGTCAGAAAAGGACACACAAGGACCACACCACAGCAGTTCGCTAAACGCATGACTAGCCGGGTAAACACACACACTCAGAAACACACATGGGAGAGTTGTTGACTGTCTATGATTTGAGTTGGTAACTTTTTGTTTGTTTTACCTTAGAAATGTTCGCATGTTAACATTTTGACAATTTCCGTGGCATTAAATATTGATATTTGGTAAATATTTTTTAGGTATAGCTTCATAAACATAATATATGTATATGCCGCACTATGGAAATTTAAAATGTTAAAGAATCGTTTTGATGGTTCAATGTGGATATAACGATTTTATGGCTATGTCTTTCTAGCTAAACAATGAAGCATACGTGATAAATGTCATCTACAAGACGTAAACTAAATTATAGTAATATAATCATCTTGTTCTCTATATACACAAAAATATTTCAATAACAATTAGATCATCTATTTCGAAATTTCTTGTTTATAAATATATTGAAATATTTCACAGCAAGTATTTATTTTCTACATGAAAATTAAACTCTCTACAATACTCACATTGGGAACATGTTCCTTATGATGAGGCTGCCGATTGAGGTTGTTGTGAGAAATTGCATGTTAAATTAAAAAGCATGCTGCATTTATTAGAGCACACTTTCACTTTATATGCACTGACCACACGAAACTTTAATTTGCATCAAGGCATATTTCTTTAAAAAGGGTTGATCTGAATTATAAGCACGCACGTAGTCGTTTATACTATTTATACACGATATTAATATAGACACTGAAGTAATTTACGACTAATATATATGCAGAGTTGAATAACCAAAATTATATTCCTTGGACGTTGCTGGAAATAAAAGATATAGAGAAAATACATTATGAGAATAGTTTCTTAATGATATCTCTTAACATAATTGTAATCCCTTAGGTTTAACCCTTAATATAATTCTCGATGCGGGCAACCCTTTGCCCTTGCCACAACTTTTGTGAAAATTCCATATAATTTATTGTAAATGCATGCGTAAGCGCTGCTAACACAAAATCAACATCAAACCGATTTGTCTCACAACAACACCGACAACAATGGCAGAAACAACAACAAACAAATATATTTAGCTGAGTGTTTTGTGTGGCCATCGAAAAGGTAATAAAGGGTTTATCTATGCATACAACGCTAAAATGATATTCAGCCAAATGCTATGTTTGTGTTTAACCTGAAAGTCGCGTGTACCGTGGTCGGTGCTCATATAGATTAAACTTGAATAATCACTTAAATAATCTGCTTAATTAATATTAAATTTAGCAATTGAAAATTACCGTCGATGACTTCAATGAAATAAAAGTAAATAAAAAAAAGTAGAATAGAAATTATTCCAAACTTCTAACTATAATTTAAAGATCGAAAGTTAGGGTATCTGTATATCTGTTTTTTTTTTTTTGTCGGTATGCCTAACACACTCATTGGCCATCGACCATCGATTTTGTGTTGAATGTTTTGGACTTTTAATACACGTTTTTCACATGTTTAATAAATTTATGACGAGTACCATTTCGGATGTCGTTGCATACTGCGATGGATTGAATTGGATTTACATAAATAGCCCCATCTGCACGCCATATAAATATGCATATAAATCTTGAATGTAGATTAGGCATGTGCAAGGGCTTTAAAACTCGAGATAAAACCTATACGAGGCCTTTCTCAAAATGCATATTTACTGCAGCCATAAAATGCGATAGTATAAAAATATGTATTTAAGCAGCAAAGTCTGCATTTACAAATCCCCGACACATATAAACTCATATATTGTAATGCACACAGATGGTAAGCTATGAACATATTGGAGTTATGAGAACATAAAAATTAGTAGAAAATACAAATTTTGTTTGGCTGAGAGATACCCGGCATAACACGATATAAATTATATTTTACTGTTAGTCCTTACTGACAACCTAACATTTTTTTCTACATGAACTCACGAATTAACATTGAATTAACAATTAATCTACTGTTATAATATTTCTTTTGACAATCAATCTCCTGTTATAGTATTTCTTTTGACTAGATAATATAAAACAAATATATAAATTCTCTTAAGGAAATTAATGGAAAGGTGTATATTTTGCGGCCTTTGAACTAATTAATTTGTAGGCAAATATCACATTTACAAGTTGACAATATTTATAGCCAAGTGTCATAATTTTTACAAACTGGTTGGACGACAGGATAAAAAATACTGTTCTCCCACTCAACCGGCAACAAAAACAATAATATGAAAACAAAAAATTGGATATGTAGGTCAGCAATGTGAATTGAAAAGCAGCAATGAGAACGACAACAACAATGAATTACAACACATATTAGTATGTATGCATAGGTGTTCAGGGTGTGTGGGTGTGTGGTTGTGGTTGTGGGTGTGTGCGTAATGTTTTGTGCTTTGTTTGTCACGCTGTAAAATCAATTTTCATTAAACTGTGCCACGCGTCGTATGAGTAATCAGCTGGCAAACAAACAAGGCGCATAGAACAATGTTGCGTATGCGTAATATTGTTTGTCTGTATCTCTTTTGTTTGCTTGCTGTTATTGTGTCTATTGTTGTTGTTGGTACATTAACATATTGTGGCATAAATCAATTTAACACTAATTTCAATAAAACAAAATGTCACATTCAATAAAGACCCAATATGATTACTGGGTAATAAAAGCAAGGAAATAGTGCACGAGCACGACTCAGATATGGCCAGCATTAATGTGACTATAACAACTCGCTTTACAGCTAATTAATATGAGTTATGTTAATATAATATATTAATATTAAACAAACTATTAAATCGTACAAGAGATACACCGAAAAGCGAATTTACCTGCTGATGCGTCTTGCAGCTGTCAGCGTGTATTTACTGTTGTATTGTAATATTATTTAGTTGCAGGATTTAAATCGCTCACACTACATTTGTTTGGTTAGATTAACATGATAATGATGATAAAATAGCAACAACACATGAATATTTTTAAGCTCGATAACTTGCCGCCTTTGGTTGATTTTCTGGGCAATTGCAACTGAAATTGGTATTCAAGCCGGCTAACGTTCTCTTCTGACTCTTTGCTTTCGTCGTCGTTGTTGCTTTTACTATTATTGGCGTTGTTGTGGTTGTTGCTGTTGTTGTTGTTGTTGTTGTTATTGTTGTTGTTGCTGTCGCTGCACCCAAATTGAATGTGGGCGCAATTTTTAATGCACATTTTCCTCGACTGACCTTTGGCGCTACGTTTATTGTATGTCAGCAGAAAATTATTTGATTGCACTTTCCACAACTTCACTATTGCCGTTAGCAGTTATTTTAGTTTGTTATCAAAGTCGTTGGTTTAATGGCGACCAAACTTATTATAGTTTCAGTGTCGGTTTTTGGTGTTAGTTTTCATTTTAGCCTTGCATTGCGCATAGTTTGCATAAAATTCACGTAAAACGATGCTCTGAAACCATAAAAAACTTGTATTAAAAATCCATTTTCTAATAATTTTCAACACTTTTCTGCATTCAATAAAAGTCACTGAAGCACAATGTTTTCATAGGTCATATATCGCGAAGAGGATTTTAACTATAAAAAGCAATTACACTATAAAGACATCTAAGATTAACATATCTGTAATAAGTATGTCTGGTCTTTTATACGTCTTCATAACGAGTTTGTGAATAAATAATAATAAAAGCATAGTTTAAAATGTATTTTACAATTTTGTAAAAACAGTCTCTTGAAGAGTTATAAAAAAGAGACATTGAAAAGTAGATAATTCCCTGTTAATGAGAAATGCGAGCACCAACGTTGGCTACAGATAGCATCACGATGAAACCGGAATAGAGTTCAAACAAGAGATAACAATTATACTAATAGGATTGAAATGATATACATGAATTCATTTTTCCATTTACCGTTGCCTAAAGACGATAGTTATACTAAAGTTCCAATGCCAACTCATATAAAATTTGTTTGTTTAAAAACACGTTTTTGTTTTTTAAACAACCTACGTTGCTTTTCATGATAGTCTTGATGTTTATTGAGCAGCAATGAAAGTTGTAATAGTTAACAAAAAAAAAACATCCCATGCGTAATAGAGCAATCAGATTTTGTGTATTAGTATTAGTAAATTGATTAAAGTTGGAAATCGTTGAAAAGTTGTAAAGAATTACACATACGCCACATGAAACGGGCCACCTTGAAAACTTTCACTTTTCACTTCAGCCGACGTATTTTTATTTGGCGCTGCGAGTTGTCGCTTTGGCTTCAGCTTCAGCTGCTTTTGCGACTGCCACTGCCACTGCTGTTGCTGTTGCCTGTGGCATGCGACGCGTTTGCCAGCGTTTGGTATACTAAGGACAGATGTGGAGCAGCTGCGTCTCAGCTCCTGTGGGAAGAGTCGTGGTCGTGTATCCTGAACTGTACTCTTTGTTGAAATGCGCGCGCAATGTGTCCAAAGAGCGGCAATGGGAGAGTTGAGTTCGCTTCTGGCATGTTTATAACAACAAAACTCTCTCAGCAGCAAAGTGTGTAGTCATAGTTGTTGATGTTGTTTCTGTCGTTGTTATTGTTATTGTGAATGTTGTTGAACGACGTTAAGTCGTTGTTGTTGTTGCCGCTGCACTTAACTTGAACTTTTGAAAAGTTGGCAAGACGTACGCGGCGCCTTTCTTCAACTGTTTCAAGGAATTTACATAGAATTTTTGTTTTCCGTTTTTTATTTTTACTGAGACAGTCAGGCGTTGGCCAGGCCCCACATATGGACTATACATATGGAATTGACACTTATTCACGCCCACATACACACCCCCCACCAGATGATGATGACGACTTTGAAATAAATAGACATTCGCATTGCCATTGACCAGCCCACATTAAAGGGCAAAACATAATCGGCCTAATCAGACAAGGCGCAATTCGTCTTTCATCTTGGCGTCCATCAATCAATTCGATTGTCTAATTGACAGTTAATTGGCACTACACGAACCAACAAACTCTTCAAATAAATATCATTATTAGCAAAGAAACTAATCCTTAATATTTAGGATAATAGCTCGAATATAAAGTACATTTTTAAAAGGACTTCAAGAAAAAGTTTAACGATAATGTCAAACATTTGCAAGTCAACAGAGTTAAACAAAAAATAACAGCTTTTGTTTTTGATGCATTAAAATATTGAATAGTAAAGAACATAGCTTATCGCTACGATAAAAAATATGCATACTCAATAAGGCCTGACATGTCTGATTCAAATCATTCACATTTTGTACCAAGCTTACACCACACTCTAAGAAAAAATAGATAACTTCCTTCGTGTGTGTCCAGCGAGAATACTTAGAGAGCTGAAAAATGCCTTGGCTTAGTTGGCAAATTTGCAGCATTTCTCTCAGTGCTTATAAGAAATGCAATTCTGTTTGGCTTGCAAAAGTCGAAGCTATAATCTATTTTGCATAGCAGCTCAACACTTAACACTACCGAGGCCAGCACAACTCCCCTCTCAATGCTGTGCCTTTGTCCGCTTCCCAGTGTGTGTTATATATTCGCTTCTGTCTGCTTTGTATATATTCTACGAAATTATCATCTAGCTTCGTACGTGCCGCCAGGCCAAGCTAGAAGCCAGGCAACCTCCAGCTTGACTGCCTCACTGCCTGGCCTTGGTAGCGCCACAAGCTTCGCAAACTTGTGCAGATGCGTTGCCTGCACCATCCTGCCATCCCCATGTGCCCATTGGACTCAGCAAGCTGCTTATCTCACAGGAAACACTGGTTGCTTGTGAGTCTATGGCAAAATTTGAAAAACGAAATAAAGAAAAAGACAGAATAAAGAATAAAGAAAAGGAAAACGAAAAGTTGGCAATTGGAATTGGAGCAAAAAATTGCAAGTGAAATGTCGAAATGTTTTTTGAGCATTGCAGGTCTCAAAGAAAGTGCTTAAAAATTGTATACTTGTTTATGGCACGCCAGAAAGCTTAAATATTTCTTCATTTCTTTATTACGTGTATGTTTTTGGTGTTTCCTTGCCAGAAATGTTTGCCTGGTCAATGCCTCAACAAGTTTCTAGTTGAAACACAATAAATCTTGGCAAAAAGCTTGGCCAACACTTAAAGCTCGAGTCTACGCCAAGTCCGAAATGTGTAAAGGAACTGCACTGAATGTATATGGGTATCGATGTGTATACGAATATTTGTTTGCGCTCAAACACAATGCATAAAAAAATACAGGCAGTTAAAAGCCAGTTTTATATTCATTACAACGAGTCGGCCAACACCAACAACAACAATTTACGACCCCAGAGCAAGCAGGACCACTGTTTTTATGGCTCAGCCTGCTTACCTTATAGAAAAGGCGCTCTCACGCACACCAATAGACGCCCACAGCCACACACACACTCATATTAGCCACCCACATGTTCCCTCACATTAGGCTTAAGTAAAATAAATGGTTTCGAGCAAAAATAAAAGAAAATCACATAGCAAAAAAAATAGAATTGAAGTTTGATGAAGCTATTGAAATTAAAGAGGTTAGCATAATAAAAAAATATTTGCAATTTGTTTTTTATGCTAGCAAGTGTCTTGATGGAAAAAACTATTTATTTAACGATAAATTATCCAAATAGATAATTCCTATTGAAATATTCTAATACGAAATAATTCTGGAGAATTGAAATACAAAATATACAAATACAGATTTACATAGTTAAATTAAGTGAACGTTGCTAACAACGGATAATAATGTATTTGAAAACTGATGCGAAAACAGAGGAGGAGATTTCTTAATAAAGGTAAGTAATCTCAGATCTCCGTCTAAAGTCTTTAAAGTCGATTATTTCATCTATGAATAAAACGGATCATCTATAAAAACCGATTATATGCATGAGTTGAAAAGAAAGAGAGAAAACATAATATACCCTCCATAAGTTTTACAATTGCAAAATTGTTGAAGGACGAGCGGACTCACACAACAACGCACACACAGGCGCACGTGTAGACACACCTGAATGTCAGACACACACACACATTCATAGTACATACGCATAAGCATACACACACTTATGTATAGAGTATGCGAATATCCGCTCTGCTTTAACTTGACTTAGGCAATAGCAACAATAACAACAACAAAGTGACTGGGCAGCAAAAAGCGAAAGTAATGGCATAGCCAAAGTTTCTATTTTATTTTTTTTTATTTTTCTGCTTAACTAACTCAAGAGAAAATCAACTTGGCTCATTTTGAAGGACTTTTTTAGCGTTTTCTCTGGCCTTTTGTGATTGTTTATTTATTTTGCGCTAAAAATTAAACGGCTACGAAACTTTTGTTGGCCTGATAAATTACTTTACACGCTATTTGAACACGCAGGCAACGTAAATTCGTGAATTCCAGGCCCGACATGAGCTGAACATTTAATTTAATTAAAAATAGCATGTGAATTAAACCAAAGAAAAGCCACAAACCATACAAACAAACAGTTTAAGCAAAAACTACTTTTGTCTTTAAATACATTTTGCTTGCCGAATTAAACTATACTAACATATCTCCAGATATCATGGTTTTGTAATAAATAACCAATATTTCTATACTTTACTTAAAAATAAATTAAAATTATAAATTAAGCTACGTTATTACTTTTGAAAACTCACAACATTAAATAAAATAAAAATTTGGTAATGTATTTTCCGAAAATATGATATATGATTAAAAAATATTTAATATATAGCTTAGAGTTACAATGTCACGTTTCTCAATTGGCAGCCCATGTTATTGAACATGGAACACAACAATTATAATGTCATTATTTCCGTTGTCAGACTGTTTATGCAGGAGTCCGAGGCTCTAATAGCTAAATAAACAAGAGGGGCACAGGGCTCTAAGCCCATTCCAAGATGCAAAACATAACTGGTTCGAGTCATGCAATAGGGCAACACTTCAATTGGCTGTTTACTAAAAGCCTTTTATCTGCCTATTTGAGACGCTACGCATAACTTTGCTGATAAGAGATACATTTTTTACGTACTTTCGTTAGAAGCTACAGTCAGAACAAGAAGAAGCACAACAACAAGACCCACTGGACGCGCACGGCAGGAAACATTTTGCAGGGACAACAGATATATATGTGTGTTTGGTAATTAGTTTAATAAGCTTAAAAATTGATATTTGCTTGTTAATTTCACGACCGAAAGACAGATGCACAGTAAACTCATTAAGCACTACAATCAGTTTTAAGAATTTTTAAATTTATTCAATTGGATTTGCAATTGATTCATTCAACAATTTGTTGGCTTTTATTATTAGTGATATTATTATTATTCATATAATTGAAATTTGTTTTTATTAGAGTTACAGTTTGTTGCTTGAAATTGAAGCCAGTTTGTTGTGCTGCGTGTCTGTGTGTGTTAACGAAATGAGGAAAGATTGTCTACTGAATTTGCAAAACTTGGCCCGAGCCAAAAGCCAACCGAACTGAGTCGCGACATAGGCAGAGACAGAGCTTTGCTGCTTCTGCTTCTGCTGGTGCTTCCTTACGGTCAACGTTGCGTATGTGTGATGTGCAGAGTGCGGGTGTCGGTGTAGTACAGTGTTGGGCAATGCGCGCGCAAATTGCCAACGCTTGCACACAACAGGCAAATGGCAATGTCGCCTACAACAGCTGAGCGACAGCGACAGCTGCTGAGAGCCAATCGAGAGGCACATCAACTGAGAGCGACAAGAGGTAAGCTAAGCACATGAATGAGCGAAAGCAAGAGCGAGCTCAAGAGAGAGAGAGAGAGAGCACGCGCACAGTGGCATGCCTGTTAAAGTGAAAGTATTCTTGCTGATTAACAGGCCATTGCGAGCCACTCCATCCACCCACTCACACACACACACACACACACACAATACCATTAGAAAGGTCGCCAATTTCACTGATAATATGTTATCATTGATGTTGGCAATGCTCTCCGCAGACAGGGACAGCAACAATTCACCCATTGACCACTTTTGAATTGCTGGCCGGAAGTGCCCGTTGGTAAGTGGCATTTCCCAAAGCAAACAATTGCCAACGACATTTTCCAATAATGACATTTCAACGAAATCAAAAACGAGCAACTTTATAAGACGTTTCCAAGTAAATTGAGTTTTTCTGCCTGTAACTTGGCTATATTATTGGCATTTGAATATTAAACTACATATGTATAGTATGTAAATAAAAAGGGATCTTTTTTAACAAGTGTAATTGTTTGATTCTTGATTAAAACATTAAATGAAAATATACATTTTGTATTGAACATTAATAATGATAAATAAAGTCACTGTCTTGTGAACACCGATTCCGACGTCTTTCATTAAGTGTTAGATATACACATACATATTATACAGCACGGAAATACCCTTTTTGTATGTTGGTAAATTCTAACGACTCTGTCTTCATTATACAATGAACCGTAATAGTAACAAACACACTCACACATCAAGATGATACATAGACAAAAAAAAAACAACACTGCGGGAACGTAAAAAAGAAATAATGTAAATGAAATGCATTTAACTTTTCTTGTATTGGCTCGACTATTAACAACGCTTTGTTCGACTTGTTTTTGTTCTTTGTAGTGCATCCTGTAATAAGTGCATTAATCCCACGCAACGGTTCATTTGTTCATGTTTTTATACATATTCTAACTGTGCACATATTCATTGACAAGTGATCGCAACACTCTTCAATAGGTTTGGCAGGCCGCTCAATCAGCACAAACAGTTGATACACACTCACACATACACACAAACTCAGTTTAAGAGTTTACATTTTTCAAGTTTTTAGAATTAATTTTTTTAGTCTCTCAATATGATATCTCAGCGCACATTTTACCGTTTTAGGAATTAAATACCAGAAACGACAATTTAAAAAGTGGAGGCTGCGGGAGCGAATCACAAACTAAACGAAAAAAGTTTTCGCCGCTGGAAAGCGCAGGCATGAATAAATGGAAGTAAGATCGCTCACTCTTTCCAATGCAAAAGGTCTCCATCCAGGTATTCAGCGTGTTGGCAACGCGAGCACTAGGCGAATGTGATGTGCGTGTGTTTTTTTTTGATGAAATGCAATATTAAAGCTCAGCTGTTGTATGCCATAAAACTATTTTTAATTACAATCAATAACCAAAAATATGAATTAACATTTGCATCATTTTATTTTAGCAAATAACATTAAAAGATATTTAATAAGTATAAATAATATATAAGACATTCCAAATTGTGTGTTCCACACATGAATTTGGTAATTTTCTTAATGTAAATATAGCTTTTACTTCAACCCACAATACAAAACTTATATTTGTTTTTAATATCAAATCTCATTCTATTCGCGCTGGCATCAAATTATTACACTCAACTGCTCAGACGTGACAGTCTAGTATATGACTGAGGAAAAACCGTGCGATATCTAAGAAGTTCCGCAGTAGAATCAAAAGTTTTGTTATTTACATGCTGATTTACAACGCCATATTCGAGGCCAGCAGCTGATGCAATCCAATACCAACAACAACTGCGATTGTAGCTTCTATTATGGAGCTATAAAAAGCAAAGACAAAGTCACAAATGGGCAACAGTCAGCGCAGTGCAACTTGCAAATATGAGGCAGCAGCAAAATCTCAGCATCCCAATGACCATCTCCTTCTACATCATCATCGGTTGTCTGATGCAAGCATTTGCTGGCGCCTTGCCCATGGAAGTGCCACGTTATAATCAACTAGGGTAAGTTAAAGTTACTTTTAAAGCCGCAAAGTGACAGCATACATCCTGCCTTTAGACACAAGCCATCGCAATCGGCCACCAACTCGAGTGGGTACAACAGCAGCGTGGTGTGGACAACAGATCACTTGGGTGGCAAGCGTCCAGAACAAACAGGCTCCTCGGCAACGCCACAATTTGAGTACGCATTGCTCGGCCAAGATCCTGAGGACCAGCGTTGGTATCGCGTGAGTTTGACGCCCACCAGCAACAAGTCTGGCTACCGCGCCCGGTTTGCAACCAGAAAATCGCCGCCCTTCGATGCACAGCTGGCCCATAAGCATGACAAGACCATTCAAGAGCTGCTTAACTTTTTGGAAAGGTCCGAGGAGCACAATCTTCTCAAGGTCTACGACCAATTGCTGGCCAGTGAGGATCAGGAATCGAAGATTAAGCGCAACGTTGATGATGAGCTCCAGGCTGAGAATCAATTGGAGGTCAAGCAGCTATTGAAAACTAATGACAATCGACCACTGTTGCTGGTGGGCGAGTTGCCAGAAAGTGCCACGCCCCACACTTCTAGCCAAAATGGCACTGAATCCTCGATGGTCAAGAACTTTGTGTACTTCATAAAGGGCTTAAAATAAAATTAGCAATTCCATTGTCATATTTTACAATTTTACACAAAAGCAATTCAATATCGATATTTATTATTTATGCGAAATACACCAATAAAATCAAATAAGATTGATAACTAAGTCTTGTTTTGTTTTTTGTCTTGTTAAAATGAGAAAATTAGTTTTGAAGCAGTCATTCAAGCTAAATTCATGATACAAATTATATATAACCCCAAACATTTTTAGAGTAATTTGATTAAATGGCACTGGCAATGTAGACTAAATATTTCTTAAATGTACCGTTGTTATTTAAAGTTGTACATATGTACATTTGAAGATTATTTTTCTATAGTTATTTATCTATAGTATAATGTCGATTAGTTGCACATCCAATATAATTGTATAAATTATAGTAAAAACACAAAAGTAGCTTAAAGTTTTTTGCGAATTGCGGATAATTTCATTATAATGTTATAGTCTTATATATTTTACCATAAAACATACAGTTTTAAAAAATGAACTATATGAATATATTGTATTTGTTATGAATACTTGAAACACACAGCCCTTAACATTTTTTTATGGTTAGATTCAATTTGACATGAAATTACGGTACCAAAATTGGTTGGTACCAAAAATGGTTGGCGCTCTCAGCGGCTCTTATATTAAAATTACGCTCTTCGAAATTTGTTAGCATACTCGCATTCTGGTGAGCCAATTTAACTGATAAGCTCTGGTGAGTGTGTGAATGAACGTACGTGTGTATGTGTGTGTGCGAGAGTGGCACACTTATTTGACACTTGCTGCTCCAATTGCAAGAAATTGGCAATTTGGCTGCAACTTCAAGCCAAATCTGACTGTGAGTGAAACAAAGGCCAAAAACGAAACAACGAAATATGCTTGCACTTGACATGATTTGTGTTCTTTTTTTTGTATTTGATTTCAGTTGCAAGTTGATGTATGCAAGGATTTTTATTTAAGGATTTTGAAGGTGCTGGCGAGGGCGACTGACTAGTTGAGTATCCTCGCGATTAGCACGCTCTAGTTTATCATCCTTGAGCTCATATGCTGGGCGATAAACCAATTTGCCAAGCTGCTCATCATAGACCAACAGGCTGGGATTCAGTCGAGTGCTGCTGCGCTCCCCCAAAGATGTGTAGCCCTTGTCATAGAGCGAACAATACGGCAGCTTCTGGCTGCGAAGATAGTTCCAAATATCATGGTAACTCCACTCCAACAACGGAAAGATACGCATTAGCGATGGCCAGCCATTGTCGGTGGCCATCATCGATGAGTGGTTAGCACAGCCGGGGTCGCTGCGTCGACACCCCAAGAACATTGCCCGCACCTGGGGCTGCTCAGCTAGCGCTTGTTCAACGGCCAGCTTGAGGGCGCCGTTGTAGCGCTGCAGCTCAACTGAATAGCGCTGCTGACTGATGTCAATGAACTGTTCCACCTCCTCAAATGGATCGTGCGAATTGACGCATATCGCACGCAATGGCGTCGCATCGTTGTGTTGCCTGGCCAGCACGTCCAGCAGCACGGTACAATCCTTGCCCCCATTGAAGCACAACATAATCTCATCTGGTCTATACAAGCTCGTAGCATTCTTGAGTATCGCCTTCGTCTGCATTAGCTTCCCCTTCAATGGAGCGTCATCGATGTTTTTTTGGGTCGCCAAAGTGTGACAACACCGTTGAAATGCTACCGCACTTGGACACATTCGGGAGCAATACTGCATAAGTAGCATCGTTTGATTTTTTGAAATTTTCCGAGACCTTTTTGAAATTTTCTATTGAATGTCAACTAAGAAATGAATGAAATGTATACCCAATATATTGTTTTGTAATTTGTAAATATCTAAACAAATTCATTTACAATCATTTTTCATGTTAGTGCCTAGGAACTTGAGTAAAATTTTATTATGCATGATTATATTTTTACTTCTTTTATAAATCTCTAAATAACGAATCAAGAATATATTTGTCTACTTAACAAAAACCATAATTGAAATTTGTTCTTATAAACAATAATTAATCCATTTTAACAGTTACTTATGTACATATGTACACTTACATTTTAACCAACATTCCAAAAACTTTACAATTTGAAAAAAAATATATACATACTCATACAATTATTGTTAATATTGTAAATATAACTCATTTATTAAAAAGCCCAAATTTTGAACAAAAAACTACAAAATTACAGCGGAAATAAATAAGAAATATTCATAATTAAAAAAATGTAAAATAGTTGTGTTTCGCAAAGCTGATAACGCTGAATTTGATAAATTTGGCCCAAAAAACTTGGCCAATGCTTGGCGCGGCAGTTTTGTTGAGCTCGCAGCTCTATATAAAACCGATGAATTGTCATAGTCTATATCGCAGTTCTCTCCAAGCTAAGTTCAGCTCAATAATCAACATGAAGGTGTTTGTGCTCGTCGCCGTTTGCCTGTTAGCCACTTCCGTTAGCGCTGCCGATAAAGATGAAAAGATGCTAGGCTCACCCTACGGTGGTGCCGGAGCTCCACCTGCTCCTCCTGTGGCCTATGGTCCACCAGCTACCGTTGGCGTTCCGGCGCCACCCTGCCCCAAAAACTACTTGTTCAGCTGCCAGCCCAACCTGACCCCGGTGCCTTGCAGCGCCCCAGCGCCTAGTTATGGCTCCGCGGGCGCCTACTCTCAATACGTTCCCGTATACGCTCGACCAATGCAATGGTAAACAGAAAGTACGTTCAGCCCGACACACTGAAATAATCAAATAAAAAACGATTTAATTAGCAACCAATCAAGCTGTCTTTCAATTTTGGGGTATGCGGATCGCCTGGGGGTTTTATTTATAGGTATTTCATGGTTGATTCCACCTTCAACCGCTTCAATGCTTTGCTGTTTCATCAAAACAAAACAAAATTGAGTCAGACAATTGTATTAAATTCGCAGTGCGAAAAAAAGATTTGTAATAATCACATCATATTTGCAAAATAATATATATTAAAACAATATATAAATATTTAAAGTGAGCACTGTCTTGAATCTAATAAATAGTTATAACATATTTCCATTGTACATACGAGCAAAACATATATGGAAAGAGAATTTGAATTGCGATAACAAGAACATTATTAAACAAATGGTTTATGATTTTCATATTCAAAGGTTACAAAATTGAATTTAAAAAAAAATAACTGATTAAATATTTATTCTGAAAAACCTGAAAAATAATAAAACACTTTTGGTCTATTAAGCTTAATAGTTTGGTTTATATATATTTGTAAAAACATTAACAAACTTTTTGCCTTAAGTATACAATTTGACGCTGTATGGAACAGCAGAAGCACATGGTATCTCATTAATTACATTATATATAATCTCAGGGAGGGTTAGAATTTTGAATAGATCGAAACGGGAAAAATTAAAATCCATACTAATTGCAAAGAAAATTGAAATAGAATTGTGCAATGAGAACTAAAAATTGCTGAGACTGAATAACTAAACAGAGACAATTTGTTCAAGAGTTGAAAAATTGTTGTTAGCTTTCAGTCAGGAGGTCAGTAGTCGTCGTCCAACTCGTCCTGGGCATCGTCAAAGAATCGCGCTGCCTGCAGTTGTTTACGTATGGCGCCCACTTGGGTGAGTATCTTAGGAGATGTCGAAGAGACGGTAAACTTTTGTACTGCAGGCACCTGTTGAACATCAAAATAATTAGTTAAGTCAT
Organism: Drosophila immigrans; assembly: GCA_963583835.1. NCBI lineage: Eukaryota > Metazoa > Arthropoda > Insecta > Diptera > Drosophilidae > Drosophila > Drosophila immigrans. The sequence goes on along the minus strand of OY757143.1, from coordinate 18,659,993 downwards.
CAATTACTGATATCAAAGCAATGTACCTCCCAACGCTTCTTGAGATTATCCATCTTTCGTTGAGTGCTCTCGGATTGCAGCGTTCCCGTCTCCTTTCGCGTCATCTTGGGCATTTCACGCAGCAGTGGCATCGATAGATTTTGTGAGGGCGTCTCGTGCAACACAACATCCCGCCTGCCCAGACTTACAGGCGTCGTCTGTGTGCCACGGTGACGTGACTCGCTATTGCTACGCACGTCTTGTTGATGCTTGGAAGCCAGATCCCCATAGTTCTTGAGGTAACGCGATAAGCGTTTGTCCGTCTGTCGGCGCACTCGTTCCATGGCCTGCTCATCGGCGCTGTCCAGCTCGAAGCTGTTATTCGCACTGTTCGAGGCAACGGGCAGTTGATCGATCAAAAGTGGCTTTACCGGCGTGGGTTTGTAATCCTCGTGAAATACCGAGTTTGGTGAAATGTTAAAGGAATAGGGAGGCGAGTCTGTCTCATCGAGGTTACCGGCATTCGTTTCCGCTGCTGGTGATGGCACAGCATAATTAAGTTCAAGTACGCGAAAGGCATCGTCCGATTGCTGCGTTTTCTCTTGATCCTGTTCATTGACATGCGTACGTTCCGAGTCCTTGCCGCAGGCAATCTCCTCCAGACAAAAGGAGCACAGATTTCGGCGACAGTTCATGCACACATTACGCTCCCGCTGGCAGGCACGGCACACATCGCTCTTCACCAGGCATTGACTACACATCGCATAAAGGCGTTCGCACTTAAGGCAAACGAGTGCGTAGCTATTCTGGCAATCGGGATCCACTGCATCGTCTGGCTCAGTCGTTTCGTGGTTTTGCTGTTCGCCTGTGTCTTTGCTGGGCTGTCGCTGATGTTTCATTTTGAGCGCCAACTTGCGCTGACAGCGCAGACAACAGCTCTCATAGCTCTTCAACGGCTCATCGCAGAGCGGACAGATCTTCTCGCACAAATGGAAGCACTCACGCTCGATTTTTGTTATTTCCGGTAGCTCAAAGTCTAGTTCCACGTCCGCTGGCAATGGCTGCCCACGTCGATACTCGTGTCGCGCCGAATTGCTGAAATATTTGTACACCTTATTGGTGTTGGTTGTATTATTTTTGCTGGCGATGCCATTGATATCCTTGTTGACAGCCCTTGCATTTCCATTTCTGACGGATCCAGCCAGGTCGTTGTGTTCCTTGGCATGCAAGAGCTGCGCATCCTCCTCCAGCTTGGCCAGCAGCTGCTCTCGCATCAGTCGATTGTGATCCGAGTCCTTGCGAGCCTATCAAATGGAAATTTGATATTTTAAAAGGGTAAATAAACAAAAACAAAGGTGCAGAATTTAAAACATAATAATTAAATTACCTTGCTCGTTAAATTCATTAATAATTATTTCTCTCTCTCTCTCTTTCTTTCTTACTAGCCTTTGATTTCTTCAATTTGTAATTAATTGTCGCACAACTTCCGCTCTCTAAGTATGTCATGCTAATTGCGCGACCCTAATGCAACACTAATACAAGCAGCCCCAATAAAGCAGAGCCATATTAAACTAAAGAGAATTTAATTGAATAACGACTTAAGAAAATAAATAAATATTCAATCACAAAAACTGTATTATTAAATTATGAACTTTTTTCATTATGATTAGAAATCTTAAAATAATATCTGTTTATTTTTAGAACATTGTTATTCAATGAAAATGTACAATCTTCAAATAATTAACTGTAATTATCACTCCTCTTAAATAATTGAATAATACTTCGCTCACCTTTTCGGCACGTTGTCGCTGTTTCTCCAGCTGCTCCTGCAAGTGTATTGTCTTCAGTTGAGCCTCCAAGCGCCTTTAAAATTCAATAATTTTGTTAAACGAATATCGAAATAGTATTCGATGAAAAGCTCACCTGGTCAATGCCTCCTCCTGTCTGCGCTCCTTTTCTCGCAGAATCTCAATGGAGCGTCGCTTCTCCTCAATCTGCTGCATCAGATCTCTTTGGTAGTCCCTTTTGCGTGCCGTTTCCAACTCGGCACTGCGCATATTACGCTCCAGAATGCCATCGCCAGTGACAATATTGGAGAGCTCCACGTGACCCAGATCTTGAAGAAGCTGCTGTCGTGTGGTGCCCGTGCGTTTTTTGGGCGGCACGTAATTGGGATTACTGTTTACAATTAATTCTAGGTCAGTCTTATCCGTTCTGCTGTTGGATGTGCTCGTGCTTGTGGAATGATTCGAGCGCGACGTTTGCAACTCCTCTGGCGCTGGGGGCTGCGATAGCTTCACCTGACGACGCTGCTTCGGCGCCGGCGGGTGTAGCATCTATCGTAATAGAGAACGCGCCATACACACAGCAAATCATTAACATAGTCCACAGGTCGTAAATTTCACACTGATTACCATAACCGAAGTTGACGCCATGGATTATGACTGCTTACCTGGTGCTTGAGAAAGTTCTGCTGATTCTCGCGCTGTCGCTCACGCAAATAATTTTGCCGTTTCTGATTTTCATTGTTAAAGCCGGGAAAATACGAATAAAATGTGTCCGTAACCCATTGCTCCATATCATCCTGTCAGAGTGAATGAAAGAGAAGAAAACTCTCACACAGTTACTATGGGTCTAGCTAGGTATTTGTTATTAAAGCTTTGCCCGTATTTGTTTTTGTATTTGTATTTGTGTGTCACGCAGGATTTGGCGACACTAACCACCAGAAGGAAGCTCGTGTACATTTCGCTAAGGTGGTTGCTCGCTTGCTGCTCTTGGCCACTTCTAATAGCGACCCTCGCTCGGACAGGGGAAAATTATGGGTCTAACTTCGTTTCTTTGTTTTTGGGGTCAGTCGTCGACGCTCAAGTCAAATGGCAACGGACTGGAGGAGCTGCTCCAGCGAAGGCTCCACATTGCCTACTGCCACTTTTGCCACATAATTTTTATGCCGGCGCGACGCTGACGTCGGCGTTGCAAATCGCGTGCGGCGATGGCATCAAAAATTATAGAAAAAAAACACAGGTGAGAAATGAGGGATGGCTGTGAACGATCTTTAAGATATCCTGTGTTTCTTCTTAAGCCAAAATAAAGTAGACTCATCACAAAATTTAAAAACCATTTAAATCCAAATAATTATGAAATCCATTGTCAATGGTGAGTCTATTAAGTTTCTTATTCCTTGGATTTACATTTTAGGAAGCATTCAAACGATTTATAATCTTGATTTTAAATTCGGCATATCACCATACAAATCTATGTTTAAGAAGACAAAGGAGCAGCTAAAATCTGCGTATATTCCTTAACGGCAATGAAACTACCTTAAAAATAACTGTGGAACCTCTGTAAAGCGACAACTGTCTCAATAAATGGATAATTTGAACTTTGCATCATATGTTTGGTAAATATACCTCCCGTTTTCTAAAGACAGGGTATATGTATATACTTATATACAACGAACATTATGAGCAGTAAGGAAGGACAGCAACAACTGCGTCATCAACACCAGGCAAAGACGCTCGCCGTGGCAGTTTATCAACAAGGCCCAGCTGTTTCGACCTGCTCGAACCCAAGGCAAGGCCCCTAGGCTTCTTGGGGCTGCTAGCACCCCAAAAGGTGCTTCAATTTATTAGCTGCATATATTTCACTCGACTTGACTCGCCATGTCTCGTCTCGTTAGCCGTGATGTGCGGCTTTATTAAAACACATTTTAACATTTTCATCACTTGACGGCGTCAAGTTCTGCAATTTTGTTTACGACTTGCAATAATTAAAGCAAATTTTTAGTTGAGAGACTCAAATTGACAGCAAAGTGATGTTATTAGCCAGGCATTCCATCAACAAACAGTCCACAAATAATTTGCATATACTCGCACTTTGTTATTGGGGTCAAGGAAACTATCAACGAAACAAGAACAAGAAGCACAACGAAAGGCGTGTTAAACGCTAAAGAGAGAAAATAAATAGTTCACGCATCTAAGGACTGGGTTCGATTGGGGTCTCCTACAATTAGTATGCTAAGGGTACGTTGATCTAAAATACCTAAGGGATGGGGAGTACAATAGAACAGACCACGATTTCTGTGCACAAAAAATTATATGACGATTAATCAGAGATATATACAATTTTTATTTGTATAATGTACATTGAGTATATTTGTTAGGCAAATACATAACTAACAAATATATTTTGTATTTCTAAAACAAGTAAGAAAGCTACAGTCGAGAGTGCTCGACCGTATGATACCCGCAGCCCATTTCGAGAGAAAACAAAAAACTTAAATGATATTTTAACAAAAAATATATCAAATATACTAAAATTTGTTTTTTGTATATATTTGAAAATAGCGGGTAATAATCCACAACACCGTTATGGTCACACTGTCAACTAAACAAACAAAGCGCGGGCAGCTGCAAGTGAATTTTGCATATAAAATTGATTCTTTAATAACTTCCTTGTTTTTCATTCGATCTCAACCAAATTCACAGGAATCATTGAGAATATAATTATTATTATACCAAAATTCAATGATCTAGGTCTATTATTACGGCTTTTACAGGCTTTTGGAGCGGAAAGGGGCGTGGCATCAAACTTTTGAAATAAACTTGATCTGCGTAGGACCTATAGGAGTACTGTCCCCAAATTTGGTAGCTCTAGCTCTTATAGTCTCTGAGATCTAGGTGTTCATACAGACGGACAGACGGACAGACGGACATGGCTATATCGTCTCGGCTGTTGACACTGATCAAGAATATATATAGTTTATGTGGTCGGAGATGCCTCCTTCTGCCTGTTACAAACATTTATTTTTGGCACTAAGTTATAATACCCTTCTACACTATGGGTAGCGGGTATAAAAAATAGATTTACAGTTCAATCGCTTCAAATATACATAACTCTACTTCTTCCTATCTATTCTTTTAACTGACGGCAGAGCTTTTTTGCTGAACCAAACAATTCGGACTTACTTTCTTTGAGTTCACATAAAATTACAATGTAGATATAACAATGTGGATACAAATAATATCTACTCCAATTTAATTCTTCACAAGATGCGTTATCTGACCCTGAAACTAAACATGCATTCTGACAGCCATATCGAATAGTTATCGATTAGCTACATACCAGCTTAAGGTCTTAAATAAAAGTTTGACAAACATCGAACACAAGCGAAAACGCAAAAAGGGCATTTCTCTTGGGTTGAGCTCAGCGTTGATTGACAATCAGTCAATCAAATAAGAAAATGCAGGTAATTTTTAAGAGTTTACCACTAAAGTTGCACAGTTCTGCTAAAAGCTTTTGAAGAACACTTTTAACAGCTAACCCATTTAAGGTTTATAGTTACTTTAGTTAAATTTTATCCACGCTTTTGCTGAGTACTCGTCCATTGTCTGGACATTATCAAAGTTTTACTACGTCCATTCATTAGCGGCTCCTCTTGCGTGTCTCGCTCGAATTAGGTTAACTAAGTGGGTAAAACTCGTTTTGCCGAGTGCGAAAAATGCGAAAGCTAATGAAAATGCGTGTAAAAGCGCAGCGGGTGGGAAGCACAACAAGCAACTGGAGGGGCGGTGGCCACCATTAGGGAGGGGCTGGTGTTAGTACATTTATGCTAGCTATAAGTTCAAGGCCACTCAATGGAATTTAAAGCACTGTCGGACATATCGTAGCGTATATCTCTCCACTCCAACCCCTTCTAAGCACCTAAAGCTTTTAGTGTCACGCTTTTCGAATTACTCTTAACGGTTCATTAGCCAACGACGACCAAACGCTGACCTAAGCGACAAGAAATCTAAATCGAAATAATGCTAATAATACCAATACTACCACTTTGTAAGCAGTAAAGAGCTGACAAATTAATTAAAGGGCATGATACACTGCATGACCTTGTTCAGGTCGGATTCCCTTGCCTACTATGAATTAAGAGGTTCGATGGTTGCCAAAGGTCAAGAAAACTAAATCTATTGATGAGCCTTGGTCGCCTCATCAATCATCCACAAACAAAATTGTCATTAGCTATTAAGTAAGAAAGCGGCTGCGGAAATGACCGGCAATTGACCCCCGCATCCCGTGCCAAACCTCGCCTCGAACCCAACTGGAACAATGCACTTTGCGGACGGAAATTGCATGACCAACGCTTTTAGTTTCCATGCGCTAACCATAAAAAAAATAAATAAAAAAAAAATCTAAACAAGTTGGCGATAAAAAGAACTTTAAAGTTGGCAAAAAAAAAAGTAGTTTGTGCATATAAATATTTAGGAAAGAATATTTTGGAACACTCTTCTTCATAGTGTAAATTAATTTTGATATGGATAAAATATGTATTATAGAATGATTACATTTTTAAATCTTTGTAAGAATCGAATTTAGCAAATAGTTAAATTAAAAACGAATTTTTGATAAAATGTAGTAACTGAAATCCATAAATCAATAGCCATGCAAATAAAAATATAAAAGTCTTTTGATTATTTAGAATAAAAAATTTGGTTAATAATTATTTATTAATAGTATAATCAAAGAAAATATAAGCTGATTTAATTTCCACTTAAAACCGGGAAAGTAGCCAATAAGCTTTCAATTGTTAAATGCATGCAGGTCTAGACTTGAAAATATTTCCTAAAAAGCATCCATTTTTTTTGACATGTGTTAACTTTGTCGATTTGTTTGCTTGCATTTTCCAGCAACAATTCCTTGCATTTTTATTCCCCATTACCGTCATTTTGCATACATGGGCAGAATGAAATTTGCATTTAAACGACAAACGTGAGAGAGGTATAATTAAAGCAATTAAATTTTCTGTAATTTATTTGTTCCTCATTGTGCATTTAAATTAGTGACAATTTGTAAAAACACGCCCAGCTCACCTTCTCATATACAATTAATATACAGTATAGTATAATAGTTAAGTACACCTCTTGTAGGGTTTATTTGTTCAACGAATTTCAAGTTCAGGCGAACAAAAGTAACGCAACAAACGAAACGAAACGAGCTTCAAATTACAACTGAACAGCGCAGGGAAATTCATTAAACGAATGGACGTAAATAGAGAGTCGAAATAGTAACTGGAGCACGAAATAACAATACGAACCACAACTATATATAAGTACATACATATATAAAAGTAGATATAACAACAAAAGTGATGACAGCAACAAAGCCAATAGAAAAACAGTAGAAAAAGGTCATTAAAGTTTCATGTAGCCTAACAAAAGTGGGGCGCCAACGCGCTTAAAACTTTAAAATGCACAAATGAATTACTTAATTATTGAAAAACGAGTAAGCTTCGAGAGTGCTTGACGGGTATCTGACTGTCTGGTAAAAGAAGAATACAATATTTTAAACATCATCAAAACTGTACTATTATTAACATAGCTTGACATAGCATTGCAATCGTATGATAAAACTTTTTATGCAATATACTATAACGTACATATATTTTAAATTTAGCATTGTATCTGCGGAGCTTAAGCTCTTAGTCTCTGAAATGCATTTCTGTAACATACCGTTTGATGTCAATTATTTTGTAATTATCAAACATATGTTTCATGTATAACATGTGTTTTATATACCCGCTACCCATAGGGTAGAAGGGTATTATAACTTAGTGCCAACAGAAAATGTATGTAACAGGCAGAAGGAGGCATCTCCGACCCCATAAAGTACATATATATATTCTTGATCAGCGTCAACAGCCGAGACGAAATAGCCATGTCCGTCTGTCCGTCTGTCTGTCTGTATGAACACCTGGATCTCAGAGACTATAAGACATAGAGACATGTAGCAGACAGTATTCATGTAGCTCTTACGCAGATCAAGTTTGTTTTAGATTTTTGCCACGCCCCTTTCCGCCCCCAAAAACTGGAAAAGCCGTAATAATAGACCTATAGCACTGAATTTTGGTATGCTTAATAATAATCATATTTTCAATGATTCCTGTGAATTTGGTTGAGTTCCTATGAAAAACAAGTAAGAAAGCTACAGTCAAGAGTGCTCGACCGTATGATACCCGCAACCCAAATATACCAAGCAAATATATATACCGCAACAACAAATATACCAAAAATATACTGAAACTTGTGTTTTGTTTGTATATATTTGAAAATAGCGGGTAAAAATCCACAACACCGACATGGTCACACTGTCAACTAAACAAACAAAGCGCGAGCAGCTGCTAGTGAATTTTGCTTACAAAATTGATTCTTTAATAACTTCCTCGTTTTTTATTCGATCTCAACCAAATTCACAGGAGTGAATTCATTCAGACTATCATTGTTATTATGCATACCAAAATGCAATGCTCTAGGTCTATTATTACGGCTTTTACAGTTTTTGGGGGCGAAAAGGGGCGTGGCAAAAATCTAAAACAAACTTGATCTGCGTAAGACCTACGCGAATACTGTCACCAAATTTGATATCTCTAGGTCATTCACACACTTAAAACGTCCATATGCACTGGGCACAACAATTTTGATAAATAATTTAACGAATAACTTTTGTTCTACTTATCCGATTTGTACCAAAATTACAGAGTATATGGGTTACCAAATTACACATCATTACACAAAGAACTTTTGGAGTTATACGCGATTTACATAAAAAAAACTTGACTTTTTCTAGATTAATGCTTATTGTGGGCGAAGAGGGCGTGGCATCCAACTTTTGAAATAAACTTGATCTGCGTAGGGTATGAAGGAACCTTTTTGCCAAATTTGACAGACGGACAGACGGGCATGGCTATATCGTCTCGGCTGTTGACGCTGATCAAGAATATATATACTTTATGGGGTCGGAGATGCCTCCTTCTGCCTGTTACATAAATTTTCTGTTGGCACTAAGTTATAATACCTTTCTACCCTATGGGTAGCGGGTATAACAAGGAAGTTATTAATGCATCAATTTTATATGCAAAATTCACTTGCAGCTGCTCGCATTTTGTTTGTTTATTAAATTGTTAAATTTGTATAAGCAAAAAAAACAAATTTCAGTATATTCTGTGGTATATTTTATGTTAAAATATTATTTAAGCTTTTTGTTTTCTCTCGAAATGGATTGCGGATATCAAACGGTCGAGCACTCTCGACTGTAGCTTTCTTACTTGTTTATAAGTTCTGGTTATACTAAATTTATCAAATACTGAGCATCTGATCACTTTTATTTACTATTTTGTGGACTTGAAACATTTCAATTGTTTTCATCACTTCCAAATATAAAAATTTTGAAGTGTTGAATTTTATTTATTTAGACACATATTCGTTTTTTTTTTATTGTGGCATTAACATTTCAGAAAATCAAAAATTTGAAGCAGATACTTTCGTCGCCTTCCTTATTTAAAAAAAAAAAACATAATAAAATAAAATATTATAAAGCAAAAACAAATAAAATTGAATCGATTAAATAAAAGCGAAACATGGAGTTGATACCATATAAAGGCATATGTTTGTAAATTATAATACCCTCCAAGCCTAAGAGTAGCGGGTATGACAACATTTAATAGTTTGTCCTAGACAAAGTGCCAACTCCCAAGCTGCCCATTGTCGTGTTAGATAGCCATTCAAATGCATATTTGTTATGCCACATAAGTGGAGCAAATATTGTGCCTGCACAGCTGCAATTATTATTGACAACATGCACGCGTATTTTTAAATTAATAATTAACAATTACGAAGTTAATGAAAGCGAAAATGGGTGATGTGGAAAGTAGTGTGGAAAGTGAAAGCGTCGATTGCTGTGGGAAACTCACAACTCACCAAAAGTTGACGAAGTGCGCTACACTATGAACACTAAGGAAAACTGTTGACAACTGAAGTCAAGATTTGGCAGCTGGTCGAACCTCGAAGTTGGATCAACGAGCCGTAAAGAATTTCTCGCAGTTATGGCAAAATTGCGAGCAGCATTTTAGTTTTTTTTTTGCTTTGGCTTTACGCCAATCAAGCGTGAACAACAAATTGGCAAGCATTTGAAGGCGCCCCCAATTGCTCCTCTTGTTCCCCTCAACTCACCGCCTTTTTGTGGCGCCCAATTGGCAAACGATTCTCGCTTTGGGGTCGCTCGCTTTCCAAATTGCGGTGCGACGTCGACGCATTTGGTGATTTGTATTGTCGCGCACTGCCGACAAGCAGCTCGCGCTGATTCACAAATTCCTTAGCTGATTTAATCAGCGATATGCTGTTGGCCTCCTGATTCTGATTCTCATCATCGTCCTTCGGTTCATCCAGCTCCAGGTGCAGTTCGTCGTCGTTTTGGTTTTCGGTTGCCAAGGCAGAAGACGGCGCCGTCGCTGTCGCTGTGCTGGGTTCATTGTACCCCTTGCTGGCCATGCGCTGACATTGCACTGTTACAAAGTTATCCTTTTGCATTAACAAGGCCGCAGGACAAGTCGATTGTGTGTTGTTGCCATTGTTATTGTTATTGCTTTTCGGCCTATTGCTCGCTGCACTAAGACGATGACGGTCTTGTTGCAGCTGCTTGCGTTCCAAAGCCAAAAACTCCTGCAGCTCCATGTCGGAAATGATATCTGCAAGCATTATCAAATAGATTTAAACCACAAATTCTCGTTCATTTCATTTTATTTGCATCAACACTAAACTAATATTTTGTAATAATATTTATAATTAGGTACACACCATTTTCCATTATTTTTTAATTGTTAATGGCATTTTAAAAACCAGTCCATTTGTTGCACTATTCTCCGCAATTTTACATTGTTAAATATAATATTGACAAGTATTTTCGAAATTGTTTATAGCACTGCGCGCTTGGTCGCAATGGAATGCGGCGAAATGAGGTCTGCTAATTGCGCGTCACAAATTAAACAGTGTTGTAAAATGGCGGCCAACAGCAACAGCTGGTTTCTTGTTGTGCAGCCCTGGTCACTTACATATTCGAATAAAAGACAAATCAAATCATTAGTGGAACAAAAAAACTCCCCATTGCATTTAAAATACTTTTTAACTTTTTTGTGCCATTTATTAAAAATTTGGATTGTCAATGCCAATTTTACGGCGAATTCTAGCCGATCGGTATTATAATATATCAAAATTAAGAGGACCGCATTTGTATGGTATATTTCAAAATCCATTTGGCGGTCACCTATCAAATTTCACTGCAGCCACATTCGTATGAAAACAAAATGCCGTTACTTGAGAATAAAGCAAAAAAAAAGTTTTTATAGCAGGCTGCAAATGCTGCAGTAACAGAAAATAATAGTTTTTTTTTTAATTATCAGCTAACTCATCAGATAAACCCAAAAACATCCACACAAGATGTCGGATGGAAACGGGCCGAATCCCGAGGAAGAGAAATCATCGTGGTTCCAAAAACTATTTAACACCATCAGGGAGGCTCCAACGCATCTCACATTACTCTGCGTCTCTGCCTTGGTCTACTACAAAATGAAGACGGCGGCTCGACAAAATCAACAAGGTGCGGCAGAAAATCGTTTGGCCATCGCAGAAGCTGATATCGAATATATTGATGCTCAAATTCAAGCACATCGCTTCTCGCCGTCTCTGCACTTCAAAGACTACACATTGGAACAGCTGTTTGAATACAACGGGACTAAGGAGGGCGAGCGCATTTTGATGGCTGTCAACAACAACATTTATGATGTGACCTATGCCAAGCACTTCTACGGCCCCAACGGCATTCATCACCATCTGGCAGGTCGCGAGATTTCGCGAACATTGCTCAACTTGCCCACGGAGGATCCATTTAAATATGACGACTTGAGTGGCTTAACTGAGGAACAGCGGGCTACACTGAAGAAATGGGCGCTTGACCACATGACACCCCGATATGCATGTATTGGTTGCGTGGTGCCCACATTTGAGGAGGATCCCAACCACTATTATGAAGATGATTATGATTTCTTCAAGCGAGACTTCTGAACCAATCGTTTTGTAATCGACAATTAGAACAATTGTATATCAATAAATTTTATGTTCATAAGCCTTAGTACAACAAAATGAACTAACAATTTGTGTTTGACAAGGTATGTCAGTCGGAACTCTTCAGAAAAAGAGATTAAAGTTGTGTGCTCCAGCTAAATTTCATATATTTTGCCGAGATATACCAAAGTCGTTTTGCAGTATTTTTATCCTAAAAAGTATATACTGCCCCACAAAGATTCATTGTTTTAATATTTTTGGAAACTATCGATGATTACATGAAAAAAATAGTTTCTCTCATTTTTTACCACAATTGGAGGACAAATAAAATATGTAATTTGTCAACAGAAAACCAGCATTATTCAAATCGGGTAAAAGCGCTTTACAGCACTGCACATAAAGCAGTGTTGCCACCCCTCAATTATAAAGACTGCAAATCAGCTGTTCATTTCTGACAGCGCCTGTCAAATTGCGCGTCCACTTCCGTTTCTTTTCACTTTTGACCAGCAAGATGAAGTACGTAAAAATGGATTAATTTGCAAAAATTCACAACATCACTGGGCAAAGGCAAGCGTATGTTATTAAATTATACACTCAACGTTGCCCCGTGGTGTTTCAACGTGTTATTTACTATGTGTATGTTCAAACAATACATTTTAATTGCAGAATCGGTTTGTGTGCATTCAGTGGGTACAAGATTTACCCTGGCCATGGCAAGACCATGGTCAAAATTGATGGCAAGGTAATGTAAACAAAACAGAGTATTTCAAGCTTGTGGAATTTCAACGAATCTTCGTTTATTTTAGACCTTCACCTTCCTGGATAAGAAGTGCGAGCGCTCCTATCTGATGAAGCGTAATCCCCGCAAGGTTACCTGGACTGTGCTGTACCGTCGCAAGCACCGCAAGGGTATCGAGGAGGAGACCTCCAAGAAGCGCACCCGCCGCACACAGAAGTTCCAGCGCGCCATTGTCGGTGCTTCGCTGGCTGAGATCATGGCCAAGCGCAACATGAAGCCCGAGGTGCGCAAGGCACAGCGCGACCAGGCCATCAAGGTGGCCAAGGAACAGAAGCGCGCCACGAAGGCAGCCAAGAAGGCCGCTGCGCCCGCTCCCGCCAAGAAGTCCGCACCCAAGCAGAAGGCCTCCAAGGTGACGCAGAAGTCTGCGCCTCGCGTCGGCGGCAAGCGGTAAACAAAACCAGAAACAACAACGTCAATCAGTCTGTTCGTTTTGCCGGTTGTAGCGACGGGAAAAGTGAAGTGCTACGGTTTTGCAACAAACATCATTTAAGAAAAACAAAAATCATAGTGACAAACTAATTAAAAAAAATGGCTACAAATGCAAATTTGTGGCGCGAAAAAAAAACAAACTTTGTTTATTTTTGTAAATGGTGTTTAAAAAAGTTCAATATTACAAGGACAACAAGTTTTACAGAGAATGTGCAATTTAAATTACAGTATAATTTCCTTAAATGCCCGAAATAGAAGTGCGTTATGAAGTTTATACAATTATGAAATTACGTGGCAGTTATACAAATTATACTTGAATTGGCGAACGTTAGAAGCTGCTTTGATTTAAGTTTTACTATTATAATAATTATGAAAAGCCTTCACTTTACGTTTAGTTTCAATCTTATTTTCGCACTAACATTTGAATGTTCAAATTTGACTATTCACTTCCAGGTTAGTTAATCTATAAATATTCTTTAAGCCGCCTCGCTGGTTAATTCCAAATGTGCAATTTTTACAAGATTTGATAGTGAAGGAGTTTTTGAAAATTGCAACTCTTAGAATTAGGAGCTAAAATTGGTTCGAGAACGGAGGGAGCTTCTCTTCGTGAAGTTAAGATTCAAACCATAGCATGTATTTCAAACTGTGCTCACGAACCAGTTGTAGCTTTTAAAACAATTAATTATTTCAAAAGTGTAGTTAGTATATTTGAATGTTCAATGAATCATCTTCTAGGCAGGATCTTAGATACATTCAGAAGAACATTTCTTGAATAAAAATACTTTTGAAAATTCCAACTCGGCTACTCAGTATTAAGAACTAAAATTGGTTTGAGAACGGAGCTTTTAGTGTGTAATTCTTCGTGAAACTAATATATAGTACAAACCATAGCATATATCTTAATCAGTGCTAATTGAAGACCCGAACCAGTTGTAACTCTCAAACATAATTAATTATTTCAAAAGGGTAAATAGTAGTTTATATTTAAATTTTCATTGAGTCATCTTCTATCGTAGATCTTAGATAAATTCAGAAGTATATTTCTTGTTGCCAATAAATCTGGTCAGGTTGCCAATGGCATCACAGTGAGCCTTCACATAGGTACAGCTGGGCTCGTACAACTCGCTGACCTGTTCCTCCTTCAAATCGTCGTCGTATGAAGTCTCGATGTGCACTGTTGGCGCCTCCAATTCCATGAGATGTATGCAATCCAGTTGACACAACAGCTCCAGCAGCAGCATAATGTCGACGGGCTGCAAATGGGGGAATCGCAGAAACAGACTGTGCACCGTGCAGCCAGTTCGAGTGATGCACTCGCTCATCACAGCGCCCAGCCAGCGATCGAGCACGCGACGATTCAGTGAGGCATTAGCTCGTATCCAGGGCTGAGGACGCATCACAATTACTTCACGGGCGAGGTCATCTGTGGCCAACTGCGTCGTCAATAAAGGCTTCTGCTTATTAACACTTGACCTGATGCGTTTGGACCTCTTACTTTGGCTTGGCAAGTCGTAATCGCTGACAGAATCCTCACTGCTCAATGGCAGTGACTCCAGCATTAGTTTCGCCTGTTTACTGGTGCAGGGTTGCTCCGTTTCCTCGCCTGAAGCCTTGCGCTTCTTAGGAAGCGCTACGCGAGGCATCGCAGATACACCAGCTATTTCGGGCTGAAGGCGATCTCGGTCCAAGCGTGTGATGTGAAATGTGTGCACCACCCAGTGACGCATGTGCAGCTTGTGCACATACATGTGACTGAGCACGCCCACGCGCTTGACGAGATCATGCCCCTCCAGCTGATGTAGCATGCCCAACAGCAATTTGTTGAATGGAAAAATGCGTCGCAGCTCCAAACCCACCACGCCCAGCGGACGTTGCTCAATGTATTCGAGAATCTCCTTCATATGCTGAATGGTTCTGGCATCGTAATTCTTTACCTGCAGTGCAGGCAGCAACGTCTCAAAGGTGTTTTCCGTATAGCGCCAGTACGAGGAGCTGCAAGGAGATTGCAACGTTAAGTATTGTGAAAACTACATGGTAATGATTATATGTGGATTTTAGATGATTCTTTTCAACGATTATAATTAATTTGAAATAATTTAATAATTAATCAATGAAACGCAAAAATAATGATTATTAAAATAGTGCATAGATCATAAATAATTATCAGTTTTTGTCTCTCTGTTTTCGAAAAATAATCTATATTAAAATAAAAATTATTAAATTAATCCTTATCGATTAAGAAAACTCAAAAATGGATGAAATTGTTAGTTTGTCCAAAAGTATTATTTTGTTGTATTCTTATGTTGGGTGCCTGCTACTTACTTGATAACCTTTTCGAGCAGCATCTGATGCAGCTCCGCATCCTTGGCCTGTTGTTGCCGCTGGTGCTCTTCGTTCTCCTCCAGCTGCAGCCGAATGCTGGGCAGATGCACCACAAATACATCCTGCGCTCTGGCACGCTCCTCTTTATTGAGTGACGGCTCATAATCCTGGGTGCGCTCCACTTCCTCTTTGCCCGCCTCAAACTCCAGCAGTCCAGCGCACAAACTTCGCCAGTCCGTCAGTTTGTGGAGCGAGCGTTCAGCCAGCGCTTTACCCACATCCTTGCACTCCTGCTGATGCTGTTGCTGGCGCCAATACGCCTCCAGTTGCTGCACCAGCGATAGCCAATTCATTGTGGATACGGTGAGCGTGGTGCTGCCCGTCACGGAGCTGGATCCATCCAGCTGCAATTGCAGCTGTAATACAGCAGGCGGCAAGGCATCAGCAATCAGTTGCCTCAGAATGGGACGATGTTCGTATGTGATGCGCTCCACGGCATTCAAGTAGTTGCCACTGCGCATAATGCACGAGGCAAAGGGACATTCGCCATGCTCCAACCGAGCACAGCTAATGTTCACCGATTGCCCGAGCGAGTCCAAGGCGCAAAAGAAATGCATGACACGCAGCGGCAGCTTGGACAACTGATTGTAGGCACCGAACTGAAGCCGATAGGTGAGATTAGCCGGATGGAAACGAACACGCGCCGCCTGTCGAGCACTGCACTCGCTTTCCAGCCGCTTGGCGTACTCCGTCTGCGGTGCGTTGTCAAAGATGCTGCTGTAGTGATCGAGTATGCGATCCGTTGAGGAGCCGCCCGGCTGTGACATGCTCCAGGTGTCTACGGTTAGTATGTTGACGGGCAGCTGCAGGTTCAACTCTAATCGACTCTTGGCCACCCACTCGCCCATTAGCAGCAGCTGGGCATAGTTGGGCGACGACAACCGCAATTCCTTCGCTGCGTTGTGCTCCTGGTAGAAGCGCTGCTCAAACCTGTGGTAGGTATCGTAAAGAATGTGACCCAGTTTCTGGCAGATCAGACGACACTTGTACTTGGAGCTGAGCAGATGTGATGGCCCCGTCACCTGGCGACTCACGGGATGAATGTTGCGACGTTTGACAGCCACCAGCAGCGAGTCCACACGCGCCTTATTGAAGGCAGCGTTAAGCACATCCTCCGAGAAGTGCTTGTAGATCTCGAAGGCTTGCAGATTGAACAGCGTCTTGTCCTTCGCACTGCACAGTATGCTGTGCAACACACCGAGAGCAATGCTAACCTGCAGCTCGGTCTCTGTCGTTGGATTTGCGTAGAGCACTTGATCCGCATCGCCATTTAGCGGCACACACTCCTTGAACTGACGCTGATAATCCTCAATGTGGTCGGGCAATGTGAACTGACGTCGCACGGTGTCCTACATAACAGATCAAATTAGCAGTTTTAAAAAAATGTGTAGAACCTTACTGGATATTAAATAGACAATATATAGGAAAGCTGATATTGAAATGGGGGAAAACAAATTTAATTAGTTGGTTTAAGCTGTATCTGCTTTGTACCCTCAGTTAATTGTTTCCTTAAAAACTTTTAAGTTACCAACAAAACGCTTTTAGCAAGGGTTTTTTTTAGTTTTTTCTAAAGTTTGAGTAAATAGCTTGACATTGGACTTGCGATAGGTTTCTTTCTTTTAAAGAATCCATGATCTGAGTTTAAGTGGATTGTTATCCAATGGCTGAGATATATAGAAAAATAAAAAGAATATCAGGTTTTGAAGAACCAGAAACGTTTTTATCCCTTGCTTGCCAAATTGATCTGCATATAACCAAAAAAAATTTCAACAAATTTAATAAACCTAGTACTTATAATTTGTTAATTCTAGATATTCAAGCGCACAGACAGACGGATGGATGTAGAAGCTGATCGCTAAATTAAGGCTGGATTCTTCTCTTCAAATATTATTACTTATATCAGGAACTTTGACAAAAGCATTACAATTAAATCTCGCCACTCACCGCACTGTTGACCATGCGATGCAGCATGCCCAGGATGAGCACAAAGTGAACAAGCAGCGCCTCGTTCTGTTCACTGCGCACGGGATACTCGCGCTTTAGCTCGGCGAGAAAGTTATCATTGTATATGGCATTGATATCGGGTTGCGTTTGTATCGCATAAATCCAATTGGGCACATCGGGCTGATCACGTTTCTGGCGAATGAGGAACTGCAGCCGTCGCACACACGCCTGCGTCGTCTTGTTGCAAATGCCCAGATACTGGCGTATCACATCGCGACAAATGGTACCCACATTGCAGAGCGCGAGCGATAGCAGCGGCGCATCAATAAACAGGTAGACGGCACGTCCCATCTTCAGTAGGCGGTCCTCGCCCGCTGTCCAGGTGACGCGCAAGGTGCGCATATTGCGTAACGCATCGCGATCGATGTCATCCCGCGGTCCATTTTTGCGTTTGGCGTTGGCGTTGACACCGCGTGCCCTGCGCAACTTTGGTACCGGTTTCAGACGCATAAGATTCATTCGCCTGCGCCCCGGGATCCCAGTTCCAGTCTTGCCCGACGCTTGTGACTGGATGGGCTTCTTGATGGTGCTACTGGTACGCTTCACCCACGACCAATGGCGAAACTGATGCGCGTACAGCATAGAGCTGAGTCCAGCGGCACCCTGACGATCACCCGGCACACTGCCGTTATCTAGCGTCGTCGCCTCTTCAAAGTCCACTTTGCTCACAAAGCAGAGCTGCAGCAGATTCCTATTCGTTTTGATTGTCGAACGCTCCTTGTGCTTCAGAAAACCCAGCTTCGTGTAAATGCAAACATGCTGCAGCTTGGCCCAATAGTCGGTGACATGGTCGCGTGTCTGGAACTCAAACCAGAGCTCCTCGTATTTGCGTCCGCTGCTAACACGATTGTAATTGTGGCCAGTGCTCGTTGTGGTGTCCAGCAGGCAGGTGCGTTGATTCAAGTAGACCCAACGCTGCAGCGGATCACGCCCCTGCTGTCGCTCGCTGACCTGAATCAGTCCCATGTTGTTAAGTAGACGCAGTGCGCCAATGTAAATCTGCTGTTGTCGCAGACGTGGTATCAGTAGCTGGAGATTTAGTTGACGCATTTGATAGTGCTGTCGCACCTGATGCTGCAGATGCGGACGCAGCTGCTCTGTGGCCTCGCGATCCACGCGAAACATACGCTGCACCAGGGACAGAGGCATGCGTTCGAGGGCATCCATAAAGTAGAACCAACCAGGCGGTTTTTGCTCATAGCTCGGCAATGGTTGCAGAAAGGTGCGCCAGTTAATCTCATCCGTGAAAGGCAACACATGCGACTCGTTGGCCTGCCACTCCTCCAGATACTGTCGCGTCTGCAGAGCTGGCTCCGTGTTCCGCCAATGCTCCAGTAAATCGGCGCACATGGGCACCGGCTTTTGATCACGATGCTGTTCATAGACCAAATAGAAGAAGAACTCGTGCAGGATGCAGGCGAGCAGCAGCTTGGGTGACGAAGGCTTCGGTATGCCCTTGAGTTTCGATACCTGCGGCTTTGAGCGTGCCAACAGCTCCTTGCGTTTCTTTCCGGTATTCATCTGGGAGGGGCGCTGCAATAGCTCCTCGCTGGTCAAATGGAAATTGCTCTTCAGCCGCAACACTTCGCGCTGCATTATATCGTGGTCCACGCCAATTTTGGGATGCGTGACCATGCGATAGATGCGCAACCGCTGGTTGTACTTCAACGTCAGTTCGTACACATTGAGGATGCCCGCCGTTTGCATCTTCTGCAGCATGCGATACAAGGTCTTGCGGCAGATGCACTCCTGGCAGCGAACATTAAAGTCCATCTCATTGATAACCTTTATCAGATCTATCGCGTGCACAATACTCTTCTCATTTACCTGGCGTACAATGAGTATCTTGCGATCGAGCACACGCTGCGTTTCCTTTTCCACTCGTGACACTTTCGGGAATGTCATGTGCCGTATACTGGACGTGATTTCGGGCAGATCATTCAATACAATGTCCATGTTTGATGGCACTGTCTGAAAAATAGTTTAAAGCAGTCAATATTTATTTTACCAATACTAAATTTAAGTTAGGGATTCTAAGATCTATGTTTTCAAAAAGACGGGCATAAGAATATCGCTATATTCAAACAAATGTTGATACTGGGTCAGTAATATATTTAATAGATGTTGTCAAGGGTCTAAAAAGTGAGTCGTTATCTTGAGGTTACTCACCGGCTCCTCCTGGCATTGCAGCTGCTGTGATTGCGCTTCTATTTGCCTCTGCTTTTGCACCATATTGGCAGCCGCCTGTGAGCCGGCAACGAAGCGTGTTATCCGCGTCTTGCCCTCCATTTCCGTATAGTCTTTGATCTCTTTGACACGGTGCAAGTACTTGACGCAACCGCGCACCGCATACACATTGGCTGCCACATAATGGGCCACCTCGGTTGTGCTCAAGCCACGCGATCCAGAGTGTGTGATGGCACGCAGACATTCCAGCTCCAGCGGCATATCAACATAGGCGCGACTTTGACTAAGAAACTCTGTTGTAGCTTTCTCCTCTTTGCCGTCATTGCTATCGATTTGCGTAAGCTCATCAAATGTGAGGTCGGGATTGCGCAATCGCAGCACCGTCACCTTACGCATCTTGCCCGTCTCCTTGCTGGGCAGCGACAAATGCGTCGTCTGGTAGACTTTGCGCAGGCCATGAGAACCCAGCAGTTTCTTGGACTGCGCTGGAGTTAGTTCATCGAGACATTGTGATATCTCAGCAGTGGGAATATAATGTTCGGGACGCATCTTAATCAACATGTAGAGTTTCTCGAGCACACGCTGCAGATAACTCTTGTAGACGTTTTGGAAACGTGGCAACATCATCAAGACCGAGCAAATTGTTCGCGTCTTATGCCGCTCCACATAGGCTTGGGTAGTTATTAGGTGCTGCATGCGCAACTTGTTTCTGAAAAGGGGCATTAATATGATGCATTATTTAGCAGCTTGCAATGTGCAATAACAAAACATACTTCATGTAGAATATAAAGCTGGAGTCCTTAAAATGAGTCATCGCTGACCAGGGACCCGCTGTGGTCTCGCCATTGTAGCGCGAGCGTCCCACATTCTCCAGGAACACGTATTGCTGAATGGGTAGCGACTTGGGCATCCCCGGATTGCTCGGCACCAGCGCCATTAAACGCAGCTCCTGACTGGCCACAACAACCAATGTTTGAGGCCAAAGCTGGGTGACTTCGGTGGCCGTCAGGCCCTCCAGCTCCTTGACGTTAACGCGCTGCCGTACCCGATAATCGAAACAGTTGCCCATGATGGGACCATCCTTAATGGGTCCGTATGGCAAACGGACAATTGGACTCGTCGCTGGCACCATTGGAAGACTGATGTCCGAGTTTAGGTCATCGTTGCGCCGATATGGTGCCAGCAAGGGGCGTTCCGTTTTTAACTGGTAGAAATGGACTTTGTCGGGTGAGCGAAGCAGCAACCGCCAAATCTGTTGCTGCAGTTTGTCTGAAAGCTGTCCACCACATTCCAAGCGTATGGACAGCAACGTCCAAAGCCCTTTGAAAGCAAATTGAATTAAGCTGGCTCATTGGAAACTGTTTCATACACTTACATGGCAGTGTGCAGCCATCCAAGCCTTCCAGTGCTATCTCATCGAATATAGCAGCGATCCAGGAGCCACCAACTGCTCTGGCTGATTCAGTAAACATTTCAAAAACTTTTCGGTAGCAAAAGCTCATTTATGTGTATCAATCATTTTTACATCAATGACAGCACTTGTATTAGTACTAAACAATATATATGAATGGGTAATATATTTTGCAGACAGCACAATTTAAGTTATTTATTTGTTTAACCATTCAATTTATTTCAACTGCGACGCCTTGTTGTTGAACAGTTTCTAATTGACAACAAACAGCTGATTGTAGCAGTGTTGTAAAGTGTCGAAAATACAGTTTTGCGAATTACTGGAATACAAGCTAGAGCGAGACGACACTAGTGTCGCCAGAGCAAGAGCAGCTGTCAGTTTGCAGCTGCTACAAACAAACGCTGTCGAAGCCGCAACGGTTGTCAAACTTCTAGCGCTCTTTTTTGCTTGCTTGCGAGGTTAAACGAAATTTGTGCAGCGACTTGCAAAAAAAGTACAGTGCTTGCCGATATTATAAACTAAGCAAAACTTCAACAAATTCGTTTTGTTTATTATGGCGGCAATGGCAAGCTTCAATTTTGCCAGTATGGCGGCCATGGAAGGCGTCGAGCAAGGCATCTCGTTCCAAGATAAGGCCCAGACCTGGGACACCGCAGAGCATGGTAAGCAATCCTCGAGCGTATTGTAATTGTAAGTGGCTAAGCGTCACCCTTAATTCACAGTCAAGGATGTTGTGAATGAACTGAACTCAAAGTCGCCGGTGCATTTTCTCAATCTCGATGGCAACACGCTCGGCGTGGAAGCCGCGGAAGCCATTGGTGAGGCACTTAAACGGCATCCAGAGTTTCGTAAAGCACTGTGGAAGAATCTCTTTACCCGCCGTCTCAAGTCCGAAATTCCCTTAGCGCTGAAGCATCTGGGAGCTGGCCTAATTGCGGCTGGTGCCAAGTTGACGGTGCTCGATCTGAGCGACAATGCGCTTGGACCCAACGGTATGCGGGGTCTGGAGGAGTTTCTTCGCTCCCCCGTATTGTATTCGCTGCAGGAGCTATATCTGAACAACTGTGGCCTGGGACCCGAGGGTGGCAGGATGCTGTCGAAAGCTCTAATTGATCTCTACGAGAACGCCAAGGCCGCTGGATCTCCATTGCAGCTGCGCATTCTTGTGGCCGGACGCAATCGATTGGAGAACGTGGGAGCCAAGGCTCTGGCATTGACGTTGAAGACACTGCAAACATTGGAGGAGATCAGCATGCCACAGAATTCCATCTATCATGTTGGCATCAGTGCTTTAGCCGAGGGCTTCAAAATGAATTCACACTTGCGGGTGCTCAACATGAACGACAACACGGTAACAGCCAAAGGGTCCGCCAAGATTGCCGAAGTTTTTGAGCACACACCACTGTAAGTCAAAGTGGAACACAATTCAATTTGAAAATGTAATTTAATTATTATTCTTGTCGTCGTTTGCCAGCTTGCGTGAAATTAATTTTGGCGACTGCTTGCTGAAAACCGATGGCGCCTATATGTTTGCCGAGGCGTTGGAACGTAATCATGCCAATCTGGAAGTTCTCGATTTGAGCTACAATGAAATCAATGAAGATGCTGGTCTGATGATAATCACCGCCATACAGAACAAGCCAAATCTCAAGATATTAAACTTGGATGGCAATACTTTTGGCCGCGAGGGATGCGCACAAATCATTGTCCAAATGGCGCAAAGCTTGAATCCTGATGCATTGCAACCTTTCGAGGAGGATGCGTCGGCCGAAGAGGGCGACGAGAGTGGCCAAGAAGATGCCGATGACGATGAGCAGGACGATGAGAATGATACCGCCGAATATGCTGACGATGACTATGATGAAAATGAGGAAGACGAGTACGATCCCAATGATACTACCGAGGAGGTTGACGAAGAAGACGATGAGGAATATGGCAAAGAAAATTCCGCTGAAGAGACAGCATATGTCACAACAAATAACTTCCCTCCCAAGGTATTTTGATTGGGAATTCACTTTTGTAGCCATGTTAAACATATTCGTTATTTTAGCTATTTAATGACACCGCCGGCACTGGCAACAATACATTCGCGTTTGCCAATAATGGCAACACTATTGCCGTCAATTCCAGCTGCACACCAGCCGAATTCTGCTTGAGTCAAACGCCCTGCTCGCTGCAGCAATTTAATTCCCTAGAGGCGGATAAACTGCACTCGCTTCGAAGTATAATTAACGTAAGATTCAAATATACTTTTGACGAGCTGAATGCCAATCTAACTTAATTTCATTGTGTTACAGCAATTCAACGGTGATGAGCACTTGCTGCTGTTGGTCTTCACCACTCTGAAGTGCGCGCATCTGTCCAAGACCTCAAAACCAGCATTAGACCTGGCCATATCACTATATCAGGCCACTTTTGATTATGCCATCCAAACGAACCAGGAGGCTCGCGTTTTGGATTATGTTCTGCAGCAACTTGGTTTGCTGCGCAGTGAGGAGCACTTCAAGTCAGACTATGATGTAAAGAGCTGCCGCTATGCTTTACGCGAAGCTCTGGGAAAGCAACAGTTTGCCAATGATAACGTTAAAAATACATTTAAAGTGTTTCTTGATAAACTCGATGTCTAATTGGATCGCAAAACATTGTTTACCAATTCATATTCATAGATATGTCCTACTAAATAAAATTTGCATTAAAAATAAAAATTAATTTCCGAAATTGTAAGATATTCTTAAAATTTGGGTGGTTAAGCTTAGGGCCCGGCATTTTAAGAAATTTAATTTTATAAAACTTCAATCGAGTACAAATTATAATGCACTTTCCAAAGGATCTGTCAAAGAAAAAGTATTGCAAACTCAAAATAAATGTTTTAATTTGTATTCGAATAAGTGTGTATATGCTTTATTTGATTGTGTGGAATTCTGTGATGAAGTAATTGTTCCCTGACTGTTCTAAGAAGTAAATACATTAAAAACCCGGTACATCCACAAAATAACGTAAAATAAATTTATTTACATGAAAAAGTAGCATGGGGCTACAAACTACGTTTATAAAACAATATATTAGAATAGGATGTATAATAATATGTATTGTATCTTGTTATTGGTGGATAATCGCTTCTTGGTTAAAACTACAATTGAAGAATGTTGCGAAGTTGTACAATATGAATAATTAAAATATGTGTTCAAACTTTCGACTTAGAGGGACAATTGTGACATTTAAAAATTTTCTTACTTTCTTTTGTTTTGATTATACATATGTAAGTGTGTGTATGTGAATGTGGTAGATGAGTTTTTTATGAGTGGTCCTAACTATTTATTTGCTCTTAGGCATTGGTATATTAGAAATCTTTTTACTTAATTATTTATGTAAGTAAATCGTTTTTTATTTTCTTCACAACAGCTAGGTTTCTTCTTCTGGATTTTGGTAAAATATTATAAATAATATACCATAGTACATAGATCAACTTGAACAAGGACCACGATGAGATAATGAGATGAACGAATGATTGCAGTTAGTACACAAGCCAGTAGACAGTAGCTGTTCGCTTATGCTTCAAAATCGGAATCATCATCATCGTCTACAAAATCGACATCATCACTGTCACTTTCGATGGCGCGAACCTTTTTTTGCGGAGCCTTTTTCTTTGCACCACTGCTGCCGCTGTCGTCGTCACGTTGACGCTTCGCTGGACGCTTGATGGGTGAATCCTCGGACTCAAAGTCATCATCGCCTTTGTCAGCCGTGCTGTTATCATTAGCAGCCTCATCATCCTCATCAATGAAAGAGTAATCGATCTTTTTGCTTGCTGCGCGACGTCCAGGACGATCCTCCCGTGGGGCCACTTGTATGCTATCAAAATCATCATCTTCATCTTCATCACCATCCATTGAACTTGCTTTTTTCTTGCCCTAATAAATAGTAAAAAAATAAAGTCAGATATTGTAAACGCAATTGCTATCGCAGTCAAACTTCACTTACCTTAGACTTGGAAAAGTCGAGTTTACCCTGTTTGAGACCATCGCCATTCTCTTTCTTTTGTCGTGGCTTTTTCTCGCCCGGCTCTTTTTTCACAGCCGCCTTCTTTGCCTTGGGCGAGGTCTTTGCGACACCGCCCTCGACAAGTGCATCGAAATCATCGACCTCATCAGCGGCCGATTTCTTTTCAGCTTTTACTTTGACGACACGTTCCTTGGGAGGCTGCCACTTTTTGAGCAGATCATCGGTAACCCTAAATTTCACCTTTTCGCCGATGGGATCGGGGAAGATATCTTCGGTCCCTGGAGCATTCTTGCCCTTCGCCTTGCCTCTGCCAGCAGCAGCTTTTTGGCCCTTCATCGCCTTGGCTTGTTTTAAATTAATACCCTGTTCTTCTAGACGCTCTTTCTCCTCCACTTCATCCAGCTTTTCGTACAGCACTTCGAGATCTGTCATCCAGAGCATTTGCGGCGTTTTCTTTATCAGATTGTCGAGCTCTTCCAGTTTATTATCACGCTGCTTAAGCAATTCATTTTTACGCTCCTCAGTCAACATCCACATGGACATGCCCAACAAATAATCAAATTTCTTGACCTCTGTCAGCTTCTGGAATGCCTTATCAGGGTCCACCTCCTTTTTTACCTTGGCCTTGGATGATGTCTGTACCTGTTCCTCTTCCTCCTCATCGTCGACCTGATCCGCTTCGTGGTCTTCCAATTTAATGCGTCGCTGCCATTCCTTAACTGGATCGGGACGATAGCCACGCTTGATCAGCTCATCAATCATGGCCTTACGCTGCTTGTTCTCAACCACCAGCTTCTTCTCGCACTTCTCCAATATGAAACGCGCCTGATCACTAAGACGATCCGACTGTGCGGTGAGTTGGCCGACAAGATAATCCTTTCGGCGATTGTAGTATTCCAAGCGCAGTTTGTAGAATTCTTCCATAATCTCCTTGGGTGATGGGAAGCGACGCAAACAATTGTTTTCATCGAATGCATGCATCTGGTTCAAAGATATAGATGAGCATAGCTTGAACACACGATGGAAACCGCCTTCCTCAGAGCGAAGTCGTTCGAATTCTCCGGGATTGAAACTGATGACAAATCGCACTGTTGTATCCGTATGATATTCACGATAGTCGGCAACGACGGCCTTTATTTTCTCAGTGCCATTGGACAATGCTTCTAACACATTCTCCTTGTAGGTTTGCGTCCAGACGCCGACGGGCAACTCAGTGATTTCGATACGATTATCGGGAAGTATCTGAATGTTGCCCGAGTGGCAGAAACGGCAATCACCAACAGACTCCATTGTGCCCTTAAAGTTCTTATAATATGGAATCATTGTTAATAACGGCTCACCGTTTATCATGCGACGCAAGTTGTTGATGATTTCGCGAGGATTGTAATTGGCTATTTTGGTAGACCAACCGGTGCCAATGCCTTCGGCGCCATTCACCAAAACCATGGGTATAATGGGCATATAAAAGAGGGGCTCAATTTTCTGGCCATCATCCACCTGATACTGCATCAAGGGATCATCCAATGGATGGAAAATGAGACGTGTCAGTGGTGACATAATCGTGAAAATGTAACGAGCGCTTGCACAATCCTTGCCACCAGTGAGACGAGTACCGAATTGACCGCGTGGCTCCAGCAAATTAATGTTGTTCGAACCCACATAGTTCTGGGCCAAATTTACGATGGTCATCTGCAGCGAGACTTCACCGTGATGGTACGATGACATTTCAGCAACGGAACCCGACAACTGGGCCACCTTCACTTCACGTTTGTCGTTACGCTTAAAGCACGTAAACATGACCTTACGCTGACCAGGCTTCAAGCCATCTACCATACTTGGTATTGAGCGTTCATTGTCAGCATTCGAGAAGAGCACAAGTTCCAAATTGACAAAATCTGAGTAACTAATATGCTTCGTACCTTTGGTGTACAAATAACGCTCGGGCAATCCCAATTGCTTGCGTCGCTTGACCTCGTCCATATGATTTGTGAGCCAGGTCTTACGTAAATCGACATGTTTT
This sequence comes from Drosophila immigrans, assembly GCA_963583835.1. NCBI lineage: Eukaryota > Metazoa > Arthropoda > Insecta > Diptera > Drosophilidae > Drosophila > Drosophila immigrans. Next base: position 18,632,892 of record OY757143.1, on the reverse strand, counting down.
TTGGCGAAAGCCATCATAATGCTATCATCATCAACCTGACCATCGTACTTGAAAAGAATCCGATGACGATCCATATCCTTAAAGTAGTTATAGCAATGTGAAAGTGAGTTGAAGAGTAATAATTATAAATGCGCTTACCTGAAAATATTCTTTGGCCTCCTTAGAGGTCGAAGTACCGAGACCCTTATAGTATTTGATATTGTACGTATGGTGATTGGGTGTATCCATCTTCCATTCCTCGAATTCGGGCATCGAATAAAATGAGATCTCTTCGTTCTTTTTAGTTGCCTTTACAATGGGCGTAATGAACTCTTCGAGGAACGGCAAACGTAATAGCTCGGGCCAATTAGTGTGTATGAAATTGATAAGCAATCCCTTAATGTGCGAACCGTCTTGATCCTGATCAGTCATGATCATCACTTTGCCATAGCGCAGTGTCTTCAAATCATCCATGGTCAGATATTTCTTCTTATACTGCAATCCAATGATTTTGCATAGATTGTTGATTTCAGCGTTCTCAGTTAGCTGTTTGAATGTAGCTTCGCGTACATTCAGCAATTTACCGCGAAGTGGAAATACGCCATAATAGTTGCGACCAATGACACCCAGGCCAGAGACAGCCAAAGATTTGGCTGAGTCTCCCTCGGTGAGGATGAGAGTGCAGTTTAAAGAGTTCTTAGTGCCTGCTTCGTTGGCATCTTCCAGCTTAGGAATACCCTTGATTTTGGTTGACTTTTTGCCACCCGTTTTAGCAATGTCATTCTGTGCCTTAAACTTCGCCCAGGCCAGCACACTCTCAACAATGCCAGCTTTGGCCAGATTGCCAATAAACTTTTCGGACAACGTGCACTTGGAACCGAAGCTTTTAGCCTGTAGTGTCATGTTCTCCTTGGTCTGTGAATCGAATGTGGGATTCTCAATCAAACAATTGACGAATATCCACAGATGATTGCGAACTTGGAAGGGTTTTATATTGATGCCATTCTTGTTTTTCTTTTTTAACACCTCAATCAGTTGCTTAATCACATTGTCTGCCACATGATCAACATGTCGACCACCTTTTGTCGTTGCAATGGAATTTACAAATGAGACCTGCTGAAATCCACGATCAGATGGACAACAAGCAACTTCCCATCGCTCGCCGGCATTTTCGTAAATCACTTTCATTGGTTGACTTGGGTCGTCTTCGGAGTTCTTCAAAAACAAATCAATGTAATCTTTGAAATTCTTCACAGCTACTTTGGTGCCATTCAAAAAGACGGAAACGCCTTTTGTTGACGCTGCCACATCGTAGGCGCGTCGCGACATCAATGCCACAATGTCATCGTCCAGTTTATCCATCTTAAACTTGGCCAAATCTGGGCTGAATGTAATCCTGGTGAAATCAGTGCCATTAAAATCTTTGATCTAAAAAACAAAACAATTACAATTATATGCAGTTAGGAGGAGAGCATGAGAACAATATACATACAATGGGTTCGGACGCCTTGGCCATGTTATCGCCCCAGGTTTGCTTGAAACTTTTCTTGTACTGCTTGGTAGCCGTCTCCAGAGTGAAACTCTGCGAAAAGATGTTACACAATTTGGCGCCGTAGCCATTGCGACCACCCGTAACCTTCTTCTCATCATCATTGTAGTTGGACGAGGTCAGCAGATGGCCAAAGATCATTGTGGGCACAAACATCTTCTGCTCCTTGTGCATGGTGACCGGTATACCTTGTCCATTGTTCCAAATGGACACCAAATTCTTCTCAGCATCGATATCCACTTTAATGGTATTCATTGATTTGTCGCGCTGTTTGTTGTCCGCCGCATTCACCAGGATCTCATCAAATATCTTATACAGACCGGGCACAAATGAAATCTCACGCTGCACCATGCGATTGCCCTGCGGGTCATAGACCCACATCAGTTCCTTCGTGTACTCCACGGAACCAATGTACGAGTCGGGACGCAAAAGGATGTGCTCAAGTTGCGATTTCTTCTGGTACATCTGCTCGATGGACATTGCGCCACCTTTGCTTCCGTTCTGCATCTTGCCAATGTTGCTCTTCGCGTGCACGTACTAAGAAAGAACCAAAACAAATGTAAATATTTCTCATTTTTTTTATACAACAATCTTATAGACTGCCTGACTGTACCCTCTAAGCGTGCTTCTTCTCGCTTTTGTGGCTTGTCTTTGTTTACGAATAGAAAGACAAACAACAAATTGCGATTAATCATGGGTCACCAAACGATCTCTCAATAGAATTATGAATTTTGTTATGAGCTTCGCACACATTCCGAACATTCCGCTAAAAACGGTAATTTCTTATAATAAGTTAGGCATTTCTGAGTGGTGCCTTTTTTAATTAGCAATGATAGTAAAATTTGTAAATACTTGTATTTAATTTCTAAATTATTTTTCGCTTTGCATGCTTATTTAATTGGTTGTAAAATATTTTATTGTTTATAATACAATGCAGCTGAATACATTCAATTATGCATATTAAAGTGAAATAGTTTAATTGCTGCCATTGCTGTGAGCAGCGTACCAGCCTCAAAGCAAAAAGAACGCGCGCAACGCGTGTATTTATGATTAACAACCCTGTCTGTATCTGTGTTCGCAGTACTGTTGAGCCGGCAGCTAATGCATCTTCCACTAAGGAGGGCAACAAAGACTGCCAAATAGTAAAATTAATATATTTTTACAAATGCTTTCAGCAATTATGTAACAAATGCGATCAAATGACGCCAGCAAAGAACGTCCGTCGTAGAGTTAAGCTGTATACATATTTTATAATCTTTTTTGCCGGCTTCAGCCACATTGGCATTTGGCAAACACGAAAATGACACTCAAGAAAAAATGTATTTATATTTGTTGAGTGGAAAAATAAGATGGACTTTTACTAATAGATTCTTGGTAGTTTTTGGCTTAATTGTTCAGTAAGGAAATTTCGTATACACAACTCACGCAAAGAAATTCTATCTACATAGGCAGCGCCATTTTTAATTTGCAAATGCGACGCCGCTGGCCAAAATTAACGTTTTTATGCTTAACCAATGCTAAATCCCTTAACATTTAATAGTATATTTCTGTGCTGCGGCTTTAACTTTAATTTGTTTTAAATATGCTCACCTTGTTTAGTTGTGAAAATATCGTCGTTTGTTCAATGAACGAACCGCGCGGCTGCCACTGCAAAAATTGCACACACAATAAACGACGCCGCACTTCGTTTTGTATTGTGGTATGTGCGCGTGGAGTTAGTTTTTAACGATGCACGTTTGTATATGATGAGTAGAACTTAATGCTAAAATACGCACACGGTAATTGGGTGTATTAAGAATTAACACGACAGCATTAAGGACTAATACGACTAACTACATAAAAAAAAAGCCAACCGAATGAAGAATGAAAATTTTTCGCGATTGGCGCATTGACGTCAATCGATGTTTTTGATGTTTCTTGATGGCACTATCGATAAATCTATGTTTTTAAAATTTTGTAAACAATGATTTTTAGTGGCAAAATCTGTATTTTTTGCAATTTTTACAATTTAATTTAATTTAAATTTTTGTAAACCAGCGATTTCTTCACGCTATTTTATTTAACACCTAAATATGTCGTTGTGTGACCATAGCAACATTCGAAAAAATATACGTTATGCACCAAATATACCAAAATACAGAAACTTCGAGACTTGCCACCTGGATAAATTTCCAAGAAGCGGATATATTGCATATGCTTAAAATATGTACCATATTATTTGCGCATTCTTCAAATATAAAATATAAGTTTTTACCTTAGAGTGCACACTCTGCAGGCCAACATGCAGGACTATTTTCTCCTAAAATTTGGCTTTTTTAAACTGCAATTTGTAGATTTATTGATAATAATTGCAATATGAGTTAACTTTTTTAACTGTGTGGCAACATTTAATTTTAAAGCATTCTGGTTGTGTTATCAAAATTGCGGTTTCAAACTTGATTTTGAATATAACACTATCAAATCAGTAAATGAAAATTCAAACTTTTATTTGTTTAATTGTATGTTTCCGATGCCGGGTTCCGGGTTCTTGTTATGTAGTCAAAACTGTCGTTGTTATTTTGAAAATGCAATATGAGTAACAAGAAAAGATGCATTATTTGCTACGACAAAGTCTATCATATTAGACATATTGTGACGTTATAATTGTTTTTGTTTAGATAAGTGTAGATAATTGGACATAAAAAGTAGTAAGGCAATTTTACTTTAATTAAACCAACAGAATGGCTAGTCAAACAAGTTCTGCCGCCAAGCCGGTCACCTGACCTTGACCAACGGTTATATGGAGTTTGTTGCACTTTATAGTGTGCATGCTGTATTTTGTGTTCAGCTAGAACTTGTTTAAGTTGTAAACAGAGAATGCTCTGAATTCAAATAATCAGAGAGTATAAAAAACGTCATCCGCACATCTTAAAATAAAATTGGTTAGGTCAGTTACGCAGTGCGTATAACTACTTATCGCCATGTGACGTCATGAAAGGTGCTTGAACTTGCCTCTGAGTCTTAATTAACTTAAGTACATACATACATATGTATGTAGGTATGTACATATGTAATTAATATGTTAATACATAAGGAAGCTTGTATGTCTACAAATTCTGCGCTCCATTTTGAATCGCATCTTCGCAACTCCTACCCTATATTTTTATATTTCTTCATATGTCTAACAAACGTAAGAGGATTTTTCAAGTAATTTTGTAATTAGACTTTTTTTTTAATTTTTTAATAATAATAATAATCTAAAGATTTGATGTATAATATTCCAATGATTTTGTATATAACACAACCCTAGAAGAGCATTTATTGTTTGGCGTAAAAATCGTAGCGTTTTTCTTGTTAAATATGAGCTTGATGCTTGTCACTCGTCTTGGATACAAGTTTTTTCTGCGAGAGCTGTTTTGAGTGTTATACGTTTTGATGTGGGGGCATTTAAAGTTTTGTTCTTTACGATCTTGAGCTCAGTCTTATTGCGAACTTGTGTGACGGGCGATGCGGCTTTTTGCAGCTGTTGGTTTTAAATTACGGCAATCAGTACTTTCAAGTATTCAAGTAATAACTTTAGGTAAATAAATAATCAGCAAACAACTTTTTTTTTCTTCGTAATAGCAATAGTTAATGTCACAAATGTAAATTCGATCTACTTGAATGACTCGACAGTGTTTTAAATAAGTACATTAATTGTATTTAATTTATGCTGAGCTGAAATGCACTTTGTTATGCCAATTAAGCCGGAATTTAAAGGAAAATGAGTACAATGTTGCACATTTTTCTTTATGAATAAGCCTGCATGCGGCAATTAAGTAAAGTGCAAGAACAATTAATAATTAACAATCGACTACTTAGTGACAGTTCATTTACATTTGAACCGCACTCCAAATTGCAATTGAGGTCCCTGCACTGTCCTACAATTATCACAAGTCGAGTGTTAAAGTGTCATAAAGACACACCCATTAATATATACCATCTGAGCCTACGGCTTGGAATTTGGAACTTTGGAATTCCACGAGAATTTACAAGTAATTAAGTGGGTATGTCAGGTTACAGGGTGGCCCACGTGCACCCTCTAACCTGACATAGTCATAAAAATATTGTCAAAACTACTAATTTTTAACAAAACAAAAGTGCCAACAAATATATTGCAATTGCCTGCCAAGCTTATAATTAGGTAAAGAGCAATGTTGAGAACATATTGTTTTTCGAATAGTGTCTGACTTATTGACAAACTGCAATTGAACTATACTCCAGCTGAAAGTGCAAATATTTGTATAAGTGTACAAATATCCCATTAGACCCATTGCACTTTGTGATGTCAAATTCGATGGGTTTTCGCGCATTTTATTGTCAGTTTTCGAGATGTGAGCTGAGGCAATTAGCACGAAACTTGGCTACGTGCTTGAACCCGATCAGAGAATCACAATGCACCACCAGAGATTAGAATGATGGGTATATTGTGAGTACTACGAGAACGAGAATACCATAATGTTGCCCTTATCACTTACAGTTTGGTTCAGTTGAGTTCAGCACAGCCAGAGGATTGGACTGGGTTATTGCGATTATCGCGTTTGTTACGACTACTCGAACTTGTACTCGTCTGTATGTACATATGTCGTTGCTTGGGAGCTATCGCAATTACCAACGTTTTGATTATCATTTTTATAATATACATACATATATGTGACAGTGTATTTATTCGTAAATGTGTCACAACAAATTTCATGGGATTGAAAACATTTGGCCTGATTCCGATGCCGTTGTTTGTTCAGTTTCAAACTTGAAGTCGAAGGCAGCAAATCGTGGATTGGAGAACACTTCAAAATATAAATAATAATATAACATGGTAAAGCATCTTCCCATTTTGATGATCCACCCAATCATAGAGCATCACTGTAAATTGATGTTCGTTTGCCTGGTTACGGTCGTCAATGTCAAAAGTATTTGTTTATTATAACCGGGCGGCAGTTCAAGTTGAACCCAACCATAAAATGTGGATAACACTGACACACGTGAGGTTAGCGATATTCGTGTCGATCTGTGCTAACGTGTTCTTAATTGCGGCAACAACTGTGAAAATCAATTCAAATTGTCAACTGTTTGTTCAAAAGCCTCAAGCAACATTATCGTGTATCTGCAAAAGTGAGAGTTGTCATTGAGAACAATGTTGCTAACGACAGCTAGAGATGAGCGCGTGATTTGCATTTTGATTATCTCGTGATAACACATATTAGTTCAATACCTTCGATCCTAACATTCATTCATATATTGAGGCATTATCAGCAGTCAAGACTTTAAATTAATTATACAAAAACTTTAATACGAAGTGCTTTCGCCAGCAATGAGAAGCATATTTTTTAAAAACCCCATTTTGGATAGCATTTTTACTAAATTACTTAAAAATTATACAAATTGAATAATTTATATTGGACATACATATGTACATATGATAGAAGTAGGACGAGAGCGCATTTACTGAAGCACATACATACATATAATATAATTACTACTATATATAATGAACTAAGTATTCTTCGCTTATCATCGATCATTTGTCAGCAACATTGCAGTCTAGAAACATTTTAGTCTAGAAATATTGTGGCTAACTCTACATAAGCAACAAACTAGCTTACACATACGTAAATGGTATAAGAATTACCCTTCCTCATTAAAAGGCCACAACTACATTAAGCCCCAGCCACAAAATGCCGGCAATTGAGCACAAATTAAATATCACCGATGAGGAAATTCCCGATTATATACGGATTATATCGGAAAGTCAAGGAGAATGTCCAAAAACCAAAAAGGAAACTATTGCTGAATTCCGTAATTACATTTTAGGTAAGTTCAGCATGCATTATTTTTAATGAATTAAGTGAACTTAGAATATTGTCTATAGATCACAAGAATTGCCAGCCACACCGCAATGATGATAAGTACCTAGAAAAGTTTCTACGAGCACGCTACTGGAAGATTGATAACAGCTACAAATTGGTGAGATTGCATCAAAGGTTGACTTTTGGTAGCGATTCTAATTAGCATAATTTAAATTGGCAGCTGTGCAGCTATTATAAGTTTCGAGAGGAGAATAAAAAGTTCTACGAGAAGGTGCGTCCCCTTGATCTGCGGCATCTCGGCGATGAGAATATATTGACAGTGACGCCGTATCGCGATCAGCATGGGCATCGTATACTCATCTATCGCTTTGGACTCTGGCGACCGAATCGTGTTACAGTGGATGATATATTTAGGGCAACTATTGTGCTACAGGAGCTCGGCTCACTTGAGCCAATCTCTCAGATTATGGGCGGTATTGCCATCTTCGATCTGAAGGATTTGGGCTTGGAGCATTTGTTGCATTTGAGCCCGAGTGTGGCACAAAAGATGATTGCTCTCCTTGTGGTATGTATGATCTTTAATTTTATCCCCAGACTTCTTAAGGAGTATATTCCCTATGCAGACTTCTATGCCAATTCGGACGTCAGCTCTGCATATCGTTAATCAGAACTGGCTCTTCAACACCGCTTTTAAGATATTCAAACCTTTTATGAATGCCGCCATGCGAGAACGTCTTTTTATCCATGGCAGTGACATGAGTTCTCTGCACAAACATATCAATCCCGAGAATCTACCGATTAGGTGAGTTAATATAAATGCTAAATGCAATTATCTTTAATATATTTTCTTTAGGTACGGAGGCATGCATGAGGATTACTCCTATACACTGTGGCTGGACATGCTGCAGCAGCAGGGTGCAAATACTTCAGTTCATAAGGATATGGAACAGTTAGGATTTATTTTCGAATAAGATGTGCAATCTCTCTAATGCTATCTTCAATTCTCCATTCTACTTAAGCTGGGAAAATGCCAATTTGTAAGACATATAATGTTCATCTTCAATCTGTTCTCGATATAATTTTAGGTCAAATTATACTTTGTATTCAAGAAAATCACTTCCTTTTTCGAACATATTCGAATTGGCTTAATATAATATCACCTGCAAATAAGTTGTGTTTACAAAAATAATTATAGTGAAGTCGTATTTGGTTCAAAGATTTCCGATTTGTTTAAAATTAAAACCATCTCGCTGATAACTCTAAAATCTCTCAAAATGTACACCTAATAAAAATTAGTAACTAATAAGATAACTTAAAGTAATATCTTTACATTTTTACGTTTAACTAGATTTTTCTCTATTTTTGTCACTATTTCATGGGTCTCAATCGCCTGTGTTAATCGTAATGCTTAAATACGAATCCAAACGCAAATGCCAATTTGAGGTTGAAATATCAAACACTTTGAGGTTGGGCGATGAGCATTTTGAGGTTAGGTCTGTTGTAAAATTTAATGTGTTCCACATTTGTAAGCCAACAAACAAAACCAAAATAACAACAACAAGCGAAGTAGTCGGATTTCGAGTTAAGGAAGATTGTAAGGAAGAGGGAGAGTCAAATCAAATGAGGAAACGAGTCCACATGGAAATTTGTTCCGGTCAAGGATTCAAGGCGAGGACATCTTCGACATGTTCGTTTTATGTGTTTTATATGCAAAGTGTGTGTTGGTGCTAGAGCAGGATGGACAATAGCTGTGATTTGCCGTTATGGTAATTGAGTGTTGGACAACGCATTAAATGCAGCCCGGCTGCTTCCAGATCATAAATATATCTCGCACTCTCTCACACAGTCTGTCTCGCTTCATCTCGCTGCTGTTGACCGTTACAAATATGTTTGATATTTTTTATTGAATTCTTTTGGCACAGGAAGCTGCTGCCGTCTCACAAACAAACAATAAAAAAGTTCCCCTTTCCTTCCCCTGCTTTGCCTTTGGTCAAACGATAGTGAAATTGATTTTGGTGCCAAGGGGTCCCTGTTCGAGCCCCGGACGTAATCTCAATGTCGATGCGAGCGTATAAAAGGCAGCGTCATTTGTGCGATTAAAGCGACAAGATTAAAAAATTTATTGCGCAAATATTTATGGGGACAGTAGCACCATCACACACAAAAAAAAAAAAACGAAATCCCAAGCCAGTGAACATATACATACATATCTATGGATATATAGACACGAGTGTGTAGTATAGCCTACATTTTGGGGAGACACGGCCACTGTCCCATTATTAGTTCAGTTCGGGTAACACGTGTGTGGGCCAAAGGCTGAACTGTCTATAATTTATTGCTTGCGAACCAAATTTATTTGTGCCTCTGTCCAGGAGGTAAGGGGTGTCCAAGTATCCCAAACAGTTTCTCAACATATGTCACACTTAGTGTCGTATAAGGTAGAAGACGTCTAGTTATGACAGTTTCCAAACAATAAAATGTTGGTTCTATAACTATATACATTGAAAATGGCATCTGAAATGTGTTTGGTTTTGTGGGATATACAATTGAAATAATTATAATTCAAAATACCATAGTAATCACATAATTTTTGTGTAAAACTTTTATTAATTTCCTCCTTTATATACCTGTTACCCATAGGGTAGAAGGGTATTATAACTTAGTGCCGACAGAAAATGTATGTAACAGGGTCTCCGACCCCATAAAGTATATATATTCTTGATCAGTGTCAACAGCCGAGACGTTATAGCCATGTCCGTCTGTCTGTCCGAATGAACACCAAGATCTCAGAGACTATAAGACAAAGAGACACCAAATTTGGTACATAGATTCCTGCAATTCTTCTTTAATAACTTCCTTGTTTTTCATTCGATCTCAACCAAATTCACAGAAATCATTAAGAATATAATTATTATTATGCATACCAATATTCAATGGTCTAGGTCTTTTATTACTCTTTCACAGTTTTTGGGGGCGGAAAAAGGCATGGCAAAAATCTAAAACAAACTTGATATAAGAGTACTGTCACCAAATGGCTCTAGCTCTTATAGTCTTTGATATCTAGGTGTTCACACGGACAGACAGACATGGCTATATCGTCTCGGCTGTTGACACTGATCAAGAATATATATACTTTATGGGGTCGGAGATGCCTCCTTCTGCCTGTTACATACATTTTCTGTTGGCACAAAGTTATAATACCCTTCTACCCTATGGGTAGCGTGTATAAAAATACAAATTTCAGTATATTCTTTGGTATATTTTTTGTTAAAATATCACTTAAGTTTTTTGTTTTCTCTCGAAATGGGTTGCGGGTAACATACGGTCGAGCACTCCCGACTTTAGGTTTCTTACTTGTTTTGATATATACTTTTGGGTATATTTCTCTTATAAGAGATGTGTTTGAAGACCTACTTACTAGTATGAAACTGCAAGAAGATTATACTGTACGAATATCACAACAAATTGATAAAAACATATCTTTAAATCCCCGCAATATGCAACAAGTTTTTAGTCAATCCAAGTCTCTTACCCCAGCCATTATTTCACACCCATCAAAAAATTAACTATATTATCGAAGGGCCACATTTGTGGGCGTCTACCGGCTGTCATCCGTCAGTCACCTCTCGACATTTGACATGCCGTACCTGACCTTTCACCGAGTACAAACATACTTACAGAGAAGGGTGACATTTGACGGCAACCCTAAACTGAGAGCGTGCCAGCTTTTGTAATTGTTTCCTAATGAGCTCTATAACCACTGGCCAACCCTCCATCTCTCTCTGTGTTATTCATTCAGTCTGCTGGTCATACATCAGCCAATGTCGCTGGTTATCTGAGGACGCAGTTTATCATTCACTCATTGGCAGTAAAGCCACAACAAGAAGGACAATAAATAATGGGCAGAGATTTGTAAACAATACAAAGTCAGTCCGTTGGGGGTCAGAGGAACCCCAGAGCCACTGCAAATATTTCCCATATATAAAATTCTGGCTAAAATAATTGAAATATTTGCTGTCAATGTGTTGACTTCCGTTGGCGTCGGTCGCAGTTGCCTGCCCGGAGCCGACGTCGATTTCAATGCTCTAGCATCTTCTTATGTCCGGAGGCGAAGGTGTAAACTGTATAAATGGTCGCTCGTTATGGCTCTAGTTACCACAGACACCGGCCAAGCATTGCCACAACGACCATGGCCACATCGTTATGTACGTTTCGACCCATGTTTGATAAACGGTTGCAAAATATATATTTCACTCGTTCCTTGGATTGGACACTCTTGTGCGTGCCGTAGAAATCATTGCGGATTGAGATGGGATTGAGCTACAGTCGATTTGATGGGTATAATCATTTGGGTATTCACATCTTTATAGCAAATACTTGGTTTGTATCACCCTAAAATAATTATTTTTATTTTAAATATGAAATATAATTTAATACATTTTAAAATGGGAGTTTGCGCGAATACCAAATATTTGTTAAGGGACTATTTGCATTGATTGAAAATGTTAAAATCGCAATAAATAGTAAATTTCGTTGTTCTGCTTTAATAAGCTAAATTTCAAACAAGTAAGAAAGCTACAGTCGAGAGTGCTCGACCGTATGATACCCGCAACCCATTTCGAGAGAAAACAAAAAACTTATTTGATATTTTAACAAAAAATATACCAAATATACTAAAACTGTTTTTTTATACCCGCTACCCATAGGGTAGAAGGGTATTATAACTTAGTGCCAACAGAAAATGTATGTAACAGGCAGAAGGAGGCATCTCCGACCCCATAAAGTATATATATTCTTGATCAGTGTCAACAGCCGAGACGATATAGCCATGTCCGTCTGTCCGTCGGTATGAACACCTAGATCTCAGAGACTATAAGAGCTAGAGCTACCAAGTTTGGGGACAGTTCTCTTATAGGTCCTACGCAGATCAAGTTTATTTCAAAAGTTGGATGCCACGCCCCTTTCCGCCCCCAATAGCCAGTAAAAGCCGTAATAAAAGACCTAGAGCATTGAATTTTGGTATGCATAATTATAATTATATTCTCAATGATTTCTGTGAATTTGGTTGTGATCAAATGAAAAACAGGGAAGTTATTAAAGAATCAATTTTATATGCAAAATTCACTTTAGTTAACAGTGTGACCATGTCGGTATGCTATGGATTTTTATACCCGATATTTTCAAATATATAGCATACCGACATGGTCACACTGTCAACTAAACAAACAAAGCGCGGGCAGCTGCAAGTGAATTTTGCATATAAATTTGATTCTTGAATAACTTCCTTGTTTTTCATTCGATCTCAACCAAATTCACAGGGATCATTGAGAATACAATTATTATTATATATATATATATATATATATATATATATATATTATACCAAAATTCAATGCTCTAGGTATTTTATTACGGATTTTACAGGCTTTTGGGGGCGAAAAGGGGCGTGGCAAAAATTTAAAATAAACATGATCTGCGTAGGACCTATAGGAGTACTGTCACCAAATTTGGTAGCTCTAGCTCTTATAGTCTCTGAGATCTAGGTGTTCATACAGACGGACAGACGGACATGGCTATATAAATTTGATTCTTGAATAACTTCCTTGTTTTTCATTCGATCTCAACCAAATTCACAGGGATCATTGAGAATACAATTATTATTATATATATATATATATATATATATATATATATATTATACCAAAATTCAATGCTCTAGGTATTTTATTACGGATTTTACAGGCTTTTGGGGGCGAAAAGGGGCGTGGCAAAAATTTAAAATAAACATGATCTGCGTAGGACCTATAGGAGTACTGTCACCAAATTTGGTAGCTCTAGCTCTTATAGTCTCTGAGATCTAGGTGTTCATACAGACGGACAGACGGACATGGCTATATCGTCTCGGCTGTTGACACTGATCAAGAATATATATACTTTATGTGGTCGGAGATGCCTCCTTCTGCCTGTTACATACATTTTCTGTTGGCACTAAGTTATAATACCCTTCTACCCTATGGGTAGCGGGTATAAAAATTGTATATAACTACCTTTTTGTATAAGAGATTTCATTGCATATTAAGAGTACCCATCTGCAGAGCCTTTTGATAGTAAACAAACTGTATAACAGTTTTTAAAGGTTTAACAGTGCCCTGAAGCTAACGTATCACAGTGATGAAGTTTCCAAATCGAACTGTCTTCCGCCAATATCGATTCCCTACATAGCGGCGTGGAGCAGCATTCACATGTCATTAAACCCGCCCGTCGAGTGCACAATTTCATTGCCTAACTCAAAGGCGACAACCCGCTGACTGCACTCGAAATGGGCGTGGCGGGGAGGATGTACATTTTTGAGAGGATGTCAACGTTGGCATCGATTTTCTGTTGATTTACCAGAAATTATTTGTGATAAAACACGATATACTTCATGTTTAAAGTGCACTCCAGGAGACAAGGAGAGCTGATAGAAGGAGAGAAAAGGAAGAGGAGGCTTCACAATGTTCGCGATTGCGTGGGGTGTGCCAAGGATGCTGGTTGACTGACTGACAATCAATCAGATCACATGGCAGACTGAAGTCGGCGACATACGAGGACAACAACTATGCGCTTTTAATGCTGCCTAATCCGGCGTAATAAACATTCACGTAATATGCGGGAATCAATTGAAATGCAATTGAAAAGGACTCGTCATGCAAATACAGTGACTATGGGGTAAATGTAACTTTTTCTAGATTTATTCAATAACATTTAAAATAGACGAGAGAATGCCTTAATTCTCAAATAATGAGAACCTTCCCCATTGTGCAAAGCAAAACACAAACATAGATTTCTAAAAGACTAACAAAATCCACGACAAGTCAATAAACAGAAGTCGACGCGAGGCACTTGAGCCGCGAATTAGTTGCAAATGAGAAATAAAACCACTGCATACTTTTAGGCATGAGGGCAAAATGTAAATAGAATGGCGCAGAGATTCTCTTCCTTGCCTTGGTCCTCACAACACGTGTCGTTCCGCCACCTGCATGATGAGTGAGTCTCGTGCCCAGTCGGATACCCTTTCTCCTGTCGATTGCGTTGATTATTACAATTTATTAATTGGCCGCTGGCAAATATTTGCACACCTTTAACCCTTTTTAATATGCCAAAGTGCTCAGCTTACTCGACTCAACGTCACTGTTGACTCTTGTCCAGCCACATGGAAATCCCGATTGATAAAACACAGTTGTCCGATGGCAGTCTCTAGTCATTTCCAAATGGGGCCAACGAAATGAGCAAAAAATAAGTATGGAAACATTTATGATTTGCAGATATTCAACGATAGAATACCATATAAAAGCTGCAATTTGCATTTACAAATTTAACGTACATATATTACTCGTTTTAAATATTTATATATCAAAATCCTTTATTTCTGTTTTTTTTAAAGATAAACATTTAGATACGCATTGTCAAGTACAAAGCTACCTTCCTGACCATTTACCACAGGGTATAAAGGAACCAAGCAAAAAAACAAATGGACCATGCACTGGAGAATAATTCGATTGTGTTCAATTTAATTTTGACAAGCTTCAATGGCATAGCAATCCTAGCCCAAGGATCTATGTATCCCAGTGGGGTGTGGAGCGACACGAAAATTGGGCGAGGCGGCAGTTGATTTGATTTTGTTTTATGTTTCCTGCTGGCGGTATATGCCACATTGCTTACCCCTCTTGCATTCAGACAACAGTTGCTACGCAGGCGGATGCGGGGACTGCTCTCTAAGGGTAAAACCAAGACGAGAAATAACATCCGCAAAAAGATTTTGTGGTCAGTTTTTGTGGCTTATCATAGTTGACTAAAAGTCAGTAGATAAACATTTATTAGTTCATCAAATTGGAGCATCAATTAAATTGACATGATAAAGCACACAAGAAGAGAAACGAATTTAACAACTAACAAACAGTACGAAATCTTTGCAAAAATGTGTTTATTTATACAATTTAACAAATGTATCGAATGTATATATTTTTCTGCAAAAAAATTGTTTGATGACTATCTTCTGTTAAGTTATAAAATAATATAGTAATAAAAGTTATTGTGATGCAAACCCAACTTTTTCCATTTTTAAGCCGAATTTTAATAAAAATTTGGCTAATTTGGAATTCCGACTTAAGAATTAAGTTTGAAGTAGATAATCTTAATGTGTCCGTGCATACAACTACAAAATATTGATCAACCAAATTGAAATTAAATCTAAACTGATCATTTTTTACCAGCCAGTACGTCCTCGAAAGGTGACTACTCAAAAACAGGTTGAGTTATTAACTGATAATCCGAGAATGAAGGAGCTCGAGATTTTCTTAGTGAGTCCGATTACTTATCAGCCTACCCTCTTATATTCAAATTATACAAATACATAAAAAAAAAATTAAATAAAATGTTGGAAACGCTTTACAAATGATAAATAATATTTCATTTTAAATTTTCAAGAGTTTAACAATTTTTGAAATTACTACAAATAAATATGTTCAAGTTGAATAGATTAAATATTTTGTATTCCAGGAAGTATTAAAAAATGTAATAGACTCTATGAAATAGGGATAAGTTTTACCACAACTTTAAGCTGAATAAAGTAACTTTTCTTATTCAATATATAGCCCACATTTGGGTGCTCCCTATGGCCTACGCCCGAACTCCTAATAAAAAACTTGTTGCACAAAAGTTGGGGCAATAAAACACACACAGCCCCAAACGCGCATATCTCGCAACAATATTACATAACAGAATCTAACAAAATCTGTTTGGTCTAGGCAGCCAAAACATTTGCACAGGAAAAATATCAAATTAAAATAAAAACAAGAAAGCTCTCAACGCCCATGTCCAATACCAATACCAAACTCCATCCAAGTCCAACTCGATGGGAGGGTCCAACACTTTTTGCTGGCTCAGCAGCATGCACCTGTGCAGTCCACTACGAAATCCTTTTCACAAGCCAAGCCAAAGCAAACACACAAATACATAAGCCTTGCTATACGTGTGTGAGTGTGTGTGTAGAGTTCTATACATACACACATGCATGTGTAGTATATAGGGACAAGCAAAACAAATCGAGCGACTTATCAGCACTAAAGTATCTCCCATTGACTTATGCACTGGAAACTGGAACAATGGATGCCCCACAGGATGCTCTCCAAAGCTAGCGCTCCCACCGAATGCTGAACTTCCAAAGCAATCGCCAACCAAACGTTTGCGACCAAACTGGAAAGTTGGACTATGTAGGAATTTCTGTGGTAGTTTCTCATAAATATGCGCGTACACACACAAACACACACACACACGAACATACGACAAACCGACACTCATACAACAATCCATGGTCAGCAGCAAGTGGGCGGAGCCGTGACAGCATAAGGTGCGCTTGTGTGTGTGGGTCTCTGTCGCGCTATGCTAGCGCTTGTGTCTGTGTGTATGTGTGCCATTTTTTATGCGCTCCATGGCAATTCAAAACGCCTACTTCAAGAACAGCAAGAACAACAACCACCACCGAAAGTACGGCAAACGGCGATGATGACAACAACAACGAAGCCAACGACATCGAAGTCGTCAGCAATGGAACAGAAAACGAACAAACATTGCCGAAGCTGCAGGGAGAGCACAAACGAAGCGAAGCTTTCAATGCGCTCACTCTCTTAAGTTCCTGCACAGTGGATGCTTTGATTTACAATCAGATGCAAATCCATTTAGCAATTTTTATTATTTTTTTTTACTATATATAAAATGAGCGCCTTGAACATAGTCGTTTTCAATTTGTGTTTATTGTATGCACATAAATTAATTGAATTGCGAACTAGTATACCAATTTCCATTGGACTGCGTGACACTGTGCAGCAGATGAAAAGCTTTCTCATTTGATTTGAGCAACGAGAGCGGCAACAACAACGACAAATTAAAACGATGAAAAGGGTACCCAATGCTCTCAGCTAATGTGTGTTGTCGCCGCTGCACTGACTGTGGGTAAGTGTAAAAGAGCCAAGCTTTTGCAATTCCAGCAGGAGCTCAACAGCGAATAGCGTGCGAGCTGCAAACCGTTTGTGTTGAGCTGCTGCTGCTGTCGCCACCAGAAGTGCTCTTTGCATACATACAAACGCACACACACATGCTTACCTCTGTGCAAGTATGTGAATAAAATTGAGGCGATGCGCGCGTCGCGGCCATTCTGCCGCCAGGGCCACCCTTCAGTCATCCATTCGGCCAGACCCAGACTCAGTCGCCACCGTTAACTCTTTGAAACTGGACGCAGCGAGCGGCAAACACGACGCGGGCGCGCCAAATTCCTCAGAGAAAATACATTTAATAAAGCCACCAATAATTTTCCAATTGAATACAAAAATACGAATAATTTGAAAAAATTAAGAGAATTGAAAGTGCTAACGAAAAGAGCGCTAGATTAATATTACGGCCAAGTGCAGTGTGACCGTTGAATACAAGTGTGACAAAAACTGCAATCGAAAATTGATCATTGCTCTAGTGCTTAGTGTTTAGTGAGTTGCCCCCGCCCCTCTCCGCGATCACTGATCACTGGCAAAACTATCCCTAAATATCGAATCGCCCCATAAACAAGACTTAAGAATTGAGTTGCATGTGAACCGGCGTTCCAATGAAAATGGAAGATCCCACCATTGCCGACACATATGTGCAGGAATTCAATTTGGATCATTTGGGAGTAGGCGTTGCCGGGAACTCTGTGACCACACTAACGCCGGTGTCCGTGGCCGCCATTGGACATGTGAAACGCGAAGATCACAGTCCACCACAGCCGGTGAAATGGACGACGGTGCACGGCGCGGAGCCGCCAGCCGATGATGAGACGGAACCAATGCCTCTCGCATTGCCAATGCCAATTGCCGTGCCGGAAGCAGCCGCTGGAGATGTCTCTCAGCTGGCGGCCGAATCACACATTAAGCTGCGCTCCTTTTCGGGCCAACAATGGCAGATGGACGAGCGACGCCTTCAGCCGCTCAGTCCGCCGCCAGAGGGTTATGTGGGCGGACCGATGGGCGGACAAGCCGTCCTAGTGAACACATCCTCCTCCTCTTCCTCCTCGGCAGCAGCGGCGGCTGTTGCTGCTGCAGCGGCTGCCGCTTCCGCCTCTGCATCCGCCTCCGCTGTGCCTGGTGGCGTGCCCTCCACACCGCCCGAGACGCCGCCTGTTGTCGGCTCACCAACGGGCAGCAGCAGCTGCCCCAGCCAGGCGTACGCCCATCACTACCATGCCGGGCCCACCAACGCCTCCGCGAACGTGGCTGCAGTCGGCTTGTGCCAGGAGATGAGATGGCTGCCCAATTCGATGCGAGCCGATCAACAGCCGCTGGATCTGCGTCCACTGGCCTGTCCCGGCTCGCAGGAGGAGGCCGAGGAATGGGAGCGTCAGCGGGAATATGCGATGCATGCGGCGGCAGCGGCGGCGCATCATCACCATGGACATCCGCTGATGCAGAGTCATCATCATCATGTACATGGCCGGATTATGGGCCAGGCACAGCAACCCTCGCATCATCATTTCCACAGTCTGGAACACGTACTGCCCATCAACATGCACTCGAACTCCGCCAACTCGTATGCGGGCAGTCCGGGTCCCGTATCCGTTCTCGGACCTGGTGGTTCTCTGTGCCCCACGATGAGCCAATGCGGACCACATATGCCATCGGCGGACAGCAGCAGCGGCGCCAGCAGTGGCTCCAACTCACGTGGCTGCGTGCGCTCCATACTGCAGCCCTGTCGCCCACTCTCGGCCAGCTCCTCACGCAGCTCAAATAACTCGCCACGCACGTGCTCCGGCGCCTACAGCACTGCCACGTTGGAGGATTGCATCAATGACGATATGCTGACCACACTGACGGTGAGAGAGCTTAACAAACGCCTTCATGGTTGTCCGCGCGAGGAGGTTGTGCGTCTGAAGCAGAAACGCCGCACGCTCAAGAATCGCGGCTATGCCCAGAACTGTCGCTCCAAGCGGCTGCATCAACGGCACGAACTGGAGAAGGCCAACCGCCAGCTCAATCAGGATCTGCACCGGCTAAAGGTGGAGTACTCGCGCGTCTGCCAGGAGAGGGACACGCTGATGCAGCGCCTGCAACAGCAGCGAACGGCAGCCGCCGGTGCGGACAGTCAGAGCTCCCCCGAGTTCTACCTATGACGCCAACTGGCGGCGGCCTCATCAGCTTCCACCTCAACGAACTCGCATCAGTTGCAGCCACAGCCACAGTCACAGCAGCAGCATCGTGCCTCGCATTCACACACACATTCGCATCAACATGCGCATCCTCAACCGCAGTGGCCGCCTCAGCAGGTGGTCAATTAAGTAAACTATTAAGTAAATCCCAGCTGAAGTAATTTCCAAAGTAAATCAACAATTTGTACAACATTCTAATTTCAACTTAACAAGGTTTACACTCACGATTATTCGAATTTTCTTGGATAAACATTTTCCTCACTAAAAACTTTTTTATTTTATTCTGAACCTATTCAACTTTATTCTTAAAATGGATCTAAAAACTTTCTTTAAAGTTTAGAAAATCCTTCATATTATGTTACATCAAAAATCTATTCTAATTCTTTGATCTCAACTCTAAAGCACTACCTTAACTAAACTATTCTTATTTCTCGAAGAGTCTGTAAATCCTTTAATTTATTGCACATTATTTAAATTCTTTTTCTATGAAAAGAATCCCTGCCTTGATCTTATATTGGTATCTTCGATGTTTTAATGATAATACGATTTGCTTTGCGGTTTACTTCAGTTGGTCTAGAACTGCTAAAGGTATTTTCGAGCATTTAAATGAAGAAGCATGAAATTCATGATAAAACATAAACTATAATTCACTTTCGATTTGTGACAATAAATTTTCAATTAATTTTGTAAGTTCTTGTTAAGTTATCGAATCGATACGATGCGAAGCGATTCGAATCGAAACTTTGGCTGAATAATCATCATCATTTCGTATATAGATCGCACACCCCGAAACACTTAGGGCAATTTTATTGATTAAAATAATGTATGACAAGCATTAGAATTTATTTGTATTTGTTTCTTTCAGCTACTGATTAATGATTAATTAATAAATCGATCGATTGAACTGTCGATCGGACAGTCGATCGATCACAACATTGTATTACAAATTACGAGTTAGTAACACACGCTTATTTGTTGATTAGTTCTAGCTTTAGTTTTTCTAGTATTAAGCGAGAGATATCATTAAACAAACCAAACAACAAAACACACATACATGAATAGACCCCATACAAGTATATAGTATATACTATGTCAATATATGAGGTTCTACAAAAATATCTGTATAGCATGTTTCGCTTTCATTTGGTTTCCACATCCTAATCCATAAAACAAAGGTTGTATTATGTTTTAAACACTACACACGCTGACACTTGACACTTAAAGCTGCAACTAAAAACTATAATAAATCAAAGTCCTATAAACTCAATGAGATCAACGACGAAATAAATCAAATTATTTGTAAATACAAAATAAATTGTATAAATTATAAGCTAATCCATTCGCTGTCTGTCTTTACGATTAAAGTTTAAAGAATACGATACGAAAAATTGTGAGTAGCTCTTAAGTGTGCATAATAAAACTAGTAATAAATGCAAAACTACAAAATAAAATAAAACAAAGTGCGTTCCTAAATTAGATAATATTTCTAAAAACAATTACGGACAGCTATAGCTAAATACATTTCTCTCAGTTGTTTCAAAACATTTTTTACTATTTACTCAATATTAAAAAAAAATGTATATATAAAAAGAAAGGCTATTTTAGATGAAGCATTGATTAAAATCTAATCGTTAAATACATACTTTTTGCCCATGGTTTGACATTGATATTTAAAATGATCAATATAATGATCTTTTTCAATTCTTCTTCAAAGATTCCCAATAATTTCATTGGAATCTTTCAAAAACAAATAAGCAAACGAAACTACCGAATTTGATTTAAGTCCGATTTTCAGACTGTCATTTTTCCTAATTTTTCTATATCCTTTGACAAAATATTATTGAAGTATCTTTTATAATTTGTGGCTCAAGTATTCTCAAGTTTTCATTTGCAACACAAATATTTAAAATGTACCAAACTAGCACTACTAATTACGAGTGCATAGATGTCACCTGCATATAAGCTCGATATCAGTTCTTATTATTGATAAGAACTTTTGAATTTCATGGAATAAAAATTGTGTGGTCTGTCGGCATTGTTGAAGCCGACCACCAGCAATAATTGCAGAACTCGATACATTCAAAGTAAACAAATGCAATGGCATCTGAACAGCATCCACAACTCGAACACCCAGACGATTCCAAGTCCAAGTGCAGGGTCCAAAATTGTGTCAACAAACAAATCGAGTGAACGGCTGTGCCACTTGCCAAAGTTTTGGGGAGCGATCTGAGGAGACTGGATAAAAGTCCGCAACAGAAGTCACTGGGGAGCCTCTGTTTACAAACATCTCCCGATCGGGGGCGTAATTCGGTGAAGTGGACATCGCTGTATACTTGATGTTCCCTTTTCGGCATCTTTAATACAACAAAATTGAGTTTTTAATATGCCGAAATTTGTAGTTGTTTATTTTTTTAATCTTGACCAGCAAATTGTCGTAAAAGATTCGGTAGGATTATCCGGTTGATTTTTTCACTTTGGTGGCAACTTTCATAATCTTTTAGAGAGAGTATCATGCTAAATAGTATAGCATGTACTTATAGACATTAATGCATTTATAGATATTAATAAGTTTATATTATATATGGTTTACAAAACAGCTTTTTGATATTAACTGCTTACGATAATTACAGCGAAAAGTAAAATGGTAAAACTCTTTAATTAGATTTTTATTTTACAAACTTCCAATAATTTTCGGTCGATAAATATTCCTAGGGTATCACATCATCGACTTCTCTAAGCTAAGAATAATTTAATTTTGTTATTGTTGTTGTTTTTGCGCGTTATATGGATTTCCTGCCTTCCAACGAATGCCAACGCCATGGATAATCGGCTCGGCTTTATGTATAGTAATTCAGAACTTGGATCGAAGAATGGAGACCGCAGACCGGAGAACGAAATTGCGATGGAGTTGCGCAAGTACTTTTTGTCGAATTTGAAGTACATATATCTTTTTATGTATATGTATGAGTATATCGCTCTATAAAATGATTGACCATCAAGTGGCCATTTTAATTTGATTTCTTTTCTTTTTTTATGTATTTTGCTTGTCGCTCCCTTCGTTGGCCAGCAGGAAGTGTCAAGTTACAATATTTATTCTGACTTTTGGCATGAAAGCGGCGCATGCAACGATCGAGAGCTCCCATAAAAAAAATAACAACAACAAACAATTCGGTCTAAAGCCTTTATTGGTGCCGATACAACATTGAAGAATATCTATAGTTTGGAAACTACGTCAAGTTTAAAGATAAAACATATTTTGACTATAGATCATGGATTGTTTGATATTTTTTATTGATTTTGCTGAATTACAACATGTATTAAATATGTTTTTTATCTTCCTGAAATTCTTTCTGTTACATTTGATTTTTCGTAGATTAATAGCGACTTTTCGTTTAAGTGAATAACTAAACAAAATAATCCCTTCTCACTTTCGTAAAAGGTATTGCTTACACGCAAATATTCGGTATGACTATTTTTTCTTCACAAACGTAAATATTTAAAGATTGTTGTGAATTGAAAATAATCCTCCCACAATAAGCCCCGGCTTATCTTATAATACTAATACTTTTCCTTCAATTTGTCCCGACTGAAGTATTTCTCCAACTATGTATATCTAACTTCCGAGCTGCGACATTTTTTTATTTGGCTTGGTTCAAGTGCACATTAAACAATAATTATTGAATTCTGATGCAAAACGTCGCTCTGACAGACCTGGCCGAGGGCTACAAAATGGAGGGCGGGGGTGAAGAGTGGCTCAAGTGGTTGCTCCAGGGGCGGCGAGCAGCTCGTCAAAAGGAAAGACGAAGAGGGAAGACATGAAATTTATAGACACGGCAAAAAGTGGCAATGACAATTGGCAAGAGCTCAGGGTCCAGTGCGAAGTACGTGGAGGGGGGCATAATCAGTGCCAGGGTGGAGGGGCTGGTGACCGGGTAAGTTGTCAACGTTTATTATACACCCACACGCACACACACACACGAAGCATGATTATGCTGCGTACTGTTTTTATGCCTGCAGTGCGACGTGTTGACGTTGTCGTCGATGAGTTTGATGAGCTTCGGCAGCTGGGGTTGTTGCGTACGAGAGTTCTTTCTCTGCGCTTCTCTTCTTTTTTATGCCTCGAGTGGACGCGCTTAAGTGGCTGCCACACTCCACCCACCGCCCACCCCCCCCCCCCGCTACTACTAAACCACTTCTCACTGCGCTTTTGTCTTAATTCAATCGATAGTTCACACATGTAATCGCATGATTGGGAGGCTTCCTGTCAGTTGAATTGTCGGCTGTTTGTTTGTTTGCATGCCGCACACGTAGCAGCGACATTGTCGAAGTGCCACGGACCAGTTCCGGATCGCATCGCGTGTCGGGGGTTTTTCTCTTTTACGTATTTAACTTTAACCTTAAACCGTAAATCGTCTGACACTCATTTGCCTTGTCATCCAAGTGGTCCAAGTCCGGACACTCATTAGGCTAATGAAGCTAACTAGTCGATGGCGCTTGAAAAGCTCATTAGTTCATTAGTTTGCCGTCTTGTTCTGTCCTGGGTAAAAGTTTTCTGCAAAATATGCTCGTAAATCTCATTTTGGCAGCATGAAACGGCGAAAAAGCGAAATTTATCGCGCCAGAGGACAAGTGCCAAAAACTTTTACCATCGCTTATCAATCATTGACGTATGTGACGGGATGTGGATTGGATTGCTGTTTGCGATGGCTTAGAAAAACCTCAATAACTCAAGTTTCACGCGTCCTTGGCAATTTATTGCCTCGTATAAGAGTTGGTAAGCAATGACTATTACTCTGATGTTCACAACTTTCTTATGCAACGCTTGTTCAGTGCTTGTAGAACACTTGTAACACTAATTATGCTGTTGATACTAGAGGCATATGTGGTTTTGCTTAAAGCAGCACATGTGCCAGATCCAAATCACTTCCTCATAAAAAACTGTAATACTAACAAACTTACACGCGTTTACTGATTCGAATTACAATCTTTACCTTTCAGTAATTGAGGTATTGTGTTAAAAGTAGAGGAGATTTGCATCTTTGCATCTCACACAAAAATGAATTTAATATCGAACAAAAACCTTAAATATATACCAGTTGTATAATCTGAACTTTAAATCGACTATATTAGACAAAATGCATGATAATACAGTCACTCCCATGTCGAAGTCTATCTCAGACTGGCATCTTGTTCGAGCAACCGGCAAAACGGAGCGAACCATAAAACCATTCAAAATAAACCCACTTGTGCCCATTCTGCTCATGCCCATGCCCGACACGCTTTCTATCTTTCTGGTCTCTTCTTTTTGTTTAGTATTTTTGCGCCCCCAATTCAGTGTGTCATTGTCTTGCATTTTTATTGATGGGCCGCTGTGCTGTTTTTTACGACTTCTTTCCCTCTGCCGCTGCCCCAAACACAAGTCCAATGAACTGGACCAAGTTCAACTGGACTGGACTAACGTGAGCAGCGGGCCAGCAATGCATTTGTCGTCTCTCGAGGCGATTCTCGTACATATCCGCATCCGTTTGCCATGTATCTTTATCGCTTTATACCGCTTCCGTGCTTTCTTTCGCTTGCGGACGGGTCAGTTGAGTCGCCAGTCCAGGCGGGGAGAGTGCTCGCATAATTTCCGTAATGACCAATGATATAAATGGAACTCATTTGCCAGTCCCCTGCCTGGGACGCTACTATTGATGCGCTGCCGTAAATCGAGCAAGTCTTCGACTCCGATTTGGGCAGTGCCTGCGACTTCGACTCCTTTTAACGTTTGTAATAATAAATTAAATCACATTTCGGCTTTTCTTTTTTTCCGTAGTCTACTTTTTGGGGGGTCGTTCACGGTTCATTGGCTGTGCTTGGAAATATACATAGCATATGAGGATTGCCCTTAGCATTACCCATTCTACTCCCCCCTTCAGTTCGACAATTGCGATTGCAAATTGCTTGAATTTGATTCTGGCCATAAAAAAGGTTTCGCACTGTTTTGGCTCACTTTAAGTAGTGGTTTTGGGTCAACCTTCTGCAGAAGGTTGTGCAGTACCCCGTACCCGAACTCGAAGCCAACAACCAGGTAGTTGTAGCAGGTGCATCCACATTATTGTTTGCTTTTTCGCTTTACAATTCTTCATATTTATATATGACGACTGTATACTTATTCTACTTATATACGAATCTCATGTTGATACTCTTTTTTCTGTTTTGGGTGTCCACTTTCTGTCGACTCGACAGTTTTCTGTCGTTCTTTTGGGGCTTATATAAAAAGACAACCAAAAACAACCGCAGCAGCAAAAGTAGATGAGTAATGAGCACACTTATATACTACTCAACATATACATAATTCTATATGTATAAGCATCAGATAGGTAAGAGTCTTGCGTTGCAATATTCGCAGAAAATAAAAAGAAGAATGCATTTGAAAATGTTTGAAAGATTAACGAAAGTTTTCGCTGGAAAACAACTGATAACAACAAGCCGAAATATTTGTAAAGTGCTTAATGAAATAGGAAGATAATACTTGTATGTAAGGTGTTGAAGTTTCTCATGCAAAATTATCGCGAAATACATTGATAAGGGCAGAAGAATTTTATAATAACTTATTTTTAAATATTGGACTGAAAAACTAAATAAATAACTATAATATTATTTACAGTTTTGGATAATTAGTAAGTGGTACCAATCATCTTTTGTGTCTCCAAAATATAGGATCAAAAGTTAATTTATGAAAGATTTGTAATCCTATTTTTTCATAAATGAATTCTTTCCGAAATGCGTAACTAATATTTGTATTTGTAACAATCTCTTAAGGCAATACCTACCATTACCATTGTAGATTTACTCCAGTGTGCCATCAATAAATAACTGATAGTGTTGGATTTTCTTGTTGACAATCTAATATGTATTATGAATGGGTATTATGTTCTTCTTTTCACAAGCTCATCAATTGTCACCCTAAAAATGTTCCCACCAGCGTGGGAACATAAACAATAAGTAGTACAACATGTAGCATGTTCGTCTATAAACAATTAGAATTCAACTGAAATCGGAACATAGGGAAAAACTATATAAATAATCATCGAACGGGAACACGTAACAAACATACATAATATATTTACTTGTATGTTTGCATCTGTGTAGACGTCTGTCTCGAGGGATTTATAAAAGACCTGTTGATTTGTGCTGATTAGAAGAAAGACGCGATGCAAGCCGATTGCAACACGTGGGGAGGCGAAGGGGGCTGCATTAGCCCGTTGCGAAGTGCTCGTGTCAGCACTCTGGGGTCGTCTGTGTCGGTCAATGAACCGAGGGCGGAAAACAGAAAAAAAACAAAAAACGAATAAAAAAGCGAAAAACTGATTGCGATTGCAATTTAGCACTCGAGTTGGGTTTACGTTTTGGGTGCTTTTCAGCTATGAGCACTACGGGGAAATGCACGCGCCGCAGTGACGACGAATAATGCACTTAATGAGGTTACAATTAAATGCACATTTTTTTGCGTTTTTCTTCTCAGTTTTTCGTTTTTTTTTTTTTGGTATTTTTAAAAATGTTTTTAATACATTGCATTTAAATTTCGACAGCATAATGTTATCAGACCGAACAGACGGCAACAGCAACAATACAGTTTGCGCAAATTGTTTTTAGCGCTGAATTTGCAATAAATCGAAAGGTAGGCAGAGAAAAAAAGTTGAAGAAGAATCCAAATTGAAGCAGAAGAGTGAACGAATATAATATGACTGCACATGTTTGGATATCATGCAATTAAAGTTTAATTATCAAATCTTTTAAATCAAATTCAGTATGATAACTACATATATTCGAGTACTTATCTTGCTAGGTAGTAAATTAATTTTTCAAGTTCATTCTATATTTAAATTATTTTTAACGAGTTTTAAGTCAATTATATAGCAATGCCTATTACAACTGCATATACCCTTTCTTGCCGTTGAGAACGGATATCGAAAATCGATTGCAGAGATCAGCATTAAGTGGTGCGTCTTTTCCGTCGCTTAATTTATGTATTGTGCTCGCACAAATGCAATTTGATGATTTAATTAATATTGAATTACATGGCCTCACCTCGCGTTGCATCGCCATCATGTCCAATTATACAATCATCAACATTTCAATCTGCATGTTTATCGAACTTCTGGCACAACTGTACCTGCCGCAGTGTGTGCGGATGCGTGTGTATGTGTGTGGAGCAGAGGGACTTTTAATTTATGCCTAGCAAATATTTAGCATACAAACACACACAACTTGCCGAGCTTATTAATTAAGAGCATTCAATTCCTCTCTTCTTTCCCTCTCTTCCTCTCATCTTTGTTTTTGCGTGTCTACTTCTTTGTTCTGCCTGGCCAAAAATGGAGAAATCATAAAAGCGTAAAATCGAAATGCCGCCATTTCGTGGTGGCTGCTGCCAAACTTCCAGACTTCCTGTCTGCCTCAGCACCGTATCGAGAGTTGTCTGTCTGCTATACAACCATCCTGCTCCTTTCCGCTCCCCTTCCGGCCAACACCCCACTGTAGCCGCTTTTATTAACACGCATATCAATTCATTTTGATTGTAATTTATGCCGTAACCAATGGCTGCATATCGCTCACATCACCCCATCCTCGTGGCAATAAAATTATTGTTTATAGATATGTTGCGGCTGCAGTTAAAAGATACACAGATACAGATACACAGTAAGGATACGCTGGATACATGTCATATGTGTGGCTGGATAATTGGTCTGATTTCTTGGCCTTCTGCTCAGTGGACCGTAATGTTCGAATGGAAATGGAGCTGGAGAACTATGAGTGAGCAGAACAAGTAAAATTTAAGATAGATCTCAACTAGTAAATACCTTTCGATCAGTTGCTACATTTTATAATAATAATAAAATTAAATGGTTAATCAGAAAGTATGGAAATTGTTGTAATGGAACAGGCCACAAAAATGTGTCAGCATAATTTCTTACATATTTGAATGGGTATTGTTAATTCAAAATGCATTTTGATAGCTAAAACTCTCAGCTGGAATCTTGAATGTTGTTTATATAAGTTCAGCATTTACTATCCTAAGACGATTACTTGGAATTTTAATTAAATTGCGTTTATGCCGATAGAAGAAAGAATCTCAAGTTCAGTAGTTGTAGGATATTATTTCGGAATAAAAGTTTAGTGTACAAACATGAACTAGGTAACATTTCAATGTATTTCGTTCTGATCTTAAAAATCAGTACAAGGCAATCAGAACAACGACATAAAGTTACCAAGTATTTATATGTTTGATTACACATTGCTGGTTACTATATAAATAAGAATATAAATGATGGAAATATAAATTGGATTTATAAAATAATAAGAATTAAAATTAATCAAAAATATTCATACTCAAAACTTTAATTCATGAATTCATGTCAATACAATCTGTAGCACAAATGGAAGAAAGATGTTTGGAGCCCTTATGACAACTTCTTCTGTAGTTGGCACTGACCATGCCCCAATCAGTCTAATTGGGCTGACCGTTGGCCCTTTTTCGAAATCAAGCTACAACTATTGCCTTTTGTGGCCCTCCACGGGCGAGTCAAAAGACAAACGCCGACAAATGACCCAGCAACGAGCTGGGTAAATGAATCAATGAATGTGAATGCGAATGCGAATACGGGAACAAGAATGGAAATGAATCTATTCGGTAACAATTCATTAAGCAAATAGAAATGTGCGCTAAACGCATTAAGAGATTAGCACACATAACAAGACTCGCAACAGGGAGAGCGAGACACACAGGGAGAAGGAGAGCAATTCTCATCGATAAACTGGCGAACCAAGTCGACAACTGGGCAACTTAATGACCCTCATTTGATGTAAACACGACCAGCGCCAGGGGCACCATTATACTGGCGAGGGATGGAGCGATGAGTTGGCCAACATTTAATTGCGTACCAGAAACCAAAGAGTCTTTCATGTGTGGTTAACTTGACTCGGCATTTGAATTTCGAATGCCATGTGTGAATAGGTGAAATCATTTGCATTGCTTTATTAAGTGTTCATTGTTCCATCAACAATGTGTCCAGATTCACGCACAACCTGCAACCGGAAATTGCCCGTTCAGCTACACTTAAGTGCAATTTACAACTCAGCTTATGGAATGGGCCTAACGTAAGGGGTAAAAAGGGTTACTTGAAAAAACGTCAACAGACGCTTATTTTAATTTTTAAAATTGTTATAATTGCAAGTGTTTCGAGAAAGAATTGAGAAGAATATTCACTACTTTTCAATATTAAAATCAAGATGTTCTCTTTATCGAAATTTTCTATTCATGTTGTTTTTTGGATACCCATTCTTTGGTTTTTAATTCGCAGTTTACTTTGTTTGTATCCCAGAAGTAGGCAACACATTTATGCATGTTGACTTCTCACTTTTCTTTAGTTAGCGTGTATTTCTTTATTAGAAACACAGTATTCACATGTAAATATATCTTAAGCAGTCTGGAGCGTGATATTCTCTACGTTTTTCGGATACCCTCTTCAACGATATTCCCATCCATATCGTGCCCTATTACATTACAGTCTTTTACTTCCTGCTTCAACCTGCCTGTCGTCGCTTGAGTTTTCCCAAGATAATAATTCCTTGGCTGTTTTCGCTTTTCGTCCGCCAGAATCTAGGCTGACCCACAAAGAAAATATTCAGACTACGAATGTCACGTTTCGGTTGGTGAGCTGTGAATGCACGTTATCCTTTTCATCAAACGCTGGACTCCTTACAAGTATCTTTTGTTGTGCATCTTTCGATGTGATAAACGTTTATGATTATTTTTATGTTCTTTCACCGAAATTTCGACTTGTCTGCCAATTTGACGTTGATATCTCGGAACCTGATTTACTTAAAACAGCACAAAGCGCTGTGGCGCAGTGACCAGGAGATTCCCTTTTTCCCTGCCTCCCTGCTTGCCCCACAGCAATTGCAATTTATGTGTGGCAAGTGGCAAAAGGAAAAAAAAATAAAAGACATCACACGTGACTGCAGCGACCATCGCCCGGTGGTTAGTCAACATAAAAGTCAGGGCCATGTGGCTTGGCTACCGAATAGCAACTGGCATCCTTCATCCATCCATTCAGCCCACATGTGTGAACAAATATTTTTTAGATGGTGTCGCCCACTTTATGCGGGTTTCGGACCAGATCCAGCTCCAGCTCCTGGCTACGTGTCATTTGGTCTATCTGGTGGTACAAATCTTTGGGGCACCCCCCGTTATCACAATTTCCATAATCGCTGGTTAAACAAGGCCGCACACACACGTTTGGTCAAGCTGACCACGGGATCACAGCGTCGCAGGACCACGGTCTGTGTCCACGGCGGGAAAGGCAGGAAGGGGGCGTCACAACCCGTTTATGATGCGCACACATTCCATTTTATGGGTATGTTCATAAGCCTTTTTTGAGGGGCGGCTAATGTACATACATGCATATGTATCTTCTGCATTGTGGTCCTTGTTTGAATTATGCTTTACATATTTTTATTCACTTAACACATTCCCACTTCCTGCACTGCTATTGGGCGGGGGGAAAGGGGGAGACTTAATCAAATTATGGCTTATCTTGACTTAGCGGAGGTCAAAACGCAAATAGCCATAAACATGTAGATTATACACGACACCAGTTACCAGTTACCAGAATCCAGAGACTAAACCGGTGAAGCAAATTGCCAAGCTAGTGCTTCGCCTTTTGTGTGTCGTGAATCCTTTTGACCTTGTTTCCTTACTTTCTTTTTTTTTTTTCTCTTCGGGGGTTATTTTATTATCAAAAATGTAACAGGCTTTTTCCACAGCATTGCAAAATGTAATTAATACAACAATTTTATTAGTTTACTCTCGGAAAGTCAAACAAACTGTATAAATGGAAACAAAAGATACTAAATCGAACAAACTATATAAATTCAGCAAGACTTGATAGCCAACCTACTTGAATTTAACATGCAAATGTTTTTAATCGAAAAAAAACTTATATTCGGACTATCTCACATTTTATCCAAAGAAGCATATTCTGTAGAAGGAAAGGGGAAATAAAAAAAGAAAATAACTAACAAAAATTAAATCCAAAAATAATTGATATTTTTGAAATTAGACTCACCCTTAATGCACATCAAAAGCTCTTTAAACGTATCCTGAAGAGTTTTCATTATGGTAAAATTTCATAAATTCGGATATCCCCTCTCTAATCCTACATCACAAATAGACGAAAGTCATTTCGAGTGCAAAACAACCTCAATATATGCCAAAAATCTGGTCTATAACAAACCAGCTACTTGGAAATACCAAAAATCTATAAATATCGACAATAACAAAAACAAGTCGAAGAGCGGCAAGAAATGTTAAGGAATCCGTGAAGCAAACCATGTCGCAAGCGGCATCATTTCGTGCTCAATTCAAATGTTGTTCAATCTCATTCAAACAATTTGTATTGTAGTTTTATTACCACAATAAAACGGATTAAGCAGTTCGGCTACAAAAGGGATACAATGAACCCTGCAAGCAAAGTGGGCGTGCCAAAGGCGTCGCCCTCGTTCTCGTCCTTGTGTCGTGTATCAAGGATGTTTGGACTCATATGAGCATGCATGTACATCTATGCATATGTGTGTGTGTGTATGGAGCATCTTTTAAATTGACTGAATTTCCGCACGAATTAAATTTTCCTTGGAAGCATGCATGAAAAAAATATTTCACGCATCAACTGGCAGACCTAATGCTGGATGATGGGCGTGTTGGCCATATTATAGAGTCCTTGAGGCCCATTGCCGGCATTTTTCACACTTTTCTGCTGTTGTACAATCAACGACACGTGGCAAGTGCCATATAATTTATATCAAGCAACTGAGCAGTAAAAAATAAACGGCCTTACCCTCTGGAATTTTTTTTATATTTTGTATACCCTAAGCAATGTCTTAAAATCGGTATAGTTGTGTTTATGTTTAAGGAAGAAATATAAAAAATTTTAAAATTAAGGATTTTTGTTATTTTATACTTGATTATACATATTTACTCAATTTCAATTGATATATAATAACAAATCTTTCTCTTTTACAAAGCACAATATATAAAAACAAAAAAAACATATTTATGAATGAAGGGTATCTCCAAGTTGACCTCAAAGTTCATTTTACTTTTTCGGTTTGGCGTGTGTCAAATTTAATACGCTCAAACGGTTTTTAAAGTATTTTTTCGGATTTTTGTAAAGAGTATTTTTAAAGTCCAAAGGCATTTGTTAGTCCTGAATTATTGACCCCTTCAAGAGTTTTGCTTTGCAATTGACGAGTTCATTTAGATTAAAAGAATTTTTCTCATTATGAAAAGAAATTAATTTCTTGCTCGAACATAATAAATCTTCTTGAAATATTCTACAATTTTCCTTGGATCTTTTTAAGCTGCTTTACCAAACATTGTCAAAGTTATTTTATTTTTTTTTTGTATTAAATTTAAAAGATTTTCCGGTGCTGCTGCTCCTTTCACTGTCGCAAGTTTTGCCAGTTTTGCTTGTGATCCCTATCTAAATCTATTACAATTCATATTCATATGCCGCACACGAACCCCCCTCTTACTCCCACACATGCCCACGTCCCCTTTGTACCCAAGATGACATAGTCAAAAAGTGAAATCAAGTGTTAAAGAGTTTTGAAGTCGGAAAGTTGGGCCCCAACCATGTCGCATTTCTTTTTGTAGCCCTTTTTACGAGTATTTCCCGTTTGCTGCTTAGCCTAATATCGAAATAAACATACTTTAGCCGTTATTGCCGTCAAATTTATGGTTTCTTAAATGCTGTCCCCACTTTCTAGCATTTCTCTTGGTGAAATTTGAGACGCACATGCTACGCATTATGCAAGGCAAATTGAAGGGATTGAAGACAAGGGTCGCGATCCAATATCTACGGCCAGTGGGTTAGATGTGGCCAAAGTTTATTGGTAGCTGATGTTAGGGAGCTATTAGAAAGTTTCTATAATTTGCAGCTTGATTGATAAAAATGTTGTTGTTATTGTTATTCTGGTTTCAAGCGCCACGAAAATATAACAAACTGCATTCACAACCGCAATTAAAACCAAGTTACAAGGTCACTATTTTTGCACAGACAAGGGAAAAATGCTAAAAGCGACGACAACGACGACGTCGACGTCGCAGCTAACAAAATTGCAATTTTGCACATGAGAAGCAAATGTACAAGGCATATACAATTGTTTGTATGTGTTTGTGTGTCGACTTTCCATGGAATGCAATTGAAATCCGTGACAACATAATGCCAGTAAGCGGCTACAGCGGGAGGTGGAGGAGGCGGGCGGAGGAGGAGAAAGACAGACACCACCTACCCCAATGTAGCCACCAACAAAAAATATTTCCCATCATTGCTTTTGCGCAGGTCCGAGACTGGAAAATGAATTATGCTTCGTAGTAGGGGCAAACTCGTTGGGTGGGCAGAGGACACCAGACGAATCCCTACAACAACAACAAAAACAACAACAGCTTATAGCAATAATGGCGGCCATCGCTGTCGATGCTGCTGCTGTTTAGGTGTGAAGATAAAGAGACGCACGCGTAAGGAACGTAATAGAAATTAACACAAAGAGGAGCAAGAAACAAGTACACGTATTTGAGTGGAGCAGGCGCATAATTCATATTTTACAGAAATAGAAACGCCCTCTCGTCTGTCCATTTTAGATATTTTGCAGAGTTTTTGCCATCACACACACACATGGATATACATACATATACTATGTACATGTACATATGTGAGCGTAAATATTGCTGGAATTGCAGACAAAAATACCACACGTGTGCATGTGTGTGCTCACCTGCTTAGTCACTTCTATTATATTATGTGTGCATGCTTTGAAAACACCTGCAATTGTTTGCACTGCACCATACGCTCACTATTGTTTTTATCAACTGCACCAATTGAAAAAGTCTCTCTCAACTGTCGCGTTGCCAACTGATCTTAGGATTGCAAAATTGTTATCGTTATCGATCGCTTGTCTGCAATTCGACAATCGACACCTGCTTGTCGCAAAAAAGCTGTAAATAAAAATGGCAAAATAAAGAAATCATTAGAAAATCGTGTAGCACATTAGTCTAACAGTCGGCACCACCCACAATTTGCCATTATGTTGAACACGCAAGTCAATTGATGCAATTTGTTCGACAAGCTGCCGGCAACTGGGTCTCTAGCTACTAGTCCTTAGCTAGTCCCTGCTCTTTGTGGTCCCCAGTGGCAATTTGACATGAGAGTTGAAAATGCCGTAACAGGTTCACGGTCCGCCGACTGGTAGTTGTGTGTGGATCTCTGCGGGGGGGTGTTGATTGGAGAGAGTTGTGTTTGTGTGTGTGGGTGGGTGGGTTCATCAACAGTTTGCAGCTGCTTTGTTGCTGATTTAAGGGTTGCTGCTCTGCCCTTAAATGAATTGCGGCGATTTATTGCGGTAATACTCATTTAGTCACCCGCAAAACACTGCGAGCTGTGGCCCATGCTCAAGTCGAGTGCAAACAATGCACACAATAAAAATAAATCTCCAACTGGTAGTGGGAGGTGGAAGTGTAAACGTTTCTTGCTTGTACAAGTTACAAGTGTATTCAGTTATACCCGTGGGAAGTCGTCTGTGGCGATGTTTTTTTAATGGTTGTCAATGTCCGGCGACCGTCGCGTTGCCAATTACTTCGAACTTCGAACTTGATGTCACATTGATTATTATGAACTGAGGAACCAACTGTACTTTGTATTCATGTCACTTGCAGCAATTGGCAACTCTAGTCTGCCTATTACAATAATCGCTATAATTGGGCTTTGGTTTGACCAACAAGGAGAAATACGTGCTGTGAATTACAGGTTACAGGATAGTTAGATCTCCTCATCGTCTCCTGTCAAGGCAATTAATAAACCAATTTCATTGCTCCACATTTATCAGTCGACCACGTAAATCAGCATTATGTTGAAAACGGAAATGAAAATGAGCTCAAAATTCAATTACAACGCCCGTTGCTTGTCTTGATGTTGAGTTGGAGAGGTAAGGGAAGGGGGCCTGTCTTAAGTCGCCTTGTCTTTCAAGGCTCTACCTGCGATGCTTGCATACATAAATCAAGATGGCTGCCCCAACCTGTCGCCCTCAAATAATTTTGGCAAGCGAGGCGTGCGTCTTATTATTACATTTTAAGCGGCTTTAGAAGCAACCAACTCAACTAAGGTGCTCATAACTCATTTGCTTTGCTTGGCTGCAGCACGACGCTTGTCGCATATATTTTAATTTATTTTCTAATTTATGACCAGATTTACGTTCAGTCACAGGTAGCGTTGCCACCTAATCAGAATAGTGTGTTCCAACGATAATTGCTTGATAACTGGCAAACATAATAGCATAATTAATCGATATTAAATGAGCAGACTCAACTCAGAACAAGGAACAATAAACGCCGGAAAACCCACAAAAGGTTAAATTAAACGAAGTAATTGTTACCGACACAGACAACCTCCCCCACACCGGACATTGTCATCTGCTTCTGCAGCTGCGGGGAGGGTTGGGTAACGGCACAATGCACAGCAAACAGTTACCCAGGCACGCACCAAGTACTGTGGGGGAAGCTCGTTGAATTTTTGATTTTTAAGCGCACGGCAAGAGGGGAGAGAGACAGCATGAAAGCAAGCAGACCCAATAGTATTTCATGAAATCCCTGCATTACTGGAGGACATGTCATCCTCCCAACATAATATCCACTGCGGACAACGAAGCGTTACGGTCCTACGAAAAATTCACTCATAAATAACCACTCTCATTTATTCGTGAAAACGAAGCGAGAAGTTCAAAACTGGGATGTACCGCGGTAAGATTCCGCTGCCAAGCAGCTATGCAAGTTCTCCGCAGATCAAATACAATTGGGGAACTAACAAGGCACGAAGCGACAGCCGCTGTCAGTAAAGCGCACAATGTCACACGGCAGGTGGCGGAGACATTGCCTTGAACGGTGGGTTGTGGAGTGGACCGCAAAGTGATTTAAATGCATTCTTAATGGGATGAAATTATGTGCTCGGTCTGATTTGCGGTTTCACGCACTACACTCCACTCAGCGCTGCCCTTGAGTTGTGCCCCAGCCGTACCATATTTCTGAATTTGAATATGCATAGGCTTGCTTTTTGCGCTTTTGATGTGCAGACAACAGCGTGTTGAAGTAGACCTTGTGGGCCACATCCGTTTACAGTTTCGGGCTTGAAGCTAACTTAAGATTCTCTCTTAAACTACATTTTTTTAAATTAAAATCATTGCATATCAAATCTTTAAGTGGACAAATTTGATGAGCGACGCGCGAAACACAAATCCGCTTAAAATCATTACAGGGAACAATTTGTAGCATTTGCCGTTTATGGGTCACATTAAGACTTTCTTATCTATGTTAAGCAGCGGTCGCGTTCGCATTTTACGCGAATGACCGACACACAGTGAAGCTTAACTAGTGGATAGACCGAAGTCGAGGGACAAATAGAGATAATTCTTATAAAATTGTATTTAACTGGGACAAGTATATATTTAATGGGCAGAGAGTTCCACTAAATTTCATGACAAATAATAAGGCATTTGAATTAAACACTGTAATTCGTGAGACAGCAAACTCTTAACATTTAATTTAAGTTTTTTATTGAGGTAACAATTTTTTTAATATCTATATAGAAATGCTAATTACAGATTTGCACTATACCTCGTCACAAAGAGCCACAAACATTATACAATGGCAAATATTACTTTCATTACTCAATATAACTTTTAAATTTAAACCATAATTCTTGAGACTAAACATAACGTCAACATATTTCTTTTAAATTTGTATCGTGCGGGA
This sequence comes from Drosophila immigrans, assembly GCA_963583835.1. Lineage (NCBI taxonomy): Eukaryota > Metazoa > Arthropoda > Insecta > Diptera > Drosophilidae > Drosophila > Drosophila immigrans. The sequence goes on along the minus strand of OY757143.1, from coordinate 18,595,489 downwards.
CATTTTAATAAGATGCCACAGAATCATTAATTTAAAATATTGTTCAAATTAATTAAACATTGACAATTATTGAGACAATTACTTATTAGTATTTGTAACTGGTCTAAGGGCTTCTCAAGGCATAAAAACCGTTTAAAGCTTATGCAACTCAAAAGGTAATCTTTGAGGTGGCAAATGTCCATTTGGAGCTTCCAAATTTAAGCGTATTTTTATCGATTGATTAAAATACTCATAACGATGTATACATTTGGAGCGCGACCTAAGATCGGTGGCAGTTCCAGGGAAGCTGATGACTTCGGTGACCAAGTGCGGCTCTGGCACATAAAAATCATCACCTACAATAAAACATTAAATGATGTTTTTTGTATGTGGAATTCAAGGAATTCAAACAATTCACCTGGCAACGTGTATACCATGCTATCAGTGCAACTATAAACAACTGGCAGAAACAAAGTGGTTCCCAGTTTACTGCGCTGCACAGCGAATGCCTGCAGCTTGTGGTAATCTTTGATGTTCAGAAGTCGTGACAGCTCATAAATTTGTGGTGGCAGAAACCACAGTTCTCCATGCTGATATAACATCAATAGTTCTTGGGGGTTTCGCCACTTAGAGGAGATTAAATTATACTTAGAGTAACTAATGATGCAAGCCATTGTTTTACCAGGCATTCCTTGACCTCTGATGGTTCTACATGTAGTCTGGGCTGTGTATTCACAAAAGCCATAAAGAAAGCTGTTTCATAGCTGCAAAATAAAAAGTGTTATTAAAAGTTCATAGACATAAAATATGCTAAACTAAAATAGAAAGCTACGGTGAGATACCATCCGATTTTACAAAAATTAATGGGTAATAAACAAGGCTTATACCCTTTACATTTCGGTCTGTTCAGTTAATAGAAACAGAGCTCTTTAATGTAGCTATGTATGTTCCCTATAGACAGCGGCTATAATCACTTACCCTTTTTTAAGAATCGCTGGACTGGCCCACGCTGACCACTCTTGTAGTGCCCATAAATCCGGCACGACTTTCAGTTCACGGCATAACTCTAGGAACTCGCTGGGCTTGTCATGGACGCGTCGTTGCCACGCCTCCTGGTCAAAGTTTTGCTGGAACTGCGCCGACAACTTTTCGTCATTAATTTGTGTTAGTTGCTCCCGAGTGCGACACAAGAGAATACCAACCTCCTCGAAGCATTCGCGCAGTGCAGTTAAACGTAGGATAATCTCTCTGATTTAAAATAGCGTAATGATTAGATGTAATCTCTATGTTGCTGTGTACCTTGAACTGACCGTGCCCAAATTTTCGAGCGTTTAAAGAAACGATCATAACAGCCGTTGCCCTGGGGCGCCAACAACCCAGGCCGATGATCACTGATCAGCACCAGGCGACGCAAGGCGACTTCTGGAACGCCAAACTGATCGAAATACTCCAACCAAGCGACGCTCTCGTCGCCTTCGGTGTCCAGCATTCCACCAGGGAAAACACACTGATTTTGTACCATCGCCGTGGCATCGCTACGTTTCAGCATTAGCAGCTGTTGAAAAGATCAAAGATCAAATTTGTTGTTAACTCCACCTGTTGATTCACATATGTACGTGCGCACAACTTACATTGTATTCGATGGCACCTGTTGATTGCGGCGGCGACACCAAAATGAGGCTCCCCGAAGTACGGTATTGCCTCATTTTATTTTAAGTATTTCTTAGCTGCGCAGAAAAAGAAAACATTTGCCGACTGCAGCAGTTGAATAATTACGTTGCGACGCCCATAAAGCCAAATCCGATAACATGCCGATAACTTTGCGATTATTATTCAATTCGATTACGAAATGATAAGCGATAACGGCAACGGCAGCTATCTGAAACGGGGTAGAGGTGAACTTAATGACAACAACAAATTCATTGCACACAGACTTGCCAAATGTATATTTATTTTGTAATCAACACTATGCCATATACAATGTACATACATGAATCTTAGGCTAACAATAATATTCATGCCATTGGAAATGAAGTACTCTTTTTATGTATACAATCTTGATTAGGTTTCCTTTCTTTAGCGGTGCACAATTGAATTTTTTGGTTTTTAGAAACATAGTACATATAAATCTTAGTATAGAGTTTCCCGTTTAATTGCTAAATGTTTTTACAGGTTGCCTGTGCCATTGTGTGTATGTGTGTGTGTGTATGGTGGATGTGTGAGAAGAGGAAGTGAATTGCGTATTGCTGGGCGTGGTGGGGAATGCAACTAGATTGCAAAGCTGTGATCGATATACCGATTGCTGCTCTTGTGCCAGTCATCGTTACAACAGCAGCTATGCTTTCCATTCTCTCTTGTTTCTCTAATCTTGTTTCTTGTCATCGCCGGCAGCAGCGACAGGCAACTCATCATCTTCATCGCCCTCGTTATCGTAGTCGGTCGGCTGCTCACCGTTACGCAGCAACTTGCCCACATACTCGTATTTCTCTTTGAACTGCATGTCCCAGTCGCGAATCGAGTCCATTTCCATGGCGCCTAGATCGCTCAGGTCATCGTACTCTTCCTTTTCGTTGGCCACCACATTGAATGTTGCCAAATTACGCGATGCATCGCGTCCGGCAAATGTAGCGTATGGCCCTCCTGGACCGTAGAACCGTTTACCCTTTGTGACATCATATACGTTTCCGTTGACCGCAACCAAGACACGACCATCCGGCTGATTGCCATCGTAGGGTCGCAGCTCCTTGATCGTAAAGTCTCGACGAAGCTTCGGCAACTCGGGCTCCGCCTGTTGTTGTGACAAATCCCGGGCGCCGGGACCCTCGGTGCGATCACGCACTATTTTGTAGACCAGGAAGATGATGATGGAGAGCAGAGCCAGATTCATGGGACTGTAGAATATTTCGCGAAATGCGGATGCCAGAAACGACGACGACTCGACTGTTGCATCAGCCTCAATTGTGTTTTGCGTTTCCATATTTATAAAGAGTATTTTTTTTACCTCCCACGCAATAAGATTGATTAACGAACTTTGCACACGTTTGGCTGTCGTTTCCTCCGGACTTACGTCTTTGTATTTATGAGATGTAAATTGAATATGTGGTCACACGAAATATTCACGCACTTTAATCGCGTATTTATTTATTCACAATATGTTCTTTCTAGAACAATATTTTTCCACCCTGTGTACCTGTGCCTGCCTTAAACAGCTGAATGGTAGAGTACAGCTGACAGCAAGAGAAAAAAACCAACAAGCAAGCAATCGGTTATCGGTTCTTTTATCGGCACTTGTTGTTCCTAAGCAAATGAGTTTATCAACACTGCCGCCGTTTCAAAGTCGTGCACAACGGCAAATGAGAACGGCCGATTAAAGTGAAACAACCAAATTAATGACGGTTTGGCGCAAGTCAAAAAAAAAAAAACAGCAAAAAAAAATGGTTTTCAGATAACTTTAGAAGCGCACAACCACGTGCGACACTCAACAACGACCGGAACGATGCAAGTACTATATAACGGGCATTAAATTCAAATTGGAAACACATCCACTTACAGCTTCCACACCGAAAGCAACATGAAATTATTTGTAGTAATCGTCTGGCTGGGCTGCATCTATGCAAGCAACGCTGGTGCGAGCGACGACCATAAAATTGAGGAGCTGCTGAAGGAGAATACCAAGCAACTGGCCTATACACAAGTGCTGGTAGGGCACGTTGTTACCACAAATAAACGGATCCAAGAGGGTATTGAGGACCAACAAGTGTCGATAGTGACCATAAAGAATGTGGATGCACTCTTGGTCAAACTGAATCAATTCCTGGACGTGCAGTCTGTGGTAGTGCTGGAGGCATTGCAGAACATAACGCACAAGTCTGGACAATACTCCGAGCGTTTATCCAAAGATCTCTTCGGTTTGGCCCGGTTGCAGCTGGTAACGCAGCAGCAAATCGTCAATCTGGAGCAAAAGATGGAAGCCTACCAGAAGCATGTGATTCGTAATGCTCGCAGCATTGACAACAACATCTTAGAACTGACCAAACTGATCACGCGTGCAGTAATGCCACAGCTCGATGGACTGCAATGCTCTTTCAACAGCCTGGAAACGTCACAGATCAACGTGGAGGTAGAACTTAAGGGTCTACAACGCATCAAGGATGTCAACGAGGATACAAACAGCAAGCTCAACACTCTGGGCGAGCAACTGTGCAGCCTGAATCGTACTCAGCACGCAGGTCTCACTGTGCTATCCTCGGCAGTGAAGCAACTGAAGCCGTTGAGTGCCTGGCACATTGAGAGCGCTTTGCGAGAACTAATCATATCTCAAAAGCGCATCGAGCTAGACTTGGAGGAATGTCAGAAGCAATCGCCTCCACCCTACGGCATTCCCCAAAGTCCCGATTCTTATGCTCAGTCGCAGTCTTACGAGCCGCAGCCAGCCAGAGTGCACGCTCGGACGCAATCTGGAAAGCAAGTTGACCTGGTACAGGCCTGGAGCATCAAGGAGCCGAGTCAACAGAGTACGTTTTAATCGCCTGCTTTTATCTATCACAACTAACCTTTCTGTTCGCTTAACAGGCACAAGTTCTAGTTCCTTTTACGCCAGTGCCTATGCAAGTGCTCCTCAGTCGAAACCAAAGCCTCCCGCTAAGCCGTCGATTCCAAGCTACAGAAATTATGGAGCCAGTCCCGCCAAGCCCAACCTTGAACATTCGGTGTCCTGGCAGCAGCCTCTGCCCTGGGAAAGCTACGGCTCAGCGCCAGCTCCAGTACCAGCACCAACGCCTAAGCCCAAAGAGTCGGGATCAGGACGTAAAAGGCCAGCACCCAATCCAAAACCATGTGCTCAGGACCAATCACCCAATCCGAGTCACTACGCACCAGCAACCAGCTATGGACCACCGTCGCCGCCACAACAGTCCTATTCCCATCAATATCACCAAAAGGGCTCCAAACCCGGTCAAGCCATATCCTGGTACAGCGTTGACGCTCAATCGGGCAGCTATTAACGGATTTTCAATCCATAGAAAATGAACTCTCGTCGCTTCTAAAACTAAATTATATTTCCCTTTTAGCCAAATTTTACTCCACTTAATAAATATTTATCACAATATGGAATAATTATGAACACAGTTAATTTTCAATTTAAATGCATATTAGTTGGCAATTATATGACTTAAGAATTCAAGTATAACTTCATAGGATTTTAACTTCTTTATCATCAATTGCAGCCTAGTTGATGACATGACATGACATTGAAATCTCTAAAAGGAAGTTTTTGGATTTCTCTACATTCAAATATGAAAGCAAACTTATCTATGTTATGCAAAACTAATTATAGAAGATTTGTATTATTTGATTGTATTCGTATTCAATTATATTTTATTCTATTTTTTAAATATATTTAAAATAAACATTAATATAACTTTTTTTGTGATGTAGTTGACAAAAACCTTATTCTAATTTGATATTTATGTAGTATGTCTGACTCTTAGTCAGCTTTTAATTGTATGACATGTGTAAGTGTCAGTGCTCAAGGCCAGATGGAAAAATCTCTGGCCCAATAAAGTATTTGGTCAACCTAAATATATTTTGTCATGCCATATTTGAGTACGTTCGTTTAACTATGTTTGTATGTGGATAGCATGGCCAATGAAATGTTGACTTCACATTTAATTTCTATTTTCTTGTTCATAGGTAATATTTTGTTAAGCGGCATCTAGTTCAATATGATATAATTTTTGTGTTTCTCTTTTGAACTTCACAAAAATAATCAAGTATTAAGTAAATACAAATAAGAAAGCTAGAGTCGAGATTGCTCGACTGTGAGATACCCGTTACGCATTTTGTGAGAATGCATTTAGAAAATATACCGAAAAGTATATTGGTGTGTGCTATCACTAATCATACAACATATGTTGTATGATTAGTGGTGCTATATAATATCCCGTTAAAAATAAACCATAACATACCATACATTCTTAGCAAAAATAATTAATTTTATGCAGCTGCAGCTGATTTTTGCACTATATATTTTCTTCTTGAATAACTTGTAAGTTTTTCATCTGATCAGAACCAAATTTTCTGAATGCATTTCGACTCTAGATATTATTATGGGTAATAATCGTGATTCTAGCTGTAAGATTTTGCTTGTTATTCGTTTTTTTATCGTTTTGAGGGGCGAAAAAGGGCGTGACCAAAATTTAAAACAAAATTGATCTGCGTGCAAGAATAACACGTGTTTCGAAAAATAATAATAATAGTAATAAACCAGTGTAATTTGGTAGTTTTAGCTCTTATAGTCTCTGAACTCTATGTGACAGGCAGACAGTCAGACGGACATAGTTATATAGATCCGTCTGTTGACACTGATCACGAATATATGTATATACCTTATGGGGTCGGACATGCCTCCTTCTGCCTGTTAAATACATTTCCTGTTGTCACTAACTTAACCCTTCTACCCTATGGGTAGCTGATATATAAACCAAATTGTTTTAATGGCATGCGTGTAAGAAATAGTTCTTCAACTGGAGAAACATCCAACATTTTAAATTGTGTTAGACCGAACTTAATATTATAATCAAAATTAATAACATACTATCATATCGAACAACTGTGACGTAGTTGACTTTTAATAATTTGTCTAAATCCGAACTTTTTTTTTTTGAGTCAGTCATAGCTTCCGAAAACTGCACAATTTGGCACGTTTGTTTTGACCAAAGAGGCGCTACGAAACTTCCAAACTATTTATAGGTTTATCATCTAAGAATGTACAGACGTGACTCAACAAATATTTGCACGTTTTAATGTGGTGTCCAAAATGTCGTTGAACCAATTAAATTAGATAAGACAAAAGGTCGACTTGAGGTTCGGTCTTGAAGATGATACCATGGTCCAACAGATTCGATAGCTTGGCGCACATGTGATAAGGCCGGTTTATACTGGGTCAAAAGCGATTTCTAACTATCATCAAATGGACTATAAATAGCATATACTTCTTGGTCCGAAGCACTTGGAGACTGATTAGCCCAAAGACAACCTGACACGTGCTACTCGGCGGTCGTTTTGGCTATTTAAACTGTAACCCATGACACCAAAAGGCAGTTGTGGGATCACAGTCGCAGTCAAACCATGAGAAGTCAACTATTCGTACTCATCATCTGCCTTGGCGCAGGCGCTGTCTTTGCTCAGGACGAGAAGCTTATTGCGGTTAGTATTTCGCAACTCCTTGAAAATTTAATTTTAACAAATTTAAATTTATTACTTTTAAGATTCAACCGCCAAGGGGTTCAGAAAGAGCTAATTGCGATCCCCAGTTGCATCGCATTTTGGATGTTCACACCAAGAAACTGAACGACATTGACATAAATGTACACAGCATCAGCAACGCACAAAAGGGCATTGAGACCAAGATAAAGGTAATTTCACGTGATCTTGCCGAAATTGAACACATTGAGAATGGCGTTAAGAATTTGGAGAAGCTGACTGCGGACAATTTCAAGACGACAGCTCAGGGCATCAAGAATCTGACGAGCACCATTAAATCCGCTGAGAATCGCACAGATCGCGCCATTCTTGGACTGAGCAAGGCTCAGCAGGAGTTCAAACAGGTGTTGATTCAGGTGGATGCCAAACAAAACAAATATGAACGTGATCTCAACAATCTGGCCAAGTCATTGACTGATAACCTTGCGGGGCTCGATAATGTGCTCAAGAAGTCGGTGCTCGAGGGCCTGCTGAAACTTGGACAATCATTCAATACATTGGTGAGCTCACACAGGCACATTGAGAGCAAGATCGGCTACTTAGATGAACTGGCCGCATTGAGTGGAATTACAGCCAATAAGATGCAGCTGTTGGAACAGGGTGTGCGCTCTTTGAATGTGTCGCAGCAGCTTCAATTGGCCGCTATTGGCGAGACAGTGCATCAGGTGGGTTCCACCACTTGGCAGATTGACAATAAACTGGGAGTGCTGCTCAGCACGCAGAAGAACATCGAACGAGGCCTGGAGCAGTGCAAGAAATGTCAGCATCATCCAGGCAAGAATCAGTACGATGCCCCAGAGCAACACGAAGAGTCTTACGCTGAGCCCAGCTATGTTCCAAACTACGGGTAGGTTTAGTATATGTTTCCCAATTGCGCTAATTAACGTTTGTCTCTCTGCTTATAGACACAAGAAGGCGGACAAATCATCATCGAACTCTGAGTATGGCAGCGACTATTCCAACACCAACTCTGAAGAAGCTACATATCTCTACCAGCTGTGGTACGGCAAGGATAAGAAGTAGTCGCCTCTATTTATTCGTCAACAAATTTCCATTTATTTCATCTAACAACAATTACGTTATGTTTCTAACTATTAAATGCACTTTCACGTTGAGCCTCATATTAATTTGCCGTGTTGTCCACGAAAATCTGTTTAATAAAAGTATATATTTGAAAACCTAAATGATTCAACTTGCTTTTATCAACAACCAATTTATAGAGTTCTTGGATCAATGGGATTGACTTGACCATCGGCAGGATCAAAATTAATTAATAGCTGCGACTCGTGTTGATTTTTGTGCTCTGACCGATGCAGATTCTTTTTGGCTAGAGCTCGAAAAGCTTCTGTGGATAAACCCGTATCGATTTTATCCGAGGTGAAATCGGGATTCTCAGGATACTGATCGTCGCCAGGCAGCAAATGCACCAATCCATCTGTGCACTTATACATCACAGGATATATGAGCACCGATCCCTCGCCATCACGATGCTGAGCAAACTGACGCAGTTGCTCTAGCGACTTGAAGTTGAGGAAACGTGATAGTTCATAGAATTGTGGAGGTGGCAGCCAAATCTCCTTTCTTAATGAGCTCTGCAGATAATCCAAAGGAGAATGCCACTGCAACGAAAGCATTAGTTAGTAGGAGTTGTACAAAATTCGGTATCTAACTTACGTCATAGGCTTTAACCTCATTGACTTCACTCAACACATTAGGTTTCTCGTTGAGTGCCGTCAGATAGAAGGCAGTTTGGAACCGCGTTTTGAATGTGGATGGTGTGCGCCAGGCGCTCCACTCGTGTAGCGACCAAAGGTCGGGCATTACGTCCAGCTCGTCGCAAAGCGTTATAAACTTGCTAGCATCATTGTGCACCTCATGTTGCCAATGCTTGCGATCAAACTGCTCATTAAATTGAGCATATCCCTGAGAGCTGGTCCATGTTTTGCGATCCCGACACAGCAAAATTCCCATTTCCTCGAATGTCTCACGCAAGGCAGTTAAACGCAGAGATAAGGCGCTGCAATAAATATTGAAATCTAGTTATTATTGTGATTATGCCGTTAATGAATAGCGTTGTTAAATTTAGCAGCTCTGGCTTACAAAATACACTTCTTCATTTAACATTAGGATTTACACGAGTTTTCACACAAAGATTGGCTTTTATAGTCTTTGATATATACAAAGGTATTCATACGGACTCACTCACGATCCGTCCGTAGCAATATTCCGATGGCCCTAAATTATAATAACCCTCTCCCCTTGTGTGGCGTGAATAGATGCTCAGACAATTGACTCACTTATTGAGCGTCTGATCGGCTGGATTTAAGGCCTCGATTTGGATGGCCTGGCAAAACTCTTTCAATTTAGAAGCCCCAACATCGTGACGCTGAAAATGTTTTAGCCAAGCTGGCGAGGCATCTGTTGCTTCACAAACGCCACCAGGAAACACGGATGAGTCCGGCATAAAACTGGACTTTGATTGCCTTGTGAGCAGCAGCGCCTGCAATTTACACAACCAATTAAGTAATTTGACACAATTAATCGATATACAAACATTGTAGTCGTAATTGCGGGAAGGAGCAGCGCTCTTGTCCTTGGCCAGGAGTATTAAGCTGGCGGATTGACGTAATTTCGTTGTCACTTGCTTTGCCATGATTTCGATAACAACACAACAGCAACCAGCATCGATGAATTACACCCACCTATCGATCACGATATAAACTATCGGTTGTAGCGATAGCTGTTATCAATTCCAGTTCAGCAGCTGTTTTGAATTCCCGATTTGCGGTGCAAAGGTGAGAAAATGTTGGTTGAAATGAAAGCTGGATGAGCCAAGTTCAGTTGCCTTCATTCAAAATGACAACCACCAAGGAATATAGACCCTCGGCCAGTTTGATTCTAGCGGGCAAACATACATTTCCAGCCAGTGAACAATTCGATTATAGCGTAAGTAAAATATAATATATGTACAACTTTTTATACACACACATATTTTCTGTTCAACAGGTTTTGTTAATTAAGCGCACAGAACGCACGTCTTATGCACTTAACCACTGCGTCTTTCCTGGCGGCGTCTTTGATTCCGAGGCAGATGAATCCACCGATTGGCTGGCATATTTTCATAGCTGTGGCGTGACAAACTCGCAGCTGGAGATGCTCAAAAGTCAGCAATCCTCTGGCCGACCAGAGCTGATGAGTCAAGGTCGCAGTTTCACACGCGACATATCCTTGCGTCTCACTGCACTCCGTGAAGCCTTCGAGGAAGTTGGCATTCTGCTCTGTATACCCGTCTCAAGCTTTATGGAGGATTTGGCCAGCACTGGGCAGCCAGCTCATCTCCTACTGCAGCCATTTGAGCGTGAGCTATGGCAACAGCGTGTCCATGACGATGCTAAACAGTTTCTGCAGCTGTGCCGGCACTTGGCCGTAATACCCGATCTCTGGGCCCTCAGCGAATGGTCCGTTTGGCGGACACCAGCCTCAGCTACGCGCAAATTCGATACGGTCTATTACTTTGCCGCCTTGGAGTCAAGCAATGTGCCTTTATTACTCGAGCCTAGTGAAGTTGCAGCTGCCTATTGGCTCCATCCAGCAGACTGCTGGCGACAGTCTCAGGAAGCCATAATATGGCTGCCTTTTATGCTTCTCTACGAGACGGCGCGTCTCATGAACGTGAAGCGTTGGCAGAATCTTCTGCAGTTTGCCAGTCAACGCAGCAAGCGTGGTTCAACTCTTTTCCAACCGATCTATTATCGCTGCGATGGCTGTTTGCTTGGTGTGTTGCCCGGCGATGAACTTTACTTGGATCAGCCACAGAACATAACCGAGTCCATCATCTTGCCAGAATCAATCAATGATGTTAATAAGCGTGCCAAGCATTATCATCGCTATATCATCCACGGTTTTGACAGAGTCGACTTTGCCTGTAATCTGCCGCCGCTGGATGAGCATTTGGCACTTCAAGCGCAGATCACAACTCGATTCGCTAAATTGTAACATTTCAGCATTTGCAATTAGAATTTTAATAACGTCTTGTTCCAAACTCAAGTTGTATGTTGTATAGTTAGATAGGTCCAGAATATATATTTACATATATGTTTGTTAAAACAAAGACTACATTAAACTACCGCTACTTAGCTCAGCTTTTATATTGCGACAGGCGTGACACAAGTCTTCAGTTGATGTCAATCGTTGTCGGGCACATTGCTCCAAAGCCGCTACATTCTCATTAAGCTGCAGGGTCACTCCCATCTCGGATACAGCACGCGAGTATTCGATGGCCAGCAAAGTGTCGGAGAGTCCCGAATCCAGCATCGATTTGCAAAGTTGGCACGTGGAGCGAGCTTCGCCAGTCGATTGTTGGTTGATGGCCATTTTGTCGCCAGTACGAAAGACAGTGGACACTGTGGATGCAAAATTCTTTTGAAGGTTGCCCACAAATGCTCTAGTCAGATTCTGCAGACTGGCATTGGTTGACAGATCTTTATCATCTCTTTCAAACGGATGCAGCTGTTGTGCATGCACATAGAATTGCACTTCCTGTTTGTTGAGATCCTTAAGAGGTCGCAGCAACTTGATACCATCTGGCAACCGATCATCCAGCAACGCCACATCCAATGCAACGCTGCTACCCCGTCCCAGTGCTATAGATGTGAGCAGTTGAGTGGCCAGCGTTGTGCTTATGCTGGGTTCAAAGACATGGCTGCTTTTCAATTGGGCGGCAACCGCACCAACGAGTGCCTTGCGCTGCTGCTGCTCATAATCCTGGCGTACCGTCAAGCTGCGCAGCTGCTTCAGCTCGCAAATTTCTTTGGCGGCACTGTAATCGTCAAGCAGACACACACTACTTGGCGCTGCGCCAAGCTTCACAGTATGAAATTGAAATGGTGCATAGCGTGTTTTTAGTGCGAGTAACTCTGACTTCTGATCGCTATCCCGATCGTCCACATAGAGCACTTGGGCATTGCAATGCAGCCGCTTGAATGTGTTTTGAGTCTGTGCAAAGTGCAGCATATCCAGCAAGACCAAGGACTCCGCGCTGCCATTGATGAGTAGCAGGACTTCAGCGTTGCGGGGCAGTATCTTGGACGCGCCCAGAGCGGCGCGGAACTTATGCCTGGCGTAGTTGAGAAAACATTCCTGGCATTCGGCGGCTCGAAAGTTTAATTTGTATAGTGCGTTTGAGTTGTTGCCACACTTGTTGCAGTTGCCAGAGCTGATGATGGTGCCCATTGCGGTTGAATCGGGCAGCATTGCATGCGCGGCACCATCGTCGCCAAAGTCGTCTTCGCCAATGGAGCACATTCTTCGAAGTTCGAACTGTTTCGATAGCTAATGAAATTAAACAAAAACACAACCTAAACACGCAACTGGGCGCGTGTCTGAATTAGAGATGGGCTTGTTTTTAATTTTTGTTGTGTGCCCAGGGTTGTTAACGATATCGATAACATGCGCTTATCGAGACAGTGCGATATGCAGCCAACTCGTCTAGCAAGCAACCTTGCGCGCAGCAAATAGTGCAGTGAAAAATACAAAAATAACTATTTAAAACTGTAATTTATTGTAAAAGACTATTGCATAAGTTAAATTTAGTGCATAAGGTATGTGTAAAATGTGTTACCAACATAATTAAACTAGCATAAGTATGGCAAATTTGAGCGCAAAATTTTGGGTGGTCGCTTTGCAAATGTGTGCGCCTGCATGCGTGTGTGTGTGTGTAAGTGTAACTGCATGTTTGTGTGTGTGTGCAAGCAAAAGTATCGGGTAGCAAAATCGAGAAACTTTCTTATTGGAATTTATACAACAAGCGAGGGCTGTCACGATAATGGTGTGCATTTGTGTGTGTGTTGCGTTTGTTTAAGCCAGCTGCTGTCAGTTTTCTGAAATTACATCAATGTTTTCCAGAAATCATACGGATTTGAGTAAGAGCAGTGTCACAAAATAAATTGACCGCAGCCTGCTACAACATCGAAATGACAGTGGTGCCCCTCTTCTAACACACTGCGTGTGATAAGCGCTGTAAATTAAGAAGAAGCAGCAGCACGTTCGTGACCGAGAAAAAACTAATTCAGCGAGTGTTATAAATGTGTTGTGTGTTTTGTGTTATTTACAGGCATTCTAGCTAATATTGTACATATAGTATAAAAGCAGTAAACTCGAAACAAACCCCCCGAGTGGTGGTTAGACAGAGACAGTGCGAGCAGCAGAGGTCATATTAAAAATAAATATATTTTTGGCCCCCTACATAACAACAACAACAACCACAAGAAGCAGCAGCAACATCACCAAGAAGAAGAACAACAACAGAACACAGCAGATCAACGCAAAGACAGTTCACCAAGAGCAACATTCGTGACCAACAATAAAATGATACTAGAGAACTCGGATAAGCTCAAGGATTGGCTGAGCGTTGTGCTCGAGCCACTGTAAGTATTTTGTAAATTAATTATCGATAGCCAGAGAGTCGCGATACCATTGTCTGTCAAATGGTGTCATCGATTAGACAATATTTTAAAACTTAATTATTTAAATATGGAATTTGTCTCTTTTTTGTTGAACAGCTGCGATGCCGACTCCTCAGCGTTGGCGCGCTACGTGATTGCGTTGCTGAAAAAAGATAAATCGGATAAGGATCTCAAACGCATAATGATCGAGCAACTGGATGTGTTTCTCTCAGAGGAGACGACACGTTTCGTTGACCGTCTGTTTGATGCCATTGCCAGCGAGGAATATCTAACGATGCCCGCTCCAATGCCAGCAATGGCTGCAGCCTCCTCTGTCGCCGAGCTGGAGCTGGACCATGATCTGGATGGTGTATCCGATCTGGAGGCTGTATTGGCTGCAGCTTCATCGCCGCCTCCACCCCCGCCAAAAGATAATGTGATAAAGCCCGATGGCAATCAGCAGCAGCAGCAACAAATCAGCAACGAAAGCAGCAGGGAACCCGCGTCCGAGCAACAGTCTTCGATGCAATCTAGCAGTGTCTCGGCAAATGCCACAGATGCACAGCAGACCACAACAGCGACACATAGCAGCAAGCCAGCCTTCGATGTAAGACGCATTTCTCTCGATCTAGCAACACATCTCTGCAATAATAACCTTTACTTTGATTTGCAGCACAAAACCAAAGACTCTTACAGCAGCCATCACCAGCCGCAGCAGCAGCAGATAACGCATCATCATCATCACAGCGGCAGCAGCAGCAGCGGTGGCGGAGTAGCCGGAGGCTTTGTACGCAGCGCTAGTCCGCCCATGCGCAGCTCTGGCAGCAATGCGGTTAGTGGCGCCTATGCTGCTGACAAGGAGAATCAACCGCGTGACAGTCGCCGTCGTCGCGCTTCCTTGCGTTCCCGTTCGCGTTCCCGCTCCCGCTCCAACGAACGTTCGTTTAGACGCTCGCGTTCGCGTGATCGTCGCGTCAACGAGCGTGAGAAGAGCCAGCGACAGTTTCGCAACAAATCGCCGCCAGGCGGTGCCAGTGATCAGCGACACAGACGCAACAACAACAACAGCAGCAACAGCAGCAACAACACCAGCAGCTTCGACAGACGTCGCATCGGCAACAACAACAACAGCAACATGGATGAGCGCAGCCAACGCTTTGGCGGCAGCAACAAAGGACGTCACTCGCCACGCAGTCGCTCCAACTCCCCCGACTCGCGCAACACTCGTCGTGGCAACAATGTAGAACCCGTGGCCGGCCCCTCAGCCTCCGCAGCAGGCGTTGCAGTGCCAGTGCCGCCGCCTGTGGTGCATTCTGTAGCGCCGGTGCGTCAACGTTGCCGCGACTTTGATGAGAAGGGCTACTGTGTGCGTGGTGAAACTTGTCCCTGGGATCATGGCATTAATCCGGTTGTCTTTGAGGGCATTAACAATTCGGCGCTGATGATGTCCATGCGCGAATACAATCCAGACGCCCCTGAAATTTGGGCACGAGGTGGTCCACCCGGCGTGCCCGGCGTGGCTGGCGCCGGTGCTGGCAGCCAGCAAGCATTGCCAGTGCCACCGCAGCCGGGTCAGAACAGCATAAATCCGTTTAGCGGCAATGTGCGCGCCTGTGCACCCATGGGTGTGCCTAATCCAGCGGACTATGCACGGAATCCCGGCCAAGTGCCGCCAGTGTCCGCTCCGCCGCCAATGATGCCATTTCCCTTCAATCCCACAGCAGTCACAACACCACTGCAGCGTCAACTTATTCCTATACCCGTAATGGATGGTGGGGTCGGCGGAATTGGCGGCGGCATTGCGGCGGAGATAGGCAAACGGCGCTTTGAGTTGGAGGACAGCGTGGCCATTGCCGATGTGCCCAGCAAGATGCGCAAGGTGCCGATCAACAGTCGGCTGGGACCGCGCGTTAATCCCAATATGCAGCAGCACAACAGCTCGCTGGAGCTGCGAAAGGTGCCGCGAGGCCTGAACACTATTGCCCATCTCAACAATCACTTCGCCAAGTTTGGCAAAATCGTCAACATCCAAGTGTCATACGAGGGGGATCCAGAGGCGGCCATTGTGACGTTCTCGACGCATGCTGAGGCGAATGTTGCTTATCGCAGCACCGAGGCTGTGCTCAACAATCGTTTTATCAAAGTGTTCTGGCACAACGACAACAACAGCAGTGGCGTCGGCGGCAACAGCAACGCCAGCAACATCAACGAGGCAGGCAATGTAAATGTGAATCGGAAGAGTCAATATCATTTGCATAATGTGCCCGCGATGCCGACGCCGAATGCAGACAGCGCCAAGATGATCAGCAACAATGGCCAGCAGGCCACTCCCCTAGGCGAGGCAGGCACCACGAATAATAACACGCCTACATCCACATCCGATCAAGCTTTGGCCAGCACAGCGGCGCCCGCATCGATGCGCCTGAAGCTGAACACGAACGCAGCAGCTGGCGGCAATGCGACGGCGAATGGGGCTGCAGCACGTGGACTGACACCTGCGGCAAATGCTGCGAGCATTCGAAAGAAACAGGAGGAGCAGCAGAAGGCGATGCACCAGCTGGCTAATGGACTGCGCAAGCGGAAGCAGGAGTTGCTGCAAAGCTATGTGAAACAAATGAAGACGGCGCTGGAACTGGTCGAACGCATGGATCAGCAGGATGTGCAGCGTGCATCGACGCTGGAGACGATCAAAGTGCTGCAAGCGACCATTGACAAGCTGCGCAAGGATGTGCATGCCGATCAGGATCAGTTGCAGGCGCAAATTCAACAACAGCAGCAGCAACAACAACTGCTGCAACCGCAGGCTGTCAAGAAAACCAAAGAGCAACAGAAGAAGGAGCTGCTCGACATGGAATTGGAGCTAATTGCCCAGCAGCAAGAGGGCAACGATACAACTGCCATACAGAAACGGCTCGAGGAGCTGCAGCGCACGCTTTCCGGCACAGGAGGCGGACCGGGCGGTGGCGTCGCCGGTGGTGCAAAACCCCCCGGCAGTGGTGCACGCAAACGTGCCACATTTCCCGAAGGCTCCACCCGCGTTGACCGACGACCCAAAGCGATCGTCGTCACTGGGTTTGCCGCCGAAGAGGCCGATTTTGTGCTGGGTCACTTTAAGGTAAATACATCGAACAAGATTATGACATTATACAACACCTCCGTCCAACACGTTATTGCTAATAACTACCAGTAACTCAGATTATAAAAGCAACTTCTATATGATTCTATAGATATGGATAAAGTCGATAATTGCACCTTCTGCCTTCTATTTTTTTATTTTAAATTGATGCCCACTTACGTTTGTTAGTCTCAACGATTGTACAATATTTGCTTAATTTAACAGTTGTGCTTTTAATTAAATTTTTGTTTGTACAAAACAAATAATCGCATGCGTCAAAAATGCGTCAAAAATGTGCAATACAAGTAATTAAAGCCGTTATCTTTGATTTGCAATTATCGACATATTGTATCACGAAGTGGCCATATTTAAATTAACAAGGGTCACATTTCTTTAAGCTATCTGCAGAAACAATTACAATTACAATTAGTTTCGCAACCCATCCCATAAAATGTTCTAACTTTACTATAAGTTCCTTACGCTCGCAAATATTATGCGTAACATTTAGGCAATAGTATCGAAGTATAAAAATAGAGTAGCTTTTTAATTTATTTGTTAACTGAAAATAAAAAAATGAATAATTGCAGCATTTCGGCGAGATATCTAAGCACGATGTTGACCGTGAAATTCCACAATTGATACTCTCGTATGCCACTCGCATCAATGCCGAACAGGCTGTGCTCCGTGGCAAAATGTACAAAGACAAGCTCCTGCAGGTAAGTGCAAAGCATCGCAGAGAAACATTTCGAATTGCTATAATCACACCATAACTATGTAGATATCCTGGGCACCTGTGGTGACGACGCCTGCAGCAGCTGTGCCAATGGGCGCACCGGCTGACAAGTTGCCCAGCTCTGGTATTTCGCCACTTTTAAATGCGGCAACTGGCGATAAACTGGACAACCCGAAGCAATTGATGCAGTCGGTGAGCGAGAGTGAGTCACTGTTGGGTAGCGATACACTGCCTGAGCTACGTCTCGAGGATGAAGAGGAGGACGAGGAGTCTGAGGATCGTTCCTGGCGTCGTTGATGCAACGCCCCGCTGCGCTTCTTCTAGTGCGGGGAGGCTAGCCCCATGTGGCTCATATTCGTTAGGCAAAGGCAAAGAAGCATTATTGTATTTCTATTTGTTGTTATTCTATATCTAAAACTGCGCGCATGCAAAACATGGGCAACATGTAAATTGTATACACAAAACACAAGCGCTAGTGCTGTACAATATTCAAAACGTAAACTAAAAGGCAAAAAAAAAACATCACGCCTGCAAAAAAAAAAAGGTTTGCCACACAATACATATGCAATTGTTTTTGTGTAGCTCTTCTGCTAATCCTAAAGGAGATTCAACCGTAATGGTCTTAAATTAAACGCTCTTACTATTACTAATATTTACCGAATATAAGTTATATATTTGTATGTACCATATATGCTTATACGTATGTACATCGCATTCGATATACGAATGGATTTAGGGTTTAGGCTAAGCGCCCACTATATAGTCCATAATTAAGAGGAGCAACACTAACGAACAACATAAGAGAACCATGGAACAGGATCAGAATCAACAACAGCTAAAACAACATCTACACAATTATGCGAGTGTTATATAAATGCAACTAATGCATTGATTAAGCATCTTATATAAGGTACTTCTTTGTATTTACATATTTTTCCCGCTATCATTTATGTTCAGTTAAACAAACAAAACAAAAGAAAAAGAAAACAAAAAACGAAAAACATGCAAAAAAATTACTAAACAAAAAAATGGTAAAACAACAAATCAAAGTTAAAACAACAAACAAAAAACAAATAGCAACGTGAATACAAAAGCAAGTTATATAGAGAGTATAAAAAATAAAGTAAATAGTTTCGTATTTGCTTTTAATTTCACATAAAATACAAAATTGTTTTATTTGAACGTGGGAAATGAAAATGAATGCACTTGGCAAATCTACCGATGATAAGGTGGCTGTGATAACGATTACGTGTTTTGAAGTTCAAAATTTGAACTTCACCCCCCGGGTCCGGATTGTTATAACACAATATTAAATAATATAATTATACAATAATTTGGGTTTCCAGCTAATCCTTCATTACATTTTGTATAATTAATGGATTAAATTTAATGAAATAGCTTTGAACACAACTTGACGTGCATAGCCACGTACAATTCTACAGTTTGTAATAAATGCATATATATGTACATATACATATGTTAACAGTTAAACAGCACATCAAACAGGCTTTGCGCGAACGAGAGTTAGTTCAGAGCTTGGACTGAGCAGCGTGTTGAGATTTCCTCTTAATGAAGGCATATGCCTGATCATAATGGGGCTGAGAAGCTTCACGTACACGATCCAACCACTTAGCTACCTTAGGAAACTTCTGCTCATCCACAGTGTACTGACACAGCTTGAGCTGCTCAATGTCGGATGATGCGAACAAGTCCGCCACTGTAAGTTTTGAGCCCGTCAAGAAGCTCTTGTCCAGCCACAAGCGTTCCAGCAACTCCAAACTATTGTCAACATTGTTGATATAATTCTCAATTTCCTCCGGTTTTAGCTTTGGTGTAAAGCCATTAATGGGGAAAAGCCAACCATCTCGAAAATACTGTCTGCAAGGCAATACCAAGTTTAAATTTTGCCATTCCAGAGACTCATCTATGCGTGCCCGATCCTTTATCGCTGTAGGATATAGTTGCTCGGTCAATCTCTTCGTGTCGGACAGATAGCGAACCATGGCAATACTTTCGGACAAATGGAAGCTCCCATCCACCAGGGCGGGCACTTTTTGGAAGCGGTTGATACGCTTGTACTCATCGGACAGTTGTTCTTGTTTGCGTAGTGCCACAGGGCAATCTTCGAATGGCGTTTTGGCCAATTTCAAGGTAAGCCAAAGTGCACGCGAAGGCGGCGAGAGCAGATCGTAGTAATACTTCATTGCTGGCGCCATGTTGATAAAATAAAATCACCAAATTTGTTTGAGCTCATTCAAAACTACTAAAGTACAAAGATCAACCATCCAACAGCTGTTTTTTTTTTTAAATTAGATTGAGACGATAATTGGCTATATCGATTACTTCGTGCATTGATAATCGTCATGGTGAAATAAATCTTCCTTGGTTTTGTCATCTAATAATGAATATCCTGCTTGGGGCGAGAATAAATACCTGCTAATTTTTTAATGTTTACGAAGTATGCAAAATTGAAAAAAAAATTTG
The DNA here is from genome assembly GCA_963583835.1 of Drosophila immigrans. NCBI lineage: Eukaryota > Metazoa > Arthropoda > Insecta > Diptera > Drosophilidae > Drosophila > Drosophila immigrans. The sequence goes on along the minus strand of OY757143.1, from coordinate 18,575,472 downwards.
ATCAAATAGATTTTTTTGTGTTCATTTCGCATTTAAATCGATAATCAATGTGTGAGATGAGACTTCCAAGGTTTTATCATCTCTAACAAATATGCAGCTTGTGGCGGGAATAAATCATAACATTATTCAGTGCCTTCGAATTAATTAATGTTTAGTCTTTTAAAATGTGTTCGGTATACGAAGTGTACGCGTTACTTCTACAGCACTAAATCCACGGATCACAAAAATATGAAGTTTCTCAATGTGGCTGAAAAGAACGACGCGGCCAAAACCATCGCTGGTCTTTTATCAAACGGAGCTGCGCATCGGGTAAGCAACAAGTAGAATTTCTTAATATGTATTGGACAATAATGCACCAATCTTTATGGCAGCGCGAAGGCTATTCGGTGTACAACAAGATTTATGACTTTGAGGCTCAAGTGCGTGGCCGCAATGCCAAAATGGTTATGACTTCCGTCTCTGGTCATTTGATGCAGCTGGAGTTCCTGGTCTCGTATCGCAACTGGCGCAGCGTGGATCCACGATCGCTGTTCGATGCGCCCATACGCAAGACCGTCGGCGAGGACTATCAGGGCATTAAGCGCACTCTGGAACGCGAAATACGCGGCTGCCAAGGCTTAATCATTTGGACGGATTGTGATCGTGAGGGCGAAAACATTGGCTACGAGATCATTGAAGTGTGCCGCGCCATTAAACCAAATTTGACCATTTACCGCGCCAGTTTCTCAGAGATTACCACGCCCGCAGTACGACGTGCGTTGCAGCAACTCGGTGAGCCGGACAAAAGGCAGAGCGAAGCAGTCGATGTGAGGAGCGAGCTGGATCTGCGCACTGGAGCAGCGATCACGCGATTTCAAACGATGCGCTTGCAGCGCTTGTTTCCTGAGAAGATTGCCGACAAGCTCATCTCCTATGGCAGCTGTCAGATCCCTACTCTGGGCTTTGTGGCCGAGCGATACAAGGAGATCGAAGCGTTCGTTTCGGAGGCATTCTGGAAAATCAGAGGTAGTTACTTCACAGCTTTATTAGTACAAGTTTTTAATGGGATTGCTTGCAGTGCTACACACCATCGAAGAGCTGACCGTGGAGTTCAATTGGGCGCGCAATCGACTGTTCGACAAGGAGGCTTGCGAGAACTATCTGCTGCTGTGTCTGGCGGAGCCAGAACCGCGAGCCACAGTTGAGAGCGTCACCGTCAAGCCCAAGCACAAGTGGCGACCCACGCCATTAGATACAGTGGAAATGGAGAAGCTGGGCTCGCGTAAACTGAAATTGTCTGCAAAGGAAACCATGACCATAGCCGAAAAGCTGTATAGCAAAGGTCTCATAAGCTATCCACGCACCGAGACCAACCAGTTCTCAAAGGAATTTGAGCTAGCGCCGCTTGTCGAGCAGCAGACGGATCACGGAGAATGGGGAGCGTTTGCACGTCGTGTGCTCGAATGGGGACCAAATCCGCGCAATGGCAACAAATCGGATCAGGCTCATCCACCGATACATCCCACCAAGCTGGTGACAAGTGAGTTTAGCTGCCACTCGGCATTGAAACATCTCATTTGTTATTAAATACCCTTCAGATCTGCAGGGTAACGAGGCGCGTGTTTATGAGTTGGTTGTGCGTCACTTTCTTGCCTGCGTCAGCAAAGATGCCGTTGGCTCGGAGACCATTGTCAGCATTGACATTGCAGGCGAGAAGTTTACTGCGAATGGTCTGGTCATCCATGAGCGCAACTATTTGGATGTCTACGTGTATGACAAGTGGAGCGCCAAGCAGATTCACGACTATAAGCAGGGCCAGCGCTTCGAACCCACCGAGATTATGCTGCATGAGGGCGCCACAACAGCGCCGCCTCTGCTCACCGAAGCAGATCTTATAGCGCTGATGGAGAAGCATGGCATTGGCACAGATGCCACACATGCCGAGCACATCAACACCATCAAGGAGCGCGGTTACATTGGCGTCGTGGATAAGGGCGCCCTCATTCCCGGTGTCATTGGCATGGGCTTGTACGAGGGGTACGATGCCATGGAACTGGCGCTGGCCAAGCCGCAGCTGCGAGCCGAATTCGAGGCGGACTTGAAACGCATCTGTTTGGGCGAAAAGGATCCAAAACAGGTACTGCGCGAGCAAGTGGCAAAGTATAAGCAGGCTTATCAGCAAATCACCGACAAAATCACCGCCATGGATGCCAAAGTATCGCAGCGTTTGAACGAAACTCCTGCGGCCACAGACGCTAGTAGCACTGCACCAGAAACGAACGCCAACATGATACGGGAGCTTTTCCAGTGCCCCAAATGCGATGAGGCGCCGTTGGCGCTGAAGCCCAAAAAGAATCCGGGCAGCTTCTTCATTGGTTGTCTCAATTTTCCCAACTGCAAGAACGTGGTGTGGCTGCCTGAGGAGGGCAAGGATTATACAGTGCTGGATGAGTGCTGTGCCCAATGTGGCGATGGCTATCACATGCTGAAATTCCGCTTCAGCACCCCCTACTATCGTGGGCTGTTTAATGCCCCCAATGGCTGGTACAAGACCTGCCTGCGCTGTGACGAGTTGTTTCGCAGCACCTTCAACATCAATCTAGATCAAGTAAAACGTGTAGGACGCATAGTGGCACAAGTGGGCCGCTCAGGTGGCGGACCAGGTCCGGGACCAGGTGGCGGTGGATCTAGAGGAGGCGCAGCTGGCAGTACAAGTGGCTGGGGCACTGCTGGAGGCGGTGTCGCTTCCAAGACCACAAAGCCAAAAGGAAACACTGCCGCCAAAACCACAAAGAAAGCTGCAGGCGCAACTGCGATCAGAACGAAGCGAAATAGCAAATCCGAAGCCACAACAACAACTGGCAGCATTAGGGGCTACTTTACCGATGCCATAAACTCAAGAACTGCCAGTTTGGATGGCTTCTTTGACAGCAACGATGGCTTCGAGGAGCAACTGCTTGCCGCCGCCGCTGTTGCTGAGTCAACACAGCCTCTGCTAGCAGATGAGCTGGACGACGATATTGCCGCGGCCTTTGCTGCCGATGATGACGCAGACTTCGAGGCGCTGGTCAATGCTGGCAGCAGCAATGGACAGCCACCTCCCTCACCGCCAGCAGCAGGCGAGGCGCTAAATTTAGACGACAGCTTGACGCAATGGATGCGTAAAAACTACGAAGCCGATGAGAGGCCCATGGTGTGGGGCAGACAAGCACGTGTCGCTGCCGAAGCTCAACCGGCGCCTAAACGCTTGCGTCTCAGCGATGCCACAACGTCAGTGGCCGCTGCTGCTTCTAGCTCAGTGGTTTTATGCAGCGGCTGCCATCAGCCGGCGCTTCAGCTCACAACACGTGGCGCGGGCCCCAATCAAGGGCGACAGTTCTACAAGTGTCCCAAGCCGCTGCAGTGCAAGTTCTTCCAGTGGGCTGATGAGCAGCCGCCAGTAACAACAGCGGAGAACACTACTAGCTCCATGGAATCTGATTCAAGGGGCAGCGAAGCAGAGCAATCAAGAGCAAGAGGGTCTCAAGACTCCAATACATGGGGAACGGGTGGAGCTATAAATCGCAATAATTCCTGGGGAACTTCACAGCAGAGATCACAGGATTCTGATACTTGGGGCCCAGGTGAATCAGCAAATCGAAGAGGCAGCGCCTCGAATGATACAATATCATGGGACAGCGGTGGAGCTCCACAGCAGAAGTCAAGAGGTTCACAGGATTCCGATGCTTGGCGCAGAGGGAACAGCAACGCTGTTAGTTGGGGATCAGGCGGAGCAGCAAATCAAAGAGCAGCCACCTCAAATGAAGTTACAAGCTGGGGCAGAGGGAACGCCAAGGAAACTAGCTCTTGGGGCAACAGCAGTAGCAAACCATCCAGTTTGAACAGTTCTCAGCCCAGTCGTAATAACACTACTAAAACTGCCACTACAAGTCGTGGCAATAACTCGAATTCAGCTTCAAGCTATGGCAGCACCAAAATGCGCTCCAATTCCAGCAGCACGGTGACGATCACCCAAAGTCCAAAGCGACCAGCAGCCAATGCCAACGCCAGCTCCAACGATGTCAAATGCAACTGTGGCAAGCCTGCCATTAGTCTGATTGTGCGAAGGGAAACGCCAAATCAGGGACGACCCTTCTTCTCCTGTGCCACGCGCGAAAAGAGCTGCGGCTTTTTCCAATGGGGCGATACAGATGAGAATCAAGGTAACAGCAATTTGCTATGTTATACGGGCAGAAAATGTATTAATCCTTATTCGATTTGCAGGAAACAAGCAGCAAGGACATAAGTCAGCAGCAAGTGGCACGAAAGCAGCAGCAGCAAATAGTGACAATCGGCAAAGTCGTCGTTGTGGATTGTGCCGCGAGGAGGGACACACAAGGAACAAGTGTCCGCGTAAGAACGATTTCGACTACTGAATTGAATAGAAAACACTTGGAACGACAGTCTTGATTAAATATAATTTAAACATTTATTGGAGCGAGCAACAGATATCGGTTGGTTATATAGTCCAATCCTTCCAAGGTTGGGTTAAAAGCGGGTTCTAGCGCGAGAAAAGCGGATATGTAAAATAAGGTACACATTTTGAATATACTGTACATACGATATCGTAAAATCTGACCCATGTACATATATGTATATATATATATAAAAAATAATACAATAATGCATGGGAGCGTTGTTAAAGATAAAAAAAAACTCATTTAGCATAGCGATCGAAGGAAATGCAAAATAAAGTCTTTCGAAATCGCATGTCCTTTGAACTACTATTCAGGGCATACGGTACATTTACTTATCTAATATGATGTATACATCTCGGTTTTTTTTTATATATAACATATATATGCTTAGATTTTTGCCTTTTTTTACATTCATACACACATATTCGTTTCAGTTTAGAAGTTTGTTTAAAATCATGAAATGTTAACTTGGAAAGCTTCCACGTTTAAAGATATATATAATTAATAAATACATCGAGTGAATAAATAGCTAGGATTTAATTTAAGAACATTTAGTTTAAGCTACGCAAGTGATTATTACATACTTGTTTCTCTATTTGCAAATTGCAAACGCGAAAGGGAAATGCATTTGCGAACACACTAACAAAACTCAGTTACGTCGTTGTTATCGTTATCGTCGTTTAGCTTAACGGAAGGCGAACACACATCTCCGAGATACTTGAGATGAAGAATTGAAAGTTTCATAAGTACATACATACACATACAGTATTGATAAGTACAGACTTGGAATTACTTAAGTTTATGGACGAGCACTCGAACTTTGACTGCACGCTTTGAGATGCTTGGGATGGCAGCACAATTTGCCTAGTTGCCCCACATTAAATCTGCATTCGTATGCAACCGTATTTGCCAAAAGAGCTGTGCAACTTTATGAAAGATTACTGCTTAAAATACTATGTTGTTTCATTATTAAGTCTTTAGTTAAATTAAGCTCAGTAAATAAACGATTATTTCTTAAATACCTTTGTTGTGCTATTATCATACCCGGTAACCAAAGGGTGAAGTGACTGACCGTCTGTCTGTCCGTGCGTACGAATTACTAGATCTAAGAGACTATAAGAGCGAGAGAATAAGTTTTGGAAATTTTCACAAATTGAGAAAAAATAAACCAATTATAATTTAATTTCTTGGCACACACGATGCATGCTTTTTTTAAATGCGTTCCGAAATTTCAAATACGATCGGAAAATTAACTTACAAGTCATTAATGAAAACTTGGGTACCGGGTATCTCACAGTCGACCACATTCGCCGGTAGCTGCCTAATTGTTATTCATTACTCGTGTCGTCCGTTAGTCTGTTGCTCAATGTTTCAGTTGGTTTTAAAGCTGTGTTGATTAAACCTGCCATAGATACTACAAACACTTTATGCTGATAATAAGTAGAAGTCAGTGATAATAAGTCAATAAATAGAAAATAAGTCAGTACGTAAATTAGTGGAATGTATCGCTTCAAACTTTAACGGGAAGTTTCTAGGCAAACCGGGCTGCATTATTGAGCTGCATTGGAATTTTTTTGTTTTGTTTTCTCTTTATATTTAGATTTCCACCTCTGGCGTGAACTTGCGTCAGAAGTAGATCTCCTCCTCCTCGGGTTTGGCACGTGGCGCCTGCCCGCTGCGCACTCCCGCTCCCGCTGCTGCGCCTGCTCCCGGCTGCTGCACGCGACTGCTGGTGGGCGTCTGGTTGAGACGATGCTGAGTAGCAGCATAGGCTGCGTAATGCGCCTGCGACTCGCCGCGTGCCACGCTTTGCGTGCTGCCTGTGGCAGGTGTTGTCGTCGACTGCTGGATGATGGCCGGTGAGCTACCGGTGCGGGCATGTTGAGGCGTCGGCGTAACCATCGTTGTTTGGCGCTGCTTGTCGGCCAGCTTGAGCGGGAACATTTGTTGCACGCCTGCGCTGCCTGCGGTGGCAGGTGAGACGCCATTGTTGGAGCTGGTGTTGAAACTGGCCGATTTGTCGACACGTGCGCCTGAGGACAGCGACGAGAGCTTCATTGGCAGCTTCTGTTTGACCAGCGTCGCATTCGCTTTGGGTGCATTGTTCGCGCTCAGCAAATGCACTGGCGGCGTCTTGCAATTGGAGCTGCCACTCAGCCATTTCTCCTTGCGCCGATCAATCGTCGAGGCGGAGACCATCGTTGTTGATGTGGGCGTAGCTGAACCAGTTGGTGTGTCCAGCTCGTAGGCATCCTCTGGCACCGCGACGGGCGCCAAGGACGGCGCCAGCGTGGGCAGCGGTGTGCTGGGCGAGAGCAGCAATCCCTGGCTGGAGAGCAGCTCCATTTTGCGATAGAGCTGCTCACGCTGCTGACGCACATCTTCCTGCTCGGCCTTGATCTGCTGCTGTAGCTGCAACTGCTGTGCCTTCATTTCGGCCAGCTCGTCGAGCTGCTGTTGCTTTTGTCGCAACCAAACGGTCTTCTCCTCCTGCAGCTTGTCCTGCAAATTACGAAGCTCCTCCAGCTGATCCTTGTGAGTGTAGCCCGTTGAGCCGCTGCCACCGCCCCCGCTGCTGTTGCGCGGGCTCTCGCGATACAGCGCCAACTGCAGCTGCAGACTTTGGATGCAGGTCATCTGCTGCGAGATGATGCAGAGCAGCGTGTGCAGGTGGTGCGACACCTGCAGCACCGCATAGTTGTGTTCCTTGCTGTTCGCCGGCAGCGTGCTCGCATGCAGCTGCAGTTGCTGAGGTTGCGCTTGCTGAGACTCTCGCTCTCGCTCTGTGGCCGGCGTCTTGAGCTCACGCTTCTCCTCCAGCTCTTGCAGACGTGGCGTCAACACCTGCAGGGTATTCAACTTGCTGCCAGCCACCTCTCGCCCACCTAGCTTACCGCGTTTCTCATCAAAACCCGCAAAGGTTTCCGCACGCTTCGGAAGCGTAGGCGAGGCATAGAGCACGCTCTGTTTCTCGCCCACGCTGCTGACGGTACGTGAGACGGGCAGCCCCGTGGAAGCGCTGTAAATGCTTGCCGCCAGCTGGCTAATGTCCTGCACGGTGTTGAGCACACGTCGCCACAACTCGGCAGTGTCGCAGTCTGTGTTCACCAGCTCCTTGTAGGAGCCAAAGGCGGCCAGAAAATTGGCTGCGTTGCCATTGCTGTTGTTGGTGTTAATGTCGCCGCTAAAGGGTTGCTGCTCCTTCAGCAAATTGAACTGCAGCATCAGCTTCTCCTCGAGCAGTAGCGCCTGCTCGATGTCCTTCTGCCGCATCTTCTCGATCGTCTCGCGCTTATTCACGCCAATGCGCAGCTTCTCCTCGGCCGTCAGAGCCTCCGCCTCAATAATATCCGTGGCTGGGCAATCGAGCACCGCCTGGCGTATGGTTTGAATCCAGGTCTGTTTATCCTTGGGCGTTTGCACCTTCAGTTCGTACATCTCGGGAAAATCGGGATTAGAGCTGATGATATAAATACCACGGGATTCGGTGCCCGCCTTTTCGCGTATCAACAACTTCTGCAGCGGCACCACTCCCGCCTTATGCTCGGGCGTGAAGAAGGCGTACTTGTTGTGCGCAGAGTTCTCGCTGAGGAAGCACAGGCAATCGGTGAGGACGACGACGAGCACCAGCTGGGTTTTGGCACGTCCCTGCATCAGCGTGGCGAGTCCATCGAATTTGAGACGGCGACGCGACTCCACTCCCAGTTCTGTTTTGCGAAATGGTTTATTTTTGTATATCGCAAAGGATTTTGCATCGACACGCGCATAAATCTCCAGTTGACGCTCGCGCAGCTCCTTCTCCGCCACACAGGCATCCACATCGACCAGCAGCGATTTGACCAAGTTTAAAGCATGCTGCAGCTTGTCCGTCTCCAGCTTATTGTCGCGCGCACTCTTCAGCAGCGGCTCGATGAGCAGCGGATATTTGGTGAGGCGCTGCGTCACAAACAGTATGCATTCCGGAATGCCCTTCTTCTTGAGCAGCGGATTCTGCAGACAGTGCTTGTACCACTCCGCGAAGCTTGGCTCGGCCAAACACTGCTTGAACTGCTCGAGAGCGCTACGATGATTTGCACAGAATTCACCGTAAGCGAGACGCAAACATTGCGCCTGTTCCAGCGAGAAGAACTCCAGCAGAATGTCCGCAATGCTGTCCACGACAAGATTCTCGCGCTGCTTCTGCCGCAGTAGGCGTAGAAAGCAGGTGTGCAGCTCCGTCAGCTGCTGTAGACGCGGAAACATGCTGTGAATGTTGAGAGCGGGAAAATGCCGCTCCAGACTCTCCACGAACACCTTGCGCATGACTATGAGCGTCTGGCAGTGATGCTTCTCGGTCATGATGAACTCATAGATGTGCTCCTGTCGCTTGATTTGCAGTTCTTTTAGTGTTTTAAGCTGCTCCTTGGGCACATTTGGTGTCCAGGAGTCCGGTTCCAGCAGCACAATGCCCAACGCCGGATCTGCGCCCAAATCATGCGCCTCAATCGGTGGCTCATTGAGGAACTGCAGCTCGGCGGCACGTATTAGTGGCTGTTGCTCCTCCTGCTGATGGCTCAGCTGCTGCAGCTGCAATTGCAGCGCCTCGGAGCCATCGCAATAGTCTTGACCTGCCGCCGACAGCTTCTTGCTGTGCAGCTTGCCACTGCTCTCGAGATGGGCGTCCATGTCGCAGGCGTTCAACTGCACACCGCCCACTAAGGACTTCGTCTTGGCCTTTGGCTTCTTTTTGCGAAAGAATAGGGAACCGCGCTTGGGACGCTTCTCTACGTGATCGTAGACCTCGATTTTGGCATGCGAACGCAACAGACTCTGATTCTCATCCTCGCTATCCGTGAGATGGCGGGCTAACGCTTTGATGTCCTCCTTGGCGATGATCGACGATGTCGAGATGCTCTTTTGCAACGGTATCCGACTGATAATCTCAGTGGCCAGACTTCTCTTGGCTGCAATCCGCTCGAAATCTCGTGCCAACTCTGCCTCGTTGAGCGAATGCGTCGAAATGCCTGCAAGCAAAAATAAAAAAACGTTAAGACATTTGTTAACTAACTATTGCATTAGACGGTGAGTTGCCTCTTGGACTTGCCAATGCCATCGGCTCACTGATAACACACACATAGGGACACCAACACGCACACGGACCCGGGGCTCTTGTGGAATGTCTTATCGTAATCGAAACTAACTTCGGCACATTCGCTACACACAATTGCTTAAAATTGGTGCGGCATATAGACGCAATGAAAGCTCTTGCGAGTTTTGCTTAAGATTTTCCGGTCGACCAACCCAAACTAAGTTAACCCATTTGAGTCATTTTATTTTATTAAATTTTTTTAATTCCTTTCATTCATATAAATTAAACGAATGAAAAAGTGTTTGATTTTTAATACCCTTGGGATCTTAATGGCACAAAACTATAATTTTATTTAAAGAATTATAAAAATAATGAATAGAGTTGTGTAGATTATTTTTCATAATTGATACTCTTTTTAAAAACAATTAAATATATGTTAGCATTAAATAAATGTTTGTTCTTTAATTTTTTTCAACATAACTGTATGTATTGCTTACATTTCTTTGCTTCTAACTTAGTTTTTCAGTGCAATTTTTCAGCTTGCACAATATAAAGACTTCGTCGTAAATGAGAAAAGTAGGATTTAAATTTGCGGCCTATCTTAAATGAATTGTTTTTACTTTTCAGACTATTTAATTATTTAAGTGTGTTTTCTATATAAATTCAAATTAAAATGTATTACCTGTTGCCTTTACTTATAGTACATCAAACATAGGTCTAAAATCTAAAATTGCATCTATAAGTTTGTTTCCTAATGTATTTATTTGAAAAATAAACTAGTTCGCAATCATCGTTTACTGTCTTTTAATTAATCGTATGTATATATTTACGAGATTCTAGTATCTTTAAATATCAAGGAATCTTCTTGCCTTTATGAGTAAATCTCATTCGTAGCTTATTTTTATTTTTGGTTTTAAAATTGCTGCATTGATTGCTTTGGCCACTTGCGTAGGCAGAACCACTTTTCGGTTCGAGTTGCCTACAATCTGAAAACCAGAACCACTTTAAATAATAAATAATTTCAGTTGATCTGCTCATCATCGCTCTTCTACACTTTCGTTGCACTTGCAGTGTATTCAAGATGCCGATTTGCAGTCTCAAGTTGTCTATCGTCTATCTACAATTAGCTTCGACTTTACGAGCACTATAAACCCCACCCACTATCCGCAAATTAGCATCATAGTATAACTTTGTCTGTACTCACCGCCAGTGCTGTTGCGAGCTGAGCGGCGCCGCTGCTCAGTGACGCGTATGGTTTCCTGCTCCTCGCTGTCCAGACTCGAGAGACTGACACTCTTGTTGGTGCAATCGCCAGTGGCGTTGGCATCATCGACGGCCGTCCAGGACTTGCGACGATCCGTATGCAGCAGAAGACACTGCTGCGGCGCCGCTGACCACATGACGCCAACGTTCCCGCTGCCGTTGCCAGCATTACTGAGATCGGGCAGCGAGGCGCTCAAGATTGCCGCACTAAGCAGACCATAACTATTTGCTAGGCCATCCTGATGGTGTTGACTGGTCGAGTTCTTCATCTGTTGAACCGTCTCGCGAATGTTCTGCAGCTGACTGAGCGTGTCCTCGAAGATGTTGTTGTATTTGGATGCCGCGGCGGGACTATGCGGCGTTACATTGATGGTGGGTATCATGTTGTTCATGTTCATGTTGTTGTTGTTGCTGCTGCTAATACTATTGACGTTGTTGTTATTGTTGTTGCTGGCTACAATTGAACTCGGAGGAGGCGGTGCATTAATAACAGGTATGCAATAGTTTTGGCTTTCAACGGTGACTCGCGGTGCAGACCCTAGAAGTTTGCCATTGGTGATGACTGGATTGGTTCCAGCTACTCTAGCTGACACGTCGCCGTTGCTGTTGCAATTGGAGTTTAGAAAATCGGTGACCACATCATTGTCGCTGTCATTCTCATCCGCGGCGGCAGCGGCGTTGGCTTCATCTGCTGCTGCTGCTGCATTGTCCATATTACGATGCTACGTTTTGGTATTTTTGGTATTTCTCTATTGTTGTCTGTCATAAAAAAAGAAAGTTTATTAGTACTAAACACCTACACCCGCACACACATACATACACAAACTCACATTCGTACACACATATACACACAGTTACAAGCTACGCACACGTACAAGTGACGCTGCTTTGTATGCAGTTTTTTGACTATTATTGATTTTCTCACCCACACACTCACTCACTTCATAGGCACGCACTCACCCGCCTTGTTGCGCGTTCTAATTGTTGCGCCTCGAGGACAAGTACAACAACAGCGTCCCACCAACGTCCTTGCACAATTCTAAAAACAAGTGGAACAACAACAGCAAACTGTGTAGGAAAAGCAAAGAATGGAAGGTGTACGCCACAACACACAACCAAATTAGCGAAATGTTTGTGTTGCTATTTTCAACATACAAACAAAATGAAGCTAAAGTTAATGAGATTTGCAGTAATTAAACACTATTTGAGACACCACATATTTCTTCTTGCTTCTTGCAGACTCGCCAAACTGTGCGCCAGTGTGACCGCATATGGTATACAAGAAAATAAATATAGCATTGCAAATTATACCGAATGGTGAAAGGTGGCGGAGCGCGCCAATTTTTAAAATTAAATATTCTAATTTTGGTAACATCTTTCATATGGGAATTCAAAACGTACAGCGGCTCTCATTAATGCGATTCACTAAAATATATTTTCTTTATTTGAGTGAAATCACTTTTCTTTGAGCATTATTTTAAGTTAATAGCCGATGAGATATACATCTCGTAAGCGCGAGGGGTGTGTGTAAAAGTAAAATTTTATCCATTGCAGTTTCTAAGCATTCTTTGTTTTTGGAAACCACTTAATTGTATTGTTTTTGTATCTTTACCATTTAATGGAATATTTAAATAACGAATAAAAAAAACTGTACAGTTTTCAGTATACTGCTTCAGATATATCGATAGTATAGTGAGCCCGTAAATACTTTCAGTTATAAAAATACTAAAAAGTACCATAAGTGCTTTCAATCGCGCCTTTTTTGGGTGCAATCAAGTGCAACCAATTTCATATCTCATTGATATTTTAGAAACTTTACTTGTGGTATATACATTCCCACAGGTGTTAAATAAAATAAAACAGCATGTAGAAGTTTTTTTTTTAAGAAACTAAAAGAAATAATTTATAATATAATTTGGTTACCAAAAACATCGTTGTTTGCCATAAAAAATCGATAATTCCGAATTTAAAATACATTGCGATGCATCGATATTACCATCGATACATCTCCACCTCTAAGAAACAGCAAACGTAAAAGAATATTAGCTAGTTTGTAATTGGGAAATTTTTAGTTTATATATATATTACGTGCATATCATTTAGGCTTCAAACTCGTATCCAACTATGCAGGTAAGTTTGGCGTTCTCCAAGCATTGCAACATCGCCGACCACTGCCCCAGACACTCGCTTAAATATTAATGCAATCTGCCGCCATACAGCGAAACGTAGGCAAAGAGACACGCAATCAATTGAGAGTCTACGATCTTCTTCCTGGTTTATTTGTATTGTTTGTTTATGTTCTTTGTTTTTGGTTTTTTTCTTTTTTAATAGTGGGTGCCTAGGCTGCTGTTGCTGGTGCTGGCGCTGTTCTGCAGCAGCGTCATCGTCGATAGCTTCTATGTGCCCGGCGTGGCACCCGTTGAATTTGTACGCGGCCAAAAAATCGATGTGAAGGCGGTGAAAATGACGAGCAGCCGCACACAGTTGCCATATCAGTATTATTCGCTGCGCTTTTGTTATCCCAAGAATGGCACTTTAATCTTTAAGTCAGAGAATCTTGGCGAAGTGCTGCGCGGTGATCGTATCGTCAACACGCCCTACGACGTTCAAATGGCCGAGAATATCAACTGCAAACTGCTGTGCAATCAAAAGGATCTGCCCATCACCTGGAGCAAAGAGGATTCGGCCACGGTAGCAGAGCGCATACAGCATGAATACTATGTCCATCTTCTGGTTGATAATTTGCCGGTGGCAACGCGCATTGTCAGCACCAACAATCCTAATGACATAACCTATGAGCATGGCTATCGATTGGGCCAAGTGGATGGCGACAACATCTACATCAACAATCACCTGAAGTTTATTCTTTCCTATCACATGTACACCAAGGACAAGTATCGCGTGGTCGGCTTTGAGGTAGTTACGGGTTCAGTGAACCACAAAGAACTGAAGTTTGAGGATGACACTTGCAATTTTCCGGATAATCCGCGGCCACAGATTGTGAATCCGTCGGGCGAAACGAAATTGTATTTCACCTACTCCGTGGTGTGGAAGGAGTCCAAAGTGAGCTGGGCATCACGTTGGGACATTTATCTGGGCATGCGAGACGTACAGATCCATTGGTTTAGCATTATCAATTCGCTGGTCGTGGTCTTCTTCCTATCGGGCATACTGACCATGATCATGATTCGTACGCTGCGTCGCGATATCGCGCGCTACAACACCGACGACAACATTGAGGATACGCTAGAGGAGACGGGTTGGAAACTGGTGCACGGTGATGTGTTCCGTCCACCCAAGAACACAAGACTCTTCTCAGCTATCATTGGAAGCGGCATTCAAATTTTCTTCATGGCCATGATTACCATCTTCTTCGCCATGTTGGGCATGTTGTCGCCTTCTTCGCGCGGTGCTCTGATGACCTCCGGCATCTTTATGTATGTGTTCATGGGCACTATTGCCGGATACTATGCCGCTCGCCTCTACAAGACGATGAAGGGGAGGGAGTGGAAGCGTGCCGCCTTCCTAACAGCTACCTTGTACCCGGGTATTGTCTTTGGGTAAGTTGCATCTCTATATTTAAATACAATGCATTTGATTAATTTGGCATCTTCCCATAGCACTGGCTTCTTTTTAAACTTTTTCATTTGGGACAAATCGTCGAGTGGCGCTGTGCCCTTTTCCACAATGATCTCGCTGCTGTTGCTTTGGTTCGGCATCTCAGTGCCGCTGGTCTATTTGGGTTTCTATCTGGGCTATCGCAAGCAGCCGTATCAGCATCCTGTGCGTACCAACATGATTCCACGTCAAGTGCCCGCTCAACAATGGTACATGAATGCCGCATTGAGGTTTGTTTGCTTTGTACTTTTCAGTTGAATCAACAGTGAGACTTTTCCATCTCTTTCCACAGCACTTTGATGGCAGGCATTTTACCATTTGGAGCTGTTTTCATCGAGCTCTTCTTCGTCTTTACGGCCATTTGGCAGAATCAATTTTATTATTTGTTTGGTTTTCTCTTTCTGGTCTTTTGTATTCTCGTTGTTAGCTGTGCGCAAATCTCAATTGTTATGACATACTTTCAACTTTGTGGCGAGGTAAAAACATTTTCCCATACTGCTATTTAATATATGTATGTATAACTCACTCTTGATATTTGCAGGACTATCGTTGGTGGTGGCGAAGTTTTATTGTGTCAGGCGGTTCGGCAGTTTATGTGCTATTCTATAGCATATTTTACTTTTTTACCAAGCTGGAGATTACAGAATTTATACCCACATTGCTTTACTTGGGCTATACAGGTGCGTCTTTAATGCTATATGTGATTAAAGCCATTTCTAATCTTTTACATTGCAGGTCTAATGGTGCTTACGTTCTGGCTATTGACTGGATCCATTGGGTTCTTTGCTGCTTATGTTTTCATACTGAAAATCTATGGTGCTGTGAAGATCGATTAGAGAAGCTTCTCATTTACACAACGCTGCACACCAAACTATCCCTGCAATATATCATTTGATCATAATACTTATTGCCTATATTATAAATATTTATATATGACAGCCTAGCATTATAAAAGCAAATGTCCAAGCCCCAAAAAACAGTCCAAGGCCATATTCTGTTCAAACTCCGGCTCCTCCTCCTTCGATCAACAAAATTTGTGCTATATTTTTCCTTTTATCCAGCTGCTGCGCTTTTCCCACAAATATCCAACAAATCGCGATTTGGGGAACTCGATTACTACATTTCAATAGTATTTTCTTTCCTTGGGGATCACTCAAATCTCGAGTGCATTGCGATAGGACACATTCTAGTAATGCCTAATTTATATTTGTATGTAAAAATCCTAATCTATAAGCTAAAACATAAACACGAAAAATCTAATAAAATAAGCTAAGTATAAATGGCGTATAAGTGATTAAAGTAAATTGATAATTGAAAATGTTTGATTGATATTAGCACTATTTAAACAGCATTCAACTTACCAATGCATGTTGATAACAGTCCGTCAACAGTAGCATAGCAGTAAATTTATAGTTGCACTTTTGTTTGATCGAACTGAACACACCCAAAGCGAACTTGCAACACGACGCAATGCGCATTATTGTTGTGCTAGTTTTCTTTGTTATTTCATTACAATTAACTGAAATGCTTTCTTCTGGATTTTGGAGCAACTATCATCAAGTGAGCAACACTCAGATTAAAAGACTTCAACGAAATTAAAATTACCTTTTCGTGCAGAGACGCGGCGCAACAGACAAGCAGAGAATAATGTCGAATGTCAGTTTCGGTTTGCTAGTGATTATGGATACAATTACCCCGTTGTGGATACATGAAGAAGATAGACGTGGACGAATCTAGAGAATCATAAAATTTCATTTATTTGCATTTGTATTTGTTATTTGAATTGATCAGCTAAAACTATGACAAACTAACTGTTAATTCATTTAATTGTTTTTTTTTTTGTATTTTACATAGAAACGTTTTAAACTAACTTGTAAAATATCTAAGTAGATCAAATCGTATACACATTGCCATATATTCTGAAGCCTAGAGATAATATCTAATCATTCATTTAAGTAAGTGAATGCACATTTACATACGTATTTAAAGTGCGAATTTTGTTTAATGTCTTATTTTGTGTTTAGTTTTGTTTGGACACGACACGAACCCATTCATTGTGAGCATTCATTTAACATAGAGTAGTAGTAGTACAGGGCTCAATCAATATTGCTAGTTGGAATGAGAGTTACTTAAAATTTACACATTAATAACTAAATCCGTTTTAATTGCTGCTGATCTCCATATCGCTCGGGGACTTCTGTTTTGGTGATTGAATCGGTTTACCTCAGTGGGTTCCGATTCCTTAAACGCTAGCGATTCCTTTTCGTTTTACGACTCACATTTCCTTCGATGATAATCTACACATGCAAAGAATTCAAATTAAATCACATCAAGTTGAAAATTTTGATATTGAAATTCTTAATTAAATGACATTTGATTGCGTTGCAGCTGTGATACGATTCCAGAAAATGATGCAGTTTTATGTGGTAAATCAGCATACGATTCTTCAACAATATTGTCGTTAATATGCACTGAGAGAGGCTTTTCAGATTCATTGTATGGGCACCTGAATTGCTGTTCAGTATTGTGGTTTGATTTGAACCAGATCTAGACTTAAGATTATTCAATAAAGAGCATAAATACCTGAAGTATCTGGCTAGCTTCAAATGCTGTGCCCGGCAATAATATAACCGGTGCACTGACATTGCCAGCTTCTACGCAAAGCATGTTGGGGAATTCATCATCGCCAAAGTCACTCATTTCCCGCGAGCGATCGATCCAAGGATTCCAAATGACTGTAAAATTAATGTTTACAAAATAGTATTTAAAATTATACATATACATACATATATTTAACGATTTTTATTTCTTTAATATCATGCAAATTTAAGATTTAATATTTTATTTTGTTTACTCGTACATTTCGGTAAAATTTTAAATAATTATGAGTAATTTCCAATCGGAAAGTACGTAGAAATAGTTCGAACGTATACAAATGAATATTATTTTAATAATCAATTATCTTGTCAACACTACAAGTATTACTATTTATAAATTAAAAGGCTAGTTTCATTATATTCACATCTTAACTTACCCGTATCAGGAAAATTATATTTGTGTAGCCTCATCTTGCGCCCAGAGACCACATTGGTAATCACATGCTCCTGCGGTGTGTGCTGATAGATTCGGTCTGTCCACTCATTGACTGTTACCACCTCGCGGCCTTCCTGCTTATAAAGCATATTTGAAATCCTGGCTCAATTATTAGAACTCCAAAACTTTACCTGATACAAGGCGCCTTCTCGGGTTTTGTCGATGAAATGACAGCCATGCAATCCCGTTATCTGGCATCGTCGGACATCGGGTACCTTCAGATAGGTGTGGAGCAACATATTGAAGGTAAAACTCAGATCTTTACTGGGGTTGTAGACTCCTATGTGAAAGTGTAGCTCCTTCTCGCGCAGGATCAAACGATAAGTGATGCGAAATCTACAATAATTTTGAAAAGTTTGATATTAAATGAATTCTCAGTATTATACATTTCTGTGGTCCTACTGATAGTTCCATATGGAGCGCGTGAACTCGTTGTCCATCAGAGAAAATATCGCCTCGACATCTCCATTGTGAAGACGCTCCGGTGCCCGATCCAAGTGCCAGCGTGTGATTCTAGCAAATCCATGTTGAGGCCCAAAAGACCAAGCGCCAAATTGAGCTAGAAATGAGAGATGAGAAACTATTTGCTATGGGGAATGGGAGCAATAAAAACTTACGAAAAACAAACGGTATGCCACCACGTATCGCCTTCTTGCCATCAAACGATGCCAGTTTGCTGCAAAGGGCGAAATACTCGATTAATTTTGGGAAAGGTTCTGTGGCAGAATGGGCTTTGTCTGGGATTGGGATTGTCTTGGTTATTGTTGGATGAAGACCCTATCTCTAAGAAACTGACAACTGGCAGGCAAAGCTTTTGAGCGGACTAAATATTTTGCAAGCATGGCCAGAAAAACCCAAGCAGACATTCAGATATTTCTGAAAGAACGAAAGAACTTCGCTCCGTTCTCGATGTGAGCCACAAAAAAGTGTCTGGCAATTGCCCACTTTTTGCTCGATGATTCGTCAGTTTCGTTTTTCATTTTTTTAATTTTTTTTGTGTCTTGTGTGTGCGCTAATTTGCCGACGCATCCATCAAGTGGCTGCTGCTCTGACCTGGCCATCTCCCTTTTGTGTGTCTGGGCTGGGCAATTGTGTCATTAATATTGTCAGGATGCAGTGCTCGGCAAAGATGTTGCACATGCAATGGATCGGATCAGTTTGTTTGGCATTTTGGACAGCTCGGTTCAGTACAGATTGTGTGGAATCCACCATGTGGCATTTATTGTGGCAGCTCTTTAAGCATTAGCAATCCTTCTTTAACTTCTGAAGTCTGGTGGTGCTTCTGTTTCAAATTCAATTTCAATTTCTGCTGCTGTTACTCTTTTAGTTTCTGCTTCTGTGGCTGCTTAGCTCGAAGTCTGGTCACAGTTGTTGGCACACGTTAGCTCCTTTGGCTCCACAAGCCGCACACACAAAAAGTGCTCCAGGTTTATGCCGCAAAACTCAACTCGCTGGCGGTTTTTGTGTAGCATTTCAAAGTTCCTCCTCGCTGTTGCCGGGTTTCCAAATGCCAATGAGACGGCAACTGCCAACTGCCAACTGGGCGCAGCAACAACAACAACAGCAACAACACCGACAACTACAAGGAAAAGAAGGCAACGCAATGTGTGCGGACATTCGGATAGACAGTCGAAAAATTGAGAAAAACTCGTCGCAAAGCAAGGAAAATTAGTAAGAAAAAAGTCAATGGCATTGCTGATAAACTGAGTTGTACCTTGTAATATCCTTAAAATGTCTTGTGACTAGATAATAGCTTTTAGAAATGAAATGAAATTATTGTAAGCTTAGCTCAGATTGGTTAATTAAATGTTGCAAATATAAATAATTCAATATTAACATGTTGCTAATGAAATTTATTAAATTTTGATGATATTTTTCTAAAGATATTTGTGTAATGTTAATTTAAAAACTAATTTTTCGAAGTATACCATATATTGGGAAATATTTTCTACCTGCAAGTTTTAGTTTGGATGTACCTCATATAATTATTAAAGTGAATAAATGCGAATAATTATTTATCATTCTCAACTCTCAAACGGATTGTCAATGCCAAGACACGAGCAGCAGAACTGTTGTTTGCCGGCCAATTATTTAATCTGCTCCACTGTGCGCACAACGTAGTCGGTACATGGAACATCATGTAGTCGTAGTCGGGATTTATCGATCTAGATGCCGCGCCAAAAACTCCATTCATAAAAACCAGCACATTGTTAGCCATATTGTTGTTGTTGGTGTTTTTGTTGATAGTGTGAGTGTTGTTGCTGTTCTATAGGAGGACGAAGTAGGCAGCAAAACAGTGAAAAACAACGGCCCTCAATGGGAGAAGCACAAGTTGTCCAGTCCATTGGCCGACCGCCCGTTTGCCTACCTCTCTCGCTCCGTCCATGGCTGCTTGATAGTGCATGTGCAGCAAGCTCTCTCTCCAAGCTCTCTTGCTCTTTCCTTCGCTCTCTCAGTTTCTTTTTTGTGTGTTGCGTCTCTTGGTTCGGTTCGTTGGATTCATGTTGTTGTTGCTGCCGTCGTGTTTTTGTTGGACCATCATACAAAAACATTTTGCCGCCAAACAGAATGGCAAAGCCGGGCTGGCTCTACACATTCTCCCCTCTTTGTCCCACCCTTAATGCCTCTTTGCAGGGCATCCTTTGTGGCCAGCTCTCGTATTTGTGCGAGTCCGTTGAAAAGTTTTAGCAAAACACTTTTTAGGTTGCATGCCGTTAGTTACCAAGCCGTGTACTTGCGTAAGTTGGTTGCTTCGCTGCAGCTTCAACTTCAAACGATTCAAACTGTGGTGGACGTTGCGCTTTGGGCTTAAAGAGCGCGCGCTACTGTGGCGTATGCGTAATATTTAAAAATGCCCTAATTCGCTTACCTGACAAACAACTGCTCCTGATTATTTACACGCCAGGACACAACGGTAGCACCTGGTAAGACAAGGCAAATATATTTCAAAATATGTATTATTTTCAATCATTTTATTTTTTTAAATTATTTTGTATTATTTTAAGTAAATATTTTTCATAAAATAATATTATGTCGTTTCACATTTTATTTTATTTTGCATCTTATTTTTAGTTATCATTTGGTTAAATAAAAATTATAATTGTATATTTTTATCTTATTCCTTAATTCATTTTTAATACATAAATAGATTTTATTCTCCCTCATTTACTCTATATCGTATTTCCGCATATTGTCACATTCAAAACAAATATGTTATTAATATTTTTTCTATGTTTATTTTACTTTTTATCACATCTCATAACTTTTAGTAAAACAAATATATTTTAATTATTTAATAAATTGCTATCCTTTTTTCTCTGTATCTTATTTATTTTCATATTTAGTTGCAATAAAAACAACTGTGTTACTTATTTGATAAATAACTTCCATATCTTTTTTGTGCCTTTTTTGATTTTTTTCTTAAATTGTATACAAATATTTAAATAATTTTATTTTTTCTAAATTGTGCACATTATCTTTTTTCTTTCTTTCTGCATAGTTACTCGCAATTCTTCATTCTCCCAATTTAGTTTAGAACGCAAGGTCTATTTTTCTGATGATGCATGTCTAAAACACAACTTGGACTGACCTTTGCTTCAAGAAACTTTTCATTTTTTTTTTAAGTTTGCTTTATATCATTTTTAAAACTGCAGCACTTAGAAGTGACAATTAAAATAATCGAGATATGCAATATAAGTGGCAATGCTTTCGTAATTAATTCAACATAAATTAAAATCAATCTGTTATTAAAAGTAATCAAGTAAATAATCCAAAGGCAAATCAGCGATAAAGTTTAAATCTATGACGCACATAATTAAACACATTCACATGCATACAATATACGTACATACATAACTACTTGCAAATGTATTCGTTTCTAACCCACATAAATACATATGCAGAGTCTTGTCTGTAAGTGAACTGGCTGACTGACGGGAGTCTGAGTCTTCTGAGTCTTCCAGCTCGAGCTCCAGTACAGTTAGAGCTCTGTGGCCATTGACTATTGGGTGGGTGCAACACAGTTAGTTGTGGGCGTTCGACGAGGCCTGTTTTGGCCCAAGCCAGGTTAACAATTTAAAGTTTTTGCTAGGCAAAAATGTGAGTTTTGAATATTAAGCGAAACACAGAAAAACATAACAGAACAAACATCAAATAGAGGAAATCAAAAGGTGGCTAAAGTTGTACTAAGGCACAAAGCGCACTCGAAAACTTGTCGGAGTCGCGATTGAATTTGCTTGCTTGGTTAGGTGTCTCTCTTTTTGGTTTTTTTGTGGTGGCAAATGTGTCTCTGACTGTTGCTCAAACGCAACGTGGGCAGAGACCGAATGGAACGAGTCGAGTAATTGTTGAAAGTGCGCTCTGTACATAAAACACAC
Organism: Drosophila immigrans; assembly: GCA_963583835.1. Classification (NCBI taxonomy): domain Eukaryota; kingdom Metazoa; phylum Arthropoda; class Insecta; order Diptera; family Drosophilidae; genus Drosophila; species Drosophila immigrans. The sequence goes on along the minus strand of OY757143.1, from coordinate 18,553,618 downwards.
ACGCTCACACACATGCAAGTACATAACGCCTAATCGAAATGTGTCGTAGTTTTGAGTTTTTGAGTAGGAGCCGCAAGACTTGACTGCGGATCTCTGAGGCGATTTGGCAAGTTGCGCATATCCCAAAAGAGATCATTGGGACAACACAGATAAGATATGATACTGAGACTGTCTGGTTACGTGGCCACTTAACCGGGCTGTTGAGTGTTGACTTTAGAACACAACAGAACGTCACAATAATAATAAAAACAAACGCATTCTAACAAGGTTAACAAGGTTGTTAGGCTTTGTAGTATTCTTGATAACCCCTAGAGGTCGCGCGCAAATTGTCGAACGTCAGCAAACGAAGCTCAATCAAGTTGGCGCTTTGAAGCTCGTATCTTTTAAAACGAAAGTCCATAAAACGCTTAACCAATTTAGTTGGCAAAACAAAACAAAGAAACATTGCTAATCATGCGCTAAAAATAACGCCAACAACTTTTCAAAAGCTCGAAGCAACATGGAAACTGAAGATATGAATTTACTGCCAAATTGTTATTGTGTTTTACTTAATTATGATTAATTATTTGCTGTTTGGGAGCAACACACACAAAGATACGCAGATTGATCAGTGATCACTTACCATGCAAGTTGATTGTGCATGTCGTATTATTGCCACGATCCAATACAACAACACTGGTCGCTGCCACGGCAGCCGCTGTCGTGGCCATTTTGGTTTTCAAGCAACGGTTTTTAAAGTGCGTTCTATTCCTTGATCGATCACAAGCTACATGGAATCGTTTACGTATTGTATTCAAGTTTATATTGTATCAGAAACTGTTGCACCTGTAACGTAACACGCAAGGCAAGTTTGTATTTGAGAAAATGCTTTATTCACTTATTTTCTATATGAATATTTTCTATATACACAGTTATATTTGTAAAAAATTATTCTGCACACAAATCAACACATAGCCGGAGCTGCGCACACACACACAAATACACACACGCAAAGGCGACCTCACAAACGCGCGCACTCACATACACATACGAAGCGCAGCTTGAGTTTTTGTCAATGAATAAATACGTAAGGAAAAAACTCGTGCAAAAAACGTTAAGACATAGAGAAGCGCAGATCTCGCTTATGTTGTTGCGTTAACAAACGACCGATTGAAACTAAAAGCTGTTTTCCACATCCAGCTGATATGGTGGGCGACGCAAAGTTAACAAACTGTAGCGAAAGCTCGCGCCAATCAGCTGTTCGAATGCTATCGCGTATAGTCGATAAATAAAATCAACGTGAAAATCGATTGTTGGCCACTGATATGTAGAATATTTGTAATCGATGCTTTTTACATCACTAAAAGAAGAAGCATTCCTTCGTGAAATTTTGGACAATAAAGAAAATATATTATCCAAAATTCACTGCGATCAAGGACAATCACAACAACAAAAAACGAAAAAATGCCGAAGTTCTACAAGCTTGACATCAACCGCACCGAATGGGAAATCCCCGAAACATACCAAAACCTGCAGCCAGTTGGACAAGGTGCCTACGGCCAGGTGTGCAAGGCATTAGTGCGAGGCACCAGCACAAAGGTAGCCATTAAGAAGTTAGCCCGCCCCTTTCAATCAGCGGTGCACGCAAAACGAACGTACCGCGAGCTGCGCTTGCTAAAGCATATGGATCATGAGAACGTGATCGGTCTATTGGACGTATTTCATCCTGGTCAGCCAGCTGATTCGCTGGAACAGTTTCAACAGGTTTATATGGTGACGCATCTGATGGACGCTGATCTAAACAACATTATACGCACGCAAAAGCTCTCGGACGAGCATGTGCAGTTCCTGGTCTATCAGATCCTGAGAGGTCTCAAGTACATACACAGCGCTGGTGTCATCCATCGTGACCTGAAGCCATCCAATCTGGCTGTGAATGAGGATTGCGAGCTGCGAATTTTGGATTTCGGCTTGGCTCGTCCCGCTGAGAGTGAGATGACGGGGTATGTGGCCACGCGTTGGTATCGCGCTCCCGAAATCATGCTTAACTGGATGCACTACAATCAAACCGTGGATATCTGGTCTGTAGGCTGCATTATGGCCGAGCTATTAACAGGCCGCACTCTATTTCCTGGCACCGATCACATTCACCAGCTGAACCTGATCATGGAGGTGCTTGGCACACCCAACGATGAGTTTATGAACAAGATTTCGTCGGAGAGCGCTCGTACATACATTCGATCGCTGCCAGTGATGCCGCGACGCAGTTTCCGTGATGTGTTTCGAGGTGCCAATCCGCTAGCTATTGATTTGCTTGAGAAGATGCTGGAATTGGACGCTGAGAAACGCATCACGGCTGAGCAAGCGCTGGCCCATCCCTATATGGAAAAGTGGCATGATCCCAGCGATGAGGCCACATCGACGCTGTACGATCAAAGTTTCGAGGAGAATGAGCTGCCAGTGGAGAAGTGGAAGGAGCTTGTCTTCACCGAAGTAAGTGGCTTCAAACCGCCAAAGGCTTTCGCAGAACTTTTGCCGCAGGCCCAGCAATAATAATACAACGAAAGATTACCATAATAGGCAGCAGCACAGCACAGCATAAAACAAAGGCGATAAAGTCAATAAATGATGCTACAAATTTAGTTTTTAACTAGCGAGAGTCCAATCGTATTCGTAACTGTTTCTAAAACAATAACGTCACACAGCCTTAACGTCCAGTTCAACTTTTTTTTGGTGTTGGTATTTAAATACTATAAACTTTGCGTATTGTATAAATGTAAATGTTTTATGTTTGTATACTTATAATGTACAAGTCAAGGCAAAGTCAAAGAGCGCTTGGCCTCGGAATTGCCTGGAGAGGAGCACAAGCTCCAAATAATAAATATAAAAGTGCTATTGTGTTTACAAAAGTTCTTCTTTCCAAAACCAAAACTCTTTCTCTTTTAATTACATTAGCAAATCTTCAAGATAACGTTCGAATTCCTGTTCTCGCGACGGTTGCTCTTTGCTAATGTCAAGCTGCTTGCTCCAAATTTGATCATCAACAACTTCGTCGGATTTTTCCGCACCTACGGTTGCTTCATCACTTGAGGCGTCTGTGGGTTTAGTTTGCTGCTCTTCCAGTTCTTCACTTCGCTCCACATCATCATTAAGCTTACGCTTTTTGTGCTTTCTTTCCGCTTTACGTTCCTCTTTCTCTCGTCGCCGTTGGCGTTTGTGTTCTTTCTTCTTCGTCCGATAGTTTAGTTGCTCGGTGTGAATGGGACAAAGACGCACCTGGAAATAATATAAAAATTAATTTTAAACTACAACTGCAAAACGTTAGTAGCGTCGATGAGCGCTGGTTGTAAGATATGCTATGATGATTTATGCCTTAACTAAACAAGTAAGAATGCTACAGTCGAGAGTGCTCGACCGTATGATACCCGCAACCCATTTCGAGAGAAAACAAAAAAAATTAAATATTTTAACAAAAATATACCAAAGAATATACTGAAATTAGTTTTTTTTTTTGTATATTTAAAAAAATCCATAACATACCGACATGGACACACTGTCAACTAAACGGTGCGAGCAGCTGCAAGTGAATTTTGCCTATGAAATTGATTTTTTAATAACATCCTTGATTTTCATTCGATAACAACCCAATTTAAAGGAATCATTGAGATTATAACTATTATTATGCATACAAAAATGCAATGCTCTAGGTCCATTACTACGGCTTTTTCAGTTTTTAGGTCATTCACACAGCTGAAATGTCCATATGCATTGGGCACAACTATTTTGATAAATAATTTAATCAATAACTTTAGTTCTACTTATCCGATTTTTACCAAAATTACAGGGTATATTAAGAGTATTAAATGGCTTACCAAATTACACATCATTACACAAAGAACTTTTGGAGTTGTACGCGATTTACATAAAAAAAACTTGACTTTTCTAGATTTATGCATATTGTGGGCGAAGGGGGCGTGGCATTTTGAAATAAACTTGATCTGCGTAAAGAATGCAGGAAACTATGTACCAAATTTGGCGTCTCTATGTCTTATAGTCTCTGAGATCTAGGTGTTCATACAGACGGACAGACGGACATGACTATCGTCTCAGCTGTTGACACTGATCAAGAATATATATACTTTATGGGGTCGGAGATGGCTCCTTCTGCCTGTTACATACATTTTCTGTTGGCACTAAGTTATCGGGTATAAAAATGCACACTAATTTATAATTTGACATTTGTGTAGTATATGTTGATATTTCAGTCAGTAAGTCAAAACATAGAATCTTTCATAAACATATACATATGTAGAATTATGACCTATTTAGATAGGTCAATATATTTATTTATGTTTATATTTATTTAAGTTTTAAGTTTCAGTAGTTTTTACTATTTAATTAAATAACTTGTATGGACAAACATATAGCATGAATAGCAAGTTTCATAATTTTGTTTTTATGAAAATTATAAGCGTTACAGTCCCAGGTGATACATCTTATTAGCTTTGCTCCAACGTAGTTCGTTTTGTTTTCTTACCTTTACTAATGCATTTTGTGGAGCACCTTTTTCGAGATATTTGAAGTTGACTTCCCAACTGCGCAAACCTTCGCGTTCCCCACAATGCCGACTGCCGCATTGGAACTGTCCCAATCCAGTGACAACTTCCTGTTCGGTGCGCCAACGCAAGGCAATTTTATTTTCCTTGTAGCGTGTGAGGTCCGCAATGCAGTATTCTTTGAAGAGTTTGCGATAATAGCGCAACGCGAGACGCTGCTCCCAGTTTAATGTGTCGATATCCTCAACCTCCTCATTCCAAAGAAATCGATGGTTCTCGCGTATAACGTCAATATCTCGTTTGTGTTTACGTGATTCTGTTTCAGCTGCTGTAGGCAGCACATAATGACTAAGAATATAGTTGTGACGTTCTTTGGCGGACAGATTATCCAAGTTTATGGGAAATAACGTTGATTTATTGCTCATATTTATTTGTTTTCGTTTTGGAGCAAGCGTGACCGCATATTTAATTTAAAAATATACTGCCTTTCACAAAGAAAATGTGCCAAATATACCTGTTCCTTAATTGTTTGCTGAAGTTTGAAAGAAAACCATTCCAATTAGATTTGCAATAAAAAATTATAACAAAAAAAAAAATTTTTTTTCTTTGCTTTACTCCAAAAATACTTACTGTACATAAAATTATTTTTCTAATCGAATAATTTCCGGATGTAAAAATACAAAAAATAAGGGTCACACTGATTTGGACCAATCATATGACTAGAGCTGATATAATACAACCGATTTTTGATCCGATTTATTTAAAGCTTCCTCTAACTAAAAAAATATTTCAACACAAATAACGTAGAAAATCTAATATATAAGACAGCTGGATTGTGGTTCAGAACTAGAAAAAACTGCAAATCTGTGCAGAATACAAAAAAAGCTTTGTTTACTAACTTGTGCAAAATTAATAAGTATTAATCAGTCACATCACGATCAAACAAAACTTTGTACTGCGCAGCTTGATTCTAAAATGACTAAATAATAAATTAATTGGACTAATAACTAGTTGCATAGAAAATAGTTTTATGAGTCAGTCCAGTGCAGTGTTGCCGTTTTATCCTTTTTTCCGGACAGATCTGTCCGGTTTTTAACTGCGTCAGCCGGAAAAAATTTAAAACATCCCCTAGCCTTTTATCTGTCCTTTTTTATTTTGGCCTGGCCTTTTTTATCCGCGTTTTATTTTTGTGTAAAGTGCTGAAAAGTAATCCAAAATTTGGATTATCCAAATGTACATTACTTTTATATCGATAGCAGCACTTTTAAATAAATGCAACCCTGTTGTAATCGTAAATCTACTGCAGTGGATGTGTCGCGATCAAAAAGGCAATGAAAAGGCATACTGCAAATACTGTCAAATGCAGAGGTTGAGCGTGTTTTTAGCCAAGCTAATTTGGTAAAAACCAAATTGCGCAACCGACTGCAAATAGAAACTTTAAATGCGATTTTATCGATCAGGTAAATATTTTTATATTTTAATACTCTTTTGTTTCACACATTTATTGAAATTGTTTTTTCTTTTTTAGGTTTGGGCTACGCCGGAAAGGCGTATGTTGCCATGAATATGAAATTCCTGAGCAATATTTAAAAATGATTGGAAGCAACCAATCTACAAAAAATCTAAGTTTAGAAGCTTGCAATGATGACATTGACGATGTTCTAAACGAGTTGGCAACCAATAAAGAGTGATATTACATAAAATGTATAAAAAAAATATGTTGTCTTGTTTTTTGTCCTTTTGTTTTAAATTTTTGTCCTTTTCTATCCTTTTTTTATAATCAATCTAGCCTTTTTCTGTAACGAGCTGACGGCAACACTGGTCCAGTGACATGTACATACATATTTTGCTCCGTTGTGCAGTTTGAAATCGATAGTTATCGATAAGGTATGCATTATTCAATCGATAACTCCAATAAATAATTATTTGTGTGAATTTTCCTGAATCAATAATATGAATAACTTAAGTAAGTAGTAACTACTTGAAAACATCTAACGGAACTACAAGTTACAACCGTTATACAGTTCGTTGAAATGATGAGGGTGCATCTGAAGCGATAACTATTCGATTTCATTGTTCATTGTCGACTCGACAGTATAGATAAATTTGTTGACGCCTTACTTTGATTTATACTGAGCGCCTCCAACAAAATGGCTTGCAGTTGCAGCCCATTGTTCTATGTGTTTTGGCGCAAGAACTGGCTTTATTTGACCTACAATGCACTATCTTTGTCAATCGTTCAGTTAGGATGGATTCTGGTGATTTTTGCGTACTTGCATTGGACAAACACGCCAGTTCACATGATTATGGAGAAATACGAAGCCAAAGAATATGTAAGTGCAATACTGATTAGGGCATGATACAATAACACAAGCTAGTCTCGTCGACAAAATCTGGTACCTCTACAATCATAACAACGAGTGCAAGGGGCTCAGCCTAGTAAGTGCGGAATTTGAATTGAATTTGAAATGAATAGTTGTTTCTTTTTTCTTTTAAAGACAATCTTTAGTTGAGATTCTTAATTCTAAAATATTATCTAATCTTGAAATAAATCTATTCTATTTATTTTTGAAAAATCTATATTAAGACAATTATAAGTATTATCTTCTTCCACGTTGCCATTGCTTGACAGCAATTCGGTATTCTTGGCTGATTAAGAAATTAAGAATATCAGTAAATACACAACCACACGAGAGTCAACCTCTTGCGTCAAAAAGCGTACACGTACTGACAAAATCCCGAACGTTTTGACAGCCGACGAGACTACCTTGTGTTATTGTATCATGATTAGAACTTTTTACTATTAATCTATTAGAACTAGTAATCTGAAAACAATGTTTCGTACAAAATGTTTTTAAATACTCTATACTCCTTCCAGCGGTTTCCCAACCTGCTGCTCCGTTTGGGAAGGAATAAGATGTCTTTCAATGTCGGTTTTTGCTTGCTTATTTTTAGAGTACGCTTTTGAATTACTTTCCCCAAGGAAATGATGACTGGATATATTTTGCGCCTAATAACGACAATTCAAGATCGATTATTGATAAATTGGGAGAAAGATTCGCAATACAGGCAGCAAGTAAGTAAATTCTAAATTTTTAAAATAAACAATTTTTTAACTTTGTAAATTGCAGATTTTCATGGGTTCAACAGCAGCACAGACATGCAACTGGACATGGAGGAGCAGTGTAGAGGAAGATGCTTCTCTATTGATTTCCAATCATTTCCCGATCTAACGCTAGGAGGCAACTTTACGTACAAACTAAGTTCGAATCAAATGCGAACTTCACCCAAAAAGCGATTTGTAAATGACGATGAAATTAATCATCAGAAAGGTACGCGTAGTATAAAATGCGCCTTTGTTCCTTGTCTAGAATATCTCACTTTATATTGCAGATAATGATGAATATATACGTACGGGTTTCCTCACGCTACAGCTAACAATTGATCTGCTGTACATGCAAAATCGTGATGCGCCTACTAATTTTGATGTGCTTCTTGGTGCAATGCCCAATCTTGAGGTCCGCACCTCAGATAGCTATCGTCTTAGCAACAGCGGCTCCCTGATGAGCATATTATTTAGTGTACTGTTGCTAAGCACATTTGTGGTGTCTTTTGTTGAGGAGAAACAGAATGGTCTAAAGGAATTCCTCAACCTCGTAACTCCCATGAGCTTTTTGAACGGCCTCACCTTTTTTATCATACGTTTCATATATTACTTCATATTTCTTGCGGCAACTATGATATTATCGTATTTCTACGGTGCTTTGGGTCTCATCAGTTTTCCATATATATTTATTCTCTATTTGTTGTATATTATCGCCAACATGTCGTACGCGTATTTGATATCTGTCTGCTTTCACTCTGGTAAGTCTTGCCTTTATCCAAGCTGTAATTTAATCCTAACATAAACGTATATTTTTTGCAGTGTTTTATGCCAAAATTGGCGGGTTAGTGTTACTTATTATTCCCTATGTGTTCAGCTTTGTCCGCAGCTGGTTAACTAAGCTGGCGTTTTATCTGTTTTGCACTAACTCCTTCTTGGAGGGTCTCGATGTTCTTCAGACTTTCAGCAACAAACGTAAGTAGATATTTAATGACAGTTGTTGAACGCTTTTTATAAAACTTGCCTTTATAACGTACAGATCGCCACTTTACTGGTGCTGATCTGTTTCACGTCATCAAAGACGATTCAAGTCGTCTCTTTTCTGTTTATGTTGTTCTCATCTTCCAGACCATTCTATATGCCGTGCTTTACAACTATCTTGTTTGTGTTTTCCCTGGTCCTGGCGGCCTTAAACGTCCAATGTTCTTTTTCTTAAATGTAAGTTGTTCACAGCTTTAAAAAGTAGCCATGACACTAATATTTATTTTATCAATAGCCCGAGACTTACAAGAAACGACAGCGGAATGAGTATACAACGTCACCACGTGGCACTCAAGCGATCATTATTAGTGATCTCTGCAAAAGATTCCAGACGAGCAAACGCGAAACTCAAATTGCTGACCATTTAAATATGACAATCAATAACAAAGAGATCACCGTATTGTTGGGACATAATGGTGCCGGTAAGACGACCATGATGAACATGATAATGGGTAAGGTTAACTTTAACAATTTTTAGCTTATTTGCTTAAAACTAATCTTAAATCTGTTGGCAGGACTTGTGCCAAAAGATTCGGGTAAAATTGTTGTTTGCAGCGAACGTGATGTGTCTTCATATCGGCATCTAATTGGCTTCTGTCCGCAACACAGCGTCTTTATGAGCTACATGACATGCCAGCAGCATCTTGAATTCTTTGCCCAGTTACGCGGAGCAAAGAGTTCTGATGCCAAAGAGTGGGCCAAAGAAAAATTGTGTAAACTTAATCTCAGCGACAAGTCGGATGAATATGGTGAAAATCTCTCAGGGGGCATGAAAAGGCGACTATCAGTTGGCATTGCAATAGCAGGCAATACCAAGTGAGTAATTCGATATTGTTAAACTACTTGCAATTGAAAATTCCAAACATTGTTTTTTTTGCAGAATTGTAATTCTAGACGAACCGTCTTCTGGTCTAGATATTGAATCACGTCGCGAACTGTGGGATATTCTGTTGGCATTGCGCAAGGAGAAAGCCATTTTAGTCACAACACATTACATGGAAGAGGCAGAAGTGCTGGGCGATACCATCTGCATTCTGGCCAATGGTAAACTACAGGCAAATGGTTCACCACTCCAATTAAAACGCAAATTGGGCAGCGGATATCGCTTGAAGCTAGAAGCTCACGAAACCAATTTTCTGGAAAATGAAACTTTAGATATAATCAGACGTTTCGTACCCAATGCTTGTGTACAGGTTACTACTCAATGGATATATAAAGACACTATTGAATTTTCAATATTAACTTTTTAATTTATTTAGAGCATTGTAAAACCCACTTTTAACGTTTGTCTGCCATATGATTATCAATTGGAATTTCATGATATGTTACGAAGTCTTGAAGCGAATAGAGTTATGTTAGGCATTGAAACGATCTCAATAACGGATACCACACTGGAAACTGTATTTCTGAAGTAAGTTTCAATCTAATCAGATGTTTAATATTACAATTATTATATTACGTTGTATATAGTTGTGCTGGGGAAACGGATCAAGTGGATACCCCTGATATTGGAATACGCACTGATGGACCATTGCTGACCATGCCCTATAAACGCTTGCTACATAATCAGCCCAATTGGAGGCAATTGTGGTCTGCGGTTTTCTACAAAAAGTTTACATTTCTATTCAACGAATGGCGTTATGCGTGTTGCATGGTTAGTATGCACAACTGTACTTTTGATAAGCACCCCTATTTTGTTGATACATACCACTGTAAAGCATATGGACAATGATTAATGCATACATGTGCAATGAATCGTGATTTATTATTCACAGTGCATATCTGACCCTTTTGAGTGAGGTTATTGTATGTTACAAGACTCAGCTTTACAGATTAATTTTTTAAATTTTATAATTGTACCAATTCGACAATTACGCTTCAAAGTCCAATTTATTAGTCATCATTAACTTATCAATTGATTAGTAAGCACTGATAGTACAATCAGTAAAAAAACGATAATAGGTTATCTAATACATTTTTATTTATTTCTTAAAGTTAAGCCTACCGTTGCTGATCGTCTGTGGAGTGATTCTTCAAATGCACTCCATGTCCGTAGTCACCAATGAGGACGTTTTGCCTCTAAATCTCAAACAGATGCGCTCGGGCAGTGTTTACATATACAATCCGACGGGTCAGCACAAATCAATGGAGCAGCGCCTACGACAATTTATAGAAGATAATGCTCTTAATGCGAAAACTTTAACGCTGAGTTTTAGTAGCACTCAAGATGGTTTATCACCGTCGGATAGTATACACCAAGAGCTATTGCAGCTGCAAGAGGACAATTTACCGGCATTTCTGGAAGACACAATTGGCTTGGTTGCAATAGGGGACACCGGGGACCGAGCTAGTTTAACCATTTTGTACGCTACCAATCGATACCACAGCAGTGTCATGCTCATCAATATGGTCAACACGTGCATATTGCAGGAGTCCAGTTCTCAGCAAGACGTATCTATTAAGACTATATACGTGCCGATTAGGCGTTTCATTAGTGACGTCAGCTCGTCGCGTTTGGAGTACTACGCTGTCGTTGTATCGGCTGCAATGTTCTTCAGCATGTTTTATTACATCTCGCTACCATTTCGGGAGAATGCCAATGGTTTCCGTCAGCTGCAAGCCATGTCGCGTTATACCTTCTGGTCCGCTACCTTTGCCTTTGATGTTCTCCTCCACGCTATGCTCTGTGTTGCATTGTTTCTGATGCAGCAGCTGATAATTCCCGGAGAACTGTACAAGATCGAGGATTTACAGAGTATTGTACTTAGCATATTCTTCTACGGCTGCAGCTATCTGCCCATTTTATATGCTTTGGGCAATATATTTAAGTCCATATCCACCATATCAACATATCTTCTGCTTATGCTTATCATCTCTCGTGAGTAATCGAATCAGATTCCAAGCTAACGCCGTAATCTCACTACTTTTTTTTTATTGATTTCAGAAATAGCACCGCTGATCACATCTAGCAATTCCCAGGCAATGAAACAGCATAGTACCGAAATTGGCTTCTTACGTTTATTGCCCGACTTTAATTTAAACCATCAACTGCGAATCATTAATGAGAATTTCATATCACGGCAAAGCCATTCCTCGAAGGAACTCATGGAACCCACCGGAATATTTTATGTGTATGCGATTTTTGTATACGCAGCGGTCATGGCCTTCTTTGTCATTGTCCTGGACAACAAGTATCATTGCCAGCGAATACGTGATTTCTTTCAGTGCAAATCATGTAAAGTACCCCCGAAAAGCGGAAGTGTGACTGGCATTGATCACCAACTAGCATTGGATTGTCTTGACGATTGCAAGCGTGAGGAGAAGCGCTCAGCGCAGCTTCTGGACGAAGGACAAAGGACAGCGCAAGAGTATCCACTGATTGTGAGCAACCTCCGCAAGAGTTATGCCGGAAAACCAGCTGTCAATGGTCTTGGATTCGCTGTTGAACGTGGCGAATGCTTTGGCCTGCTTGGTGTGAATGGTGCAGGCAAAACGAGCACCTTCCAAATGATTACCGCCAATATGGTAATCGATACCGGTCGCATTCAGATTGATGGCATTGATATAAAACAGAATGAGGTGACTTACCGCCAACAGTTCGGCTATTGTCCGCAGTACGATGCACTCAACAAATTCATGACTGCCCAGCAGTGTCTGCATTACATGGCTCAGTTGCGTGGCTTAAGTACAATTAAGGATGATCCAGCTGGGGTGGAGTACAATGTACACTTCTGGTTACAAAAAATGAATCTACAGAAGTATCAGCATGTGCAAGTGCGTAACTATTCAGGCGGCACAAAGCGCAAGCTTCTGGCAGCCATGGCCATGATCGGTGCCCCATCATTGGTACTGTTGGATGAGCCAACAACTGGCGTTGATCCCATATCAAGACGCTTCTTGTGGCAATGCATTAAAGATTTCCAGGATAAGGACAGAACTGTGGTCCTCACATCGCACAGGTGAGTCGAATTGAATCTTATCAGCCATCGTCAATGGTTGAATTATTTACATCATTTATTTTACAGTATGGACGAATGCGAGGAGCTCTGCAATCGATTGGCCATTATGGCGGATGGCAAATTCAAATGCGTCAACAATATTTGCGCTCTGAAAAGATTAAGTGGCTTTACCATTAAACTGAAAATGAAAATTGATACTGAGACTGAGACCAATGTTATGATTATAACCAACACTTTGAAGACACATTTCGAAAACTTGGATCTACGAGAAAGTCATGCGGGAACATTAACGTATTTTGTAAAAACTAATGAGCAAATACTTTGGTCGAATGTATTTAAAATAACGAAAGAGTTTCTGGCAGACGGTTTGAATGAACTTATTGAATATTACTCTGTAAATGAGTGTACACTGGAAGACATATTTTTAAAATTCGAAAAACAAAAAAAATCTCAGCGGGCGGGATCGACAGTTAACTACGTTTGATTCTGCCCGCGAATCGATTGATTTTTTCATTCCTAGGTTAAGCTGTCTTAACATTTAATGGTATATAACGATAATGATAAAATCCAGAAAAAAAACGTATTTAGAGAAAAAGAAAATGTTTATTCATAACAATGCAGGGATTATTTAACCCCTGCAATCTCTCAGTCACCTCACCAGACATAGCCCCTTTTGATTATGTCCTATTTTCAAACATGAAAAAATGGCTTGGTAGAAAACGATTTGGAAATAATGAAGAAGTGGTGTCCGAGGTCTAGGCCTATCTTAATGAACTTCAAAGTTCTTATCGACCCAAAATAATCCTACGTTGTAAAAATTCGAATATGTTTTCATAGTTATGCGCGCCTATTTCTGGAACTGTCGACAAACCTTATTATAATAATTTGTTAACAGCGTATGCAATAAAGTTAACGTAACACCGACGTTTGGGTTCCATCAATGTTTTTAAGAAAATGTAAATAATTGATTTTGTTTGGGAAGAGAAGGTAAAGTATTTAAAAGTTTAACTGGCCTCAACAGAGTTTGCAAAGCCGTTTCCTTTATATATTGCAGCATTCAATATGTTGTTAATCTATATATATTTCTTAAGTAAGAAAATTACAAAATCTATAAAGTTATTACAATGTTTTTCTTTGGAGACAACGAGAGAGAAGCTTTGTGGAATTGGTCAAATAAATCTATGCTTTCCTAACTGTGCACTTAACGAATTGGTAAATTGGTTAATATTTTGGCAGTTTGTAAATTATATTGCTGATTTACGATGCCACCTTTCTCATAGCTGATTCTAATATTTTTGTTTCTTGAATGTTGGCTGATATTATTTTATTGCTAGATTACGCCAAATTTATGTTGGAACCGATAGTTGCGAGCCAAATATTTACATACATACATATGTATGTTGGCGGACTCTTGAATGCGTCGCTGACAACAAATTTCGTTATTTCACCACAATAAATTGAACTTAATCATGGCGCGCAGACACACATAAAAGCTTCAGATACGAGGTAAAATATTTGTATAGGGACATTTTTACATTTGTATAATATAAGAGAGTCACTTTGAGGTAATATAAATTCAAAGAAAGCTACTGCTCAGATAATATTACAAAATTGATAAAAATATTATAAATAATAAATAGTAATAATAATGGCAATTTTCACCGGGGATCGTACCCGCAATCAAATGCAAATCAGAGGAACACTCTACCATCGGAGCCAATGCAATCCTTGTAAAAAGTTCGCTAAGATGCAAGCTTGTATGACACGAGCAGAAAAGTCATCTTGGTTCTCAAGACTTTCGTCTCGGAAGAACAAAAAGGGCTTGCGCTGGCCGCTTGTCGCGCAGTTGCAAAACTTCACACGCATACTCATATGCAGTGTTGCCGTTTTAGCGTTTTTCCCCCAGATTTGGCGTTTTTTGAATGGTGAATGCGGGAAAATTTTTAAAACAGGGGGAAGACGCTAATTTAGCCTTATTTCAAATTAGGGTTTTTTTTGGGTTTTTTCTGTATCAAGTTATATTTTTAAAAATTTGCATTTCTTAAGCTTTTACAGCACTAAAGCATTATCGATAATATTGATATGACTTCCTAGAACTCTTCTCGTGTGGTCTGTGATTATTAAAGTGCAAAGAATAGTGGTTTAGTGTTTGCGATGTCGAAAGATAAATCCTATAAATAAAAACTTTGCGATGCGTGCCTCCAGGACAGCGAGTTTAAGGAGTGGTTGCGAAAAGACCTTACCGATTTGACCGATTTTTTTCTTCAGACTTCCGGAATATTATGAAATGCTAAAGCAAATAAATTCATTTGCTGTTGGCAATATTTTAAAAAATATAAAAACCAAGCATTGTTTCAGTTTTGGCTGGAAGTTTATTTATACCGCGATTCTGGTGGAAACAAGAGGTTTAAACAGCTGGCCACCTTTGCTTTGCAATTACTCTCGTTGCCGTGATCCAATGCTGAGGTTGACCGGGTTTTCAGCCAGGTGAATTTGGTAAAGTGCAAGCAGAGAAACGAAACATAATTACAAACTTTGAAAAAAATTTCCTAAGGAAAATCTAGGTTTTTTTTAAGCTTTTTTAGAAGCATTTTTGGGGGGTTTTTTTGGATTTTTTTTGCTAATCTAGCGTTTTTTATGCAAACAATTGTGGCAACACTGCTCATATGCGTCAACGTGTACATACACACACGCATACATAGAAACGATAGCACAGCGCAACGAAATACACCCGCGCTCATCGTTCCGCAGTCGATCCGCGACTGAACTGAATTCGATGCATTACAATCTAGCCTTTTTCTGTAACGAGCTGACGGCAACACTGCTGTGCATTGCATCTGATGTTCGAAATTCGAAATCAGCCGTGCACTCAGCGGTTGTTGTATTCGCTTGGGGTGCTAATAATGCTGTTTCAAGTGAAATCACTTTTTTCGCCATTTGACACATCTATGTGTTCTTTGGTTAGTGGTTGCAACCTAGTATGACACGAGCAACAAAAGTCATCTTCGTTCTCAAGACTTTCGTCTCGGAAGAACAAAAACGACTTGCGCTAGCCGCTTGTCGCGCAGTTGCAAAACTTCACACGCAAACGCATACTAATATGCGTCAACGTGTACATACACACACGCATACATAGAAACGATAGCACAGCGCAACGAAATACACCCGTGCTCATCGTTCCGCAGTCGATCCGCGACTGAAGTAAATTCGATGCTGTTAGCTGTGCACCAGTGTTGCCGTTTTATCCTTTTTCCGGACAGATCTGTCAGGTTTTTAACTGCGTCAGCCGGAAAAAATTTAAAACATCCCCTAGCCTTTTATCTGTCCTTTTTTTATTTTGGCCTGGCCTTTTTTATCCGCGTTTTATTTTTGTGTAAAGTGCTGAAAAGTAATCCAAATGTACATTACTTTTATATCGATAGCAGCACTTTTAAATAAATGCAACCCTGTTGTAATCGTAAATCTGCTGCAGTGCATGATACAATAAGACAAGGTAGTCTCGTCGGCAAATTCTGGTCCCTCTACAATCATAACAATGAGTGCGAGTGAAAGGGGCGCAGCCTAGTAAGTGCGAGCGAAACGGCAATAGAATGTGTGGATTAACCCTTAGATGGTTCTAGGGGGTTTAATTTTCCTTTAATAATAACAGGAGTTATATTTGTTTTCATAATTTACTTTTAAATAGTTTTGAATTCGAAATGAATAGTTGTTCATTTTTTCTTTTAAAGACAATATTTAGTTGAGATTCTTAATTCTAAAATATATTCTAATCTTGAAATAAAACATTTTTATTTATGATTTATTTTTGAAAAATCTATATTAAGACAATTATCCGTGTTATCTTCTTCCACGTTACCATTGCTTGACAGCAATTCGGTATTCTTGGCTGATTAAGAAATTAAGAATATCAGTAAAAAAAAAGAAACCCAACCACACAAGAGTCATTTTGCATAAGGGTTAATGTCGAGAAAATTTTGTCCGCAGACAACCTCTTGCGTCAAAAAACGAACACGTACTGATGAAAAACCGAACGTTTTGACAGCCGACGAGACTACCTTGTCTTATTGTATCATGCTGCAGTGGATGTGTCGCGATCAAAAAGGCAATGAAAAGGCATACTGCAAATACTGTCAAATGCAGAGGTTGAGCGTGTTTTTAGCCAAGCTAATTTGGTAAAAACCAAATTGCGCAACCGACTGCAAATAGAAACTTTAAATGCGATTTTATCGATCAGGTAAATATTTTTATATTTTAATACTCTTTTGTTTCACACATTTATTGAAATTGTTTTTTCTTTTTTAGGTTTGGGCTACGACGGAAAGGCGTATGTTGCCATGAATATGAAATTCCTGAGCAATATTTAAAAATGATTGGAAGCAACCAATCTACAAAAAATCTAAGTTTAGAAGCTTGCAATGATGACATTGACGATGTTCTAAACGAGTTGGCAACCAATAAAGAGTGATATTACATAAAATGTATAAAAAAAATATGTTGTCTTGTTTTTTGTCCTTTTGTTTTAAATTTTTGTCCTTTTCTATCCTTTTTTTATAATCAATCTAGCCTTTTTCTGTAACGAGCTGACGGCAACACTGGTCCAGTGACATGTACATACATATTTTGCTCCGTTGTGCAGTTTGAAATCGATAGTTATCGATAAGGTATGCATTATTCAATCGATAACTCCAATAAATAATTATTTGTGTGAATTTTCCTGAATCAATAATATGAATAACTTAAGTAAGTAGTAACTACTTGAAAACATCTAACGGAACTACAAGTTACAACCGTTATACAGTTCGTTGAAATGATGAGGGTGCATCTGAAGCGATAACTATTCGATTTCATTGTTCATTGTCGACTCGACAGTATAGATAAATTTGTTGACGCCTTACTTTGATTTATACTGAGCGCCTCCAACAAAATGGCTTGCAGTTGCAGCCCATTGTTCTATGTGTTTTGGCGCAAGAACTGGCTTTATTTGACCTACAATGCACTATCTTTGTCAATCGTTCAGTTAGGATGGATTCTGGTGATTTTTGCGTACTTGCATTGGACAAACACGCCAGTTCACATGATTATGGAGAAATACGAAGCCAAAGAATATGTAAGTGCAATACTGATTAGGGCATGATACAATAACACAAGCTAGTCTCGTCGACAAAATCTGGTACCTCTACAATCATAACAACGAGTGCAAGGGGCTCAGCCTAGTAAGTGCGGAATTTGAATTGAATTTGAAATGAATAGTTGTTTCTTTTTTCTTTTAAAGACAATCTTTAGTTGAGATTCTTAATTCTAAAATATTATCTAATCTTGAAATAAATCTATTCTATTTATTTTTGAAAAATCTATATTAAGACAATTATAAGTATTATCTTCTTCCACGTTGCCATTGCTTGACAGCAATTCGGTATTCTTGGCTGATTAAGAAATTAAGAATATCAGTAAATACACAACCACACGAGAGTCAACCTCTTGCGTCAAAAAGCGTACACGTACTGACAAAATCCCGAACGTTTTGACAGCCGACGAGACTACCTTGTGTTATTGTATCATGATTAGAACTTTTTACTATTAATCTATTAGAACTAGTAATCTGAAAACAATGTTTCGTACAAAATGTTTTTAAATACTCTATACTCCTTCCAGCGGTTTCCCAACCTGCTGCTCCGTTTGGGAAGGAATAAGATGTCTTTCAATGTCGGTTTTTGCTTGCTTATTTTTAGAGTACGCTTTTGAATTACTTTCCCCAAGGAAATGATGACTGGATATATTTTGCGCCTAATAACGACAATTCAAGATCGATTATTGATAAATTGGGAGAAAGATTCGCAATACAGGCAGCAAGTAAGTAAATTCTAAATTTTTAAAATAAACAATTTTTTAACTTTGTAAATTGCAGATTTTCATGGGTTCAACAGCAGCACAGACATGCAACTGGACATGGAGGAGCAGTGTAGAGGAAGATGCTTCTCTATTGATTTCCAATCATTTCCCGATCTAACGCTAGGAGGCAACTTTACGTACAAACTAAGTTCGAATCAAATGCGAACTTCACCCAAAAAGCGATTTGTAAATGACGATGAAATTAATCATCAGAAAGGTACGCGTAGTATAAAATGCGCCTTTGTTCCTTGTCTAGAATATCTCACTTTATATTGCAGATAATGATGAATATATACGTACGGGTTTCCTCACGCTACAGCTAACAATTGATCTGCTGTACATGCAAAATCGTGATGCGCCTACTAATTTTGATGTGCTTCTTGGTGCAATGCCCAATCTTGAGGTCCGCACCTCAGATAGCTATCGTCTTAGCAACAGCGGCTCCCTGATGAGCATATTATTTAGTGTACTGTTGCTAAGCACATTTGTGGTGTCTTTTGTTGAGGAGAAACAGAATGGTCTAAAGGAATTCCTCAACCTCGTAACTCCCATGAGCTTTTTGAACGGCCTCACCTTTTTTATCATACGTTTCATATATTACTTCATATTTCTTGCGGCAACTATGATATTATCGTATTTCTACGGTGCTTTGGGTCTCATCAGTTTTCCATATATATTTATTCTCTATTTGTTGTATATTATCGCCAACATGTCGTACGCGTATTTGATATCTGTCTGCTTTCACTCTGGTAAGTCTTGCCTTTATCCAAGCTGTAATTTAATCCTAACATAAACGTATATTTTTTGCAGTGTTTTATGCCAAAATTGGCGGGTTAGTGTTACTTATTATTCCCTATGTGTTCAGCTTTGTCCGCAGCTGGTTAACTAAGCTGGCGTTTTATCTGTTTTGCACTAACTCCTTCTTGGAGGGTCTCGATGTTCTTCAGACTTTCAGCAACAAACGTAAGTAGATATTTAATGACAGTTGTTGAACGCTTTTTATAAAACTTGCCTTTATAACGTACAGATCGCCACTTTACTGGTGCTGATCTGTTTCACGTCATCAAAGACGATTCAAGTCGTCTCTTTTCTGTTTATGTTGTTCTCATCTTCCAGACCATTCTATATGCCGTGCTTTACAACTATCTTGTTTGTGTTTTCCCTGGTCCTGGCGGCCTTAAACGTCCAATGTTCTTTTTCTTAAATGTAAGTTGTTCACAGCTTTAAAAAGTAGCCATGACACTAATATTTATTTTATCAATAGCCCGAGACTTACAAGAAACGACAGCGGAATGAGTATACAACGTCACCACGTGGCACTCAAGCGATCATTATTAGTGATCTCTGCAAAAGATTCCAGACGAGCAAACGCGAAACTCAAATTGCTGACCATTTAAATATGACAATCAATAACAAAGAGATCACCGTATTGTTGGGACATAATGGTGCCGGTAAGACGACCATGATGAACATGATAATGGGTAAGGTTAACTTTAACAATTTTTAGCTTATTTGCTTAAAACTAATCTTAAATCTGTTGGCAGGACTTGTGCCAAAAGATTCGGGTAAAATTGTTGTTTGCAGCGAACGTGATGTGTCTTCATATCGGCATCTAATTGGCTTCTGTCCGCAACACAGCGTCTTTATGAGCTACATGACATGCCAGCAGCATCTTGAATTCTTTGCCCAGTTACGCGGAGCAAAGAGTTCTGATGCCAAAGAGTGGGCCAAAGAAAAATTGTGTAAACTTAATCTCAGCGACAAGTCGGATGAATATGGTGAAAATCTCTCAGGGGGCATGAAAAGGCGACTATCAGTTGGCATTGCAATAGCAGGCAATACCAAGTGAGTAATTCGATATTGTTAAACTACTTGCAATTGAAAATTCCAAACATTGTTTTTTTTGCAGAATTGTAATTCTAGACGAACCGTCTTCTGGTCTAGATATTGAATCACGTCGCGAACTGTGGGATATTCTGTTGGCATTGCGCAAGGAGAAAGCCATTTTAGTCACAACACATTACATGGAAGAGGCAGAAGTGCTGGGCGATACCATCTGCATTCTGGCCAATGGTAAACTACAGGCAAATGGTTCACCACTCCAATTAAAACGCAAATTGGGCAGCGGATATCGCTTGAAGCTAGAAGCTCACGAAACCAATTTTCTGGAAAATGAAACTTTAGATATAATCAGACGTTTCGTACCCAATGCTTGTGTACAGGTTACTACTCAATGGATATATAAAGACACTATTGAATTTTCAATATTAACTTTTTAATTTATTTAGAGCATTGTAAAACCCACTTTTAACGTTTGTCTGCCATATGATTATCAATTGGAATTTCATGATATGTTACGAAGTCTTGAAGCGAATAGAGTTATGTTAGGCATTGAAACGATCTCAATAACGGATACCACACTGGAAACTGTATTTCTGAAGTAAGTTTCAATCTAATCAGATGTTTAATATTACAATTATTATATTACGTTGTATATAGTTGTGCTGGGGAAACGGATCAAGTGGATACCCCTGATATTGGAATACGCACTGATGGACCATTGCTGACCATGCCCTATAAACGCTTGCTACATAATCAGCCCAATTGGAGGCAATTGTGGTCTGCGGTTTTCTACAAAAAGTTTACATTTCTATTCAACGAATGGCGTTATGCGTGTTGCATGGTTAGTATGCACAACTGTACTTTTGATAAGCACCCCTATTTTGTTGATACATACCACTGTAAAGCATATGGACAATGATTAATGCATACATGTGCAATGAATCGTGATTTATTATTCACAGTGCATATCTGACCCTTTTGAGTGAGGTTATTGTATGTTACAAGACTCAGCTTTACAGATTAATTTTTTAAATTTTA
Source organism: Drosophila immigrans (assembly GCA_963583835.1). Classification (NCBI taxonomy): domain Eukaryota; kingdom Metazoa; phylum Arthropoda; class Insecta; order Diptera; family Drosophilidae; genus Drosophila; species Drosophila immigrans. The sequence continues at coordinate 18,532,211 of OY757143.1, read as the reverse complement.
TAATTGTACCAATTCGACAATTACGCTTCAAAGTCCAATTTATTAGTCATCATTAACTTATCAATTGATTAGTAAGCACTGATAGTACAATCAGTAAAAAAACGATAATAGGTTATCTAATACATTTTTATTTATTTCTTAAAGTTAAGCCTACCGTTGCTGATCGTCTGTGGAGTGATTCTTCAAATGCACTCCATGTCCGTAGTCACCAATGAGGACGTTTTGCCTCTAAATCTCAAACAGATGCGCTCGGGCAGTGTTTACATATACAATCCGACGGGTCAGCACAAATCAATGGAGCAGCGCCTACGACAATTTATAGAAGATAATGCTCTTAATGCGAAAACTTTAACGCTGAGTTTTAGTAGCACTCAAGATGGTTTATCACCGTCGGATAGTATACACCAAGAGCTATTGCAGCTGCAAGAGGACAATTTACCGGCATTTCTGGAAGACACAATTGGCTTGGTTGCAATAGGGGACACCGGGGACCGAGCTAGTTTAACCATTTTGTACGCTACCAATCGATACCACAGCAGTGTCATGCTCATCAATATGGTCAACACGTGCATATTGCAGGAGTCCAGTTCTCAGCAAGACGTATCTATTAAGACTATATACGTGCCGATTAGGCGTTTCATTAGTGACGTCAGCTCGTCGCGTTTGGAGTACTACGCTGTCGTTGTATCGGCTGCAATGTTCTTCAGCATGTTTTATTACATCTCGCTACCATTTCGGGAGAATGCCAATGGTTTCCGTCAGCTGCAAGCCATGTCGCGTTATACCTTCTGGTCCGCTACCTTTGCCTTTGATGTTCTCCTCCACGCTATGCTCTGTGTTGCATTGTTTCTGATGCAGCAGCTGATAATTCCCGGAGAACTGTACAAGATCGAGGATTTACAGAGTATTGTACTTAGCATATTCTTCTACGGCTGCAGCTATCTGCCCATTTTATATGCTTTGGGCAATATATTTAAGTCCATATCCACCATATCAACATATCTTCTGCTTATGCTTATCATCTCTCGTGAGTAATCGAATCAGATTCCAAGCTAACGCCGTAATCTCACTACTTTTTTTTTATTGATTTCAGAAATAGCACCGCTGATCACATCTAGCAATTCCCAGGCAATGAAACAGCATAGTACCGAAATTGGCTTCTTACGTTTATTGCCCGACTTTAATTTAAACCATCAACTGCGAATCATTAATGAGAATTTCATATCACGGCAAAGCCATTCCTCGAAGGAACTCATGGAACCCACCGGAATATTTTATGTGTATGCGATTTTTGTATACGCAGCGGTCATGGCCTTCTTTGTCATTGTCCTGGACAACAAGTATCATTGCCAGCGAATACGTGATTTCTTTCAGTGCAAATCATGTAAAGTACCCCCGAAAAGCGGAAGTGTGACTGGCATTGATCACCAACTAGCATTGGATTGTCTTGACGATTGCAAGCGTGAGGAGAAGCGCTCAGCGCAGCTTCTGGACGAAGGACAAAGGACAGCGCAAGAGTATCCACTGATTGTGAGCAACCTCCGCAAGAGTTATGCCGGAAAACCAGCTGTCAATGGTCTTGGATTCGCTGTTGAACGTGGCGAATGCTTTGGCCTGCTTGGTGTGAATGGTGCAGGCAAAACGAGCACCTTCCAAATGATTACCGCCAATATGGTAATCGATACCGGTCGCATTCAGATTGATGGCATTGATATAAAACAGAATGAGGTGACTTACCGCCAACAGTTCGGCTATTGTCCGCAGTACGATGCACTCAACAAATTCATGACTGCCCAGCAGTGTCTGCATTACATGGCTCAGTTGCGTGGCTTAAGTACAATTAAGGATGATCCAGCTGGGGTGGAGTACAATGTACACTTCTGGTTACAAAAAATGAATCTACAGAAGTATCAGCATGTGCAAGTGCGTAACTATTCAGGCGGCACAAAGCGCAAGCTTCTGGCAGCCATGGCCATGATCGGTGCCCCATCATTGGTACTGTTGGATGAGCCAACAACTGGCGTTGATCCCATATCAAGACGCTTCTTGTGGCAATGCATTAAAGATTTCCAGGATAAGGACAGAACTGTGGTCCTCACATCGCACAGGTGAGTCGAATTGAATCTTATCAGCCATCGTCAATGGTTGAATTATTTACATCATTTATTTTACAGTATGGACGAATGCGAGGAGCTCTGCAATCGATTGGCCATTATGGCGGATGGCAAATTCAAATGCGTCAACAATATTTGCGCTCTGAAAAGATTAAGTGGCTTTACCATTAAACTGAAAATGAAAATTGATACTGAGACTGAGACCAATGTTATGATTATAACCAACACTTTGAAGACACATTTCGAAAACTTGGATCTACGAGAAAGTCATGCGGGAACATTAACGTATTTTGTAAAAACTAATGAGCAAATACTTTGGTCGAATGTATTTAAAATAACGAAAGAGTTTCTGGCAGACGGTTTGAATGAACTTATTGAATATTACTCTGTAAATGAGTGTACACTGGAAGACATATTTTTAAAATTCGAAAAACAAAAAAAATCTCAGCGGGCGGGATCGACAGTTAACTACGTTTGATTCTGCCCGCGAATCGATTGATTTTTTCATTCCTAGGTTAAGCTGTCTTAACATTTAATGGTATATAACGATAATGATAAAATCCAGAAAAAAAACGTATTTAGAGAAAAAGAAAATGTTTATTCATAACAATGCAGGGATTATTTAACCCCTGCAATCTCTCAGTCACCTCACCAGACATAGCCCCTTTTGATTATGTCCTATTTTCAAACATGAAAAAATGGCTTGGTAGAAAACGATTTGGAAATAATGAAGAAGTGGTGTCCGAGGTCTAGGCCTATCTTAATGAACTTCAAAGTTCTTATCGACCCAAAATAATCCTACGTTGTAAAAATTCGAATATGTTTTCATAGTTATGCGCGCCTATTTCTGGAACTGTCGACAAACCTTATTATAATAATTTGTTAACAGCGTATGCAATAAAGTTAACGTAACACCGACGTTTGGGTTCCATCAATGTTTTTAAGAAAATGTAAATAATTGATTTTGTTTGGGAAGAGAAGGTAAAGTATTTAAAAGTTTAACTGGCCTCAACAGAGTTTGCAAAGCCGTTTCCTTTATATATTGCAGCATTCAATATGTTGTTAATCTATATATATTTCTTAAGTAAGAAAATTACAAAATCTATAAAGTTATTACAATGTTTTTCTTTGGAGACAACGAGAGAGAAGCTTTGTGGAATTGGTCAAATAAATCTATGCTTTCCTAACTGTGCACTTAACGAATTGGTAAATTGGTTAATATTTTGGCAGTTTGTAAATTATATTGCTGATTTACGATGCCACCTTTCTCATAGCTGATTCTAATATTTTTGTTTCTTGAATGTTGGCTGATATTATTTTATTGCTAGATTACGCCAAATTTATGTTGGAACCGATAGTTGCGAGCCAAATATTTACATACATACATATGTATGTTGGCGGACTCTTGAATGCGTCGCTGACAACAAATTTCGTTATTTCACCACAATAAATTGAACTTAATCATGGCGCGCAGACACACATAAAAGCTTCAGATACGAGGTAAAATATTTGTATAGGGACATTTTTACATTTGTATAATATAAGAGAGTCACTTTGAGGTAATATAAATTCAAAGAAAGCTACTGCTCAGATAATATTACAAAATTGATAAAAATATTATAAATAATAAATAGTAATAATAATGGCAATTTTCACCGGGGATCGTACCCGCAATCAAATGCAAATCAGAGGAACAGTCTACCATCGGAGCCAATGCAATCCTTGTAAAAAGTTCGCTAAGATGCAAGCTTGTATGACACGAGCAGAAAAGTCATCTTGGTTCTCAAGACTTTCGTCTCGGAAGAACAAAAAGGGCTTGCGCTGGCCGCTTGTCGCGCAGTTGCAAAACTTCACACGCATACTCATATGCAGTGTTGCCGTTTTAGCGTTTTTCCCCCAGATTTGGCGTTTTTTGAATGGTGAATGCGGGAAAATTTTTAAAACAGAGGGAAGACGCTAATTTAGCCTTATTTCAAATTAGGGTTTTTTTTGGGTTTTTTCTGTATCAAGTTATATTTTTAAAAATTTGCATTTCTTAAGCTTTTACAGCACTAAAGCATTATCGATAATATTGATATGACTTCCTAGAACTCTTCTCGTGTGGTCTGTGATTATTAAAGTGCAAAGAATAGTGGTTTAGTGTTTGCGATGTCGAAAGATAAATCCTATAAATAAAAACTTTGCGATGCGTGCCTCCAGGACAGCGAGTTTAAGGAGTGGTTGCGAAAAGACCTTACCGATTTGACCGATTTTTTTCTTCAGACTTCCGGAATATTATGAAATGCTAAAGCAAATAAATTCATTTGCTGTTGGCAATATTTTAAAAAATATAAAAACCAAGCATTGTTTCAGTTTTGGCTGGAAGTTTATTTATACCGCGATTCTGGTGGAAACAAGAGGTTTAAACAGCTGGCCACCTTTGCTTTGCAATTACTCTCGTTGCCGTGATCCAATGCTGAGGTTGACCGGGTTTTCAGCCAGGTGAATTTGGTAAAGTGCAAGCAGAGAAACGAAACATAATTACAAACTTTGAAAAAAATTTCCTAAGGAAAATCTAGGTTTTTTTTAAGCTTTTTTAGAAGCATTTTTGGGGGGTTTTTTTGGATTTTTTTGCTAATCTAGCGTTTTTTATGCAAACAATTGTGGCAACACTGCTCATATGCGTCAACGTGTACATACACACACGCATACATAGAAACGATAGCACAGCGCAACGAAATACACCCGCGCTCATCGTTCCGCAGTCGATCCGCGACTGAACTGAATTCGATGCATTACAATCTAGCCTTTTTCTGTAACGAGCTGACGGCAACACTGCTGTGCATTGCATCTGATGTTCGAAATTCGAAATCAGCCGTGCACTCAGCGGTTGTTGTATTCGCTTGGGGTGCTAATAATGCTGTTTCAAGTGAAATCACTTTTTTCGCCATTTGACACATCTATGTGTTCTTTGGTTAGTGGTTGCAACCTAGTATGACACGAGCAACAAAAGTCATCTTCGTTCTCAAGACTTTCGTCTCGGAAGAACAAAAACGACTTGCGCTAGCCGCTTGTCGCGCAGTTGCAAAACTTCACACGCAAACGCATACTAATATGCGTCAACGTGTACATACACACACGCATACATAGAAACGATAGCACAGCGCAACGAAATACACCCGTGCTCATCGTTCCGCAGTCGATCCGCGACTGAAGTAAATTCGATGCTGTTAGCTGTGCACCAGTGTTGCCGTTTTATCCTTTTTCCGGACAGATCTGTCAGGTTTTTAACTGCGTCAGCCGGAAAAAATTTAAAACATCCCCTAGCCTTTTATCTGTCCTTTTTTTATTTTGGCCTGGCCTTTTTTATCCGCGTTTTATTTTTGTGTAAAGTGCTGAAAAGTAATCCAAATGTACATTACTTTTATATCGATAGCAGCACTTTTAAATAAATGCAACCCTGTTGTAATCGTAAATCTGCTGCAGTGCATGATACAATAAGACAAGGTAGTCTCGTCGGCAAATTCTGGTCCCTCTACAATCATAACAATGAGTGCGAGTGAAAGGGGCGCAGCCTAGTAAGTGCGAGCGAAACGGCAATAGAATGTGTGGATTAACCCTTAGATGGTTCTAGGGGGTTTAATTTTCCTTTAATAATAACAGGAGTTATATTTGTTTTCATAATTTACTTTTAAATAGTTTTGAATTCGAAATGAATAGTTGTTCATTTTTTCTTTTAAAGACAATATTTAGTTGAGATTCTTAATTCTAAAATATATTCTAATCTTGAAATAAAACATTTTTATTTATGATTTATTTTTGAAAAATCTATATTAAGACAATTATCCGTGTTATCTTCTTCCACGTTACCATTGCTTGACAGCAATTCGGTATTCTTGGCTGATTAAGAAATTAAGAATATCAGTAAAAAAAAAGAAACCCAACCACACAAGAGTCATTTTGCATAAGGGTTAATGTCGAGAAAATTTTGTCCGCAGACAACCTCTTGCGTCAAAAAACGAACACGTACTGATGAAAAACCGAACGTTTTGACAGCCGACGAGACTACCTTGTCTTATTGTATCATGCTGCAGTGGATGTGTCGCGATCAAAAAGGCAATGAAAAGGCATACTGCAAATACTGTCAAATGCAGAGGTTGAGCGTGTTTTTAGCCAAGCTAATTTGGTAAAAACCAAATTGCGCAACCGACTGCAAATAGAAACTTTAAATGCGATTTTATCGATCAGGTAAATATTTTTATATTTTAATACTCTTTTGTTTCACACATTTATTGAAATTGTTTTTTCTTTTTTAGGTTTGGGCTACGACGGAAAGGCGTATGTTGCCATGAATATGAAATTCCTGAGCAATATTTAAAAATGATTGGAAGCAACCAATCTACAAACAAGTAAGAAAGCTACAGTCGAGAGTGCTCGACCGTATGATACCCGCAACCCATTTCGAGAGAAAAAAAAAAAAACATAAATGATATTTTTACAAAAAATATACCAAATATACTAAAACTTGTTTTTTGTATATATTTGAAAATAGCGGGTAAAAATCCACAACACCGTTATGGTCACACTGTCAACCAAACAAACAAAGCGCGGGCAGCTGCAAGTGAATTTTGCATATAACATTGATTCTTTAATAACTTCCTTGTTTTTCATTCGATCTCAACCAAATTCACAGGAATCATTGAGAATGTAATTATTAATATGCATACCAAAATTCAATGCTCTAGGTCTATTATTACGGTTTTTACAGACTTTTGGGGGCGGAAAAGGGCGTGGCACCCAACTTTTGAAATAAACTTGATCTGCGTAGGACATATAGGAGTACTGTCCCCAAATTTGGTAGCTCTAGCTCTTATAGTCTCTGAGATCTAGGTGTTCATACAGACGGACAGACGGACAGACGGACAGACGGACAGACGGACATGGCTATATCGTCTCGGCTGTTGACACTGATCAAGAATATATATAGTTTATGTGGTCGGAGATGCCTCCTTCTGCCTGTTACATACATTTTCTGTTGGCACTAAGTCATAATACCCTTCTACCCTATGGGTAGCGGGTATAAAAATCTAAGTTTAGAAGCTTGCAATGATGACATTGACGATGTTCTAAACGAGTTGGCAACCAATAAAGAGTGATATTACATAAAATGTATAAAAAAAAATATTTTGTCTTGTTTTTTGTCCTTTTGTTTTAAATTTTTGTCCTTTTCTATCCTTTTTTTATAATCAATCTAGCCTTTTTCTGTAACAAGCTGACGGCAACACTGCTGTGCACTGCTCCAGATGTTCGAAATTCGAAATCAGCCGTGCACTCAGCGGTTGTTGTATTCGCTTGGGGTGCTAATAATGCTGTTTCAAGTGAAATCACTTTTTTCGCCATTTGACACATCTATGTGTTCTTTGGTTAGTGGTGCTAGTAATGCTGTTTCAAGTGAAATCACTTTTTTGGCAATTTGACACATCTACATATGTGTTCTTTGGTAAGTGGCAAAACGAACTCTGTGGTAGTAAGTTAGGAACATTTTACAGCTTTTGTTAAGTAAATTTACTTTGTTAATGTTTTGCGAAGCATATATGCGATCGGTTCGGCACAAGTAATATTTGTATCCTATTGATGGTCACATTGACAGAAAAATATCAATCTGACCATTGAAAATATATCACAAAACACGTCAAAGTAAGTTGTTGGTATATTTGTGAATACTGTTTGCGGTCACACTGCACGTAGACGCATAAATAAACAACGTAAATGGCGCGTAGCAAGATTTGGAAATATTACGATAAATTAGATCTTCAGACAGCACAATGCCTACTATGCGAAAAGATTATCAAAACCAGCGGCAATACATCCAACCTGATGAAGCACATGAAAACCCATCCAACCATGTAAGACAACCAAGGTCAACATGAACCATCCATCGGTCGCTGCACATTCTACTGAACGTTGCCTTTATTTATTTGCAGAGATGTGAACGATCATCAGTCTATTGTGGTGCGGGGAATGCTTAAACGGGATTCTATTCCTATCAAAACACGGGGCAGAAAGTTACTAAAATATGCATCCATTAAGGTTAAGTCTGAGGCGAAGCGGGAACACGATTCCGACACAGTGGGCGGAGACATGGATGTGAACTTGATTGAATTTGTTGATACAGAAGCGCATGCTGCGGTGGAGAGCGTTGTGAACGAAGAAACATATGCCAATTGGACGACAGCCGAAACAGAATCTGCCGCCGAGACAGTTAGTGCGGTCGACATAATCGAATTCGAGCCAAAAGTAGCGCAGGATCAAATAGACCAGATGCATGATCAGAGTGAAAACTCTTTGCCCGAGGTGGATGAAATGAAGTAAGCAAATATCAACTGTACTAAGTAATATACACTCAACAATTGCTTTCAGCCACTGCCAAAGTCTGAACAACTCCGCCTACCAGGATAACCTCGCCTACTTTGTGTGTCGAGATAAGCAGCCACTGGAGATCATAAAAGGCGAGGGTTTCAAGCGATTCACACAAGTGCTCTGCCCAGCCTTCCAGCTGCCCAGCATTGATCAGCTTGGCGCACGCATTGCCCACAAGGCGCAGCTACATACGACGCAGATGCGACAGCAATTGTCGAACATCCAAACACTCTCGCTTAGCTGCAACATCAGCACAGTTTCGACAACAAGCTGCACAGCAGAGCTGAGCTACATGGAGGTAGCTGCCCATTACCACGAGGGAGTGCATAGACGTTCTCGGACTCTTTCAGTGCAAAGATTGCCCATGCACTACAATGCCAGTAGTATCGTGGAGCGTTTGGAGCGCATCTGCCAGCGTTTTGAGATCAACAAGTCGAAAATCGTATGCATTGTCAGCCGCAGCAACCGAATGTTGGAGAATGCAGTGGCTACATTACTAGGTAGTCAACATCATGTACCTTGCTTTGCTCAGCTGCTGAACACGTTGCTGGAATCGGTGGTCCACCGCCAGGAGTTTAGTGAACTGTGTAGCAAGGTGCGCAGTCGTGTTGCCTATCAACTAAGCAGGAATTCGGCGACGCAACTAAAGCTTGACGACAATGGACGTGCTATAAGCAGTTACGAGATGCTTGAGCTGTATGTGCGTGATGCAGTGCATACGCCAAAACTACAGAATCCGAATCCAAATCAATCATCGACAATTGATGCGTCACCTGCCTTGAACACTGATGAAATCGAGCTGGCCTTGGAGCTGTTTGGCGTGCTGGGACCATTGGCCAGTGCTGTGCGTCAGCTGTGTGGCTCGAGTATGGCGTCGTATCCATGTGCCAGCAATGCACTACCTATATTGTATACGATTCTCAATGAACTGAAGCAGCCGGAGAACGTTAATCAGCAACAACACCAAATCTCATATGAAATGCGCTTGTTTGTGATCAAGCAGCTGGAAGACTGCTTTGAGAGAATGGAGAAAAACATGCAGTTCGCCTTGTCCAGTTTGCTGGATCCACGTTTTCGGAATATGCCCTTCCAGAGCGCCTCATTGGTGGCCAAATATATGACGCATCTGTACAATCTGTATGAGGAGAAAAGTGAAACTCCGGCTACCGAATCGGACGATGAGACCACACCAGATGGCTATGATATTTGGGCTGCATACAGAGCATTTTCACAAGAGAAGCACAAACAGATCACCATGATTGGTGATCACGAAAATCAGGATGAGATTTCCAGCTATTTTTGCACGAATATCAGCAGCTTGCAGACGGAGCCTCTGCTGCTGTGGAAGGATCTCGCTCAGTTTCATCCCTTTCTGCACAGTCTGTCCAAGAAGTACCTGCACATCCCGGCATCAGCGATTCCACCGGCCCGACTCTTTACAGCCGCAGGCGCCGAGGTGCTGGCACAGCATGCTAAATTACTTAGCGATCACATGAATAATATGTTGTTCATGTCGGATTGCACTCAAGAGGAATGGCAATTATAGTAAATATAAGTATGTTTAAATCTAGGAAATTTTTATTTATGCGAGTATTTTATTGAACACATGATCTAATTAGTATTATAAATAAAACAATACCTTACGATATGTTAAAAGGTTTTTTACTTTGAATTTAAAATGAGCAGTATACATCAAACTGTAAGTTACGGGTTCTTATCAGTGATGCGTGCAAGCCCTGGTGTGAGTTGTTTTGTAGCCCTCGAAAATAATAGTGCAACTATCATTAGTCTAATAGTATTGCTGCACATTCAGTTGAAAAAGTTTTACAAAATAATTATTTTAACTTATAGCTAATAAGTTTGAAATTCAGCTTCTGTTATTAAATATACTATCGATTGCTTGCACGTCACTCACATATCGATAAACACATCCGCTTTTATCGGTGTGCAAACAGTCTGGCAATGTTGATTAGCACTGATGACGTTTTTTCACGCATTGTATTTTTTTAAGCATATTTGATGTGCAAAATTTAATCAATTGCAATATGCTAACGCATAAAAGAATCAAATAACACATAGTGGGTGCCGATCAGTGTAGCAATCGAGCCAAGCAACAACAACAACACAACACACAGAACTCACAAACGCCCTGTTTGTTGTGGTCCGTCGTCGTCGCCTTGCAGCAGCGCGAAAGTGGCCATCACACCATCGTCGTCCCCTCGCCGTCGCCGTCTCACCCTTCATCGCTGAGGCAAGAGTGTAATTAGTTCAAGAGGAAGGCAATAACCAGAAAAAACAACAAAGTATAGAACGACCTTGGAGTTGCATACAATATGCAAAGTAACTCCACAAAAACCAAGGAAATGTTTATTGTGCGTGCTCTGGAAAAAATCCTTGCCGATAAGGACATACGGCGTTCACATCACTCGCAGCTTAAAAAGTCCTGCGACACAGCTCTCGAACAGATCAAAGCTGAGCTCATCCAAGCCGGCCAAATTGCCGAGGGCAATGAGCTGCCCTGCGCTGCGTTGCCGCTGCCCAAGAATGATGCGGCGAGCATCATCAATGCGGAAACCTATTTTCTACCCTTTGAGCTCGCCTGCAAGAGTCGGTCGCCGCGTATTGTTGTCACCGCTCTGGATTGCCTGCAAAAGCTCATCGCTTATGGGCATTTGACGGGCGCCATTCAGGACTCGGCGAATCCTGGTCATCTGCTGATCGATCGTATTGTGATCACTATCTATGGCTGCTTCAATGGCCCCCAGACGGACGAGGGCGTTCAACTGCAGATCATCAAGGCGCTGCTCACGGTTGTCACGTCGCAGCACGTGGAGATCCATGAGTTTACGCTGTTGCAGGCGGTGCGCACCTGCTATGACATCTATCTCTCCAGCAGGAATCTTGTCAATCAAACGACGGCCCGAGCGACGCTCACTCAAATGCTGAACGTGATCTTTGCGCGTATGGAGAATCAAGTATATGAGGTGGCACCAACACCAACGCCCACAACGGTTGCGGCGCTAAATGGCGGCATCAACAGTCCCGACAACCCTGATGAATTGTCATCGGTGACGACTGAAGGAGGGGACACTGACGAAGCAATTGCCTCTGAGCTGCTGGCTGAGATAATAACAGGTGACTAATCGTTTGGGCATTTCGACAAAGAAATTATCATGTTTTTTATGCATGGTATTTTTTTTAACAGCTGCCTTTAATGAGGCCATGAAGGAGCAGAGTCCAACTGAGGAACTGACTGAGGTCGAGCCCTCTGTTAATGGCAATGGTTCAGTGGACTCCTCGCATTCAGATCACGACAGCGTCGAGCTGCACAGCGAGAACGATGCCATTGTAACGGCTAAATTTACACACATTCTGCAGAAGGATGCCTTCTTGGTATTCCGTGCTTTGTGCAAGCTATCCATGAAGCCGCTGCCCGAAGGTCAGCCGGATCCCAAGTCGCATGAGCTGCGCTCCAAGGTGTTGTCGCTGCATCTGTTGTTGCTCATACTGCAGAATGCTGGACCTGTCTTCCGCTCCAACGAGATGTTCATCATGGCAATCAAGCAATATCTATGCGTGGCGCTGTCCAACAATGGCGTGAGTTTAGTGGCTGAAGTGTTTGAGTTGTCGCTGTCAATTTTTGTGGCGCTGCTGTCGAACTTTAAAGTTCATCTGAAGCGTCAGATTGAGGTGTTCTTCAAGGAGATCTTTCTCAACATTCTGGAGGCCAGTTCCAGTTCCTTCGAACACAAATGGATGGTCATACAGGCGCTGACCCGAATCTGTGCCGATGCCCAGTCTGTGGTGGACATTTATGTGAATTACGATTGCGATTTTTCTGCAGCCAATTTATTTGAGCGGCTTGTCAATGATCTCTCCAAGATCGCCCAGGGTCGCCAAGCACTGGAACTCGGCGCCAATCCTATGCAAGAGAAATCGATGCGCATACGCGGCTTGGAATGTCTCGTCTCTATACTAAAGTGTATGGTTGAATGGAGCAAGGATCTTTACGTAAATCCTAACATGCCAGCGCCCGCTTTGCAGGTAAGTAATGCTGAATTTATGCCAGTAAGATTTCTGATATAAAGAATGCAATTGTTTTGCAGGTGCAAGCACTGCAGTCACCGACGCAGGACACGCAGGTTGGCGACAATGTGGACACGCTGTCCGCGCATAATTCCAGTCTGCGCTCGACACACGGCGGTTCAAGTCACAGCCTCAACTCTTACGGCAGTGCCAAAAATCAAGAGCTGCTTGACTTGCCTGAGGCACTCGAAGAACGCAAGATGCGCAAAGAGGTGATGGAGACGGGCATCGAACTGTTTAATCGCAAGCCACAAAAGGGTGTCCAATTTCTGCAGGAGAAGCAGCTGCTGGGCAGCACTTGTCAAGATATAGCGCGTTGGCTGCACGACGACGAACGCCTCGACAAGACCGTCATTGGCAACTATCTGGGCGAGAACGACGATCACTCCAAGGAGGTGATGTGTGCCTACATCGATGCCTTTGACTTTCGCCAACTAGAGGTGGTGGCAGCATTGCGTATTCTGCTTGAGGAGTTTCGTTTGCCCGGTGAGGCGCAAAAGATTGATCGGCTAATGGAGAAATTCGCGAGTAGATACTGCGAATGCAATCCACAGAATCAGCTATTCCAAATGGCCGACACCGTTTATGTGCTGGCCTTTAGCATCATTATGCTGACAACAGATCTGCACTCGCCGCAGGTGAAGCATAAAATGACCAAGGAGCAATATATCAAAATGAATCGCGGCATTGGAGATAGCAAGGACGATCTGCCTGAAGAATACTTATCATCCATTTATGATGAAATTGCCGAGCATGAGATCAAGATGAAAAACAATACCACAATGCTAATGGCACCAAAGCCGGCCGGCAAACAGCCCTTTATAACGGAAAAGCGACGCAAACTTCTCTGGAATATGGAAATGGAGGTGATCTCGTTGACGGCCACCAACCTGATGCAGTCCGTGTCGCACGTAAAGTCGCCATTCACATCGGCCAAGCACTTGGAGCATGTACGTCCCATGTTCAAAATGGCTTGGACCCCATTTCTAGCAGCCTTCTCTGTGGGTCTGCAGGTCTGTGACGATCCCGAGATTGCCACACTGTGCTTGGATGGCATACGTTGTGCCATACGAATAGCTTGCATTTTTCACATGTCGCTGGAGCGCGATGCTTACGTGCAGGCGTTGGCCCGCTTTACGCTGCTGAACGCCAACTCGCCCATCAATGAGATGAAGGCCAAGAACATTGACACCATCAAGACGCTGATTATGGTCGCCCACACAGATGGAAATTACTTGGGCAGCAGCTGGCTGGATATTGTCAAGTGCATCAGCCAATTGGAGCTGGCACAGTTGATTGGCACTGGGGTGCGGCCGCAGTTCCTATCGGGAGCACAAACCACGCTCAAGGATACGCTTAATCCCAGTGTCAAGGAGCATATTGGCGAGACGAGCAGTCAGAGCGTTGTGGTTGCCGTGGATCGCATATTTACGGGGTCCATGCGACTCGATGGCGATGCCATCGTGGACTTTGTAAAGGCCTTGTGTCAGGTGTCGGTGGATGAGCTGCAGCAGACGCAACCGCGCATGTTTTCGCTGCAGAAAATCGTCGAGATTAGTTACTACAACATGGAGCGTATTCGATTGCAATGGTCACGCATCTGGCAGGTGCTGGGCGAGCATTTTAATACAGTTGGCTGCAATAGCAACGAGGAAATTGCATTCTTTGCGCTGGATTCACTGCGTCAGCTATCGATGAAGTTTATGGAGAAGGGTGAATTCAGCAATTTCCGTTTCCAGAAGGACTTTTTACGTCCCTTTGAGCACATTATGAAGAAGAACAACTCGCCGGCCATACGTGACATGGTGGTGCGTTGCATCGCCCAGATGGTCAACTCCCAGGTAATTTGCACACACCTGGTTAACCATATGCAATCAATCGATACTTTACGTGCTAATCTTATTTGCAGGCGCATAACATACGTTCCGGCTGGAAAAACATATTTTCCATTTTTCATCTAGCTGCTGGTGATCACGAGGAGCCAATTGTTGAGTTGGCATTCCAGACAACTGGCAAAATCATTGGCGATCTCTATCGGCGACAATTCGCTGTCATGGTCGACTCTTTCCAGGACGCCGTCAAGTGTCTGTCGGAGTTTGCGTGCAATGCCCGCTTTCCGGATACCAGCATGGAGGCTATACGACTGGTCCGCAACTGCGCCCAGTGTGTTCACGATGCTCCACAACTGTTTGCCGAGCATGCGGGCATGGAGAACGATGCCTCCGTGGCCGAGGAGGATCGCGTGTGGGTTCGTGGCTGGTTTCCAATGCTCTTCTCCCTGTCCTGCGTGGTCAACCGCTGCAAACTTGATGTACGCACGCGCGGCCTGACCGTACTGTTTGAAATTGTTAAGACGCACGGCGATAGCTTTAAGCCCAACTGGTGGAAGGATCTGTTCAATGTGATTTTCCGCATCTTTGACAACATGAAGCTGCCGGAGCATGTGACCGAGAAGTCAGAATGGATGACCACCACTTGCAATCACGCTCTGTACGCCATCATTGATGTGTTCACGCAATACTTTGATGTGCTCGGCCATCTGCTGCTCGAGGAACTCTTTGCCCAGCTGCATTGGTGCGTCCAACAAAACAACGAACAGCTGGCGCGCTCCGGCACCAATTGCCTTGAGAATCTGGTCATTTCGAATGGATTTAAGTTCAACGAGGTTACCTGGGACAAAACATGCCAGTGCATACTGGATATCTTCAATGCAACGCTACCCAAGGAGCTGCTTCACTGGCGCCCCAGCAAGGGGAACGAACAGCATCAGCAACAGCAGCAGCCACGTCGCGCCTCAACCATTCCACATTCCAATAGCAGTGCTCAGGAGCCGCCAGTTATGGCACTGGCGCACAATCACTTCGAGGCGCTGCACATCAAGTGTGTGGTGCAGCTGGAGCTGATACAGACGATGGACAACATCGTTTTCTTCCCGGCGACGTCACGCAAGGAGGATGCTGAGACACTGGCTCAGGCGGCAGCCGATCTCAGTGGCAGCCGAGGTGGTTCCACGCAATCGCAGCAATTGCAGCTGGATTGCCAGCGGGAGGAGCAGGGCATGTATGGATATTTACGTACGCGACAGCTGTTTACGCTCGCTGAGTGTCTGATGCAGTCGCATCGGTTTGCCAAGCGCTTCAATGCCGATCAGGATCAGCGCAATTTACTATGGCGTGCCGGCTTCAAGGGTTCTGTTAAGCCCAATCTGCTCAAGCAGGAGACCGCATCGTTGGCCTGTGTGCTGCGCATCTTTTTCAAAATGTACGGAGACGAGAATCGTCGCAGCGATTGGCCGGGGATCGAACAGGAGCTGGTGCAAGTATGCAAAGAGGCGCTCGGCTATTATCTGAGTCTGCAGAGCGAGGCGCATCGCAATGCCTGGACATCGCTGCTGTTACTTATCTTGACCCGGCTGCTGAAGATGTCTGACGCCAGGGTGAGCACTAACTGAATCATTTGATGACTTCAAGGACTAATGTTTAATCTTCTCTTGCAGTTTGCCACACACGTGTCCAACTATTACAGCCTGCTCTGCGACATGATGTGCTTTGACCTGAAGCCCGAACTGAGAAGTGTCCTTAGGCGCGTGTTCATGCGCATCGGTCCAGTATTCAATATAATGAACGTCAATGTGAATATGAAATAGTCATGGCGCTTCAGTTACCAGCCACGCCCCGTTTGATGACCCCGCCCCCATTACGTTAACAGTTACCATCACCTCGCCCTCTCCTCCCTCCCTACACACCTAAAACTCCAATTTGCACCGTTTTAGTTACGTAAATGTACTCTGATATATATGCATATATATCTTGGCTTTGTTGTTAACTTGTTTTTCCCATTGGCCTCCGTAAGCAGAGTTTATATTTTTTATTATATATTTATACATATTCATATACATATGCAATTGTAACGTTTATAGGTTAATCAAAGTGTTGTTGTTTTATATAATGTTTACGCACACACATGCATCGAAGTAGGTGCGTGCGTGTGTGTGTGCGTGCGCGCGAAAGGCTTTAATATGTGAGTATTTGTGTGTGAGTGTCACCTGTATGATCTATAGTTTTTTTCGGTTTCCGTTCTAAATTTGGCAAAAAAAAAAAACAAATTTTTGGTGTAACCATTTATTTAATTATTCACTACTAAAACTATATATTATTATGTAGTATAAATAATGATAAACCTATGCTAAACTTTAGCCTGTATATTGCTAGTTTTAATTTAAATCAAATTATATATTTCAAATATATCTATTACAACAATAAGAAGTTTGCATTTTTATTTAACTATTATGTTATAAGACAAAAAATATTTTGACGTGGATGTGAAAATGGACTATCTGTCGATAAGCTTAAACAATAACAAAAAAATATATCTCTAACTATGTGTTCAATAATATAGTTTACTTTTTTTTTTTATACAGAAAGTAAAAATAATAAATGAAAAATTATTTATTGAAATAAGGTCTCAATAAAGCGATGTAATATTGGATATTAATCTGTAATCTGGGGGAAATTAAATGAATCGTTAATTTTTTTGAATGTCGTGAAATTATTATGTATAATAACATTACTGATAAGTAATCGGCCTCCCTATGAAGTCGTTTTTTTACGTGAATATATATTGGTGTTCAAAATAATATCTTTTTTGATTAGTATGCAAAATTCTGCGATCCCCATTTACAAATGACCTCCAAATATTAATATTTCAAAAGTTGCTTTATTTTTTTGGAACATTTTTTTAATTTCTTCATTTTGTTTTCGGTCAATTGATTTTAAAATGTAACAAAAACCAACAATTAAAAAAATAATAAAGTTACCATCTTCTCACTTTTATCATATCCAACATTTTTTTAAAAAAAATATTTGGTTTATAATTGTGAGATGCTTACATCCTCGATTATTTCGAACACCTATTAGATTATCGGTTCATCAGTTAGAGTTTCATGGATATTATCAACCACTTCAAGGGTAGTCACTTCTCAAGGACGTCCTGTCACGTCCAACAAAAATGCTAAATTTTACATTTGAATTTTCTTGATAAATATTTTATAAACTGACAGTGCACAGACCCATTAGGACCATAGAATTCAAATTTAATCATTTGGATCAATTTCTTTTTCAAAAGTCGAAATCTAATAACTGGTCAAAATTACATTTACATTTTCTTCATTATTAAGTATATATTCTATTTCAACTCAGCATGTCAAATGTGATCAGACATACTATAATAATTAGTTTAGCTTGTCAAAATATTTCTATGCTACAATTACAGAGTATTTGCAATTCGATAGTGATTCAGATTGTTGACAGTAGTTCGCACAATACCTTTTGTTATGTGCCGTTCCCACGCTTTTATGTCAATATGGTGTAGGGTATAAAATAGTCAATCACTTTCGCCGAGTGCATATCATATGTTTTATGTATTTCTTGCTGATCTTTGGGTGCAAATTTATAGCTTTTTTATGATGCTAAAGATGTGTGCGGCGCATTTATTATAATAAATAAATTCACTCGTGTGCTTATATTAAGTATACGTATGCTACTCAAGAGGAGTCTTCAGCACACGCGCAATTCTAAATTAGGAGCGGGCGGTTGGGGTTGTGGCCGGGGAATAATCGCACGACTATATAGTCGATGCGGTCTGTTGCCAATTTTGAATGAATTTGATTAAAGAAGCAGAGCAGAGTCCAGTCCAGCCCAATAGCCCCAAATTTATTTATAAAATCTAATAAAAAGCATTTAATTCGCTTTCTGCAAATGTCTGCTCATAAGTATTCCGCATGATGTATATTTTAATGGGTCTTGGAGCGTACGATTTTCTGCTAGGAATGGTTTCATATACTTCATATTATACACATAAAAATCTTGTGTTGAGATGTTTGTGTGGACCTTGAAAGTGTTTTTTAAAAGTCTTCTCATGACACTCATCAATATGTTTATTATTCCTTTCATTCGAAGTCACTCTTTTGCCTGCTAACTAACGAAAAAATAGAGAGGAATGAATGAACGACGTGTTGTGTTACTTACTATATTTGGCGAAAGCTGTAGAGGGCAGGGAAGAAGGGAATCGAGCCGTTTTTGTGTGAACTTTAAATTTTAAGTCTCGTGCTAATAAATCTTGTTAATATGTCAATTTCATTGGAACTTAATCAGGCTCTCACTCTATGACGCCCAGTCGCCATTGAAATCATCAGATTTCGATATGTGCTAATTGCCAGCGAACGGTTGTTTTCTGCATGATCAATTTAAGAAAAAAACCAGACATTTACTGGAATATACATGGATATGATATTGAAAATAACATAGAAATGTTAGCAGTTTTTGGGGACTGTATTTTATCCTGATTAGATACAATTTACATTATCAAATTTTTTAAAAGTTCCAGTTTTTCTCGAAATTACATTTGTCTTTGGATGTGTAGAATGAAATATATAGAACATTTTTTAACTGTCATTTACTGTTTTAGAGAACTCACTCAACTAAAATAGTTATCCTTGAGAAATATTTTATAGTCTTTTTAGTTGTTTTTCTACACCGAAAGATTAACTGATAAAACAATGAAATTTAAGATTATCTAAAAAGAATCTTTAATCTATTGTGTACAATGAAAAACAATGAGTAATAGCAATACATAAATCCTCAACAACTTTGGTTAGCTATTTAAAGTCGAGATAAGATATGTTTTTAGCCATTGCCTGACACTTTATTAACCTCTTTCAAAGTAGGATCATTTTATATGCTCGTTGTTGATGCTCTGTGGGTTAAACGTCATAAAAGATAAGTGTATCATAATTTGCAAAGCCCAAACGAGTCGGATCTTAAGCAAAAAACAGTCTCCAGGCACGCGTGTTTATCTAAAATAAAAAAAACGAGACAAACAAATGAGAAACAAATAAACACAGTAGTGCAGGCTTTTAGATCCAAACACACAGAGACAGATGCTGTTTTATTTATTTTTCGTTATCAGCGCAAATGATACGTTAACAAAAAATGCGTCCATGAGAGAGTTCATGACCTGATCTGTGGCAGGAACTGTCTGAATGCGGTTCCTAACACAAATGCCTTAAAATGAGATTAGAATCAGACGAAATCAAGCTCCAATTAAATGCAACTGACTGACCTTCGGTTTTCTGAGAGTGCGAACAAATACCGAAATGTCGAAAATACGTTAACCCCTCCGCCCAATCCAATTTTGCATCACGGAATCGCAATTACGGAAATGTAATGAAGTTAGTGGCGGGGAGCTCACGTGTGTTCGAAAGTAGAGATAAAAGTGTGCAAAGTGCAAATAAAAAATTGTCGCTGTTCTTAATTGAAAAATATAAGTCTATAGAATTGAGTCTAAAACAAACAATTGGGAAATGTAATTTCGCACGCTTAAATTAATTGCGCATACGCAGCGTAGTGCGGTCGTGGAACGGGTCCCTTATACAATCCTATTATGGCAGTCACACGATGGTATGTATTTATATAGAGATTTATCATATGAGGGGAAAAAAAAACCAGAAACAAAACAAGTGAAAATTATACAAAATTTCAATTAGCAGCAAATTTGGTTTAACTCGCTAAACTGTCTACGGCAACTACGTGTGCGGATCGGTCCACGCTCGGCTCTAATGCAATAAACGTTGTCAGCATCGTTGATGAAAATTGAGGCACAGCATATAGTTTTTCCCTCGCACCTTAGCGGCCCGTTTTAGCAAAAAACATCCCCATGCCAATTGTGTGGTTAACCTCTCTCCCCATTTCCAGTTCGAGATTAACTTGTCATCTGTCTTTCTCGCTCGCTCTCTCTCTCTCTCCCGTTCTTAGAACCTTTGCTTGTGTGATCCCGCAACAATAACAAAAAAACAATGCACTAAAGTTCAACAATGAATTATACGTCGTGTATAGACAATTTGCTGAGCACAGTGGGGCTTAAGGCGAAATTAGAATGCAATTCACAGTTACATTGCAATTAACAGCGTCTGTTTGCAGACGACTTTAGCCGTTGACGGCGCCGATAACAGTTATCAATCGTCTGCTCTCTAATACTCGCAATTTGTAGACGTTGCGTATACGCAACGTATTGCGCCACAGTGCACAGGGCAATTAACGCGGTGCGTTGTGCGTTGAGCACTGAGGGCTGAAGCGTGGCGGGGCAGGGTGAGGTATTGAACTGTCAACAGTATTTTTAACACTCTGCCACTACTCAAAAGCAACAATACGCCCTCCAACCCCTCCCTCACCCCATAAAACCCTGCGCTCAGTGAGGCTCAACCGTTGTTTAGTTAATTTTTGCCGCTGCTCACTCGACGCGCTTAATATTTGTTGTTGTTGTCGTCGTCGTCGTTCCCAATTGACGCGCTCTCTTTCGTCTTTCTCTCTTTCTCCCGCTCGCTCTTTGCGCTCTCTTGCCTCTCTGTCAGTTTGGGTGCGTGTTTTTTATTTTTTTGTACTTTTTTGTTGTACTTTTCAGTTGGCGCGACGGCTTCGAAGTCAGCGACGCTGCCTCGAGTCGGGCAGTCTACAACCAGCGGACTAACTAAGCAGACGCGCTCCCATTCCCATTTCCCAAACGTAAACGTAACCAAGTTTCCCGGGTTCTGTATAAAACGACCCGTAACATTCTACACGAAACTCAAACGCGTGCCAGAAACCGCGAGTGCAACAACAAAGCGACCAAAAGTCACACGCTAAATAGACAGCCAAAGATCAATTCTTAAGATGAGCCACCACTGGGGTTACACCGAAGAGAATGGTAAGTAGCCCTCCAATTGAAGGGTATAGCTAGGCAGTAAGGTGAAATAAATGTTAAACATTTTAAAATTTCAATAGCTATTTTGCAATTTGAAATCAAGTTCAATGATCGTGTTCAACCCTGAGTTTTAGTGCGAACAGTTCTCTTAAATTCTAACATATGTATGTATGTACATACAAATTTGTAGTGCATACAATCTTCGTTTCAGTTTTTGCTCAGCGCAAAAGTTTTTGTTTACAAACAAGAAATGAATTCACGCAAGCGCAGCGTGCGCGTTTTGGGAAAGTTTTCGAGACAGATTGGGACAGGTTCGGTCTGTCTGAAGGGTGCTGTGATCTGTGAGTACGTGCAGTTTGTTGCATACAAATGCTGCAATGCTGTGCTGTAATGTTTGCTGGCCAATTGAGGCGAGTCTTGATTGAATACACATGTTATCTAATAGATAACAGCCCTTGCATTGTTCTTGTTTGTTTGTTTGATGAATCAAATACGTCATCGGCATTTGTGGCCACAGTCTGCGAGCGGAGCTTCTAATGAATTTCGCAACACGATAAGATATATATGAGCATGCGAGTAACTTTTTATTTCTCTGTCGAGAAACGTGTAAAATAAAAAGCAATTGCTTAAGTCAGCCGAGTCATTATCTTCCCCACTGACAGGCACAGAGAGTGACTAAATTTTAAGTAATTGCCATATCATTGATTACTCAGCTGTGGCAAATTTTGGTTCCTTATGTTTTGTATATTGTTTTTGTTGAGTTCACACTGGTTAACACCGGTCGATGCTTCAACTCCCAGTTCCCAATTCTCAGCTTCATGTTCTGAGTGGGAACATTTGCTGTTAATTGAATCAAACCCAGTTTGGCCGCAAATGACGCTTGGCGCTCTCAATTACATGCATCATCGAATCACCACTCCACAAAACTCGCACACCCAAACACCCAAATACACATGTACATATAGTATTGGTATAGTAGTACGACCACAGTCAAAAGTTCTATATAGAGTCATAGGCACGTTCGTTGGTTGCGTTGGGTGTTCATAAATATGCGACAGCCATAATTAAATCGTGTAGCTCTGGCTCTGGAGAGGTGAAGAGAGCAGACTTGTTCCAGCAGTCGCCGCTTAGCACGAGCTGTGTCTCGTGATCTCCGCCAGCCGCGAACCCCCACTAGTCACTAGTTGTTGCGGGTGCTTCCCATTAAACCAGTCGCAAGAGAGCCAGACAAACCGATCGCATTGAAACCAGTTCCGAGTTCTCTTTTACGATACACTTTTGCTCGGGCTATTACGCATTTATTGGCAAATTGTGTGGTGTACAAAATTACCCCAACCACATATTGCAAACTCTGGGTGTATTCAAAAAATCTTTGAAATGTGTAAAGTCGTACAGCTTTATAAAATATATTTTTAAATGGTTAGCTAGAACATTTGAATGAACTAGAAAATTCTATGCACTAAAAAGAGTTAATATAGTACTTTCAAGTTATTGTAATTGATTCTAAACTGTCAGTAGTCCTTTATGGTTTACTTCACGTTGCATTAAAATCGGTTAATAATCAGAGTTTATAATTATTGATTGGTCAATTTATATTGAAGATATAGTGTATCAACAATTCGTTGATACACTTCATTGTTCTCTGCCTTTAGTGTTTATTTCGCATTTATATTGTTGTCTTCGTTTGCCTTTTCGTATTCATTTTCGCCTTCCCTCTCTCGCACTTTTGATATACGGTGGCGTTTGAAGGCAGTTCGTTTACTTATGCGACGCTGGTCAAGTGCATGTTCGGTTCTTAAGGACGCATTAAAGACCGGTTCCAAAGCCAAACACTATATTGTTGTCATGGCTCAAAGCCTGTCAAATGTTCTTCTGTCGGACTGCAAACAAAGCAACAACAAAAAAAACCCTGTCTTTGTTTGTGGCTCTGCCCTTCCCTGGACTCATTTAACGTCACATGATATTCACTTATCGTTCAATAAAATGATATATGCCCTCGATCATAAAGAAATGTTTGCATCTAAGAAATCGACTCGACATTTTTGGCAATTCGCTTTGATTTGTTTAAATGGAGCTGATTGCGTTGATTGATTTGATTTGTCTGCGACGGAAACTTTCCAATGCGGGCGCGTCTCCTCGCCTCTTTCTCTATCTATTATGCTTCAGCTCTTATCAGAAGACCGTGCTCCAGCCAAGTATAACACGTTCATATTTATGGCCCACTCAAGTGTTGAGTGTTTTTTACATTAAGCATAAGTGCTCCTAAATTGAGTATTTCTATATATACACTCAAATATAAGTACTACCATATATACTAGGCACACATCAAGATTATGTGATCTTTCTAATCAAAGCATTCCTATTCACACACCTCTGCCCCTGTTAAACCTGCAGACACGCTTATACTAGAATGTCAGATTAAAACTCGCGTGTTTATATTTTGTAAATCAATCAAATTTCATTAAAGACGCGTTACTTTTGTGTGGTGATAATACAAAGTCCTATAAATTATATTACTAACATAATATTATTACTAACAGAAAACCTATAAAATATACTTTACCCCTGTATTTGTTGTTATCTATGAAGACATTCCGGAGGAGTAGTGCTTTTCTTTGAGATATTTCTAATCATAATGACTAAAAGCCTGGTGTATTTATATTTATATTTAAAAATACCTTTAGCTCTTTAATTAACTGATTATTCTTTTTGCGAGCTTTCTTATCTATAGCCTTAAATTTCCTTTCTCTTGTGATTCACCTACTTTGCACACAAATCTCTTAAAAATGTGCAAATTCATATAGAAATCTGAATCATTATTTTTTATCTCTTCATATCCACTCACTTCTCCATGCCATATAAGAAATAGATATTCGTTTTTCTATAGTATGATTCCCTTTTCTGCATTACAAAAGAGTTGCCTTAAAGATTATAAATTTATGGGCACAACCAAGACAAATACTGTATATAATACACTACCAATCCCAATAACCCTTCTTGATAGCTGATCAAAGCGCCTCACTGAGGTGTGAGAAAATGCTATTTTCATAATATTTTTATATCATTTCTTGCCTGGCGGTGTGATAAAAATATCCATTTAATTTATAAGCAAACATGCTTGAAAATGAGAAAAACAATCAAATTTATGGTTTGGAAAATTTTCGCTTGCAGATTAGCATTCCGAGCAGCCACAAAAATGTTGTTTTCGTACGTGACAATTTGATCAATTTTACAATAGAATTTTTGCAAAGTTTGTTTTATTTACAATACACTATAGTAGTTTTTATGGCAATCCAATAATTCTATTCCTGGGCCTCCTCGTCCGGTTTATGACCGACAATTTTCACATGCAAACAAATAATTAGCAATAAACAATTTGGTCAAAAGGGTTACGCGAGGGGGTTGTATCTAAATTGCACTGACCATGAAGTGTTAGATAAACGTTGTCTACCAGCTTAAGGCAGTGTTGGGGCTTCCCAATGTCTGTCGTTAGCATTACGCAAGAGGGTAGTTTTATTGAATGCCAGTTTTAGTACGAGGTATCTGCTCGAATATGTATCTTAATTCACATAAGAATTTGTGTATCCCAACTTGAATATTCCATTTTCGTCTCAGTTCAATGTACGAGTGCTCATTCATCTGAAGGCCCAATTAGCATGCATTTCCTTACGCTCCGAACCGAGCCGATTGGCACAAAAAGCACGCAACAAACTCATGATGACACTTATATAAAATTCTTATATATTACTATATACTATAAATTATCTATTAGTTATTATCATGCAAGGCTCATCAAATCGTAAATTCGTAAATGCTAATGGAAAGCATCGAGATGCGTCGTAATAATTTGTCAGCCGAGTTTGTTTTATAGCTCGAACATTTTATTTGCAAATCCTAATGAGCTGTAATACTTATACGCACCGTATACTCCCGGCTCATTTAAATGTCGTGAAATGTCTCATCAAAAGTTGTACGATATCATAAAGTACATCTGACTGATCGCAGATCGCTGACTATAAAAGATAAAGTTAGCACATTTCCACATTTAAAATCTCGTTTTATATACTTAGTTTTAGGGTATATTTCCGTCGTTGGCTTTCTGTTTGTTTATTTTGAAATGGAAACGAGAGTACATGAATGAGGAATCTTGCATAAATTCTAATGAAATTTCCAAAGCTAGCTCTGACTTATTTCCTGGTGTCTGGAAAAATAGCGCAAAACAAAACAAGTTTTCCGATTTAACAAGCTGTTGTCTGTCTCGGCTGTTCAACTGTTTACTATATACTATTCTATGCATAACATATATGGTGTGCATTTAGAATGCCATATTAAGAGCGGGTTATTTTGTTATTTGCAGTAATTCAATTTAAAAACCATTTGGATTTTATCTCAACTGATCAGTCGTTATTTGCAGCTTTTTTGCTCTAATTGAAGTGCTAAATGCTGCAATTGTTTATAGAGAATGTGTTGTCGCAATATGTTTAAATATTAGTGGCAGTTATATGTACTTAGTGCAAATATTTAATTGTTAATCCATTAGAGCTTCCTACATTTCTTCCATATACTTCCTATGATTTTTGCTTTTTATTGCAATTGTAAATTTCAGGCACGTGAATTTCCTAAAGCTGCTTTGCACAAGTGTTCAAGTTGGCTTGGCAATTATTATAATTTTATTCTCTACGAATCAGGGTATTTCCATAAAGTTATGCATCTGATGACTTTGTATTATCTCTAAAAATATGTTTCTATTTAGTGCTTTTAAATGCTTACGAAATTAACCTATTTTGTTCTGCTATTACTTTTATTCAATTTATTTACCATAGAGTATTAAATTGCCGGCAATTGAGATGCTAGACATTTCTCCGGCTGTATTTATTTAACAATCTTTTATCTGTTGACAGTTGATCTAAAGAATCCCCAGAAAACGTCAACAAAAAACTTGACATAATATTTGCCTGCGGCTGCAGTCCGAAAAAAGAGAAAAATGGCGAAAAAGCGCAGTAAATAAATTTGATAAAAATGAGCAAATAGCAAACCAACAAAGCAGCTGACAAAATGACAGCTTCATAAACTTCGAAAGCTGGCAAAATATTGTTATAAATCATCAGCTTGATTACTGGCCGGAAATTTGCACACACTCGCTAAATTACAAAAGGATCGTGCGGATACTTGATCACGTCGAATACTTGATATATTCATTGAGAACGTAAGACCGTTGTATTTATTGACGCTGTCAATTTGTCACATGCTCGAATTGCCTGCACACTCTCTATAATTCTTTGGCCAAATTGACAGTCTTTCACTTAATTACATAACCAATGAGGAAGAGGAAGGGCGAAGAGAGCAAGACATAGCATTGATAAGAAAAATGCAATGCACATGACTTTGTTTCGCTATTTATTTGATTTATCAATTTCGCTGGGCTTTAAAATCACAGACATTAAATGCGCAAAGACACCTAAAGACCATAGCTTCGGCTCAATGATTTATCATGTGTCAAAGACCAAAGTGACTAGATAGATAGGACAAGTGCAACCTGAACATTCGTTAGATACTTTTTCCTTTGTAGACCGCAATTCGTAACCCTCTTTTAACCCCACGGTATGTGTGGTGGCTTGGTGGATTCTTTGCGGTTTATCTCGTGTGTGCGTCAGTGCGACGATCCTATCACATGACTCGACTCCCCCTCCCTCAACTTGAGTGCGATTCTGTGGACAGGCACGTGACGCCATTCCCGCAGTCAACATTTGTTTCTATTTGTTCTTGCGGTTTTGCTGTTTCTGTTTATGTTCTTGTTGCAGCTCCACACGACAGCAATAATTAAAGAACAAAATAACAAAAAGCCAAATGCAGCAAACAGAACAAATAAGATCAAGCGAATGCTTGCACAGCCGTTTGACTAGATAAAATGCCTCTATTGTCGCTTTTATAAGTAAAAGTTATTTATTCAATATTTGCAAAGCCATTAAAGCACTTTTACAATCTACGATTATCTTTATGCCAATAGACTTAAGAACAAGTTTATGCAAGCAAACGATAACATCAGATCGTAAAATCCACTAACTAATTGTAATACTTTTCATTACAGCTAGTCAATCATAACATATATATTTTTTTATGGATTTACCTAAACGTTTCTTTTAAGATTCCCTTAATTATTAACAATAATTTATGGTTTTTGTTTCATCAGTTAGAACTGGTTTTGGACGGATCTGAAACTTTTGTAAGCAAAGTTTGAGCTGAGTTTGATTTGGTTTTAAACATGCTGAACTTGTTCTTTGACCATTTTTAAATGTTTACATCTGTTTACATTTAAATATTAATCAAGGCTTAAATTATTGCTCAAACATGATGTAAAATATAAAATGTTTTCTATTGGTCTTACTTCACAATCTGTTATGAGGGTTTCTATTTTTGATAAAAATAAATATAGAGAATGGCATTATTTATTCTTCTGTAACAACTTATTTTTTTTTTATCTGCGGAATTGTATATGAAATACCATTCATTGAAATGTGATTTATCTTCGGTGACTTCATAACTTCTTGATATCCCCATAAATTGAGTAAATAATCTAGGAAAATTGTCGTTTGTTTTATTAGCTTTGCTTTGTTTAATGACAAATCGGTTGTTATTAATAAAGTCCAAATGATAGAAGACTTAAGTGGAAAAGTGATTAGTAATTATAGATTTTTCGAACTTAAACAGAAGTTAGTCAATTGATTTGTGTTGCAAGGAAATGACATTTAGTTAAATTGCTGGCTAATAATAGTTTACGCACTTTGTTTGATTCCAGGACCCGCTCACTGGGCCAAGGACTACCCACATGCATCCGGCCATCGTCAGTCGCCGGTGGACATAACACCTTCTAGCGCCACGAAGGGCAGCGACCTGAAGGTCGCCCCCCTAAAGTGGAAGTATGTGCCAGAGGACACCAAGAGCCTGGTCAATCCCGGTAAGTCGTACTCTATGAGGATGCTCAACAGTCTGCTTATTCTCTATGTTTTTGGATTGATTGCAGGCTATTGCTGGCGCGTGGATGTGAATGGAGCTAATTCGGAATTGACTGGCGGACCTCTCGGCAATCAGATCTTTAAGCTGGAACAGTTCCATTGCCACTGGGGCTGCACAGACTCCAAGGGCTCGGAGCACACGGTTGATGGCGTCTCCTATGCCGGCGAACTGCATCTGGTTCACTGGAATACCACCAAGTATAAGTCTTTCAGCGAGGCAGCCGCCGCTCCCGATGGTCTTGCTGTGCTGGGCGTGTTCCTGCAGCCAGGTGATCATCATCCCGAGCTGGACACGGTGAGCAGCCTGCTGCAATTCGTGCTGCACAAGGGTGATCGTGTCACCCTGCCCCAGGGCTGTGATCCTGGCAAGCTGCTGCCCAATGTGCACACCTACTGGACATATGAGGGTTCGTTGACGACGCCCCCATGCTCCGAGTGCGTCATTTGGATTGTGTTCAAGACACCCATTCAAGTGTCCGATGACCAACTGAATGCCATGCGCAATCTCAATGCCTACGATGTTAAGGAGGAGTGTCCCTGCAACGAGTTTAACGGCAAGGTGATCAACAATTTCCGCCCTCCTCTGCCGCTGGGCAAGCGTGAGCTGCGTGAAATTGGTGGACACTGAGGAGCGATGGATAGAACGGATGGTCAAAAATCGTTGGATTCAATTCGTATGCTTAGTATATCACTGCGTGCACCATAGCGGAGTGGATAGAAGGCAGATAATGCCGAGAATCCAAGTTGTTAGTCTCGTTTTAGTTCTTATTACTTTATAACAAACACTTGTACCTCTTTATTAAGTATCTGCTTGTATAATTGTATGTGTAACTTGTATCTTGTATCTGTACGATTGTTTGTTAAACATTTGCGAAATGACAATTAGATTAATGTGTGTTACACTCTATGGTATTACAAAATAAATATATTACGTTTAGATGTTGCATATGAAAAAAAGAAAAAAAAATGTTGTTTTCCTTTAAACCGATTGCGGCAGCGGTCATTTTGCAACAGAGTTAATCGCAGCTATCTTGTTATCTCTGACCTATCTGAGCCGCATTGCTTCCACTTGTTTACCCTCCCAACTGCTACTAAGTTTGTGGTGAAGTCAATAAAGATTGCCAGAAAAATCTAGATAGTTTTAAATGTATTATAAAATTAATGCAATTAGAGGAACTCATAATCATTCCAATTTATAGGCTTACAACATCATTTGCAAGGTATTGGAACTATGTCCAATTTTTGATGTCCAATGATTTCGAGTATTTCATAATACACAATCATTGCATACTTTCGGGCACAACCAAAAATACATCCACATTTATTGCATTTTTTAATTCAATTCTTCCTTTTGCTACATTAGCAAGAACAGGAGCAGAAACAGCAACGCTAGCAGGATAGAGATACTAAGAAAAAGCTGAAAAAATAGTTCCTTACATGGGAAACACGATTCATCAATGGATTAGAAGTAGATCTAACTCCTGGTACCAATTCAACGCACTATTATCACAATGAACCCACTTAAGGTTCTTAAATGGAATGTTAAAGGCATTGCACAAAAATCCAATAAGGGTTAGCTCTTTGCTCTCGTTTGTCAGAATTAAGGCTGAACCGAGGTCAACTGTCAAAATATTTAAATATTTGGCTAATAAGCAAGAGGATCAAAATGTCACTGGGAGCTGAAAAATTGTATGTCCACTGCATAGTTCCAATATGTCTGTACGAAGTGTAGGAGGAGAATCGCAGTCAAACTATAAACATATCTAGGTACTGCAAAATCGCTTCCTTTGGCTAATGACAAATAACCTCTGGGACGTTCGTGGATCCACACTCCATCGGGTCGTGATATTCTCTGGAGGTACCCAAGGGGATACATCCAAATACTAAGACCAAAGCAAGGTCACTAGGCTAAAACGTTGTGGATTTGTCAAGACGATTCATTAAACTTGACAATCGCCAACATAATTTCTTTATGACATGAGATTGGGGTTTGGTTTTTCATATGTAATATAGACATTAACAAACAAATTCGTTTTTAATATACAAAGATAATACTAGGTAACGTGTACAAACAGTGGCTGGATTTTAAATCTGAAACAAACTTGATCTGCGCAAGACATTTACCAATACTTTAAAACTAGGTGGTTCTATGTGTTAAGGTCCCTTTATGGGAACGGAGATGGCACTACGTTATAAAACCCTTCTTCCCTTTACTTACTTATTTATTTATTATCCTACTTATTTATTTATTATCCTACTTATTTATTTATTATCCTACTACATTTAAATCACAATTTAAGATAGTTAGAGAAGGTATTTTCAAAAAACTCACTCTTATTGCGATAGAATTACGTAAACCATGTAGGGTAGGTTTCCAGCACTCACCGTTTGGGGCTATTGTAAAATATAGCAAAACATATATCCTAGCTCTTCTTTATTTTAAAACTATATTAAATCTTTTTATATTAGAAACAATGAATTTTAATAAAAGATTTATTCAATATAAATTCATATTCAGATGTGATTCATTTGCTTATGCTAAATAAATAAGTTAATTAATCACTTATGTGAATATATACTTTCATGTGTTGATGCATACATTAATTTATACTATTACCAGACCAAAATGGAAATTGTACGTGGAGAGGTTAATTGGCATATAAATCGACCCTTTTCTAAGCACTTCAGCTTCTTCATAACAAAGCCATCTTCCTGATAATCGTTTACTAGTGCCACACACTTCCGTTCGGCCTTTATTTTGTTTGCTTTATTGTCAATATCCTCTTCGATCCATTTGACATATTCAGCCTTTGATCCCGTTGAAATTGAAACATAATCTTCCTGACCGAGATTGTTAATATCCAACCAATACTTCTTACTTTTATCGAGATTTAAACTTATTAACTGACGTTCTTGATTCGTTGCCAAGTTTACAAGGTTACCGCCCAATTTTCGACATTGCTGTGCAGCTTGAAACCAGTTCACTTCACCCGTAGCGTTGTAATAATATTTTCGTCCAATTAATTTGAAGGGCTCCAGCTTACTAAGCAAATCCTTCGGTACTGAACTAACTTGCTTGTATTCCACTCTAGTGCTAAAGTCAGTGCCTATGGAAGGTTAGTTTTGATTGATTGGGAATATTCATTACATTTTATTAAAATAAAAGGTACAACTTACTCTCAACCAGTGCCAATGACAACAAGATTTGAACAAGCAATGCACACACAACTTCATAGCGATACATTTCACTTGATTTTAAAACTTAAGTAATGTTCAATCCAAATGTTAAAGTTTATATGACGTAAACTATAAGAGTGCGTCCACTATATATTATTGTTCTTACTTAATCACCTTTCAAATAAGCATTGTGGACTAAATATAACAAAGTAGAAACCTCAAATAATCTAAGATTGCGCAGTGGTTTCATATCAAAACAGAGGAAGATTATTTGTTCATAACGTTTTCACTTTGCTAGTTTTGTAAACTCTTGCAGTTCTTTCGGCTTTTGGGTCCATTGCTGGAAGTAGCTCGATTTTAATTCCGACCAAGTTAACTGATAATTCACAGCCATCTCTTTGCACTTTCTATATGTTAAACTGTTAAGATCAGTCAATTGCAGCTGCAATTTTTCACGCAGCTCGCTGCTGCACTGCAAAACATCCAGGAAGTTGTGTAGCAGTTTATATTTGCTAACTGCACATGCGGCTTGTGGAGTGGACAATTGCTTCTTAGTAACGCCCTGGCGTTTGCCATTGACCGCTATTTCAAAGGGTCTAAGAAGGTGTATATGTATGTATATTTTAAATTCACAATCAGTACATCGTTGCAAAGTTAATGTTGCTTACCGCAATGATCCTGGTAGCTGAGTCCATATCAGACCACTCGGTGACGGCTGCCAATCGGCACGTTGTGCATATTCAAAGGCTAATGTGGCATCAATTCGAATCAGTGGCTCCTGAACAGGACAGCCCCTCTGATGGGAAGTTTTCCTACGCCAACGTTGGTAAATGGCCCTTTTTATTCCCTCAATACGTGCGTCACGGCAGCTAAAATTGTAGCTGCTGAAGTAGATGGGCTTGTTTATTAGCAGATCAAGCAGAGCTCCCTGAGCTCCGAGCACATGCCAGCGGGATAACTTATCACTGCACGACATGGACAGCGTACGTTCACCTCGTCCAGGCTTGGTGCGTAAGGCGTTCGGTGTTTGAAGCATACAATCATCACCAGACTTCACATCCTGATTTATCAGTTTGGCGCCAGTATAAACTGAGGTGCTGTTACTTAATGGCATACCCATTTCAGAGGTATCCTCGCTGTTATCAAAGTTTAGGCGTTGTCGCTTAGGTAATAACTCGTCTGTTTCGTCTACTATACACGCATCTCCGCATGGCGTTTGTGTGCTTAGGAAATGAAACTCCAGTTCATTATCCAGCAAAAAACAGCCTGAATCTGGCTCCCAGTTGAATATTGTTTCGTCCACCTTACCTTCTTGAAGTTTACCGGCTTTTAGTAGTTCGTAGTATAAATAGCGAAGAAAGGCGCGTCTGGCGAGCACCTCGGCATGAGAGTCATTTAATATGAATCCATTGGCGCAAAGTTTACTGCGTCCAATGCACTTGGTTCTATATGATTTGGATGCACAAAAGGCAATGTAAAAGAACTTTGTATTGAGAAATTGGAATAGTTACCCCGTCGCAAGCGACACTACTTTACTGGACCGCGTTCGTCTATCATGCTGCACTATTCCGGCTAATACTGTCCATTGTCCGTTCGTAGGTTTGCCGGTTTTTGGCAACTCGCGGAACTTTTTGTAACATAATTCTGCAATCTGTTGCACTGTTGGGTTGCCTTCAAGTTGAGAGCACATCAGAGGTAAAAATTTAATTTTCTTAAAGATGTTTGTTTATTTACCACCTGTATCTAGGTGAGACCACGAGACAAATTCCTAAAAAATCGTTTTAAATGAAAAAGTAATACTATAATACAGATTTCCCGATACTTGTCACCTGGTTACACTTTTCAAAGGATTGCGATAAATTTCAAAAAACGTATGGAAAAGGGCGCCTCATTTTAAAATCAACCACATATGTAAAAAATAAATTTTCTGGCCTGGCCATAAAGTCTTTCTCACTTAACAAAATATAATTTGTTGATATAATGTGAGTTCTAAAAACGAGTACTATTGCCATTTTTCTCATAAAAACGGACGCAATGAGAAGCAAAGATTGGTTAGTGTGCAGTTTGAAGCTCGAATTTATTTTATTCCGCATTAAAATTACGGCAAAAATAATTACATTTATTGTAGTGAAACCTTTCATTTCCATACTCCGTAATGTAAAATTTAGCTAAAACAAAGTAAATATCGCACAAACGGTCACCTTGCACTCCATATTGAGTATTTTTGATTAATCGATAACAATTTCATTGGGCTATTTTGCAACAGCTGGTACAGCACGACATTAAGCAACACTAATAGCAAAAATTATTTGATCAGTTGTAGGATATTAAACAAACAAAAAGGATGCCGAAAGTAGTTTCACGTAGCATTGTTTGTTCTGATACGAAAGATCAAGAGGAATATAATGAAGAAAAACCGCTAAACATTTACTATTGCTTGTGTGGCAAAATGTCTTTAATATTGGGTACGTCTAAATATTAGGATACCAAAACAAATTTGTATAAATACAAAGCAATTTGTTTTAGATTGCGCACTAAATCAGTTGCCATTACGTGAAGTGGATAATGCAAGAGTCATTGATACCAATGATCATGCCAACAAATTGACATTCAACCCAGCCCCACAAATAATTTACATTCGTCGGAAAGCCAAAGGAATTGAGAAGCAGTACCGCTATAAGGTGAGTATTTTAAATAGTGAAATTTGTATTTGGAATGATATTGATTTTATGTTTCAGTGCCGTAACTGCAATCTACCATTATACTATCGACATACAAATGACTCCCAAGTTACATTCATAATGAGTAACGCGCTTGTGCGCAATAAGGGCGAACAACCTTTGGCCCAGCTTCTGGCTGCGGAAACAAAAAGTAATCCCACAAACACTACGGTGCCTCCAAGCGGAGTGGCAAACGCAGCACCGATTGCAAATGTCGATGATTCAGGTATAGTGGACGCCAGCGGGAAAAAGGTGATGGTGACGCGCCACACAAAGAATATGGGCAAGTTTAGCTCGGTTACTGTCTCCACTATTGATGAGGAGGAGGATGAAATTGAGGCGGTAAGTTGGACATTTTCAAACATACTGTTGATGTTAACTTATTTTACACTATTTTTTTTAGCGCGAAATTGCTGACAGTTACGCCAACAATGCTCGAATTATTGAGAAACAGCTACAGCGCAAAGGCGGCAAGCTAGTTGACCTAGGTGCGAACTCCAAACCGGATACTGCTCAACCACCGCAAAAAAAGCAACGAGGCACTTTACTGGAAAGATAATTGAATGTAACCGCATGTAATATAGCAACAACTTAATAAATAATAAATAAGAAAATCTATTACTCTCTGGTCTACTAGAATTCAATTACGATGTATACACGCAAGAGCATTTCAATATAAAAAGATAGTCACTGGCATTTATGGCACTAGTTCGATTAACTTCGTCGATGGGTCATGCAATAAGTTAATCATTTTAATCCAATAAAAATAAGGAACATTTTTAATAACATTTTTTTAATACATTACTTTATAGTGTTAGTGATCTAAACAAAATGGACTATCGCAAATTAATAGACTTAATCATAATAATAATAATTCTTATTGTTGACTCAAGTATTTCTAATGAAATCGAATGCAACTGCAAGCATTACAGTGAATGTGAAGTTGTGGGAAGATCTTTAAAAATTAATAGTGGTCAAACAACATTTAAATCTTGCGATGAGCCAGAATTCCCAGAGTTTACTGGCTACTTTTGCTGCCCGATACCTATAAAAATGACAATCTCAGAAAAAAGTAAGTTTTCACACCCCATAGTAAATACGCGATAGCCAGAGAAAATAAACATATATTTTATCAAAAGATATAAGAATACCAAAGAGTAAAATATATTTTCAAAGTCCCAACAAGTGATTAAATGCTCGAGCAAACAAATGGTGCAATACAACAAGTATACCGAATGACATTAAGGGTAGAAGGATCAATATTATTTACAATAAATCGCAGGTTATGTGTAAAGCTGGTACACATAAGAATAAGCGCCGCATTGAGTCAAATGAAATAATGTTTTATTATTTTATAGCTATAGTTTGACTATTTGATTTTTGTTGTTTTATAGCTATAGTTACACATTTGGTTTTAAAAATTGGTATCTGAAACTTGATTCATATGTGTGAAGCTTTGAACACTGTGGATCACACATTATTTCAATCAGAAACTTATATTTTAACTGCAAGCAATTTATAAAGTATAGTTTAAGACTTGAGCTGCGTATCACGTCATATTTGCTTTAAATATTTAAAAAACACCATAAAAAAAATAAAAACAGGGCATTGAATTGTTGTTGATTGATTGTTGCTAATTAACCTCCACAAATTTATTTTTTCAGCATAACTTTTTTATAAATTTTTTAAAATATTTATTTAACAAAATGGATATTATTTAATTTTTTTAAACAACAAAATTTTTTATTTAAAATCTTTTATAGTGTATAAAACATATTTTACTTTATGTGGGTCATTTTTTTATTATTATTTAAATATATGTCATTGTTCGATAAACGTGATGCAGAATTAGTTTTCTATGATTTTAAAGGTGCCGTACATCAAGTTTCTACTTAAAGTAGCCAATTGACTTTTAATTTATATCTGACCGTTATCATTCTACTTTGATTTAAAAAAAAAAAAACAAGTACATGTATATGAGGTATTTAGTAGCAGAAATTTTTTTTGATTGTTTCTTCTTCTTGTGCCAAAATTCAAAAAGGGTCTGTTTTTTCACCAACATGTAACCTTAAAGGATCAATAATTTTACGGGAAGCAGACCGGGCACCAAAAGGTACTTTCACTCCATGGAAGTTAGAAAACATAGTTAAAATTGGTATATCAAGAACTAATTTGTACACCTTACACAATGAAGCATCGGTCAAGTTATTAAAACAAAATAAAAAATTAAAGATAAATGCTCAAACTACAATATTCTTAACATCCCAAAGTTTGCTAATTATTCACTTGGCAGACATGGTGAAACATTAGTTTAACAGCTCTTGGGTAACTAATGTGAAGATAAAGATAAAATAAAATATACTATAATGATATTATGTTAATCGAAAAATCAACAAGATTTTAGTCGAATTAAATAAATAAGCCCAGTCTGGAGTTTATCTGACTTACCAAATGTAAAAATTATTTGTCTACTTAATATAAATACATTAATCCTTTGAGTGTTTTTCTTACGTTTGTCCATCAGAATGCAAAGAATTTTCCCAAATTGAAAACTTTTGTCCGCAGCAAGAACTCATCTTTAAGGGCAAGCCAGTAACTCCGCATCAAATACCGTTCATTGCCTCAATTCAAATGAGAAACAAATTTAATCCAACATCTAATTGGGAATGGAAATGTGGTGGTACCTTAATTGATCCAAAATTTGTGATCACTGCAGCGCATTGCTTTGATAATATCAACATGACAACTACGTAAGTCACATGTGTCAGTTTTTTTAATATTAATTGCAATATTTTGTAGAGAGATTACAGTCCTTTTAGGGGCCCATAATATAACAAGTTCAGCGCGAAGAACTGATGATGGAAGATTTAATGTGACAATTACAATTCATGAGGACTTCAGCAAAACTGAATTTGCGGACATTGCTTTATTGGAATTGCAAATCGCAGCAGACATTACAACGCATAAAATTCGACCCGCTTGCTTGCCCAAAACAAATGGGAGTGAAGTCCAAGAATTTATGGCTGCTGGTTTTGGTACAGTTAATGGACATGACCCTGCAAATACATTGTTGCAGACAACTTTAATAACTCAGCCAATTGAAAAATGCCGACTTACGGAAGACACCGAGATGAATGCAACTATGCAATTTTGCGCAACGCCAAATGGTAGAACCGGAGGAGATGTTTGTCCTGGCGACTCAGGCGGCCCAACATTCATAGAATATCCTGGTCGCAATGATTGTCTTTATGCAGTAATGGGCATCGTTTCAGTAGGAAATTACTGCGATGTGAAATCTTCTTATACGCTTCATACAAGAGTTTCGTACTACCGCGAATGGATTGAGAGTATCGTTTGGCCTAATGAGAAGAATCCAGAAATATAATATTACAACAATCATTTGTAACCACTTAATTAAATATGTATAAGTAAATATAAATTTAAATAGAAATTATTTCACAAAACTAATACTGTTTACCATTAAAGCATTTACGATTTAATCAGGTTCAAACATTCTGATCGTTGTCAAACAGGTCTCATTGACTATTCACTCATCGGTGTGTGAAAAAGAAAATCAAGCTCCATCTATTACAAAACAGCCAAGAGAATTACCGTCGTCTCATCCATGTCTTGATGATTTTATTGTTTACGAACTTTCCGTAATTTATGGTATAAATATCTCAGAAAGGCATGTCTTGCAAGGAATTCGCGTGGAATTCATTTTAAATATTCTACTTCACTTGAATGTAGAAATCTTAATTTATATCATAGTATTTCACATAAACTGACGAATGACGACCGGATTTTATTCAACCGCGATTCCATTCAACCTCTTCAGAAAAAAAACGAGGCAACTTATTCGAAAGATAACTTCATACGCCCATATTTATTGCAATAACAGCTTAATGGATATACAATATCAAAAATATATTACTCTCATGTGTACTAGAATTCAATTGATAAATATATATACCCCACAAACATTTTATATAAAAAGACAGTCTCTGGCATTTTTGACACTAGTTCGTTTAATTAGTTGTCGTTGGTTCAAGCAATAAGTCAATCATTTTTATCTAATGAAAATAAGAATAATATAAAATTACATTTATTTTATACTTTACTAAATAATGGACTCCCGCAAATTAATACATACAATTATTATGATAACAATTCTAAATGTTGACTCAAGTATTTCTAATGAAATCGAATGCGACTGCAAGCATTACAGTGAATGTGAAGTTGTGGGAAGATCTTTAAAAATTAATAGTGGTCAAACAACATTTAAATCTTGCGATGAGCCAGAATTCCCAGAGATTACTGGCTACTTTTGTTGCCCAAAACCTATTAAAACGACAATCTCAGAAAGAAGTAAGTTTTTTATACCTAGTGCTCATTTCAGCAGCAATATTTCAGCAAATGTGCATATTTATAGCCGCTACCCATAGGGTATAAGACTATTATAACTTAGTGCCAACACACGATATAGCCATGTCCGTCTGTCTGTCTGTATGAACACCTAGATCTCAGAGACTAGAAGATATAGAGACCAAATTTGGTACATAGGTGCCTGCATTCCTTACGCAGATCAAGTTTATTTATATATTATATATTATATTATTTATCAAAATGGTTGTGCCCAATGCATATGGACGTTTTAAGTGTGTGAATGACCTAGAGATATAAAATTTGGTGACAGTATTCGTACAGATCAAGTTTGTTTTAGATTTTTGCCTCGCCCCTTTCCGCCCCCAAAAACTGGAAAAGCCTTAATAATAGACCTAGAACATTGAATTTTGGTATACATAATAATAATTATAGTTTCAATGATTCCTGTGATGAAAAACAAGGAAGTTTTTAAAGAATAAATTTTATATGCAAAATTCACTTGCAGCAGCTTTATTTGTTTAGTTGACAGTGTGACCATGTCGGTATGTTATAGATTTTTTTCAAATACAAAGATTTGCGTTTTAAAATCGCTATAAAAAAACAACGAGTATGTGTTTTTCAAAAAAAAATTTTTATTGGATAGCCTCAACATTCCGGTTTATGTATGAAACACCACTTCGTTCATATGGCTGCCTCGGCTGGCTTTGCAGTAGCCCATTCGGTCGACCCAATTTTTAAACACATTTTCGATGGTATGGCCCTCAATGGCCCTGATGGCGACTTCAATCTCGTGCTTTAGGTCGTCAATCGTCTCTGGGTGGTTGGCGTAACACTTATCCTTGACGGCACCCCACAAAAAATAGTCCAACGGGGTCAAATCGCAGCTGCGAGGCGGCCATATGACATCGCCGTTTCGGCTGATTATGCGATTTTCGAACGTACCGCGCAAAAGATCGATTGTGACGTTAGCTGTGTGGCACGTATCGTCGTCCTGCTGGAACCATATGTCGTCTATGTCTTCCTCTTCCATTCGGGGAAAGAAAAAGTCTTCCAACATGCCGCGATAGCGGACACCATTAACGGTTACGGCGGCTCCTTCCTCGTTTTCAAAGAAAAACGGCCCAATGATGCCACCCGACCACATACCGCACCACACAGTCACTCGTTGTGGATGTATTGGCTTCTCCAAGACGACATGTGGATTTTCTGAACCCCAAATGCGGCAGTTTTGCTTATTAACATAACCACCGAGGTGGAAATGGGCCTCATCAGAAAACACGATTTTTCGGTAAAAATTATCATCTGCGACCAAGCGCTCCTGAGCCCATTCCGCGAACCGAAAACGCATTGGATGGTCATGCGGCTTAAGCTGCTGAACCAACTGAATCTTATATGGCCTTAGACGGAGGTGTTTCGTTAAAATCCGTTGCAGGGAAGTGCGCGAAATGTCCAGCTCTTGAGCACGATGCCGAGTTGACGTCGACGGATTGTCATTGACACTTTCGGCCACCGCAGCGATATTTTCGACCGACCGAACTGGACGAGCACGTAAACGTGTTGTTTTATCCATTAACGATCCAGTCTCACGCACACGCTTCACAAAACTATCCACAAGCTGCCTGGAAGGCGCT
Organism: Drosophila immigrans; assembly: GCA_963583835.1. Classification (NCBI taxonomy): domain Eukaryota; kingdom Metazoa; phylum Arthropoda; class Insecta; order Diptera; family Drosophilidae; genus Drosophila; species Drosophila immigrans. The sequence goes on along the minus strand of OY757143.1, from coordinate 18,491,949 downwards.
TTATTTTTTCCGAATTTTGATCGCAATTTTCTTACAGTTTCGGTTGAAGACTCTCCACTTTGGAAGAAAGTTTTCAATATTTCCCAATTTTCTTCGAGCGTAAACTTAACCATTTCGTAAACCGCAAACCTTCTACTAAATATCTGACACATTGACAATGGCATTCGAAATGTCAAAGTAAAATTATCGATAGTTCAAAAAGCAAACGCTAAATGGGCCACCCTGTATATACAAAAAACAAATTTCAGTATATTCTTTGGTATATTTTTTGTTAAAATATCATTTAAGCTTTTTGTTTTTTCTTGAGTTGCGGGTATCTTACGGTCGAGCAGCAATTTAAAGTGAGAAAAATATATTAGGTACAAAAAAAAAACGGAAACTTAATGAAAAACAAATACATAAAGCTTAAAAAATGAGTTATTTTTTATTATACTATTTGTTATATAACATTCATATATAAAGTACATAGTTCGCAGACACTGATTTACATAGCTATAGTACTATCAACGCGCACCCCAAACGCTAAAAAGCTACGATGCTGCACTTTTTATACCCGCTACCCATAGGGTAGAAGGGTATTATGACTTAGTGCCAACAGAAAATGTATGTAACAGGCAGAAGGAGGCATCTCCGACCACATAAACTATATATATTCTTGATCAGTGTCAACAGCCGAGACGATATAGCCATGTCCGTCTGTCCGTCTGTCCGTCTGTATGAACACCTAGATCTCAGAGACTATAAAAGCTAGAGCTACCAAATTTGGGGACAGTACTCCTATATGTCCTACGCAGATCAAGTTTATTTCAAAAGTTGGATGCCACGCCCCTTTCCGCCCCCAAAAGACTGTAAAAGCCGTAATAATAGACCTAGAGCATTGAAATTTGGTATGCATAATAATAATTATATTCTCAATGATTCCTGAGAATTTGGTTGAAATCCAATAAAAAACAAGGAAGTTATTAAAGAATCAATTTTATATGCAAAATTCACTTGCAGCTGCCCGCGCTTTGTTTGTTTAGTTGACAGTGTGACCATAACGGTGTTGCGGTATTTTACCCGCTATTTTCATATATATACAAAAAAACAAGTTTTAGTATATTTGGTATGTTTTTTGTTTAAATATAATTTAATTTTTTTGTTTTTTCTCGAAATGGGTTGCGGGTATCATACGGTCGAGCACTCTCGACTGTAGCTTTCTTACTTGTTAAACAACATAGATATGAACATTTGAAAAATAAATTCTCTGACTATCACTGTTTAAAAATTTAATAAATTGGCTAAATTTTTTTTATACCCGCTACCCATAGGGTAGAAGGGTATTATGACTTAGTGCCAACAGAAAATGTATGTAACAGGCAGAAGGAGGCATCTCCGACCCCATAAAGTATATATATTCTTGATCAGCGTCAACAGCCGAGACGATATAGCCATTTCCGTCTGTCCGTCTGTCTGTCCGTATGAACACCTGGATCTCAGAGACTATAAGACATAGAGACACCAAATTTGGCAAAAAGGTTCCTTCATACCCTACGCAGATCAAGTTTATTTCAAAAGTTGGATGCCACGCCCCCTTCGCCCACAATAAGCATTAATCTAGAAAAAGTCAAGTTTTTTTTTATGTAAATCGCATATAACTCCAAAAGTTCTTTGTGTAATGATGTGTAATTTGGTAACCCATCTGCGCTTGACTCTTAATATACCCTGTAATTTTGGTACAAATCGGATAAGTAGAACAAAAGTTATTCGTGAAATTATTTATTAAAATTGTTGTGCCCAGTGCATATGGACGTTTTAAGTGTGTGAATGACCTAGAGATATCAAATTTGGTGACAGTATTCGTGTAGGTCTTACGCAGATCAAGTTTGTTTTAGATTTTTGCCACGCCCCTTTCCGCCCCCAAAAACTGTAAAAGCCGTAATAATAGACCTAGAGCATTGAATTTTGGTATGCATAATAACAATAATAGTCTGAATGACTTCTGTGAATTTGATTGAGATCGAATAAAAAATGAGGAAGTTATTAAAGAATCAATTTTGTATGCAAAATTCACTTGCAGCTGCTCGCGCTTTGTTTGTTTAGTTGACAGTGTGACCATGTCGGTGTTGTGGATTTTTACCCGCTATTTTCAAATATATACAAACAAAACACAAGTTTCAGTATATTTTTGGTATATTTGTTGTTAAAATATCATTAAAATATTTATTTTTCTCTCGAAATGGGTTGCGGGTATCATACGGTCGAGCACTCTCGACTGTAGCTTTCTTACTTGTTTTTTGGATAGAGATGTAGTTTTTAGTGCAAAATATCGATATGATGTTGATGTTGATCGATGCTTTCAAAATAAAATATGGATGTTGGGTTAAAGTTTTGATGGATTGATGATCCGTAAGGTCCAATGTAAGGAACAGGTTTGAACTTTAATTTATTTTTTAAATTATTTTTAAATCGAGAGGCTGCAGCCGGAGGATGTAATGGGAGGATGAAGTTTAATTAAATATTTTTTTTTAAACGTTGGAGAAAATGTAAAAATATTGCTACCAACTTATCATATATTTGTACATAACATACATATGTTAATTTGTGAAAGCAACAATCAAATTTATTTAGTTTTATATGAAAATAGATCGATGGGCTAAATATTATTTGAAATTTGTTTCATCCAAGCCTGTGTTCCAGGTGTTAGAGCGCCTGATCGTGGATGCTGAGCCGTAGGTTCGATCCCTTACAGGATTCATACTTCGTTTTAATTTAGAAACGGCAATGCTTGGTTCGTTGCGTCGGTTTGTCAGTTGCATCCAAATCTAAATACATAGATTTAAGAGACTACTAATTTATCTTAACAAGTTTATTTAATAAATTGGCAAGAGCCTCAAATTGTAATGTTAACGGTACTAGGTGTGTTAGATACATTCTTAAAAGTACTGAAAATGTTAACATTACAAATTTTGTAACGATTAATACAAACAAATTGAGTTAACTGTTTAGCTTTCTTACTTTTTAAGGGCTCAGGCTTATGTTAAGTTTATATTTTATTTTGGATAATTTCTTGACTTGTTCTCTTTTATGGTTCGATTTATGGCTGATTTTCCGTTTTCACTTGTTTCGATCAAAAATGACCACGAATTGAACTGGTTTCAAAGTCACCCAGTCTGTACCATATCTGATTTATGTAATATTAATAAATATCTTGGGTTTCTTTCTAACGTTTATTTACCAGAATGCAAGGAATTTTCGCAAATTGAAAACTTTTGTCCGAAGCAAGAACTCATATTTAAGGGCAAACTAGTAAAGTCACATCAAATACCATTCATTGCCTCAATACAAATGAGAAACAAATTTAATCAAGCATCTCATTGGGAATGGAAATGTGGTGGCACCTTAATTGATCCAAAATTTGTGATCACTGCAGCGCATTGCTTTGATAATATCAACATGACAACTACGTAAGTCACATGTGTCAGTTTTTTTTAAAATATTAATTGCAATATTTTGTAGGGAGATTACTGTCCTTTTGGGGGCCCATAATATAACAAATACAGAGCGAAGCACTGATGATGGACGATTTAATGTGACAATCACAATTCATGACGACTATTCCAAAGGGGATTTTGCGGACATTGCTTTATTGGAATTGCAAAACAAAGCAAACATTACAACGCAAAAAATTCGACCAGCTTGCTTGCCCAAATCAAATGGAAATGACATCTTGGAATTTAGGGCTGCTGGTTTTGGAAAGAATGGAGAAAATATTGCAAGTGCATTATCGGAGACAACTTTAGAAACACATCCAATTGAAAAATGCAAATATGTAACAACAAGTAAATTGAATATAACCATGCAACTTTGTGCAACGCCAATGCCAAGAGGTAGAAGTGGAGGAGATGTTTGTCCTGGCGACTCTGGTGGCCCCATATTCATAGAATATCCTGGTCGCAATGATTGTCTTTATGCGGTAATGGGAATCGTTTCAGTAGGAAATGTCTGCAATGTCGAGGGTGCTTTAACGATTCACACCAGAGTTTGGCCCTTTCGCGAATGGATTGAAAGCATTGTATGGCCAAATGAGAAGAATGCAGAAGGTTAATATTTGTTTTAATTACTTGTAACAAACTAACTGCCACATAACGGTAATTTAAGTATCTAAATTTAAATTTGAAGACCTTCAATAGTGTTTCAGATTCGATATCGAATGGTTATCGAATATTCCGTTCGCTAACCAGCACTGACAAACAATTGTGCAGCTAACTTAACGCCGTTGTAAGCAGAATTTGCAGAGAAAATATATTGAAAAAAATTGTGTGTATAGCATGTGAAAACAAAGTTTTGTTTTTGTTCGTTTCAATTGCAATTAACAAGTGCACTGCGTAGTATATCAAGCAAAAAAGGATAAACACACACCGCTGAAAATGCTGCCCAACGACGACGACGTTTCTGTTGACTAATAACAAGAGTGTGTGTGTGCGTGTGCTTGTGCATGTGTGTGTGTGCGAGTGTATGTGAGCAGTGAGTGTGTGTGTGTGTGCGTGTGGAGTGCAGAAATGTTTTCCAGCGGCGGCAGCCATGGGATAAGCGTTGGCGTTGCTTCTGCCACTTCGGTGCAGAGCTCATCCGATGGTTATGACTTTACCAAAATCGAGAATGCTGCTCGCTGGCGGGGATTGTTTATACCATCGCTGCGCAAGGTGCTGGAGCAAGTAAATCCGAGCGTAACAGCCAAGGAGGATGCATTGCTCTATGTCGAGAATCTCTGTGTGCGTCTGCTGGCCAAGCTGTGCGCCAAACCGCTGCCGCACTCGGTGCAGGATGTGGAGGAGAAGGTCAACAAATCCTTTCCCGTGCCCATCGTTCAGTGGGCCCTCAAGGAGGCCAACGAGGTGATCAATTCAAAGAAACGCAAATCTCTGCTGCCCACGGAACGGGTGCATACGCTGCTCCAAAAGGATGTGCTGCAGTATAAGATCGATAACTCCGTGTCTGCCTATCTGGTTGCTGTGCTCGAGTGCATCTCCAGCGACATACTCAAAATGGCCGCCGAATATGTGTGCAATATCTCGCACTGTGAGATCGTCAAAGAGGATCTGGAGGTGGTCATGAATGCGGAGCGTGTGCTCGATATGCTCGACATGTTGGACCAGAGCAGCGAGCAGCTCAAGTGCAATATGCTGCCCAGTCCGCTCTCGCTGCCGGCGCAACGGGCGAGCGCCACCTACGAGGAGACTGTAAAGGAGCTTATCAACGATGAGAAGCAATATCAGCGGGATCTGCACATGATAATACGTGTGTTTCGCGAGGAACTGGTGAAAATAGCGCGCGACCCGAAGGAACTCGAGCCGATATTTTCAAATATCATGGACATCTATGAGGTGACGGTAACGCTTCTGGGCTCCCTCGAGGATGTGATTGAGATGTCACAGGAGCAGAATGCTCCTTGCGTCGCGAGCTGCTTTGAAGAGCTCGCCGAGGCAGAGGAGTTCGATGTATACAAAAAGTATGCCTACGATGTGACCTCGCAAGCGGCACGCGAAGCTTTAAGCAATCTCCTGGCCAATCCCAATGTGAGTAGCACGCAATCAGCAGCAACTAAACACGATGATTTCCAATTCCATTTCTATTTTGTTCTTTAAGGCACCTTCGCTTATGTCAGCGGGTCATGGTTTCCGGGAGGCGGTCAAGTATTATTTGCCCAAGCTATTGCTGGTGCCCATTTGCCATGCATTTGTATACTTTGACTACATCAAACATCTCATGGATCTCAGCACATCACAGGACGACATCGAGAGCTTTGCCCAAGTGCAGGGTCTGCTGCATCCGTTGCATCGCGATCTCGAGAAGGTCATGGGTAATCTGTCCATGCCGGTGCCTGTGAGTGGACGTGTGCGACGTCAAATGGCCATTGAACGCACACGCGAGCTGCAACTAAAGGTCGAGCATTGGGATGACAAGGATGTGGGTCTTAATTGCAACGAGTTCATACGCGGTAAGTTGCGGCTTAGGATTCAAGAGGCAGTTAACAATAGCACACAATCTTTATACACACAGAGGACTCACTAAGTAAACTGGGCTCGGGCAAACGCATTTGGAGCGAACGCAAAGTGTTTCTCTTTGATGGTCTCATGGTGCTGTGCAAAGCAAATACCAAGAAGCAAACCCCATCGGCGGGCGCAACTGCCTATGAATATCGACTGAAGGAGAAGTTCTTTATGCGGCGCGTTGAGATTTGTGATCGCGCGGACACCGAGGAGCTGAAGCACAGCTTTGAGCTCATCACACGCATGCATCCGGCAATTGTGTTGTCGGCGCAGAGTACGCAGGATAAGAACAATTTTATGGCCGATCTGGTTATGGTAAACACGAAATCAATGCTTGATCGCATTTTGGACAGCATTCTGCAGGACATCGAGCGCAAACATCCGTTGCGCATGCCCAGCCCAGAAATCTACAAGTTCGCTGTGCCCGACAGTGCCGAGAATATTGTGCTCGAGGATCGGGACAGTGGTGTGGTGCCGATGATTAAGGGTGCAACGCTCTGTAAATTGATAGAGCGTCTCACCTATCACATCTATGCAGATCCCACATTTGTGCGGACCTTTCTCACCACATATCGTTACTTTTGTTCGCCACAACAGCTGCTAACGCTGCTGATCGAACGCTTTGAGATACCAGAGCCGAGTCTGGTGTACCAAGAACAGCAGGCGAATAGCGGTGGCAGTAATGATCTCGACAAGGATGGCACATCAACGGCTTCGACGGCGGATAGTGATAAGATGCTGAAGAACTCGCAGCGCGAAGATTGGAAGCGTTATCGCAAGGAGTTTGTGCAGCCGGTGCAATTTCGTGTATTGAACGTGTTGCGTCACTGGGTGGATCATCATTTCTATGACTTTGAGAAGGATCCGACACTGCTGGACAGACTGTTGCACTTTCTAAACGATGTCAACAGCAAATCAATGCGCAAATGGGTTGACTCTGTGCGCAAGATTGTTGATCGCAAGGTAACTAACACATTGAAAACCAAAACGCACATTTTCTAAATCGTTTTTCATTGCCTATTTGCAGAACAAACAAAGCAATAAGAAGATCGTTTATGCCTACGGTCACGATCCGCCACCTATTGAATTTCATCTGAATGTGCCAGAGGATGAGATCACGCTGTTGACATTGCATCCACTAGAGGCGGCGCGACAGCTAACATTGTTGGAGTTTGAAATGTACAAGAATGTGAAGCCATCGGAACTGGTCGGCTCACCGTGGACCAAGAAGGACAAAGAATTGAAAAGTCCCAATCTGCTTAAGATTATGAAGCATACCACAAATGTGACGCGCTGGATTGAAAAGTCCATCATGGAAGCTGAGAATTTCGATGAACGTCTGGCCATCATGCAGCGCTCGATTGAAGTGATGATGGTGATGCTGGAGCTGAACAATTTCAACGGCATTCTGTCGATAGTCGCTGCCATGGGTACGGCGGCGGTGTTTCGATTGCGTGCCACATTCAATGGACTGCCGGAGCGACATCGCAAGTTCCTGGACGAGTGTCGAGAGCTGAGCGAAGATCACTTGAAGAAATACCAGGAGCGCTTGCGCTCCATTAATCCGCCCTGTGTGCCATTCTTTGGTCGTTACCTGACACATATACTGCACCTGGAAGAGGGCAATCCAGATCTGTTGACCAATACAGAGTTGATCAACTTCTCGAAGCGGCGAAAAGTCTCCGAAATCATTGGTGAGATACAGCAGTATCAGAATCAGCCGTATTGCCTCAACGAGGAGCCCACAATACGCCACTTTTTCGAACAGCTCGATCCCTTCAATGGACGCTCTGACAAAGAAATGTCCGACTATCTTTACAATGAGAGTCTGCGCATTGAGCCGCGCTCCTGCAAAACGGTGCCCAAATTTGTAAGTTCTCGGAAATTTCTTAAACTATTGTAATTTAAAATTAACTTTTCGTATTGTTTTTAGCCTCGTAAATGGCCGAACATTCCGCTCAAATCGCCGGGCATTAAGCCACGTCGTCACAACCAGAACAACAACAGCAACAAGCTCTCCAACAATGCGCCAACCAACGTTGAACAGCCGACGGCATCGTCATCATCCACAGCCACATCCGCAGCGGCATCAGCAGCGGCATCAGCAGCGGCAGCAGCAGCAGTGTCCAGTGTTGGTGTTGGAGATCAGAGTCCGCAGCACAATCCCCACGCGTATTCAGTGTTTGCACCCGTCATCATACCGGAGCGCAACGGCGGCAGCACCTGGAGCGGCATGTCATTGCAACGGACCACAGACAACGGTGAGGTGGCGCCGGCGCCGCACTTGCCACGAAAGCCAGCGGCACACGTGTGGACGCACAATAACAACAACGCGGCAGCAGACAACTTCAGTCCAGCACTATCGGAGCAACAGCTGCCATCAGCAGCAGCATCTGCCAACAGCAGTTGGGGCAATGTTAATGATTTTTATGTGAGCTCCGATGTGTCGTCTGATGTGCTGCCACCATCGCCGCTGCCCAAATTGATGATTAGTCCACGCCACGAGGCAGTTCCGCCACAAGCCGGCAATCGTTCACCATTCCATGGGCGCGCTCCGCAGATGCAGATGCAGTACAGTCCCACGCACAGCATTGCCAGCACTGTGACGCTCATTGGCGCTGGCCTGGGCGATGTGAGTCCGCAGCTGGGTGGTTTTTATTACAACAGCGAGCAGAGTCAGGGGCAGACGGGTGCGGTGCCCATATCGCCGCACGTGAATGTGCCAACAGCGACGCAGGAGTATCGAGCAGTGCCGCCGCCGCTGCCACCACGCCGTAAGGAGCGCACCGAAAGTTGCGCTGATATGGCACAAAAGCAGCAAGCACCCGATGCGCCCACAGTAAGTAAAACTCGTAAAATCTATGTTTTTGGCCCCGTGGTAATATAGTTATTCATCATTATAGCTTCCGCCACGCGATGGCGAGCTGAGTCCGCCGCCAATACCGCCTCGACTCAATCATTCCATGGCAGCAGGCTATGGACGTCACGGCCAACAGCCAAGGGAGTTTGTGGGCAAAAGCAGCAGCCTCTTGTTGCCCAACACGAGCAGTATTATGATACGCCGAAATTCGGCAAAGCAACCATCACTAGGCGTTGGTGCAACAGCTGCTGCTGCTACCACAGCGACGGCTTTGAGCTCAACGTTGATCAATGTCACCCAGTCGACAGTATCAACGGCAGCATCGATTGGAATGACCAGCGATGAGCAGCAAGTGCAACAGCAGCAGCAGCAGCCACCGCAGTCGATCTCACCGGCGTTAAGCTCCTCCACGACAACATCACCCATGACACCAATGACGCCTATGTCCCCGTACATTCCCAGCACAATTGAAAGCAACACGTCGAGCAGTTATCCGCATCAAGCGCGTTTAAGGTCACAGCAGCAACAACAACAGCAGCAGCAGCCAGTGATTTATGCACAGCAGCAACATCAACAAGCGCATCATCATCACCACCATCCACAGCAGCAACAACAACATCATCACCAAATGCATCATACGCATTCACATCCGCACACTCAACATCATCCATCACAGCTCCCAAATAGACGCTCGTCCCCAAAGGAATTCTTCCCGATTAACACGAGCCACGAGGGCACACCCAAACTTCCACCCAAACCTAGTCTAAGCGCAAACTTCTACAACAATCCAGGTAAGTTGCATCTCTCAGATAAATAGCTTTTAACTAATGCCATTGCATTGTGTATTACAGATAAAGGTATGATGTTTCTTTACCCAAGTACAAACCAAGAATAATATTTATTGCCTGGCGATGTGTGATAGGACAAAAACAAAAAATACAAAACAAAGCTGAGTCGAAACGTGGGCAGCAAGTGCATAGGATATAACTGAAACAAAATATAGATACAAAATGAAACAAAAAGTGTATATGTTTGTGTGTGTATTCAAATGAGATATGGACCGAGTTAAATCTGACCGATTTTTATTATTCGAAACTCAAAGCAAAATGCAAATTTATGTTATTATATTAACTATATTATAAACAATTGTAAATATCAAGAACATTGTATTGATCGTAGAGCGTAAAAACAATAAAGTATAACACTATTGTTAGACATTCGCACCGATAGTTTTTTCTACACATTTATGTATATAGCGTTTGCAATTTTACAGGATATTATTTTTCCTTCTTCCGTAGTAAAGTCGTGCCGACCAAATGATATTTTTGATTATAAGATTTATTCTTTTTGTTTAATATTATTTCGTTTTGTTTTGGTTCTTGCTCTGTGCCATTCAGATATGAATTTCATGCAGCACTATAAAAATTGTTTCATGCTTCTGGCCAACAACCTTGTGGGACCATCAAAAATTGAAGACAAAATTGTGTCATTAACCAGTTAAAAAGCGAGCTAAAGCTGGTCCAACTGTGGCTAACCACAAGCTGACCGGAACACCTGGCAGTAGGCGCTTTGAAAGACATTCGCAGACGTTTGTTAACATAAATCTGTATGGTTAATTAGTTGGAAATAGGAAAGCAGCCGTCGAGTTGTTGCTTAAGTCCATTGAGCATTGAAGGGCGATTGGGAGGGGGGAGCATAGCGAAAGAGGCCTCATTAATAGCGATTGTGCTAATTGTTGTCGCTACTGTATTGCATTGCAATTATACTTACTGCGTTCAGCAACTATCTGTTCGTTCGTTCGTTTCCTTTCGCTTTTCAGACAACCAACCAACTTTTGAGCAACTGCGTCGATGACGTCGATCAAATGCTTCCTGAATTTTGGATGATTGCTTGAACTGGTTTTTTGTGCATTTTGAGACATTTATTTTTGCAATGAACGAAGGCAGGTTTTTTGCTTGATTTCTTCATTAGAGAGGGTATCACAATTTCCTAACAAAAGATGTAACGGAGCTGTTATGCAAATCACCAAATTTTCCACTGAAAGTATTTCAGTTTAACGAAATTAATTTTAATGTGTTTTATAAACGTTTTAACCTTAAGCTGCATTCCCGTTTATTTTTATAGAGTTACTAAAATAAAAATGTTAACATTATTTTCTAATATAGGTGTTATTAGGGTGTTACAAGTGCATTAGTTATGAAACAATTCTATCAATTTTTACTGTCCAGTATTGTTTCAAATTCTGGTGAAACAACTGCTGTTCTCTTATCCTCTGCATCCGAAATATGGTTGAATAACCCAAGTTATATAATTGGCAGCAAATGAACATGGAAAATTTGTTGAGTAATTGCGAATTCTGCAAAATACATTTAATTATGTAGAAAATAAACATAACAGAGAAAATGTTGCCTGAAGTTTCGCTTTTATTTATAGAGAGATTGAATGAAAATGCACTGTCAATGCAGGCATATAGTCAAGGCCATTGCCCAAGATCAGTTCCTTAACTTGTGGGTACAGCATCTTAATAGATACTAAGTAAATCAGATCTCTATGTAGAGAAATCATTTTTATAAATAACATGAAAATTCTTCCGCATTGATTTATTGCATGTTGCAGTCAGAGAAAGTTGTTGTCTACATTATTCCCAAGGTTAGCTGAGCACTAAATTTAATAGAATTTTGTTCGTTGATTACATTTATCCAATAGACTTGACCAACTTCTTAGTTCACACCATCGTCTTGACCTAGGCCAATAATTGGCTCATAGCGCGAGAGATTCAGCTGCTTGCCGTCTTCACGTTTCACTTATGCAATTAACTTCCATTCAAAAAATAATAAAAGAGATATACGAAAAAAAACACCCACAGCAATTGCTGAAATTACTCAATGAATTTGCATTTCATTGTTGTTGCTGATTGTGGCTAATGAGAGAGAAACCACAACGACAACAACAACAATTCAAATCTGCCTCTTCGAAGGCAATAGCATCTCGCATAATTAGCAATTAAATTGGTCATCTGCATAATAGTCAATCATCATCATGCTGAGCAAATCATTTAGCCAGCCAGCAACTCACGAATTCCCCCCATCAACCTCGAACACAACATAAAAATGTATCTTTTTTAACAATCCCCACCAAAACACAACAAATTCGAAGTATTCACAGGTGAATCAACCTGAAATTCCCCGCGGTGTCACAAAAGCAAACGTCACAGCTACGAGTTGAACCAATAAAATTACGATCAAATTTTAGAGAATAAACAAACTGCATATTGTGCATGGGATTTCTATGAAATACTCTACATGTTTCACATTTATTCGCTAATTTATGGGGTTTCCTTTAAAAGTGTTTCTTTCCCTCAATTATATAAATATTTTCCAATTATTTTTAATTGGCAATTATATTATGATTCATATTAAAATGCATAGCAGGAAAAACGCACAACTCTACAGATATTGAATTCAATTGGAAAGGAAACGACAGAACACGCCCCTTAATACACTATACAGTATATACTTGAAGTTATCTTTAGCGCTAAGAAAGCTGGAGATCATTAGCATTAATCTTGAGCCTGTAAACGAGCCTCTCACTCGATTATTATGATATTTGCCGATGGACTTGGGATGCAGGTGTCGCTTAACTTTTCCATATAATTGTTAAAAAAAAAAAAAACAAAAACAAACTGCCGAGAACCGCTCGGGTTGTCGATCTTGATTCTCTCGTCATGGGAGAGCGTCGGCATTGTCTTTATGTAAGTCGCATTGCGTTTTGTTCGAGAGAGAGACAGCTTTTATAAAAGCGGCAAGAACCACAACGATTTGTTCAGTTCGGTTGTGAACTTCAGAATCAGAATCAGATTCAGAATCATTGTCAAGTGCGACATTAGCCAGGATCAGTTTACTTGGGCGACACAAAAACACAAGCACACACACAAGCAATCCGGCCAAGAGCAAATTCATTCAAGAGCATCTAGCTTTCAGTTCAAGGGATCAGCCACAAGATTTAGTGGTGCCAACAAAATGCTGGCCAGTGAAACTTTTCCCACCCATCACTTCAAGAAATCTATATATAAGCCATACAATGCGGCAGCCACCGCATCCAACGTAAACGTTGAAGATTTGGCAAGCGTGACCAAAACATTGGCCCTAAGCACGTCGTCATCGAGTGATGCAGCTGCGGTCGATGGGGCAGCATCAATGCTGCCGGCCACAGTCGAGTTCGACACACCGCCCAAAATGTTGACCACCAGCAGTAATAATAATAATAATAATATCACCAAGAACAACAATTGCAGTACCAATGGCTTGTCCAGTTTTGTGGCCAGTCATCCAGCTGCTGAATTCGAGGGATTCATACGCGCCTGCGTGGATGAGATCATAGAACTGGCCGTGTTCCAGGGCACCAATCGCTCCTCCAAGGTAGTGGAATGGCATGAGCCAGCCGAGCTGCGTCAGCTCTTCGATTTCGAGCTGCGCGACAAGGGTGAGTCGCAGGATAAACTGCGCCAGCTGCTTCGCGAAACAATCCGCTTCTCGGTGAAGACGGGACATCCGTATTTCATCAATCAGCTGTACTCTGGCGTGGATCCCTACGCGCTTGTTGGCCAATGGCTAACGGATGCCCTCAATCCAAGTGTGTACACGTATGAGGTGGCGCCGGTGTTTACGCTCATGGAGGAGCAAGTGCTGGCCGAGATGCGACGCATTGTGGGCTTTCCGGACAACGGACATGGCGATGGCATCTTCTGCCCAGGCGGCTCTATAGCCAACGGTTATGCAATCAGCTGTGCACGTTACAAATATGCGCCCGAGTCCAAGGTAAGCATCGCGCCGAACGAAGGCCAAACCACTTGACGCTGCTTTGGCTCATTTCTATGCGCTAGTTTGTCTGTCTGTCTATCTATGTATCTATGTATCTATGTGTCTGCTGTCTGTGTTTCTGTGTGTATTTGTGCTTTGCTGTTTGAAGCCAAACAAAGCGGAAGCACAATGCAAGCGACCTAGAGGCGAACTCGGATATCGTAACATACAACTTTTTAGCGTTCAGTCTTGATCTCATTCATACGAGTAGTAACATGTTTTCTTACTACTAATTATTAACTAATTTTAATTCCAAGGTAGTTCTTTGTTGCGCTTATTTTTCGCGACACTACGTGGCGTATATGTAATACTCAAACTAATAGTCTGTTTGAATTCAAATAGTCTTTCGTTTTTAATACCGAATACTTTTCGTATTACATGGCTTATACGTAATAGTATTCTTAACTTCTACACACATGTCGTATACGTAATGGATAAGACATTTTTTTAATTTTATGTGTCCCAGTTCTAATTGGATTCAAACTTTAATATTTTATGATTCCCATTAACATTTTTGTTAAGAATTGAATTCTGAATCTGATAGTGATTTTATTCTACATTTGAGCTAACTACATTTTACTCTTCATTAGGTTCAAGTGATTTACGCACCTCATTTCTTTGATAGTGCTTAAATTTTAATGTTGATTCCCGCATTCTGATTAATTTCATAGAAAAACGGTCTGTTCAATGCGAAGCCCTTGGTCATTTTCACCTCAGAGGATGCGCATTATTCGGTCGAGAAGCTGGCCATGTTCATGGGCTTTGGCAGCGAGCATGTGCGCAAAATAGCCACCAACGAGTTGGGCAAGATGCAACTCAGCGATCTGGAGGCGCAGATTCAGTGGTGCCTGTACAACAACTGCCAGCCACTGATGGTGTCGGCCACAGCTGGCACCACAGTGCTGGGTGCCTTTGATGAGTTGGTGGGCATCTCTGAGCTGTGCCGCAAGCACAACATGTGGATGCATGTGGACGCGGCTTGGGGCGGTGGTGCACTCATGTCCAAGAAGTATCGCCAGTTGCTGAACGGCATCGAGCGGTAAGTAAAAGCAACGAGTTCAATAATTCTTAAGCTTATACACATATAATTGTTTAGCGCTGATTCGGTCACTTGGAATCCCCACAAGCTGCTGTCAGCATCGCAGCAGTGCTCCACCTTCCTGACACGTCACTCACAGATTCTGGGCCAATGCCACTCGACAAATGCGGCGTACTTGTTCCAGAAGGACAAGTTCTACGACACCTCGTTTGATACTGGCGACAAGCATATTCAGTGTGGTCGTCGTGCAGATGTCTTCAAGTTCTGGTTCATGTGGAAGGCCAAGGGCAGCGAAGGGTTCACGGCGCATGTGGAGCAGGTCTTCAGCATGGCCGAGTTCTTTACCGCCAAGCTGCGTGAGCGTCCTGGCTTCGAGCTGGTCCTCGATCATCCGGAATGCACGAACATCACATTCTGGTATGTGCCGCCCAGTCTCAGGCAAATGGAGCGCAATCAGGAGTTCTACGATAAGCTGCATAAGGTGGCGCCCAAGATCAAGGAGGCCATGATCAAGAAGGGCTCCATGATGATTACATATCAGCCGCTGCGCAAGTTGCCCAACTTCTTCCGTTTGGTGCTGCAGAACTCCTGCCTCGATGAATCCGATATGCTCTATTTCCTCAACGAGATCGAATCTCTGGGCCAACATTTGTAGTGCACTGTGTTGCATGACAGACGACGTTTGATGTATTAAGAACATTCTTCTTAGGCATATGATGTACATAGCATACATGGTATTGTAACTGGTATTAACTCGATTATCGCGATAATCACATCATATCGTAATACAAATTTTAGTAATTTAAGGTGATAATAAATATTTAGATTGAATAGATTATATCAACTATCTTGTTATTTGTAGAGAACTATGGATATTAGTCGAAAACCAAACGAGTCTATTCCTCTGCATCAACTTTAAATAAGAATAAATTGCACATCAAATTTTAAAATTAATTTAAAATGATCCAGGTGCACACATTTCCTGAAAATATAGGAAACGTAAAAGAATAAATCACACTCGAAAGCAACTTTAAAATTATTTCGTTGCTAATAGCATTGACACTTTTATATGCCCAAATACTGATTATATGGCATATAAATGGATATGTATAAAATGAACTATGTATTTTTAATTCAAAGTTATATATCATTGTCCACATATTTACATTCTGGCAATTAGTTTCTCTAACTGATAACAAACAAATAACAAACACTTTTCCAAATATTTGCTTAATTCGGAACTTCTTTTAGCCACTCCCATTGACTGACATCAGGACCACCTGCCTTATCGATGGCCTCGCTTATGCTGAGACTCTGTCCGGGCGCAATGCCATAACCAATTTTAAGTCCATGAGGATTCGAGGGCGTCTGGCAATCCATTGTGCACTCTTTGCGCAACACCGTGTCCACTTCAACCGATGAGAAGAAGGCCACAGACATGGGCAGATCAGTGAGACCAATGCGCGAGGCACAAAAGGAGCGTGTCAGCAAATTGGTAATGTGCATGGCCAGCGCTGCTTTTGGAGCCACTTCATCCTTGACCAGATAGCGCAGTTCGTCGTGAAAACTTAAGCAGAAACGCGCTTGGGGACCGAGCAACCAACGCATGCTGACCAACATCAAGTGCAAAAAATCGACGGCGCCACTTTGCACCACCCAATTGACTCGGGTGGGCAGAAAGCGTTGCTCTTGATCCTGTGCCCCATGCGATTCCAAAGCACGACTCAAGCGACAGCTGAGAAACGGCGTTTGCGGCTGCTTGCGCGTGGCAATCTCCTCCAGCCTATTGAACATGGCGCTCTCTGTGCCGCCCTGCCAGCTTGGCCGATGGAACACCTCGCCAATGGGACGTTGACGCTGCTGTGCCAGGCGATTGGCCTCATAGCTGCTGTAACTACAGTAAAAATAATGAATTAGTCTGGGGATTATTGGAATTATTGCTTATTAATGCATACGCTCTGTCGTCCAGCTCGTCGTAGAACTCTTCCCGCAGCCGATAGACACGTTTGCCCTTTGTGGCCGCAAACATCTTCATGGCCTTGGCCTTGGCTTCGGTGGCGCTCAATGAAGGGTTGAATTGCTGCAGCAGCGTCTCGGCAAACTGCTGGCCAGCTCCATAGATGCGTGCATAGTTGATCACCTTGGCATGGTCGCGGGAGATGCCCACCACCTTGGCGGTGGTGGAGTGCATGTCGCTGCCATTGGACTTGCTACCACTGAGCGTCATCCAGCCCAAGGGCGTGGCACCATGCTGTCCATGTGCATAGGCATCGCCCAGCACTGAGGCTATCCACAGCTCCTGGGAGTCCACATCTGCACCGACCAGCTTATAGCCCGGCGGAGCTTGAACCATGGCACGCAATTCGGAGCCAATGCGATTGGCGCGCGAATTGGACGCCGTCATCCAGGTGGATTCCATGGCGCGACGCGTCAATGTGCCAGCCACGACAACCTGCGGACAAATGGCACCATAGACAGTGCTCTGGGCATGCGCAGCTAACGTTGTGGGCAGCTCCTCCGGCTGCAACCAGACAACCATTTGATTGAGAATACGATCGCGATTGTTGCGCCAATAGGACATCATGCGAGCAATCTCGATGACACGCGCCGCCGCCTGGCAAGTAGCATCCCCACTGCTTAGCGCATGCTCCGAGAACTTGTTTAGAAAGTCCTTGGACAGCGGATTGCCTACACGGAATGACGGTCCGTTCTTGTGCGGTAGTTTGAGAAAGAAGCAGCAGTCGTCTAGCACCTGATTACACCACACCCCTGAGCCTGAAATTGAAAAAATTATGTTTAATAGAAATAAAGCGACAACTGTAAGATACCTTATATTTGTAAATTTTACAAAAATTTAGTTCGTCAAGATCCAATTTAATAATTACTTCACAATATTTGTATTTTAATTAAATGCATTTACCTCTATACATATATAATTATGATTGGAATTCCTTGATAATTTGCGAAGGCATAAGGCGTGCTCAAAATTTAGAATCAACTTGGTCTGTGTGTATTGTCACCAAACTTGTTGTCTCTAGCTTTGATAGTCTCAGAGATGTAATACCTTATACCAACGGACAGACACATGAAGACATGAAGTCTCCTCTTGTGTCATAGACATAACTTCGCTTGGGCAGCAGCTACATTAGTCTGCCAAATCCACAGCTTACCTTTGTACTTCTCCTCGAGTCGCTGCTGACGCTGCGAGATTTTTTTGTAGTTCTGCCGTTTGCCCAGGTGCTCATCGATTTGCTTGGGCAGCATGTCCATAGCCAGATCGGTCTGGTCCGCTGAAGCATATTGCCGGGCAAAGTCTGGTATGGCACAGCGAGCGAGTAGTTGCTCCATGGGCAGATTGCTGTATTCTCCTTGGGCATCACTGCGAAACGGCACAAGAAATCCCCAGCCATGCTCGCGCTTGTAGTGCAGCGGATATCCCTCCCAGCACAGTGACAATAGCTTGGGTGCAATTTGCATGCCAGTGCTTATTTCACTGGCACCCGGGGACCATGACTCCTCATCCTCCTCCATCTGCTCATCCTCGCAGTAAGCTGTGGGTGGCTTACGGCACAGCTTGCGATACCATTGCGGATAGCCAGGCAGCAACGGACGACGCGCTGGCAACAAGGCACGCTGATCGTAGAGGTGTTGAAACTTTTGCTGCAGTTGGCGCTGCTTTGTGCTTAGCCTTTGCTGTTGCAGCTCCACACTAGGCAATGGCTTGCGCTTGGGCGGCTGTTTCAGCTTGAGCGCCTGCACACTCCAGTCCTCGTCCCACAGCCAAAGATGCTGGCGATATTGATCGTCATGCAGCAAGGCACAAGCTTCTTCTGCCCGCCGACCTAAATGGTACTTCGCCTCAATGCTGAGATCCTCGTAGGTCAGCTGGGCATCGCGTATATAACGCTCCCAGTTAGAGTTCACGGGCAGATAGGCAGAACCCATTTCCAGCATGCCTGCCAAGGTGACGGGATGGGGAAAGCGTTCAGCGTACAGTGGATAAAGAACGCGCAACACACGATGCGTGGCTTCCACATCGCCGGCGCAGTAGTTGACCAGCGACTGAAAATGCTGGCGCACCTGTTCCAGCGTGCCCTCGACAAAGATGTTACGCGGCTCCTTTGACAACTCTGCGCCGCCGCAATACAAACGATGCACATCGACCAAACCGTTCAGTGAACTCTGCTCCAACCAGTCGAGATCCTCTACTGCCGGCTCCTTCTTCGATTTGAGCATAGCGCGCTGATAGCTAGTGACGCCACTCACGCACATGTGCAGCGACATGGTGTCCACAAAGCGCGTGCCCGTGTCCTCAATCAGATACTGTTCCCGCAGTCGCGCTCTATCGTACGACACGTTGTGACCCACAATCAGGCTCGGCTCGTCGTGCCGCAGCGGAATGAGTTCGTCCAGTGTGTGATGCGGCCGCTCGCTGTTGTGATCCACATCGATGGGCTCCATGGGCGGCACATTTAGACGATGCTTCGTCAGCCTGGGACTAACCCAGCAATACCAGCGTTTGGTGCTCACCGCTGTGGCCAGCACTGGCGCGCTGCCCTCACGCACGCACACCTCCACATCGAAGACGAGACCCTGCTCCATGGGTTGAGCTACAGGAGTTGCACTGCCATCCACTGGATCGTAAGCCGTCCATCCGGCATAGAACGCCCAACGTTTGGGTTTCGCTGGCAGCTCACTGCAGGCCACCAAGGGCTGCAGCAGCGCTTCGTAGGGTTGTACTTGCTGCTTGGCAATGGCATGGAAATGATCCTCAATGCTCGCGCCGCGTAACGGCGGCAGCTTCAACTGCACATCCGGCATGCGCGATGTGCTTGCAACATCGATGCCATGTCGCTTTAACTCGGTATTGTAGAGCTTGGCAGCCGCATTGTCCAACTCGCTGTATTGTCTTGCGGCCTGCGGGAATATTTGCCTATGTAAATTCTGCGATATCATCTGCACTTTTACCAAATTCTCGGCATATTCCTCATAGGCTGGGGGCTCATTTTTCGTCTTTGGTTTGAGCTTGTTTTTGCTGGGCAATTTACGATACACCTTGACGCTGCTGCTGGCGTAATGTTCGCGACCCGCAGTGGTAGCATAACAACGTAACAGACGCATTATTGGTCAACAGTTTCAGTCATCATTTAACACATGTATTTACACACAAAACTCAGTGCAATATAGACAACATTTATCGTGCTGGACAATTGCGCCATAATTATCGATGAGCGAGTACAAGTGAAATAAGCACACATGGAGTATCGATGTGCAATACCGATTGTCATCGATGTCTGTTCTCACATCGATTAGTGATCAACTGATATTTGACTAAGTCCCCAATACCAACCAAAAAGAGAATTCAAAATCGTCAAATAGTTTTCACTTGTTGCAATTAATTAGACACATTAAAAAAAACATACACAGACTCTTGTGATGAAACGGGGAAGAAAGAACATAATCTCCTTTGAATAAAAAATTAATATATATAAAAAGCTTTCATACGATAGATACACAATTGGAAAAGCGATTTTCGAAAACATTTTGGCAAATACTGTGAATCCCTCATCCCAGGCCTGCAGTTCACAATTTTGTTTTGAACAAAAAGCAGAATTGCAGGATGACGACGACAAGGGAGGAGACGCACACAGAAAACATACAAAAGGTAAGATGGATTTTTAGATTTGCAGATTCCGCATGCCGCCATTGATGCCGCCCTGTTCCACATTCCAAATGACCAGCTGTCCATCCACACCCGACGTGGACACTTTGCTGGCATTGGCCTTGTCCCCAGAATACAGTCTCATGCTCGTGATGGCATTCTGGTGAATGGAATCGACAACGGTGTCCGTGTTCTCAGTGCGCATGTTGCGATCCATCGACTGGAAGATGCTCATGGCCGTGATGCCGCTAGCCTCTCTCTTCTGTGACTTGTCCAGCTTGCCACTGAGCACCAGCTTATTGTCCGTCGTCAAACTGTACAGAAGCGGCACACAGCTGTAGCCGGCGACGACGACGGATGTGGGCGAGACCCATTCGCAGCTAAGGAAGGGCAAATAGCCGGTGCGGCAGCGTATGACAGTATTGCCATTGGTGGCATCGGCAATGCTCACACAGCTGTCGTGGCCCACCCAGCACACTTTGTTGCCGTCGCTGGAGAAGCTGACATTGTTGATCCAGCCGCCGCCCGAGGTGAGCGAATTCCTAAACTCCGCCATCAGTTGCCCGAGCGGTTTGCGATTGCCCCAAGGCGTGGGCGACGGCGGCTCCTCGATATCCTTGATAAAGGCGGAAAAGACGCGCACCTTGTAGTCCGTGGAGCCGGCCACGAGCAGCACATTGTTGGGGTGCCAGTCCAGCGACGTGACAGTCGAGCGTATTGGCTTCTTGATGTGCTTCGACACCCACCAATCGTTCTCGGATTCAAAGTAGCACACCGATATAAGTCGAGCGCCAGAGCCAACGGCAAACTTGTTCTCAGCCGGTGACCACTTGACACATGTCGCCGCCCGATTGATGCGCAGCAGGACCAGCGTTGGCTTCCACTTTCCATCCTCTCCCTGGGTCCAAACATACGCATTGCGATCGGCGGCACAGCTGACGATGCGATTGGTGTTCTTGGCCCAATCGATGCCCATGACGCGTAAATCGTGCTGGTTGAGAACATCTGCCAGTTTCCAGCTGTTACCGTCCCGGCCATAGATATGAATCTCATGGTTGTTGGGCGATAGCGCGATTTCTGAGTCAGCCACATAAAATGAGTCATTGATTAGCAACAAAAAACAAAAACAGAAAACAAAATGTGTTTTTCTTGTGTACTCACGAGAGCGATCCTTGTTCCAGGCGTGGCACGTTATCGAGGCCAGCGAGGTGCCAAACGTATACTTCTCGGCCATTGCGCAAATTGCTAATACCTTAATAAATGCAGTTCACAAATTTAGCCACACACGTAGTTGGGTTGGGCGTTGCTTTTGTGTGTCGAGGATGCGTCGTTTGCTAGTTTTAATCGCGGACTCTGGGCCGTCTACACGATTAAGCTAGTGTGTTGCAGCGAAAGTCGAACGTCTGTGTCGACCGCGTTACCTGCGTTAATTTTAAAAGTCAACTTTTTCGAGCAAAAAGCTGAAATTAATCACCTTTGGTGGAGAGAAGCCAGCAAGTGTTGTACAGCGGCAAACCGCGTCTTTGGGTCAGCTGCCAGTGTTGTGTAAGTCGCTAAGCGATGTACCGGCTCGATAGTTTCAGCAGTGTTGTGGAAGTCAACAGCTATCGACACAATAGTCGTGTTGTCCTGGATTTTGGCGCGCAATGCTGCCAGCTGCTGCAGCCGGTCTTCAGTTGCAAAACATAAACAAATGGAGCAAATCTGTGCAGCGTTGGAGCCGCAATTTCCCTGCCGCGAAGCAGCCATAACTACGCTGGCGGAACTCATTGGCGACTGCAAAGAGCCTTATCCACCGGCTATTTATATATTCGGCCACAGTGGAACCGGCAAAACTTCATTAACGAGCAGCTTCCTCGAACAATGCCAGAAGCAACAAAAAGTGCGCGTTGCTCAGCTAAATGCCATCGAATGTTATACGAACAAAATCATGATCGAGAATGTGCTGGATGCTCTGGCGTTGAAAGAACAGCAGCAGCCGGCTGACAATATGCTGGAATTTGTGGAGCAGTTGCGTGGCCTGCATGGTCAGGAGACGCGTGGCTTTCTTATTGCCATCGACAATGCAGAGCGATTACGAGACATGGATGCGAATGTGCTGCCAGTGCTGTTGCGTCTGCAGCAGCTGACTAGTCTGAATCTTTGTGTGGTGCTGCTCTCCCAGTTGCCCTTCGAGAAGTATTACAGCAAGACGGGGTTAAGCGAGATCATGACCCTCCACTTGGCCCAGTACAACAAGGCGGAAACGCTGCGCATTTTGAGCAGTGATTTTGAGCAAGTGCGGCAGGAACTGCTGCAGCAGCAGCTGGAACAGCAGCAACGCCTTGCCATTTGTGACGCGGCCATGACGCCAGATTTCTATGAGAACTATCTGAATCTGTTTCTCAGTGTCTTCTACAAAGCTTGCCGGGATGTGCCCGAGTTGCGGCTGACGGCGCGCAAGAGTTTTAGCATCTACATGGATCCCGTGCTCGATGGCAGCGTGGAGTGCACGGATGTGTCGCGTCTCTGGCGACACATAGCTGGTCCTTTGCGCGGTGCTCTTACACAGATCTATATGCGCATCGAGAAGCCACTGGGCGAGACGGATCTTGAGGATCAAAGCGTGCGCAAGCTGGCACAGTCACTGGAGCTGCCCTATTATGGCAAGTATCTGCTGATTGCCGCCTTCCTTGCCAGCCACAACTCGGCCAAGCAGGACAAGCGGCTGTTCGTGAAGCATCATGGCAAACAGCGCAAGCGCATGCAGACAGTCAACGCAAGGGCTAAGGTAATCCTTCCTTCACTTCCCCTCATTTAATTGACCATATTTAAGTTTTTTTTTGTTTATAGAATGTAGATAAGATGTCTACTACGTTGGGTCCCAAATCGTTTAGCATTGATCGCTTACTGGCCATTTTCTATGCCATACTCGATGAGAAAGTTGGTCTCACTTGCAATCTGCTGTCGCAGATCTCCACGCTGGTGCATCTGAAGCTGCTGGGTTTTGTCTCGGGCGAGCAAAACATTATGGATGGCTCAGCCAAGCTGCAGTGCACCGTTGGACTAGAGTTTGTCCTCTACATTGGCAAGGTCGTCGGCTTCAATGTGCGTCAATATCTCTGTGACTTTATGTAGTCATCACAAATTCCATTCAATTAATTTAATAGCTTCTAAATATATTTAACAAATAGTCTGGTAAATCGCTAATGTGTATCATCTCCGCCAGCTGCGTGTCGCGGCTGCGCAACTGCAGCAATCCATTCCTAAGAGTTTGCTGCTCGTCCAACAGCAACATATATGGCACTCCCAGGCAGTCTGACTGCATTAGCTGTTGTATCAGCTGTGCTTTATTCCGGGCTAAACTGTAGCCCCGCTCCTCAGACAAATGCAAACGCAGGCGAGCACCTTGCAGCACGTCCACCATGTGAGCGCAAAGATCTCGCAGATCCGTTGGGGTTTCCTCAGTCTTTTGTAGGCCCGCAATGCCGCATTGATACGGCGCCAGCACTCGATTCAGCAGCAGCGAACGCGATTCTCTGCCGTGGTCACAGCCGTCCAATAAAAGAACTGAAAAAAATTTAAACTATTCATTTAAATATATATAATTATTAAAGTCTGACTGACTGAATGACGGCGAAGAGTGAGAAGACCGCAATTTCAACTCGAACCATTAAAAATTAGTTTGTTAAATAAAGAAACAAACTATAGCAGGTGTTTCAACCAGTGCTTAACGAGGAGACAAAACAGATAATAATGATAAGATTAATTTAATTACCACAGGTGGCTGGCTCCAGCTCGATGACGGAGCGTATGACCGTTGGCAGCATCATTTTGCCAGTGCGTGCATCGGATAATTTGAAGTCGTGGGCAGCGGGCAGCGGCACCAAGCTAAGCTGCTCCACAGTGACTTCGCCCGCTTCACCGAAGGCGGCTTTAATGTCAATGGCTTGACAATTCTTCTGCAGCTCCAGCTCCGATTGGCAATCATAGGGCACGATGGCATAACGACTGGGGTTCGAGGAGTAGCGCATCCACCAGATTTTGCTCTCGCGTTGCACATTATAAAAGTGTTCCAGGCCACGATGTGGCTCCACAAAGAAGTCTGTAATCAGTTGTCTGACGTTGCCTTTGTGGTGAAATATTGCATTTGGTTTCGATTTGGTAGGCAGACTGCATTGATGTTTAAGCAACGTGGGACATTTTGCCTTGCTGGGGTGATTTTGACGCAGTTGTTGCAGTTGCTCAAGAAATTGCTTGGAATGGATGAAAGAGAAACGGTGCTGGGCCACGGATTCTATTGTGGGAACGTGGCCAAAGTTAACGGCCAGCTGCCGCATATTTAGCCAATGCTGGTGCAGCTGCTGGGCATAAGCAGAGCCATGATGCATTAGCTCCAAACTAGGAATTTTGCCATTTTCTGTGCTGCGCAGGAATCCAACGGTCTGCAGGGATTTGAGGCAGCGGGCGAGACGACTGGACATCACTGTTCCAGCGGTATGTTACCTGGCGGAGACACGTAGTAATCCTCGTCCGTCACCTTGGCAATCCGCATCAACTCCTCCCGGCAATCTCCCTCGGTCACCTCGTCGTTGCGTAACTGCAGCTGTTGCGTCTCCAGCACCGTATATAGCGGACGCACGTTGTCGGTGTCGGTGTCGATGTGCGCGATCTTGTCGGCAAACTGAATGCTACTCTTGAGCGTGGCCAGCGCCTGTTCACTGTCCAGATCCACTAAAGACAGACGCTCCAATAGTTGAATGGTTTTTGTGTCGATTTCGATGTCGTCGTTGCTGGTGTCGGGAAATGCCGTTGGCACCGGGGTCTGCGACACTTTTGTGGTGTGATTCAGTTGGGTAAAATCAATTTGCTTGCGGACTCGCTGTTGCGTGCCTGACGTCACGGTTTTAATTATATTTTCAACTGCAATATTGCAATAAAATCGTGCACAAATTCGCAACATGCTGAACGATTTGGTAGTGTTTCAAAGCGTTAGAATGGTCAGAACTACCAATCGCTCTATATACGCTTGTCGATAAGTTAGTAATCGATAACGGCCACCAAATCAACTCTGACCGGTTTGCAGCATTTTAGCGCTGTTTTGTGTTTATTTTGTTTCGATTGTTAATAAAAAGCGCTTAGAATGCCGTACGCCAATCAACCGTCCGTGCAGATCAACGAACTAACCGACGACAATGTCAAGTTTGTGCTCGAGGACACCGAACTGAGCGTGGCGAATAGTTTGCGTCGTGTCTTTATCGCCGAGACTCCAACGCTGGCCATCGACTGGGTGCAACTCGAGGCGAACTCCACGGTGTTGTCGGACGAGTTTCTGGCGCATCGCATCGGCCTCATCCCTCTCATATCGGACGATGTGGTCGAGAGGTTGCAATATACGCGAGATTGCATCTGCCTCGACTTCTGTCCCGAATGCAGCGTGGAGTTCACTCTGGATGTGAAGTGCAACGAGGAGCAGACGCGTCACGTTACCACCGCTGATTTAAAGTCCAGCAATGCAAAGGTGTTGCCGGTGACGTCGCGCAACCAGGGCGAGGAGGACAACGAGTATGGCGAGAGCACGGACGAAATTCTCATCATCAAGCTGCGCAAGGGACAAGAACTTAAATTGCGCGCCTATGCCAAGAAGGGCTTTGGCAAGGAGCATGCCAAGTGGAATCCCACGGCGGGTGTCTGCTTCGAATACGATCCCGACAACTCGATGCGTCACACGCTCTACCCCAAGCCTGATGAGTGGCCCAAGAGCGAGCACACCGAGCTGGAAGACGATCAGTTTGAGGCGCCGTATAATTGGGAGGCGAAGCCCAACAAGTTCTATTTCAATGTGGAGTCGTCGGGTGCATTAAAGCCCGAGAATATTGTCATCATGGGCGTGCAGGTGTTAAAGAATAAACTGTCCAATCTACAGACGCAGCTCAGTCACGAGTCTCAGAACGATGCGTTGGCGGTTTAACAATAATCAAATGTATATATAGTTCCCAATAGAAATCGAAAGCCTAATCCTTGAATAAACTGCCAATATTAATTCCCACGCTGCCGTCGTTTTTCGCTTTCCCTGGCGTCATTGTCTTTATCGTCGTCGACTGCTGCTCGTCCGCTTGCTGGAAATCTCTGAGCAATGAGTTCTTGGCGGCATCTAGCTGATCGTTCGCAAATGATCCCAAACCTTCCTCGGCGACATCCGACCGCGACTGTTGTCGTTGATCCGCCAGCAAATCGAGGGCGGTCTCATAAATACGCTGCTCATCTAGCGCACCCTGCGACCTCAGATCCTCGTAGAGCTGCACAAACTGCTGGGATTGGGTGCTGCGTTTGTGATCAGACAACGAAATCGTTTCGTTGGGTCTGTTTTGCTTGTGAAGTTTCCTAGCAAAATGACATTTGATTAATTACATTTAAGAAATGCGTTGCCCATGAGCGATTTCTTACGCTCGAACGATATCCTCTGCATAGAATATCTTGCGAATTGCCAGATTCGGTGCTGGGCGATCGTAGCGAGGCTCCAATTTGGGAGGAAATGCCGCATAGACGTCATACCAAATGGGTTTGTCCTCCGCTTTCATTGCTCCACCGCGCAGGAGACCCTGAATTCTGTGGATAGAGTGCATTAGTGGGTTGATGGTATTGCTCCGTGACTTCTACTCACCTGGTAAATATGGTACCAATCTTCTCAAGCCTACTTTGTGCCATAGCTTTGCTATTCTAATTGATATTTGGTTTTAATTTGTTTTTATTACGACATGCGCTGCGGCAGATCCAAATTACTCGATACTTTTATGGCACATTTAGTATTTTATGGTATATTTTGTGTAGTGGATTTTTAAGGTAGGGCAAAATTACTATCATTGATTATGATATTTCCTTAGTGAGCATCGCCTGTTGTGAAAAAGTATTACAAATTTAAATAATACAACATATTAGAAGTACTAACAATCTTCTTCAATTCCATTCGAAAGAAAAAATGATATATATTTTTAACGGAAATCTGATTTCAGGGAGAACATCAACAAAATGTTGTAGACACGGTTTCAAATAATGTGGGTCTTTTGATAATCTTGTGAAATGTCTAGGAGTGTATTTTAGTAATAATAATAATATTAATTAGCTGCAAAGCCATCGACTAGTTTTGAAACATCGATAATTAATGCAAATATAGCTATCGATGTTTTACAACAGTTTCAAAAACATTAGGCATCGGTAGTGTTATCGCTGTTAGTTCACCCCTAACGCACGGGCAGCTTAGCAGTCAGTGGTATAGGCGATTTAAAAATCGTTATTTATGTGTGGAACAGGTGTAAAGTTAACAATTTTTGTTGCATATACTCGTAATTTTTGTTGTTAATCTGACTGCTCTATGGTAAATATGTTGTGGCTTGGTGTCATCGGTCTAATAGAAAATTGTGCCATCGCGAGTGCATGTGCGTGTGTGTGTACGTGAACGTGCGTGTGCGTGTATGTGTGTGTTTGTGTGTGCGCGTTGAGTTTACGTTTTTTTTGGGCTCTATCGGCATCCCAAGCAAAGCAAAGCAAAGGCAAACAACGCTCAGCAAAACCAACAGCAATCAAGCAATTTAAGTTAATTAAAAACGTTAGCTGAATTTCGAGTGGTCGCCAACGCACTTACAATGAGTAATTATCATCCGCACGCGTCTCTGTCGCATCTGCAGCAATTGCAGCACCAACAACATCATCAACAACAACAACAACATCAGCATCATAATCAACTCCAGCTACAACAGAATCATCATCATCATCATCATCATCTGCCGTCGCATTTACAGTTGACATCAACGCCGCCGCCCCAACAACAACAGCAGCAGCAGCGGCAGACGCCCACAACCACCCAAACTCAGTCGACGTCGACTGCGGCCGCCGCTGCTACGTCGGCTGGGGGCAGCTCCATTTTGGTAGCGCAGCCGCCGCAACCGCTGATAAGCAATTCACTGGCCATACGCCAAGAGATACAGCGCTTTGAGAGCGTCCATCCATCGATTTATGCTATTTACGATTTAATCGATTTGCTGCCGCTGCCGGACGCCCAGATTGCCCAGCAGATACGCGATCACGTCGTTTGCATTGAAGGTGAGTGCGTGTGTCATAGACAGAGACAGAGCGAAAGTGCGAGCGAGAAATGCATACAATGTGTGCACATTGTTATTATTGTTGTGCATTGTGGTTTGCTTTTGTTACCTACATCTGTGTGTGTGCGTGTGCTTTATGCTAATCTATGACCGAAAATCTAACCCCTGCCAGTCCATTGAAAGAGTTGTTCGTTGTCCCTAAAAAGAAAGAGCTTCGTTTTTTGTTTAAAACAAGCTTTTCGTCTCTGTACCTGTGTGTGCTTGTGTGTGTGTGTGTGCAGCATGAAATTTGATGCTCTCGGATACGGTGCTCTTCCTCTTCTTCGCGGTAGCGAGGCAAAAGCAAAAACCAAAAGCCGAAACCGTTCACAAAAAAAAAGAAGAAAAGAAAAAAAGAAAAACCGGTTCTAAATGGTTTATTAGAAAATCTGTCGACAACAACAATGCCAAAATGTAAACAAAAATTGTCAGACGGCCTTTTGTTGCTGCTCCTGTTGCTGTTGTTGTTGAACATGATTTTTGTGCGCTTATCGGAAAACCAGATATCAAATGCTTCTTACCCCACGAAACAGATACGTCTAGCTACAACAACAACAGCAACAACGAGAATGAGAGCAATAAATATGCTATTAACTGTTTCAGTTTTGCACGCGACTTTCTTATTGGCATTGAAACTAATCGGAGGAAACGACGCACGAACCGATGATGATGATGATGAATGGGGCAATTCGTGTTCCAATTGCCATTTTAATAATCAAAAGTTTTGGCGCTATGGTCAATAGGGTTAAATAACTGTGCACATAACGCCAAGCAGAATAACAAAAAAAAAAAGAAGTAAGAAATCTACAGTCGAGAGTGCTCAACTCTGAGATACCCGCTACTCGTTTTGAGAGTTTGCAAAACACTCATACGTGAATTTAAATATATCGAAAAGTCTATTTGGTGTTAAATATATACTATTAACGATTCATGTTCAGTTGCATTTTTTTTTTGCCCATTAAAATAATTTTTTGAATAACTTCTGTGTTTTTCGACCGATCATATCCAAATTTTCAGAAATCATTTCGATGTTAGATATTATTATATCAAAACGGGCGAGGCCAAAATCTAATTCAAACTTGATCTATTGGATATATACATAATTTGGTGTTTCTAGCAGACAGACAGACAGACGGACATGGCTATATATATGGTCTCGGCTGTTGACATTGATTATGAATACATATACTTTATACTTCCTTCTGCTTATTACATACATTTTCTGTTGGCACTAAGTTATAATACCATTCTACCCTATGGGTAGCGGGTATAAAAAAAAACACACACACACGCACATAGACATGACATCTACATTAATACGTAATGAAGCAACTGGGGAAAGCCTAGAAAATGGAACGAAACATTGCGATTGGCATAAGAAATGGTTGCTAGGAATTGATTCGATTAACCTTAGAATTTTAGCATTCGATTCCACATTAAATATTCGTTGCCCAGGTCACTCAGGCTAAATTCCATCTAAATTCTGGTGCAAAAAAGACAAATTTTTGTGGAATAGCGTAAATTGGAACACAAAAAAATATAAAATAATGAAATGGCGACAAATCTACCCTCGGGTAATAAAATTCTATAAAAGCAGGCACTAAAGTAGAATTAGTTAGGTTCTATGACATTCAGATTTCGGCACAGAACGACAAAAGAAGTCGATTATCTATATAACAGATGATATCAGCATATGAATAGCATCATTATAGATTAATGGACGCACACCTCAACAATCTATTTGTAAATTTGTTTGTCTTTCAGTTTCATTGTAAAAGCCACAAAAGAGCCACTATATAAATAAAAACAATGCCTAAGGCGGTAGTCACAAACAAATTTCCTCTCTTATCTACAGTACAGTGGCCCCCATCAAAATAAGTACTTTTACAATTAGCCGCCATCGACTGTGCTTACTTTACCCTATGCTTTAAAAGGTAACACGACTCATTATTGCCATAGAGCAATAAATATGTCTGCATTATCCGAATTCATTCAGTACTTATGGGACGATTTAAGATACATTTCTAAAACCTGAATTAACATGTGCTCTATGATTCTATTCGTTATTTATGAATAGATAAAATCTCCAAAGCTTACTTATAAGGAATATTACAATAAAATGTATGTGTCAAATATTTACAAATCTGTCTGTCAACCTACGCGGCATATTCATTAATTTTTATAGGGATTGTTGGAATTTGTAGAATTATTTATTTTATGAGATCTCACAGTGTTCAAATTTCATAAACTTGAATTATTTCAACGCGAATTTGTTTACTAGTATTGAAAATAAATGTGTGGAATTTCTTGGCTATTAGCTTTCATTAAAAAACATATATTATTCAACTCGACAATGCAAAGCTTTATTAAATAAATACAAATAATAAAAAATTAGCATTTCATTAGCATATACTGAAACTTCAAGTGTTTAATTCCTCAGATATTGCAAAATATCTCGAGCACAATATAATGAGAAGCAGTATGTGCAATAATTCTGACAACAAATTTGTACTGTATTTTTTAATCAGAGTATTGATTGACTTTAGGTAATGAAATGGAATTGTTTTGCACAA
Source organism: Drosophila immigrans (assembly GCA_963583835.1). NCBI lineage: Eukaryota > Metazoa > Arthropoda > Insecta > Diptera > Drosophilidae > Drosophila > Drosophila immigrans. The sequence goes on along the minus strand of OY757143.1, from coordinate 18,460,807 downwards.
ATATTTAATTATAAAAATAATTATAAATGAATTTACTTTAAATTGTTAAGATTCATTAAAGCTTTCTTTAATTGTAAAACGAATAACACACCAATTTGCATTTTATCATCATATGCATCAACTAAACACTCAAGTATTTGCAATATCTAAAGCATACTACTATATATTTAATAATAGAATTAGCAATGAGCTTGATAATAATTTTGTTGTGTATTAATTAATCACAGTATTGATATATTTTAATAAATTAAATGGCTGATGCTATTATATTTCAATGAAAAAAAAAAAATAATAAGAAGTCTCTTCCTAAAATTGTCCAAAGAACATTTTAACTTCGGTTTGCAGCTATTTTCGCTTGGCTGTTGTCTATTAAAAATGTTGTTGACTTTACAATATCGGTTTTTTTGCTTGTCGGCAATGGTAGTCTTAATGGCCGACTTTAATTGTACAATAATATTGATAAAATGTATTTTAAACAAATTAACCGAGATTCCATTGAGTGGATGCCATTCGCATAGCGGATTTTGTTTGTTTTGGAGTGGAGTTGAGCATTCGGAAGTGGCAATTGTTGTGATGCGTCGCGCTCGAATGCGCAGCATGCGATGTGACAAAAGGAGGACGGATGAACTGCGGGTTGGGGACGCACACCATGATGTGGGGCTGGAGATGCGTTGATTTCAAATATCACTGAGTGGCGACAACAACGCCATGTGTGCTGCAGCAGCAGCGACGCCGACTGCGAGTTAGGCATGCGTGTCCGTCGTCTGCCTGCCCCAACTCGCCCTGCCCCTTTGCTGTCTTTCGCCCGTTTTATTTTTAACACAAATTGCATTAAAAATACCTTGCACTTTGCTTAGCTGAGCTATTTTCGAAGTAATTGCACAATTTTGTTTTGGCAATTTTTGACCCAGCTCGACAAAAAAATAAAATAAGTAAAATTGGAATTACAATATTAAAAAGAAATGAAACAAAAAGCTGTAAAGAATTTGCCTTGTGCGCAATTAAGTCACAAATGTGCCCAAATTTTATTTGTTGAATGCTTTTGATGATTCACGAATCGTGACAGTTGACAGCTATATAAATTTATTGTCAGTTTTGTTGCTGTTCATTTCGTATTCTCCCCCCGGTTTGCCATAATTGGAAACTGTGATAAACGTGTGGGAGGCCGAAGAGCATCATTTCCGCAGTCTAGTGTAAACCATACTTATACGAATAGATATCGCTGAACAACACGCTAATGATATATTCGAAATTTTCTGCAGCTCGAGCATTGTTCATATCGAGGTGTTAATACAATAAGCGAACAAATAATTGAGATAATTGATAGTTTATACAAATTATATTACAATACAAGCTTGGTCCCATTTAAAGTCTGTGAAATATGAATGTCTTATAGCTTAAGTTGCATTGCGTGCTTATCGAACTTTCTATGGATGACGGTATTGATTAAATTAGTGGCTTGTCATTATCGAACTATCATATAATTCAACAGTCGAGATATAAGTTCGGAAAATCTATATTTTTCCGCCCCTAAGAGCAATCAGTGTTGTATGAAATTTCAAACAACATTTTATTGTTGCCGCCTAACGCTTTGTGCGAAGTAATCGTCGACGCCGTTTTCTACAACTTTGCCGCTGATTTTGGCCATTTTCCAGAAGTAGGCGGACACATCGCGAATGTAACTTTTTGTTATCTCCTGCAGCTTGGCATCCGTGAGCAACTCTTGGTACTCATCATTGCTGAGTCCCGTCTCTTCCTGTTTGTTGAGTAGCAACGGCGATTTACTGAACTATTGGGGATAATATCAAAATTAGCTTGACCACAGAATAGGTGTGATAGATGAAACAATTACCTGCTCGAATATGTCCAGCCACAAGGCGTTCTTTTTGTCCAGATCCGGCTCCGTAATCGCCTCGTTCAGGCGCGACACATAGACCGCAATGTCACGGGCACGTTGCGTAGTCGGAGCTAGTTTCGCTCGCACCCCGCTGAAGTAGGCGATCTGTGCCCGGAATAGCGCATTCAGCAAGTTGATCGTCTCAGCCTGTGCCTCCTGCTCCAGCTGTTGTTGTGTTTGCTCATGTGGCTTGGCTGCTGTCGCTGCATCAGGTGTGGGCGCCGCCAACAGGCACTGTGAAAATTGTTTTTTCTCAAATTCCACAAATAGTCTGTAGACTCTCTCAACGGCAACTCACCTGAGCCCAGAGTAAAACTAATGGAAAATATTTAAGCAACATGTTTTCAGCGGTTCTAAATGTACGACTTGAGCAATCGATTGATAAGTTGAAACTGACTTGACACTGCAAATATGATCTGATGACTGTCGAATGTTTGTGGCAGGCTTATCAGCTCTCAGAGGCTTCTACTCAGCAAACATTTAAGAGCTTGGGCCTGCAAGAAGAACAAATACCCCGTACTTCCTTAAGAGACTTTTAGTGTTGCGAAATTCGAGTATACAATAAAAAAAGTTTTTTAATCAGTCTGAGCACAGCATACCCTTTATACAGGGTATATCACTAGAAATAAAACAAAGATGGAAAATTTCTTATCAATTTCTACTCGGACTGAGCTCCATTCATGTTAATAATAATTCGAAATGTGATCTCATAATTGTCTATTGAAATTGCGTCGCAGCCGCAAATTATTAGCTTAGTTATTATGATTTTCGGCACGTTTATAAATGTTGTACCCCTCCGACAGCGTCAAGGTCAATGGCAGTCATTACTTAGGTTGTCTGGTTCGCCCTATCTGATAAGAAGATGCAGTTCCATCGAAATCGTTTGCTGATCCGACATTTCTAAAATGAAAGCTAATTGGAAGCAATCTGCTGAATCGCGCTGCACAAAAGTATGCAATACTTCGATGATATTTTAATCTTTCGATATATTGCTTTGACACTTTAGAAGATTGAAAATATAAAACACATTTAAAAACATTAACTTCTTTAATAATAATTTTAAATATGTACCTATTATTTATGGGAAGAAACAGAGTCTATTTTTTATTAAAGATGCAAAACTGTTTAAAATATGTAACCATTCGTCACTGTATTGACAGTGTGTAAAAGTGTAGCATACTTTTGGGCTGTCCATAAAATGATAGCATTCATTTGTTGCCATTGATTAGGAGCAGCTGAAACGCCTCTTGACGTATTGATGTAAAATGCTTTTAAGAAGAATTTAACCACAGGATCTGCCTGTAAGACTAATCGCATTGTTAATTGAATTTGTGTTGCATACTATATAATAGTATATGCATATGGAAGGAGATGTAGTGCAAAATCTTGCATTGTCCTGGTTAACACCCCAGTGCGCTAACCAGACAATTTGCAGCCCCAACGTAAAATAGACTTAAACGGACACCCACTTATTGTAGCTAATCTATATAATTTTAATTTAATTTCTTTGTTAGTTGTAAAATATATTTGATCTATGAACTTTTTCGTTGTCCCACAACGGTAACAGAAAGCTATTTAAGAACATATACTTTTTTATCAAACAAAATAAAAAAGTATATGATTTATACTGACTATAATATAACGTCGTCAGAGATCCAGTTAATGATTTTATTATTTACAATACTACTCAAATAAATCAATCAACTAGATCTCAATATGTATATTGATTGATATATAATAAAGTTACGCTTTTATATCGGTGCCGGAATTTAAAACAAAATTAGCAATTTATATGAAAATTTAACTGCATGCTTTTTGGCATATTATATTAAAATTTGTATTCTAGTCCTCAATATTTAAGACGTTTTTGCTTATCTATAAATATGAATGAAACTGCATTTTCCATTGTCGCATTAATAAATTTAAAACATTGAGTTTTTGACGTTGACGTTTATCATTAAATTCTATAAACGACTATATTCCGGTAATAGTACATATGTTATGGTTAAAAGCCCCTAAGTCCAAGCTAATCTGGGTGATTAGATTAGGCTCCTTTATGATTGTTTTCTAAACATGTGTTTTATGGCCACACCAAGTGGCATTTTTGATGATAGCTGGCTAAATAAAGTTTAATATTTCGCAGTTTTTATTAAAGTCGCAAGTGTATCAATCTAACTGCTGCCCCCTCCATTAATGATATCTAACAGATCTTTAATTGTACGATCTCCAATAAAATCATTGCAAATAGGCGTCACTGTTGAATCAATCCAATTGGCGACCAGTTCAGTGTTATCATTGATTGTCAGATTGATGAACTCCTCCACAATTTCGTTCAGTTTGCGGTTCATGATGCGATACTTGGATAGATTTTCAATATTCGACACCACCTTGTCCACAGCAATGTTGACTTGCAGCTCCTTGATGCGCAGATAATTGTTGCTGCTCACAAGTCCCGTTGAATACTTGATCTGACCATAGATCCTAAGATTCTCAAGGGCCATGAAGGCACCACCATCACGTGCCAAATGATAACCAGCACCGATATCAGCCTTGTATTGGGTGCTCACATTTAGGCTGGCAAAGACCAGCTCGTACTTGATGCGACTGAGCACCAAGTTGGCATCCATGGTCTTAATTTCGAATTCGTTTAGACCATTTACAACGATATCATCAAACTCGCCATTAGCGAAAATCTCGCCAGTCGCATAATTCACGTCCTTGTGAGCAACCTTAAGTGGAGCAAGACTTGGAATGCCATACTCTGGCCAGCCAACGACCATTTTCACCTTAAGATCCTCCAGCACATCACAAATAATGCTGCCTACAGAACGATCCTGAGCTGCGGTATCACAGAAAATTACATTCCGGGGTCTAAATAATAATACGATTTCACTTACCAGCCAGACGTTCTGCGACTTGAGCTCCTTGACAAGCAACAAGTGCGACGATAATCACGAGTACCGACAGGGACTTCATTTTTACTGTTTGCTCTTGATAGAATTACCTTGAAAGACCGGGCAAAACTGCACACTCGCGAATCCGTCTATAGCTCTTATATAGCACTTGAAAGGCCCAGATAAACTATAGAAATTACATATACATATATAGAACACGGTTGTCAAATATTTCTATATGCGATTATTGACAATCAGTTGATAAATAATAACTGCTTAAGATTACCAAATCTGTTATAAACGGAACCCCGCGAGGGTTCATCAATGTGATAGGGGGTAAAGCTTTGGAGCTTTGAAAGCTCCATAAAGCTTATGCAGTAAAGCAACGCTAAGAAAGTCACAAAACCCAAAAATCGTCTTGCAAAACTACATTTTAGTTTTAGTTTACTAAATAAACTAAAGTAACCTCTATACATGTCTTAGATTTAGCTTGCTGAATAAACTAAAGAAACCACAAGAGAAATTATCAACCGATTTAAGCTGAGAAAACTTGTACAGTGAAGCAACCATAAGTTTTTCTCAAAACAGTTTCCAATAAAGTGAAAAATACATGTTTTATTTTTCGTTTAAAAAGACTTTAATCAAAATGATATTTCACATTGTTTACCAGTCCAACTCTGGGGGAATGCAGACCTCCTTCTCGCCACCCTCACCATCACCGCCAGCAATGATATCGGAAATGTTGACATCATCTAAAACATTGTTGACCACTGGCAGAGCAACATTCTCAATGGTTTCAGCGATCAGATCCTCGTTCTCATTGATAGTTGTCTCAACGATCTCGGCCAGATACTCGTTCATCTTCTCGTTGACGCTGCCATCGCCAAGGATACCCTCAATCTCGGAATCAACCTCACCCAAATGGGTGCGCACTTCCAGAGACTTCAGCTTCAACTTGCCAGTTAGCACGCCCAGGGAGTATTTCATTGTGCCCCAGATGGCCATATCCTTGATGGCGAACTTGGCATGACCGGCACCAATCAAATTGATGGTGAAACCGAATTTCTTCAGGAGCATCTCTAAGTCATAGGTGGTGTCCACGTTGACATCGCGGAAGTTGAACTTGTAGGTGACCTTGCTGGTGATGGCATTGATCTTCATCTCTTCGATATCGAAATCATTGAGACCATTGAGACGGAAATGCTCAACGCTACCCTTCATTCTCAGAGCATCGGTGTCGATATCGATGTTCTTGTGATCGATTCTAAGGGGGGCAATTGGCGGAATGCCCAGGCCAGGGAAGCCGCAGGGCATCTGCTCCTTCACGCCCTCAAGGACATCCACAACCGTGCTGGAGATAGAGTGCGAATCTAGATGGGGTCAAGGAGAGTGAAAGAGTTATACATTAAACTCGTCAAACTCCCATCTCTATCTCTTCACTTACCAATGGGCTGGCCCACAGAGGCGGCATTTGCGATGGCAACGAATGCCAAAAGAGCGACAAAGCGTTTCATGTTCTTTGACTGTTGACTGAAGAGTCGTATAAGCTAGACGAAGTGCCACCGGTATTTATACTAATCGACCAGCTGCTTGTCCAGCTGGCTTTTATAGACCCCTTGAAGGTGGATGCGATAACGGACAATAACAACAAATCGAACACTTGCTTCACATTTGATAATTTTATTGACTGTGGGGGCATTTTGTGTCTTATCACAACCATCTAACACTGGTGAATCCGTTTAAATGGACAATTTCGCACGGCGAAAGCCAAATCAATTTTTAATTAAGACCTTGTCTAGATTCAAGTTTGTTCAATAACACCTGGGAAAGCTGATATCGTATGATTAAACATGGCCAAAGAAAACGAAACTGATTTCGGATATGGTATAAAAATCCATGTATTTCATGTTGACAATGTTAGTTGAAGATCATCGTTCGGGTGCAATCTTCTTATGCATACTTGCCCTTCCGCAAGTCTTTAAAACTTTCGTGGGTAAGATTTGATCCCCGCAGCTAATTCTTTAATCCAGTGTTATTGTTTAGTTAACTTTTATGATTTGCAGTATCTTTGTTAAGCCAGAAATAGCTTTTAAATATAGAATTTAAGATGGATTAGCCGGGCTACTTGAATTTGATTTACAATCATATTTTGCCCACTTCTATTTATAAAGTTGCTCGATTAATTGAATTGCAGCGACTCAAAAATGCGCTGCGATCTTTGGGTTAAAAGTAGATATACTCTGAAGCAAAGCTATAATTTTTGTAACTTGCATGACTTTCTGCATAATAAATTATTTATTCCAGTATTGTTTTTTTCTCTGATGAATTCACGGGGTTTTCAATGCCAATGCAAATTAATATTTACCTACTCAATTGAATGCAATTCTAAATTTCCAAAACTACTTTTGAGTAAAACTATAGAGTAATAAGGCGTAATCTAAGCTCAGCAGAGATCCCAGGCGCTTTTAGAAAAGAATCTTAACGTTTCATATATTTTATCTTCATGAAACATTTTAAGGCAATTTATTAACTGCATTTTAAAGGATTTCCAGTAATCTAAAAAGCTGTTAATAATGCTTGAGTTCGCGTCAGGTTTATACATTATTTCTAATGCTCAAGAGTTCATAAATTGTAAAGTCTCGCCAGATCGATGCTGCTGCCAAAGGACCGCTTGATCCAAGCGACCACCGTGTGCAGTCTGTGGGGGATCTGGAAACACCTGCACGAGGCTTTGACGCAGTAAATTGTTGTGATGTGGTTTAGAAATTTGACTATGATTGGAGTGTGGAATGTCATATATTTGAAAATAAATCATGGCGACATTTGGATTGGGCAATTTCTTAAAGATTAAGCCACTTAATGGATTGCTAAACAAGTGCTCCAAGTGTTTTGCACTGTTATTATAGCCGTATATATAACGATGGGGCGATTACCGTCGCTCTAAATAATCAATTCGAGAGCATGATATAAATTATTAATGAAATTATCAGCGATTTGTCCGACTAGTCCGACACCACATCCATAAGCCCTGCTAAGTCGTTTTGGCTATAAAAGGCCCTAACATCAACTGCATAGAACAGCTTCAGAGTGTAACAATGAAAGCAATCGTCTGTGTTTTTGTGGCCCTTTTGGCCTGTACTGCTGCCTACGAGGTGGACCTCCTAACCGAGGAGCAGTGGAACCGTTTGGTCGAAAACAATCGTAAGTTTACACTACATTCGAGAACCATAAATCCGAGATATCATTAATCCCCTTGTAACTTGTGTGTGGGTGTCTTAGCTGTGCAACCCGATGAGTATGGTTTGATATTAAACTCTCAGGCTAAGAAGGCGGTGAAGAATCTGATGGAACAGCTGCCCTGCGGCTTTCCCGAGTACGGTATTCCTCCACTTGCACCCTACACCAATGCCGATCTCTCCGTCCACCTGGCCCAATCTGTTGTCGAGTAAGTCTCATGTGATGCTGCCTTCTCTATTTACAAGATTTACTAGAATGCTGTTCTTATCTGTAGTGCTTTGGTGCAGTTCTTGCGTTTCCGCTTCGATGGCTTGGAGACCATGGAGATCAAGAAGATGAAGGTCAGCTATACCTTTAGCAAGAAGGTCAAGTTCCACTTCAACTTCAAGGAGCTGAAGGCCAGCGCCCATGTGCTCAACACAGACACCTTGATTGATATGCTTAAGGAATTCGGATTGTCGGTGCGCTATGAGGGCACTGGACCACTCTCCTTCTCGCTAGAGAATCTATCGATTCAGGGACAATTCAAGTACAAGATGCCCTTCATCTTTGGCAGCATTAAGATCTACAACTTCGAGTGTGTCGTGGGTCTAGGAGGCGTCACCTCGCACATCGGAGGCATTCTGGGCAACGGAAGATTCAACGAGATAGTCAACGATATCATTGAGTACGAGGTGCCTGCCTTTGTGAACGGACGTCAGAAGCAGATTAGCGATAGAATCGAACAGTTCTTTGTGCCGCTGGTGAACGAGAGACTCAAGGGTCATAAGGTCTGGTATCTGCTGAGCCTGCTTACCAATTCGACCAAGAAGTGCTCGCCCACACCAGCCCCCTGGCTGGCCATGCAGTGAGGAGAGGGACAAACATGCGGCTGTCAAATTGTCAATTGCCAATAAAACAAAAGCAGGTGTAGCGATTTAACGATCTGACTTTTAATTAGACCTTTCCAATCCAACCATCCAATCGATTGTACTATCTAGCCTAGCTGCCCCCAAGTCTTATCTTGTTCAGCCGGCCACTTGATTGTACGCCTATAAAAGGTGCTACTCCAGCGTTTTGCCATTCAGTAGCTGGTTGAGGTTTACCACAAACAAATCAACATGCGTTTTCTAATAGTTTTGGCCAGCTTGGTGGCCATCTGTGCCGCCGGCACTTTGCACCAAACCCATCCCATCGAGCAGCGTCTGCTGCAATTCGCCGATCAGAATGGCGACATCGAGTTCGTTGCTCAGCCCGAAGATGGTCTGGTTGAAGGTGAGCTCAAGTAATTCACAGCTGGCGTTCTTGTCTTTACACTTTAGTTGCCTTTACAGTTGCTCCCCAGTTCATTGTGTCGTGGCAGGTGCGTCGCATGATCCGCAAACTGCAGAAGCAAATGCCCTGCGGCTGGCCCGAATTGGGTATTCCCCCATTGGCCCCCCTCAGGGTCAACGAGGCGAACTTGAATCTGAAGAAGGGCATCTTTGAGACCATCAACCATGTGTTCCGCCTCAAGGTGGAAGGTCTGGATAACTTCAAGATCAACAAGTTCAAGTTGAATGTGATCACATCGAAGATCACCTTTGATTTTCTCTTCAAGAACATTGATACCACCGCTCAGCAGTACGAGACCGATACTCTGATCGATGCCCTGCGTCAGTTGGGTCTTTCTGTTGAGTATGAGGGCTCTGGACATTTGCTTTTCGATCTGATCAATCTGCGCATCAGCGGCGTCCTGAAGTACAAGTTGCCAGTGTTGTGGGGCTCTGCTAAGATTCTGTCCTTGAAGACAACCATTGGATTGGATGCCGTCGAGTCGGACATTAGCGGTTTCATGGGCAATGGCAAGATCAATGGCGCCATTAACCGCCAGCTGGAGAATGCTGTGGTTGCATTGATTAACAACAACCAGGAGACCATCTCGAATGCCATCGAGGATACGATTGTACCACGCGTCAACAAGGTGCTTAAGGGCAAGGACTTCTGGACTTTGGTCGACATCATCTTGTCCAGCAGCGATGGAGAAAATGAGGATGACCCAATTGTCGTAGACTGTGTGCCACCAGCAGATCCATGGGCCTAAGTGCAAAATTTTACTTAATAAAGTCTAACGAGTTCTTTTACTAAATTTCTTCGGTTTTATTCTAATTTTCTTGCTGATGAAGAGTTGGAGGGAGTAGTGACTGCTTAGATAGCCCCTCAAATGTCTTTGAAGTTCACCTAATTTTATTCATGAGTCTTTTCTTCAATATTAATTATTGAAATATTATTTTCACTAAGTCAACTCATTTGATCTAACTGAAAGTAGCCCATTGAGTTTAATTATCTTTTGAATAGAATTATTTACGGTATTTTTCACAAGTGCGAATCATATTATTTCATTTACAATTTTGTCTTCTTTTAAGTCTCCCGAGCCATCAAATGCAAAAAATATATTCTACCTCGACAATACTATTTTGTACAAAATATTTTACAAGATAACTAGCTTTTCGAGGCTTTATCTGCTTTTAGTTTTAAGGTTGCTCATCTAATCCTTTGGGAATTAATCTGAAACTATCCTACAAAAGTTGTTATTTAATGTTCTGTGATGTCAATGTCAACCTATTTTTATTCACGATCTTCTTATATATGTTCTCATAATTATGTGGACTGTCTCTAACTGTACTGAAAACGTTTAAATAACACTTTTCTTTGGCGAAATCATCATATTTATATTATTTCTGGTTTATTTGCAAGCTTTGAACTTTAAGTAATTGAGTGTTACTTATAATTTTATAAGCTCGATAATGTCCTACTCAACTAATTGTTGTAACGTCTCTAATTATCCTTATATCTTTTACATAATTTTAATAATTTCCGAAGTTTTTTATTATTTAAATTATTTCAGGCTTGTTTTTAGCTTTTTATAGCTCTAATTTATTACAATGTCTGTCTCCTTCATACCAAGGCAATTACTTCTTTTGTTTGCCTTAATCTAATCTTTAAATATTTCGTTCTCGGAAATGTCTTGTTGTCCTCTTCTATGGGCAGTCCATCGTTTAGTCTAGTCTACTTATAGGCAGCTGGGATAAGAGAGTGTACAGTGGAAACCCACGCTATCAAGTCACAACACCTGTGTTAATCCTATCTAATCATTCGAGCAGCCACTTGAGTTCCTAATCGTTGTATGGCTGGCCAAATGGTTGGAGTATTAGGTTTACTGTTCCAACAGTTTCATTTCATTGATCGTCATGCGCAGTTCGTTGTTGATCCTGAGTGCTTTGCTCTGTTGCTCCTTGGGCACTGCCACCCTCTTCGATGATGATCTGCGAGAGCTAACCGAGTTCCTCCGCCTGCAGATGCAATGTGGCTATCCAGATCGTGGCATTCCAATCTTGGCTCCAGCCCAGCTGGCCTTTAAGCCAATTGCCATCACCACAGATAGCATGCGGTAAGAGTATAAGGATTATCGGAATCAAGGTTTATTTGACAGTTCATTTTGTGACTTGCAGCTGTGAGGGCAACTTTACGGATCTTTCGGTTGTGGGTCTGGATGGTTTTGAGTTCTTTAAGCTGCAGTGGAGCAACATTCTGCACACTATTAAGTTCGACGTGACCTTTCCTCGCATCCAGTTAAAGAGCGCCAACTATAAGCTGGATATCTTGACCCACCTCTTTGGCTCCGATATGTCGCTGTGGGGCGATGGTGTGTTCGATCTGGAATTGATCGATCTGCGTGCCAATGGCAGCTTTGTCATCCGTCCTGCAGCTCTTACTCATAGCACTTATATCAAGAGCTGGAAGGTCGATTGGCAACTCGGCAAAGCCTCATCTCGCATCACTGGCATCTTGGGCGCAACTCAAATGCTCACGAAGGTGTTCAATAAAATTATTGAAGATTTTCTTGTGCTGCTTATTAATGATAATCCCTCCGAGATCTCCCAGTTTATGGAGCAACTGATTGTGCCGCCCATGAATGCAGTCCTCGAGAATGTTGCCTGGTATGAGATAACTGCAATCATTCTCGGCCTGGTCAAGGGTGTATTGCCAGTTGAACCCATCTGTTAGAGGCCCAGTTAGCCTAATGCAAAGCTTATTTTTTGTTTACCACTAAATTGTAAAGCTCTTCAAATACACTGCTAAAATTCCGTGTTTTTCTTGAGTTGAATTATATGATCAAGTTTTTGATTTAAATTATAGTGATTGTGTCTTCTCTATGCATTTTTAATAAAAACAACTTAGAGAAGTTGCTGAGAATAATAAGAGACTATTTATTCTTGTTTATGCTGTGGGTATCTGCTTTGTTGGAGGATATTCTGTGGTTAAAAAGAATGAATTATATTACAAAATCCACCCTTTTGCCTTATACTTAAGGCAATTCACATCAGAAGATTGATTAGTTCTTCTCTTAGTACATTATTTTTGTTCTGTTCCTTTTATTTAATTTTTTAAAGTCGCTTTAACAAGAAACAAACACGAACAAATATGTATATATATAATGTTTATTTCACCACTCGTCATCTCCCCATCCGTTGAAAATATTTTACTTTTGTCCCACCTATCAAATTGATCGTTTCCTACTAAAACATTATTAATCTGAAATATATTTCTGACGTCTTTTTTTCAACTTTCTTAATTTCAAATATTAACTAAATTCTTTTTCTTTTGCATTTTGCAGGTAAGCGCGATTAGATTGCAAATCTATTATCATAATCAAAAGCAATGAGTATGTAACATAAACAAAACAAATGCGGGGTATTGTGTCATCGGGAAAATGCTGAAAACCTATCAATTTATTGCATTATTCGGTTTCGATTCGTTCTAATCGTTTTTACCATAAATTATCGGTCATAATACGGGAATATGAAAGCGAGCCAAGCAAGTAGGGGAAGGTTAGTAAAAACAAGAAAATAGAATCCATAATCGGATTTAAGTGTCGCCGAGAGCGCCAGCGGGACATCTCAATTCATTGGCCGACATTCTGGTCGGTTGGCCTGCTGCTGGAGAGTTCAAACCAATGCACGAGTCCTGGCACAGCAGGAGTACAACGGGTGGTCCTTTGGTTCAACACTTTCCAGCCTCAACTGAGGATTTTGCGACACCCGTTAAAAACTCGGACCAGGCGACTCTGTGGCAGATGTTTTCTTCCTCTTCTTTCAGTCCTTGTGTTTTTTGGAAAACTTTTTTGTTGTTTGTTAAACTAAAAGATATAATAATATCATTATTTGTTGTTAATTAGTGCAAATCGTGTAGCTGAGCTGAGCAGCATTCCTTTGATCCTGTTGCAGTAATCGCTTATCCTTATTGTTTGCTTCTCACAGAATTTCTGTGCGATTCGAATTCGTTTTGGCTCATTTCATTTGCAATTTATGAGTCCTTTTGCACACACACACACACCTTGCACCTAGGCTCGGACTTGAGGCTGTCATAATGCAACAGAATGCCAGGACACCGCACATACTCTCAGCCAAATGTCCTTTTATGAGTACGTGCTCAGCCACAAACATCTGAGCCATCCTGCGGCGTTGCCATTGTCCAACGTCGAAGTTTTACGATCTAACGAACAGACTAACAGTCTGTTGTGCATTGTGTATTGTTTCCTTCTGCTGAGATTTCCATGTCCTTGCGGCCTCTGCCCATTCAACTTGGGAGCCTTGAGCGTTTTCCTATTTCCCATTACGTTGCCAACAAAGTTTCGCTTTTCCTCTTCTTGTTTATATCCATTTTGTTGACATTTACGATGCAATTTTCCGAAACCCCTTAAATCATTACAAACTCGGTCAATACTTTCGCTCTTACGGTTTACAGTTTAGCTTCTCTCCATCTTCTCCATAAAAGAACTCAGAGCCCTTGGTAGCTAGTTGGCCTAGTTTGATTAGCCTCGATTCTTGTTTGGGCCACAAATTGCTTGGGTCGGTTACGTAGTTTGCATATGTCGCAAGTCAAAAAGTTGGTTCAAGCAAAAACATTTGCAAGCGGTTTTCAATTTTCAGTAAATGACAAATTTTCCAAGCAAGAACAGGGTCGTTAAACAAATAACATTAGTTCAACGAAAGTATTAATTACAATCGATTTTGACTAAAACGACACCTTAAAAGGAAACAATAAATAAGGAATATTGAGAAAATGTAGGCCAAGTATTAGTTTAATAGTTGAATTTGTTTATATAAAAAGATTATGAGCATTCTCTAATATTACAGCAATGCAAAATGAATTATAAAATAATAGTTTATATTCAGTCAGTAATAAAGCCAGTTATATAAAGTGGGTCTTGATTTGTAAAGTTAAATTCTTAGGAAGGGAACTTCTTAAAACTTTTAGTTCATTTTAATCGTTATAATTCGCTGCCACCGACCTAAGGATTAGGCTGAAATTGCCTGCGGTCGTGCTTTCAAGCATCCTTAATGGGGTTTCCCTATGACTTTCTTACGGTTAGCCTCAACGTTAATTGAAAACTTTCAGTTTGTCGAAACAAAAAGTCGTAAATATTTGCTTGCAGCTCGTGCACTTGAGGTCCTTATTCTTTTGCAAAATTATGCTGCTTATACGGAGAAAACGGAAATCCTTGTATACTTGCTTGTATGCGATATGATTAAGATTGCCATAAAAAAGGTTTTCGCGAATAATTTAAAATTTATGAGCCAGGCACTTGAATGCATCAATTGTTAAACAGAGAAAATTACGATTCATTAGCGGGACGAGGTCGGAGGCGAGAAAGGAGTAAAGGGAGCAGGATCTCAACAATATGGCGCACAAACATAAATCAAAAAGTAGAACATATGAGATAAAATTGAGTTCTGGAGGCTGTGTTTGCTTAAAGCACTTTTACCGACGCAAAAGAAGTTGTTGTCCTTGTTGCGCATTAAATGAGTTTTAATTTGAAACGTAGTAGCTCCTTTTTGGGCCTCACGGCAATTGTGTACGTTAAGTCAACGGTGAAGAAAAAGGCGAGGGCCTCGCTAAGGATTCGCGTTCTGCTCTTTTTATTTTGTATTTTTTGATGCTGTTGTAATTGAGCCGCGCAATTTTCCCAATAGGTGCGTTGTCCTGTAAATGAACAGCCCAGCTAAAGGATGGCAAGGATGCTGCCGCCTTGTGTTTTTTTCAATTAAGTTTGACATGTGTCTCCTGTATCCTTTTACCTTTCTCCTTGCTCTGAAATTTGTTTCATGCGACAAGTCAAGCTGAAAATTGCGCATTTCAAATTGGGTTGGGTGGTTGAAAAAGTTGCGACAGGATTACACTTCCGACTAGCACTCGCTTCGCTTCGTCTTCGTCTTTGCTTTCCTTGCCATAGAACTGAATCGGAATCTGGATCTCCTGCCACTTGCATTTAGAGCAAAATGTCTGTAACTTGGGCTTATCCCATTTCAGAGTCGCGTCTGGAGTTCGCTTCCCAGAGATTTTGATAGACAGCTGATTGAATTTGATTGCCTTCTCCTTGGGTGCGAGCATCTATCAATTTGCTGCTCTGTTGCGCCTTTTAATTGAGAAATTTTCTGCTAAATTCCTGGAGACTAAAGTGCTGAAAAATAGCTTTAGCAGCAGAGTAGGCGTCCACATTTTGGCCTAATTCCAACAGCTGCTCAAGCTCCACATTGATACAGAATTTGACTAAGTGGTCGGCCTATCAATCAATCAAACAGTCTATACAACTACAGTTCAATTGCACCGTTAATCCTTGCCTGGTATGCAGGAGGCGCTCTAACAAACATTGTATATGACTTATTAGACTTTTGACAGATGTCAAACCAGAGCTATAGACACACTTGCAGGAAGTTTGCTGCTTCCATTAGCATGACAATGGTACATATCATATATTCCTGCATGTCCTGTGCGCATTTGTGTATGTGTATGTGTGTGTGTGTGTTATCCCTTAGCCACCACCGGGAAGGCCCAGATCACCACAACACATGGACAGATGTCTTAAGAAATTTGGCTGCGATTTGATGTGACACTTTTTTCAAATGTTTACACCTTTAACCCTTTAGGCGCTATTGTTTAAGCCGGCATCTGCATTGGGTTAAGGGGTTACCTTATGCCATCCTCAAGGCTGGACGGCCTTTGGGATCGGGATCAACAATTGTCGTCGAATTGTTGGCAATGTTTTGTTAATTTTATGTTTAATTAGTGCCATTTGTTTGAAATTTATGGGATTAACGGAGCGGAACTGTGCTCTGTAAATTGCTAAAAATATCTTTTATACTAAGAACTAGTTATAGTAGATTTTTCTTTGTGATTGAATAGCCATTCTTAGAGTTAAGTACTAAAATGTTTAACGAACGATTCTTAAAAATAATTAAATAAAAAATAAGAGGACATAAGAATTTTAGTCAGTCTAAAAATTATTCACTTTTTCCAAAGTAAACAATTTGGATTAATAGTAAAAATGTAGTATTTTTACTTGTATAGTTTATTAATTTAATTCATTTTCATTGTAGATATGTTGATTTATATATTAACGAGATTATAGTTTCCAATGTTACTTATTATTTTCAGATCTTAAATATTAGAGATAATTTAAAACATATTTCGTAGTATCTAATACGTATATATTCCAAATCAATTCCCATCGAAATATAGTTGTTATTTAATATATTCCGCTTCAACCATAACGGAATGAAGTTATTAACGGTTGTCAGAAACTGCGGCAACAAACTCCCAGCTTAAACCAAAGCCAGCTAAAATAATTCATAAAAATTATGTCAAATCATGCAAACGGCTGCTAAAAAAAACTCAAAATTCTGCAGAAGCAAAAAAAAAACAAAGAGGGGGAAAATTCTTCATTGAAAATGCTAATGAAATCAATGCAAAAGTGCATAAAAATGTTGAGCTGGCGGCATGCGAGAAACCGCCAAGAATTGAGGATATACTTCAGACCACGTCCAGGAGGGCGCAGGCGCAGCTGCATCTCCTGATCGTACATGAAGCTGTCATGTTTTGGGCAAACATATAGATACAACAAACGCAGGCAGGCAGGACCCAGGACATGGCAGCCCGACTGACTGACTGACAACAATTACAATTTTCCTCATCTGCAACGTCATTCGATGTTTCCTTTTGGCTCATCATATTTTCTTGCGGCTGCCTTCGACCTGATTTGCATTTTTAATCTCATAAGGATGCTGCTTTATGCCATGGCATTGTTCCTGTGGTTCCTCAAGCTGCAAACCAAAGAGACTCACACACACAAGAAGACGAAAAAAAAAACATGTTGCTGTCTGAAGAAAAAAATAGACAGAAAAAATGTTGTACCCCTAGCGGTGATCTACATATGTTTAATCCTGGATTTGTAACACGCCAGTCTCGTCTATGTAATCCTCTAACCGTCATCGTCGTCATCGTCTCCGTCAGCGGCGAATCCGTCTGTTACGCTTGAATAATTACTGTAATTAAAGTTCCTTCAAATTGTGTTTAGCTTTCGTGTTGTAGGACTTAGGAGTCAAGCGGATCTGCACAGGATTTCCTTCGGAATGTTTGTTGATCTCATACCATGTACAGAAGATTGTCATCTCGGAATTCTGATATTCTCAGCCGGGCTGTATTTTAATTGCTTTAATTATGTTGGAAATAACATTGATAGACTCCGAGTGAGTTGTGAGTAAGTCGAAATATTTTATTTTAGTAAGTATTTATCAGCTGAGAATGTATAGAACGTATGTTAGATCTTATCTTTAGATAAGTTAAAGAGGTTTGTTTCCCCTTCGTAAGATATCATCGATTAAAGATATCTGGTTAGTTCTTGAGGTTTCTTCTTAGAGCCATCGCTTGACTGAACTTTAAGCAGTTTTGTATGATTGCCTCGCCCATATCTGATCCGATTAGGGTTCTGTTTCAGTGTCATAAAAGACAACCGCAACAACTACAACAATGGCAAAGGTAATCGATCTGTTTGTGTCGCAGGGGAAGACAACAATTGTCCACGCACTTTTGAAATAAATCATAGAAAACTGAAAAAGTGAATGAGACCAATGCAAAGAGACAACACAAATTATGTGAAGGTAATTTTTTAGATGAGAGCACATTGATAAAGAACCCAAAAAATGAAAAATCATATAAAAAAGAAATGCATCTTAAAACTGGACAATTTCTTAGATAGAAAAAAATGTCATTTTGGGACGTCATCAAATCTCAATCAATTTGCGGCTTTGCGATCGTCGCAAAAGATGAAAAACTGATGCTTACCACATATGTTTTATCTGTAACGGTTCAGTGGCTTGATGCTTGTTGCACTTGAGTGCAACATGCATTGCAGCATGTCCTTGCCACACAGTACACAGGACGCAAGTCATTAATTATGCCCCTACGAAGCTGCTGCTAATGATGATTTTCTTCCTTCTTTTTTTGCAACTATTGAATGGAGTGTCCTCAGCATGCGGATAACCACAATATTTTTTGCCTGGATCAAACATTAGTTCGCTATCATTCTGGTCAATGGATTGAACTTGCTGCCACAGAGTTCACACTTTGAGAGTTGACATCACTTTTCTTTATTCATTAATCATACATCGAGTCCCATTACTGCGCTTTAGTTTGGGGTAATTTGATGTTTTTAGTTTGATTGTTGGCGTACTCGCATAATTTATCTTCAAAAACTGTGGGAAAAGTAGAGCGAATTTGAGAAAAAATCGGATCAAATTTTTATAAAAGAAATGCTGGTCAATAAAATTGCGGTGGTATGTTTTAAATGTAAATAAAGAATACCGATAACTCATAAATTCTGATATTCAATTAATGTTTTAACTAATTTAAATTAACGTATTATCATTAAGTACTTATTAAATTAATATGCCCGTAAAATTAATAAATTGTGGGTCTTCTTTTCGTAGTAAACAAAAAACCAAGTAATTGTGTCTTCATTCTATTTATATTGCCCTTCCATAATATGATCAATAGTTAATTCATATCAATATGGCGCTGTCTTGTTTAAAGAATAATTAAAAAATTATTATAACTACCATGTTTCATTTAAAGATTACTTCTCTGACTTATCTCTACCTCTATCTTCAACCAAAAATGTGTATATGCATATACGGAAGCTATCTTTTATTGCAATGCAAGTAACTAATAACTATTTCATATTTATTGCAATGATATTGTTAATATTCTCCAATTTAATCACGATCATAGATTTTATTTATTTGTTTATTTTGTTTTCAATAATTGATATTTCTCATATATAGATTTATCCTTTTCCTCATCTTCAAGTTTTGTTTATTTACCCTTCTCGAATATTTTGACCTGTTTATGCAGTTATGTAAATGTAACCTCAAATTAAGAAAACTCACGACGCCTTTTCGTAGCATGTAAATCGTACGCCTTCGGGGCATAATATCAGTTCGTTGACGCCCTTGAATAAGATCAATAGACGCTGTTGTCAAACATTTACCGGGTGGAGTTCTCAAAATTTCTGGTCCTGCCTTCTCTATGCCCGTGGCCAAAATGCTATAATGCTCGGGCTCTTTGCATATCCCGCAGGCAGGTCTCCAGTTTTTCGACGTTCCAGAACCTGAATGTTGAGAAAGCAGGAATCTTTTGGGTATACCGCCAACTGTGAGAGGTCACAATTATTAGCACTTAAGCGACACATTTGGTGCTTGCAACAGAACGCGCTATGCTTGCCATATCGCGACGCTGTTGCTGGGGCAACCCTTAAGCAGCCGGCACAAGTGTCGATGACACTTGGAGGGATTTTTGGAACCGCAGCCAGCGCAAGGATATGCAACGTTGCATCTTGCCAGGTAAAACGGAGCAAGGGGCAACAAGCGGCAAAGAGGTAAGGGGTACGGGTAGGGAGTCGGGGGTAAGACACCTCCCGGGGCACGTCCTGGCAAACACTTAAGCCAAAGTTAAACGCTTCGAGTGTCGTATTTTTGTTTTTGTTTGCGTGTTTCGTCGTGCTCCGCTTTTTATTTTCTGCTGAAGTCGCAGCAGGAGACGCTCTACATCCTCGCTCCTGCCAGGATCCTTCGATTCAGCTCAAGACGCAACCTAAATCAATAGCGTCTCAGCCAAACTTTTGCTTTAATTCGCTTAAATTGTCGACAGGACATGGGACCCGGCACATGGGTAAAATGCCCTTTGTGCGAAATAAAAATCCTTAAAGGATTGCCTATGTCCTTGCTCTCCCTCACCCTCGGTGTCCCTCCCGTGCTCCCGATTGTTTTGGCCCGGCTGTTGTCACAGCTAAAGCGCTTTAATTTTGATTGCACTCGATTTGTTGTTGCTCTGTTTTTTTCATTTACCTCTTTCCTGCGTTGTTTGCACAACTCTTTGACAAATTCGCAGGCTTGTTCCGGCCAATGGCATCCTTTTCGGCATCCTTTGCAATTTTATGCAGTGAAAGGATTAACTATTTTCGGTATTTGTCTTGTTCTCCGACTCGAAAGTAGCCTATATCTTGCAATTTCTGGTTTTCAGCTTCCACTCTTCAATCTGGCATTTCCCAAATTATTGTTCTTTGGGGTCTCCTTAAAGGATTTCATTCTGTTTAGTTTTGGATTGGTAGGGATTGGATTCCGTAAGTGAGTTTCTGGGTGTGCGTTTGTGTGAATAGTTTGCGAGTTTGTTTGTAACAGTTATTATGGGATTTTGGCTTTGGAAAAGAGGATCCCATTGCTGAAAAGAGTTATTGAAATTATGAACGCAACATTTGCTTGCATATACACCCTATATGAAAACCATAAAACATAAAATGATTCTATTCGAATTATGGTTACGAGAATTTAAAGTATTTATTAGAGGTAATAAGTCGTTTTATCTGTTGAGCTTACCATCTGATCAGGAGTATTTATAGAATAAAAATTAATCGGAATGCTGAGCACAGTAAATTTATGATGATTGCAAAAATCGTTCTATTTTAATTAGATTTCAAGCAATTTAATATCTCAGTTTGACTCATGTCAAACTAGCATTTCCATTAATATATTAACTGACAATACATCGTATTTATGGCAGTAACTAAATTTAATGAAACGACAGAGCTGTAGCTAGTTTTATTTAAACAGCTTCTAAAGTGAGAGATAAATTTTCAGCATACAAATTTGACTTAAAACAGACTGATAATAATATTTTGGATCAATAGTGAAGTGAATAATTAATTATTTCTAAATGTTAACTTTCACAAAATAGGGTTAAAGAGGAAGCATTTCAGTTATCTGCACAATGCTATTGCTAACCGCTTCAGTCCTGCCTCTAGGCTCAGTAATCCTCATGGAATCCTTGCGAAATCCTCACACAACCTGATGGCATTTTTGCGCTTCTTTCAGTTTTGTTGTTTTTGATTTGTTTTTTTTTCGTTCGTTGACAGTGACAGAATGTCAGTTGCAGGATTTATCGTTGGGTGTCTACCTGCCGGACCTTATACAACATCTAGCATGTCAACTGTCATTCATTGACTTGCGGGAAATTCCGGTCCTGTGGTGGCCATTTTTTGGGCGATTGTGCAGCCAGCAGTTGAGTTGTGCCGAAATCCCTTTAGCACTGCTTTCGCAAGTAATTAGTAGGCTGTCAACGTTTTTGGTTTGTGCCAGAGCTAAAAGGATTTGGCAATGAGGCCAACACCTGCGCACACACTCACACACACACACATATTGCTTCTCGAGTCCTGAATCCTGGCAGCCATCGAGCAAACGAACGCGCGCCTTCTCATCCAATGCCTGCGGCAATCTATCAACACAACTTCTGTGTTCCTTGGAAATGTTGTGTTCAACCTACTTTGATGAAATGTTGTCAAATGAGAAATTGCATGTGCTGCTTGCTGTTTGCGCATCATTTCATGTATGCCCTGTGCTGCCCTGAAATAGGCTCAGTCTGCTTCGTTCTGCATTAAAAGGATAACAGCAGCTACTCTAAATGAGTTTTGCTCTACATTGATGCGCCTGCAGTGTTGCATTTACTGTGTGTCCTCAATGTCCTTAATGTCCTGCCTGGTCCATCGCATTGTATAAGAAAGTGGGTCGGCGGTTTGTTTTCGCAAAGCTGTCGTTCCATTGAATGCATCTGACAATGGCAGCAGCTCCTCATCTCATCTTCAGCTCCCTCAATCCTTGTCAGATCCCGACGCCAGACAAATTAGCTTAAATGAATCGGTTTCTCCCGTTTTTATTATTTCGCTCTCCTTTCAGTCACTCCCTCAATTGGGGCGGTTGTGCCTTTAAGATTTACGAGGTGCCAAGAAATATCTTTAAGTTTTTGTTCTATAAAATGTTGGAAGATATTTATTCAATGGCATCACAGCTGTTGCATTGAATCGATTATCTCTGACACGATTTGTTCTGTTATTGATAACCACTTATAAAATGAGCCGTGACAATAGCAATTAAACTTTTTATAGACTGTGCCTAATTATAATTTGACACAAGAGATGGCTTAAATGGGCAGTACAGAACGATGAAAATACGTCTTATGTCTTATGAACTGAATCGAAAGTTTAGAATAATTTACATCATTTTGAAGGAAAACTAGTAATATGCATATTTGGCACAAATATATTTAAAGACTTGAAAACATAATAATACCTGTATTGTACTCAAACATTTAAGATAGATTTAAGAATATCAAATAAGAAATAAGATCATTTTTTCGTACTTAAAAAGATAATTTTCCACCTTGTAGGCACCTTTCTTCAGAAAGTTCAAATATTTCTTCATTTCATGTTATGTCGGAACAAGTTTTCATTATCTGCGATTTTACTTATCTGGAATTTTTGTTATCTGACAACTCGACTGTTAAAGAGCTTAATTGCCATGCGAATAATAAAATTAGCTTAAGTTAATAAACTAATAATAAAATAAAGTTCCATTCTATGGGTTTGAGTAAATTTGTATATATTATAAAATACAAAGAGCTAACAAATCGCTTTGAATATACATATGTCATATCCTGACATTTTCATATTGAAATTGTTCTACTGCAGTTGGTACGTCGGTAATTGATCCAATTACAGTTTTGAGAATGTCTAAATTAGTCTAATTCATTCAAAGAGAGCATTTTTAGGCATTGTAAAGTCATTCTCTGCTTCTACTCTTCACTTGATTTGGGCTAATTTCCTTGGAGGAACTGTATAATTGGCAAATGCCAAGCAATTAGCTGCAGTCGCTCTAGCCAGGACAATGACCGCGCTGGCTTCTATGCACCACACTAACACATGCGTATCTGTAGACAGGATCGTCTATGCATGCACATTTAGCACGCTGAAGTTTTGGCCCTTAAGTTGCGGCACATGTCCTGGCAGAAGGACGTCAGGGCTATTCAGCTGGCCAAAGACTTGGCCTGGTGTGGAATGCTTTGCGTGTCGAATGGTGGCAACAACCGAAGCTGCCGCCTACCGTGCGGCATGCAGCACGTCCGATGTCCTCTGTCCGTTACCCGCTGCCCGCAGTGCAATTGTTTCGGCTTGCACGAGACATGGACACGCGTCATATTTTAATTATGACAGCCGGCCCAGGGATGTCGAACGGTCAGTAAGTCAGTCAGTCAGCGAGTCGGTGAGTGAGTTTGTCTGGTGTAGCAACCCCTTGGCGTTGTAATGACCAAAACAGGAAACAGGATATGCGACAAAGCAACAGCAGGAGCAGCAGTAGCAGCTTCGGTACTCTCACCTTTGTTGACAGATTAGTGGCAATCGCTGTGCATCATAAACTTGACATATTTATTGGACACTTTGATTGTTCTAAGCTTGTCATAATTTTGATATGCTCTGCATACATTCCACAGGCTAAAGCCCACATCCTTATGACACAGGCACGTAGCATCCTGTTTCCACACCCTGTGATGCACAAATATTATGGAACGAGCATTTCAAACAAAGGCAACTATTACTTATTGAGGTATACAACATAAGAATCTGAGCTCTGGTAGCTTTAGCTGACATTTCATATGGTTTCTACCAGTTATAAAAAATGAATTTCTGTATCTGATAAAAATAGTATCTTAGAAAGCATATAGAATGTGTTCTTGTCTCACCCCATCTACAATAAATACATCAAATTTTGTAACTTAACTAAAAATATGTAGTTTATCTCAATTCGACTCAAAAATATATTTTGAAAGTAGGTTTAATTAACTGAATAAATTCAGTATACTAAAGATTCTTTTTTGGTCAGTATATAGGGTCTCTGTTAGTCGGAAAGATCCGTAAAAATTCCGTCTTTGTGCTATATTTTCAGCATAGTTCGAAGCGGGCTTTGTGCCCGCTAAACAAACTTGAACTAATGAATGCGCTTTCATTTATTGGAACACTTCTTCAATGCGCAAATTTGCCAATTATTATGGGCTATGCAAAAAATGGATAAAGGCAAAAAGGAAAAAAATTAATAATAAAAGTCAAGGTGCAATAAATAGCGCGGCACTTGACGATGAACTCTCATAGGCAGGGATGGTGGATGGTGGATGGTGAATGGTGAATGGTGCATGAATGCACATGGACAAGCAGCGGGCAGTCTGTCTGCCCCTGCGTTGCATGTTGCATGTGTGTGCGCATGTCGCGTGTTCACTTTAATTTCATTACACTGCATTTTGCTCATTACAACGCTCGCATTTTAATGAAGTACCAACCCTCCTCCACCACCCCTCCAGCAGGAGCCGTCGCCCGCTGACCCGCTCGCGTATCCTGTGGTAGGATTTGGCGATCTAGCGACGCGCAGGCGCAGACAGTTTAAATGGCCGTGCACTAAGTGCACTTTTAGGGTTGCACCGGCGCACTTCGACTCGCTCCTTCTCGTTCACTCCTCGTCCTCCTCCTCCTCACGGCTTGCTTTCTGCTACCGTTTGACCAGCGGTCAACTGCTGAAATCCAGCCTTGTTGTCGCGCTGCATTCGACTTTTTAAGCTTTCCGTTTTTTTTAGTTGCTCGAACGAACCCTTCGTACAGCAGCGATCGACAGGGCAAGGGGACTTTAGTTTACTTCGTACTACCCTAATTTGATTGATGTCTCAACTGACCGTTGAGTGTCGGCGGCTGCACTTAATGGCTATCAAGCCTAATGTCATTTGTCAATAAGCCATTTGACAGCTTTGTCTATATGAAAATGATATTAATCGGTATTCCATGCATAACGAATGCATATCAAGAGCGAGACTTGAGCTATATTTATTCGTTCCTTAAGGGAATTACGAATAAGTACAGTCGAAAGAATTCTAGTATTGAGGTCCATGTTTTTTTTTCATATTTATTACTCTCCATACTCACCTTCTATTTAAAAGTATTATTTTTCACAATGTCTTATATTGTAATAAATTTAATAAAAAATAAAACAAATTAGCAAATAAAAATTCGATTCTGTTAGTTGGTTACATTTCCCCTAAATGCTATATGGTATCGAATACAATAAAAATAATCATAAGAGTATAATCCTCAAATACAATTCGTCACTCGCAATTGTATCTTACGAGTCTATCCTGGATTACATTCTGCGCATTTAATTTTCATAAAGGTTCATGAATTCGAAATTATACCTGCATAAAATGTAAGTAGAGCATGTTTGTAAAGTGTGCTGAGATGATCCCGGCATTAGCATATATATTATCACTTTGAGGGTTCGCCATTATTATAACTACACCGAGCATTCGCAGTGTCCCGAGCTCTCAGACAATTAGTTGGCTTTCCATTTGACTACACCGTCAGCGCGTGGCTGGAGTGGGGGAAGGACGAAGGGAAAGGTCTGGGCTTATGTGGTGCAGTGTATGGTCAGCAGCAGCTGTAATAACCAAAACATGAGCTAACCATGATAGCGATAGCTAACAACTTTTTTCATCACTTGCCCGACACACATCAGACACATCACATCACACATCATATCACAATGATGCGATGCTTTAATCCAGCAGCTGGCCAACCCAAATAAAAATATATATGACTACGAGTGTCTAACAAAAACCCACTAAAGCATCCACCGAGCAGTTGAACCACCCAAGCAACAACAACAGCTCGTTGAAGTAGGGGCCGTTTATGCAAACATGTCTGGGAGTGGGGAGTGGGAAGTGGCAAAGGGGAAATGCTAAATGGAAAATGTGAAATGGGAAACAGCAAATGGACCTCTTAGGAAGGACCTCAACCTGGACATCGGATGCTGTTTTTTTTTCTGTTTCGTGAAGTTGTGTGGCCGCTAAATGTTTTTTTTTCATAAAATTTCATAACATCAAGATATGAGCTTTGTATTATCAGATGGGTGGGCAAAGGTAGGGGAACATGCAGTGGAAGGGGCTGCACAACCCGAGGCGATGCTCTAACGTTTATATAAGCAAAAAAAAAAAAAAAAACGCGAGCTGCATTCGTAATTTCTAACGAACAAGCAGAGCAGCCAGTGGGCCAACCCCTTTGCCATTTCACCAGCTCTATCACTACCCCAACCCTTTAACTCCTACCCCTTTCAAGCCAACTAATGAGCACACTTGAGCAAGTCGGACGAGTCCTGCAGTCAGTTGCATATTATTTGCTTTGCAGTGCTAATGAAATGAGTCGCGACGCGCGTCGACTATATCCTGCTGCAGGACATGCATTGTGTGTCCATCAAGCAAATCACAAATTCAAGCAGAGAATAGCAGCCGAATAGTAAATGCTCTATGTATTAATTTTGTTTATTTATATCGAAAACTTTTTATTTTAATGTTTGTTCTAAAAAGAAAAATGTAGACCGATTATTAGTTTTTTTTGTAAATATATAGCTATGTGAATAAATACAATATCTATATACAATGCAATACATGTCCCTAAATATATATCCTGTTTATAGATTTATATGTCTATTTGAATTTGTTTAAGCTGCGACTCTTAACAGAATAAACGTACCTCATAGCGAAGGGTAATAAATGCCGAATCCGCGCGGGGGTTGTCCCACAATGGGTGCGCCTAATGGCAACCCGTTTGACTGGCTTATCTGGAACCCAGAACTCTATTGTCCTGTTCGATAAGCACTGACAGTTCGTCCTGCGCGGTTGTCGTTGTTGCTGTTGCGGCGTTTTTTTAATGCCGTATAAATTTGATTGTTTAATTGTCTTTTTTTCGTCGTCCTTTTTTTCAATTTCAATTATTTTAATGATGCCTTTGGGGGGAGCAACCGATGCCAGTTTGCTGCTGCTAATATAATTAGTTAATTTTCAACGATTTGTCTTTGGTAAAACCGCAATTACATGTTAGAATGTGCCGAGGACACGCGTCACATGTCCTGCAAATGCCTCTACAGTAGCACCAGCACCAGGCAAAGGTGAGGCGGGGGTGAGTTTTACAAAAACACAAAAATAGAATGTTCGATATAATTTCTATGTTCATATCGCATATCCTTATCAGCTGAACGCGAGGGGTTCTAGGCAATCTAATGCGCTAGCCTTGCGTGAAATCCTTGACTGGTCGCAAGATTAATGCCAAATATCCGCAAACGAACCGAGTAACTTGACATTGAAAAATGCCACAAGATCAGGCCAGCAACCGTTCTTCCACCCTACTCGCTTTCCTCTCGTTGTTGTTCTCCCCATTCGCATTCCTATGGCCAATTGATTGATTTGGCAAACAAATTTCTCTCGATCTTGAGGCCAAAAATTTCAGTTTCAATCGACTTTCACATGAAAAATCGCAATTTTCTTGCAATTTGTTTGCAATTTTCGTGTTGATTTAGGTCTCGACATGGGCAAATTTTGGGTAATTTTTCCTTGATATATTTGATTTTCGTTTTAAACTGTTGGATGTTCATTTGTTTCTGATGCGCGCGTAATTAATCAGACAACGTCACTTTTAAATGGCGCATTATGTGGAATACATTTTAAGTAGGTTAAATTTATCTTAAAATTCTGTTTAATCATGATCTTCAATTCTCACCTGCCATGAGTGTCTCTAACTTTTCCTTTCTCTTCTCTTTTTTATTGCAGGTAAGCATGATTACATCAACTGTTGCTCATCCAATGACTAAGTATAAATAACACATTATTTGCGCATTTAATTGATCGCTTAGCTGTGGCTGATATCATTACTAAATGCTGACTCAAACATAAGCTCAAAAATATTGCGAAACATTTGTTAACCAATTGATGATTTTTTCTTAAAACACACAAGCTAGTACGAAATTTGAAATGTGTTCATATATGTATAATATTTGTGTATTGAACAGCAAGGATTGCTTAGTTGGCTTTTGGTTTCACATTTTTTTCAAGGCAAAGGTATCGATAAGTCACACTCTTTTGATTTTGGCATTAACTCATGTATGTGGGCAACTCGTTGGTTCCATTCACTTCATACGATTTGGCGCAACGAATTATACATGCCATAAAGCTGCACTTACATAAATTCTTGCGAAATTATTAAATGACAGGCGCATCAAATGCCATGGGAACAAGGAATATGCGAAGTTGATGCTGATAATCTTTGGTAATGCGATCATAAAACCGTCACACCAAAGGCACAACATCACATAAAATGTCTTAAAAAATTGCGCAAAAAATGTCAAAATCGGTTTTGATCAATATTGCATTTTGCACGGCATTTAAGGAAAGGAGCGATAACCAAGAATTAACAAGATTTGCAGTTCCACCCCTTGCTAAAAATGGGATGAAAAGAATGCGAAAGTTGAAACATTTTTATTTCATGTATTTCAATTTATTTTTTTTTGTACCTCTACTTACTTATTTCTAATTTGAACTATGACCTTGCGTGCTAAAGAAAAATTACTCGAGCGTGCCTACGATCCGTAGAATCATCCCTAAAAAAATGTTGAAATATTAATTACAACAATTTTGTAGTGAAAGTGAAAGGTCTTTCCATTGGGTCTGAATGACAGCAGCAGCTAAACGAGTTGACCTGAATGATATTTTCTGCTAGAATTAGAGTGATACAATTCAAATTGATCAATACAGATCAGTTTTCAATGAAAATTGCAGACGAAATAGAATATTCAATTGGCTTAACTCGATTATCACTGGCAATTGCTGGATCTAATTATAGCAGACCCCAATATGATATGTCATCTATCGCTTATTGCATCATTTTACAATTCCAATTGAGATGTTCAACTACAAATCCATCGGCAATAAACCAGAATATTTTGTAACGCCACAATTGTACTCTGTTATTTAAGTACTAAAAACGAAAAGAATAAGACAAATAAATAAACACAAATAAGCAAAAATTCAAGTGAGCAAACAATCAGCCACAAGCTGCAACTCAGACCCCTTCAACTCCTCTGTTGTCTGCCCTCACCCACTGACCCTGTGGGGCAATTTATAGATAGAATTTGCGTCAGCTGTGCTCTTGGGTTTACGTATCCGAATAATTTCGAGCGAATATATATAATTTAATTGTTTCATTTAAAATAGTCGTCATCATAATTTTACTTTAATTTGTTTTCGTTCTTTCTCTCTTCTTTGACTTGCCAGCGATTTTCATCGTCGGCTGCTGCATCTAAAAGTAAATTGTATTTAACGTCAGAACTTGTACCCTTTAAGTCTTGAGTTATCTTCAGTTAGCTATAAATTTTGGCACAAATTGAGACAAATATATTGTTTACAATTTAAAATTGTAAAGAATCTCAATATGATCAAACTTTATGCTATCATTCTTTTGATAAAATACATTGCTTATGTTACTAAAATAGCAAATTAAAAATTGTTTTCAAAATCTGACAGAGCTAACAATGTTCTAAGGGCTGTTATAAACTCTTTCGCCTTGAGAAATACCATTTGATTTTACTTAATGAAATTCATAGGTGCAAATTGAATTTTGTTTCGAAGTTCTTATGCGCAATTATTTATGTAAGGGTATTTGAGCATCGTGTTCCCCGGAGACAACTTCATTTTATCTTTTTTCTGTAGCCTCTTTTGAAAATTAAATCCAATTTGACTGCCGACTGCCGCACCAAATACGCTCGAGGCACCAACCTCCCTCAAAGTTGGAGCTGTCACAGACACGGAGAAAGAGAGATAGAGTGTCTGAGGGAGTGTGTGTGAGGGAGAGAGAGACATGCTCCACATTTTTGGGGAGTTTGTCGTGCTCGGTACTTAACATATTTGCATTGACAAGCAGACACATATACATAAATGTATGCACAAATGAGGGGAGCTATGCGGGTTGGGGTCCCATTAAAATTATTGATTTTCTGCCGTCTGCAATTTTGCCCTTTGGCCTCGCAATTGGCCCTTCTCCAGTTCCCATTCCCCCCAGACCCTAGTCTCCATTTCCCCGCGGTCCCTCCTACGCATCCCCAGAGTCAACACATTTCAATTAATCAACTCAATTTGCGTTTAAAGTGCAAAATGCAGAAAATGAAAGCAAGTAATAATTGTGTAAAAGATAATGATCGACCAGCAACTGCGCTATAAATTTAATTAAAGTATTGGAATCATTTATGTTGGGGTCACAATTTGTATAATATTAGTTGGCAGTAAAATATTCCAAAATATTATTTAATTCAAGTGTCACTATTAACTTACACATTGCTCTTATATATACATATTTTAAAGTATCTACCCGATTCGCGCACTAGCCACGAGGTATATCTGTGTGTTGATTAAACAAGAGAACATCGACCATTTTCCGCAAAGTTCATACGAGTCGAGGGGTTTGACTTGTCGCCATTCCCGCGCCCCTTGCCTTGACGTACCTCTAATAATTATGTCAAGTCTCATTGTTGCACATTCTGCAATCGCCTCGACTCTGTCTCAGTCTTGTCTTAGGTATTGCTCCTTACTTTTTTTTTTTGGCAATGTCTTGTGCCCTTTTGGCTGTCCAATTTCATGGATTTTAAGTTTTTCATGTTTCTCGCAGCGTTTTACGCTTCATTAAAACAAATTGGCGAATAAATGTCGCACGTAATATTTTATGCATTTCCTAGGCCCATCCAAAATTGAAGCTGCAATTTTCTTCGTTTTTAGATTTTGCGAATTATGAATTATTAATTATGGCAAACTCGAAAAAAGGGTTGCCCCATAGCACAGAGCACACGGTGTAAGCCCATTTGGGCGTGAGAACTAATGCGCCTGTAATTGCCGATTGGGGTGAATATGGAACCGAAAATGATGAGTGCAACCGACTCGACTCCATGTCATGCAAATTACAAAATTATGAATATGAAATTAGTTGGTTGAGCTCATGAATCGCATCGAATTGAATGAACCCAAATTGGTTTCTAGTATAAGCTGTTTGCTGCAGTCATTGCGGCGTAAGAATGAGATTATATTGTTGCTCTATTTAAGCTATGAAATTATGAATGTAAAATTAAAAACTAAATGGACTGTTTTATTCGATATGCAAATATTTATTATGCCAATTTGATTTAAAATTCTCTTTGAAATGTTAGAGAAGTGAAGAGAAGGGAAATCTTTCTATTAAATGAACTGGTTGATTATTTAAGATACAATATGGGAAATGACATCAATGTTAAGTATTGCAAGAAAATAATATTTTTAAGGTTTCGAAATAATTTGTAAAATGTATAAAACTTTATTATTGACTTACATTTTCCAGAAAATAATTTTCAAGATTTTTTTGCATACTGAAAATCTATAGTTTGACATAGATTGATAGAATTGATACCCACACAAGTATGTGGGGCATCAGTTGAAATATTTCCCGATCTACGCAAGTCTACAATAAATTAGATCGTCTATAGAATATTTATTTTAATGACAGTACAAGCAGTTTTCAAGATTTTCTCGGAAATCCCTTGTACGTAATGCAAATTATTCCCTAGGTTTAAATGAAGAGAGTCTGTTTACAGTTCGCTCACCATTATAAATACCATGCATAATCATCACTTGCGATTTTGGAACAACTCGTGAATCATCTCTGCTTCCGCACAGCACAGCAGAGACATGTGCCATGAATATTTGAATATACTCATTCACTCGCTCGTTCTATGCAATGTTTGGACTGACCCATAAAACTTTCTCTGCTTGATGTTAGTACAAATGAAGCGTATGCTTGTCGGACTCTTCAATTGTTTTCCCCGCCCGCTTGGAATCACCTTACCGAGTTTTCAATTTCCGCTTACATACTCGTCAAACTGTAAATGTGTTCAACTAAATCAAATGAAGTGGCTTGTCATAAGTTATATTGCTCATCCCCTGCAAAAATATGACAAATTGCGGCTGACGGAACGAGATAAATAGGGAGGACAAGCGAGTGAGTTCCAGAGTGTGAAAGTCAAATGATGAACTAATAAAGCTCGCAAATATTTGAGCAACAGTTGCGGAAATAGTGTAAGGGGAACAAATGCACAAGGGGAAAGGAAACTACATGCATTCGATACAAAAGTATCAAATGACCTCGGGTCTATGGGAGGGGATGGGATGGGACGGGTGGGTGGGCTTTGTGGTGGTTACAGCTTTTGGTGGTTAGCCAACGCCTTCTAGTATTAAGTGACCAAAGCTCAAGGGAATCCTAATTTGTTTAACATCCATACACATACACACACACACACAGAGAGGCATGCATGCAATTAAAATTGCTAGGGGAGTTGCCAGGGGTGGGGATAGGAGAGTTGAGTAGCGCACCCTCAAGTCAAGTAGCTCACGTAATTAGCCGCAAACGAGGGAGGGCTGCAACACTGTTAGTTCCAGCGACACTTGAGCTTTTAACCCTTAAAAAGCACAGCAATTTTTATGAACGTCATTTAAGTTCCTTTATTTTTTGGTTGGTATTTCCATCACTATGATTTCTGTGGAAAAACCAGCGACTGTGAAATGCTCGTAGTAGCTCAATTGAAAAGGGAAAGTGTCGCACATGCTTCCCTCTCCGCCCCCGCTGTGTGTGGGTGGGTGTTGCGTAGCAAACAACCACCCACATTGCAACCCCAAAGTCATCTCATTTATAACGCAATGTGCAACATTTGTCTGGCTAAATCTGGGCAAGTCCTAAAGTCTTACCTCATGAGAAGAGGGCGCGGCGCGCCCTTAAAGTTTTTGCTGCTTCGTCTGCTGCAGGTTGATTAGAAATTCCATTAAAATTCCATAAAGAAGAAATGAACGGTAGCCGCACCCGGTTTTTGTTTTTCACAACTAATTTTTACAAGGGGGGGTCGAATGGTTGACACCCATCCATCCAACCACCCTCGACACTGAAATATCAAAACTACGAAACGACAACTAGCGACAATATCCAAGTTCCATTGCAAAATCACGTGTGACTTCAGTCGCTCTCGTTTTCGCTCAGCGCTCTCTGTATAATTCTCCTTCTCTAACTTCAATAATGTCGTCTAATTAAGTCGCAAAGTGTGCCCCTTCTTGGGCTTGGGATGGTCCCGTCTCGTCTCGTGTTCGTGGTCGTGGTCGTGACGCGTCTAGTGCGTCGTGTGGCCTCGATAAGTGTGGCGAGCGTATCAAATTATCGAGCACCTAATGCAGTTCACGTGTCGCATACAATCCGATTGCTCTCCATAGTATTTTGCGCGTTTATCGCGTTTTGTAATCGCAACTGAATTTACAGTCATCTCAAAATTTGCATTTGTTATGAAACCCCAAGAGACCCGCTTTACGCATTAATGTTGGATTAGTGATAAGAACTGACTTTACGATTAGTTTATAGAGCCATACTCTTTGTCTCTAATAATGCTGAATTTGTATATGATGCTAGACGTTGTGAGATTTGTTGATATTTTTATATCTAAGGCGAATACTTAATAAACAGTTTAAAATAAATTGAAATTTATTAAAAAAAATGAAATCTTTTCGTTGATCGACAAAATGTATTACATGCGAAACATTTGTTGTTAGTTAATAAGTTCTGTACTTTGGAACACTTCAAATTTTAATACTAAAGTTTCTTGAATAATTATCTTACCAACCGAGCTGTAAAGATAAGGTTATCTGTAAGCTCTCGACAATATAATTCTTACATGTTTCTTTAGGCTTATACAATACTAAAGTTTGCTGTAATACATTTTGTTTAATAGCCCACGTAAGTTGGTCATAACGTCAAAAATCAGTTTTCAATTAATGCGGTTTTTTACGCTTTTTTCCGCCATATATTTTCCTCAACAGACTTTCGTAAATTATGTCAGCATTGCATAAATCTCGTTAACAAGTCGAACCAAAAACAACACCAACAACAATAACGAGCGACAAATTATTGTTGTGCATAGTAATATATAATGGCACATGTTCGACTCGCGTCTGTGTCCGTTCATATTTGTTCGTCTCTATAGGAAGTGAATTTTTGCATTGCACAAATAAATGCAAAAACAACAACAGCAGTTGTGGCTTGCTCCCAAGCGGCCCACTAACCGAAACCCCGACTAACATCGACAACCGCAAATGCTGCAGACATGCAGGGTTCGGTTCCCCCCACATATTATCATTATTATTATCATCATCACAGCAGCCAGTTGATTATTACCTCTCTGCACAATAACAACAACCACAGCACCGGCAACGACTGTTTATTATTGCATTTTGATTTCCGTATGCTTTTACTGACGCAGTCTCATCACACTTCCTTGCTCACGCTCTCGCTCTCAATAGCCACAAGTGACGAGGGAAATTTTAACAGTGGTCTGTTAAGCAGCCTGTTGCGACTGTTGCGCTTATCAGCCGCAAATGCGCATCCGTTACTGTTGTGTGTGCAGTTGATAAAAGCTTTATAAAAATGTATATCTATAATTGACTTTCAATGAATCAGGCGTAGTATAATTTGGCGGATAACAACGTCTTAAGAAAAATCCCCAGTACCAGAAGTTGAAAGACGGCACCGCATCCGCTTTTAAAGCGACGGAAGTTCCCATATAAAGTTACAAGTTTAAGCTTTAGCAGCAGATACCAAAAAATAAAAAAAAAAAATCTTCTTATTGCTTTTCATATTCGTCTTCCTACCTGTCCTTTGGGTCAATTGCAGCTGTTAACAGCACGTGCTGAGCCCACAGCTGCTGTCCAATAGGAGCGCCAGTTGTTTGTTTTTGTGTTGACTTAGCTGTTCTGCTTAACATGCGCCAGTTCACACAGCACTTTACAGGCATCTGTTAACGTACAGCTCTCACAACGTTTACAGCGAATAAACATGTATGTAAGAGCCAACAAGAGAGCTCTGTTAATTTTACCTACTGCCCGCATTAACAGCAGTCTGCTCACCGAGAGAGCTGTTGCTGGCGCTATTATGTGTGCTCTGCTAAAACTTCCCAACAGTTCGGTTTCGACAAGCGCGCAGTGCAGACGTATGGTGCGGATTTTCGTTTGCCGCTTTTCGGTTTAGTGTCTCGCGTACATTTCGCGTAATTTTCGACGATTTAACCATTTTTTTTGGTGGCAATCAAAATATTGACAGCAACAATACATTGCCGAAGCAACGCATGAATGTCGTCAGCTATAAAAATACTTACTATGTGCATATAAAATTTTGGCTGCGCCGAATATACAAAGCAAAAGTGACTAAACAATAGTAACAATCAAATGGATTCAGAAAATAAACATTAGTCATAAACAAAATGCTAAAATGCAAAACAAAGCCAAACAAGTTGCAAGAATGTTGCCGAGGAAGCCAATAAGTGCAAAGCAAATAAATAAATAAATAAGTGCATAGCAGCAACTAAATGAACAACAACTAAAACAGCAACAACCACAGCAAAAAGGATTACACAAAAATAAAATCATTTGCAAAACAAAAACAGACACAAAGTAAAAATAGCAACAGTTTTTCATTGCCAACACGTGCAATAACAAAAAGAGCACATAAAGTGTATCGGGGAATAAAGCGAAGACGAAAAGCGTGTCGTTAGATTATCATCATCATCATGTTGGCTGTTAAAAACTTCTTTCTGCCGGAGCGCACCAAAGCACCGGAGACGCCGCAACGCTTCTCGAGGATGCCTGAAGCTTTCCTGCGCTCCATTCGCCGTCGCTCTCTGAGAGTAAAACGCGCCAAAAGCTTAGTTGTGCCGGATCGCGAGAAACGCAAATCAGGTGAGGTACAGTGTCGATGTAAATGCGACCTGAGCTTAGACGGATAACAGCTAAGCCACCAATTAGTTAAGCTTGTAGTATTAAGTAGGCTAAATCAACACCTAATATACTTAACTGCAGGAATACTTAGTATAATCGTCCCCAATTGAGTATAACTTGAAACCATTGAATCTATGCAACTGACAATCTTTTACATAATTCAAAACGAAGCTTCACCTTTAACTTCACTAGAGTGTGAACGCATTCGCTTAAGATCGCTTAAAGTTTACAACTCATAACTCGTAGACCCCTGTATCATCAGGTTGCATCGCATAACAGCTGGTAGCCCTGAGATCGACACTTAACATAGTTTTTATTTACTACTTATTTTATAATTTGGTCTTAAACAAACTCAACTAAAAGTTGTCTTCATTAAGTTGCAAGCTCATTTATGCAATTTTTAATTGTGCCCAAATGTAAAATCAACTGCTGATGACCTTGCGCAAAAGCTGTATTAATAACGAAAGAGTTGCCCAAAAAAATATTGTCTATGGATATTGTTTGGAAACCTTACCTCCATCAAAAAATGGCACTTCGTGTGTCATATGCCAAAGTTTGGCAACAAAACCCAGAAAAACAAAGGAGAAACAGCAACAAAAGACAATGATAATTATAATGCAATTTGACATAGTTTCTTTCACTCTGACACTTCCTCAGTTTCAGTTCCGAGAGCTGTTATGTCAAAATTTGGCCAACAAATGGCAGGGATTTGACAACATTTTGTCAAAGAGCTTTTTGATCAGCCAATAGTCAAACTAACAATAATGATAATTTGAAATGCTTTTGTCGAATTGCAAATCAAGTGACAGGCCCGCAGCGAAAGTTTTGATGTGACACAGGAACCAAAAATACCCTTCACCAACATCAAGCTGAGTGAGTGTGTAGAAATTGCTCTGTTTGTCAACCCGTAACACTGACTCACATTTGGGCTTCTTCCAGTAGCACTTAGCATGCAATTATCGATTCTCGAATAATGCGGGCAACAACCGTAAACCTTGAGACATATTATAGGTAGTACGAGTCTGGCATTGCCACTGTGCAATGGCAATCAATGTCAGCCAATGACGTCAAAGACTAACAGTAAACTTGCGAAACTAGCGGAGAAACAGTATAGTAACGAGATGAACCCTTTTCACATTAAAGGGTGGGAGGTGGAAATTGTGAATGATGGAAAAAATAGATTGTAAGGTGACGTGGGACAAGCTAGAACTACGTGGTTGCTTACTGTAAATGCCAAAGATTGATATTATTATAAATGAAAGATTGTGCATGAGCAAATTATAAATAGAACTGCAGTACAGTATAATAAACTTTATTTAATAATTCCTAGTATACTCGGACTCGCCTATAATATAATACATATGTATTTGCTTGCCAAAAATAAATTAAATCAAGATTAAGCGAATCCGGTATATCGCATTATACAGCAATAAGAATAATTCGAATTGTTTTAAATGATTTCATCAGGTTTACCAAGGTACCTGTTCCGATATTCTCAGCCTTTCATTGGCTATTTCTTGTTGTTATGTCATCATCTATTTTAAAAGTGACCTCCCCAGACCCCATTAATCTTGATACACTATCGCAAATTGCAAATTTCACGACATTCGCCAACCTCATTAAGATATTCCATATATAACAATACACATGTATATTTATATAATTGTATTCCATTATTGTGCTCGACATGATCTTAGCTTTAACCATTTGCAATAAGCGAAGACGCTTCGCTATGATAAGATAGGAGCGTAAATAGTCAGTTCTCTCATAAACAAATAGTATTTTTTATTTATTAGCGTTCATTCACTTGGCCTGCTCCATAAATAGTTAATTAAATAAAAAAAATCCATAAACATATTCAGTCGAGCGACACGAAACTGAACTGATAAGCATGACAGTATGCGACTGCTGTCGGATAATGTATAGTAGGTGCTGTCTATATGTCTAGGCAAATATCGGGGCGAGTATATAAAACGTATAGCGCAGATTTCACACAGTATCTCGATATACAAAATGTGCTCCAATTTCCTGCAGCTTGTTGACTTTTCAAAGACCTTGACGGTTCGCTGACGTTCTAACATGGAAATGGATCTTAGATTTACGTACGATGATATGACTGAAAGGCAGAAACAATTTATATAAAGCTTTTATTTTATTCGTTTTCACACAAAGGGTATTATAAATTTGAAACGAAATGTATGACGCATTGGGACATATTTTTTTACCAAATAAAATCAGTTGACCAGCTATAACCCCATATGTTACAAAAATATATAAAATTCAGATGGACATCAATAATATTTATCTGCATAAGGCAATGTGGGCAAGGGTATTCGATCTTCGGTACCTTGGAAATCGCAATTCTTTCTTGCTTTATTACCTCCCCACACAGTTTTTTTTTATGTTTTTGAATTTGTTTATTTAATTATTTTTTTTTTGTTGTTGTTTTAAAGCTTAAATTTTATTTCAATTTTTCGTTTTTGTTGCTCGTGCATTCAGCGCAGCGTTTTGAAAAAGACTTAGTTGGCAAAACCAGAAAACCGAGTACAAAAACAAGTGTTTAGTTAACACATTTTGCGCGAACAGAAGAAAAAAGAGGAAGATAATGGCAAGAAGAAGATTTCGTAGAACGTTGCCAAATGAAATAAAGCAAAAAATATAAAAAAAAAACCAAATTGAAATAATTAAAATAATACGCAATTGTTTATGCATATTATAATATACAAACCGGGTCTCGAATCTGAAGAATACCCATTGTATGTATGTATGTATATGGCAGAAGAAGATCATGGGATCACTCAGATGACTCGCTTGTTTTGCTCATCATCATCATCAACAGCGTCTACATGATCGTGTGTGAGATCATGGCAATAAATGCTGAACTCTGGTCATGTACTTGTACAAGTTTCACTTGGATTGCGTGTATAAATTATAGAAGAGGTCGCTAAACTATGGGAAATCTGTGAAATTTTGTGGAAAAGTGAAATCTACGGAATTGCGGAACTTTCAGACTTGTTTCATTGTTGTAATTGCATTATAATTGCTTTAATAATAGTTTACCGAAATAAATTTCACTGGTCTATATTCTCATCGCCTACAAACCGACCTCAGGCGAACCATAACTTCCTCATACTAAACTCACGCGTGCCCTTAATTAATCTCGACAAATTCTTGTGATTTGACTGAAAATTTGAGCATCAAAAGACTCGCTAAGTTGAATTAATGATCAGCCCACGCCAATTAAACAAAACCGCCCACTAAATCACAAAAAAAGCAAAGAAAACGTAGTGTGGTAGTTGCCTTTTATGGCACACTATGTTTGGGCACAGCTCAGAGACTTGAGTCATGCCAAAAGTGCGACTAAATTTTTTATAGATTCGTTTGGATTCGAGTTGAGGCCTCAAGACCAGGTTCATCTGTTAGGCACGCTTACAGAACAAACGATCGATTGATCGCCGCGACTTCAAAAGTGAGTTCAACTCGCATCCAATTCACTCGAGAATCATTAATCATGAACTTCACGGCCAAGATACATACGAAACAAGACGAGACGACTGTGACGCTTCTTTATATGGTTCTCTAGTTGGGCGCACTTCCAAATATGTCCAACGATTGCGACAGCATTTACCAAATGGTGTTAAATATGTTTCTGTTTTTCTTTTCTTGTTTTTTTTTGTTGCTGCCTTAAATTTATCTTTATCTTTTTATTATTTTTTTTCTACTTTGCATCGACGCACGCGCCGCCTCTCAAAACTGAAAGTAAATGCACCTTTCGATCTAGACCTGTAATTATCTTTTTTCCTCTATAGAGAAACGTTGCTATAATTAATGAAGTTTTGTGTGATCTTTTATAAACGGCAGATATGATCATTTTAATAAGTACATGACCAATTTTTAAAGTCTCTATCATAGCTTGAAAATTTAGGACGTTTAGTTCAGATGCAAGTCATAATTATTGGGGTTAGTCGTTAAAAAGTCTAACGGTGCCACATATGATGATATATGATACGAAAACTCTTTAGAAACTATCTTGGAAAATGAATAGTTAGCTTTTCAGCTGCTCCAATAAATACAATAATACAATATACATATGTATAAATATTATTTATTGTTAAATTTTCATAAAACTATACTAGTATTTTAATCGCAATTCTAAATTTGTTTAATTCCCAATTTGGTTTTCTAAGTTTCAACTGTGCTTCAATTCCCAAGCCGTGAGAATTTTCCGCCTGTCAACTAAGAATGATCACTCATGCGTAGCTAGATATACGCATAAGGAAACAGATCTCAAGAGAACTGTTGAATTGAGCGTCTTCCTGCTGCTTTTTACCCAATTCATAACAAATTTTTTAACCAATTAGTCGAACACTTGATAGCACCCACTCGCTTAACCCTCGGAATATGCAAAGCTGCGCTTTCGACTGTGACGAAATCCAATAGTACAACATTTTTGGGTAAGAAAATTTAGCTTAGAATTTTCCCAGCAATCAAATGAATACGAATACCCCCAATCCTGTCCCACGTCAGTCAGTCAGCCGCGCACATCTTCAGTATTTAAATTTATTTAGACAGTTTTTCAAACACTTTGCGTATTTTCAATTAAATCATTTGAATGGAAGACGTGAAAAACCTGTCAAATGGAAAAGAAAACTAAATGCATTTTCCTTAGTCTAATGAAAAATTGCTTAGAAAATGGGAAATATAAATTGAGGGAGGAAAAGAAATATACATATATATGCAAATGAGTTGACCAAACGACACGTTTCAAGCGCCGCTTCCGCTGCCAACTTGATGGAGACACTTGTTTGATGTCCATGAAAATTATCCACCACCAACAGCAATGCCCCGCACTTCACCTCAACATTCCCCGCTCCCATCCCTGTGCCAGTGCCAGTCCCGTTCCAGTTCCAGTTGCAGAGGTCAGGTTGGGCAAGCGGTTAGCGGGGATTTTCCTACCAAATAAGCCGGCAGTTTTTATTGTATTACCTATTGAAGTTCGTATTTGGTATCTATTCGGCATGCACATAACGATCAGCATTGAATGTTGAATAGCTGTTAGTGAATACTGAATACTGAATAATGTGAATGGGCTGCACACTTGTTGACCATATTCGGTTCTGGCCCTTTGGGTCGAGCTCTTTTGTTTTGGGCTTTGAACATTGAACAAATCCCAAAAGTCCAAACTCTCTTTCGGTCTCTCTCTCTATCTCTCACACTCCCTCTATGTCTCTGGCTATATATGGGAAATTGAAAAGCGGAAGTTCTATGCCATTCAGCTCTTAACTGTCCATTGTAATTCTAATGCGATGTTGCAATCCGACGCCCTGTAACACTATAGCCAATAAAACGATATCCAAGGTTTTTAAGCATAAAGCCCAAGTGTCGATCATTAAGTTAGGCATCAAATATAATTGTATGTGAGTGTATATATATATGTAGAATGTTCATGTGTGTGTGTGCTAAGGTTCAGTCACACTCAAGTGATTCTCTTCTCGGGAACTTACATGAATCTTACAACATAACCGGTTCAAGTGGTTATTGCGGTTGTTGTTTCGCATTTTCGGTTGCTCTCCTCTTTGGTGGGCAGTTATAACAGTGTGTGTGTGTGAAATCTACACTATCCTGCGGGCTTGCTAATGAGCGTGTCTTGAATTGAGTATTGCCAATGCACTAAAGATGCCCGAAATAGAAAATGCTCATCACAATTTGAAAGGTTTGTTGAGGACTAAAAAACCGCTTAGGAATTTATCGAATATCTTTAAATTGGTTTATTTAATGACTAGGGCGTGTTTATGACACAACGTCATAAAAGTCTCAGGTGCGATATGGAATTCAAACGCTGACAATAGCTATCATTGTGCTAAGTAATAGAATCCTCAAGAATCTTATTAAGTTGTAGAGTCTTCTCAAGTTCAATCCGCATGCTTGTTGGCCAGTGTAATTCAATAGCCCGGCAGCAGACATGCATTGGCGTATGACTGATAGCAGTTACTTACTGTCTCGTAGGTGCCTACGTAAGCTCTGCTAAACCAGCAACAACCACAACAACCTCCTCAGTGTAATGAGCCGCAAGTCATTGAACCGCAAAAGACAGAGATATAGCCCGATTGGGATTGAGGCAACAAAACAGCCTCAAAACTTCAACTCTTCAACACGTTAGACGTTTTGGTAGACAAGTCGAAAACAGCCAAAACAGTAGGAGGTGAAGAGAGCAGGGGGAATCACGTAACCACAGCTAATTTAATTCACTCTGATGATAACTGACAATCAACGATTTTGGTTGTTCAGCTTTTTGGCCAACTAACTAGCTGCTCCGGTAACAAGCTGCCACACGATCTTGTTTATGGGCACCTAGACGGAGTCGAGGGATCGACGCTCCCAGTACCGTGCCCATAAATAAGAATGTAATGAACGAGTACAGAACAATGGGCATCATAATTTTGCACACTGAGAGGCGCTCCGATTTCTATAGAAAAGGTCAAGCGAAAAGACTGACTGACCAAATGCTGCTCGATAGTGCTTCTCGCAGAGTCCCGCTGCGGTTGGCGGCAACTGCAGAAAGTAAAAGTAAGCAATTTAAAGATTTGTTTCGCTTCGCCGGGCCTAAGAAAAGTCAGCTGGTCAGTCGATCGATCGAACCAGACCGTTCCAAATCCAGCTGCTATACGAGACGCTATATGTAAGACGCTGCTTAATTAGTTGCTGACCGTGAAAATCGATTAATTGGCTCAAATTTACTCCATTTTGTGCGAACCGAGCGCAGTTGCGAAAGTTAACAGAAATTCAACAGTTGGAAGTTATAAATATTTTATAAAAATCAGCTCTACACAAATACATAATTATTACAAACATTTTTAAAAATAGTTTAAAAATCGAAAAAAAAAAAGCAAATTTTAAAAATGCTGTTATCCTCAAAATGTGGTTGCCAAGCTGGCATTGATTCTGCGTGTGAGCACAGGATAACCACAGGCAATCAAATGAAGATGATTATGAACATAAATATGAAATATAAATACGTTTGCCATTTGGCTGAAGGCCGGGCCCAGAAGCAATCGCCATCTCGGGAGCGGGAGCAGGGGCAGGGGTAAGGGTAGGTGTAGAGGCAAAGACACACAGCCACAGAGACAGGCACGGGCTGCAGCTGCATAGGACGCGTGCAGTGAAAATCCCAAGAAAAATCAAATACACAACTCTCACTGGACAGAAGACAGAAGATGAAGTAAAAGAAATAATCGCAGCACTTTTCCTACCATTTTTGCTGTGCATTTCCCATTGCAGTTTTTCCTTTGTACACAGCTGGCACTTCATAAATATGTCATATTTAATAGAGTTCAGCAGTTGCAACTTCTGGAGATGCTACTGGGAATGAAGAATCAACCACCGTCAAGTAAAACGCCTGCTTTGACTTTTATTCTCGTGCTGCTCACTTGCTTTCTATCCACCATTGTCGTCGTTTGATTGACTCACCTCATCTCATCTCCTCTCTCTAAACTACCGGGTGTCCTTTTTTCCCACTTTTTCTTTGCAGTCTACCATCATCATTTGTGCATGGGAGAAAGTGGGAAAAAATGTACAAAAAATAGGTAGAAAATGCATTTTTTTCATCAATGTAAACTGATCTGTGTCATAAATTTGACATTTAATCGTTTTAGGTTCCCTTGGTATTGAGCAAGGTCTGGTCATTGGCTTCGTATGAAGAAATCCTCCTCAGATAAGATTCCTCAACCATTTGATTAGATTAAATTAAGTGAATCATAGATATTTTATTATTTGCTTTTAAAAGTTACAGCCGATTATTATCTAAAGACCTAAAAAGCCTATTTCGAATGCACATAAACTTTCAATTATGGAAAATTTATAACGTTGTTAGTGCAAGTCTTCAATTATTGAATTTCTATGCTCTACGCTGCAAATTGAATATATGCTGAAGTTAGTTACAAATTCAATTTGATCGCGGCCTATGTGACAGTCGAGCAAGCTCGTTAGTTTTATTAGTTATCTTTCTGCATTCCTTCTCATAGACTTGTTCGACGGTTCAAGATACTTTTGTGGCGCATTTGCGTGTCATTTTTCATGTGCTGGAACAATTTGCTAATTGCACGTAATTGAAATGAAAAAGAGAGAGCAAGACTGGCCAGAAGCGGGAACGGGGAGTGGGGATTGCAGAATGGGGGACTGTCGTTGGAGTCGTAGTAAAAGTTGTAGCTTATATGAAAATTGATAAGAAAACTCCCCACCGAAGGTGTCTTAAGTGCTGATAACTTAAGTTGTTGTTTCTTTCTTTTTTGTTTAATTTATTTTCTGGTTTCCGTTTGTCGTGTTTCGCAATTCACTTTTTATTTTTCTACAAATTTGTTATATGATAAATGAGTTACCATACAGTCACAAATTGGAATCGACTGCTGTCTGATAAAGCGAACCATATGCGCATTTTGGCCAGCTAATTTTGCTTTTATGCTCAAATTTTATAGTATTTCCAGTTTGCCAAAAATGGAGTGCAAGACCATCAGGTTTGAGATGCATAAATTGACGTGGAGATATCGCCTAGCTTGTACCTGAGCTCGTAAATCTTTTTGCCCTGG
This sequence comes from Drosophila immigrans, assembly GCA_963583835.1. Taxonomy (NCBI): domain Eukaryota; kingdom Metazoa; phylum Arthropoda; class Insecta; order Diptera; family Drosophilidae; genus Drosophila; species Drosophila immigrans. The sequence continues at coordinate 18,416,327 of OY757143.1, read as the reverse complement.
ACCAATGAGCAATGAGAGCGCCTCGCATCTTAGCAACTAACCCTTTCCAATTGACCCTGTCGGTTCAAAGGGGTGTGGTCTATGCTGATCTTTCTCGGCTCAGGATGTTGAGCCACTTAACACGCACACAAGCGAGTAAAGTTCATTTGTGTGTGAGAGTCTGTTTGTGTATGTGTGTTGTGTGGCATCATTCACAACCTTCAGCTGTGTTTGGACAACGAATTAAAGGCAATTGGGAAGCGAGCGGTTTGGCGCGCCGCATATTCAATTCAATTTATCAAAATTCAACACATGTTTAACGCCCCCACTCGAAAGTACTCACTTACACACTTACTCACTGGTTCATTCACTCATTCATCTGTTTGTTTGTTTGTTTATTCTTTATATTATTTTGCTAATGATGCGTATATTTCTATGTCAGTTCAGTAGTTCTTGTTCGGTTCAAGCTCAAATACAACGCAAAATAGTTGGCTGATGAAGTCATTGCAAGTATCTATGCCTCCGTTCACCACCCTTTGCCGATATTATACATTTAATATTCATATATGAAATTCCTGCACGTGACACGTGACGTATCTGTCAGATACATTTTGTGTCTAGCAACACGCTGAGAACGTTGCGTGACCGAACCTTGAAGGTGTCGCAGCCATTCGTGCAGAACTTTTCCAATAGACAGCAGTTGGATGAGCAGTCCACACCCTTCCCGTCCCTCCTTCTCTCTGAATTTCGTGTTTTTTTTTAATGATTACTACTTGAAGTATTCATGTTTCGTTTAGTTAACATAGATGAGCCCTTAATAATGTCAGCCGTGCCGAAAAAATTATTAGTTCTGCAATTTCCCAGTAAAATACAATAATCTTATCTCTGCTAAATGTAAAAGAATTCAAACTGTATCTTCGAGATGATTATACATTTCTATCTTATCAAACTATTGTCAAGAATCACGATTTTTTTAAATTTCCGTAGAACATGAATCGTGACATTTTTTCATTGATATGATTCCGAATACTTTTTGCCATTGACTATCATTAAATTGCTGAATTTATCATACTCATTTCTGAGCTAAAAACTTAGTTATTCTTTTATTGTTCACTGAACTAAATTAAATAGATCGCCATTAACACCATGGATTCTGGGTCTGTTAAACCAACAGACTGAATTTGAGTCGGCAGAGCCTTCCTGCCTTTCTTACTCTCTTTCTCGACGATTCTTTGTTCCTCGTGTGTGTTTGCCCCGTCTTAATCTTGTTTGTGCGATCGCCCTTTGCTCCTTTTGGGCATTGGCTAATTTTCTTTGCCTTTGTCTCACATTTGGAAATGAAAAATCTGCTTTCAACTACCGTTTTTGCTTGCTTTTTGCCACCAGTTTCCGTGATCTTGTACTCTCCCTCTGGCCTCTTTCTCTCTTTCTCACTCTCACACACAAAGAAAGTAAATCAGATTTTGGAGCAGATGTGCTGCATCCTACAATAACGCCAACACCGAAAATTAAAGAAATCCAAGGGAGATGCCAAGGCTCAGGAGGCCTTCTCAGAGACCGTTGTGTTTCCCGTCTGATTTATTGTTCTACTCAGACGGTCCACTGTGCCGAGATGTCGACACGGCCAGCCTACCTAAATATTATCATAGGTTCTTGTGGGCTTGGTCCATGCAAATACTACTAGCATCATCTACTCATATGATTTATATGCGTAGGAAATGCACAGTTCCATACCAAAAGTAAATTTGCCATGGCTTATGGTTATGACTTATTAAAAACCTATTATTCTGCCGAATGTATCAAAACATGCATGGAATATTTCGATAGCATTTGCAATGGGAAATATGAATAGAAACCCAGCATTCACTGTGGTCTCTCTAATTAGCATCAATGTATTCGCATTCTGCCTACTAATGAGTGAGGGACACTCAAGGCAAGGCTGCATTTTAAATGGTCGTCAAGGTAAATGTCGCTAAATACTATAAAATACCTCGATTATCTCTCTCTAGTTTTATTTGCATTTACCTGATCATTTCAACAGCCTGACAGTTCTTCGCATTTCAAATTCCTTGACTCTTAACAGACACAAGCTGTGTTTGCTGTGGGCGATCGTAAAAACGCAACTGGACAGATACAAAATGTTTATGTTTTGGGCTACCGTAGACCACAACAACAAAACGGTAATAAAATTTCGGACATCTTTCAGGTCCTTTACGTATAAGTAAATGCAAGTATCTGATCCTTAATGGGGCACGCTTCCAATGGTGATCAAATAGAGTTCTTTTCAGCTGCCAGCAATAAAACTAATCCAGCTACTTGATAACTCGGGTCAGAAGGTCAGTGATAACTGCAATGAAATTTAAAGAAAGGCATAAAAGATGTTGAAAATGAAGTAGAAAAGATAAAAATGTTCATATTGTGCGCTAATTAAAATGCTTAACCCACATCAAGAGGCAAATCCCTGAATTGGGTAGGCAGAGCAAAAGAAAAAAAAAAGAGAATAGAAATTGTAATCGTAAATGGGATATATGGTAAATAGCAGTAAACAAACAAACAAACAAACTGGGCCAACAACCCTTTCCTGTGCACTTTCTCCCCGGGGCCAAGTCCGAATCGAGAAGTAGCAAAGAAGTTTTTCATTTTTTGCGAAAATCAAAAAATGTCTTGGGTCGAACGAGGCTCGTTTGCATACGTAATTAGTTTGGGAATTGTGACAACGATGGCGACATTTGACATGAGTTTGAGTTACGATCGTTACAAACACAGATAAATGAAGAGAGAAGGAGAAAGAGGTTGATCGTAGGCTTAGGGTTGGGGGGTTATCTTATCTTTACACCTCCGGCTGACTGGCTGGCGGTTTGAACTTTACACATAAGCCGATCAACTGTTTTTTGTCCTCCCAGACATTTGACATCATTAGTCAAACTTAAAGACGCATTTGTAACTGACGGTTTTGTCTTCGGCTTGTAACTTTAAGCGCCTCGGAGCTGTTTGAGGCTAATACGCTCATTAATTAGACGACCGGCATTGCTATTTTGCTTTGAAGCAGAATTTGTTACAATTTGGGGTTAGGTTCTGTGAAGATGATCTCGAAACCCGTTGCCGGCCATATTTGATTTAATTTTATTTCATTTCATTTTATGGCCATGCAAATTGCAAAACCGCGCTAATTTTTTGTTCCATCTTCTTCTTTAGCTCTGGGCATATCAGTTTCACAAAGTATTTTCCTTCTTTTCACTGCATATGCAATGTTTTTTTTTTTGGGTTGCATTATATAACAAAAGGCATATTTATTTCGTTTTAATTTGTAATTTTGCGCTATGGTCAAGGCGCTTGAAACCAGTTGAACTTGTTACCGAATCTTCACTGTCCACAAAAGGAGTCGCAACTCAAGTCGAGGCGGCACAACTCACAGCCCGCTCTCTTCATGTCTTGTCTCGTAAAGTCCATTAACAAGCTCGAACAAGTTCTCAGTGTCACCCTCGAGACGTTGTCCACAATCCATATCCATGTCGATCCATGTCGCAAGTCCCTTTCACTGTTTACTCAGGCAGCTCTTAACAACTCATAATAGAGCAATTTTCACGTGTCCTTGCTGCCTAGTAAATCATCACACGACGCGTCGTGAACAGACTGAACTGGTCAGTCAACAAGGATCAGCGCTGGCCAAGGCGTCCTTCCATTGTCACTCCTTTCGACCTAACAACAAACTACCCAACGCCTTTGGCTGTCTTCCGAGGGGAGAGGGGAAGAGAATGATAAGATGCTTTTTTGGTGGGTTGAGCCCTTCACTGAAATTGAAATTGATCGTGGCACTCGTATTCTAATGGCTTGGGCTTGGACTTTGCTCTCAAGATTTACGAGTATTCAAAGTGGCACTTTTATAGTGTTTTTATTTTGGGTTTAACACTTAGTTACACATTTGGGCATGAAGTGAGCAATAAATTCAGCAGCAAATTAGTCAAAAAAGAAAAAGATACTGAGTGAGAGTGGGAAAGAAAGATGCCAGCAGCTTGCACACCGACACGTCACAAATATACTGAAAGCTCTGCAGCCAGCAAGGCGCCTGCCTGCAGCTTTCAAAAGCTCACGAATACACTAACAGCTGTGCTGGTGCTCCAGCTCAATTTCCTGGCAACAGTTGACGCTAATTTAATCTGACCTTGAAGGCTTCGTAATCACGGCCAGACGCCAGACAGCTGACTGTAGATCTTAGTTGTGATTGAGCGACTGGCCCAACAATGAGCTAAGCTAATTTAAATCTGAAAAGTGTTCAAGCATCTGACAATTTAAAAGTTTTTGCACAACCCTCAAGACAAACAAGATACCCCGAAGACAAGCAAAACAATTGCCGAAAACTCAAGACTCAAAACTGAATACTGAACACCGAACACTGAAAACTGAAAAGTAGCTTCCAAAGCTGTCAATCAAAATGCAATGCGAGGCGAGGACTACACTAATGATATATGTATGTTGTGCATATGCGTATTCGGTATCTGTAGTAGGTCCTCAACTACATTTGCATAAGAAGAATCGCTAATGATGGGTGCCTGCCTGCCTGCCTGCCTGACGGAGGACCCGAAAAACTTTTGCCCGCCACAACTATTCTAGGTCAAAGATGACATGGAGATGAAACGAGTTTTTCAATCTCGCTAATTACGTGTCGAACTAGTTGAGAAACTGTTTTGCTAATGATGATTTGATTTCTTCCCAACCTCTTTTCAGATTCCTTTGTGAACAGCCAGGAATGGACAATTTCGCGTTCGGTGCCCGATTTGCGGCTGGGCATCGTTGGCTCTCTGAATTCGGGCAAATCGGCCCTGGTGCATCGCTATCTCACCGGTTCCTACATGCAGGAGGAGTCGCCCGAGGGAGGTCGCTTCAAAAAGGAGGTCTTTATCGATGGTCAAAGCTATTTGCTGCTGATACGCGACGAGGGCGGAGCTCCAGAAATGCAGGTAAGACTCGACAGACATGTGTTTCTGTACTATGAGTACATACTACCCCAATCTTAATTCATCAAATATGCATGAAATGGTAAAATGATGTATTGCTCATGTTTGTGAATGGAGTCGGAGCGGAGCCAAGCTGGCAAACTGGCAAGGTAGAGGTAGCACTTTGTAGTGGGAAAAAGTTTTTCCTGTTGTGTGTACAAATACATTTTCCCTTATCATCTTGTAAATATTTGAATTGAGGTCAACCCGGGATCACAAGGGGGGCGCAGCAAAAAAAATAAAAAGCCGAAAAGAACAGTTGGGGATGCCACGAGAACTTTGAGGGTTGTTGAGCTGCAGGTTTTTTTTATTTTTGTTGTACACTGCAATAAATAAGGGAATGTGTTTCGACTTTGTTTAGTTATAAATATTAAGTGATTTATGCCTTAAGTGTTTTGTTAGCCAGTGATATCTATTTACTTTGTTGCTTCTTTGTCCAGAGTTGTGTCTGCAGACTGCAGTAACTGTGGCAACTCTGGCAATTCACTGCAGAACTTTCCATTTGTCGCAGTTTGCCAATTATCAACTTTTTCTAGATGGCGAAATTTCTGCTGTGCTGGCAGTTTTCGCATTCAAACTTGCCACAATGTTGCCTTCGGCCTCGGCCACTGAGGATTCCCTCCTCCCTTCAGGTCTGCAGGCTGAGTCACTCAATCGAACTTCGACCTTTGGCAAGGCAACAACTGGACTGGACGCGGGGGAATGAAGGGCATAAGCTGGCCTCGGGCCAAATAACTTTTGTTGCAACACTTTTTTTATCGTCTAGCCAAAGGTCTGTTTACCGTTATCCGTTATGACGTTATGTGATGCGACAAACTTGGCCAATACAATTTCGCTTCTCAATAGGTTAAAGTTCAGCGCTTACCCCTCACTCCGCACCGCACCCCCTCCTGTGCAACCCCCGTTTGCTGCATTCGCGCTCTTCGCACACTAAACCCATGTGCAATTAAAGCAAAGTTCTCCTCAAGCTATTTGCATTTCTATGGACCGTTTCGAGCGCAAACAATTTGTTGACTCATTGATCGGCCCAGAAGCTTTTGTTCCAAATTTGTTGTGTGTGCGGAATGATTCCTTTGAATTCGCAATCCGGACATAATATTTGCACAAACTTCTATGTACCCTGTTTATTTGACAGCCTGAATCCCTCTTCCTCGCCCCCTGGGGCAGGCGGCACCGACGGCTTAAAGGGTGAAAGTGTGGATTATAATTTTTAAGCTGCTTTCGCTTTTTACACATTCCTTCTCTACATTTTTTATTTGCGGTTCGCCTTACGGGTTAGGGTGTACTGCAGGGTCGGGCTGGTGGGTAGGGGTTGCTCTTAGCGATAACAATGTAAAAAAATGTGGCTGACACGCGACGCGACCCTCGCAAATCGTATAATATGCCATAATATCCCCTGGCTCAGCAGTTGACTAATGCCGAAAGCCTTTTGCGTATTTTATTTAAATTTTCATTTTAAATAATTTTCCCTTATTTAATTATTGTTGTTAATATTGTGCAAGTCAAGCATGTGATTGACCCAATTTTGCAGCGCACTATTCAAGTACTTAGCAGTTTGACAATCACTGCATACAAATGGTCTTAGAGTCACTTGGAAACAGTTTGGTAGTCACTCAACATGCAAGCAGCTTCTTCTGGTATTGCATAACAATGCTCGCCAAGCTGTAAGCGGGTTGAATATGTGGATTGCTCCCTCTCCCCCTCGCTGGCTGCTTCTCTCTTTATGTGTCTGGCTGAGTTTCTCCCCAGTTTTGCTACAGTTGTCATCCGCAAATCGTTTCTCTCGCGATTTAACTAATTTTATGTCACTTTCTTGGCTAACTTCTGTCATTCGGCATCTTTATGCAACACAATAAACCATATTTCATTGCAAAAATAACCCTCAGTTTGCCAGCAACCCCATTCGAAGCCAGCCACCCCCTCAGCCGAAAACAAGAGAAAAACCCGCTCAGGAATGTTGAGCATTAAAAAGCTAAACTTGAACATACTCTGTAGTCAATAAGCCTATAAGCTGTGACAAGTAATGCAGTATTTGCAATCTAAGAATTATATTTTCATCATGGAAAGCTGTTCCATAAGTACTCAATATGATGAGGGCATCAAAACAAGACCTCGCCTACGGCTTACAGGGTATCGGAGCATACGAGTAGAGTAGCGTAAAAACAAACTCGCAACTTTGGATGAAATCACTCAATGGCAACGCGACGCCACTCAGTCGCATTTTGTTATGTTTTTGTTTTTATTTGCTCTCCGGCTGAGACAGGATATCATTACCATATACGGCCCGACAATACTGCATGCGACTCGCGACTGTTGTCGATTCTACACAATTTTTCTTACATATTTTTTGGGGATAGAGCCACATACTACACAGACAAGTTCATTATGTTAGAAGCGATTGAATTGGGGGATGTAATTTAATTTAATAAACACCATATTAGTCAAATTTATTAACTGAAATTATAGATTCACAACTAACAATACATAACCACTGAACAGTAAATACTTATTAAAGTCGCTCCCATTTCCCAAGACTTTTTCGCTAACAATTTCTTTATTAATTTTGGGTTTATGTCCATAATCCTGGGGCAAATATTTTCAAGCTACCTCCAAAGCCTTTTAGATTGATTTTAAGGCTGTCGAGGATACTCTTGGCATGGCTCTTAACCCAGTTTCAAGTTGCTCCATTGTTCGTTTCTATTTAGCTGAACGGCATTGTGCTGCCTTGCCTCCCTCCGCAATTGAATTGTATTGTTGTCAAGCATGTGTCTCCTTCCAAGTGTGTCTGTGCGTGTGATTGTGTCTGTGCATGTGTGTGTGTGAGTTTCCCGTGTCGCCGTCATTTGGCGCTGCATTTGCTGCAACTTTTTTGCCGTTGCTTTCCTGTTTCCTCTGCATACTTTTTCACAACAAATCATAAAAAGCGGCGACAACAACCACCCAAAACACAGCCCAACCACCCACCGTCTGCCGCCTTCCGCCCGTCGTCTGTCGCCGCGTCACACCACCCACTGTGTCTGTGAGCAGCGACGCGTCGCAGGACAACGGCAGGATAACGACAACGAGAAAGCGCCAGTTGTTTGTCGACTGGCAAAGCAGGCGGGCGGCATATATTTCGTGTGCTTCGCATATCACAATCCTGTCGCAGGACTTACAGAAGGTTAGGCGAAAACAATATAAATAATTAACAGTGAAAACCTCAAAATATTGCGAGTAAGTTGATTTGGATTTGAATGCGTAATTAAAATGGCTTTCAAATCGAATCGAATTCAATCGATAGTTTGTTGCCAGGACATCTGAATCCTGCGCAGTAAACACACACAAAAGCCACTGTTTACATACCATCTAAAAGTTCATTATCCTGCAATTGCCTATGTGTGTTTATGTTTGTGTCTGTGGCTGTGTGTGCTTGAGTATGTGTGCGTTTGAGCTATACGAAAATCATTAAAAGTTTAGCACACGGCGACGGGTCCTGCCAAAGGATTCAAGTGCTTCATTAGCGACTTTCTCAAGTGTGTGTGTGCAGCGAGTGCGAGTGTGTTGAGACGTTGCGGCCCCCTCCTTGGTCCTTGGTCCTTGTGTCGCCCGCCACTGCCGTTGGCCAGATCCTTGTTGTGCATGTCCATTGTTGAGCGCGCTTCCGCCTTTTGTCCTGCCCGCCAGACGCCGCAATTTGTTTGCTCCTCACGGCGTCCTTCGACTGCGTCGCCTTGCAACGGTTCACAAAGTCAAGGACTCGCGGCCAACAGTTTTGTGTTTTTTCTGTATTTTTGATTTAATCCTTTTTCTCATATTTTTGTGTGCATTTTAAAGACGCTTTTGTTTTGTTTTGGTTTCTTTCTTTTCTTTTTTTGTGTGTATGCGTTCGTCCTTTTAGATTATTTAACTGATTTTTTATGTTTTTTTGCTTACTTTCAGTTCGCTGGCTGGGTGGATGCGGTAATCTTTGTGTTCAGCCTGGAGAACGAAGGCAGCTTCAACACCGTCTACAATTATTATACCAAAATGGCGCATTTTCGCAATGGACAGGACATACCCATGATATTGGTGGGCACACAGGGTAAGTTCGAATAAATCTGCCAGTAATTTTGAAGTAAAATTTTACCTACATTTTTAATATTTTAGTTTCATTAATTTGTAATCTGTAATCAGTCTTTAATCGGTATATCGTGTGACTGCAGTTAAATTACCAATTATAAAGTAAATACACATTACCTATAACTTTATTTTCAATATCGATTGACCAATCAGCGATTACTCGAACGTTGATGCCAATATTCGAGCTGTAGAGTTCTATTCTAATAAATCTATTCTATCGAATTTAGTTGCAATATTTCTAATCGCATTTCCATTTAATTTTCTTCACGCAGACGCCATCAGCGAACGCAATCCGCGTGTTATCGATGACACACGCGCCAGGAAATTGGCCAGCGACTTGAAGCGCTGCTCCTACTACGAGACCTGCGCTACTTACGGCCTGAATGTGGAGCGCGTCTTCCAGGACGGTAAGTTTGAAGATACCAGATGATCAACGACTGCAGGAACTGACCCAAAGAACTTTCTCTTGCCATTCGCAGCTTGCCAGAAGATACTCTCACAACGTCTGCCGTTGCCGCCAGCGATGCAGCCACCGCGTCCTACGACGCCGCAGGGATCTCGCCTGGGTCTGGCCTCGTATCAGGCGCCAACGAATGGACAGCGGGCGCAACAGCAGTTGCCGATGCGCATGAGCGCTGACTTTGCCCAGACGGAGCAGAAACTCTGGTCACTGCAATCAGCGTCGTCGTCGGGCGCCTCGGTGGCCACCAATGAGAACAACAACATTACCAAATACAATCCTGCTGCTGCAGCACCACAGCAACAGCAGCAGCATCTTCATCAGCAGCAGCAGCAGTTGTCGCTGCAAGGCGATTGCTCACAAGTGCAACTGCGAGATCCTCGTGACTTGGCGCCGCCACCTGGCAAGGAGTTGCCCACGCCCACTTCAACGCCTACGACAAGCCGTAAGAGTCGACGGCGCTCAAATCTCTTCATACCCTCCTCGTCGAAGAAGAACGACAAGGAGCCGAAGAGCAGCGAACTGGGCAGCGGGCGCTCCATACCCATAAAACAGGGCTACTTGTATAAGCGTTCCAGCAAGTCACTCAACAAGGAGTGGAAGAAGAAGTATGTGACGATCTGCGCTGATGGGCGACTCAGTTATTATCCCTCGCTGCACGACTATATGGACGATGTGCACGGCAAGGAGATTCCACTGCAGTATGTGACTGTCAAGGTGCCCGGCCAGAAGCCGCGTGGCTCCAAGTCGATCATCACGAACAGCGCCTTGACCAGCTCCCTTTTGGCCAACGGCCAGCGAGCACAGGGCACACTCAATGAGGGATTCGGGTGCCTCACGTTGGCCAAGGATAATCAGCGCAAGCTGAACGAGAAGCTGTCGCTGCTGGGCGCTGGTGCCGGCGCAGAGCCTTTGAAATCAAATAGCTCACAGCAGACCAGCGGTGACGAGGGCATTGCCATGTCCAATTCGAATTCACAGACTTTTATAGCTGGCGAGGCGCCAACTGCAAACAGCAAACTGGAGGCACAAACGCCCAATGTGAAGAAGCGTCATCGACGCATGAAGAGCAGCAGCGTCAAGGCGAACGAGGCGGATGACAACGATGGCTACGAGTTCTACATTGTCTCGCTGGACTCGAAGCAATGGCACTTTGAGGCTGCCAATTCGGAGGAGCGCGACGAGTGGGTCGCTGCCGTGGAGCAGGAGATCTTCAAGAGTCTGCAGAGCATCGAGAGCAGCAAGACAAAGCCGGCAACCAGCACCGAGCTGGCCGCCATGGTGGCCATACGGCAACGCGTGCCCGGCAATGGACACTGCGTGGACTGTGGAGCACCCAGTAAGTGCACAGCATTAAAATTACTCATCACAAATTTCATACTAATTTCTGTTCTAACTTGTTTCAGATCCCGAGTGGGCCAGCTTGAATCTGGGCGTGCTCATGTGCATTGAGTGCTCGGGCATACATCGCAATCTCGGCTCGCACATCTCGAAGGTGCGCTCCCTGGGTCTGGATGATTGGCCGTAAGTAAACCATCTGTGTAGCCATTGCAATAAATTCCTAACACATTCTCGTCCTCCATTTAGAGCGCCGCATCTGAGCGTCATGCTGGCGATTGGAAACAGTTTGGCCAACTCTGTGTGGGAAGCGAATACACGGCAACACGTCAAGCCCACTGCTCTGGCCAATCACGAGGAGAAGGAGCGCTGGATACGCAGCAAGTATGAGGCCAAGGAGTTCCTCACACCGCTGGGCAGTGGAAACCATGCGAATGCCGCATCGCCCGGTCAGCAGCTCATCGAGGCGGTGATTCGAGCGGACATCAAGTCGATTGTGTCCCTACTGGCCAACTGCCAGTCGGAGGTGACCAATGCCAATGTGAGCACACGGGATGTGCGAACGCCTCTCTTGCTGGCCTGTGCCATTGGCAATCTGGCCATTGCCCAGCTGCTCGTCTGGGTAAGTTGATCGGCATGGCTGTAAATCCATCAACATGTCACTAATTGTATTTGCATTTGCAGAACGGTGCAAACATCAAGCACACAGATCATGAAGGACGCACCTGCTTGGCGTATGCACGTGCGGCACAATCACTGGCCACGGCCAAGTCGATGAAGGCAGCCGCAGCTCTGGCTGCCGGCACTCCGGCTCCTGCACCAAATCCAGCGCCGTCGGCTGTGGCAAACGGCGGCATTCCGGCGCCACAATATAATGTGGAGGATACGACGGCATTGGTTGAATTACTGGTTGGTTTGGGATGTCCGGAGTCGGCGCCACTTACGGCCAGCGGTACGCTGCCAAGACGACGGGATACTCTGGGCACGCCGTACGAGAAATCCGTATCGGGGGTCATCTAAAGCGACCATAGTTGAATTTTAAAGAAAAACTACATGAATTTGTATTGTGTATTAATTGTAAAATTGATTTCCAATGTTTAATATGTTGTTTGTAATAAGTTTAAATCCGCAATGCTAGAGTTCATTCTGTGTATAAAAATGTTTACAAAAAAAAAAAAGAAAAGCAAAGTCGATGTCAATGTCGATTAGTTAATAGATTTTATTGAAAATGTGCAAATTATTTGGCCAGCGTTGAATGGAAATTCACATAAGTTTCTATATTTTAAGTTGAATTTATGCATAAGCACAATCTGTACAGTCTTGTTGTAATCTCAAGTTTTTATTTATTTATTATTTTCGTATTATGTATTATTACGACCTATTATTATTATTATTGTTTTTAAATGTGTGCAGGTTTTTATTTAAATGTCGTTTGCAAAACAACAACTTAAGTAATTATGTAATCCACCCATTTTAATTATTACAATTTGAGCAGTCTTTTGTCATCAGTCTATATATAAATATCTATTTGAGTATTTATAATTATTTACTCAACTGATGCAAGAGATCAATATACGTATAAACATAGCGAAACTAAGACTAAAGCCAAAAACCACTTATTACACTATAAATAAACAATATGAATATATACAAAATATATATACAGTTGAAATTGCTTGATAATCGGTCAAAACACGCTTAACTTAACTTTGCTATCAAAATTCCAAAATACAGAAACAAAAAACAAAACGAAACTGAATGCAAACAAAATAATTAATTTTCTTTGAACATTTGTGGTCTGAGGATCGCATTAGATAAAAACAGTTATAACGAAATTGAGCAAAAATATATGATATACTATGTAGCAACACTTGAAAGTATTTCAAACCAATTATACAATATAGCTATAAAATCTCTATACATAACAAATTATATATATACATATATGTATACACCCCTATTGTGTACGCTATTTGTACCATTCGACACACGAAACACAACAGAAAGTGACAAAAATCAATTAAATTGGATACAAAGTAACAGGCACAAATATATGAAATACAAACAAAAACACCCAAAAACCACAAATAAAAATTGATTAAACAGTAATAAAAAACACTTTTAAATTATTAAAGGCCATGGGTGGGTTGATTTACTTAAGTCTACTTGGACAATGCGAAAGATATGTTTTAAAAACAGAACTTTTTTTTACTGTAACATCCATCTCCATATTGCAAGGACTTGCATTTAACAACTCAAAAATTGATAGACTGTTGTTATGTTCTTTGGCATGAAAGCAGCCAATGTTACACTAAACACGAATTAAAACAACTTTTTGGTATGGAGAAAATAGGCCATAACCCACCCATATCTTAGCTGAGCCTAGCGAGTCTAATGCCAATCAGCTTTATATACAAGGACTATTGAATATTAATTGACCGATATGATTTTATGTTTTCCATGTGTTTTCTTAGGAATTCAACCTCAATGCAAAGAGAAGCCTACTTTTCAGAGTCAGATGTGTTTTTCTCTAGCATAGGAAAACTATACGCAGAAATTAAATATTTTGTTATAACATGATTTTATAGAAATTTACCCAAGCCGATTTATTTCATTTAATACAATAATGCTAAATTTGTTTGTCGGGTGTTTTTTATTAGCTTACAATTCAGAATGGTATTACAATGCAGTTTCTAGAAAATTGAAAAGGATGTAAAATGTGATGTATAGACATGTAAGAAATTTGATTACATCGCTTCTTGATTGATAATATTTATGCACACATGTATCCGACAATTTATGCAATGAATTTTAAAGATTAAGTTGTTATATAGAATTTAATTGTGTAGAGTTGGGCAAATATGAATGGATTCTCCAACGTCGAAGTTAAGATAGATCAAAATAACACAATAAGGACGTAGGGAGAACTACGGAACCGTTCCATGCAATTACGAGTTTTCTCAATGGAAAATATTCTTCGGAAAAAGAATCATTAGTTTGATGAAAGCGCGCTCTACAAGAATGCTAAATTTAAGCGCTGCAAGAGAGACGGGGCGGGAGGGAAGGCTAGATTAGACAATATCTCCGATCTCTTCATGAGCTCCATGCTTGGATCTGTTCGAAAAACCTTTCTTGGCTAAGCTCTGGAGGTTATGTTAGTTGATAAAGTTGTATCATGAACAATTTCTTCTTTGATTTGGTTTTCGGGGTTCTTTTTTTTTTTTTTTTGTAAATTTTGCGTTTTCATTATTTTTTCTTTAATCGCTGTTGGTTGGCCGTGAGTCCATTATACGATAGCTGAAGGTCGTCATCGTTGTTGCCATTTGAGTTGAAAGTGAACGATTTTTTTTTCATTTTTGATTTTGTTTTCTAACACAACAACGCAAGCAAATTCCACGCAATGCTGCTGCCGCATGAGACGGACCCCTGCTGATGGGTTGGTTGTTTGATTTGTTGTTGATTGATGTTGTTGTTGTCTGTTGTCGTTGTGTTGTTGGTAAAATTTATGATTTGTTTTTCTTGTAAATATGTTGTTGTTGGCGAAATACCCACAACTACAACAATATTTGCTGCTGCTGCTACGTACAACAACAGCCGAAAACAACAGACAGACAAACAACCCTCTTTGTTTGAGGTGCAGCGATCCCTGGTTGGTTGATTTGGTTGCCGTTGCCCGCTGGTCGCGTCTTGAGAGAAACTTCGTTAACTTGGAACTCCATGTCGTTTGTTTTGTGGTTGTACAGAGAACACACGCTTGCATCCTTGCATAATTTGCATCTGCAGTTGCCTTGCATTTGCCACCTAGCGTCCGCTTCTGGTCACTCATTTTTTATTGGCCTTGAACTTGGCATAGAAGCTTTGGATTTGGGCATAGCGAACGGGTATGGAATCGAGAATGCCGGTGTAACTGAAGTTCTGCTGCTGACGGTTCTTCTCGTGCAGATTGTCCCCCGACAGATATGTGACCACGTTCTTTTGCAGCTCACTGACATGCGGATCGGCATGATTAGTGACCAGATGGTTGCAGAACTGTGCAATTTGCAGAAATACTGATGCATCGCGATCTATAAACGATTAGTTAACATTAGGTTATCTCCATAAGCTTTCCATCGAATCAACACTTACCCATTTTGCGTGAGATCTTGAGCAGCGACAGCGGTTGACTCTCGTTGTCGCGCTGGGCGCGCAGATGACGATTGCCATGCTTGAACTCCTGCTCCAACCAACGAATGACGTGACGCACATTTTCGCTGCGCTTCTTCAGCTCGTCCAGCTCGTTGAGCACTAATCGACACAAATCTCTTAGTTACTAATTAAATAGACAATTTGTTTAAGACTCACCAGCATTGGGTATGAGAACAATGCACTTTTTGGTTCTCACCAGCGACTTGACAATGCCATTGTATTCGGTAAGCGCCTTGGCGTCCACAACAACGAAGGGCGACATTACCACATGAGCGGGACTGTCGCGCAGCTCCTCCTCGAGGGTTTCCACCTCGTTTTGTAGCCACAATTTGCCCATAATTTCGCATTTTTTGGACATGGCCTCGGAACGTTCTTCGTCGGCACCGCTGCTCGACTGCAGATTCAGTTTCTCAATGACGCTGTTCGTCGTGGTTGAGGCAGAGGCCGAGGTGCCGCCAGCCACGGAGGTGCCCGTGGCGCTGGCAATCACAGCAGCTGCCTTCTCCGCATTTCGATTGCGTAGATAACCTTTGCGTGGCAGCTTGCGACACTCCTCAACGGTGTCCTTCTCCTCGTTGCTGGTGTAGCTCTTGCGCACGATGCCGTTTTTGCGATCCGAGTAGCGACGAGTACGTCCCTCGTTCCGTTTGCGTGTGGTCTTTGGCGCAGTGCGACGTTCGCGACGTCGGGAGCATCCGCCTTTTTTCTCCTCGCGCTTCTTCTTCTGGTTCTCGGTGAAGCGACGCGTCTTCACGCAGAACCGATAGTTAAACTTCTTCTGTTTGCAGATGAAGAAACCGAAATCGACCATCTTGAAGATGCGCAATATCGACTCCTCTTGGGGCGTGACGCGCTCCCGAATGATGGTCTCCCAGTCAAGGGTGATTTGGGTGCTCTGGAAGATGTCAAAGTTCTTGAAGGCAAAGTCCTCCGTCAGCGGGACATTGGCGCGTACATCAAAGAGCTCCACAAGCGCATCACGTACATTGCTGGTGGTCAGCAGGTCACGTTCAAAGTAAACCTTGCGCGTGAACACATCAATGTTGCAGTAGTTCAGCAGCTTCATGATCTTGTGCACGAACTCCGGATTGGAGTGATAGCAGCCAATCAATATCTCTGGATTGATGCGCAGCCAGTCGAAGAGCATCTTCAGAGCACGAATAGTGGGCTCATTGTGCAGACAATCGATAATGATGTTCGGATTAATCTTGGTGTACTTGTTGCGGTAGACAAGTTTCTTGGGCGGCTCCGTGATAGTAACCGGTGGAACTGGCACTCCGCCAATGCTGGCATCTGGGCACAGCGATGCTGTTCCAGCTGCAGATGCTAGATTGGCCAAAGGATCTTCGGCGCTCTTAAAGTTCAGCTGCAGCACTTCGAAGCTGCGAAGCAGCCCCTCGGAGTCAATTTCCTGTGAGTTGGGACGACGTTCTATCTCATCGGGATAGACTAGTCTCTCCTCCTCAATAACCACATCCTCGCCATCCGAATAGCCATCAGCGCCTGCCGGCTGGCGTCCAGCACGCTCTTTCTTGGCATAATCTGCTGCAAATATACATTATTTGTTTGACAGTTGAACAAATAAGCTGGGCACAGCAAACTCACCATTTGGCGCCTCGTCGGGCTCGGCGACATCAATGTCACTGAAATCGGTATCGAAGTTGGAGCTCAGATCGGTATAGTCCTCCTCATCGCTGTAGAAATCAGTGTCCATGTCGCTTTCGCTGTCGTAGCAGGAGCTATCATCCGATTGGGCAATCTTGCGACGACGTCGACGAAGACGCATGCCACGACGCTTGCTCTTACAAGAGAGCGGTGTCTTGAGATCGCTTTCCTTGGCCTCGTCGCTGGAGCGTGTGGAGATGGGTTCACCACCGCCCAGCTTATCGTTATCGGTGGCTTCCTGAGTCTTGGCGCCCCCATCGTCGGCCGAGTGCTGCGAATCGCGCGAGTCTGTGCTGCAATCCTTCACAGAATGTGGCCTGGCCATCAGCTTCTTGTCCTTTCGCTCGCATTCGCCCACAGCGGCCAGCCAGTTCTTGTACTCGTTGCGTGACTTGCGCACAGTGGTGTCAAACTCCTGGAAACGCTGCTCATACTCCGTTTGGAATTTTTCATTGTCTGCGGCACGAGCCAATATCATTTGTTCGATATTGACAATGCAAGCATCCATCAAATCGGAGCAGGCGGCAACCAGAAAGGCGTGCAATGAATACACCTTGGGCGAATTAATCATCTTGAGCTTGGACAGGCAAAAGAACAGTATGGAGATGATCTTAAAGATGCTCGACTCAGGCACACGTAGCATTTGGGCGCACAGAATCTTACGCAAATCGATAAGTACACAATGACAAAGGGAATTGAAATCGGGCACTTCCTTGTCGAAGAAGAAGATGTCCACAATCAAATAGAAACGTGCGTAGAAATCCTCAATGTTAAAGTCCAGTTTGGCGGGATCCATTTGCTCTAGATACTCGGTGTGCTTGGCAAACAGTTTGTTCAAATTGTTCTCGCTCAGCTCGAATGGAATAATGCAGACCAGTGAGTACAGATAATGATAAGTGGAATCCAGATCATAATTCTGGCCATAGTAGAGGGTTCCCAGCTGATTTTGGGCCATGCCAATAGCTGGATTCAGCTTAAATGCCTCCAAATAATACTTGGCCACCTGCTCCTTGCTAATGCTCAAACTAAGCTGACTGTCGATGCGAAAGTCCAGAAAATAACGGTGTAAATCACCCAAGCTAAGCAGCGATGAGTGTATGGTGTCCAAGGCAAAGGACACCGCCTCCAGACTCTTATCAACCGCTCCGGCTGCCGAAGGCTCCAGCTCCTGACCCACGGCCGAAGAGTCGTTGATAAAGTCGCTTATGTAGCCCTCGCTGATGATAGAAAAATCAATAAGATACTTCAAATCCAAGTCATAGATCTCCTCCATTTTGGCCGACAGCCGTTTGTAGTTGAAGATACCGGCGCATAGAAAGCGTTCCAACTTCTGCATTTGCTCCTCATCCATGGCCTGCTTATGCGAATGCTTCTTCACAAAAGCAATGAACTCGTAGTAACCACGACGCCACATTACCTCGCGCACCTTCTTGCCCACCGATTGATAATCCTAGAAAGAAGAGGATATTTAATATGAGTTTCATGTGTAAGCCACTCATCCTTTGAAAGTGGTACTACTTTTATACAAATATTTTTTGTTTATTTGCAAAATAATATTAAAGTTGATTACACGGTTAGAATAAAAACAGCTTCAATAAAATTAGTATTTAATTGATTGAATTCAAAATTAAATCAAATCGTCTATATTTAATGCGTTTTGGGCTTATCCTACATGCGTCTAACATGCCTTGACTCCATGGCATCCCCAAGTTGAAAACTAGGAACAGAAACGGCAACAATACAAGATAACGATGCTATGACGTCATTGGCAAGAGTGAATCAGCTTATCGTATTAGACAAGATGATAAAGCGATAATAGAGTACAGTATATATTGGTTAAATGCAACAGTAATAATATAGTAAGAATTGGAAACTATGAGTTGAAATGGATTAATTAAATTGCATGTGTACAATTCGTTGCTTAAAATTGTATTCAGATGATTGATGTCGAATTTTTGTATTTAATTACATTAAATCAACTATTAGTTGGCTTAAAAGAGTACGAAAAATTCACAACTACATATATCGAATTTAGCTTGGTCATAACCATTAGCATACAACTTTCTCAAAAGACAACAAAAGTTATATAAAACAAGTAAAAACGCTGTTGTCGGGAGTGCTCGACGACGAGATACCCTGTGCTAGTTAGTTCATAATCGTAACACGTTTAGCCACATACAACAATGAATATGTGATCATGTATTTTTTACAAAATAACAAATTAGGACACTAACAACTTCTCAAATTATACGCAGTTCATATTTTTTTTCACTGACTGTGTATTTTTGTGAAGTGTGGTAAAAGAGGGCGTGGCATATCAAATTGAAAACATTCAAGATCTGCGTAATAAATGTAGAAATCCACTCCTAGCTCTTATAGTCTCTAAAGATTCCTGCACTTGCACGGACAAGCAGACACAGGGACATGGGTAAATCAACTCGCCTCATAATGCTGATCAACCGTATATGTATATACTTTGGGGTCGGGATTCCTTGTTCTGCATGCTACATAAATTTACACAAAACTATGATACCCATTTTTGCCCATTATAAGTTGTCTTTCAAAGTGCTGCATATTGCGACTAGGAGACTAACTTTACCTTGAATATAATCTGCTTGCACAGCTGTACAAGATTGGCGCGTTTCTCCTCGATGTCATGCTGGAACAGTTGTCCAATATTCTGCACATTCCTCTTGGCATCGTCCAGCTGCTTGGACACCGTGTACAGTGCGCTGCATAAAATGGTTGCGAATTAGTTGCAAATACAAAGGGATATTCAGATGCGTGTTTTTACCGATAGAGATCCTTAACATCCTGACTCAACGAGCAGTTGCCATTGCTGGGTTGCGATCCATGCGATCCGTGATTGCCGACGCTGCAGAGCGTCGCATCAAAGTTGCGGCAGCGACTTTTGCCGACGCTGCCGCCGCCCGTGTCGACGGCGCATTCGCTGGAAGCGTTTGAGCCGCCGGAACTTAGTGTTGACTCCATGGTCAAAGTGTTAGACACTACAATAATGTATGAAAATAAAAATAGAAAAAATATTAACAAAGCTACAACTACAACTTTATGTGAAAAATGACAACAATAACAAAGTCGAAAACTTTCCAGGTGATTCTAGACGGATTTTACGTTCTTGAGGGTTTTTTTTTATATTTAAAAACCTATTTGCTGCTCTCTGATATTTTCAAATGCTGACGAATTTTATTTGCTCAAAAATTTGCAGTTGTTTTTTTCGTTTTGTTGTTGTTGCCAAAATGCTGACAACGCGTGTTTGTACACACACGCACACTGATGCTCGCTTATGTTGTGTATATACAGACACAAGCAAACATATATATGTATTGCGTATTGAATAATCAATTAAACTGGCTGCTGCCTCTGCGCTGCTCTGGCATTTTCTATGCACTGGCGAAATTGTATTTTTTGCACTTTCACGCACTTGCAGTGTTGTTGTTGGTGTTGCACGCGCAGCGGTTGATTGTAAGCTACAGCTACTTGTTTTACTGTGGTGATTTGCATTACCTTTATCAGTTTTATATTGTTTTAAGACTGCAGAATTCACGTTTTGCGACGCTTTTCCCTTCTTTGTTAACAACAAAGTGGCACTGTACGTTCAGACCGCGAATTCCATGCGTTTCAATTGAACTGGTTCACAGCTGCTGCGGCTGCAAAATCTTTTTGCGAAATAACTTCGACGGGAACCGATCTCAAATGTCAATAATATATTTAATATATAGAAATATAATCTACTTACTAAATATTATCTGCTTTAGTTTTATATAATTCAAGTACTGACGCGCCAGACGAATTAGCGCGTAAACATGTGTGATTCACAGCCAGTGTTGAAATGCGCGATTCTTTCGATAAATGGTTATCGATAGGCTTCTGCAGTGCTGGTTAATATTTATTGGCGCCTTTATTAAATATTTGAACTTGCTGAATATTGCTGTTTATATTTGTTATTTTATAATGTTGAATTGTTACAAGTGTGTAGCTATGTTCATATAAAATATACTTTCAAATTAAACAATGTTACAAATTTAACTAAGTTTTATCTTAAGTATAATAATTATAATAATAATACTAATAATAACATTTATGACTATTTTGCTTGACCATTTATATATAAATATATTTTAATCTTAGATACTTGAATTTATTTAATGTAATGTTCGGATAACGGAGTCATTTAATCGTAAATGGACAACATGTTTATATGATTGTCTACTGGACGTGGACATCGGAGTAGTCAGCACTGCAGAAGGTTATATTTTGTTATATGTACATATGCAGTTATGCAGTAGATATTTTGTATTATTTTCAAAAAAAATTATCACCTTTCTTCGATTTTGACCGTTGAAGTGTGTCAGGCATAGTAATGAGCGTAAACCCGGCTTAGGTTCGACCCAAGTCTCAGGTAGGCGGCAGCTCCTCTTGCCAGACTTTTTCCACTTAGGTGCGCGCATCAACAGTAAATATTGATCGGGATTTAATTTTTATCTGACAGCACTCTCGCCGACTGCGTCCAGTTTATCGGCAGTCACGTAGCGATCAGTTCGTTGTCGCTAATACATATCGTCTGGCCGAGAGCCAGTCGAACACTCTATAAAACTCACGCATCAACATTTCAAGAGTTTCAGTTTCAATTCGCGCGCGGTTCGTTCAAGATCGTTGCGGTTCTATCGTTTCGGCATATCAATTAGGTACGTTTATGTTATTATTTCCATTTATTTATTTGTTTGTTTGCTCATTTTTTCGTCATAAGAACTTGAAGTGAGTCGTTGCACTCGCAATAAGCACGATTTTGTAATTAATTAATTAATTGCGAAATCGTCATTGCTTGCGTTGCGCTGCCTCGTTAATTTGTGCTTTTATTTCAATTTACTGGGCATTCAATTGCCTTGACAATCGTATTCTAAATTTAAAATTACGAATCCAATAATATATAACTGTATATAATACATAATCTATTGATTCGATTCACTTTCAACGATAATCCGATTCAAATCTTATCGTCATGCCTTATGAAAGTAGCGGCAAATAGTACACGATGTGTTCGGTAGTTTGTTCGTGCTTATCAGGCATTATTTACGATCCTGATATGTGATTCAATATAGATATAATCCCGAGTTGTTTCCAGTCAAGTGTTCAACTAACATTACAGTTTACTTAACTACTTTAAAGACCTATAAAAACCTCCTCTTTTCAAGAATCAACAAATATTTGCCATCTCATAGAGCAGATTAAAACTTAAAAAACTTTC
The DNA here is from genome assembly GCA_963583835.1 of Drosophila immigrans. Lineage (NCBI taxonomy): Eukaryota > Metazoa > Arthropoda > Insecta > Diptera > Drosophilidae > Drosophila > Drosophila immigrans. Next base: position 18,394,342 of record OY757143.1, on the reverse strand, counting down.
CATTCGTTAGCTCCGTTGTCGTATAAAAATATTAATTATACATTTTACATTTGATTTATTCATGTGCAAATTTAAGTATGTACTTAAATTATGTGATCCATAAATCGTTAGTTTGACAGCTCAGACAAGGGTGCATCATGAAACTTAAAATTAAAGAAATTGATAAATAACTAACTTTAAAAAACATTGATTCGCTTCACTTATATATGTACCTCAATAGTGCTTATCGGTACAAGTTTTGAACTATAATTATTTCAAGTAGTACCTGCTTATCAGCTTGTCGGCGAACTAATACCTGGAAATCGGACGATACTAAAACTGATTGTGCAACTTGACAAATTGCATTGCTCTGTTTGATCTTCGTACAACAAAAATGTGAACAAATTAAAAATTATTATGACTGAGTAATTTGATTTAGATGGAGATCCGACAGAAATGACCTCAGAGACATCTTAATCAATTTTGAGCTGAGCTACTTTTCTTTTTCACTCTAAATATAGAACTAACGATTAGCGTCACCAGTTTAATGTATATTTTTAAACTAATCAAAATTGAAAATGTTCTCTTTCAGTTGAGAGTTTTGGAAATATGAAGCTTCTACTGTTAGCCCTTATGGCTACATTGGCGGTAAGTAATTCCACGTAATACGGAAAGATTCGAACTAATTGTCCATGGGGATTACAGCTTACGCAAGCCCTGGTTAAGGAGGAAATTCAAGCCAAAGAATATTTGGAAAATTTGAATAAGGAGCTCGCAAAGCGTACCAATGTAGAGACAGAAGCTTCCTGGGCCTATGCATCCAACATCAACGATGAAAATGAAAAGAAGAAGAACGAGGTGTCCGCCGAACTGGCCAAGTTCATGAAGGAAGTATCTGCCGATCTTCAGAAGTTTAATTGGCGCTCATATCAATCAGACGATGTGAAGCGTCAGTTCAAATCACTATCCAAGCTCGGCTACGCTGCTTTGTCCGAGTCCGACTATGCCGATTTCCTGGAGATCATGTCGTCCATGGAATCCAACTTTGCTAAAGTCAAGGTGTGCGACTACAAAGATAACACTAAATGCGATCTGTCACTCGAACCCGAAATCGAGGATGTCCTCCTAAACAGCCGCGACCCCGAAGAACTGAAGCACTATTGGGTTCAGTTCTACGATAAGGCAGGAACCCCAGTGCGCACTCAGTTCGAGCGTTACGTCGAGTTGAATACTAAGGCTGCCAAACTGAATAGTAAGTGCACAATAAAACTATGAGCAATATGACTTAAATCTATCTATCGCCCCAAACTTTATCTTAAGAGATATATCTTAAATGATTACTTTTATCTCACTTATTATTTGGACAAATATTTGATTTTTTATTAGATTATTTATGTATCGCATTATCGGAAATGTGGTACGTGCCATAAACTTAAGAACATTTTCTGGTTCAGATCCGTCTGTCTGTCCCTTCGTGTGTAGAGTGTACACCTATTTTCAGAGATTAAGTAACCAAATTAATAGCAATACTCCGTCGTACAGTACAGCCAGTATTACAACGACAATTCAATGATTCCAAGTCTTCCACGAATTTTAATTTAGAAGAAAAAGAAATACAATTCTAGGTGGTTTACTTTTAAATAAAATATCACTAAAGATGAGGTAACAAATCTTTTTTGGTTTCTCTATTTGGAAATACATATTAAAAGAAATGGTTCGGTGTGTTTCACCAGTTAATTCGCTATTTACCAGCATTTTTGTTTTCAAAAATATAATGTTCTAATATGCTTCAACGTAGTCGAAAACTTTTGTCGGCCAAATGCCAAAACGTCATGGCTCCATGGTGCGCCAAGAAACAAAAAACCAAGATGTGAAAAAATAAATGTTGAATAGTGTTTGGGCAGTTTATAAAAAGTCTTAGGAATAACTCGTGTAGGTATATAATTATCTGGCATAATCCATCTAAATTATTTGATTCAAAGTTCAAAAGTTATGATTTTGGCAAAAAATATACATATGTTTATACATATTTATTTCAAACAGAACAATTTAGGTTTGAAATTGGCGGCGCTAATTATGGCATGAATATTTGAAATCCCCAACCATACAACTTTACCACACTACGTTATTTTCAAACTTTCTAAAAATGTATTAAAATTAAAAAATTGATTAATGTTTTGTTTACTATATCTTATGCATTGATTTGAAACCGGTTTGTTTAATTTCTTATAGACTATACGTCGGGTGCTGAACTCTGGCTGTCTGAGTATGAGGATGATACATTCGAGAAACAGCTGGAAGATATTTTTGCCGAGATTCGTCCGCTCTATGAGCAAGTCCATGGCTATGTGCGCTATCGTTTGAGGAAGCATTACGGTGACGAGGTCGTCTCTGAGAAGGGGCCCTTGCCTATGCACCTGCTGGGCAACATGTGGGCACAACAATGGTCCTCAATTGCGAATTTGGTGTCGCCCTTCCCCGACAAACCGCTCGTGGATGTGAGCAGCGAGATGGTCAAGCAGGGCTACACGCCACTTAAAATGTTCCAAATGGCCGATGATTTCTTTGTCTCCATGAACCTAACCAAGCTGCCACAGTAAGTTGAGAAGTCTTACCAGTCACTTCAATTTAATCGAAGCATTGCACTTGATATAGATCTTTCTGGGACAAGTCAATTATTGAGAAGCCCGCTGATGGTCGCGATCTGATCTGTCATGCCAGCGCCTGGGACTTCTACCTTCAGGATGATGTGCGCATCAAGCAGTGCACTCAGGTTACTCAAAGTCAGCTCTTCACTGTCCACCACGAACAGGGACACATCCAATACTTCCTCCAGTATCAGCATCTGCCTTTTGTGTATCGCACTGGTGCGAATCCCGGCTTCCATGAGGCTGTTGGTGATGTGCTCTCGCTGTCTGTGTCGACGCCCAAGCATCTGGAGAAGATTGGTCTGCTGAAAGACTTTGTGCTTGATGAGGAGGCACGCATCAATCAGCTGTTCCTGACTGCCCTCGAGAAAATTGTCTTCCTGCCTTTTGCCTACACCTTGGACAAGTATCGTTGGTCGCTGTTCCGCGGTGAGGTGGACAAATCCAAGTGGAACTGCGCCTTCTGGAAGTTGCGTGAAGAATACTCTGGCATCGAGCCACCAGTCGTGCGTTCCGAGAAGGACTTTGATGCTCCTGCCAAATACCACGTTTCTGCTGATGTGGAATACTTGAGGTGTATTTTTAAGAGTTTTTGAATATTTTGAGTGGAAAGGGTTTCTAACAGGTTTTTCTATTCTTTACATAGATACCTGGTTTCGTTCATCATTCAATTCCAATTCTACAAGTCCGCCTGCATCAAGGCTGGTCAGTACAATGCCACAAATCCCGAATTGCCCTTGGACAACTGCGATATCTATGGCAGCGCAGCAGCTGGTGCCGCTTTCCAGTGAGTATTACAAATTGCACTCGTTACGAATGTTTTCCATAACCCCCGCTCGACAGGAACATGCTCTCATTGGGCGCCTCAAAGCCCTGGCCCGATGCACTGGAGGCCTTCAACGGGGAGCGCATCATGAGCGGCAAGGCGATCGCCGAGTTCTTTGAGCCCCTCCGCGTCTGGCTCGAGGCCGAGAATATCAAGAACAAAGTACACATTGGGTGGACCGCATCCGACAGTAAGAACTCCTAACATTCCCCTTAAGATATTCCCTAACTGGCGCTTCTCTTTAAATTTGCAGAATGCGTGTCTTCATAAATGGAAGTGTCCGAAACCAATTTCCAAAACATTCTTTGCTCAATAAAAGTTTATGCTTTTCTGTTTTACTATGTAGTGTGTAGTATTAAAAGCCATTTGACAAGCAAAACTCGTTGGTCTGATTAAGTGGAGCACATTTCAATTACAAATTGCCAATTCTTCTTCCAGTTTTCTCTAGGTGTCCAACTTGACCCTGAGTATCTATATCAGTTGCTTTCAAGAGCTGCGCATGCTCGGATAGCTTTTGTCTCAGCTCGAAGAGTTTATTACGTGCCGCGAATCTTAAACAACCCATTAACTGATATAAGAAATCATAGCAGAGAGTGAAATGTTCACAGCTCTTGTAATACTTGTAAGTGTAGACAATTTCTATTTGAATGAAACCCGAATACCAGTGTCGAAGATGCAGGAATAATTGTGTACCGCAGTTGACAATAAACACTAAAGTTTATCGTATCGATCGCAATGAAACTTTTAGAATAATATCCGGAATACATATAGTCAATAGTCTATTCAATTTTTAATTTTCACCAATTTTGTTAGTTCCTAATTAAATATTCTAAGAGATTAGTAATAGTTTTGGTTGACAGGCAGACGGAAGGAGAAGACTATATGCAGTCGACATTTGTGTACTTCTGCTACTTTAAATGGGAGTTCAATTGGAAAGCTTGCAAAAAGAATAAGCATCAAATAAGTCTGTTAGATGATATCTTTATTTTTCTAATAGAGTGTGAAAAAAGTATTTTTCTCTCACAATAAACCCCTTTCTATTGCTCTTTAGCTTGGGCTGGCTCCGGTGCTGGCCAATCCCAAGTTTGATCCCAGTTTGGCTGCATTTCTCTCAGAGATCAATCAGCAGCTGGGCGCTGTTTATGATGTGGAAGTGTTGGCGTTAATGAAGAGCGAGTTGCGTGGACACAATGATTCCACTGCACTGATGCAGGCTGGTCTAGCTAATGAGAAGCTGCTCAGCTACATAGAGACTCAACACTCTCGAGTGGCAAAGTACAAGCGATTGCATGTGGGAGATGCACTGCAGCGACGTCAGCTGGAGCGCATGCCACAACTGGGCTATGAGGCACTTGGCGATATGGAAGCGAATCAGCTCTATGCGCTGGCAGCTAACATGAGCAACAGCTGGCAAAGGGTTAAGCTATGCGCCTATGGACAACCGCATAACTGTACACTGAGACTTATTCCAGACGTGCAGCGAGTAGTGCAGGAGAGCGCAAATCCTGAGGAGATTGAGTACTATTGGCTGGAGTGGCGACGAGCTGCAGGTCTGGCCAAGCGTCAGCAGTTTGTGGCTTTCATGGAGCTGTACAAGAAGACTGCCAGGCTCAACGGGTTTGTCCATGCGGAAGATTATTGGTTCCGCCAAATGGAGTTGAGTGGAGGGCAGGCAATGATGCTGTTAAATGACCTTATGACCGCACTGCGTCCCTTATTTCTGCAGTTTCATGCCCACGTGCGGGCTTCACTTAGACGGATGCATGGCGAGCGATTAGTGCCCCGAGGTCGTCCTTATCCTCAGCACCTGGCAGAGGTTTTTCTCGGCAACGCCTACAGGCGAGCTCGGGCTGATTGGTTTGAGGATATGCCGTCCCCAGAATGGGGATTCCTTAACTTAACTGAGGCACTGCATCGTCGTGGACTGAGCACCACCCAACGTGTCTTCTGGAATGTGGCAGAGTATTTTCATGGACTGGGACTGCCGCAACTAAAGAGGTAAACTGTGGATATTCATCAATCATCGAACAGTTTCTTCGACTAAAAGGATTACATTTGAATAGCTCTCTGTGGACATATGCACAGACTGTGGCTTCCATTTACGAGGATCAATGCTGGCACAAGGCCTGGCGATTCTACACGCTGCCCAGCGCAAACTTTAGCTACTGTCCACTGAACGACGAGGAGCGTTTCTTTAGCATGTTTGAGGCCCAGTCTGATCTGCATTATTTCCAAGCTGCTGCAGCTCAGCCCACGCTGTTGCAGGACGAACCTTTTCCGAACTTTGGCGATGCCTTGGGGAAATGCTTCTCCTTAGCCGCCTCCTCACCACGTTATCTGCGTAAGCTCGGACTGCTCCGTGGTACACAGTGGTTGGGACTTCCTGCTCGTCTGAATCGCTTGTATCTACAGGGATTGAGAGTAATTTTCCTGCTGCCCGTTTTCTATGTGCTGGATCGCTATAGAGTGGAAGTGTTGAGTGGACACATTAAAGCGGATGACAATGACGCCTACTGGAGGCTTACGGAGATGAACACTGGAGCCACAGCGCCAACCAGGCGCAGCAATGAACAGTTCGATGTGCCAGCCAAGCTTCTAATGGAGGTAGATGACCAGTACACAAGGTGAACGTGTTTTTTATTGAGCCTAGCAATTTATTTCAGAGTCTTCCTTCCCCACAGCCAATTGTTAAGCTCTGTGCTGCAGTTTCAACTCTACAAGCACTTCTGCAGAAAGACGGGTCAGTACGTGGAAGGTTCAGTGAATAAGCCATTGGATCTCTGCGATTTAGCGGATCAGCGCGACTTGGGTCCAAATTTACTGCATGCCATGTCACTGGGCTCATCGTTGCACTACAAGGAGGTCTTGGAGCAGCTTATCGGCACAGGGGAAATTAGCATGGATGGACTCTTGACGTATTTTCAGCCGCTTCACGATTGGCTAATTCAACAAAATCGTCAAAATAATTTTGAAGTTGGCTGGATTTAGATTTTCGCACTACCTCCATCAAGTATGCTATATAAAGTCAATATCCAAGTTTCGCACAAAAGTATGCAATGCGATATCCATCAAATTTACTACCTCGGAAATCAGTTTTTCTCATCATTTCATTGTTGGTCATTGTGGACTCTAACTGTTAGGGATTTCAGAATTAACTACAAAAGCACAAGAAAAACCATGCTGTTTATACCCGCTACCCATAGGGTAGAAGGGTATTATAACTTAGTGCCAACAGAAAATGTATGTAACAGGCAGAAGGAGGCGTCTCCGACCCCATAAAGTATATATATTCTTAATCAGTGTCAACAGCCGAGACGATATAGCCATGTCCGTCTGTCAGTCTGTCCGTCTGTCCGTCTGTATGAACACCTAGATCTCAGAGACTATAAGAGCTAGAGCTACCAAATTTGGGGACAGTACTCTTATAAGTCCTACGCAGATCAAGTTTATTTCAAAAGTTGGATGCCACGCCCCTTTCCGCCCCCAATAGCCAATAAAAGCCGTAATAAAAGACCTAGAGCATTGAATTTTGGTATGCATAATTATAATTATATTCTCAATGATTTCTGTGAATTTGGTTGTGATCGAATGAAAAACAAGGAAGTTATTAAAGAATCAATTTTATATGCAAAATTCACTTTAGTTGACAGTGTGACCATGTCGGTATGCTATGGATTTTTATACCCGCTATTTTCAAATATATACAAAAAAAAAAACAGTTTCAGTATATTTGGTATATTTTTTGTTAAAATATCATTTAAGTTTTTATACCCGCTACCCATAGGGTAGAAGGGTATTATAACTTAGTGCCAACAGAAAATGTATGTAACAGGCAGAAGGAGGCATCTCCGACCACATAGACTATATATATTCTTGATCAGTGTCAACAGTCGAGACGATATAGCCATGTCCGTCTGTCCGTCTGTATGAACACCTAGATCTCAGAGACTATAAGAGCTAGAGCTACCAAATTTGGCAAAAAGGTTCCTTCATATCCTACGCAGGTCAAGTTTATTTCAAAAGTTGGATGCCACGCCCCTTTCCGCCCCCAAAAACTGTAAAAGCCGTAATAATAGACCTAGAGCATTGAATTTTGGTATGCATAATAACAATGATAGTCTGAATGACTCCTGTGAATTTGGTTGAGATCGAATAAAAAACGAGGAAGTTATTAAAGAATCCATTTTGTATGCAAAATTCACTTGCAGCTGCTCACGCTTTGTTTGTTTAGTTGACAGTGTGACCATGTCGGTGTTGTGGATTTTTTCCCGCTATTTTCAAATATATACACACAAAACACAAGTTTCAGTATATTTTTGGTATATTTGTTGTTAAAATATCATTAAAATTTGTTTTCTCTCGAAATGGGTTGCGGGTATCATACGGTCGAGCACTCTCGACTGTAGCTTTCTTACTTGTTTTTAATTTTTTAACTGATATATACATAAGCTTTAGACGATATGTATTACAAACAAGCCTATGTATGTCGGTAAATATATTTATGCCACATTTCGATATAAATAGATAAATAGATAAAGTACCTTTATAACTTCATATTTATGTATCTAACTATCTTATGAAATAAATAAGAAATATTAATTATTCAACATAATTCCTGACAATGAAATATTATTTTATTATGGCTTTCAAATACTTTCTTTCAAATAATTCGACACAATTCGCGGACCTTCGCAATTTTTGATATTAAGCCGTTAGGTATTTTCGCGATAAATTATTTAAAAGCGAACTCGTAATATTATATGACATACATGTATATTTTTTTTGGGCATACAAATGTCATACTCCTCATCATGTAAATGTATGTACATATTATATAATTTACATATAACATATATATTTATATTCAAATAAAAAATGGAAACACTTTTTTTTGTACTTTGTAGTCAACTTTGAAATTAGACAATTAGGTTGTGCAAAATGCACGTCGAAACTTTTGTATGAAAATAAACGAGAATATAGTACAACCGGAAAGAATCTAAAACAAAACTTAAAAATATATAAGCTGTAATTAAAATGCAATTCATTATGATTATTCTCGGAGGGGCTTTACTCGACAACTAATAGTTAGAACAAAGTAAATAGTTGAAGTAAATTACTATTAGCTGCCCCTTGCCAATTGGGTGTACAAGGTAGGGGCGTAACGGGTACTCAAATTATTCATTCATAGACATAGCTCAATTAGTTACAGACACCTTTTGGAAATTGATTTTCCCACGGTTTGCAATGGCTTCTGTCTCTGGAACTTATACTCGTATTTAGTATAGCACCATTCCTAGTACTTTGCTCTTGACCTTGACTTTCAGTTCCTAAACAAAAATAAAAGAAAATAAATAATGCGAATTGTAGAACTGTTGCAGCTATAAATACACTCATATTACTTCAACCACATCACAAAGCTAGCGCTTATTTATGAGCTAATTTTCAAGACAGAGCTCATTTCCGAGACAGAACCCTATCTCAATCCCGGACTAATTGCACGCTGAATCACATCTTTTGCAATACCCTAGACTCGTTCAAATGGAAATAATGCCTGACTGTTTTATATATGTCATATAGACATAGTAAAATTGTGGTTTCATGAATATTTTAAATTTATATACAAATAATCAATTAGGTTAATTAAAATAGTAGAACTTTAAACAGCTCGGCATCTTTCATCTACGAGTACAAACATATTTATTGAATTGTCAACCCAACTCGAGATATTTATTACATTTTATTTATGTAGACTCGTTAAAAGCTGTGTGCTGAGTATGTCGTAGTCAAGTAATCTCGATTTTAATTAAGCTAGGTAATTTCGCATGCCCGATGCGGCAATCAAGCTATCAATCAGCATGCCAAGTGCGAGCACTCACTGGCGAATCATGACTCCTCCAGTTAGCCCCTCAGAGACAGTTCTCTCTATCAATCCATTACACCATCTCACTCGCACTCTCCTTATCTTTCAACAGATCTTACCTGCATTCATCAATTACCCCGCTATAGCCCCATACACCTCAGCCGAGCATGAGTCAAAGCATTTTTCACATGCGGCTAGGTCAAGAGTGACTACAACAAACATTCCATGAGCCCCACCAGACATTACGGCAAGTGTGCGGGTGAAGAGGAGGTGCTGCGGGTGCTTTGCATCGCAGTGGAACGCATGCGCAGCAGCAACGATGCGGCCACTGACTGTGACGCCGACGCTGACTGCGACTGCGACTGCGCGACAGTGCTTAACGCTGGCGCATTTTGAAAATTAGTTTTGCAAGCTCATTGATGCATTATACGATATTGTGCGATATTATATATGGTCACAGTCACACACGAAGGTGATGAGAAATTGCTTCAATATCTTAACAACACGAATTAGTTGGATTCGCTTAGACATGGTGAATTATTGCTTGCCCGTAGTGCAATATTATTTAAGTGAATATTTTCGAATCGATCGTTTTCTTTATTACCTAATTGCTTTGAAATTTCTTAGACCTAAGATTTTCATTCCAAATAAATACATATATATTGTTTGTGGAGTTTGACTTTTCCAAAACAAATAATTTTCGTAAGCTTTTATATAAATGACAACATTTACAAATACAAAAATCAATCCCAAACCATTTCTTTAAAAATTACTGCTTTGGTGCTTATTTCTTCAAATGGACAGAGTTCTAGTTCAGTAGAAAGAACTATTGCTTGTTAAATTCAAGATTTCGTTTTAACAGTGCACTGTAAAGCACTCTGTCAGGTGTCAATCCATTACTCTCGACTGTGCTTTTTACATTGCCATTTATCCATTTATTAAGCTGAGTTCTAGGTCAGTGAAAGAACTGTTATTAACCTCGAGATTTTGCGTTAGCAATAAAAGGACTCGGCCATGACTCTCGAAACCTCTTTCCGCATTGCCACTCAGTTTAGATCTCTCGAAGCCGGCATTCATTCGCTGTTCATCTTTTCTATTATTCAAGAGTCACTCAGTTAAGAGTAGTTTACAGCAACTTTCTCACAGGCACTATTATTATGCGGTTGAAACCTTTTTTTTTTGACTGATTACTACTCGTATGTGTGTGAGTGTGAGTGCGAGTATTCGTTGTCGCATTCGTATACTCGTTGTTGTCTGTGGCGCCCTCACCCTCCCTTATGGTAATTGCAAGCATGCAAAACATTTACATGCACACACACTCACACATGAACACCATTGTTGTTCCCAAGCTTATGGTTGATTTCTCGCGTTGTTGTCGTTGACAGCGTGTCGCTAACGTCGACGTCTACGTAGTCGTCAGCAGAGGCAGCGTAACGAGTGCTAATTGCGATTATCTCATACAACATATAGAAGCATCGGGCATTACGTCGACTGCGACTGCGGCGGAGACTGCGACTGCGACTGCAAGTGCGACGTTGTTGAAATTTGAATTCATTTTTGAGTCAAAAAAAAAGTCACAAAGTAATTTCGAAAATAAAAATTCTTACACTCAAGTCAGTAGAGTTTTAGACGCGTTCCGTGACGTTACGTGGGTGTATGAGGGCTCCGAAAAGTCCCAAACGGTACTAAATAAGGTGGTGTCTCAGTGCTGGAAAGTGTTCCGAAGAGTAGCAAAAAATTACCAGATAAATGCTAATGAAATTCACTTTCATTTGAATCTGAATTTGAATCTGAGTCAAGTAAATGATCTTTTTAGAAAAGTTGATCGCAAGTGTTTGTTCTTCATCTGATCCGCACTTTCTGCTTGGCATTATATAATCGTGTTGCTGCAAGCTGTAATTAAATTTGTTAATTGCTTGTGAAAGATTTAATAAGCAGTGCGAGTCAACCTTGACAGTGCTAAGTATATACTATCTAGATCTCATTGTTGGATAAGCCAAACATGCGGCACGGTCTCATTATCATGTGCTCCACTATGTGGACTCTGGGTCTGGTCTGTGGCAATCCACAACTCCAGCTGCCTACGCCACAGCCCGAGATCTTCTACAATGGCTACACGCCCAATGTGGCAACCACGCCCGCTCAGCTGAGAGCCGATCGCGATCGCAGCCAACGCTATGGACCGCCCTATGCAGATGATGGGGGGGGAGGCGGCGGAATCGGAAGCAGTGGCAGCAGTAGTGATGATGGACTGGACGATTTTAGGGTGGGTTTTATATAGAAATGGAATATAACTACAGTGAAAAATATTTTCCTTAACGGATACCCCTTTGGGCTAAAGTTAAACCCTCTTCTTTCTAAATTTACGACGATATGACAAAATGTCATATATTAAAAATAATATTTGTGTATATTCGCTTTGTCCCACGACTTTTCACTGTATATGACTGACTGATCTGTTTCTCGTTTGCAGTACGGTCAGACCTATGACGAACGCATGCGATTGGGTTACGCCTATCCCACGCCCCGTCGGAACTTCACTGATCGCGCCAATGACTCACCCTTCAGTGGAGGGGATGCCAATCGATATGCGAATCACAATTATGGTCCAACATCGAGCACTGATCGCAATTACAACGATATCAACACTCTGAATAATAATAACTTTAGAACCGACAATAGGGTGAATGAGCAATACAACTACAACAACAATCCGAATGTCGAATTTGTAAATGTGAATCAACGCAATCGTTTCGAGAATCCCTATTTGCCCAATCAGGATAGATTCAACCTGAATCAGGGCTATGTGGATCGTCAGCGGTATCAACAGGATCGTCGCTATCAGCAGGAGTTGGAAAAGCTGCGTAATCTCCTGGTCGAAACGGATCAAAAAGGCTCCCAGGAGTGCACCGCCAATGTGGCGGCTCAATGGAATTTCGAGACAAATGTTAACGATTTTACACAGACGGAAGCGGTGAGTGGTTTACTTTAACAAAAGTCGGGCCAAATTCCCTTGAAATATTGTTATTGCAATCGTAATTGGAATTGAAATTGTGGTGAAGCGGCACGCGATCTTTTAAACATGACTGTGTGTGGAGTGTATTCTCATTAGCCTAAGATTAATTCGTGTGCAACTCGGCAATTTTCTTGACATCGCAAACAGACACAACGTGTAAGAGACATACAAACATACACACACACACACACATACACACACACACACACACACACACACACACACACACACAAACACACACACACACACACACACACACACACACACACACACACACTTACAGCACTCACACTCACACAACAAAATCGTTTGCTGAAGGTTGTTTGCCTGGCGAGATTCCCAGGCAGACATGCCAATGTCAAAGTACTCGTATTGTACTCTGAGACTTTTAGACTATCTTGCAGGGCAAAAGACGCCTGAAATACACTTTTAACCAAGGCTATAGCCGGTATTCCAAAGAATAAAATACGAAAAATCATGGCAAAGTTAGATGCAAAATGTATTCGAATTTTAAGGAATTTTTAAGAAGGTTTCAAAAGCGAACAAACAAATCATAGGATTGAAAGATACTTTAATTTGTTTGAAATGTAAAAGCTACAAAATGTTATTATTTTATTATGAATTAAATAATAAAAGTTACACTAAATCATATTTAAATGTGTCACTTTATTCTTGGTAAAACTATTCTAAAAAAATATTCTTGTTGTTAAAAGTAATATTTGTTTGCAGTACCCAGTAATTTCAGTGATAACGACCAATATATAAAAGAAGAGACAATATAATTCTCTTGACAATTCGAATAATAAAATATAATATTTAAGCTCAATGCTTAATGTTGGGGTTTCATCATTACCGATTATCCTTTTATCCACACTCAATAGCTGAAATAAACTTTCTAATCGATACTTTGCTTCAAATTCATTATAGCTGAATGCTCAACAACGATATGTGGAGTATCAGCGGATAACAGCTGAACAATCGAAGCATATAAACAAAGATCTTATATTCGATAGACGACTTTATCGACAGCTCATGTTGCAATCGGAAGTGGGACCCAATGCGTTGCCACTAGATGTTCTCGATAGAGTAAGTTTTGCAAATAATGTATGTAATAGTAATAGTTACAATATAATTCGTTTTTGTAGTACAATCGGCTGTTGAATGAAATGCTGTTTCTGTATAATGGAGCCAGTATTTGTGCCTATCAGCAACCATTTCAGTGCGATTTGCATTACATTCCCAACTTGAAGGATATTATGGCCAAGAGTCGAGACTGGGATGAGCTGCAGCACACCTGGGTGGAATATCACCGTAAGGCTGGGCGTGGCATGCGCGACAACTACGAACAGTTGGTCGATGTGATGCAAGAGGTGGCGTATGTAAATAGTGAGTAAAATTAAGTACTTCAGAAGCGCCTTGAAATAATGCGAATTGATTTCCAGATGTTACCAACGGAGGCGAGTACTGGTATTTGGCCTATGAATCGGGCAACTTTCGTCAGGATATGGATATTGTTTGGGAGCAGATTCGTCCCTTATATGAGTTACTCCATTCCTATGTGCGTCGCAAGCTGAGGGATTATTATGGTCCCGATCGCATCAATCGTATTGCGCCGATTCCCTCGCATATATTGGGCAATATGTACGGTCAGTCCTGGTCGAATGTATTGGATATAATAATACCTTATCCGGGTCGAAAGCTGATTGATGTAACGCCTCGCATGGTGGAGCAGGGCTACACACCGCTGTTAATGTTCCAGTTGGCCGAGGAGTTCTTTACATCTATCAATATGTCCGCGGTGGGTCCAGAATTCTATAGAAATTCAGTATTTGAGCAGCCACTCGATAGACGTGTGCTATGCGAGCCTTCTGCCTGGGACTTTTGCAACCGACACGATTTTCGAGTCAAGATCTGCACAGATATCAACCAGCGAAGTCTGATCAGCGTGCATCATGAGATGGCACATATTCAGTACTTCCTGCAGTATCGTCATCTGCCAAAGATTTTCCGTAATGGCGCCAATCCCGCTTTCCATCAGGCGGTAGGCGATGCGATTGGTCTCTCAGTGTCCACGCCAAAGCATTTGCAGACCTTGGGCTTGCTTCAACGTTCCCTAGATGAGTCCAGCTACGACATTAACTATTTATTCACCATGGCCATTGATAAGGCAAGTATAGGGAAAACACAATTAACAACTTAATTCTTATTAAATGCCTAATGTTTAGGTAGCATTTTTGCCCTTTGCCTTGACATTGGATAACTGGCGATATGACATTTTCAGCGGAAACGTGAACAAGAGAATTATGAACTGCCACTATTGGAACTTGCGGTAATAAAATTTAAACTAGCATTTAAATTTCAATGCTTACTGAAGCTCTTGGTATTTGCAGAGAGAGATATGCGGGCATAAAGCCACCTGTCCTACGTTCGGAACAGGACTTTGACTTGGGAGCGAAGTACCATATACCGGCAAATATACCCTATGTTAAGTGAGTACATTCAAAAATTAACATTGCATTTTAAAATTTTTTTGTAAATCTTTGAATAAATTATTAAATTTGAAATACGTTGCTGTTGAACATGATACTGAGAAACAGTTTTTAATAATGTTATCAACACTTCTAATTAAGAATGTAAACTGTGGGCAGTTTCAAATTCGTCTTTTAAATCAAATTCCTCGATTTACTAAGCTTAATGATGCTGATGTTGTAATCATAACCATGATCCTGTCGCAAAGTATTTTGAGAAAAGATTATAGAAAGAAAGAATTAAAGTGATGTGAATTTAACGTGAAATAAAAGCCACAGTCATTGCGATACTTTATCTATAGTTCAATTTCCCGTATGTAGTAGAAATTTTAAATAAATTGTGATTGTTTTCGCTAAAGGCGCATTACATCTAAAGGCGCATCGATTACATATTATATGTTATTACCGCATGAATCGTTGCTTACTTATCTAATTCGCCACATAACGCAAATGTAGCAATTAAAAAACAAACAAATAAAGCATGTTATTAATTTCGCTACTTTCGATTACAATTCAAGCACTCACACATAGGCACACCATACGTCATTCACCATGCACTCACAGCTAACATAACACACACTCATTTTTAGTATTTTCTATTAAATTGGCGTCGATTACGCGTCGTTATATTCGAATTGCTGAGACGCCAAGGCAATGTGGCCACAAAGTTGGCCCACTGACTGCATATAATGACCAATCCAGTCGGCAAGACAGACAAGACAGACGGTCAGACAGACAAACAGACGGACGGACGAATTCAAAAACACACACATGTATGGCTGAAAACGAAAGAAAATGAAATAGATAACTTACATGTTCAAGATATTTCCCGCATTCACTTTCCACATGGCTGGGACTGGTTCGACTCTCCACTCTGCACCACTCGGTTCAGCTCTGACATCATTTAAATAAGCCACAACAGAAACTGTTACGAAAAGGCATATATCGAATTGTCTCCCATGCAGGCTATCTGTCTGGCAAAACTGACCCATTAAAACAGAAAGATGCAAAGAGCAGTGCAAAGAGTTGGTTTCATTGTGCTCTTAGATATCTTATAAGTAACTCTTTAGATTGATAAATATTTGCGTTAAATTTAAAAATATTAAATATTTAGAAAGGAGCTCGTCTAGTTGGGATTGTATATAGAATTTCTTGTTAGAAATCGTTAACATTTTGAATTTGTTTTCTAAAAAATGTCTCTTTTGCATACCCCATACTCAATGGTTACAGGGTATGAAAACTCACATTTTTCCGGCGAATACAAATGCAAATCTATGTCACCACAAAGCGGTGCCGAGTGGAGCAATGGCACCACCGTTTTCTGGTGGTGTCAATGACTCGACTCGGCCATTAACGCTGACCATGCCGACCAGTTGGAACAATGTTTTCTATACTATGAGTATTGTATTTATTTTTTCTTATTTTGTTTTCATTCGTCGCTCGTTGCCTGCAGATTTTTACTTTGGGTATTGTTCACTTTGTTGGCCCGAAACGTCTATCGTCTGTTTAAAATGTAAGGCCGGGCTTTGAGTGTTATGACAACTGCACTGGGCCAAATTGCATAAGATTTTTGGCCAGTCTGATTGGAATTCATTGCGGTTCGCATTGGCATCGCTTTGTTTTGGGTTCTTCCAAGATGTATTGAACACTATATATAGGGAAAATCTAGATGAAGCCCAATTCGTTACCCCTTCTGCATAGCAGCTGCAAGCTTTTAATGAGTCAGACATTAAACCATTAGCCAGCCTTTTATGGCTGTCCATTCTTTCGCGGGGGGAATTACAACATTCGTTAGCCTATTGTTAGAGAGCGTGTTGATTATTTATTGCATAATCCATAAACTGTAAATGCTACAGTTACATAAACAAAAGCCAACTGAAATCAACTAACCACCAAGAGAGTTAGCCTAGATATGGTAATAAAGACCAGAGCCACAGTCGCAGTCGCAGTCGCAGCTACAGTTAAAGCGGAGCTCGAGTTAGACTGGGGAGTCGTATTGGTGTCCAAACTCTTAGCTCTCTGCACACTTTTCATTTCGTTTCACAACACGTTTTGCATGCGGCTCGTCTGAAATATCGGTTAGGAGCACATGTCCTACAAACCGACTAAGAAAAACGTGATAAATCTGTGCCCCACTTACTGCTCACACATACTGTATACTGCTCGTACCAAAATTGCAGCACCGCTTCAATGGAGCCGAAATGCAAATTGAAACCTAATCTTTATACTTCCCAGCCGAGCACACAGCGCAATAGGCAACTGAGCTAACTGCAACAAAGCTATTACTTGGTTATTAAATACTCTGGAGTTGCATAGATATTTTATAAATGTACATTGGAAGGAAGAGTAGGATTATCTTCTGAATACTATAAGTTTATACATTTCGTATCCGTTATTTACATTGATTTATGATAGGTAAGCAACTTAACTCAACTTTTTGGGTTTAAGATTATACTTGACTACAAATATAGTACTTCATATTTAGTACACATCAAATTAAGATTATTTTTAATTTTAACTAAATTCTATAATCTGATACGAAACCGAGGTCTTCGTGATTTTTTTACTTTCTTCGCATTTTAAAAGGAATTGTATGATGGGGAGCAAAATATAAAGGATTTATTTAACTTGACTTTTTTGTATTCCTCTAATGCCAAAATTACCGTGACTGCGCAATTTTATAATGCCCATTTTAATGCAGGTCTTGAGTGCAGGGTATAGTAATTGACAACCATACGAACCACACAAATCGGCGGTGCTAATAAAAAGTAATGCCAGACCGCAAAATAAACGCTAGGAAATGGACGCCAGTGCCGTCAGCGGGTTGTCGTTGCTGTTGTTGTTTTTCGTCTTCTTGCTGTCGTCGTTGTTGTTCTTGTTGTTGTTGTTGTTGTTCTTGTTGCTGTTGTGGCTGTCTCTTGTGTTGCAGTTGTTGTGTCATGGAAAGCGAAATGATAAAAACATAGTGTGGAAAATGTAATAAACATGTTGCCTGCCTCTTGCTCAGTGGGCGAGAGACATTTTGAATATGCAATTATGAATGCCAGGCAATGTTTACCTCATTTGAAAATTAGATAAGCCGTTTATGGGTAATGCCAAATGACTTGATTTCAGTTAGCATGACGTTGCATGTTTTTCTTGTGGATAAACACTGTCAAACTGAGAAAAGCACGATGAAAAGCAAAACCAAAACTTCAATGTAGTAAGTAAACTAAATATGACTACAATTAATTTCTCGATGCTTAGGTGAAAATATGATAGCATAAAACTAGATTGTTATCTATATTTTTATAAAAATATCCAAGATATATGACATGATATTAAATTGAAAGAAAAATTTGACAAGAAAATTTGTGGAATTTTGTTAACTAATGTAAATAAAATTGTAATAATTATCAATGGAAATTGATGTCTCCATTAAACCGTCCCCCCTATTAAAAAATAAATCAATCATCAAATTTTGTTGTTTTTTATCACTTGATTTTATTTGTTAATATTTATCAGCTTCATAATCTTCTTTGATTTTATTTTTTTGTTTTGTTGTTGCTTAGCATTGACAAATATACGATAAATAGAGTACTTTTATAACTTTGTTTCGGTTGCTTTTTACAATAAGCAACACTAGTTACAAACTAAATAGCAAACAATATTACAAATAATACAATACGTTCGTCAACGAGTACAAACTGACTTAAATAGGTTTGGCTAGGCCTTCCATCTTCTACCTTCATACTTAACGAGTAAACACTTAAACACTAACAGAAGTCTTATATCACACGCTATCCAGATCTTCCATGAGATCTGAATCTATTACAACCATTTCAATCAACTCAAATCATATCAAATCAAATCGAACCAAGTCGAACAGTCGAACCGGGTGCACAAGTCGGTGGACCAGAGCAGAAGGAGGAGGAGCCGCAGCTGGAGGACAAAACAGCAGCAGCAACCACGTCAATTGCACCCAGAGTCTAGGTCGAACAGCACAATATCCAAAATCGATCCTTTGCAGATTTCTCATGTGTATGTGTGTGTTACCTTTCACGTTGTTGTTGAAGATGTGTTGTTGGTCTAGGTCATGATGTTGGTTGTTTCTATATGTGGGCTGTGCGGCCCAAATGTGTTCTTGTATCTTGTTCATAAAGTTTAGTTAATCGTCATCCTTGTATCATTTCTCATGTATTCGTTTCGTTTCGATTCTGGTTTTGTTTTTATGGCTTAGTCTAAGTTAAGAGAGAGTTCGTTGAGTGTATAAAAACTAAGTTCGTCGTCACGTTAGTCGTTATTAAAATTGATATCTGAATCTCTATCGTTATCACGTTCTACACAGCAATGTGGAATTGGATTGGTAGGCATATGGTATGATATGGAAATGGTTAGCAATGTTTCTAAGTATGTTTGTGAGAGAAATTGAAATTTTGTTAGATTTCGATCCATTCATAACCGTTACGCTTACGTTTTTCAATGCTGCAAAGAGAAGTGAGAGAAAGAAGTTCATTTCATCAATTTAGTAACCGTGATATGAATGATGATCATGATAGTCATGCTCCACCTCATGCTCCTCTTCATGGTGCTCCTCAATGGGTGTCGCATATGAGTGCGATGAATGATGAATGGGCTCATGATGATGGATGGGTTCATGATGATGATGATGATGATGATGCTCTTCCTCCTCGATGTGCTTGTGCACAAACTCGGGCTCCTTGTAGGTCACATGCTTCTCGTGATACTCTGGGACGTGCTTTTCAATAGGAACATGAACTGGTTTTTCCACTGGAATTTTCACGGGGTACGGAACGTGTTTCTCAACCTTGACTGGTACTTCCTTGATCACGGGATAAGGTTGGGGAACGTGGATTTTCACTTCATAAGGCACTGGTTTGTCAACATGGACAGGCACTGGGCGATCATAAGGAACATGGACGGCATATGGAACCTTCTTGATTACTTCTACGGGCACTGGTTTATCAACGTAATGTGGCACTGGTTTGTCAACATTGTAGGGCACTGGCTTCTCGACTGGAACTTTCACAGCGTAGTGAACGATCTTCTCGACGGGGTAGGGCTTGTCGACATGCACTTTCTTTTCCACCTTGTAGTGGACAATCTTCTCAACTGGATAGGGAGCCGGGACATGAACCTTCACTGGGACATGAACCTTCTTTTCGACTGGATAGGGAGCGGGCACATGAACCTAAACGACTGGAGAGTTAGAACCATTTATTGAAGTTGAAAGATTGGGTGGTTTTACCTTGACGGGCACGGGACGATCGTAGTGCACATGGACTGGCACAGGAATCTTCTTCTCAACGGGGTATGGCGCTGGAACTTCATAAGGCACCTTCACGATCTCCTTAACCTCATAGGGAACATGCTTGATCACTGGATAGGGCTTGGGCACCTTTACTTTCACGGGCACATGGATGTGTTTCTCGACGGGGACATGGACAATCTTCTCCACTGGCACTGGGACTGGAACTTTCTTGATGATTGTCAGTGTCTTCTCCTCATGGATGGGGAAATGTGGTACATGGTGATGATGGTAATCCTCATAGTGGTGCAGTCCACGTTTTGATTTTGTGGTATCCTCACTAGCAGCTTCCTCAGCCTTCTTCTCTACAGGCTCAGCTTCCTTCTTCTCCACAGCGGCACTCTTCTCTTCCTCTGCCTGTGCATAGCTTGTAGCAAGCAACAGCACTAGAGCGAGCGTTGTCGCTGTACCCTGAAAAATTGATGATAATACATATTTTTGTTAACTCCTTTCTTTTGATGTATTCCTTAAAATCGTAAAAGATCGTAATCGTGAGAGTAAAACAGCCTTTTTTAGGATAACTTGTTTCCCTTTGGACAAACATAACACTTTTTTTTTAATACGATCAATTCAATCGAAAATATTGGATACTACAATGTCATTTTATATCAAATTCCTTGTTTTTCTTTTGAAAGTTTCACTTGGATTGTTGAATGTTCTTAGAAAGCACTTCACTTCACTAGGATCCCTAGTACGTACCATCAACTTCATATTGCTGGAGTAATATCCTTGGCAAAATAGGTAGTTGAGGAAATCGTCGATAATGTATTGTTGTTTTAAAGGGATTCGAACTGAACTCTCTACACGTTCCGTACCACTCTACACTGTTCGATGGTTAACGGTTTTATGATGCCAACTGCATTAGCTGCCCGAACTTTTATACTTTTAAGACCAGCGAATGAATGTACCAAGTGAAATAACAGCAAAAGTGACAGTAGCGAAAGCAATAACAACATTAGCTATCGTATAACAAGTCGATAGTGCTCGACTACCCTAACAAGTATTCGCACAAGCATTCACACTAGATACATATTTAAGCACGCGAGCGAACACGCTGCAAACAGTTCGAAATTCGAATTGTGAAGTTAATGCTGCTTCTTTGTCTTATTCCACTGCCTCCTCTACGTAGACGGCATACTTGAATAACAAACATCTGCATCTATAACGATCGTGATATAATTTTAATAAACTTACTTCACCTAATATTATATCTTGAATTAAGTCTTAGAATGGGTGACTATTAATCAGGTGACATTCAATTTCTTAGGTGCAACAACCAAAGAGGACCTCCACATTCTTGTACGCAATTTGGCAATCCCTCGTGAAAACATAAATAGCACAAACCTAAGCTAAATGCTTTGATCGATCATTTGCATCATTTTACATTCGACTCTTAATACTATGATCTCAAACGATTGTTGTTCTCTTTCTCATGGTATACCGGCAAAAAGTCTTTCGCTATAATTTTTCTATTTTATTTTATGCTCAACTTTCGTTAGCGAGCAATTATTTTGCATGGTTAAAGACAAAACTAATTTCGATGAGGCTGCAAATGTTAAATGAAAAGTTGTTTTCCCGGTTTTTTTTTGTTAGTTTAAATATTTCAGTAACGAGCTAAAAATTTATCAAAAACATTATTGATGGAACGCATTTCATAGTTGAAGAAAGGAATATCATATTCCGATTAAATATATCTGCAAAAAATCGTCAACAATGGCCGGAATAATGAAATGCTCCAGAAAATAAAAGTATAATGCTCATGAATTGACGAAGTAAGGCCAAAGCTATTTGAGTTATAGAAAAGAAGGAAAGGCATGGTAACAAAAGACGGATTTCAGTAAAGATAGAAACAAAGTGCGGAAAAGCAAAGCGGACCCTTTTAGTCCTCTCCCGAAATTATGAAGGAAATAAATTATAAGTGGGAAAAACGCCTACCGGGACCGAGTCAGAATTATTGGAAAAATGTGCCCGGAGTGACAAAACTAAAATAAATAATTAAGGATCCGCCGGCAGAATTATTGTTCGTCGTTCCAAAGGTCAAGCTCGTAACCCCAGATACACAATGAAGATCGTTAAGCATGATGTCGCTTGTATTTTAGATAATGAACTGGTTTATGTATTTGAACATTTTTAAAAATCAAATGGAACCATTTACCTTTGAAATGGACATTCCAGTAGGATAACTACCCAAAGCATACATTTCGCGTCGTGAAAAAATGGCTCAAGGACGAATCCATTAATGTTCTAAATTAATATAGTGCCAATAGAAAATGTATGTATTAGGCAGAAGGATTCCTTAAAGTATATAGATTCTAGATCAGCGTCAAAAGCCGAGACAGTATAGGCATTTCCATGTATGTCTATCCGTATGAACAGCTAGAGCTCAGAACCTTTAAGAGCAAGATCAACCAAATTTTGAAACACTTGTTATTGTTGCACGCTGATTGATATTTTTTAGATTTTTGAGACGCCCATTTCCGCCCCCGCAATTAGAGAAAAACTACTAAGGGCCCTAATTTTTAATTTTAGTATATCTTGATATGCACAATAATAACTAAATATGTTTAAAATATGTTTTTAAAATGTCATAGTAATGTTTGCATTCTCTTTAAAAAGGTTTCAGGTAACTCACAGTGGAGCACTCTCGACTGTAGCGTTCTAATTTGTTTTGCTCCATGATTTTAGAATTTCTAAAAAAAAAAAAATTTTTTAATTCTCGCAAAACAGAAAAATAGATAGACCAAAATTTGGTCAAATATACTAAACAATAATAAAGTAATAGTAAAATGATTTAAATTTTTGAATAGGTTAACAAAACATTTGCATGTTTCAACGATTTCGACAACTTGAATATTGATATATATTGATTCTCTAAATGGACCGTATTGTGGAGGAAATGAAAGTCTATAAAGGTAGAACTAATTAGCATATGAGTGCGAGCGAGAATGTGATTGTTAATTTTTCAATTATGTAGATGTTGTAGATTAGTGTAGATGTTGTCAGTGCCCGCACTTGAAAGTTTTTTTTTTTTCAAAAATAATAGTAAAACCAGAAAGCTACTGTCAAGAGTGCTCGACTGTATGATACCCGCTACCCATTTCGAGAGAAAACAAAAAGCTTAAATGATATTTTAACAAAAAATATACCACAGAATATACTGAATTTTTTTTTTGTACATACATATTTTTAAGAAATCCATTAAATACCGACATGGTCACACTGTCAACTTAACAAACAAAGCGCGAGGAGCTGCAAGTGAATTTTACATATAAAATTGATTCATTAATAACTTCCTTGTTTTTCATTCGATCTGAACCAAATTCATAGGAGACATTGGGACTATCACTATTATTATGTATACCGATTCAATGCTCTAGGTCTATTATTACGTCTTTTCCAGTTTTTGGAGGCGGAAAGGGGCGCGGCAAAAATTTAAAACAAACTTGATCTGCGTAAGAGCTACATACATGAATACTGTCACCAAATTTGATATCTCTAGGTCATTCACACACTTAAAACGTCCATATGCATTGGGCACAACAGTTTTGATAAATAATTTAACAAATAACTTTTGTTCTACATATTGTGGGCGAAGGGGGCGTGGCATCCAACTTTTGAAATAAACTTGATCTGCGTAAGGAATGCAGGAATATAATGTATATGTACCAAATTTGGTGTCTCTATGTCTTATAGTCCCTGAGATCGAGGTGTTCATACGGACACACAGACGGACAGACTGACAGACGGACATGGCTATATCGTCTCGGCTGTTGACACTGATCAAGAATATATATACTTTATGGGGTCGAAGATGCCTCCTTCTGCCTGTTACATACATTTACTGTTGGCACTAAGTTATAATACCCTTCTACCCTATGGGTAGCGGGTATAAAAATTTTCATTTTATGCGCGACCAGAAAAAGAATCGAAAGAAACGTAAAAAACTTATCGTATCTTAAAGAATTTTGATCTGCGTGCCACAAATTTTTACAAAAAATAAAAGCTTTAGTTTCTTTTCGTGTTGGAGATCTAGGAGTTCCAAGAAATTCAAATTATATAAACTCGATGCCTTTATAAATATTTATATAAACCACAAAATATATAGGACATATATTTGATATCAGATGTTTAGTAATCAATTTTTTAATTATTTTTTAAAAAGTGTTTGAGAGAGAAGGTTTGTTATTAGAAAGTGCAAGTTTACTCCAGGTATCATTTAGTTGGTTCCATAAAATAAATAAATCGAGGCAGTTTTATGTTTGATCACTTGTTTTTCAGTTTTTAATATTACAATAACATTCATCAGCTTCATTATGATTATCGATTTTCTTTTGAGGGTGTTTTGTATTTTTACAGAGACAAAAAATATTTGGTAAATTAAGTACTTTTTATAAATCCGTTTCAATTGCTTTTTACAATAAGCAACACTTTCGATATGGTTGAATTACAATCTAATTAGCAAACAATATTACAAATAATACAATACGTTCGTTAACGAGTACAAACTGACTTAAATAGTTTAGGCTAGGCTCGAATGCTTTGCCTTCCATCTTCTACCTTCATACTTAACGAGTAAACACTTAAACACTAACAGAAGTCTTATATCACACGCTATCCAGATCTTCCATGAGATCTGAATCTATTACAACCATTTCAACAAACTCAAATCATATCAAATCAAATCGAACCAAGTCGAACAGTCGAACCGGGTGCACAAGTCGGTGGACCAGAGCAGAAGGAGGAGGAGCCGCAGCTGGAGGACAAAACAGCAGCAGCAACCACGTCAATTGCACCCAGAGTCTAGGTCGAACAGCACAATATCCAAAATCGATCCTTTGCAGATTTCTCATGTGTATGTGTGTGTTACCTTTCACGTTGTTGTTGAAGATGTGTTGTTGGTCTAGGTCATGATGTTGGTTGTTTCTATATGTAGGCTGTGCGGCCCAAATGTGTTCTTGTATCTTGTTCATAAAGTTTAGTTAATCGTCATCCTTGTATCATTTCTCATGTATTCGTTTCGTTTCGATTCTGGTTTTGTTTTTATGGCTTAGTCTAAGTTAAGAGAGAGTTCGTTGAGTGTATAAAAACTAAGTTCGTCGTCACGTTAGTCGTTATTAAAATTGATATCTGAATCTCTATCGTTATCACGTTCTACATAGCAATGTGGAATTGGATTGGTAGGCATATGGTATGATATGGAAATGGTTAGCAATGTTTCTAAGTATGTTTGTGAGAGAAATTGAAATTTTGTTAGATTTCGATCCATTTATAACCGTTACGCTTACGTTTTTCAATGCTGCAAAGAGAAGTGAGAGAAAGAAGTTCATTTCACCAATTTAGTAACCGTGATATGAATGATAATCATGATAGTTAAAGTCATGCTCCACCTCATGCTCATGTTCATGATGTTCCTCAATGGGAGCCGAATATGAATGGGATGAGTGATGGATGGGCTCGTGATGATGATGATGCTCCTCCTCGATGTGCTTGTGCACAAACTCGGGCTCCTTGTAGGTCACATGCTTCTCGTGATATTCTGGGACGTGCTTCTCAATGTGGATATGGACGGGCTTCTCCACCGGAATTTTCACGGGGTACGGAACGTGTTTCTCAATTTTGACTGGCACTTCCTTGATCACGGGGTAAGGTTGGGGAACGTGGATTTTCACTTCATAAGGCACTGGTTTGTCAACATGGACAGGCACTGGACGATCATAGGGAACATGAACTGGGACTGGCACCTTCTTGATCACAGGCACAGGCACAGGCTTGTCAACGTAATGTGGCACTGGCTTATCGACATGGTAGGGCACTGGCTTCTCAACGGGCACCTTCACTGGGTAGTGAACAACCTTCTCAACGGGGTAGGGCTTGTCGACATGCACGTGCTTCTCAACATTGTAGTGGACAATCTTCTCAACTGGATAGGGAGCCGGGACATGAACCTTCACTGGGACATGAACCTTCTTTTCGACTGGATAGGGAGCGGGCACATGAACCTAAACGACTGGAGAGTTAGAACCATTTGTTGAAGTTGAAAGATTGGGTGGTTATACCTTGACGGGCACGGGACGATCGTAGTGCACATGGACTGGCACAGGAATCTTCTTCTCAACGGGGTATGGCGCTGGAACTTCATAAGGCACCTTCACGATCTCCTTAACCTCATAGGGAACATGCTTGATCACTGGATAGGGCTTGGGCACCTTTACTTTCACGGGCACATGGATGTGCTTCTCGACGGGGACATGGACAATCTTCTCAATGGGCACTGGGACTGGAATTTTCTTGATGACTGTCAGTGTCTTCTCCTCATGGATGGGGAAATGTGGTACATGGTGATGATGGTAATCCTCATAGTGATGCAGTCCACGTTTTGATTTTGTGGTATCCTCACTAGCAGCTTCCTCAGCCTTCTTCTCTACAGGCTCAGCTTCCTTCTTCTCCACAGCGGCACTCTTCTCTTCCTCTGCCTGTGCATAGCTTGTAGCAAGCAACAGCACTAGAGCGAGCGTTGTCGCTGTACGCTGAAAGGTGAACAAAAATGAATTCATTTTTTTCTATTAATAATTGTAATATGATAGTTCCTAGAGGTACATCATTTGGAGATCAGTTGTTATCATGTAGAAGAAACTTGAAGCTTGATTTTCAAATCTTTTTGTTTTTCTTAAGGTGTCGGATATTAAAAATATCTTTTAGACGCAGTAGAATCTTATTGTTGGGTTATCCATTCACTTTTCAACTTGAGAATTGGGCTAGTATTGTTCTTAATAGTTCTTAATGATCACTTCAAAGCACTACACTTCACTGGGATCCTGAATACATACCATCAACTTCATGTTGCTGGCGTAATATCCTCGGAGCTGCTGTTATTATTTGAGGGAATCCGTCGAAACACTGGTCCCGTCGATAATATGTTATTATTTTTTAAGGGAATCGAACTGAACTCCACGTTCCGTACCACTCTGCACTGTTTGATGGTTAACGGTTTAATGATGCCAACTGCAGCGCCTGGCCAAACTTTTATACTCTGAAGTCCAGTGGCTGAATGAATGAACCGACGAGCGATGGCAGAGCCGAGCTCCACAACAACAACGGCAACAACAAACGCAAAGAAAACAACAAAAGCTATAGTATAATAATAATCGCAATAGTCCCAAAGCACATGAGGCGAATGGTGAATGGTTCGTTGTCGCAGTCGCAGTCGCAGATGTTGTTGTTGGCGTTGTCGTTGTCGTCATTTGCGTCGTCGCGTCGCTTCGCGTTGGTTTTCGTTGGATGGTTACTTTGGTTACTTGGTTGGTTGGTTGGTTGGTTGGATCGCTCGCTTGTTGGCTGGCTGGGTGGTTGGATCGGTTGGTTGCTTGAATTTCGGAGGCGCGAACTCGACGCAGCCAAGTGGCAAGCGACGCCAAATGCAGCAATTGCAACAACCCAACGCTGGGCGACGAGTCGCGACGAGGGGCAAGACAGCTCTATGGATGCGTGCCATTTTGCTGTTTAATTCGACTACCGCCACTTGCCAGCTGCCGTTTCTTGTTGCAGTTATTTTTATTTTTCTGTGGTTTCTTGAGTCTTTTACGAGCATTGACTTATAGCCACAACAATCCCCAATAGCAATAAACCACATTTTTTTGTGGGTAATTTAATAATACCTAAATGTGTCAGATGCCATGCCATGAGGCTTCAACTTAAGTACTTTTTTGGTTTTTGGACAAATGTAAATTTTCGGCTAATTAGTTATACTAAATTTGATGGAAATCCAATACGGAATTTCTTCTGTTACGTTAACAACACTTACTGTTGGCTATACCTTTTATGTGGCCATTTCATTACTAATCTGCAATTAACATTAATCCATGGCAGTTTTTACTTTTATGAATGTATTTTTTCAATCTATGTACCAATCAGCACTTTTATTGAAGAATTGTTTATTTTGTATTGTGCAAATAAAAACAAGTAAGAAAGCTACAGTCGAGAGTGCTCGACCGTATGATACCCGCAACCCATTTCGAGAGAAAAAAAAATATTTTAATGATATTTTAACAACAAATATACCAAAAATATACTGAAACTTGTGTTTTGTTTGTATATATTTGAAAATAGCGGGAAAAATCCACAACACCGACATGGTCACACTGTCAACTAAACAAACAAAGCGCGAGCAGCTGCAAGTAAATTTTGCATATAAAATTGATTCTTTAATAACTTCCTCGTTTTTTATTCGATCTCAACCAAATTCACAGGAGTCATTCTGACTATCATTGTTATTATGCATACCAAAATTCAGTGCTCTAGGTCTATTATTACGGCTTTTACAGTTTTTGGGGGCGGAAAGGGGCGTGGCAAAAATCTAAAACAAACTTGATCTGCGTAAGACCTACACGAATACTGTCACCAAATTTGATATCTCTAGGTCATTCACACACTTAAAACGTCCATATGCACTGGGCACAACAATTTTGATAAATAATTTTACGAATAACTTTTGTTCTACTTATCCGATTTGTACCAAAATTACAGGGTATATTAAGAGTCAAGCGCAGATGGGTTACCAAATTACACATCATTACACAAAGAACTTTTGGAGTTATATGCGATTTACATAAAAAAAAACTTGACTTTTTCTAGATTAATGCTTATTGTGCGCGAAGAGGGCGTGGCATCCAACTTTTGAAATAAACTTGATCTGCGTAGGGTATGAAGGAACCTTTTTGCCAAATTTGGTGTCTCTATGTCTTATAGTATCTGAGATCCAGGTGTTCATACGGACAGACAGACGGACAGACGGACAGACGGACAGTCGGACAGACGGACAGACGGACATGGCTATATCGTCTCGGCTGTTGACGCTGATCAAGAATATATATACTTTATGGGGTCGGAGATGCCTCCTTCTGCCTGTTACATACATTTTCTGTTGGCACTAAGTCATAATACCCTTCTACCCTATGGGTAGCGGGTATAAATATATATAAAATCTAAAGCTATTGAAGACGATCATATATTTTATTACCATCATATTAGCTTCTTTACTATGCATTTTTAAAAAGGAAAGTGAATTAGAATTAAAATATATTTAAATATTGTTTTTAGAACCAAATAGGTTTTGACTGTTTGGAATTAAATTGAAAGAAAAATTGCAAATATTTTTAAAAACGTTTGCAATCTCGAAAACAAAATGCCAGCTTTTTAGGTTTCCGGATTCAAATTTCAGCATCGAACCGAAATGCATTTCTCTTTAGTACTATCAGTATTCACTGCACGACTGCAGCCAATCCTCTGCACTTTTGCCTGCAGTCAGCTGTCCTCTGTCATCTGTCATCTGACAAAAGGCCAATTCCAATTGCAGTCCTTTTACTTTTGCATTCACGTGCACATTCACTTGACCAGACCAGACCTGGGCAGGTAAGGCCAGGCCAGGCCAGACTCGACCAGGCCCAACTCCCTCTTACCAGTTGGCCGCAATCGCAATCGCAATACGAGACCCAGGAAAGCAAGTGGCCAAAACTGGGGAAAACGTTTGACAACTAAGTGAGTGTGTCACTCGGTCATTCGCTTTGTATTGTGTCATAAGGTGTGTGTGAGTGTGAGTGTGTGTGTTGTGGGCTTGTTGTGCGGTCAGTAACCATAACCTAAGACACTGGCAACAAGTTTGGGGCAGCGTCAACTCGTTTCAATTTCATATAGTGTGGGTCGTGTAATTGACGCCCCAGTTGCTGTCGAAGCAGACGAAGTATCGTAGAAGACGAATACGAATACGAATACTTTGGTTACCTTCCTCGTTATTATGTCAATGGGTCTGGTGGGTTTACTTATACTCATGCATTCATCTATTCACACTCACACTTGTATGTGTGAGACCCGTTGAGTCTGGGAGAGAGACTCTATGCGAGGTTGTTACGAGTTGTTGCTGTTGCCGCTGTTGCATGCAACTTTCGATTTAGTTTCATTCGCATTGCTTGCATGTCTTGACCACATTGTGTTCAATATAATGTATGGCAAAGAAAGAAAGAGAACGAGACCGAGACCGAGACCGAGGCAGAAAGAGATGGTGAGGAATGGTGAGCTATTGGAGGCTGCCACCGTTAGACGCTCCAGCTGATTATGTCATAAGTTTGCACGGGGGCGCCGCCGACTGTTTGTTTTGATAGACGGCTGACTTCGAGTGCTTATAAGCGCCATTGTCTTAACATTACAATTACACACTTCCTTGAATTATTTATAAAAGTGGTGCATTTAATGTATGCGCTCACACATACGCATACTTAATAATATGTTTTATATCTTTTGATTATCTTCTTTCAGCATTTGAAAGCATTGTCAGCCTGTTTTATCATCTTTTCTGCGGCCTGACCTTGTCTTATTTATGTATCGATAAACGTAGCTTTACATAAATTGTTTAATATTTTTAAATGTATTTTTTATTTTTGGTCAATTTCCAAGACTTGGGATGTCAACAAAAGTGTCAGAGATGAAGCAGCTGTCGATTAATCATCATTGGAGGCGTCTTCAATTCGCATTTGCATTTGCATTTGCATTTTCATTTGAAGACTTGCCGCTTTTTATTTCATTTTTTTGTTGTTGTTTCATTTTTGGTTAGTCGCTTTTGATTTGTGTAACAATTTATTGTGTGACGTGACTTGGACGTGATTCGACATGCGCATTCCATTCCATTTCGTTCCCATTGATGTCAGATGATCTCGCAAATGGGCCCGGCGAGGCCTTAAAGCCAGTCAAAAAACTGACAATTATGACATTTTATGTGCCACTTACAAAGCCCTCTGTTCAGCCAGGCTTGTAACTGTTTATATTTCGGTAGTTTCGGCTTTAACGTTTACGTTGATTTTCTTTTTATGTACATGCATACATACTTATATGAGAATGTCTGCAGATTTGCATGTATTGTAGAAATATGTTCCCTATTTTTTTTCGGGTTCAACTCTACAGGGTTCATTGCATATTGGGCCAAGGTCATTGCCTGTCGCTTGTCGCTCTTGTGGATTGTTGGCTGTTGCGGTTGTTAGCATGGCTAAGTGACTGCAAAATGCGGCCAGTAATTGTCTCTCTGCTTATTTACTTAGCTGCAGTTTGTGTGGTTTTTGGAAGGTTTCTACCCACGGAAAATTACAAAAAATAATCTTTATATTTACATATTCCGCAGTTATTTCATTTGAACCTTGTACGTTCAAATACGAAGGATCTAAGCAGCTTGTAGAAATGTGTGGAACAAGCTATTGTTATTCTATTCTCTACTGTGTACATATGTGCTTGCTTTATATTTTTGATATCAAAAGTAATAGTTTTACTTGCAATTGGCTATTGGCATTATTAATTTTATTGCAGTAATTGATAAAAATGTAATTGATATTCTGTTTTTTTCTCTGCATATTTCTTCATCCACTTGAAATTTCGTAGCAATATCAAGTCAAGTATTTTCGAAACCTCAACATAAAGTATTCGAGCCAATAAAGTGAGGTTTGCCCCTTAATTAATGGTTAATTGGAAAACTGACTGAACAATTGACTGAGCGAGCAAACAAGCTACAAATTGTTAACTGCAATCGTAATCGCAGCCCTTTCAATCAGCTGCCTTTTCATGACATTGAAGCATGTAAAAGTCAGTGATTTGATTTGTTTTGATTTGAAAGTGATAATCACGGCAATTGAATAGACAGACGGAGCGTCGGACAGACAGGCAGACAGACGTCTCGACGTCTCTAGTCTTAACACTTCTCAGCTGAGGTCTATCTGGTGGTTAACGAAAAGAGGTCAATGGCAAAAGCATTTGAACTCTTATGGTGCGTCTTGGTTTTATGACCCACTCGTTGCCATTGTACGATGATTGTTGTTAACTTGGCCAAATTGTCACGCGCCGTTGAATGCTGCGCCCAATTGATCAAACCAACTTTGGTGGTGGTTGATCAGCTGAGTGGCTGAGTGGACTAACAGAGCATGAAGTCCACTTAATCTGTGTGTTGTGGTTGTGATCTATTTACAGATCTCTTTAGGCTGGCCCAGCTGATAAATAAGGAAGTCGACCGTTGCTCGTTGGCTGTTTAACTGTTTACCAGTTTACCAGTTTGACTGTTCGCCGTTGGCCATTGGCCTAATCCCGCAGTCACAGCCAACTGCAAATCTATGCAAATTTTTCGCCCAAGCTCAAGCCAGAAAAACCAGTCAAAAAACTATTTATTATCATAATAATTCCGCCTCTGGATATCTGCAGCTGCGCCAGTCTCGCGCCAGTCTCGTAAGCCAGTCGTAAGTTGTAACTGCCGAGGGGTTGATTTTCCGGGTAGCGGGCAGAGCCAAGGGGGGTGCCGCTTGACCCATTGACTTACACATCATGTAATTTGCATCTAAAATTAGAAGAAACTTGGTATACTATATTTAGCAACTTCTGGGTGATTTGTTGTTTGGCCATTCACCTCATTTGCTGGCAAATCATATTTATAATTTACTTGTACCAAGTTTCGTTACAGTTTTTCATGCGATTTTCCCTTACTTGACTCATAATTACAACAATACCAAGACAGTTGGCAATCAAATGCCAACCGAATTTTGTTGTTACTGTTGTGCTGTTGGTGTTTTTTTGTGTAAATTGCGTAAATTGAATAAACATTATGCTATGAAGTCGACTCTCGTTGTACATTTTGTAAACTATTTGGTAGTCTTTGTTTTCGGCATTGTTTCTTTATTTTGGTTGCCGTTTTTGGCCGCACTGAGGCGTAGAAGCCGTTTGTGGTACGAGAAACTTGCAGCGAGAGGTGTCCAAAGAGTAATTTATTTTTGGAATTAAGAAGCTATCTTGTTAAATTTAGTAGATCTTACTGGGAATGCTCAATATGTTTCCAAGAGAAGATTTTATGAAATGGCATATTACTACTACAATTTATTACAAAAATTGTTTGAACTACTGGCATACACAAATTTGACAATTTCTTAAAAAGTTGTTCAGTTATAGCTTGAACGAACGTCCCTCTTTAGGGGTAAAAATATAGAGCGAGCTGTAATTAGGCAGCACTAAAATGCTTGTAAATTAACAAAAGCACAAAAAAAACATAAAATAATGAAGTTATTGCTTAAGTCACATAAAAATAAAAGCTTTTAGGTTAAAAAAGATTTGCGAATTTTTTTATTTGTAGGAAATTGACGAAAATTTCAAAATACAGCAGAATGTGTGTTAATCGCTTAATAAGCGTTGATTAATATACGACCCAAAAATTTCGATTAGATTTCTGTTTCCCAAAAGTCAACATTGAAATTATATTGTCAAAGTGATTACCACTTCCTCTTTACGACTCGTGAATCTAGTGCAACATGTAAAGCAAACGAGCATTAAGAAAGAAATGAATACATTAAAAATGCGTTTAAACTGGGCTCAACTTACGAGTTTGTTATAATAAATGATAGGAAATCAGGCTTGCAAAGAAAGCTAAAGACTATAATTAATTAAAAGTATGCAAGTGCATAAGAAACTTTAAAAGGAAATTTAATGGCGAAGCTAGTGCTCATGCTTTTTATTATACATAGTTATTTATTATATAACATTTATTCTTTATAGCTAGTATAATTACATGATCATTATCAAATTATTATCAAGGGTTAAAAAAATATATATATAAATATAATATATATATAAATAAATCAATCGCAGTCAATTTATATTTCACTTCTTTAAATTAATAAAGATAATATTCCAACGTTATTTTTTATTCTGTGTCTTTTTGGAAAAAGTTCAAATTATTGCCATTGTACTTTAATGGTTAAGAAAACTACTTCATGATAAATGCTGATAAATTAGCCGCATACTTCACAACGCTCTGTGTCCCAGGCCTCACTCTCTGCTGCTTTGTCGGATTGGCAACTATTGCAACATATTTGGCAAATTTCTTTGCAACCGAAAAGTTGCTGCAAAAGAAATTGCAAGTCAATTACCGCTAGACGGTCTGCTTGGCGCCATGACGCAACCGCCATATGTGGCAGTAGCGTCAGCGCCTACGTCGGCGTAAGAGCTGGCGTCGACGTTGGCGTCAGCGTTTGCATCGACGCGACGCGTCGATGTCTGTCTCAACGTCGTCGTCGACGTCATCGCACAGCCGCTAATTGATTGCGTCTGTGCAACACAGTTGTTGCATTCACTTTGGCTTAGCTTTGACTCTTGTTTGGATTTTTCTTTAATTTCTTATTTTTGGGTCATGCCATTCTCCGCGTGCCGCTTGCCACACACACACACACACGCAAACAAAAAAACGGACATTGCGTGAATTGGCTGCAAGTAAAGTACAAGATCAATGCTGTGTCTGTTGGTCAGCTCAACAGGTTCTGGCGATAGCCAGAAACGAAAAACTTAGGCAACGAACTTGAAATACTTATTGCGATTCGTTTATGTATCTTGTTTTTTGCGTTGTATCCATTTGTCATTACAATTAATGATGCTGCATTTGGGTGTTGATCTCATTTGCATTTACTTTCAATGCTTTTCGCTTGCATTAAATCTTGCATAATCTTAAAAGTTTCGCATGTTTCGGTTAGCTTTTAGCTTTATTATGAGAGGTTATGTGTGGATAAGAAGTCATTCCAGTTTTTGCAAGTAATGATTGGGTCTGCATTTTCAGTAATTGTTTAATATTGGCCGCTCAAAACTGATGGATGTGTTTGGTTTTTTTGTTTTAAATTGAATTTAAATTTTAATTCTAGTCATTTCTTTAACTATATAAACAAATAAGGTGTTGGGATTGGTATTATTTTTCGCTGCAATTAATATTCAGATTTACTCAAATACTCATATGATATTGTATATGTATGTACATAGAACGGATTATTGAATAATTGTGATTAAGTTAATGCCCATAATCATGCTGTTCTGAATGAAATCTCAGGGAAGTTATCGGTGTCTAGCGGAGTTGTTTCTGACGCAATGTCTTTTTTAACTTCATCTATAGGCACACAGATCGGTCTGTAGTCATTGGGTGAAAATTCCAAATTGGTTGTCGTGTATCCCGGCAGGCATTTGCACACATCAGGAGCAACACACTCGGCAAATGTGAAGCAGCTCTCCCGACAATGTGGAGCACAGTAGAAGTCTTTCCCATCGGTTGTGGGAAGTTTGATATATCCACTGTCACACTCCCATTCCTCGGGTCGTACACAAATACTATTGTCGGGAATATCCTGCACGCAAATTGGTTGGCACGAAACTTCACTCTCAAAGATGGTACTATTGAAATAGCCAACATTACACTGGCACTCTTCAGGCCTGATGCATCTACTTTGTGGTGGACAACCAGCTGTGCAAATTGGCTCACAATTTCCAAACTTGGCTTTTTGATAGCCATCCGAGCACTGGATTTCATTGCACAATGGCTGACAAACGGCACCCTTCGCAATTTGCTCATAGCCCTTACAGCAGCTGAGCTGTACTTCCACTTTGCTTCGGATCTAATGAAAATAGAATAATGAATGTCGAAGAAAGTTGTAAAGCCGTGAATTAGTTACCAGACTCCTTGCTTCCCTCTGAGTTGTCAATAACGAGTTCAAGTTGCTCTGATCCACATAGATCACTGTCCTCGTCGTTCTGCACAGATGCGGATCGTCTGGTTGAAAGTCCGCTGTATCCTTGATGCAACTCCCGTTCGTTGACACTTGAAAGTTGATCTCGCACTCACATAATCCCGTTTCCCCGCAAAAACTATGTTCTCCACAGTTGGCGGGACAGACAGGTTGGCACAGTGGTTTGCCGTCTCGTTTTTCAAAGCCCTCGCAGCAATATTTCTGAATTTCTGTTCTCGTGCTTGACTGTAAATGTTGTAACAAATTACGAGTTAGTCAAACTGATCTTTGAATTTCATTGAACTCACAAATAAGTCACTAGGAAATTCAATTTTTAGTTCCTCAAATAGCTCTTTTAGTTGAAGCCAAGACTCTGGAACAGTTGAATGGGTTTCAACTTCAATCGTTTTCGTACAAAGGTTTGGATCCTCCAGCTCCAACTCATTTTGCTTAGATAGTTCCTCACTGGTCAAGCAGTCTCCATCTACCAACTGGAATCCTTCGTTGCAGTCACAATATTTTCCATCCCCACAGTGGCTGGATGTGCTGCACGTCGTCGCACAGAGTCGGCGACAATTGCCGTTTAATTTCTCATATCCCATTACGCACTCACAAACATTCGGTTTTGAGCAAAAACTGTTTTTGCCGCATTTCTGAGAACACACGGGTTGGCATAGTTCATCCTCACTTTGTCTGTGGTAGCCGTGGCAGCAGGCTGATTCCGTTTTAGAGTCGTACTATTGATAAGAAACGGCGGTGACTAAGTCTCATATATAATAACTACATTTTGAGTTCTAACCAATAATACACTGGGTAGCGTTAGATTAAGCTCCGTGAATGACTTCTTGAGTAGTTCAAGACCCAGGTTGTCCGTGGTCTCCATGTTCACTTCCACATCCTTGGTGCACAAATTTGGATCATTTTGGGATAAACAAGGAGCAGTTCCATCACCTCCGTTGAATTCGTCGGAGTTCTTAACATTGTCGGGATTTATTGTTGGACTCGGAAAAGCTAAGCATCCGACCATAAGTAGGAGACACCCACAATATATCTGACACTGCGTCCGCCACATACCGAAGATCTACTATATTTTACTAAAATTAAACAACCGGATTGTAACGCATTTAGAATGAAATTAATCGCTTGTGCGCGAAACAGGGTTCGCTTTATAGTTTGCATTTATAGTATGTACAGAGCTCAATGCTTATCATGAAAAAAACCCACAAGTACATATATTAAAATGTATTTATATATACTTTTAAAGATATATATATATATTTAAATACATACAGTCATTCTTATCGCAAATTCATGTAGAAATTGAAACAATTTTGCCAAACCATTTAAAAAAAATAGGCATTATATTATCAATTACTTGGAACTCATGTATTTCTGATTAAAAATAGCTCTTAGTTCGATTGAAACGGTGCAATAATTGAATAGCACAACTTTCATTCACGTTTTTCTCGTGCTACTAATGGCATAGTATTACAATTCACTGTTAATTGTGGTACCTGCTAACCCCTTATACATAAATACATACATATATTCTAGAACAGCCGATACGCAATAGCCATGTCTGTCTGTCGATATGAATGGGACGAAGGATCTTTTGATTTCATACAAACGCAAAGGCAGCTCAAAGGGGAGGGGGTAGAGGATGTCAATGTCAATTTTAAACGCCAACTCGTTTTAAAGTATTTTAATTGTGTAATATACGAATTCTCAGCTTTTTTTTTGAGTTTGTCGATTCGATCTACCGGAAAAAAAAAATGTTAATAGCATAAACCAACAAGTAAAAGAAAGACACATAGGTATCATATATGTACATATGAGACGGCCGTGGTGAGTTTTCCAACTTGAAGAAAAATTATTATACCCAATATCATAGAATAGACGTATTTGAACGAAATATAAAAAAATAAAATAATTGATTGTTTAAATATTGTCTAACAAATAGCTGTTCCGTTTTTCCAAGTAGGGTTTTACTATATTCCCCATGATTCAAATAATTTAATTCATGAAGTTCATTCTACATAAGCAGACTATTTTAGGTATCAGGTGTCCGTTCGCTTAACACTTGAATTTGAATAATTTAATGATTTAAATGACGTATAAAATAGTAAGACCCTTAAAATAAAACTTACGCCGAATAAAGTATAATCGAGTTTTGGCATTTTTTACGTTAGCATTAACGAGGTCCCAAATAAATATTGTATTTGAGATCTTAATCTGCTCGGTTTTGCACATAGAAAAAAGTAAAGATGCTTAATAGCAAACTTAATAATAGTATAAAAAATTTAGTTATTCCTTATTCGCCAGTAAAATCATGGTATATTTTCAGATAATTTTAAATTAGTTTTGATATTTCATTTGGTATATTTATTTCGGTATATGCTTCAACAGTTATGCCGTGGTCACACTGTCGTACGATTGAGTGATTGAGTTAGCTAATGGGCACAGGGTGTCTACAATGTGTTTCAGGGTGTCGCCCCTAGCGTGTTTATCTGTATTTATTAATAATTTATTTGTAATAATCTGTTATTTGAAAGATCCTCCGATCAGTGCTCGAAAATCCAATTAACCGTAAACTTTAAAAATTATAAATTAATTATTAATTTTTCCATTTAATACAAACTAAATATTATTAATTTTGTGAATTCTCAGAGAAACACAAAGAGCAACGAAAAACGAGAAGTAATGTATGTTAAGTTGAATACTTTTTGACGCCATTGGATCGAAAATAGATTCAAATGAGTCCAGATCTTCTTCGAGAACTTCTTCACTGTTCAGATACTGCACTGGTTCGCAGCCCTCGCCCTCCTTAGCTGATTTCACATAACCTTCACAGCATTCCTCTTGTGGCTCCAATTTAGTTTTGGTCTGCAGGCATTTGTTCCAACAAATTTTTAAATTCTTTCCGATTTTTAGCATTAGTTTTCTATATCTTACAGCAGAATTCAATTCTTTAACTTCTTCGACATCTTTGATGCACATGTTAGGATCTTTGGCGCTAACTATATAATTCGCCAATAGAGTTAGTGAAACGAAAATCAAGACCTTTGACATTTTCATAGCTAAATTATTCATGATGTTTACAATAATACGCTCACAATGCAACTAAATCGCTGAATTGACATAACAAAGCAGCGGGGCTCAGTTGGCTTCTCGAATGTACTATATAAGATATCTTTTAGATATACATATGTGTAATTATGAGGCATACTCTTGCTATCAACAATGTACGCTGATTCATTTATGAATTGATTTCCTCATAAACACCACCTAACCTTAAAGCCTGTATTCTACTTGATATAAAGTTTTCCATAACTACAGAGTCAATTCTATAAAGATCTTTGCTAATATAAATATATTTTTTCAATTTAACAAAAATTTTTTACTTCTATAACTCAGCAAATAGAGCTGTTCGAGCATCAAGTTCATTCCCAGCTTCTTGACTTTCCACACTTATCCGCAATCTTTTTTGTTTCACAAAATACCAAGACAACGATGTTAGTACTACTAAAATAATTAAAACGAAAAGAGCACCACATATTAAAATCCATTGATCGAATCCTGTTCGCTCTCTGATGATACTCTGAGACATATTTATAATAAGAGTTGTTCCATCCTGATCGTAGGAAGCGTCTGTTGTGGTCGTTGAAATCGGCTGGCAGGTTACTCCGACAGGATTTGTGTTTTCATATCCCGGACAGCAGACTTTATGGACCTTTAGTCTTGTTCTCAACTATATGCACACGACATGTTTATATTATTTCAAAGCGATTTTATCTCTTTCGTCATTCTTACTTACCACATTTTGCATTACACCTTGAATGCCAAGTTTCTTAAAGCTTCCTGCAAAGGATCCATAGGCCTCCACAGGCGTCCGTTCTGTTGCAGTGTACTGAACCGTAATGCTTTCCTCGCATAAATATGGATCTTCAGTTTGAAGTAGTGCATAAGGCAGAAGACTAAAAGATATCACAATGAGGAATTGAAACATTTTCGGGTTTACCAATGCTAAATTCACGTTCCTCGCTTGGGTATACTTCAAACTGAACTGAATTGAATTTCATAATTTGATATTTCATAGCGTATGCCCACTGATACTCTTGTGAGTTTTACTCATACGATAAGTTGTGCTAAGTTCTACAGATGAGTGAAAAGTGTTTATAAAAAAAACGTTTATACAGTGAAAACTTCCTTGGCGGACACCTTCATTAACAGGACACATATTTATAAAAAAAATACTTTTTGATTTTATCCGAACTCGTATTTCGCTGATGCGTTCGGTGAAATGCTAATTTGACGTTAAGGCATTTTTTCAGATGAATTCCAACACATAGGAAAATATCACATATCGACAACAACATGCAGATATATTGGCTACACAACAGAACACAATTTTGTGCCTTTTTGGTAAACATTAATTTTTAATGCTTTATTAAATATATAACCAAAATTTTCATTAGATTTGAAATAATTTGAGTTGCAATCTCTTTATTAAATATGGAGGCGAAATTTGAGAAAAAAAATTTCTTTAAAATTTCTTCCGTTGGCCGAAAAAAATTGGACCGACGGTAGATGTCCGTTCAAGAGAGTTTTCACTGTGTTCACAGAACACGTAGTACTTAAAGTGGCATACTGTTAGGCTTACAAAATTAGTACTAATATATTTTTACTTTCCGGTATTCCAAATGTATTGCATACTTTTATTGATACTATATATGATATAAACAAATTGACAAAATAGCTTTTGAACATTTTTAGGCTACCTATACAGAGCTTTATGGGCGCTTTAATCAGAGTTGGTAAAAGCTTGCTGTAGTTAGTGCTTTCAACTTTAAAGCGTAACTCTCAGATACCCGATGGTCTAAGATGAAAGTCTCACTAAGTACAAAAATATGTCATAATGTAAAGTCTAAACGACCCATACTTAAAAGCATATATGCTATACGAGTATACCTGTATGTTGAAATACCATAGCCGGTCACATTGTCACCTAAACCATCCAAGCCGCAGCTGCATCTGATTTTAACCACATAAAATGATTTCTTAACTAACTTTATGTTTTACATACGGTCGCAACGTAATGTTAAGGATTGATTATAATGTGTTCCAAAATTTAGAGTTATTCGTTATTATTCTTTTTTTATTTATGGGGAGGATATGGGCGTGGCCAAATTAAAAACTTGACCTGCGTCGGATTTACGGCAGTACTGTCATCAGTATCTAATCTCTAGATGTTCATAGAGATAGTCAGGTAGTCGGAGATCAGCGTTTCGGCTGATCAATAATAGATACAGATACGCCTCTTTCCGCCTGTTTCTTGCATTTTTTGCAGGCACAAGGTACAATGTCCTTCTACCATTTACAAATGGGAAAATATTAAAAAAGTGAATAAATTGGAATGTAACTACTATTCTTTTAATTACAACGCAGGGCATTTATTTTTATACCCGCTACCCATAGGTAGAAGGGTATTATAACTTAGTGCCAACAGAAAATGTATGTAACAGGCAGAAGGACTATATATATTCTTAATCAGTGTCAACAGCCGAGACGAAATAGCCATGTCCGTCTGTCCGTCTGTATGAACACCTAGATCTCAGAGACTATAAGAGCTAGAGCTACCAAATTTGGGGACAGTACTCCTATAGGTCCTACGCAGATCAAGTTTATTTCAAAAGTTGAATGCCACGCCCCTTTCCGCCCCCAAAAGTCTGTAAAAGCCGTAATAATAGACCTAGAGCATTGAAATTTGGTATGCATAATAATAATTATATTCTTAATGATTCCAGTGATTTTTTGGTTGAATTTGGTTGAAATCGAATGAAAAACAAGGAAGTTATTAAAGAATGAATTTTATATGCAAAATTCACTTGCAACTGCCCGCGCTTTGTTTGTTTAGTTGACAGTGTGACCATAACGGTGTTGTGGATTTTTATTCGCTATTTCAAATATATACAAAAAAACAAGCTTTAGTATATTTGGTATATTTGTTGTTAAAATATCATTTAAGTTTTTTGTTTTCTGTCGAAATGGGTTGCGGGTATCATACGGTCGAGCACTCTCGAATGTAGCTTTCTTACTTGTTTTATTATAACTTTGAATCAGTTTGGTCGTTTTGCATCAAATTTTATATACAACAATATAGTAATTTTCAGGCAATTGTTGTTGTGGTTTATCTTTTATTGTTTCCCAATTTTGTCGCAGGAGCGTAACATAGCGTCAATTTGTATATGCACATACATATGTCTGTTTACTTAGGTAAAGTAATTTCCGTTTCAATGCAAGAATGCAACTTTGCCACGATTTAAGGAGAAAACAATAATGTTTCATTAATTTTCTTTTTATTTACATTATTAAATATGTACAAAAATTTCATAGAATAGAAATTGACATGAAAAAGTCGAAGGAGCAACTATTTTTTTGTTTTTCTGTCTAGAAAGTACTGTACATAAGAGGGCGAGTGATATAATACACATAAGCAGGACAAACGAATGCGATTTTTGGGATTGTTGGCAAGTTTCCAGAGGGTTCCGTCCAGGGAATCCCTTGTCGGAATATCGCATTAAATAAGATGTTGCTCGAATGTTGCTTCCTCCTAGAATTTCGGTTGGTATCACAAACTAAAAACTAAATTGTAAGTCGTACATTGAGGGTGCGGTTTCGGGTTAGGGTTGTGTGTCCAGTTTGGCTTTGTTTTTTGAAGTGGATAATTTCGAGAGGATGTTGATGTGCTCGCCTTCACCCGATTTCATTGTAGATGGCCCTCGATTGCGTTAAATTGATCTACTTTTTGTGGAGGTAGCCGCCGTGGCTGGAGACGCCGTACGAGGAAATGCCGTGTCCAGAGATGCCATGGCCAGAGATGCCGTGACCAGTGCTGCCGTATGAGATACCGGGGCCAGAGATGCCATGACCAGAGATACCATGACCAGAGTAACCATGACCAGAGTAACCATGACCGGCAGAGATGCCGTGGCTGTAGACAGCTGGGGCGGCAACGGTGTGGGTGATGGCAACAGCGGGCTTCACGTGGCTCTCAACGTGCACGGGAACGGGCACTTTCACCTCATAGGGGACTGGGCGATCCACATGGATGGGGACCTTCTGGATCACGCGCTTCTCGACGGTGTAGGGCACTGGCTTCTCAACGGGCACGGGGTATGGCTTGGGCACATGGACGGTGTATGGGCGATCGACGGGGATCTTGACTGGGACCTTGACGACCTTCTCGACTGGGTAGGGCTGGGGCACTTCGACGGGCACCTTGACGATCTCCTTCACGTGGTAGTGGACGATCTTCTCGACTGGGTAGGGCTGTGGCACTGGCACCTTGACTGGATAGGTGACGGTCTTCTCGACGGGGTAGGGCACATGACGCTCCACCTGGTAGGGCACCTGGACGGTCTTGATCACGGTGTTGGTGTGCACCTGAGTGGGCAGATGGGCGACAGCGGGTGCTGCGACAGCAACTGGGGCAGCGATGGCAGCGTGTCCAGTGCTCAGAATGGCACCACCACCGATCGATGATGGGCCATAGCCGTATCCCAAATGGCCAATGCCGCGCTTCTCCTGCTTCTTCTCGGCTGTCGCGCTGCTCTCAGCGGCGGCCACCTCAACCTTTGCCTCCTCGCTGGCAGTGGCAGCCAACACGAACACAGCCAATAGGCCAAAAATAAGCTGCAATGCAAAATGTTACCAAAGTGGGTTAGCCAGCCGTATTAGTCGGTTATATAACACCGGCAGCACTTCCGTCTGCTGTGTCCATAATTACGAATATGACAATTATGCAATGTTGAAAGTGAACTGGCATGCTATGCAAAGCCAAGACAAGACCAGCCATGCCAGCCAAATCAAGTCAAGCCAAGCCAAGCAATCGCTCGGCAATGCGCCAAGTTCAATTTGACGGCTAATCGTGTGCAACGGGCCGCATACGTGATGTACAAGAACTCGAATTGTGTACCAGGCTGCGTATGCGCAATTCAATTTTCTCACAATTCGTTTCAAATTTGTATAGGAAGAGTGTTTAAATAAAGTTAAACTCTCCAAACTAATTTAATATAAAATATAATTTATATGACTGCTAAAATTGCCTAATAAGTAAATTCGTTTCAGTTTTCTGTTTCTACAATTAAAAAAATGGTTGAAAGTTGAGAACTTTTAGAGAAATATGGGTTTTGAAATTGTGTAGCTTGCACGTTTATAATTTTATTTAACATTTCTATAGAAAGAAATGGGTTCCAGTCTAGAACTTGTGGCAACACATTTAATTTACTAGTTATCACAAAATTATAGTTCATTCATTTGACAGCACTAAAATCTCCGTTACATTATTAAAAAAGGTTTATTGTTTTTTATGCAAGCACTTTCAGAACTTTAAGCAGTTTCCATCGGTGTAGATTATTATATTATGAATTTATATTTAGTACGCTTAATCACAACATACCATGGATTTCATTTTGCACTTTTTTATAACTCCTAGACAGGCGCACTCAACTCAATTTGGCCGGGGTGTGTATGTTTCAACCAACCCACAACTGTTAACTGAATAATTTTGCACAGACATTGCAAGCTTTTATATGCCGATGCCGACAGCTTTGATGCTGCTTTGCCGATTTCTGCAATGGCCGTCGACGTCGATGTCGAGATCTTTCACGCAGCCGCATTAGTCCATAAGCCAGACCAAAAGCTCTCTCTCTCTCTCTTTCCTTCTCCCTCTCTTTCTCTCTTCTGCAAACCAGGCACGCTCTCGCTCTTCAAGCGTGCTCGCTCTCTTTGGCAAAA
Source organism: Drosophila immigrans (assembly GCA_963583835.1). NCBI lineage: Eukaryota > Metazoa > Arthropoda > Insecta > Diptera > Drosophilidae > Drosophila > Drosophila immigrans. Next base: position 18,349,827 of record OY757143.1, on the reverse strand, counting down.
GGAAATGCTGAGCAGGCAACTGAGCTTTCAGCGTCTACGTGAGTCGATCGTACAGTTCACACAGACACTGTATGTGTATACGAGCAATGCGTGTGAGCTGTTTGCCATATACATACATGTGAGGGCACGAGTGTGTGCGTGTGCATTCGTATCTGTTGGCCGGCCTGCTAGGTTTTAATGGTACCAAGTACTTAGTAGTCAACTGGGGGCATGCGATACAAAAAAGCCTCAGCGATTTAAGAAACAAAATAAATTGTAATATATTTGATAATTTACAAAATCAGTTTTAATAAAAATCCAAGTAAATAGATTTATTATTTTTAATTACAATTATGTAAAAGTTTAGAGTTGTTAGTGTCAAACACTGAATGTGAAAACTACTTATGTGATAATAATAAACTTAAAAAAATGTTGCAAATGTTAAAATATGCAAACTTATGTTAAATCTAGTACGAACGAAAAATTTAAATATTTGACAAGAAAATGTTAAAATTGTGTTAATAATCCCTCCAATAAAACACATTTACTTATATTTAAATCGCATATGAATAGTATCTTGAGATAAATGAAAATATATTACTATTTCAATTAAATAAAAAATCGCAGGATTTTGCAATTTTCAAAAGATAAATTTTCTCAAATAAATACAATAATGTTAATAAATATCAGAGATGAAACAATGGTTTAAATGCTGTTGAATAAGAGCACGGCTTGTGTTACTGCATTGGGATAAATTAATTCAGTTGCATTTGCAAAATGCAAAGCTAATTTTTCTACTTTGTTTTTTGTTTTTGATTTTTTTGAGAAAAACATGCGCCACTTAGTCTATGAGTTCTGTGCAGAGTTCGTCTGGGTTCGGTTGGCTTCGTGACTGAACTTTTGATCTCAGATTTTGGTTAGGCGAAGCAAATTTCGAATTGTAGGTGCAATGATTGAATGTTTTGTGTACCTCAGTTTTTGTTCGGTTGTGTTTATGTATGTGTAACTTGACATTTTAATGTGCATAGGAAATACATAAGTCGATACTTGCAGATTGCGGACAGTATGACTCTAACCGGTCAGTGCCTATATAAATGGAACGTGTGAACAATGAACGGCAGCCGGTCGATAGAGTGAAGGAAACAGAAAACAAAATTAAAAAAGAACAAAAACCAAGTGAATCTTAGATTTACGGACATTTTTCACGAAATTGTTGTGATTAATACTAAAGACGTTAGATGTCATTAGAGCGCTGTGCATTGTAATGTGCAGTTGAAGGCGAAGGTCGATCATCATCATTATCATTATCATTATGTGGCTCATTTTGAAGAGAAACAAAGTTGAACCACATTATCAAACAGATCACAACTGAGGCCTTTGTCTTGCTGGGCATTGTGAGGCCTCTTTTGTGGCCAAGTCGAACGCATTGAAAGAACGATGCATCAAGCAGATGACCCCAAAAAGAGCATTGAGTAGATGAAGAAGCCGAATGAGAAGATGAAGAAAACAAAATCAACAACTGTAGATAGCATAATAAATATGCAAAGTGAAGGGAATCGTAGCGGTTAAGGCCCAACATTAAATTCAAGTTCAAGTTTATGTGTATTTTATGTTTGTGTGTGGGGGTTTATTTATATCTACTAAATATTTTGTTTTTTACATATTTCTTATTGTTTAACTTTCATTTCGCACACGCGCGAGTTTAATGTTAAGCAACGAAAACACTAAAATACTGATCAAAGTAACGTTCTTGTTTTTAAAACAAAACGAAAGGAACCCCAGAACCATATGCAAATTTAAATTAAATTATGGCGCCATATATTCAGATCATCTGAATTGTGGTATTTGATGATAAGTAGGAGCTAGTATTAAATTTAGAATTAAAAAGCTATTAATTAATTTAGCTAAACTTATTATTTATTAACTGATATAATTTTAAATTTCTGAGTGCACATTTTAAATGTATTTGAGTTAAAAAGATTATTGTTTCCATTGAATATAAACTGTGAGGGTAAGCATTGAATATGAAATATCAATGCCTAAACAAGAACTTGTCTATATTGTTTTGGACTCTACCGACATTTATTTTGCATTTATATTTTTATTATTCTATAATTTGATAAGTTTATGGATATTCTAATGCCTTTGGTGTGATTATGCAAACGTCCAATTATGTAGTCAGACTCTGTCTAAATGCAGAGCACAACATTTGCATAAGATATCAACAGGCCATTAGCTGAGCTAAGTATGCTTGGAATATTCAGTGTGTTGAAAGATCTGAAAAGTTGTCGCCTGCCAGGGAACTTAATAATTAATACTTAATGTCTGCTAGCGGCGTTGAGGTGAACCAGTTCTAAAGACGAGTAAACAAATTTTGAAACATAAGACATAAGACATGATTTTTTTCTTCATTTGTTGTTATTTCTCCTTTTTCATTATTCATTATAGTTTTACGTCAGAGTCGCATTTCTTTATTTATAAAATTCAGTTGTTTGTCTCATTTAAATTCAAACATTTCGGCAAGTTTGTTGATTTTTTGTTATTTTCACAAAGTAATTGGAATTGCAAATGAAGTTTGTGGATGAATAAAAATTCGAGCAATATATTGATTTGTTTATTAGTGAATTTATTTTTATGATCATAATAAAGTTACAAGATCTCTTTACAATTATATTAGCTGTGTATATTTCAGTGAAATATAAATGTATTAGGCTTACGATAGACAAACAAAATTTGAAACGAGTTTGGCTGTGTGGGAGGACATCTAAAGTTTTGATGTTTTTTTATTTGTATCTAAAAAATATAAAAAAGAAATAACCTTCTACAAATATTGCACAAATAGGCTAAAAACTATAAAAAATGATTCTGCTTATTATAAAAACGCTTTACGTGTCATGAGACCATAAATTATTGCCAAAAAATACATTCGAATTCGGTTTGCCATTGTTTATTGGAGAACAATTAAAATCTGTTTAAGTTTCAGGGTATGCAACTGACAGATACTCTGTGAAATAATTCGTGACATTTTTCTGTTCAGTTTCGTTTGCAGTACATATGCTCTACGAATTCGCTGATTAGGGGGTATTTCTTAATAACTAATGTTGTCATTAAGTATGTTGAACAGTTTTCGAGTTAAGAAGCATATTTAAATCTGTCCGATTTTTTAACTCGTCAATTTATTGGCTCTCTGCTAAGCATTTGTCATTTGCCATTTAATCGATGACTCTGCCAATTTTTTGTCGCTTTAGCATGTGAAAAAATTGCTTTTAATACAGTCGGATAAGTAGGTTTGTAGTCGAAAGATGCGAGCAATCTCTTATTGCATGTGCTCCACTTTAAGATGCTTCGCATTTGTCAATCGCTTTGGTTTTTTTGTTGCCTTTTTGTCGTGCCTCATTTGTTGCATTTTTGTCGCATGTTTTAAACTTTGCAATTGATTTTCGAGTGCCGAACATGTTTCAAATGCACAGTCGTGGAACTATGTAGAAAAAGTAATTAATTTTACTTTTTAGCAGAGCAACTTTTTTTTGCTAGTCAACTAATTGCAGTTTAATGGCAGTATCATTATGTTTTGGATAAGATTAACTAGAATAGTTGTGAGCAATGAATATTGAATGCGTTGCTCCACTTAAGTATCTAGTATTTTAGTTAGTAAATACTTATTTGAATATTATTTGGTGACAATTGCAGGCCTTAAGTAAATTATTTGTTTATTTTTTGAATATTTATTTAATCATGTTTAGTTTGCTGTACTTAATGTACTTATTAAACACAAAATTGTCTGCTTATTACGACCCTTAAAAAACAACAGAGGGCTGTTAATAATACTGACAAAATATAGACGATTAATTTAAGCATTTAGGTTACTACTTGCAGTTACCTGTATTTTACTTGCGCCAGGGTCATTTGGGTAATCAGTGGAAAGAAATCAGTAAAATTTATCAAAATTAAAGACGTCGACAATTCAACTCAAGCGACACAATTTGGCCTAAATTTTGTGGTGGACTGGCGAAGATTTCTTCTGCTGGTTGAATTCGTGCTTAGGTTGGAGCCAGACTGGGTTTGTGTCGAGGTTAGTTGAGGTAGGTACGGATAGTATTTGTCAATTGAAACGCCGGGCCTCAAGCTCGAGACAGTCGTGCAAAACCTTCGACATTTAATTTGGCCACATTTTGAACTGTGCACGTTTACTTAGTTTTTAAGAAAACGGTCAGAAAAAGTTGTTTACATAAAAAGCAAACAACAACTACTTACATTTTTATACATTTTTTTCAACTTATATATTTTTAATAATTGCGCGAAAAGGTCAGGCAAGTAAAAATTTGGATTTAATTTCATTGTTAATGCTGGATTTTGGAGCCACTGTTAACCCAATTTGTTGTTATTACTGTTATTATTGCTTGACCTCAACACCCACCGTAATAAACGGTATCTGACCTTTGTTTACCCCGTAAAGCTTTTCGCACTTACATTTTCTTGTAATGTTTTGGAAAAATACTACATAAATTAAATAGAAACCAACAAATACAAGGCAATGTCAGAAATTAAACAAAAAAAAACCCAAATTACAAGTAAATGCTATTTTTATTCATTTGACATTTTCCATGCAATTGGCTAGGGGCACGGCTTGGAAGACCTTGAAATATCCAACATGATAATAGGCAAGACAATGCCAGGCATCAACCACAAAACAACTACACCTACACGGGTGTACACGGAACCAGACTTGAGGCTCGACAGAATTCAAGGGGCCTGCAGCTTTCGTGTGGCGGCAAACGATTCAAAGAACTGGCTGACACGCCCATTTAACGCCCACATCTGCGCTTCACTTGAGCACAGATAGCCAAGACACTGCTGAGCAACAAGTTTTGATAAAAAGAAACACAAAAAGAAGATTTGTTACGGACGAGTTTAATGGTTGCCAAAACAAACTTGACATTAAATTTGACTCTAGAATTATTTAGTAATGCCCAAACAATTAAAAACGAATTAAACATAATTTTTACATATTTAAATCAATTAAAATAAATAAGTACTGTTTTGGGGTGAGATATTGACTAAGTAATTGCTAAAGGGTACATAAGACGGAATTGCCCTGTCAGCGTTGCCATAAATTACACTAATTAAATTATTAAGAAGTTGGATAAAGCTGTCATTGTTATCCTTTTTTTGTGTCGTGTTGTACTGCATTCGTGTTTGACAATATAAAGTAATGCATTAATCATTTTATTCAGTTGCTGTTGTTGCTTTTACTTTTTCTGTCCACTTCATGTCGCGAAAATTGCGCAGCAATTAGCGCAAAGCTGAAACAATAAGATCACGAAAAAATATTCCGAATTGGATATAAAAAAGAGCCAAAAACAAAAATAGAAACGAGCAAAACCTTTTCTATGGGAATTATGTCGTTTGTTCGCGTTCGTTTGTTCGCCTTTTGTTTGTGTATTGTGTTGTACGTTGTGCCTCATATTGAGGTGTGTGTGAACCACATCTGCTCTTATTATTAGCACCAAAGTTGCAGTAACAGAATTTAAATTATTGTGTTTATGGTGCAACACTTGCCACTGAAGAAACACTGTAAGAGATTCAAAACTATACGATGAAACTGGAGGAAACAAGAATGAGTAGAAGCTAATCCAACTGTGGTAGCTAATAGACAAGACACATTCATAATTCAATAAATGTTTGCAGTTGGGCTCGGATACAAGAACACAATATTAATTATAATCATATAAGTGATTTGTTACTTGGTGTGTCTACATATATATTAAACTCATATCCGATATTTAAATTTTATTAATTACACCTGCAGAAATGTATATCCTAGTAATTAAGCAATACATGGATATCCCCTGCCCTATAAACTATTCTATATTTTTGTATACCAACCCATTTCTTGAATTTCGTTTTCTTCCAAATGTTGGCTTTATTTTCTAAAGATTAAATATTGATTTCAATCGTAATCTACAAATTACTGATTCTCTTGTAATTTTATATTGTTTGAATTGAATACAATAAGGTTCCATTTTTTATTAAAACTCGAACATATTAATTTTAGAAAATCAATATTCTATTTCCAATCAATGTTGCCAAGTTTAAAACTCGAATTTTAGAAAATTAGAATGCCGCACCTAATGTCATCTTAAGACAAATACATGTAATTTAACGAAATCATTTTATTTGATTTTCACAACCACAACAACAATAGGTAATATGACAATAACAAACATGCTTGACAATGTGGAATATCAAATTACTAATATCCAAATTTTTAGACACACAAAGGCCCAATAGCGACAATAACAATAACGATAACAACAAAAACAACTGTTGAATGGCCTAACTCAAATGCCACAGTGACACACTAACTGGGTGACTTCCAAAGCAACAGCAACAGCAACAAAAACAACAACAACAGAAGCAACACATGCAACTCAGCCACGACGAAGTCGAAGAAAACTGAAATTATGCAACATTTGCGACTTCGCCAACGCGGACAGCTGCTAGCAGTGGAACAACGGCAACAGCGGCAGCGGCAGCGGTTGTGGCTGCAGAAAATCGGTGGTAGGCAGTGGTAAACAGTTAGCAGTCAAATGCTTGCCGCATTTGGGAAGCTGCAAACCATTCGCCTGGCTATTTATGCTGTATTTGCCAGAGATGTTTTTGAGATATGTCGCATTCAATTACTCTACAACTGCGCTCTTGCTGTCGCTGTTGTCCATGTGGTTGCTGCTTGCATTGCTTTGGCTATGCCCTGAAAAGGGCAATTATTTAAGTGCTCTCTGATAGGGAACAGTTCAAGGAGTGCTACTTCATTTATAGACCGTCTCAACATACACTTTATCAAATAAAAACTGAATAAGCATTTCGGGTTCGTTGTCTAAGTCTTTTGTTTCGCATAACAGGTGAAAGGATCCGATGTGCCCCGTTTTGGGTATTTGTGTGTGGTACGTGTGTTGGCAAAGTTTCGATTTTGCCCAAGACACACCCCAGCGTGAAAATGCGGCGATATCTGCAATTTGGAGCTATAATTCATATTGCATGGCGGGATACGAACAGTGGAAAACAACGGATCAACAAATACTGGCGAAAAATGCTATGCCAAATGGTCAAATGGCCAGTTGCGTAATAATAATGATGCGATGCGGTAGCTTTTATGGTTACTTTAATTGTTGCAATTTAAATGCATGCGATGAGAAATATTTATGCTGATGTGCTACGCTTGATAGCCGATAGTTCGCATACTCGTACTACTGTGAGAGGTCACGCATTAAGATTCAGAAATACAACTGGCTACATTTTAAATGGCTAAGAAATTGTTTACACATAGTCTAAAAATTATTTTTGTATGCCCTACATAAGAAATACCTCCCTCTTGCTAAAACCTTCTGTAAATATCCTCTCTTGCCTATTAAAAATTGTCTACGTAATCTATGTATAAGAAATATACTGATAATAACCATTCTGTTTACTGCACCTTTGAAGCGTACAAAAGTGAGTTTTATTAAAATGAAATCCTCATAAATTGCTATAATTGCCACAACAAGAGTCCGCTGCTAAACTCGTTAATACATTAAAAAAAATGCTTAATGAAAATCATATATCAATATCGAAATCTGCAAGTCCTTATGTTAAGTCGGAGAGTTTAGCATGTATTGACGATTGCGGCATGAGGCCACCCAAAATGCTGAAGTGACAAGCAACAAATTGCGGCAACTGGGGGCAATTAAAACCATATTTTTGCCTTACAAGCTTGCCAGCCAGAGGAGAGCATGTTGGGGGTGTACGCATATTTGTTGAAATTAATTAATTGCCTCAAAATGACAGAGTCAACGGCACAAGGCAAAGGCAACGGCAACGGCAAATGGAAAAACTCAAAATGTAATTTTTCGCAATTTCGGTTTTTGCTTTTTTTTTTGGTCTGTTTTATGTTTTTGATTTTATTTTGTCCATGTCGTTATCGTCGGTGTCGTTGTGGTTGTTGTTGACTGCCTGAGAAAAAGCCCAGAGAGACGTTGCACATTTTGCTCTAATGAGCGACTATACAAGCAATGAACTGATCTAGACAGCTAGTTTTGGAGGTCATCGCCGACTCCGTCGCCGACGCCAAGTTGTCCATCCAATTGAAGCAAATGTGTTGTTTCTCTTGTTGCTGTTGTTGTTGTAGTTTGATTGTGAAATCAGTTTGGCTTCGTTTTTGGCTAAAAAATGCATCGAATTCGCGTCAGTTGGCAGTTAAAACGCCATAGTTATATTACAAGTTGCACCAGTTTCGATTCATACGACTCGATACAGAAACCGAAACTCAACCAAAATGATATCGAAATCTGCCTCCGAAAGCATTTGCCCAAACTGAAGCAGCAAGCAGCGAGCAGCCAGCGGCAACTGTGGCAATCTGGAAATCCCTGGCTAACCCCTCTCCCTAACCCAGCTCCAAGATACATAGCATACGAGTGTCGTCTTTGGGATTCTTTGGCTGCCCTGCATTTGGCTTTTATGCTTGAATTGGCCAGCAACTTGTACTGTAAACTGCTTTTCATATCTTTTTTTGTGTTTATTTTTGCATGTTTCCTTTATGTATTTTTTATGGAGCAATTGAAATCGTTGACTTGATTAAATGCCACAAGAATTGAACTTTGCATAACTCAGCTCGTCGAGTCATATGTATTGCGCCGTATAAATTATGATTAAAATTTAAATTCAGAATATTTGTTAAGAGTTTTAAAATGAATTAAAGTCTTTATCTTTTCTTTAATGTGTATTATTTATCCGTAAAGTATATAAAGTAATTGTTTTGGTGTTGATAAATGCAAAGTAAATAAGCACATGCAAGAATTTTCCTCTTATGTTGTAACGAATATAATTAAGATTTTTTAATTTCATCAACCACTGGACTGTCATGTTCTTGTGTACGTTTAAAGTTCGCTTGCTAATAATTATTGTTTTAATTACGTGCAGCATTCTTGTTCTCGATTTAATTTGTTATAATTGAACCCTACAAAATGACTTCGGAACGATTAAGTTTCATTGAGAGATCCGCTTGGTAATTGCCCAGCGGTTGCACAAGCTGCAAGAAAATTCAAGTGGCAACACCTACGAGACACTCGAAACCTGCAACGATTTGCAGTTTGCTCAATTTGTAACAAATGATGGCAGACAAAAATAAAAATGTATTAATAATACTCATACAAAATGAGTGACCGTAAGTGCATTGGTAAACAAGCTGTAGACACACAAGTTTTGCCCCGCCTCTTTATTTACGCGCCTTGTAAAGCCGATGACCTTGAGTAGACGTTACTCGTAATTCTTTCGCCAGGTAACTGGTTCTGTTCTAGTGTTGAGCTGTAGTCTTGTGGTGCTGTCTGGTGCTGTATTATGTATGTTCTGCAACTCTTTGAGCAGTAAAACAAGAATCAGCATTAGAATCGTAACGTATCGAAAAGAAAATTAAGTCAGAGATCCGAGACGACTTTTTTATTAGAAAGTTGTTTTAGTTCCGTCAGCAAAGTCCTTGAGCATACTGAAAGGTGACTTGCGGGGGCTTTGGCCCCAAGATGAGATGCGCCACAAATCCAACCTAAAACAAATCAACCCATAGCAGATGTTTGATATATGGTCAACGCGTTTACAAAAGCTTTTTATACCGCCCATTAAAACGGTCCAAATGAACCGGTTTTTTGTTTTTGTTTTTTTTTTATTTTTTATTACTATTTGTTTATTTGAAATATCTTTTTGTGCTCTTAATGTTCCATCTTCTAATTGCTGTTTGAAAAACCCAAACTCCCCAGTGGAAAATGCAAAATAGTCCTAAAATGTTAAATGATTCAATTCATCAAAATCAAACAAACAAACAAAACACTTCTTATTTTCGGGGTTTTTTTATGGTCAATTAAAAGCGATGTTTGCCTTTCGCTCTTAGAACTTGCCACTTGGCTGCAGTTTTGTTTGTTTGTTGTTTTTTGAAAGTTGAAATTTTGGTATTTTCAAGTTGGAAAAGAAAAAACCCAAGATGCCTTAATTGACATATCAACTGTCCGTGCTTGCTCTGGTTTTAATTTGCTTGGTTTTTATTTGTTGTTGCTGAAATTTACGAGCGTTTAGAAAGATGTCACTTCTGCTAGCTGACCTTTAGTTGAACTCCTCTTCAAAACAGTTGCAAACAGTTGACATGTGCACGTCTGACAGGCCGGGATCTGTCTCGTGGCCTTGTACGTGCATCTGTCAGATAAATCGCATCTTATTTCAAGATATCTTAGCTGTTGCCCTGTGTCATTTACAGCACTTGGACGGACACTTTGCAGCGTAATGAGTTATGGATCGTTTCGCTATTGTCCCTCAATGCCAATGACATGCAGTTCCTGCAATCTACCATGAAACTGGGTCAATCCACAGCTCACAATCTAAAGTGAATTGTAGAGCGGCTTCTGTGGCTGAATTTGCAATTTTGCGACATATAAAACACAATTTATGATCTATAAATAAAGGCACATTAAAACTTTAATCACTCCAAATGCCATCCAAGTCATTAAATTAAACGCTCTAAATGGTATTTTAGACCTGCATATTATATATGTACATGTATTCGTCTAAATTTTACATTTGTCGAGTTCAAATTAGGACTAAAAATTAATTTCTTCGACAGAATTATAATTTATCGTTTAAATAAGATTTATTGTTAGATGTTTTTCCCGGTTAACACCTAAAAAACTACTTTGCAATAAATACGATGTATACAAAAGATTTACTAATAGTTTCGATGCGAAATTTGTGAATGAGTCAAATCTTAACTTTCCGCTAATAGTATTAAGACCATTTTAAAGTTAAAAAGAAAAACAATTTAAAAAAATGTTTTATTCAGATTTTTATATTTTATGAACCAAAATAGTGAGCCTGAACTGTACTTAAAATTGCATCTGCTTTAAAATATATTTATTTTGTTTGTAAATTTTTAATAGTGATTTGTTTTGGTGTTTAAAATCATTTTTGAAATGTTCAAAACATTTAACAATTTTATTTCATGTTTTTTTTTTCATCATTCTAATATCCGATAGTCATAAAATGCATGAGATTTTGTTTATCAGAATCAACGGCAGCAACTAGATTTAAGTGCACTAATCTGCGTGCTTAATTTTTCTTTGCATTCGATTACGATCCTTTAAAAAATAATTTCAATATTTAGGTCTGTACTAACACCTTTACAGATACTGTGGGTATCTCAAAGTTAAAAATCATCAACTGCTTGTTTCTCGAATTGTTTGACCTCCAATTTCTGACAAGTCATTATTTTGCAAATGGAAAATTATTGTTTTCCCGTCGTTGGTAAAGTGAAACGATTTGATTATTTTTATACAATTTTATTTCTTAAAAGATTTTTACATATTTGTTGTTGTTCTATGCTTTTCATTCATTGCATGACGAAACCGATCACTGATAAACAGCAACAGCTAAAATGATTATAAAAATTGAGATTCTTTTATAAACATTTAGCCGCGTTTTATCCTAAAGTGTAATTCCAAACATAACAATGCTCCATTTGATGGATTCTTGGAAATAATTTACAAAAGGCTTTTGATGTTCTTCCTTGGGTTGTCTTAAGAGCTAACAGAGTGGCAGGGTGGAAGTTCTACTAAATAGAACCTCTTGAAAATTTTAAAGGGGAGCGCAGAGACCGTGTGAGAAGTTTCATTTTTTTGTTTTCGTTTTCTTTCTTTCTTTGTTTTTTGCTTTTTGGATAGAATTGAAAAAATGTTGCTAAATTTGATTCGGCTGATTTCTTGTTAATCCCGTTTGCTCCATTTGAATTCGCTCCCGCTCTACTTGTGGTAGCCACCATGGTCGGCGTAGACGGTGGCGTCATGGCCATAGCTGCTGACGGGGTAGTGGCTGACGGGGATGCTGCTGACGGCAACGGAAGGTGCGTGCTTCACCACAGAGTGCGAGACAACGGGCACCTTGACGTAGACGGGGTAGGGACGGTCGACTGGGATGTGCACGGGCACCTTCTGGACCTTCTCCACGTAGACGGGGTAGGGCTTCTCGACGGGCACGGGGTATGGCTTGGGCACCTCAACGGGCACTGGACGGTCGACGGGCACATGGATGGGCACCTTCTCGTGACGGATGACTTCGTAGGGCTGTGGCACTGGGACGGGCACCTTCACGTACTCCTTGACGGCGATGGGGACCTTCCTGATGACCTCATAGGGCTGTGGCACGGGCACCTTAACCTCGACGGGCACACGCTTCTCGTGAACAACTGGGTAGGGGCGATCGACATGCACGGGCACTGGGATACCCTTGGTGATGGTAATGGTCTTGTGCACATCAGCCTGCTTGCTGATCACATAGGGAGCGGGCACAGCGTGGGCTTGAACATGGGCGACGGCGGGACCACTGTGGCCGTAGGCGATGCCAGGACCGCTGTGTCCAACAGCAATGGCGGAGGGGCCAGAGTGACCGTAGCCGGTCAGACCGCCGGCCAGGGAGCCGTGACCAATGTGGCCAACATCAAGACCAGCATGGCCATAGCCATAGCCCAGATCAAGCAGACCGCGCTTGTCCAGCTTCTTCTCCAGAGGCACCTTCTCCTCCTCGGTCTTGCTGGCGCAGGCTGAGGCCACCAGCAGAGCGGCTAAGCAGATCTGGATAGACAATCAATAGACACAATCGAGTTAAATGCGTGAGCGACTGCTTCAGGTGGCTATATGAAATGAATTTGGTTTGGTTCTAGTGCAACGGCCTAAAAGTTATGTCACCATGAATTGATTAGGTAATCGCATTAGAAAGTTATGCCGCCCACTTGGCCATAACATCGTCCGTCGGTTTACTGTTTACTTCGCTTTCAAATGGTCAAGTGAAATTGATATGTGCCCCGCATGCGTAATGCGCTTCCAGCTGTGGCTGCCCCAGACATGACAAAATGTACGACTCAGACGTCACGCATGACCAGCTGCTGCCCCCTCGCAGACTGTGTGTGGATGCATTCACCGCAGTTTTTATCATATTTGTTGTTGCGAATTTAATTGATTAGTTAGTTGGCTTAGTTTGATTGGTATTGAGCGTGGATGGCAATAGTAATGACGATTATTTATAGAGAGTCTGCAATTAGCCATTGATTTGTTCAAGTTGAAGTTTATCATTTAGTGTTTGTTTTTGTATTTTGGAAAAGATATTATGCAATTAACGTATAGGAAGTGAACGGATCGGTCAAGCACCTAGTGCATGATCCGAACACTTGCAATGTATATACTATTCGCAACTTTAACTAATTGATTAGAAGGTCTGTTCATGTTATAGTTAATCTATGTGGGAATGGACTTCAATGGAAATTCATTTGACTACAATTCAATATTTCTCACATTTAAATCAACAACTCAGCCATTCTTTTTCTATGTTTCTCAATAAAAATATTTACACATAATTGATGAAAAAAATGGAATTGTTATTGTTACTTACGAAAACTTTCATTGTGAAGTGTGTTGGGACTTGCCAAGGCTGTAAATAAACAAATAAACAAAAGTTAGCATGTTAATCAACTACATATTTTCCATTTTGTTTAAAACTGGGCACACAATTGGAACAAGATTTTCTTGAAAACTTGATGAAACTTCGTATGTTTATTTTAATATTTTACACCACAATATTTTTTCTTGTTTTTACTTTAAAATGATGCATAACAAACTTGTAAATAAAGGAAAACTTAAGCATTCGCCAACACTTACGAGCAACTCAGAAATAGTAGTGAAATCAACTGTTTAAGGATTGTAGAATCACACACGATTCCAAACCTTTGACTGGATGCTGTCTGTGGTCAGTGGCGCACTTTTATACCCCCAAAGAGTTTTTGTGTCAAAACGAAACTGAAAACGCCGCCAAGCACAACTAGCCAAGTTAATAGAGCGTCGTCGTAAAAGCTTTCAAAAGCGCAGCCGCAACCACAGCCGAAGTCGCAAAAGCCGAGAGCCAAAACCCGAGCGCCGAGCCGCCTTGTGCCTCAGCGCACGCTCTCTCGCTCTCTCTCTCTGTCTCTCTCTGCAAAGCTTGGCCGAGTTGCGCTGGTGTTGGTGAGCTTTGAGAGTATGCGTTGGCTCGGAAAGTTTTCAGCGGAAGCGCTTACCACTACCAATGCATCACACTAATACCAGTGCAAGATCTGCTGAGCTTTGATGGTGGTAGTAGTCGAGCACAAGAATATCATGATTTTTCGAAATTGATCAACTTTAGTCATTAAAAATGTCTACGTTTGCCATAAATTACTTTCGGTAAGTGAAACAATGTGCTTTGGGGAATTCCAGAAAAATAACTTATTTATTAGATTTATTATTTTTGCATGTGTCTCTTTTTTATATATTAAAAGAATACGCGTATCTTAAGAAATGTCATAAGATTATTTTGAACAGTTTTTAATTGGGTTCTATCAGGTTTTTGACTTTGGGGAACCTGATTTCAATAGCACTCAGCCGGGCAAAACCCGAGGAATCCTACTTAAAATCATATTGTCTTGGATACGAGTACATTTATTTTCATGGCCTGGCATATTTATTGTGCCAGACTTGTATAATTATCAAAATAAAGTATAAATTAGAATGTGCCAATTATTCAAATCAAAGCATCAATTTATGCTCTTTCTGTGATTTCATTGCATAGCTTTGCTTGTTTCCCACATTTCTCATCTGATTTCGATATGCAAAACTCGGATTGCATAATGTGAGCTGCGAAACCGCAGTTGACAAGTGTGGAAATGCTTTCAATGTCTATATTTCGATTTCATTATCTTAATCAGAGGGTGTCCATCGACACTGGGAGAAAAAAGCTTAGCAATATTTATATTAACTTTATTAATTTATGAATATATTTTACTCTTTTTTAACATATATTTCAACCAATATTGAATAGAACTTTGATCATAGTATAAAAGTTGATTAACATGCAAACCTCTGTATAATTTTGGCAAGTGTGTGGTGAATAGGTAGCGACTTCCTCACCGGGGAAATGGAAGCGGAAGCTGTGGGAAATGCGATAAGAGCGGCATATTGCTTGAGACATCGATTGGGCCACCAATGCCTGTGCTGCATTTTACGCACTTTTTGGATGCTTTGAATTGTGGTTCATTGTTGCAATTCCGATTGCATATGCAACACGTAATCAAGAGGGAGCAGCAAAGAGATCGTGTTTCTAATTTAAATCACAATGTTGCAATAGAGCTGGAAATCAAACAGACATAAGTAGCTACTGGAGTTGACTGTTGAGTCAACCCCTGGAGGGGGGGCAATCGGGGTACTGGAATTGTGTTTACGAGTATTTGCAATGCGTGAGAGTTGCCGCAAAAGTGAAAGGCCTTTATGGGTCGCTCAAGTCAGATTACATATCAGATGGATGGTTGCGATTTGGCAATTGGTGGGAGAGGAAAAAATTGTGATCTATTTGACGCGACACACCAGTAAAATGAAACCTGTTGGGAATATTGGCGCCCAATTTCAACTTAATATTCCGCAAACATCGATTTGCATTTTCTATTGTGCTTTTCAGACTATTCTAAAATGGACTTCGATTTTAGACAACCTTGCTGGAATATACACATATATTAAACAACTTTCCAAATTCAAATGCTATTTTATTCTTAAAAGTCTGAGGATCGATTGAATTTAATCAATTCTGATTTTGTGTGATTTGATTTGATTTGGAAAACAATTAACAAGTTTCAATAAACAAATTGGTTAAGATGTCTGAATTATCATTATTCTATTTTCAACATAATTTGAGAACTTTATAGTTCAAAACTGTTTAATTTAATTAGAACATTTTATGATGGTGATTTGGAATTTAATTCCGTTTTAGGATTTTGGACTTATAGGCAAATCTTGTTTAGTTTCTGTGATATCTAAAATAGAATTATATTGCTCATAATTAGTGTTGAGATTCATTGATAACTGTTATAATTTTGACAATTGTTTCTTGTTTTTAATAACCGGGTAGTTTCTAATTCTAGCATGATAATTTACTAGTCTTCAAAAATTGAGGTACTTAATTACACTTTAAAGCTGTTAAAAATTAAATATGTTACCGCTTTTTGAGAACGGAGTTTATTTCAGCTCAATTGAATTATATGTTTATGAGGTGCATTTATGTAATAATAGTTCCACGCAGTTGGATTAAACAAAGTTCTAGTTCTTGATTGGATTTCTGTAAATGGAGTTCAATTTATTGATGCATGTTGCAAGAAGTGCTGTGCCGTTGGCCGTTGGAAGCATCCAGTTTAAGGCACAACTGGGCAAAGTGGTCAACTTTTACTTTTGCAAAATGTGTCGTTTTCTATGTTCGACCAGATGGAACCAAGCTAACCAAGTCAAGCAACCGGTGCAGCTGCCCGCAACAACAACAGCAGCCACAGCAGCCACAGCAGCAACAACAGCAACAACAGCAAGAGCAATAGAAGCAACAAATACAGCGACAAACGTTACGATTCTGTCAGACAACGAACTCAACAGATGCGAGTTACAATTGAGAGATGCCGGCATTGGGGCTGTTGCTTGGCAGGAGATGGAGGCGGTGCTGCTGTTCGTCGCGGTTGTGTCGGAGACCGAGGTGTAAGTGAAGGCGGAGGCGGAGGCGGTTGGTGGTTCGTTGTGGAGGTTGCTTGGCTCTGACTTCGCATGCAACTTGGACGCTTTGTTGCATGCTCCGGATTGCAACATAAAAGCCGAGGCGAGTGCTGGTTACAGCCACTAGTCACTCCCTTTAGTCTCCCCTCCCCGTCTTGTTGTTCGTGCCACACACTCGTGTGGCTGCTGCAGTTGCAAGTTGCATTGGCAGTTTTTGTGCTTCGCATTTCGGATTCTCATGTTTGCCATCGCCATAAATTGTGGTCAACCGATGCAGCCGATGCGACGTAATTCATTGATTATAACGACAACAATAACTGCACTGCAATGGAGTAGACGCCTCTTCTCTCCTCCCCCCCTTAACATTTGGGTCTGCCAGCACAAGAGCATTTGTTACCTGCTGATTTATGAGCAATTGTCTGCTCATTTGTGTGTGGTTGTGTATATTTGTTTTGTGGGTCTTTTCGAAGTCCCAACTACTTGATCAGACCGATTGGTTTTGTTTGAAATTCAATATGAGAAAAGGAGGCCTCAAATTAGCTAATATAATTATGGATTATTACAGCCACAAGACTGACAAGCCGCCTAACAGACTGCCAGACTGCCAGACAGTTAGACAGCTGGCTGCTGGCTAGAGGCCCACCGTCTTTTAGACCAGTCTTTGTTTGCTGCCTTTCTGTCATGCGATTATTCACACAATTGTACTGCACTGGGTCTAATATAGATACCTTGAAGATTTCAGACGGTCTTATATAGGCTACATTTGTGTATACAGATCGGTTTAGATTGCAAGCAGGCGTCGAGGATTACCACACAGTCTGAGAAAGTTGATAAAGTGTGGAAAAAGTGTGTATGTGACACACGGATCATCTAAAAATCAAACAGTCGTTTGAAATAAGCTAGCGAGTTGGTTCATCTACTGGGCCTCTTAAACACAGATCGTTAATTTTTAGCGCGAATTTTAATACTTTGAACTCAATATACAACTAGTGTAATTTTCGTCAATGAGCGAAAGGTGGAAACAAAATGATTCACAGAAATAAACATTACTCTTTAAATTCATTTTGTACATTGCTAAATATTAATCCTGTAAAATATTTAGAATGGCAGACAAGAGTGAAACTGATTTGGATTTTTTATAAGCTTTTAGTTATCACTCCTGTTTTAGCGTTACGCTACTTCATTGAATCAATTTAAATTGATTTAGCTTATTTCTAGTATGTCTTTTTTGTATAGAACAGGAAATCCCTTTAGCCTCATTTAGTCATGACTATTGAAGTGAAGGGACCCGTCAATTAGCCCTTTGTTATTTTTGATTTTTCCATGCCTTAATTAAAATACAACTTTTCGATTTATTTTAATTTTTTCTTTATTTTAATATATGCACATTCAAAATGATCAAAACCAACAAAGACAAAACAAAAGAAAAAACCGAAACTGGTCTCTTGTCGGAAATCGGTAAAGTTTTTCACTTGATATGTCAAAATGCCAAAATGTTGCAGCAGGCAAAACGATCGGCCAGTCTATGTGTATATAGGTATTAAGTATACGCCCTGTTGGCCATTTGCGTGCTTTTTCGTGGCCAGCCGCAATTCATTTAAGCGCCATAGGCGTGCAAAACTAAAAAAACCAGCTGCAACAGCAACAACAACATCAATGAAGCCAATGGATAGCTAAATAGAGCACAGCTTCCTTTAGACATCGTTTTAGAGTACGTTTTTGGTTTTGATGGCTTTTTTTTAGTTTTGCGTTGGTCGCCGTTTGGCCGCTTAGAAACATTGCGGATGCAGTCACAGACAAGAAGTTGAGGCCGGTTTTTTTTTTTTTTGCTGCCATAAATAGTTGCTGTTGTTCGATGCGGTGCGTTGCACAATGCAACAACTTGATTGCACTTTCAGTTTCAGTTTTTCGTTTGGGTTTCGCTCTCGATTTCGAACGTGAGTTCCATTTCAGCTACAACTGTGACACAAAATCATTGCCAGGTATTTTACAAAAAAAAATGTCACTTTGTTCTGTTCCTAATTATGTCATTAGTTAATGTATTGTTTCTGTGCTAGATCCGTTTTGCCGGCTAATTAACATTTAATTCGAACTGAGCTCCGAGCGTTCTCGATTAATCGCGAGATCCGTGCCAAGATCCGTGCGCATAAATCAATAATAAGTATCTAAGTCATTCTCCTCAGTCTCCAATCTGAGCCAACAACAAACAAACAAACGACTTGATCTCATGCTATACTATGCGCTGAAGGCAGTCAAGATACGTTTATATCGCTGGTAAACTAAAAATACAAAATCGAACTTGATCTAATTCTCTTAAAGTGCAATACTAGTTGTGCAACTCAGTTTTTTGTTGTCTACTGACGTTTTATATACTTTAAATAGTTACATTTGCAGTTGAATTTATAGAAAAATTCGAAGCCAACTTTTTCTTTACGCGTAATTAAATTTATAGGTGAGAATTCCAGAAGCTGACATTAAAATAAATTAATTTAATTCAATTATCTCTTTTTTCAATAAATATGTCGACTAAAATACTTGTGCTTAAGATCACAATTGTAACATGTGTAAAGTAAAGAGATTAATATACATCTTTATTCGGTATTCAAATCGTGGCTGAATTTTTATAGTCTTATAAATGTTCAGATGCTGGCCACTTCAGTTTATGCATTTTATGAGTATAGCTCTAGTTAACACACACGTCATACTGTATATCAGATTCAGATCAAATACGTTTGTTTACTGTGCGTTGTGAATGTCACGTTAATGTGAGCACGTTAAGGTCATTTGGATTGCTGTACTACTCTGTGGTCACTTGGCCGTCCACTCCGAGACACAAATGTGGTTCAATGTCCAATGCAGGCAACCACCAGCCACCAACCACCAACCGCTGATCACTGTCCAAACATTCAGTGAATGCATTCAAACGTTTCGCTAGACGCGTCTGACAAAATTCAAATGGTCAAATGCTGGGCCAACATGTCAAGCGTCCAATAATTTTTGGGCATGTAATTTCGTGCTGTTTTTTTGGCTCTGACAAGATTATTTTTTATTTGTGTTTGTTATTGTTTTTGTTGTTTTACTTGCTTTTCCCATTGTTGCGCTTGACAAAGCGAAAATTTTAATTTGTTTTTTTTGCCTGGTTTACGACTTGACCTTGACATTTGTCAATTTGGATATAATTTGAGATTGTGTAATGAAATTGTGAAAAATTTTAGGGAAAACCTTAACTGAATGCAATAGTATTTCTTGAGCAAACATAATTGCAGTCTTTGATAGATAGTTAAGGTTCGTTAACAGGGGTCAATTTACTCTGAAGTTTTTGAGTCTGCTTCAATTGATTGTCATTAATAATTAAATTTGTATTTCACACATTCCCAAATCATTTGCCAATCAGAATGTTGCAAGCCTTTCAGAAAGAAAAAACGTAAATATTTTAATGCACACTTTTCACAATGTTCGATCACGTCAAGACACTGAAACAACGTGCCAAAGTGCCATTAAGTGCATCAGTAGCAGCACAGCAATAACAACAACGACAACGACAACATTAACGTCATCTACAACAACTATAGCAAGAGCAACAGCAATATTGTGTGGTGTGTTATGTTTTTGGCACTTGGCAGCAATTGCCACATCGTCACCACATTTTCCCAGAGACTCTCCGATCGAGACCGAAATTGTGATAGAGGCTCAGACTCAAACTCAGACGGTGTCTTAGACATGACCCAATAACAGGGATTAGGCGACGGCGACACGGCAGCTGCTGTACTCGAAGTTGCTGCTGTTGCTTCTGCACCAGTGGCAGAGCGGCATGGATTGTGTCTGTGTGTCGACTGTTGCCACTGCCACTCAATCATTCAAACGAAAACACAGACTGTGGCTGGGTCTGGGCGACGCGACGCGACCGACGGGTAACCAGTCCACGTCCAGTCAATCATTCAGGCACCCAAACAGGCAGCTCAGTAACTTGGTTACTCGGTAACTCGGTAACTCGGTTTCTCGGAGGCAGCAGCAACAGCAGCACAAACGATTCACAGCCGAACATTGCCGGCAATTAGTCCAATTTTTTGCTGTTTTGCGCTAAAATTAAGTGTTGCGAAAATTCTTTCAACTGTTTTCTGCTTGGACATGAAACATGTGTTTCACGTCGCGTTCTGCAATGGGAAATATTTGAAAAATCTTTAATTCTCCAAAGCCATTCACAAAACGGCTCCAATTATTCAGCTGCTTCGGTGCTTCGGTGCTCCGGGGCGTATGACCAATGTCGTTAAACTGTACACTGCTAATGAATGGTTCACTGCAGTTCAGACTCAGTTCAGTGCAGTTGAGTTCTACTTAAAGACATTCATTGGGCAACTTGGTAAATACAAGATCTTTGCACGTGCTCGGCAATTAGTTTGTTTTTTAATCAAAAGATTTAGACCGCGAACCTGTTGCTTAAGAAGCACTACAAACGGACTCTTGTTCAAACTCATTTCAAGAAGTAAACAAATAATACGATTTAGCACAAAATAACAAGTTAGCCTAATGAGTGTCTTGTTATACTTTCATTTTGATATCGTTTTTAATTTGCAAACAATGTTTATTTCAAGATTATCTAATAATCCAGCTTTGACGAAATTTAAATTTAAAAAGCTTTTCTTCAACAGACGATCTTTTAAAGCATATACATTTTAGTATTCATTACAAAATGTATTCTCTTCTAAATGTAAACAAGAACGGGTTCAAATAGTGAATCCCCTGGAACAACAATCTTGTCAGCTACCACCTTGCGCACTTATTAAGTCAGCATCGTTTATTTTCTCAAAATAACTGGATTTTTTCTACGATTTCAGTATTCTACGATTCATTGTCTAACTATGGCGAAAATAAACTTATCAAAATCGATCAGCTGATTGAATTTTGAAATCATCAACAAAATATATTAGTTGAACTTGTTCTGAATCACACAAAAGTTAACTTGTTTTGGTTGACAATGTGCCAAACATTGCATAATAATAAGCGATCAATTTAGAAATGACTTGACAAATTTATTAATTTGATATTTATATCAAATCTCGAACTTGGCTACAAAATGCCACCAGCTTCCTAAACGACCCTGAATTTTATATTATCTTTAATGGAATCGCCCAACCGTCAAGTTCGTCTTCGCAAAAGATGCTCAACAAAATATAAATTAATCTATTCAAGAAAACGTTAAATCATTTTTATAAAGCTCTATAGTCTGAGAACTGCGGAAAAATATGGTTAATGATTAAAGAGACTATTAAAATAGAAACTGAATTTAAATGTGAAGTTATTGACATAATAATATTTGCTTTTATTGAACATTCTTACCAATTTTGTATTATTTTCACTAAGACCCATTTAATTGGTTGAGTAATGACTCTTTTTAATTCAAAGAATTTTGTCGAAGTGTAATTGGCCACCTTGGTCAACAATGTGATTAAATGAAAGTGAGCTGGTCGGATTGCAATTATCGGATAATAAAGCAGACTTTTGCGGGGTTGCGAAATGCAAAAATCAACTTTGATATTGACTGTAATGGTTGTTATGGTTTAGTTGCAATTGTGGCTCGACCTTGGGCCACAATGTGGGGCCCAACATGTTTGTACTTGGCTGCAGTAGATCAACTCTCACCCAGAACAATTGACAATTTTTACCCAACCATTGTATAGTCATTAAGCGTGACCGTTGCCATTCTAAAAGTCATGTTATTTTACCATATACCATATCATGTTTGTATCTTGCAGATACTTTTTCTCCACGGTGTTGCAATTTCAGCTTTATAGACGCATGTGCCTTGCCGCTGGCCAATATGTGCCCAACGATCCGAGGAAACCGTTGCACAAATGCGACATCTATCGGCAACCAGCCGCAGGCAATATACTCAAGTAAGTTGTGAATTCAATTTAAAATGAAGCTACAATATTGCACAAGTAAATAATTATAACATAATTAAATTGAAATGAAATTTAAACATTTGACTTAACCAAATCAAAACATTTGAAAAACAAAATAAAGAAGACTGCCAATCAAATATTCAATTCATTCAAACCAATCTATTTTAAGAACATTAAATAAGAAAGCTAGTAAAATATTTAATTAAGCCAAACCATATTTGCAATTAATTAAACAGAAATAAAAAATATACACATATAAATATATTAAATATAGCCAAACTTTCCAACTAAAAATTTAATACATTAAATGGAAGAATATATATTAATTCAAAAATGTAAAATAACATAACATTTAAATATAATAAATACAATGCAATCTCTTCAAATAATGATAATTGTAGAAGACAAAAAATAAAATATTAATTTAAAGCAAATCAAAATTGATTAAGCAAGAATTTTTATAATCTGAATGGTAACATATATTGTTCTTTTTGCAGAAAATTAATGGCTAAAGGCGCTTCTCAGCCGTGGCAGGAGGTGTTGGAGGAGACCTTGGGCGAGGGCCGCTTGGACGGAAGTGCATTGAGGGAGTACTTTGCACCCTTGGAGGAATGGTTGCGACAGGAATCGTTGCGCACAAACGAGTACGTGGGCTGGAATTACGATGGCGATTATTGTAAACGGAGCATCGAAACAGCCGGACTGCAGATATTCGGGGGCTACTATAATGGCGTGAGCAGATCAGAGGGCAGCCTCATAATGCTGTTCGGGCTGGCGATCGGGCTGCGGTATTTAACAGTCTAACTACAATCAGTCTAAGCTTAACAGTCATATGTAGTTATTTTTGTTGTAATATTTTAATTTCCGCTAAAATTCAAGTTGCATACATTGCTGATATGTAGCCGTGTTGAACTTGAATCAATGCCAAAAACAATTCTAAATCCAATAAAAACGAAACACACATAAACTAAACACAAACTGGCGGCACCCTAAACAAACTTCGAAGCAAAAACCCGTTTGGTGGGGTTTCCAGGGCGGGCGGGGCTGAACATCGAGGGAGCGGAGAGACGGGATTGCGTTGATGCGGGTCATTGGAACGCCAGCGTCGCACGCACATTTCAACTGATGTTGTTGTTTCATAATTTAATCAAATAATAAAAATAATAAACAAACCGCTTCGACTGCATACGTAGTTGTTGGTTGTTTTTTTTTTCCTTACAACTGGTTTCTCTTTTTGCTTTTGCTTTTGTGAATTTGATTTAATAAATTGCAAAAAAAAAATTGAAACGACTTGGGCTGCAACTGCAACTTCAGTGTAAACAAGATAATCAACGGCTCAGCGCGTTGTGTCATGGGGCGTGGTATGCCATGACCGAGGGGGCAGAGCAACATCAGGGGCAACTCAGTGTCATTGTTCTAAAGTTTGTCTAAGAAATCAGATACTTTCGTAAAGTGAGTGCAGAGCAAGTTCTCTGTCTGTCTGATGGCTGAGTTCGCACTTTGTTTACAAGTCGATTACCATCAACGGGATGGGTTTACTATGTGTAGGTGTGAATGTGTGTGAAGTTAAATATTATTATAGTATATTATTATTATGATTACTGCAACTTAACTCAATTACTCAGTAAACTTTAACACGATTCTCAACAACATCAATAAAACAGTCAATAAATAAGTAAGTTTTAGGAAAAGATTCTGAATGGATAGTTAAATTTGTCATTGATTTAAATTGTTACAATTATCAACTGATTTTGAAAAATTATGCTCGATTGCTCAGTTGCTTCGACATTTTAAGAAACTTAATTTTATTTTTTTGCATTTCCGATATTATTCAAGAGCATTAAATCTTACTGCAATGCAATGCAGTGATAGTCATGCACCGGATAAGGAAAGTACATCTTTATTAAGGGACTGAAATTGTGAGTAAACTCTTTGATTATAATTAAAAACAATTTTTTAGTTTTGTAGTTAATGTGTAAACCATACAGGCAACTAACTTGATTCAACTTTATTCATTTCATATTATTATATAACTATTAACTTAACTTTCTCATAATTTTCTTCCCTCTTGCTGACATCTTAGCGGCAGCAGAAAAGCGCAACACCAAAATGAATAAGAACAAGTATCACTTTATTAACTATGCTCGACTATTTTATACCCGCACCAAATAATATATTTTGCAAACTATAATTAATTTTATAATTTTACCTTCAAAGGTCAGAGACATTGTTGTTTGCCCAAAACTGCTTTGGCACAAACGTATTACACCTTTCCACCCATTGACTGCCGGGTATAAAAACAAAAGCGCGTTTACCTCGCAACAACGCCAACTGCATTAACATGTTAAGGACATTATCAACATTTCAATTAGATGCAATCATCGTCATCGTCATGTGTCTGGCAAAGTGGGATGCCGGGGCGGGAAACGCAACTCGATCGGTTCGGAGAGTTGAGTGCAGCTGTGTTGAAGACTTGTGCGTATGTGTGTATATGTGTCGCATTTCACTTTCATTGTAGAATTTAACTGTGCATTGCGTACTTCCGCCCTGTCGCCGCCTGAGACCCGCCACGCGCACGACGGCCTTCATTAGCTCGACAAAAAGTGTCGTCGGCGTCGACAATTTGCAATGACAACTTATTTTTTTTATAATCTGTGTGTGTGTGTGTGAGTGTGAGTGTGTATTTGTTTACTGTTGACTGTTTTTGGAGAAGGAACATGCGACTGAGCTGTGGAATCAAACAGTCTTTGTGAGAGTCGCACAATCAACGCACACGCAACACAAGTCGAGCGGAAAGAATCAGAACTGTTCCAAAAGTCAACGAAAGTTAAAGAAAGTGGCGGAGCACGAATTGAAGCACTTACAGATACGTTTTGTACATTTTAGGAAATTAAATCTTCACATACAAATGCAGTTCGAAATAAAACTAAGTGCAATTAATTCAGCTTGTTGATAATAATTATGCGTTACCATAACAAGTGATTAAATAACTCCAACAGGTTTCCACATATCTGAAATTGAAAACTGTCGTGAAAATAAACGCACTAAATATGAGGCAGTTGCAGCTTTTGCTTCTGCTCCCACTGCTGCAACTGAGCTGCATTTGCTCTCAGAACAGCAGCCTTCGAGTGAACACATATCTCAAGGAGATGGACCCCACCGCCATGGCCTTGCCATCGATACAGGTTGCGGGAAATATCTGCACCCGCGAGGAGCCCTACGAGGAGGTAATCCAAGTGCCGGAGGTGCAGCCGGTGCGAGTGCGCACATCCAGCTGGTGTCTGGATATACCGCCGCGCTGCTCGTCGTTCAAGACGGAAATGCGAGAGGTGATGAGGGTGCAGGTGAGTGCTTAATGCGGTGTTACTATATAGTTAATCTGCCTAAGCTGGCAGCAGGTGTTTAACTGCCCGCTCTGCCTTAGCGGGCACCTATTGCGTCATCCAAGCTGCTGGCAACACCTTCGCAGTGGCCATTTATCCAGTCTTGGCCACTTGCCCCACAAACCTGATTTCGTTTGCTAAACCAGGAAGCCGAGCGTCGAGCTATTCCATTAAATTGGCAACATTCGATGGCCGCCTGTGATTATTTTGCTCATATTTTTGGTGTATTTTATGGGTTCTGTCAAAGCAAAACAACAACAAAATTGAAAAAATGTATAAAAGTTGCGCAAGCGCTCTGAAAGGAAACTTCAAAGCATAGAACGGAAGTCGCAGCTGTGTGTGAAAAACCATCGAAACTTCAATAATTGAGACCGGTTTTGACCCACAAAAATAAAGAGGCAGGTTACGTCCTTGGCTGCCAAAAGTTGTATGAACTTTTGGGCGCCCTCGTCGTATACGCGATATGCATTTTGCATTTTCATAGTGACTGCTATCTGTGGATACACTGCCAAATGTGTGTAATCGTGAGTTATAGTTCTGATTTATGTACCGGAGGCATTTCATGGTAAATAAATCGCTTTTTTATACCCCATTATTAGGTCTCCAATTACCCCACTATTAAACTCTTATAGATGTTAAACTATTTTTTAGTCAAAGCTCATGATAAGATGAAAATACTGCGAACGCAGATAAGTGTAAGCACTTTTGTAGTCGGTAAAAAAGCGAGAAAATTCGAGAAAAACGAGTGAATATCAAAAAGCAAATATGGTCAGAATCCGGTTGACTGAGTGGCGCCTAATCAGGTATGGTTGGTTTTTTGCTATGTTTTTTGGGATAAGCTAAAAAATAATAATTATGTCATGGTGTCAGTGACGGAAAGTGCAAATGAAAAGCTGAAAATCTAGCATCTATGCGCAGGCAGGCCAACAGCACAATTAAGTGCTCCACTCGCAAGGAGTTTTGGGGCAGTTAGTGCTGAAGTCGCCGTCGCTGTCGTAGTCACAGTCCAAGTCGAAGTCGAAGTCGTCGTCGAACTCGAAGCTGTTGACACACTTTCGATTGCATCACCGCAGCGTGCGGCGCAAAGTGGCCATAAGATGCAGCCAGTTTTAGCTTAGTTTACAGTTTCGGCTCTAATTATTTGTGCACATAGTGGACATGTGCGTGCGTGTGTGTGTATCCGTGTGTGTGTGCCTGCTTAGCTTGATAAACATTAATTTCATAATTTAACTATTTAAGATTTCGTCATGGGTATTTCTTGAGCTGTCACGGAGACAAAAAATAAAATTAACAAAATTAACATTAAAATCCATCAAAGTGATTGAGATTAAAGAGCCGACACTGTAAAGGACTGTTATACTTAACAAATTAATTACAGTTTAATTGTTTTCCAACTAATTCCACTATCACAGTTTTTGTATCAGCTCTTTTTGAGGTGTGCTTGGAGGCGACCCAAATATGCCGAGAAATTCATGTTTTGGTGTTAGATTTTTGCAACAATATATTTGTACAGTAAATGCCGCTGCTAATTGCCAATTGCGTTTAATTAATTAACATGAAAATTACAACAAGAAGGATACAGTGTCGAAAAGCCATTTACGTTTTGAAAAAAACCAGTTTCTGTCTCTAAATTTGCACGACCACAAAGTGTTGAAAGATTTTCCAAAAAAAGATTTTAAAAACAAGTGACTTAAAAAAAGAAACCCGGCGCCACAGTGTTAAATTTCTAAATCAAATGATTGATTGACTGATAGATACAGAAAGAGATGGCGACTGAGGTATAGAAAGAGAGAGGGCTAGGAAGAAGAGAGATGGAAGCTCTATGAGTTGTGGTCGTAATTTGAGTCACATCATTGCTCAACATGTATTCAATTACCAGCCAAGTACTGAGTATGAGGTATTTTTCATATTAATGGTGAACATTTGACAAAAGGCTGCACTTAATTATGGTTACATGTAAAACAGCGGCAGCTGGAAAAACGGCATAAATAAGAAAGGAAAAACTCGAATCGAATATCTGTGTTTATATTAAAATTTCCGCCTTATTAATTTATGCTGTGACAAACACAATAATACGAAATACAACAGTTGCACACAGATACACGGACGACAACAGCTACGGATACAAATTCATCAGCATCTGACAGAACAATGCGTAAGTTGGGCGGGATTGCAGTGAATGAAAACCGGGAATGCTTTGGGATGGTCATTGCAAATGATTGTGAGAAGCTGTTCGCATTCAGTTATTCAATTAAATTGGCAACTCAAGGGGTGTACGTGAATGCCTGAATCTGTGTGTGAGTGCGTGGTTGTGTAGTTGCCCTGCGGGGCTCAACTTTATTTTAATCAGCGCTTGGGCTTTTGTAAATCTCAAGAATTGAGCAGCGTTACAAAGTTCAATGAGGGCCAGTAAATTGACATTGAATTGCTTGAGGGGAAGATGTAACGTCAACGGAATGTTAAGTTAATGTTGTTTATTAGATTTTCCGCATCAACTTTAGAGTGATAATTTAAGATTATGAAGATAGATGTCACGAAATATAAGGGTTATGTAAATACGAGCAAATCTACAATATTGCTTTAATAATTTCTTGGAGTATGAAGTAATTATTAATTAATGAATTAAATTATCCTATTATATGCTAAACATAACATAGTGGGATACAAAAAAATATATATTTCATCAAAAATAAAATTTAAAGGAGATTCAGATATATGTCATTGCCTCTCAGGTGTTTTTAGGCATGTTTTGCTCTGTACCATATTTAATTTTAATTTTTATTTGTTAATATTATCAAAGCTTTAAGAAGCTGTAATTTAATGTTACTGTTATTATACATTTTAAGAATCAGTTTCAAAAACATCTATATTCTAAGTCCGGCAATTACATATTTCCACAAAACAGCATCAATTATTTATACATTAAATTGTGACTACTAATTTTATACATTTTTCGTATTTTGTTAAGCAAACTACGTTTAATAATATATTTAAATGATCAAAGTTCTGTAATTTGCACAGCCCTGCTGATAAATTGCAAATATATAAATATGTGTTCAGTCTTTTTGTTTAATTTTTTGACAGACAGAAACAAATTTCAAATTATCAGTTGAATTCTAAATAACTCAAAATCATGTATTTACACATTGTATTTTTAAATTGCCATTTACATAAAATATGTCATATCTTTGGGCTCACTTTATAAATCTTAATTTTTTTGCATACTTCTAGGGATATTGAAATAAATAGTTCAACACATGTAAGTGTGTAAGTTTGGTGTGTGTGCTTAAAGTTTGTAAAGATATGTGCGAATTCAAGCTTAAGCTAATTTATTCCTTTAAAAAATAAAAGTTCAAAATACAAAAAATTCCCAAAAAATTACTTTATTTACTAGGTGGGCTGAAAAGTAAGCTCCTTGGAAATGAAAAAAATTGTTTTTTATTTTTTTTCTTCTTTTATATTCAATGTAGTCTCCTTTTAGGTCGATACACTTATTCCAGTGATTTTCTAACTTTTTTATCCCATCTGAAAAGTAATTCTCCGGAAGGTCTAAAATACTCCTATGCAGCATCGATAATTTCCTCTCGCGAGCTGAATTTTTTATTGATGAGCCATCTTTTGAGGTTTGGGAAGTGGTAATAGTCTGTGGGAGCCAAATCGTGTGAATAAGGTGCATGGGGAAGCACTTGGAGTCCTAAATCGTTGATTTTAGCCATTTTTGTGAAACCATGGTTTTGGTCTGGAGTCAGCAAACGCGGCAGCCAACGGCAGGATCATTTTTTCATGTGCAAAATCTCGCCCAAAATATGTCCTTTACGCTTAGTACTAATACTTGCGGCCTCTGCTAGCTCGCGGACTTTCACTTTCCGATCAGCCAACACCATTTCATATATTTTTTGGACAATTTCCTGTGTAACTGCATCGGAGGTCCTGCCACTAAGGACTTCATCGGTAATGGACTTTCGGCCACCAAGAAACTCTCGATACCAATATTTCACGGTGTAATCTGAAGGAGCATGAGCCGCATAGTATTTATCCAACTTTTGTTTAGTTTCCGTCGCTGTTTTGCCACTCAAAAAATAATATTTTATGAGGGAACGAAAATCGTTTTTTTCCATGGTCAAAATTATGTCAAACACGTCAACAAATATCAGCTGTCAAAACAAAACTAAGGGCTGTATCGCGCTGAATTTTAACATGGATACCTAAATATGAATGGACTATAAGGAACGACAAACATTTTTGCGATAGCAGCGCATTTTGGTGGTCAAGGAGGTTACTTTTCAGCCCACCTAGTATTGGCACATTTATTAAGGTTGTGTGTCTAGTATGGAAATAAATTCCAGAAAGTGAATCAATACGGCACAAATTTCTGCCTGTATAGAAAATTCATGTTATCGATTCATTCGATTACTTTATATTATTTTTATAAAGTAAAAGTGAAACTGTTTTACAAAGTGTTTTTGTTAAAAGAGTGCATCACTTATGCCTATTATTATTCGATATGAGGGGAAAATCTGTTTCTTTGCAGACGTTGTGCAAGTAAATTTTATAGTTTTTGGCAAGCCGCAGCAAATGTCTCTTTCTATGTTTCTCGTTCACTCTCGTTAATTGCACGTTCTCCTAAGAATTTTGAAGTACAACACCCGTATACAAGTTTTGACAGCGATCCCATAGATTTACATTCTGCCAATTTCTATAACTTAGAAGATTGTAACTTTGATGAACAACAAAAGATTGTTGCTCGGCGGCAACAGAATCAACATCTTTGTAGCTGTAGGGAGCACAGAGTTCAGAACCATTGGATATCCATGAATACCGCCACAGCGAATAGCATCTTAAATTCCTTCGCGACTTACAAAATCTTATTGTTGATGACATAACATTTATTAAATTGACTGCAAAATGGATAACAAAGTTGATGTTTTCAAAGATTTAATTAAGAATTAATGTAATTCGGAAATTGTGGTAATGAATTAAACCCGTTGTGTTTTAGATATTAATTGTACGTTATAAGCACGACTGTTTTTATACCCGCTACCCATAGGGTAGAAGGGTATTATGACTTAGTGCCAACAGAAAATGTATGTAACAGGCAGAAGGAGGCATCTCCGACCATATAAACTATATATATTCTTGATCAGTGTCAACAGCCGAGACGATATAGCCATGTCCGTCTGTCCGTCTGTCCGTCTGTCCGTCTGTCCGTCTGTATGAACACCTAGATCTCAGAGACTATAAGAGCTAGAGCTACCAAATTTGGGGACAGTACTCCTATAGGTCCTACGCAGATCAAGTTTATTTCAAAAGTTGGATGCCACGCCCCTTTCCGCCCCCAAAAGTCTGTAAAAGCCGTAATAATGGACCTAGAGCATTGAATTTTGGTATGCATAATAATAATTATATTCTCAATGATTCCTGTGAATTTGGTTGAGATCGAATGAAAAACAAGAAAGTTATTAAAGAATCAATTTTATATGCAAAATTCACTTGCAGCTGCCCGCGCTTTGTTTGTTTAGTCGACAGTGTGACCATAACGGTGTTGTGGATTTTTACCCGCTATTTTCAAATATATACAAAAAAACAAGTTTTAGTATATTTGGTATATTTTTTGTTAAAATATCATTTAAGTTTTTTGTTTTCTCTCGAAATGGGTTGCGGGTATCATACGGTCGAGCACTCTCGACTGTAGCTTTCTTACTTGTTCAATTTGTAAATGAAGTAAATAAAGATTACAACTATGAATGCACAAAGGGAAAATATTATAAGAGTTTCCCATCTTTGCTTCGGCTTTGGTGGCTTGGGTGGTGGTGTAACTATTGTTGGTGGAATTGTCGTTGGTGGTGTTGATTCTGCATTGAATGCTGGTAATGTATCAGTAACTTCTGGTTGAACATCAGGTGATTTAGATGTAGATTCAGTTGCCACATCGATCATCATTGTCTCCCATTCCCTGGAGGAGACACATGTGACAAACAGCAGTAATAAAGCACCGTTTATTAAACTGGAAAACTTATTGCGAATCATTTTGGAATTTGTAGTTTCTATAAATCTTGTCGGGAACGACGTCCAATTTCACAAACTGCTTGAACAGAACTAAACAGTATTTAGATATATTCACAAGTTGTTTGTGAGCTAAGAGGTCGCTACAGGAAATGCGAATTGATAACACTGTTAGGGAATTTGGTAAACATATTGCTTGTTATGAAAATCATATAAATATTACCGACACAAGTCTTCTAAATATTATGTATATGTTTAAACAATAATTATGTTTTAATAACAACATTTTTGAAAATAATATTTTGTTATCTTTATTCTTCTTTCGATCAGCGTTTGTATCTCAACATTTTCAAAGTGAATTTATTGATTAATTGATTGTTATACCCGCTACCCATAGGGTAGAAGGGTATTATGACTTAGTGCCAACAGAAAATGTATGTAACAGGCAGAAGGAGGCATCTCCGACCATATAAACTATATATATTCTTGATCAGTGTCAACAGCCGAGACGATATAGCCATGTCCGTCTGTCCGTCTGTCCGTCTGTCCGTCTGTATGAACACCTAGATCTCAGAGACTATAAGAGCTAGAGCTACCAAATTTGGGGACAGTACTCCTATAGGTCCTACGCAGATCAAGTTTATTTCAAAAGTTGGATGCCACGCCCCTTTCCGCCCCCAAAAGTCTGTAAAAGCCGTAATAATGGACCTAGAGCATTGAATTTTGGTATGCATAATAATAATTATATTCTCAATGATTCCTGTGAATTTGGTTGAGATCGAATGAAAAACAAGAAAGTTATTAAAGAATCAATTTTATATGCAAAATTCACTTGCAGCTGCCCGCGCTTTGTTTGTTTAGTCGACAGTGTGACCATAACGGTGTTGTGGATTTTTACCCGCTATTTTCAAATATATACAAAAAAACAAGTTTTAGTATATTTGGTATATTTTTTGTTAAAATATCATTTAAGTTTTTTGTTTTCTCTCGAAATGGGTTGCGGGTATCATACGGTCGAGCACTCTCGACTGTAGCTTTCTTACTTGTTTTATTTAAATTAGTTTTCAATATGAAAAATAGACTGACAATTTAGAAACAAATTAATTAATTTTGTAGTACTAATTACACGAATTACATGTTATAGTAATTATTTAAGAGAGGAAGTGTTATTTAAGTATTTATTATTCGATTTGATATTTATAAAGTTGAAAATAATGTTTGTAGATGCTTAAAGACGGATATTTGAATCCATTCTAAGAGTGTGATAACATCATTCTCTCCGCTTTAGTTTGAATAAAACATAATTGAATTTCACTTTGATAACAAAGGCATAAACAAACAATTTAATACGTAGATGTTTTGCATTTTACGTATTACTCATTTCCTCTTTATTGCTTATGTTCTTCCAGAAATTGAACAAAACGCGCACTGTTCGGTTTTGCTGTCAAGGCTATGAGGGCAACCTATCGGACAGTCAAGCCAGCTGCAAGCCCATTTGCCGGGGGGGCTGTGGGCGTGGCAGCTGCCTTATGCCCGACATTTGCAGCTGCGAGGAAGGCTACACCGGCAAGCACTGCACTCAGCGTGAGTATTCCGCCACTCAAAGTCAATTACGTTGTCTGATTTGCCTGTTCATCATATTTGCAGGCTGCGATCACGATCGGTGGGGACTGGATTGTAAAAATCCGTGCCAGTGTCGAAACGATGCGGTGTGTGACAACAAGACAGGCGTCTGTCATTGCATTGCCGGCTGGGCGGGTCAGTTGTGAGTAGTGCCATCAATTTCGTATTGATTCGATTGATTCATGAATAGAGTTGACTTTCAGCTGTGAACAGCCCTGTCCACCGGGCACACATGGTGTTATGTGTCGAAAGGCTTGCGAATGCGCTGAGAGACTATGTCATCCACAGACTGGCGAGTGTATTCGTCAGGATCATGTGGGTGCGTTGAATGTCAGCCATGTGGTGCTGGAGACCATCAATTCGACCATGGCGAACCTTACACACAACATCAATAGCATTGCCCAGCGCATTGGCAGCATGCAGGAGAGCAGCCTGGATCAGGTTTCGCCTAGTTCTCTGCCCGAGGTGATTCTGATCAAGCAGCCCGTTCAGGAGGGCGCACACTCACCCAAGATCATTCTGCACGAGTCCAGCAATGCCCTTTTGGAGAACTTGCACTCAGCTGCAGCGGCGGGAGGCCCAGGTCCCGAGGTTATCCACGTTATCACGAATGGTGGCAGTGTGCCACAGGAGCATCAGCCGCAGCTGAATCTGGCGGGATTTGCGGCAGGCGAAAGCAACCCAAGCAGGAGTGCACATGACCATGATACCAGTTTGCTGAGCACAATGATAGTCATACTGCTTGTGCTAATGACTGTCATTGTTTTTGGCTTTCTTTATGTCTATCGACGTCAACATATCCAGAAGGAAGCTGTCATATACAATGCGAATGGCACGATTTCGTCTCATCCACATTTACATGGCACCTCTAACCCCAATTCAAATCCAGAAGTTGTGATTAGCGAGTCAGGCGCTATGGCGAAAATATTTCACGGGCCGCTGCCAAAAGTTCCAGCAGAAATTGGTGCCAAGAAAACTCAACCGAATGAGGGTATGTAAGTGTCGCCCGTCTCTTGGGCGGTTCGATGAATAATCTGAAAATTCGAATTACTTGCCAAACGGTTGCAGAATAAGCAAAATTGGATTTCTGTCAGATTAATGAGAGTTTTCATGTTATTCATCGTATGGCCACGGCGTTTGCCACTGAAACTTACATTTAAGAAATTCTTACAGTTTCTCAACCGGAACTGTATGATACACCCAGTAATAACTCATCAATTAGAACACCACCATATGCCTATGCCAGGAAAGAGTCACTCTATTCGGTAATCTCTCCAAAGTCGCGCAAAGGCAGCCTCGAGTCTCACCTCTATGATGAAATACGGTATCATCAGCAACACCAGCAACTGCATTTCCAGCAACAGCAACAGCAAATGCAACATCCACATCAACATCACCATCACCATCACCATCAGCAGCAACCTCACCAAACACATACATGTTATCAACACTCCACCATCGCAGCCGCATATCTACCGCCAGCAGCTCCAATGATGCATCGTCAGTTAAATCACCAGCCACAACATCAACAACAGCAGCAGCAACAGCAGCATCAACCAGCGCCAAACTCGCATGTTTCCCACTTAATAATACCACCGCAAGATTCAAAGTTTCTTCAGGTACCAAACCAGATTACAACAAAAAAGATTGCCCACTTGTAGATTTTTCCCAGCCTTAAAATAATTTTATGAAGGATTTTCAATTTCAATTCTTAACGTAGTCCTAGGATTGAAAAGTTCTTTACGGATTTCATCCTTAAAGATAGCATGGCCACATAATATAAACTTTTTGGAAACTCTGTATTATTATATATATGTACCTATCTTTACAATATGAACGCTTTGTTTCACTTGTTTTATTTTATAATATAAAATAAAATGTGTATTTTACTGAAAACGTAAATTTATTGGGTGATTGTTGGTGCTATATAATCTGGCGTGGTGGGCTTTAGTATTATTCGATCAGGTAGTAATTTTGTATGTTTGTTAGGTCTAGCGGTTCCAAAGTTAAAAGCTATAGTGTTGTTGGTTCTTGTTCGTGTGGACTCTGGTATTGTGGATGCCAAAGTTGTTGGTTTTTTTGTTGTCTGTCTGGAGTTGTAGGTTGTGGTGTCGTTGGATCTGGTGGAGGAGGCTCTGGTGTGGTTGGATCTGGTGGTGGAGGTTCTAGTCTGGTTGGACCTGGAGTCGTTGGTGCCAGTGATGTAGGTGCAGGACTGGGGTATGTAGGTTTCGTTGGTATTTTCGTTGTTTTAGTGGTCTGGTGAGTGGGTTTCGTTGGTTTATTTGTGTGATGAGTATGATGCGTGGGTTTTTTCGTATGGTTTGTCAGTTTCGTTGGACTTTTTGTATGTTTAATGTGTTTCGTATGGTGAGTCGCCCTTTTTGGTATTTTTGTGTGATATGTTGCCTTCTTTGTATAGTGAGCTGGTCTCGGTGGTGTTTGGGCATGGTGAGATTTTATTGAAGGTTTCTTTGTTTGGTGAGTGGTACTTGGTGGTCTTCTTAGTGGTATTCTCGTTGTTTTTTTTGCCGATTTATCTCGTGAGGACCACAATCGGATTGACAATTTTTTTGTTTACAGTCATCATTGCTTTGGGGTCTTATGTAGTCATCTTAGCACAGCCATTCACCATCCTTACAATGAGTATTCGCTCCAACGCAATCTGTTTTACATTCTTGAAAGTTTGCTAATTTCTGGGAGGCGACAGGAACCACAAAGATCATGAAAATAGAAAGAAATAGAAATGCGAGTCTCCCCCATATCATGTTATTTAAATTCATATATTTTCAAGTCGTGTGCTCATCAATAATTTATGCTATCGACTAAAAAACAATTCATATATTTTGAAACTGAAAAATTCAGTTCATAAAATCTGCGGGTGTTATTATATATATTATATAAATATATTATTCATAATTTTGAATATTAAATATTATAAATACGGGTAAGAAAAAAGGGCACTTCATGCATAATCTTAGGTATAGGTTTTTTAAAAAGCATACTTGTAGTTGTATGCTTCATAAGATTTTGAAATGCAGTTTTGTAGAATGAAAGGTCTGTGAACTTTCCCTTTTCATTCTTACATGTATTGTCTTAGAGTAACTTTCATATTGACAAAAATAGTTTATTTTTATGAAGAAACTAACTATTTCAGCCCTCAGCTTCATCTGCACCAAACTAAACATCAAAAATTATAGCTTCCCGGCGAAACGAATGGATTTAACACTATAAATTTAGTTTGTTGTTTATTTGTATATGCATGGCGACAGCTAGTAGTTAGTAGGCACCTATTTTTGCTTACTTTCGTTAAAATTTACAAAATTTATAATAATAATTTATTACAAAGTTTTTAAAATTTTGTATAATTAAGTGAGTTAATAAACAGTACATAGAGAAATATGCTGAAGAAAAAATACTCCAATTTCCGTGATTGCTCATAAGCTCAATTCAGTTCTTCAAAGCATGGAGGTTGTTGTGTTCCAAATCAAATTGATGTGTCATTGTCTTTGTCGTGGAAGAGCAAACTATTGTGAATTGCATTGTTGTTGTGTTGAGATACGGATAACTCAACATTGACAGAGTATTGCCATTGTCTCCAACCAAAAACAGTGCATTTGCCTTAAGAATAACACAGAGTACTAGGAGTACATTGGCGCAGCAAACATATCCCAAATTCATATTTCCCGTATTAAACACTGGTGTGCTTGGATTTGAGTGTTTATGTCGATATTGCAAAGAATGTATTAGAATAACTTTAATAATTTGTCATACAATGCATGCGGGTGAGCATGCAATTAAATGTATTTAAATACAGTCAATGATAAAGAGTCAATCTTTGTGCGATTATAATTCAAATATATTTAAATATTTTACTCTTTCAACAATCTTTTTACAATTAGCTGACAAAGATAACTATTTCGACTCTTTTCCGCAAAATTAGAAAAATGATTTAATTATTATTATAATACCAATTTAAAATGGCTCGTTTTGACTATGAATTAATACGATTTAGTCCATATCTCTTAAGAAAAATACACGATAACAACTAAACAATTGTAATTATTTCAACAATAATTAAATAAGAAACTAATTTAAAAAAATATGTGTGTTTAGGAGCTGTTTGTGTTTATTTCACCATATAGAAAGTCATGGTTTTCTATGCCAGTGTTACTGCTTATCATGCGGAAGAAGAGGCGATTCTTAGGGATCCCCGTTGCCTATTCTTATAGATCATAAATCCTCCTAGTCCAGCCAGACCTGCCACAAGCACAATAATTCCGGTGATGGCCCATGGACTCATTTTGGATTTTCCTGGAATTGGAAAATGTCTTTTTGTAGTACTCGGCTTGTGAGTCGTTGTGGTTGTGTTGTGGGTGGGATGTGGATGCATTGTTGTTGTGTTGTGAGTAGTATGGGCCGGTGTTGTTATTGTTGTTGTTGTGTTGTACGTGGAATGTGCATGCGTTGTTGTTGTGTTATGGGCAGGTGTTGTTGAGTTTGTAGTATTATTAGTCATCAAAGGCTGAACTGTTCTAATCTCAAACGTATCCCATGTGTGCATAATGCATATAGGAGCTCCAGGCACTCCGATATTAGTACAGCCGTGTTTACACACGCATTCGCTGTTCTTGCATATCTGATTAACTCCACACTGCGGATCACAAACGCTCTTGACGCAATCTTCGTTTTCCACTTCGTAGTAAAATCCTTCTATGCAAACGCATGTGCAGTCCTTGTCGTATTCCTGATTAGGGCCACAACTTTCTCTGCAGTCATTTTGATCAAGCATTGTTATCTCATCAATGGGCGTTCCAACAGCAAAGACCACAAAGGACAACAATAACAAAAACAATCCCAATTTGCAGCATTTCATTTTCAGCAATTTTTTATACTTCTCCAGTTCACGAAAAAGTCTTTCAGAGTACTGAGCAAAGTTAGCAAATGGTCCCGCTATTTATATTCAGCATGGGCTTATGCTCCATTTGTTTGCAATTGTGCTGGTGTACCAATCCTACGTCCTAATCATCTACATTTAATACAGCATCCCTCATGGGGGCTTAAGACCCGCAGCGAAAATTGGTGCATCTACAAATCAAACTTTGCGTCTTAGGTCTTACGCTTATTATTATAATAAGTTTTTTTATTTAAATATTTTGAGCTCAATATGAGTTTTTGCTATAAGTATTAGATCACATCAGATTTTTCGATTTTAAAAAATAACTCCTGAAAGAAGAATTCATTCTTAACAAGTAAGAGTCGAGTGTGCTCGATTTTTTCTAGTGGTAGAGGGCGTGGCAAAATTCTAAAACAAACTGGATCTGCATGCAACAACAACACGTGTTTGAAAACAAATCGTAGCTTGAACTTTTATAGTCTTTGAGATCTAGGTGTTCATGCCGACAAACGGACCATATATGTATGTATCTATACTTAATGGAGTCCTTCTGTCTGTTTCTGTCTGTAAATTATATATGCGATCTACCCGATGGGTAGCGGGTATAACAACGTTTCGTTGAATGTTGTGAATCTCTTTATTAGGTTTACTAGAGCTGACTCTGCTCGATTTGAATATAAAAAGGTTGCTTTGGAAATAATAAATTAAAAAACAGTGTGAACTAAATAAAAATGATTTATTTTATATTATTAGTAGCCAGTTTCCCTCGAATCTTCGCCCGCGAAGCACTTTAAAACATTTTTATGTATGTACATATATTGACTTCTGAAGACCCTCTATGATTTCATTAAAAATATTTCAGCTGCATTACAAATTTGAAAAAGGTTTGGCAGTTGCTGAATTTAGACGAACGATCCTGTTAGGGATCTACGTCAGCATTCGCAGCATTCTTGGATCAAATAAATTCCAAAAAGAAAATTTTTGCAAACGGATTTATTTTTATGCATGTACTATGTACATATGTATATAGCAAGCTTCCTGCTACAGACCCAAGCTGTTAACATGAAAATTATTTAAGGCACTAAGCCAACGTTTTTCGCTGAAGGCACTAGGCTTTCAATCAAATTAGTTTAATTTAGAAAATTTGAGAAAATTTTGTTCAGTCAATACCAATTCAAATCAAAAAAGAATTGGATGTAGGGATGTGCAAAATATAAACACGTCGAGGATGGATTTTGTTTGGCGGTATAGGCCGTTATCGATGTTTCCGTTGTTATTCGCTGTTCAGGAATGCACAAATCTTTTGAAAGTAATTGAAGAAAAAAAATGTATATTAAATTAAGAAATTCATTAAAAAATATATGTGAGTTCAAAGCCTTTAATTCCATTGAACCTTAGGAATCATTAATCCATCGATGATTTAACCCAACATCGATATTTTATTTTGAAAGCATCG
Source organism: Drosophila immigrans (assembly GCA_963583835.1). NCBI lineage: Eukaryota > Metazoa > Arthropoda > Insecta > Diptera > Drosophilidae > Drosophila > Drosophila immigrans. The sequence goes on along the minus strand of OY757143.1, from coordinate 18,309,985 downwards.
AACAACATCAGTATCTATATTTTTACTTTAAAAAATTACATCTCTATCTCAAAAACAGTATTTAAACAGTGATTGAAAACGACTGAAGGTCGTAGGTTCCATCGCTGATAGGATCCCTATTTCTTTTAATTCAGTGACGGCCAAACTTTATTTTATTTGCTGCAGCGGTGGCAATTGCAACAAAAAATATTAAAAATAAATGTTTTGAAGTGCCTCGCGGAAAATATACGTGGAAAACTGACTAATAAAATAAAAAGTGTATTTTATTAAAAATTTGATTTGTTATGTGTTATTGCGGTTTCGGAGAACCGTGTTCTTGGTTCATTTGTTGTGGGGTCTGGTATTGTTGGTTATACTATAGGCTATAGGTTCTAGTGTTGGTAATTTTGAGGTGTAGGTTGTTTCCGTGTTAGTGGTTTTAGTGTTGTTGGTTTTGGAGTTGTGTGCTCAGAAGTTGTGGGTGTTATTGGTTCCGGAGTAGTAGGTTTGGATGTTGTTGGTTCAGTTGTTGTTGGTTCGGCTGTGGTTGTATCAGGAGTTGTAGGTTTGGTTGTTGTGGATTTTTGTGTTGTTGGCTCTAGTGTCGTTGGGTCTGGTGTGGTTGGGTCTGGTGTGGTTGGAGATGGCTCTGGTCTTGTAGATTCTGTTGTCGTTGGATCTGGTGTTGTAGATTCTGTTGCCGTTGGATCTGTTGGAGGAGGATCTGGTGTGGTTGGATCTGGTGGTGGAGGATCTGGTGTGGTTGGATCTGGTGGTGGAGGATCTGGTCTGGTTGGATCTGGTGGTGGAGGATCTGATCTGGTCGGATCTGGTGGTGGTGGACTAGGGTATGTAGGTTTCGTTGGTATTTTCGTTGTTTTAGTGGTCTGGTGAGTGGGTTTCGTAGGTTTCTTTGTGTGATGAGTATTATGGGTGGGTTTCTTCGTATGGTGTGTAGGTTTCGTAGGTCTTTTTGTAGGCTTTGTATGTTTTGTGTGTTTAGTGTGTTTCGTAAGATGGGTCGGCTTTGTTGGTATTTTTGTGTGATGTGTTGGCTTCTTTGTATGGTGAGTTGGTCTCGGTGGTTTTTTCGAGTGGTGAGTTGGTCTTGGTGTTTTCTTTGTATGATGGGTTGGTCTTGGTGGCTTTCTGGTATGGTGAGTTGGCCTCGGTGGTCTCCTGGTATGGTGCGTTGGTCTTGGTGGTCTCCTGGTATGGTGAGTTGGTCGTGGAGGTCTTCTGGTATGTTGAGTTGGTCGAGGAGGTCTCCTGGTATGGTGAGTTGGTCTTGGTGGTCTCCTTGTGTGATGCGTTGGTCTTGGTGGTCTCCTGGTATGATGAGTTGGTCGAGGTCTTCTCCTATGGTGAGTTGGTCGAGGTCTCCTCCTATGGTGAGTTGGTCGTGGAGGTCTCCTCCTATGGTGAGTTGGTCTTGGTGATCTTACGTGATTCTCGTTGATTTTTTGCCGATTTATCTCGTAAGGACTACAATCAGATTGACACTTTTCTTTTTCACAGTCACCATCATTGCTTAGAGGTCTTATGTAGTTTTCTAGGCAGAGGCAATCACCATTCTTACAATGGGTATTCGCTCCAACACAATCTGTTTTACATTCTTGAAAGTTTGCTAATTTCTGGGAGGCGACAGAAACGACAAGGATAGCAACTATAGTATGAAATAGAAATCCAAGTCTCCGCCATTTCATGTTATTTAAATTCGTACTTTTTCAAGTCGTGTGCACTTCAATAATTTATGCTATCGACTAAATAAAAGAAGCACATATTTAAACAATTTATATATTTTGAAAACGAAAAAAATCAATTCATAAAATCTGCGGGTATTATTATATGTATTATATAAATATATTATTCATAATTTTGAATATTAAATATTATAAATACGGGTAAGAAGAAGGGCACTTCATGCATAATCTTAGGTATAGATTTATTAAAACGCAAACTACATATATGCTTCATAAGATTTTGAAATGCAGTTTTGTACACAAAAGAACAACTTTTCGCTGATGCGAATCCCGAAGCTACATGGACTAATGTGCTGGATTTAACAATATTCATTTCACTTACTGTATAATTTTATATGTAGTACATAGCGGCTGCTTGTCGTTAGTAGGCACCTATTTGTGCTTACTTTCGTTAAAATGTACAAATTTTATAATAATTTTTTATTGTTGTGTTATATTAACATTTTATAAATACAGAAATATACCGGAGAAAAAAATACTCGCCAGTAGAAATTCAATAGGCTCAGTTTAGTTCTTCGAGGCTTGAAGATTGATGTGTTCCCAAGTTCTGAGGCATCCCTAATTGTATAGACCATAAATTCTCCTAGGCCAGCAAGAACTGCAACAAGCACAATAATTCCGGTGATTGTCCATGGGCTCATTTTGGATTTTGCTGGAATTGGGAAACGTCTTTTCGTCGTACTCGGCTTGTGGGTCGTTGTGGTTGTGTTGTGGGTGGGATGTGGATTCGTTGTTGTGAGTAGTATGGAATAGTATTATTGTTATTGTTGATGTTGATGTTGTGTTGTGGGTGGAATGGGATCGCGTGATAGTGTTATGATAGCCATGTTTGCAGACGCATTTCCGACAGATCTGTCTGGTTTTCAACGGCTTCAGGAGGAAACAGCAGCTATCCGGAAATCTGTATGGTTTTTGTAAAACCATTAATTTTTTTTCAGGATTTTGAACTTGACCAACTCGCTAAAGTATGCTCCAAATTGCCATCCAATTTAGTATTTCTTTTAGTATTAATGATAAATGCAACCTTCGGTTTATCGCGCTGAGAGGTTACTATCGCTTTACCAAGCTATCGGCTAAATTGGCGCTCTTTTAATCTGAAACTTGAAATGCCAAAAAAGTGTACAAGCAGTCTGATTTTGAAAAATTGCTGCGTCGGATTCCGAAGGACCCTGACAAGGCCTTTTGTAAATACTTTAAATGCAGTAGTCTATCTAAAATAGATCACATACGTGCTTATAAGGCTACTAAGAAGAAGAAAGAGGCAATATCTTACATTTGAAAGCTTTTTAAAATTCCATCAAATAGTATAAACTCTATTGTTTATTATGATCCATGTTGCTGAGTGGACAAATACCAATAAGACTATAGAATGTTGGGATGAAGTAAAAACCTAAAAAGATTCCGCACGATTGGTGATCAGTCATTTTGATCAAGCAAGGACAACAAATGACAACAATAACAAGTAAGAAAGCTACAATCAAGTGTACTCGACTGTAAAATACCTGTTTCTCAGTTTTGTGGAGCACGAAAATATTTTAGAAATATTTGGAAAACTTCTTAACACTGCGACACTCAGAACAATAAGAATAAAGTTCCCATTACTTGTTGTATGAGTTTTTACTTTTCAATTGCCAAATTTGCAGCATACTTTGGGGTAATTTATTTGTTTTCAAATTTTAATTATTTTTTATTACTAGTGTTTCCAACTATTATATCCATTACAAATAACATACATCATTTTAAAAAGTAAAAAAGAAATTGTCTGGAGCGTGACTCGAACCCCTGTTGTCTGCTTAGCTGTAAGTGTTTTCATGCATGTAGGCGTAAGAAATGCACAATTGAAATGAGACCCTTATAAAAACAATGGTCTAGATATATGATTAGTTCAAGAAAAAGTCGTTATCAGTAATGAGAAAAATTAGCTAATGATCGCGATAATTAAATTTTTATTTGCAGTTCAATATCAAATTTATAGCATCTACTCTTAAGAATAATAATAATCGAGAACTGGTGAAATGAATCTAAGAGCGAGAGCGAGATTGAGTGCGAGCAATGTGATACTGATAAGGGTTCTGCTGCCAAGAGCTCTAATCATGAGTTGCTCATTCGCTGAATGAAACTGACGCGAGCAACAACACAGAATGCACTGCAACTGGATCGATTCGTTGCTGACAACAGCAGCGCTGTTGACGCTGATGTTGAGGTTAACGTTGAGTCTGGCAGCAGAGCCGCAACTATATGGCGATATACACATTCAGGGAGAGTTTGAATCACTCAGTCAAACCCGTCATCGCCAGCAGCAGCAGCATCTCTGCCAGCGTGAGCTGCCGTAAGTAGAAATAGCAAATTCTCTAAAATGTATCTCCAAAGTATCTCGTCTGCCGTAGGGCAATCTTCTTTCAGACGCTCAAGGATTCGCCTGTGCGGGGTAATGGCTCGACCATTTATTACCATCGCATTGAGCTCTGCTGCGACGGCTATCGCCCAGATCCCTACACAGGACAGTGTGTGCCAGATTGTAGCAACAGTTCGCCCGACAACTGTCGCAACGGCTTTTGCCGTGCTCCCGGATATTGTGAGTGCTTCGCCGAGTTTGTGCGCAACGATCAGGGTGCATGCATCCACACGTGCCCCATTGCCTGTCAGCACGGACGCTGCTTTCTGAATGGCACCTGTGCCTGCCACCCGGGCCATGTCCTCGACGCGGAGACGCGTCACTTCTGTCGTGCCCAGTGCCCCAAAGCCTGTGGCACGCATGAGGAATGTGTTGCTCCGGGTCAGTGCGACTGCTTGGCTGGCTATCGTCGTACTGCGCAATTGGGCTGCCAGCCGATCTGTGCCCCGGATTGTGGATACGGCAAATGTGTGGGACCCAATCAGTGCGAATGCTTTCCCGGATTTATTAAGCGACCTCAGCGCAATGTCTGCGAGGCTGAGTGCTATATGTAAGTGAATCGTTGGAGAATTGGTAGAACCGATTAACTCTGCTGCTCCTCCCATTGACAGCAATTGTGAAAACGGATTCTGCGAGTCGCGCTACAAGTGCCATTGCCGTGAGGGCTATCGCTATGATGACAACACCACCAGCTGCTTGCCCGAGTGTCAGGACAACTGTGGCCGGGGCAACGGCGTTTGCATTGCTCCAGGCGTCTGTCGCTGCTTCCAGGGCTACGAGCTGCTCGGCAGCAGCTGCGTTCCAAAGTGCGAGCGGTGAGTCTAAAGGAATCGTTGATCACTAACAGAATAGCAATACCTTGAAGTTATTTATTCCGATTATATAGTGAGTCCAAAATAGTTTCATTATATAAGAAGCCTTGAAGTCTACTAACAGGCATTTTAATTGATTATGATATTTCTGAGAGAGACAAGTTGAATTAGAAGCATAATCTCTAAATTATGCATCGACTACTAAAGTATTTAAATTGCTTATTATTAAGTATAATGAATAATTAAATCATTCCATATGGAAATTTCAATTTAAGCTAGATTACCAGCAGAATATCAAAGTAAATGAATATTTTAAAATGTACAGATATTTTTGGGAGACAAGTTTAATTAAAAGAATAATGTCAATAAAGATGCTCTAAATAAGGAGGTTACTAACAGAATTTCAGTTCGAAGTGATTGTTCAAAAATATAAAAAGTGCACATCAGTCTTTCTATAGATATATTTTAGACAGAAAACTTGAATTAGAACAATTTAAAAAAAAAATGCACTAAATATGGAAGTTACACACATATTTAGAATTGCTTATTATTAAAAATATGAGTAATAAAAGCACTCTATCGGGATATCGACAAATTGAGCTAAGACCACGAATAGCGAAATATACAAGTATTTGAATATGAAATTCAGAAAATTCAGTGATCAATATACTCATTGTAGAAGTTTGAATTGATTGCAACTAATTTATAGCTCCATTTTTATATAAGAACATTCTGTTGAGTCTGAAACCTAAAGAAACCTCTCTTCGCCTGCAGATCTTGTGGCGAATATGGCAAATGCCTGGCACCAAATGTCTGTGGCTGTGCTCCTGATGAACAGCTCTGCCTGCTCGGCAGCTGTGATGCCAATGGTCATTGCCAGTGTCCCGCTGGACAGATCTACTTCATCGGCTACTGTCTGCAACTGAAGCAGATTGGAGAACACCTTGGCAGCCTGGAGCGTCGCAGGGAGCGAAGTCGAGAACTGAAATACGAATTTAATGCACTGATTGGACGTCTCTTTAATCCGATATGGGAATGACATAGACACAACACGAATTGCTCGAATAAAATATAATTTAAACGCGCTGACAACTCTGACGTCCCTTTATTCCGCTTTTGATGAATCCCGGCTGACAGATGCAGAAGTTTGGCGCACTGCAGAAGCCATTGGGACAGCCTTGAGGACAGTGTGGCTGGCAAATATTGCGCTGCAGCTCGTCGAGAATGTAGCCAGGCCTGCACTCGCATTTGTTGTGGCCAACGCAGACTCCATTCAGACAGGGAATATCGCAGTGGGCCACACACTGGCCACTCTTGTGATCCCATTCGTTGCCAGGCGCACACTCGCAGGTGTTGGGCCCAATGCATCGCCCATTTTGACAGGGTCTACGGAAGGGATTCGTTAGTAAATTCATTCCGGGCATATAGCTGAGCTACTCACTTCTCGCAAATCGGTTCACATCGTCCGTCGACCTTTAAGTAGCCCGCATGGCAGGCGCAGTGTCCCGGAGCCGTGCACTGTCCATTCTCGCAGTGCTCGCAGACGGGAGCACAGCTGCCATCGGCTGCCTGGCGATATCCAGGCAGACAGTCGCACTTGTTGGGCGCCACACAACGCCCATGGGCACAGCCAGGCTTGCACTCGGGCTGGCAGTACTTCTGGCTGACGGGATCCAAGGTGTAGCCCTCGTGGCAGCGGCATTGATTCTGCTCATCGCACACCCCATTGCCGCAGCCCAGGGGGCAGGTGGAGATGCACTGGCCCTCCACGCTTCTCACATGGCCAGGTATGCAGACGCAGGTGTTGGGTGCAGTGCAGATGCCATTGTGGCAACCATCATTGCAGACCGGCTCGCAGCGACGATAGATGTGCGGATTGCGCTCGTAGCCCTCGCAGCAGACTTGGATGCGGCTCATGTCGGGAGTGGTGCCATTGCCAACGTACTTCTCGCGCGATCCATGCAGCAAAGATGCAGTGCTGGTGTAATAGAGTACAGAGAGAGTCAGTGAGAGTCAGAGTTTAGAAACTTAGTTAGGAATAGGAAAAGGCTATGCTGATACTCGAATAACATCACTTCACTGACATCAAAACGGTAGAAAAATATTCGAATATATTGCGAAAAAAAAACATATCTGAACTGTTTAATTCGCTAAACTATTCAAAAATGCTTCAACTTTAAGATAATTCAATTTCTGTTCACATATTTGAAAAATTTAGCCATTTTAAAGAAAAGAAAACTAAACACAAACACAATCAAATAAACAAAAAATATACTTTTAAGTAGTCTTGATTTTTGCCCAAACAAAATTCTTAAACAACTTCATCGTTTTTAATCCCATCGCGACCAAGTATTTAGAAATCTTTAAGATAGTACTGAAACATTAGCTTTAAATGTATACTCGTTATTCGTTTTGTATGTGATCAGAGCTGCTTCTTATTGCCTCTTAAATACTCCATTGCTTTACTGGCTTTCTACTCAGAAAGTCTTTGAGTTCAAATACTTAGATTTGAAAAAAACATTTATAAATTTAGTCCAAGAATATGTTTCTATTCTTACATGAATATACTTGTATGATAAATTGTTTCACTGCTCCATCTCCATATGGCTGACTTTTTAAAAAAGCTGGAGTTTTGCTGCTCTTAATTTTAAATAAATTGTTCGAAACGCTTGAAAGTTAAGTCTGAATCTGAGTCTGAGTCTGAGTCTGATTCCAAGTCTGAGTCTTATTGCACAATATATCACATTCAAACTCAAATTCATACATGCATGTAACAAGCCGAGCACACACATTAATTGTAATCGCACATTGAATTCAATTTCAAGACGCATTTCATTATCAAGCCACTGAGGATGTCGAGGTCGTTAGTTCAATGTGTCACTGGCTTATTTTCAATTGCTTCAAAACACTGCGATAATTGCCGAAGCTTATGCAATGGGGCATTCTCACCATTTGCCACCCTCCTCCCATCTCCCTCATCGAACTCCCAAGACAACTTACGGAACTTCCTCGTAGCAGATGCCACTGGCCATAGCCGAGCGAGTTTTGTTAATAAACAGCGCCGTCTCATCCAGAATTTGTGGGGCAGGAGTCGCAGTATTCACGGGCTGCACATAGTGTCCATTGTATTGGTTGAAGCTGCCCCCTTGGTACGTCTCTGCAGGCTGAAAGTTGGAGTAGCTGCCGCCATAGCTGGTAAATTGATTCTGCTCAGAGGCATTGCCAGAGTACTGCAGATTGGCTGACGGCGGTTGACGGGTCTTGATGCCAGAAGTCTTAAACTGGGCTTGACCAACGTCGCATAGCGCCGATAGCACAGCTAATCCAATGACCAGCTGCCACGATGACCTCATGCCTGATCTCGCTTTTGGGGAGAGGTTAATAATAATGAGTATTTGAAATTGATAAACTGCACACGTCTGAGCTCCACAGCTGCTGCACTTTAACTAAGCACAAAGCAGATTAAAAACAATAATTTAAATACTCAAACGAGTCGCGAATCGGCTACAGCTTCTAACTCACAGCTTACAACTCTCAGCTCAGCCGTCTATGGCAACGCTTCTAATCAGCACCTCGCAATATGTCTATCAATAAAACGAAGGTTACTCTCTCATCAGATGTTTCTTTGGAAATATTGCCAGAGGGCACAACCTACGCTCTGAGTTGCTCGTAAGCTTTATTTTTGAAGCTGACAAGCTGGTCTCAACCTGTCAAAAGTATAATCTGTTTTTATTATGTTTCGTTCTGAGAATTCAATGAATGAGTGAACTTGGATTATCACGAATATGATTTGGGAGATGGAATACGAGCTCTGATTGAGATGTTAATTGCAATTTTAAACAAAAATGTACGCTAATAATTTATTCATCATTCAATAGGCAATGACTAATTTCGAATATATTAAATATTGACAAACATTTAAAAATGCAATAATTTTTCATTATTGGCATTTATGTAGTTGTTTATTAACATATTAATTAGCAATTTTATTGCAAGAATATATTAAATATTAACCCAATTTTGTATTTTCTTATTGTGGGTAATTATTAATGCCAATTTCAAAGAATTTTTAATGCTATCGGTATTATGTGGCTATTAAATAATTGAGAATTACGACGGAGAAACTTTAAACGCAGTTAGCGTTATTTCAGCTATTTATTATATTTTAAGCTTTGCAGTCATTTGTTTTGCCAGCTACAAGCTAGTTGTAGTTATAAAATGAAGTTTATCTCATAGTTCTCAAATAATTTCTATAGTAATCGATTCTGGGCATCTTTTTATGTAAATACATAAACTTCAACGCTTGTCACGACTTATCGCAAGTAGAATGAATAGGAAATATACATACACACTTAAATATATAACAGTTTCTAAATATAGTTTGCTTTTCAACCACAAACAGCAATAAAATTATTTCAAAATTTATTGATACTAAATATGAAATTTTATTATGTCTATTTAAACTCTTTACTATTCGCAGTCAATGTCATTCGGCGTAACTGCGGCAACGTGCCAATTCTCTATAAAATCCTGGAGCACATTCACAGTTGCCCGGTGCGAGGCAGACACCATTGGAACAATCCTCCTGACAAATGGGCTCACACTTGAGTATTTTCGAGCTTCCGCGATTGCGATAGCCATCACAGCAGTAGGAGATCTGTCGTTGTCTCAGATCGGGGTTCAAGGTCTCAACACTGCAAAAATTGTGATGTTGAGAGGCGCGCTCTAATGTACATGGATAGTTCAGAGGAAGGTATCTACACTTGGGTCTTGTAGCAAATACCCGAAACGCGGGATGCAATCATCTCCCGCTCCCAGTTTTGCTGTTGACTCAGAGAATTCTTCCAGAACTGGCCATGTGTGTGCCTCGGGAGCTCCAATGTTAAACACATGATCAGCAGACCAATTAATTTACATTGCGGGATCATTTCTCTGTCCGTATTTCACTCGGTGTCAACGGCAATCTGTGAAACTGTCGAGATCGCGGTATAAACTGAGCTGCAGTCGCTGTAGACGCAGCTTTTATAGAGAACAAACTGAGTGTTGTAGACTCGTGGATAGATAATTATATTTGGGCAGTGGTGGCACACAAGAGGGGATTATACTTAAGCGAGTACAAAGTATTGCTAAGAACTAGACTTACATATGTATATGTGGAACTATGCCAATGTGTTGGGATGCTGATAACAACAGCAATATATTGTGCGAGTACTCGTAGAATGTATTTCAATTTCAAGACAATGTTTTCTTTTGTGCTGACATCGGAAATGTAAATATTCGTTATATGGAAAGCATATTGGTGTGGGCATCTATGCCTATCGCCCAATCACACCCACCAAATGGACGAGTGCAACATGTTGACGCCACCCAGTGTGAAGTGCTTGCCCAGCAGCAGATCGAACTCGTGCATCAACGAGGCATTCACCCGCGGCGGATTCATGGCAGCATACGTGGTAACCGTATCCGGCGACATGCACATGTCGATGAACCGCGTCTTGCCCACCACACAGCGACAGTGTCCCTCGGCATTGCAGAAGCCATTCTCGCATCTCTGGTAGGTGGCCAAAGGACCTGGCACCACGGCACAGCCACACACATTGGGAGCGATGCATCGGCCGTAGAAGCCACAGCCAAGATCACACACCGCTTCGCAACGCTGTCGGTTCCTCACATAGCCATTGAAGCAGCGACAATTCCCGGGGGAAATGCAGACCCCATTTTCACAGTCATCGCCGCAGTCCGGCAAGCAGCTGGTTGTGTTCAGATCGTAGCGATAGCCATTTTGGCAAACGCAGGTCGTGCGATTCGCACAGAAGCCATTCTCACAGCGTCTAATTGGAGAAGAGAAAGGCAGGAATTAGTATGTCTTTCAAATTTTAAAATTAACAAAATTACCAAGAATAAATATGGTTAAATACACCTGTTAACCTTGTGGACATGTTCGCTCCTACACAAATCGAACAACAACGTCATAACAACTAAAAAAAATCCTTGAATTTGAGAATTTTTCGATTTAAAAATAAATTGTTGTATTAACGTTATAATCGGATTTTCTGTAATAATTTTACGATTAAAAAATTGTACTTAAATACTGTTATTTTATGTTCGATTCATTTTTAAAATTTAAGAAATTTATTCTTGTTTTAATTTTCAAAAATATCATGCGTGACGTCAAACTAACATCTCATCCTTCATCTAACTCTACGTTATTCGGATATAAATATATACTCGGCGAATAATAAATAATACTTATATCACTATTTGTTTGAGCACAAGAACTTAGTTTTAGTTTAGTTTAAGTTTATGTGCTGAGTTCAACTTTGAAATGGTTTGGGCCTTGTACAAGATTTTATTCTTGATTTAAGAACGATATTTTTATAATTTTATAATTATTATTATCAGTTCACTTAGTTGTTATAAGAATTAAGCCTGAAGGACTTAGTTAGTCTGGCTCACAACATTATAACAGTGTAATTTAATTCTTAAATACAATCAAACAAATAAATAAATTAACGATCTTAGGTAAATACTCGTTATTATATTGTAGCAAGAGATGAAATCTGGTAATTTTATATTATCTGAATTTAACTTTTGCAATGGGACGATCGTCCTAATAAAAATGGGTCAAAATGGAATACATTTTTGGCACTGGATGTAGTATATTCATTTAGTTTGTGCCTTGAAAATTCTTTTGCAAACGTGCCATATTTTCATCAAGCTAAATTCAGGCTGAGGTAAAATCTTTCTATATCTTCCAACCCTCCTAGTAACGCTTTCGCCTAATTAGATGTGCCAAACTCGTCTTTAAAGCTTTCCAACTGTAAACATTTCCAACGACAAGCAGTTCTTGACGATACTATCTATGGTCTTAAGTAATACTGTAAGCCTTCAGAAGGCTTGGAATAATGTTCTGCACTCACAAGTAGCAATTGCTTTCACACGAAGAGCGATTGGCGCGCTTTTGGTAATTGGGAAAGCATTCGCATTGATTGGGCGCCACACAATGTCCATAGCCGCAGTCGGGGATGCACATGGGCTGGCAGCCCAAGGCGTCGGACTCACGCAATCCTTTGGCATAGCCCTCGGCACAGACGCACTTGCCTGGCTCCATGCAGATCTCGTTGTGACCACAAGTGGTGTTGCATTGCGGCTGGCAGAAACGTTTCGAGCCATCCAGCTCGTAGCCCTTGTCGCATCGGCAGGTGCCGTTCAAGAAGCACTGTCCGTGGGGACAGCCGAGTGGACAGGTGGGCACACAATTGTTGCGATAGTTGAGCACAAACGCATCGAAGCACTGGCAGCGACCGCCTGGCAAACAGAAACCATTCTCCTGGCAACGCTCGCCGCAATCCGGAACACATCTGCTCCAATCGTACTCGTATCGTCGCCAGCCCTTGCAGCAGACCTCGATGACATTGAAGTACTGATTGACGGTGCTGTTGCCGACGATTTTCACGTCCTTGTCGTACTGAAAGAACACAGCACTAGCGCCCACCAGACCATAAATGTTAGTTATCGATAACTCGTTGCTCGCGTCTCGACTTGACTTACGGCACTTCCCGGAAGCATTTCATCGGATTTATACCTCGTTGCGGCAGCGAGAGGCCTTGGGGTATCACAAAGGGTTTGCGTGTCGAGGTGGTAGAGGCATAGCGTTGTTGCAGCTGCTGTTCGCGCTGATGTTGCTGCAACTGTTGCTGGTGTTGCAGGCGCAGCTGTTCGTCCAGTATCTGTTGCTGTAGCTGTTGCTCGTGAAACTGCAACTCAACAGCGTGCATCAGGCAGATGAACATCAACAGCAAGCTGCCCTGGATGGCCAGCTTTTGCAGCAACTTCGCCATGGCCAACGATATTTCTATTGCACTGCTGTTTTGTGTCTTGTCTCGCAGCTTTGCCGCTCTGCAGCGTTCAACTCGCAGTTGTTTACTGTTGTTCCGGCGACAGGCAAGTTGGAGAAACGGGTCAGCGCCTAATCGCTGCTGGGAGGGAACCAGCGATAAGAGGACGGGCTTTTAATTAAAGCATTATTAGCAAGAGGCTGTATGTCGCTAGAATTAAGAGTGCTTCAACATGCTGCTCGAGGAAGGGAGAAGAATGCGAGATAGAAAGAGAGGGAGAGGCTTGAACATAAAGAGCATGCTTCTAGCTTGTGCGATGTAATGAAACAATTTTGAGACATCAAATTCGAAAATATGTTTGCATACTTGTACACATTTAATATTACTAATGTTTTTTATTTAAGCAAATGAAAATATTTAAAAAATATCATATATGTGCACTGAAATGGGAATTCATTTAATTATTTTCATCTAAAAAACATTAAAATTAAATTCAGAATAAATAGAATTCACAAATATGTGCATGTTCATATTGTTTCATGTTCTACGCAGTAATGAATACTGTGATATAGCAAAGCGTCGTTTAGTCCAAAAACTTATCAACATTTTATGTTTACTGCCTTATCGAAATAAATTACTAACAAGTCAGAAATAAAAATATTTTTGAAAATATATTTTGTTTAATGATCAAAAAGAGTTCAAAATGAATGATATACATTTGCATTTAAATGTTAAAAACACATTGCTTTCACAATTAAACAATTTAAGTAAATAATAATAATATTTAAATTCAAGTACTCAGCCAAGTATTGTTGTTCAGCTCTCGCAATTTTTCTTACTGAGAGACTCGAGGCGAGGCACATTTCCGAAATGCTTTCGCTGTGGCACAGAAAACAACTGATAAGGTCTTTGTAAATATTGGGGCAGTGGAGCAGCAGTAGAACTTGAGAATTTAGTTTGAATTTAGCGAGTGATTCGCAAGCAACAATGTTGAGAATGGAAATGTGCTCGCCGAATGTCCATTGCCAGAGGCTGATGATGCTGTGCCTGGTCAGCATCTTCGCCGTACAAGTGAGCAGCTACTCAGAGTACGATCAGCGCTACGACAACCGACGAGGCTCGGCCCAGGAGGGACAGTCTCGGTTCTATCCAGGCGGTGGCAACAGGCAGCAGCCGCCTCCTCCGACGCTTTATCAGCGGCCAGGTGGTGCCAACTACAATCAAGCCGATCTTGAGTTACATCAGCCGACGAGTCGTGAGTACTTGGTGCGTGCTCACGAGTCCGTCACGAATCGTGAGCAGCACAAGTGCCGTATTTGGGTGCCGTAAGTACGATTATAATAATATCGAGTCCTAATTGATTGAAGTCTTACGCGACGTATGCCTCTTATTGGTTTTGGCGATTGCGAAACTTTCACAAATAGGACTCGATGTAGTCAATTTAAGATGCGGTATTTACGCTATGTTTAGGTCAGAGGTGGTGTCCAAGTATCCATTGGCCAGTCTCATCCAGTCGGATATGGCCAACAAGCTGTCCAACATTGAGGTCTGTTGCACCGGCTACAATGCCACACGCCACCGTGGCGTGACTGTCTGTCGTCCAATTTGTGGCTGCCAGAACGGTGTTTGCCGTGTGCCCGGCGAGTGCGATTGCTTCGAGGGATTCGTGAAGAATGACAATGGCGATTGTGTCTTTGCCTGCCCGTTGGACTGTCAGAATGGTCGCTGCTTCCTCGACGGCAGTTGCCAATGCGATCCCGGCTATACGCTGGATGAAACCCGCAGCTTCTGTCGCCCCATATGCAGCACTGGTTGCAGCAACAATGGTCGGCACAATTGTACCGAGCCGGAGACCTGCAGCTGTGCCAAGGGCTATCAGCTGACCGACAATAGTGGATGCCAGCCCGTCTGTGATCCCGACTGCGGCATCGGTGGCCTCTGCAGGGACAACAACATCTGCGACTGCGGTGCGGGCTACACGCTTAAGGACGGCGTCTGCCAGACCGATTGCTATCAGTAAGTCTTCCCCAAGAATTGTAAATTTATAGATTTATTCATTTATTCATTATTTTCTATTACTGTTCCATTTACCATATATTAATTTACTAATTAATTTATGTTTTTATACCGGCTACCCATAGGGTAGAAGGGTGTTATAACTTAGTGCCAACAAAAAATGTATGTAACAGGCAGAAGGAGGCATCTCTGACCCCATAGTATATATTCTTGATCAGTGTCAACAGCCGAGACGATATAGCCATGTCCGTCTGTCCGTCTGTTCGTCTGTATGAACACCTAGATCTCAGAGACTATAAGAGCTAGAGCTATCAAATTTGGGGACAGTACTCCTATAGGTCCTACGCAGATCAAGTTTATTTCAAAAGTTGGATGCCACGCCCCTTTCCGCCCCCAAAAGTCTGTAAAAACCGTAATAATAGACCTAGAGCATTGAATTTTAGTGTGCATAATAATAATTATATTCTCTATGATGTGAATTTGGTTGAGATCGAAAGAAAAACAAGGAAGTTATTAAAGAATCAATTTTGTATGCAAAATTCACTTGCAGCTGCCCGCGCTTTGTTTGTTTAGTTGACAGTGTGACCATAACGGTGTTGTGGATTTTTATTCGCTATTTTCAAATATATACAAAACAAACAAGTTTTAGTATATTTGGTATATTTTTTGTTAAAATATCATTTAAGTTTTTTGTTTTCTCTCGAAATGGGTTGCGGGTATCATACGGTCAAGCACTCTCGATTGTAGCTTTCTTACTTGTTTAATGGATTTTTCGTCATTGCCATTTTCAGTTTCCACCACCATCATCGATAGCACCTTATCAACAGATGATATTTATAAATGTCCGATTTGTTTAGATCCAGTGCGACATCAAGAGCCGTGCACAAAGCCGGGTGGGCACGTTTTCTGTAAGATTTGTATCGAGTCTGTCATTCTATTGATCGTAAAATGTGCTTTATGAAATAAGCTGTTGATCAATTACTGCGCATTTACCCTTAATTTATAGTATGATTTAAATTACATTCCCATTTACATTAATTTAATCTCTACAGCAAACAGAATTTCTAATCTCTGATCCTTGTATTAATATTTCATTGAAAACTACATAAACTGAACTTCAGTGTTACTTGATTCCTTAATTACTAGAGGATAATTAATTTGTGGCAATTAATTATTTAGGCTTAATTTTCTGTCACAGAATTAAATGTTTATTTTAGAAGTTCGGCTGCAGATTGCTCAAGTGCACAATTAACATAAAATATACATACTTGTATGTTATCCAATTATTAATGATTTTTATTGTATTTTACTAACTAGTTGTGATAATTTGTATCCGATTCTTTCAGAAAATGCTATAATGGTGTATGCGTAAGTCGCAATCGATGCATCTGTGATCCCGGCTTCACGTATCACGAGCAATCCACAATATGTGTGCCTGTTTAAGGATATTAAATAAATTACAAGACAACAAATGATTTATAAGCGTTAAACGTGCATTAAATAAAACAGTTACAAAAAACAAAATCAATTAGTGATTTGTTTAAAGCTCATTCTCAAAGCTAAGCTCATCAGCATGTTGTTGGTTCCTATTTTTAAGGTAGAAATGGACGACAGCCATGATCAACATCACAAGGACACAAAGGGCGACACACCACACCAGAATCGTGGACCACTTGACAGCGCTTGAATCGGACTTCGATGCGTTGAGAGCAGCTTCCTTGGAGCTATGGTCAGCCTTTCCACTGGTCACAGATCTCGGACCAATGCCGCAAACAAACGTGCGAAGCCCATTGGTACCGTCCACATCACAGTGCAGCTCTCCCGTCAACAGGTTGCAACGACACTTGGCCAGGTCCAAGCAGGGTCTGTCAAAGTCATCCATGCACTGGCTGAAGCACTTGACGTCCTTAGCTGTCTGCTCACTCCAGCATCTGCAGCCAGTCGTGCAGTATTCGGATAGATCTGCGGCAATATCAGAGGCAGGCGTGGTAGAGGTAAAAATGTCAGCAGTCGTGGTCAGCTGGCAACCATTCGAGCTGCTCTCGTAGCCAGCAGAGCAGACACAAGTGTCGGGTGCAGTGCAGACACCGTTTTCACAGCCGTCAGTGCAGTGAGGCCGACAGATGAAGGAGTTGCCCGCGACGATGGGCCTGAATCCCGGCAAGCAGCTGCAAACATCCGGCGACACACACGTGCCATTCACACAGTCGACTTGGCAGCTCGGCTTGCAGACATTTCCAGCTGCAGACGTGTCCGGCTCGTAGTGCAGATCACAGATGCAGGTCTGTGGTGCCAAGCAGGCGGCATTCTGGCAAGTTGGCTCACAGATCGGCTCACAGAAATGCTGCGAATTCGTTGCAAAACGATAGCCAGCTTCGCATTCACAGATGCCGGGCTGGCTGCAGTTGCCGTGTACGCAGGCAGGGCTGCATTGGGGCTCGCAGCTGTTGTTGGGGCCCATCAGAAAGCCAGGGTTGCAGGCACACATGTCTGGACCAACGCACTGACCATTCGCACAGCCCCCACTGCACTTTGGCACACACTTCTGCTCCGCTTCCGAACTGATCTCATAGCCAGGATAGCATTCGCATTCGTTAGGCGCCACACACTTGGCATAGGCGGAGCAACCTTCGGGGCAGCTCGGCTCACAGACGCCCAACTCCCTTTGGCGGTAGCCCTCGCCACATTCGCAGTGCTCCGGCGCGGTGCAAGTGCTGTGCTCCTGGCAGCCTTGGCTGCAGACCGGCTGGCATTTGTTGTCCATCAACTGGCAGCCCTCGTGGCATTCACATTTGCCTGGCTCAATGCAGCTGCCATGGGGTCCGCAGTTGTCAGCACATATGGGCTGGCAATCAGCAGAGTTATCTTTGGTCAGCCTATAGCCGGCATGGCAGTCACAATGCTGGGGACTCTTGCAGTAACTGTGCCTGCCACAGACGGGCGTGCACTCTGGCTCGCAGCTGGAGCTATTTGCAACTGCCGTGTAGCCCACTTCACACTCGCAGTTGCCGGGCGAGGAGCAGAAGCTGTGATCACCACATTGCTGGCTGCATTGCGGTACACAGTCAGCGTCTGCGGCATTGATCCTGTAGTATCCCGAGATGCAGGCACACTCATTGGGCGACTCGCAGTGCGCGTTCTTGCCACAGTTTTGGCAATAGGGCTTGCAATCAACCCCAGCATAGCCTTCATTACATTGGCACACGCCATTTGGAGCCGGGCAGTGACTATTCGCAGGGCAGCGGTAGCCACAGTCTGGCACACAGTTATCTATTGTACCCTGGTAGCCCGAACAGCAATAATATTGAGTCTCAAACTTATAGTTCACCTAGAATCAAATAAATATAAAAAACAGTCGAAATTGCGCATTAGAGTCGTAATTCATTTATGGATGCGCTTACTTTCGAAAGTGCTGAAACAAAACGAGATACGACTACACGTATTGAATAAATAATTTCACTACTTGGTTAAAAACAAAATTAATCCAACTTTTACTTGTTTGAAATAATCATAAACAGTAATGCATCTCCGCAATTCACATCAACACTATATGAAGAAATACTATTTATTATTCATAAACTGTTGATTATCGATGCTTTGATTTTGAAAGAGGTAGGAGAAATATCGGTTCACAAGTTAATGAATTGACTTCAAACATTAATCAAAGTGTTGCTAATGCTTGTGTAACAGACATCAAAGCAGTGTTCTAGATTCAAAATTGATTGAGAAAAAAACAATATGTTTTCTTTGAACATCAAATTATACTCCAATGTTTCATGCTACCATACCTTATGAATCGCATGCTACCAAAGTTTGTGAATTATTTCACAATTCATACCCCTTGAAAATAATATTTTATGTTATTTGAATATACAATAAAATTAAACTAACTACAAGTTTAATTTTCCCATTATATTTAACTTTGGTCTAAGCTATTTCTAATAGCATTTCATTTTTGTTTTAATTTTTAATTTCACAAAATAATTTCTTCTGATTGCATTTGACTTTCGTTTGGGATAGGAAATTTACCTTTGACTGCCACTGATATTCCGTTCTATGTTTGGTGCGATAATTTCCTCTTAACCAATTAAATTCTCTGTACGGTACTAATACAGTTTCATACACTTGATCTAAATATGTTATGAAGTTTCTTCGACTGCACACATTTTCGCCATATGCACTTAATGTTATAAAAAAATGGCAAAAAATTAGCAAGCTAATCCAAAAAGACAAAATTTTGATCATTTTTACGTAATTTAAACTTATTTTTTTATTATTTTTACTCGATGTGATCAGTTCTGGAGCGCGTTTTAGACTAAACTGTGGTATATAACATGGAATCAGCCTTGTTTTCGTCTCCACACATCCGTTCGTCTCTCATGTAATGATAAAATTAAAAATGCCTTTGTTCAAGTGAATTTCGAGAGCTTAGCTTAATATTAGATAAGACTTGATTTCATTTAACTTCAAACTGTATATGAACGCCAAAGCGATGAGTGTACCAGCCACTTGTTGTTTACACAAAATATTTTTTAGAAAAATGAGTAAATTTTAAAAAGTAAATCTCGTATCTAATACCGAGAGTCTCGGAAGCAAATCTCATGAGAGGTTTTTGAAGGAATTCAATATATGTAGTTCTACATGCTCACGAACATAGTAATCAAAGCTTTACCATTAATAAGTTCGCTCTGCAGTTTAAGAGACCTTGGACTGCATCTCAGTAGCTTATCAGCACAATTCATTTGCGAATAAGATATGGTATAATTTACTTTAGATTTCTCTTTTATTATTGTATGCAAATAAAAAGCTTCGAATAGTTTAATATAATTAGATAACGCCCTACCCATTTTCACTGATACAAAACATTTTTGTGATTAGCAATGTGATCATGGATAGCTCGCTGAGATATATAAAAACACGTAAGAAAGCTTCAACCATAATATCCACTATAAATAACATACATATTTTTAAAAAAGTAGAACAAAATTGTAGGGTTTTCAGACAAGTAGGCGTAAAAAAGTTGCTAATAAAATTATATTTTTTTGCTTATATCTTGCATGTTTATCACGCTGGTCTATTTCATAAGTGTGCGAAAGGTCAATTATTTTCTGTTGGCACTAAGTTATAACACCCTTCTACCTTATGGGTATCGGGTATAAAAATAATCGCTTCGTATGGTATAATTGTATAATTGGTATACAAATATAACATTACACTCGAACAATGGTAAAATATGTCAGCATATAAACTTATTTCTTGAATAACTTGCAATTACTTAGCAATCAAATGTTGTCGAAGTTTTGAAACAAACTAAAACTGCGAGGGACCTACAAGAGTGCTAGTGTCTAGCTTTTATAGTCTCTGTCATCAGATGGATATATCGTCTCGCCAGTTGACGTTAATTAAGCAAATATATACCGTACAACATCTTTCGCCTTGTACACACATTTTTATAAATACCTTCAAAAAATGAATAAACAAGAGGTTAAAAATACACTACATTTATTAGAGGTTTTTATTCAGTATATTTATTTGGATGAATCATGAATCAATCACGAAGAATGAGTATTGCGCAAATGGATCAGTGTAATAAAATGTAGTTAGCTATATTTATAGTATTACTGATGAGAAATGCATTCTTTATGTAAGTGTTACATTTGATACAAGACAGTTTAAATATAGGAGCTATTGTCGATGCCTTCGAGACGGGTGTCGATTCGACCGATATCCACATTGCGCATATCTGCACCATCGGCATCTGTGTGCGTCACATAGCTGGGCTTCTTATAACGCCTCGAGAAAACAAAGGCAATGCATGAAATGAGCGCAATAACAGCTATTACTGTAACCACGCCAAGGAAGATTATTATCCACATGGCCGTAGTGCTGGAGCAGTTGTGATTTTGCGCATCGTCCGCCTTGTAGCCCGGCACACACTCGCACTCCTCTGGCCGGGCACAATAGCTGTTGTCTCCGCACTCCTCACTGCACACGGGCATACAATGATTGCCCTCGCCCAGGTAGCCAGCTCTGCAGGCACACTTGCCGGGACTGATGCAGTAGCTGTGCTCCTCGCACTCCGGCGCACACCTGGGCAGACAGTCGCCGCTGTCGTCCATCTGGTAGCCGGGCTGGCAATCGCAGATGCCAGGACTGATGCATTCGGCGTGGCGTCCACACGGATCTTGACATGTGGGCACACAGTGATTACTTGATCGGTGATAGCCGTGCAGACACTGGCATTCCCCTGGCTCTGGGCAATATGTGTGATCGCCGCAGTTATGGCAGTTGGGTTCACAGAGGCCATAGGCAGTCATCTGATAGCCAGTGAAGCATTTGCACTTGTCGGGCTCGTCACAGAAGCTGTGCTCGAGGCAGCCATTCGCACAAACTGGCTGGCAGGTTTTCGTATTATTCTTCATGTATCCCGATTGACAGCCGCATTGCTCGGGAAACTTGCATTCTTCGTTGACGCCACATTGCATGGAGCAAATTGGTTGACAGACTCCAAGGACGTCTTCCTTGTAGCCATCGAGGCACTGGCAGACTTCCGGTCGGACGCAGTATTTGTTGAGGGCACATCCCTTGGGACACTGAGGTTGACACTTGTTGTCCACCCTAGCGTAACCCTTGACACACTCGCATGTATCCGGCTTTGTGCACACCTCCAACTGGCCACAGGGCACCTTACTACAAACCGGCTGACAGAGTCCCAGTTGATCCTCCGTATATCCAGCATCGCATTGACAGATATTCGGCTGGACACAGCTCTTGAACTTTCCACACAACTGATCACAAATGGGCTCGCAGTCGATCGAACGCTTTGCCGATCTCTTGAAACCCTCGAGGCAGTCGCAGGCTCCTGGACTGTTGCACACGCTGTTTATGCCGCAATTGCGGTCACAATGTGGAACACACAGCATTCTTTCAGTATATTCCACATTTTGAGGTGTGTAGCCTTTGTCACATTGGCATTGGGGTGGCTTATTCCGGTTTATCCATACGCACTTGGCGTGCTCGCTGCACCTTGGTGCACATCTGGGCCTACAATTGTTGGGGTATACTTCTTGAATCTGTAGAGAAGATGTCCGAGATTATGCCACAGCGTGAGTCAGCGATTTGTTAATTTATTATACCTCTACAATCTGGAAATCTTCCTTCACTTTATTCTCACTGACATCGCCAGTTGTTCGCATTCGATAGTGCGGCACACTCATCCGAATCATCTTGTTTTCGGCAATCAGCTCGGGCAAGCACCACGAATTATTCACATTGCACTCACTGAGATCCACATGGAGCTGGATCAGACACAGAAAGACCAATGCACGATTGATCCGGGGCATCGTGCAAAATACTGTGTCGAAGACCGATTTAAAACTGATTGTTTTCGAGCGTGACATTAGCCTTTTAAGCGCTTGCATAGGTCAAATACGTCATGGCATCTACCGCAAAAACCAAAGCAACCACAGTTTAATTTACTTCTCACATTTTACTTATTCGATTCTCGGTGGGTTCTAAGACTTAAGCATTGAATATGGCTCATCATCGTCACGTGAATCACAGAAAGCTAATTAAATCTTGCTAATCTGAGCGAACTCAGAAATATTTTATAATCGCAGCCAACTTCATGTTATTATGCAACAGGCTTTTTTAAGATTGTTGTGCTTTGGTCACTTTGATTGTAACTGAATTTATTCGCAGGGATTGAAGTACTGGGGCACAACCGACTCAAAATACTTAGTATATATTTAAAAAATATTGTAGAATCATTTGCATATAACAATTTAAAACACAACACGATTTACAACAATGTATTGCTCGTTTAGAGCAAATTAAATTAGATGAATGGTTTTGTTTTACGTGTATGGCAAGTGATGATAAGCGAAATCTTAAAACTCGTATGTCATATTCAATGTTAAGGACCTCGGCTTATCATAATCAACAGCTCGTTGGAGGAGATGCAGATGAGTCTGTTGTCTTGCTCACAGAGGGTTCAACAAACACATACAGCTGCTGTTATTATTACTTATACGTGGTATCTATCGAAAGCTGATAATGCTGATGCTCTCAAGTCCGGGCTGCTCGGTGCCTTGTGTTGCAATTGCAATTGGAATCTCGTTTGCCAGTTCATTTGTAAATTGTGTCTTCAATCGAGTGGTGTGAGTTCCCAGTTCCCAGAGTTACCATGTGGCGACTGATTCTAGTATGCTTGGCCAGCACGGGACTGCTTTGGCTTCAGATCAATGCCTGTGTCGAACGCGTGCCGTAAGTACTTTGTCGATGATATCGATTCTGTGATCCATCCTCAAGTGACAACCTCACCCCATTCAAGTGTTACGAAAATGAGGCTCAACTTTGTGACAATGCGAAAATATCAGGGCTTGACTAATTGCACCCACGACTGTGGATCTTTGGTTGTAAGACCCATCAAAGAGGTATGTATTTCCTAAATTCAAAATTCATTTTATTATGTTCACAATAATCATGCCTAACTTACGAGTACTTCAATATTAATTAAAAAGAATGCTTATTTATATTTCATTTCTCAAAAAATAAATATTTTTGAATCATTAAGGAAACATGTTTTTTAAATAACATATTTATAAATATTGCAAATTATTGTTTTTAAAATAGTAATGAAGTTATTTTTTGTATTAATCATGTTATTTTATAACTTTGTCAAACACTTGTTTTTCAATATTAACAAAATATATGTTTATTGCAATAGCATATAATGCTTTTATTTGCATTCGATCTTAACATACAAACTGTAGAAGACTCTTTCTTTATTTTATAATTAATGTATTTAAATCTCTAAAACAAAAAACATAAACAATTTTCTGTTTGAGATGTGAAATTTATAAATAAATAATCACATAACGAATTTCAGTTCATTTACAATTTGTTTGTATATACGCCTAAAAATACAACAAATAAAACAGTTATAAATGCTTATCAGCAGTGCTGTTAATAAGAGAGGCTTTCAAGATTATTGTGGTTTCAAGTTGACCAGCCCACGAGCACTTTGAATGCGAATGTGCAGTTGCATTGCTTTCATTGCTAAAAGAAATTACTTTTATTTAAGATTTAATACGATAACGATTCTGCAAATGTCTTTCACGATCAGATGAGCATACACATCTGTTCAAAAAAGGAGTTTGAAGAATCGTTAGCGTTATTGGAAAGACAACTTACTAGAATTGACTGATACACATAACCATGCAAATTAATAAATTGATGTAAATTACATATATAAACTTGAAAAGCAAAAATAATTGTTCAGGATTTAACAAAGCCTAAACTCTAAACTAATTAATTTAAGTTAAAGTAAATTAACTTGGTATTAATAAAGCATAAAAATGACTGTCAAAATAATGACAGTTTAGAAAACTCGACTGATAAATATTAAAATCGAAACTAATTAATAAAATGAAAGAAAATTAACTTTCTTAGTAATAATTTTGTATGTCTATCAGTACTGATTTTACTGCATTTTGCAGACTTACATGTCCATAGATCTGGTTTGCTGTGAAGGCTACGAGCGCGCTGACGAGAATGGGTAAGTGGGCCCTCAATATGGAAGACTGTTAAAGTAGAAATTAGTCAACTTCTGCTCTGATCTTCTCAGTGAACAGTGCCGACCCAAGTGCATTGATTGCGGCAAGGCCGGCAGATGCATTGCGCCGGGTATTTGTCACTGTGGCGAGGGCTACAACAACCAGAGGAATCAAAGTATCTGCGAGGCGCAGTGCAGCGAACCCTGCATCAACGGGCGCTGCAGTTCAGTGGACGTCTGTCAGTGTCTGGAGGGTTATCGATTGCGAAAGGACAGTCAGACCGCCTGTGAGCCGATCTGCAGCGGAGACTGCAGCAATGGCCACTGCACGGGGCCGGAGAAGTGCGAGTGCCACGTGGGCTACCAACGCAACGAGACGCTGGCCAAGTGCCTGCCCATCTGCGAGGAGAAGTGCACGAATGGAGACTGCGTGGGACCCAACGAGTGTCGCTGCCACGCTGGCTACGAGGGACGCTTGGATCGCCCCTACAGCTGTGATCCCGTCTGCAGCAGCGGCTGTCGCAACGGTCTGTGCTTGGAGCCGGAGCACTGTGCCTGCAATTTAGGCTTCTCACACAGGGAGGGTCGCATCTCCGAGGGGTGTGAGCCCACCTGTCAGCCTGGCTGTGTGAACGGCACCTGTGTGGCTCCCAATCTCTGCCTCTGCCGCGAAGGACATGTGCCGCTCAACGGCTCGCATTCGGTCTGTGTGCCGAGTTGTCGTCGTGGCTGCGAAAATGGTTTCTGCAATGCCCCGGGGCGCTGTGAATGCCACGAGGGCTACGTGCAGCTGACGCCACATCGCTGCTCGGCCGTCTGCAATCCGGCGTGCGGCAACAACGCCCGCTGCACGGCCCCCGACATCTGTCAGTGCGACGAGGGCTTCGCACCCATCAATGGCAGCCTGCGAGAATGCGAACCGTACTGCGCAAAGCCCTGCTACAATGGCATCTGCAGCAGTCCTGGCGTCTGCTCCTGTCTGGCGGGCTACGAGGCCTTGACCTCGTTCTACTGCGTGCCCAGCTGCAGTCGCTCCTGTGTCCATGGCAGCTGTGTGGCGCCGAATCGCTGCCGCTGCTTCCCCGGCTATCGGCCCTCTGCATCGGACCCGTTTGTGTGTGAGCCCATCTGCTCGGAGAGCTGTGGCGGGGGCCATTGCATTGCGCCGGAGATCTGCAAATGCGATCCCGGCTATGCCAAGCGCTGGCCGAGCGGCGCCTGCGAACCGTTCTGCGCCCAGAAGTGCGTCAACAGTCGCTGCGATGGAGGCTCGGGCCGATGTCGCTGCTACCAGGGCTACAGCCTGCGTGAGTTCTCCAACTCCATCTGCGATCCCGTCTGCGCCTCAAGCTGCCAGAATGGCAAGTGCGTGGAGCCCAATCAGTGCGAGTGCCTGCCGGGCTACGAGGACACCAAGAACCCCTATGTCTGCTCCCCGAGCTGTCGGCCTGCCTGCGACAACGGACGCTGTATGGCGCCAGGACAATGCGAGTGCCATCCTGGCTATGTGGTGAGCAACTCAAGCGAACCGCACTTGTGTCGTGCCCAGTGCAAGGAGCGTTGCATCAATGCCGAGTGCCTGCGCCCCAACGAATGCACCTGCCTCATTGGCTACAGCTTGATCGCCGGCAGCACCTCCGAATGTGCCCCCACGTGTGAGGAGGAGTGCGACAGCGGCAGCGTCTGTGTTGCCCCCGACGTCTGCGAGCAGCGTTTATATCGCGCCCTCTCTACGGGGGGAGGCGGGGGTCCCTCCTGCTGGACGATGCTGGGCGGAGCTGTGCTGCTGTGCGTGGTGCTTGTGATGCTGCCACTTCTGTTGATGCGGCACGTGCAACAGCGGCGACGACTGCAGAGCGACAAGCATCGCGTCCACCTCATCGAGAATCCAAGCTATGGCGTCTGCCTGGCAGCCAGCGAGGAGCAGTCCAACGACACTCAGGAGATCGGACTGGGCGACTAAACATTTAGTTAACATATATGTATATGCAGATCGATCTGCCCCGATTTTGCAAGATGAAACGCTTGAATAGAAATATAGGTGCAAAATAACGTAAGATCATCTTTGATTCTAGAATACCGTCTAGAAAATTATAAATAAACATTAAATTTATACCAATTTTACTATTTGTGGTGAGGAGATACTATGCATATTATCATTAAGGTGCTTTGATAAAAATTAATGCTTCAATTAAATGTCTCTGTGTGTTCTTTTAAATTGATTGAACTAAATAAATATAGTTATATGAAAAATTAATCTATGCTCAATTAAAAGGCTTAAAAAATATTGTTAAGTTTTGATATTGCGGTAATGCGGTATTAGAATATATTTGAATTATATATTGTTTCTATACCATATATTTTTGTGTTATTGTTTGTGTACCATGAATAAATATGAAACTAAATATAAGATATATTATGCTGAATTTATCGTTCATTACGTCAACACAAAATTGGCGTATACAAGTTGGATGAAATAGGGATGACAATTGTTGTTATTAAGGATAACATACAAAATCCTTACCTTTTTTTTTATTAATATTTTATATTGATTACCTTCTTTAGTTACCTCTTTGATCGATATTGCCTCAATTTTAGTGTTTAATTTCATAACAGTCACATGCTATAAACATTCATAGGCAATATAAATTGAGTATTTATGAGTACTATTATATGCATTTTTTCGAAATAATGTTGAAAATAAGTCAAGCATATTTACTGTAAATAGATAAACTTTAATAATTTGTATGGCTTGGTTTCATATCGTTTCGTTTTAATCGATTTTTATACTCGTATAGTATATATAGAACTACTTTATTTTCTTCAATCGAGCTGTAACTCGGGAAATGCTTAGCATTTGTGGTATATCGAAATATAGACATATAAACTATGCTAATCTATGCTAGGTATATGGGGTATATTAGACTAAGATACGGGACTAACCTAAGGCGTACATCTAGTAATAAGTTACATACATTTACTATGTAGTACGTACTCGTAATACTCGTGCCGAAAAGCATTTGTTCAACTGTTCGTGCTCTTAGACTACAGCAATAATTGGATTCATATATTTTGGTCATTCCCGACTCGAATCCAACAAATTGACTACTTAATACTAATTGTTATTTGTATAGAGTGTTGCAATTTCGTGGCCTGTCTTTGTATTACACTATGCCCCAAATAATCCTGGTACTTGCCCCAACCCACCAAATACAATCTATGAACACAGTGAGCTTTCTGTTCCCCATTGAACCCCCATTTAGAGAAAGGTTTCTGTTCCAGGTTGCCTCCCTTTTCGCCGCCAGCTGCCCCAAAATCCTTGACCGCTGTTTGGTCACGGTGGCGCATCATTTGGCGCTGGTGGCGGTTTATCCGGTTGCAGTCGGGCTGGTGGCGTCACCAGAAATCCACTAGAGACACCTGGCAGTGGCATGCCGAGAAATGCGGCTCCGCCAGCTGCCGCATTGGCCGAGTCGCCATCCTCCATGATAACCGAACTATCTGCAGCTGAGGGAATCGTGGGCAGAAACCTCACTCCCAAACGTGGCGGCGACGAATCCTCCTCTTCCTGCACCGCCTCCTGGCGCACCAGACGCGGCTTGCTCAGAGTCTCGTGCTGCTGTTTGCCATTGTGAGCTGTAAAAGATATTTTCGTTAAATAACTGTTGTGAATAAATAGTCTGGAAAACTACACTGCGTTTGCTTAATCAAAAATATAAATTAAATGCTTTGGGCACCAGGCAATTCATTTTTGCTCTTCAATTATAAATAGCTCTCTATTTAGCGACAAAGTATTTTTATTTTTAATTACTGAAGCATGACAATATTTTCTAGGATTCACTTTCTCGTAGCTATCACAATAAATTGGCTACAATTGAAAACACAGTCTCATAAATGGCTTTAACGATCACATTATCAAATTCTATAATTGAAATAAGTGTACCCTCGTTCCTATTTTAAGATCTTCGTTTTTCGTGCCAAAGCTTGTGCTTTTAAATATTTCTTAAATTAATCAAATATAGCTAGTCACACCTAACCAAAAAGTTAAATTGTAAATTACCAACAACTATTGAAAGTGGATGGTAAAATCGAACACTCTCGATAAGAGTGTTGATATTCAATTAAAATACAAGTTTTTATACCCGCTACCCATAGTTTTTGCTTGTATGTCTTAATTAAATGATTTTAGTAATTTATTGTGGCAAAGAGGCATGACATAATGAATCTCTAAGATCCACGGATGAACGGACGGATTTACGGACACAGCTAAATCATACAATTAAATTATGCTGATCAAGAATGTTTAAACTTTCTATGGTCGGAAGTCACTACGCCAAGCTTAAAACAAGTAAGAAAGCTACAGTCGAGAGTGCTCGACCGTATGATACCCGCAACCCATTTCGAGAAAACAAAAAACTTAAATGATATTTTAACAAAAAAAAAAACCAAATATACTAAAACTTGTTTTTTTGTATATAATTGAGAATAGCGGGTAAAAATCCACAACACCGTTATGGTCACACTGTCAACTAAACAAACAAAGCGCGGGCAGCTGCAAGTGAATTTTGCATACAAAATTGATTCTTTAATAACTTCCTTGTTTTTCATTCGATCTCAACCAAATTCACAGGAATCATTGAGAATATAATTATTATTATGCATACTAAATGCTCAATGCTCTAGGTCTATTATTACGGCTTTCACAGGCTTTTGGGGCCGGAAAGGGGCGTGGCATCCAACTTTTGAAATAAACTTGATCTGCGTAGGACCTATAGGAGTACTGTCCCCAAATTTGGTAGCTCTAGCTCTTATAGTCTCTGAGATCTAGGTGTTCATACAGACGGACAGACGGACATGGCTATATCGTCTCGGCTGTTGACACTGATCAAGAATATATATAGTTTATGTGGTCGGAGATGCCTCCTTCTGCCTGTTACATACATTTTCTGTTGGCACTAAGTTATAATACACTTCTACCCTATGGGTAGCGGGTATAAAAAATAATTTTGCTTCGCAAGAACTCAATATACCCAGTATAGTATATTGTCAATAAGAACAGAGTGCTGAAATATTTGGTGTATCCAGAGAAGTGTGCTCACCTATAATCGAGGGCAGGGGAGTGCTGCTGCCGGCACTGGAACGCGACAAGCGGAATGTGGATGTGCTGGCCGTTGTGGCCGAGGCGGACGAATCGTTGCGCGAACTGGACAGATTGGAGTCCTGTGAGGTCTTCCTTGTGATCAGCCAAGCCGAGTGGCGTCGCCGACCGTGGGTGTGGCGATCCTGACCAGGGTCCATTAGCTTCAGCGGCATGCTGCAGTTCGACGGCGGCGCTGGCGTCGAGGAGTTGGCGCCATGTCGCCAGCTGGAGCTGCGCGAGCTGCAGAAGTTCTCGCTGGAAATGGAGCTGGCGCGATTCTTGCGCTGCTGTCGCAGCTCAGCGAACTGATACTGGTAGGGATTGGCCGCAGCTGCGGTGTAGGCACGTTGACGTCGCTGCTGCGGCTGCCGGCGCTGTTTGCGCCTGCTGCGCTGCCCGCAGCAGAGACGCTTGAGGCGCTGCCAGAGCGTCGGCGTCTGTTCCATCTTATGCCAGTTGGGCATCTCGCTGGGCAGCATGCGCAGGCAGCGGCAACCGGGCGGATGAGCAACCGCCGCTGCAGGCAACAGAGGTGGCGGCAACTCCACGCCTCGCTTGCCACGTGCTGCAGCTCGAGCTGCTGTTGTGCCACCCACGCGTGTCTCCTCGAAGTGCTTGCAGAGCGTGACGCAGTCCTTCTTGAACTGCTTCGTCATGATGGCGTACAGGAACGGATTGCAGCAGCTGTTCAAGGGCAGCACAAACACCGTAAATATTTTGGCCTGCTCCAGCGAAATCAACTGCAGTCCAAAGATGGCCGTTATCGAGAAGAAGGCAATGGGCGACCAGCAGAGGAAGTCCGTGAACACCAGCAAGGCCATGCGCTTGGCAATCCGCGAGTCATTCGTGTTCCAGGCCTGGCTGCCCCGAATGGCCCAATACATCTTGAGGTAGCAGCCCATGAGGG
This sequence comes from Drosophila immigrans, assembly GCA_963583835.1. NCBI lineage: Eukaryota > Metazoa > Arthropoda > Insecta > Diptera > Drosophilidae > Drosophila > Drosophila immigrans. The sequence continues at coordinate 18,279,579 of OY757143.1, read as the reverse complement.
TCAGAAAGGCGCAGCCATTGATGAACATCAGGCTGATCACGTAGGTCAAGCTCGCCGGTCCCGTTGTCGTCTCAAAGGGCAAGCACACCGCAAACTTGCGATAGTCCGAGACGCCCACGAGGGGCAGCAAAGCCATCAGCAGGGCGAAGATCCAGCCAACGCTCATGATGTAGCCCGCCTGCCGCAGCGACAGACGCTTGTTCAGATGGATCGCGTGCGTGATGGCGTAGTTGCGCTCCAGCGTAATCACCGCCAGCGTGTAGACCGATAGCTCGGAGCTGAGCACGGCAAGAAAGCCAGCCAGCTGGCAGAGCAAGGACATCTGCCAGGGAATGGCAAACATGCGAAATTCGCCCAACGTGGCGGCATCCACAATGGCCAGTATGCCCAAGTAGATGCCCATAAAGAAGTCCGCTGCGGCCAGATTGCAGACCAGAAATCTCGGTACATCCATCTTGGATCTCGAGCAGACGAGCACAAAAACCACAGTGCCATTGCCGAGCAGTGCCAGCAGGAAGACGACCCAAACTCCACAGCGCAGTGTCCACCAATCAAAGAGATCCGCACAGGGCAGAAACGGGCCTGGCATAGGCAAGCATTGCACCGAGCCTGGCTGCAGATCATCCGCTGTGATGCCACTGAAGAGACCAGTTCCGAACCCAAAGCCTGTGCCGGGTGCACTCACGTCGTGGCTCTCGAAGTAGTCCTCCATGTAGCTGCTGGGCGACTGGCTGCCCGTGGGCATCTGCTGCAGATCCTCGTTGAACTTGTAGTTGGTCATGTAGTTCGGAGAGTCCCACAGCTCGTGCGAGCTGGCGCCAAACTGCTTGCTGAGGTTATCTGCAATCAAAATAGGATGAAGGAAGGTTCTTAGAGCGGTTGAATAGAATTTACTGAACTTAATAATTCTTAGTTATGCTTGCAAGTATGCTATAATATTTAATACTACTAATAATATATTTCCCATTGAAGAGAACTAACATAGTCCTTTATATTAATTATCAAACATAATTTTGAAAATGCAGCTATGTAAATAAATAACTCAATTTATGTTTGGGGTGCAGAGAGTGATGGTATAGTGTCCAATTTAAATTTGTTCAATTTGCAAAAAAAAAATTTAAATGATATGTAAATACGACTTTCGGACTGTTGAAATACTAGTTTTTGCTGTAGTCTTCTACACAGAGAGAGCAATTATTAGGTTTTAAAGATAACAATTTAAAACATTTTTTAATAAAAAAACAAATTTGTTTAAAGCTTACATCTTAAAGAAAAATTCTAAAAATTTACGCTGTAAGTAAATTGTTCTATATGAAGGTTATGTGAAGATTAAACAAAGCGGATGTTATTTTCAGTTTCAAACCGGTGTTGCAATTCATTCTATTTGATTGGGGACGTTTTTCAAAGACCTAAAGTACAATTTCAAGATTATCCAATAATATTAAGATCTTTAGCTTGACTGAAGCGAAATGGTAAACTAAAACTTTCTAGCTTACAAAGATATCAATAACACTAGAATCAAAGAATGAACGAAATACGCACACATCTGCGGCCATATGTTCATCATGGTGGTGTTCCAGAGAGTCATATCGAACTCGGCATCGGAGGGAAAGAGCACCGCCTCCTGCACCTGGGACGTCTTGCGCTGAGCAGACATGGCGACCAGTGGCAGGAAGGCACAGCAGTGATAGGCGTAGGAGAGAATCAACGTCTGGATTCGCGGAAAAGTTTCGGGCGGTGGGAATTCTCGTAGTTTCGGATTGTTGAAAGTCTTCAGATGGAGCAGAGCACTCAGACCTGCCTCGGGCAGATGTGGAAAGATGTTGTTGCCCAAGTTGAGATCCTCCAGAGCTGTAAAGGCTGCAAAGGCGTCTTTATGTATAAAGGCGATTTCATTGCCCTCCAGATCTCTGCAGAGAGTGATGTGTTAATAATAATTTTGGTTAAGAATTCTTACACTTACAGTAGCTGCAGCTTCGGTATTCCCTGAAAGGCATCCTGCGGCAAGGACTTGATGCGGTTGTAGGAAAGCAACAGATCGTGTAGTTGTTTCAGCCCAAAAAAAGGTCGTCCTTGCAATGTTTCGATTTGATTACTTGATAGATCTCTAGTTAATACGAAGGCAAGATAAATAAGTAAACTCACAGTATTTAAGTTCAATACTCACAACAGCCTTAAGTCTCTGCAGCTATTTAAATTTGGGATGATTTTCAAGGAATTGGTTTTAAGTTCTCTAAATGGAATGGAAACAAAGGATATAGACATTATATCGATTGATTGAACTAAAATCTAAAGTTAAATCAATAATAATTTAAAAAAAATGTTAATCTAAATTATTTTCGATTTTTTGTTTATATTAAAAAAAATACAAGCTTTTGCTTGCAAGTGTTTTATATTCATATACATTTACAATATACATTTAAATTTTTTGTGGTATATACTACAACGGCGGAAAAAAAAACATAATATAAAATACATGTTCACGCTGTCAACCAAACCAACTGAGCCAAGCGTCTGATTCTTGAATAACTTCATGTTTTTCTTCCGATCACAATTGAATTCTCACAAATTTATTCAAACTTTAAAATTATGCTCGCTGAGATCTACGTGTTCATACAGAATACGGACATGGCTATATCGACTCGGCTGTTGACATGGTTGATGGTCAAGCAAGTTTATTAGTTGAACCGATACTTACAAACTCTTCAGTCTTGGCGTTTGACGGCACAATTTGGCTGGCACATCCTGAATGCCAGCTCGGTCTAACTTAAGGATCTCCAAAGCATGACAGGCCTCCAGTTCGGGGAAGTTTCTCAAGGTGCGCACATCGGATAATATACTACTCAATGAAACCATTATAGAAAGATACGAGTTTTTATTGCATATATTAATCTTACAGTTTTCTCAGCTTGGACATGCCGCGAAAGGCGCCAGTTGTGATGGTGGACAAAGGATTGGCTCTAAAGTCCAGAATCTGCATGCTTCGTGGCAGTTCCGTATCATTTATCCAGCGCAGGCGATTGCTAGTCATGGAGCTATAGCACAATCAGGGTTAATATCCATACATCTATGGCATATAAACTTGTATTTCTAACTTGCACTCTGCACTCAAGTGCCACTCCAATGCAGCTGCATTTGAGAGTCAAGTTGGCGAGGCACCAAGTCGGGGACATGTGACAACTGCCACGCATAAAATTAGTATATATTTTTGGGCTACCATTTTGTTATCGTCTTTCGGTTTTTCTTGGCCAACATTCAGGAAATGCTCAAGGCAACGGTCTAACCAGAAGTAACATACTAAGAGCGTCAAGCTATGCGAACCACGCTTTAAGGTAACTTCAACTTAACTTCCACTAAACATTATTTAAAATTTAAAAGCAGCTTTGCAACTATCTTAATCTCACAATTAACAATGTATTTAAGTAGTGCCTTTATTTTTCTGAATTTCTGCAAACTTCTACAAAATCTGTCTATTTATCGCGTTAGTTTGTTGCTTCGACTTTGTCTTTTATTTTTATTCGGATGCCCTTAAAGAAACAGTTAACTTTGTTGGCAATCAACAAACCGCCAACTGCCAGCATTACAAAATGTTTTTAATCCTTTTAAATTTGTTTTCCGAGCAGCGGGAAAAACCACATCACATGTGAGCCAAGGAAAAAAACAGTGCAAGACTTTTTCGCCGCCACGGTCTCTGGTCTCTGTAGAAAGCAGCAGAAGTAGCGAATTTATTTACTAGTTTAATTCCCCAATCATAGGATATGCAATGACTCGGCTCGGATGGTGAGTGCAACGCAGCGTGGCTTTTATCGCAACATTTAACATGCTCATAATTATCCTGTTTACCAGAAATTGAATTTCCTTGGGGAGACATTTGAGAAACGTTGCAAGGCGAAAACTTGCAACGATGTCAACGATTCCAATGACAGTCGCCAGTTGCCGCAGCTGCCACTCGCAGGAAGTGCGTGGCAAAAACAAAATGCAGCTACGACTACTTAGATTAAAAATGTTATTGGCCAACTAACGAAGTTGGGATACTCTAAACACTAAATACTAGAGAAATATTTACATTTCAATATTCTATTTTAATATCAAATATTATCATGTATTAAATAATAATTATTTACATCCATTTCTCGATGTATATTTTAGAAATTGATTCCATTTTGAGAAGAGAATAACGAGAATTATACAATTTTCACGACTTGAAGATATATTTGTTGGTTACTTTAAATAACAATATGGAAAAACATTGCGCACATTTGTGATATTTTCAATGCGTGCACACAGAGAATGTTGAGTTTGCTTACAACACGAAGCAACTGTATTCGAACAGAGTAAAATAAAGAGTTGCAACTGCAATGGCTACAGGATGTGGCACAAGTCAAAGGCAACTGCAATCACACCGGACGGAGGGGACTCAGCGGAGGGCGTGGGGCGGGGCGTGTCGTAAATTCACAAAGTAATGATGCGTTATGATTTTTGGTTTCCGCTTGTTTGCCGCCTGACAAAGTAGCAAATGTTATGCTGCCAACAAGTACAGCAAAACAGCTAAGGCGAAAGCGATATTCTCCTGCCCTAATCGTGCCTTTCACCGACCCCTCGATGTGGTTACGGAGCTGCTAATCTTTGAACAACACCTGTGCAGTAAATACTTACAGCTCCTGCAGTTGTGTCAATTTGCTAAGACCCTCCGGCAAGCTGCTTATCAAATTATCATCCAATTCGCTGCAAAGAAACCAAATACACCAAATATATTATTGAAGCACATTTCAAAACTCGCTTATAAATATTGCGATTTTGTATTTTCCGATTTGGTTGTGTGCACTGCATGAGCAACTCAAAGAGCGCATTTGCATGTGTCTCACATTGCGGTTATTTCGAGGGTCAGTCCGTACGTGTCCGCACGTAGCCGGGGTACATTCTGATTGGATCTGGTTGTGGGACACCAACTGTGTGTGCCATGCAAATTTATGAACGAAAATAAAGTTTAGTTTCCCACAAAGTGCATTGATTTCAATTATACGTGAGGGTGTTCGATAAAAGCGGAGAGACTTGAACGATTGAAGTCCAGTGGTCAACGTTTACAATCTATGAATTTGAGGTGATTACTTCAAATTGTTTTTGATAATGGATTATAATGTATAATGTATCTCAGCATCTGTTGAATTTCTTTGCTACCAAGAAGTTGTTACTCCAGTTTTTATTATTTTTCAATTTAATTTTCATTTAACATAGACTCTTCGATTGGTTGTATCCAAATAAATTAATTTTCATTCTGTATTTTTAATAATCGAAATTAATCAATTGATACACATTAAAATCCCTACAAAAATTTATGTTTACGCTGTCTATCCCTAAGCGTATCCATTTCCCTTTTCAGCGATGTGCGTGCCTGGCATAAAACAAAACTTTCCCAACTTTCACTGGGAGAACACATTATAGACACGGCACGCTTGGGGGAGGTTGAAGGATGTTGGATACTCATAAATCTTCTGCGAATGCATACGGTAAATTTCTTTATACTTTTCAACACAGATTTACGCGTTGCACGGCGAAAGTTTCTCACTTTCACTTGATGCGTACTTCGTCTTCGGAGGTTGCATGCTTTCCTTATCCCCTGGTAGCTTGAGGTTTGTCTGTTTAGTTTGACTAACGCGTCAGTCAGCCACAACATAAATTTGCATATTTGTCATCGTCTGCAGCCCTCGCATCTAAAGTTAAGCGAATTTTATGCGCACGCCCCAAAGTATGCAGCGCAAAAACCAAAAATTTGCGGTAAACAGCGACATCGACGGCGACGACGACAGCGGCAGAGGCTGCGACTGCAACGTCAGCGGCGGCGTCGCCACGACGACAATTTAAGCTGTCGCAGAGCAAAGTTAAAAAAAATACAAGTTTTGCGCGCTTTGTTGCAAAATTGAAATTTATTCGAGCTGTGCCCCGAAAAAAACCAATAGTAAAGAAACGGATAAACACCATTTCCACTTGCACTTCAACTTGCTTCTGTTTACTCCCTTGAGGAAGGTTCGAGTGTTAAAACTTTCAAAAGAAGTTTGCGGTGCAGCGGCACATTCAATATATACTCTAGGAAGTGGCAACGATTTGAAATCGAGATTCTTATTTTTATCAAATATGTTTGTAAAGCAATTGAAAATAAATAAATGTATACAACTCGTAATTGGTTAAATTCATAAAATATATATTCCATTTATATATTATTTAATGTTCGAAATTGTAAAATAATCATGACAAAGAATTTCGTTAGTATAATGATTTGATTCAAATAATTACTGATTCTTGTTATTTAAACACATGGTTTAGAGCATTTGGAAGTCATTGCCAGATGGAATTCAATTTCTTTTTGGTTTCAATAATTGAAAACAAAACAAATGTATAATACACGTAGTTGGTCAAATGTATAAAATATATATTCCATCTATATTTTAATTATTTTATGTTCGACACTGTGAAATATTCATGAAAAAGCGTATCTTTAGTATTATGATTTGATGCAAATAATTATTGACTGTTTTTATTTAAACACATGATTTAGAGCATTTGGAAGTCATGGCCAGATAGAATTCAATATCTTTTTGGTTTCAATTGCATTTTGTAGGTCGTCCTGTTCTGTACCATCCTGTCGTGTCCTGTCAAGTCATGTGTGTAAGTGTGCGAGCGTATGTGTGAAGTTCTTAAAGTATTTGTTATTGCTTCAGTTACTTACAGAACTTTTAAAGCCGTTAAATTCTTGAGAGCGCCCGCGGAGATTTTCATGATTTGATTTCGCTTCAGCAAACTGCAAACAAAAAGACAGAGCAGTTTCAGAGTAGCAGTTGGCATAATATAAAGTGAACCCAATAGAGTCCATCTGGAAGCTATCACTTACAGCACGATCAAGTTTGGCATCCTTGGAAAGTCGTCATCGTTTATTATTGTCAATAAATTGCTGCCCAAATTGCTGTTGGTTTCCAAATTGTTAATGAGGTCGCATTACGAACGAAAGTGGAGAGAACAAAAATTATGAGTAATTGCTCGATTTAATGGCCAATATCTTTAGTTCTGTAATATTTTCTTCATTTTATAGAGAAGCATTACAAGTAGATGAGAAAAGACAAATTCCTGAATTACGGAATTATGGAAAAATCATGAATGAGGGTATTGAACGAGTTCAAAGTACGTTAAAAACATGCGCATTAAATTAATGTTAATGTATCATTGATTGGGAAGCCACATAGAGCAAGAAGTTATAGGTTCCTGCTCTATGTATGCAAGTATGTATGTACATATGAATGTATAAATCAGTGGTACATACTTAAAGTTGGGAAGAGATTAAATAGAGAGTATTAAATTGTGGGTTAAAGTTGCATGCAATCCATTTATGGTAAATACAATTATTTTGCCAAGAATTTTCTCATTCAATATTTAAAACTTAAGTTGAGGATATACTATATATATATATATATTAGTTTTGATCGCACCTATATTTAATGTAAGATGATGTCAAATGTGATTTATACACTATATTAATGGTAACTAATTACATTCCGCAGCCATTCTCAGCTTACAAAACTTTTGTTTCAATTGAAAAGTAAATGAAATGCAGCTTAAATTAAATTGTACTATGCGATTAAAGGTGATAGTCGACCCCCTTTTATCGCATTAATTATTATTTATTCCACATGATTCATTAAGCACATGCATTTCGATTAGAGCCCAAAAACATTTGTAGCCAAACCGCACATAAAATACACATTTCAACACTGAAGCCAAATTTGCTAATTACACATGGAAAATTATGCAGCAAATAAGGATTTCTAGTTAACCAAAAAACCAAAATGCAAGAATACCCAAAATGCATAATTAGAGGGCAATAAATTTCCATAACTACGAGTAGTGTTATTAAAACAAAGCATTGCCAATTTGTCGGAGGATTATTTTGAATATTTCAGTAAGCAGGCAAAGGGAAGCAACAAAATGATAAAAGGAAAAACTCTCACAGTGCTTCGAGTGTTCTGAGTCCGGCCAAAGCGTTTGTCGGAATGCGATAGAAGAGGTTCCCCTCAAGACGCAAGGAGCGCAGTTTCTGCAGGTTGCCCAAACAATTGCCATCCAAGCTGACCAGGGCGTTGCCGTTCAATTGACTAAGTCCGTCAGGGTTTTCACGGTGGGCATTGCAATTGCAGTGTGTGTGGATGTATTTTTTTCATATTTTTTAAACGATTCGCAATTCGAATTCGAAATAAAGGAAAAGAAATGGAAAGCGAAAAGTATGAACAAAATAGCGTGTAATTGCTGCAAAGTGCTACAAGTACTCTCAAGTTTGCCTGTGCGTGTGTGCGTGTGTGTGTGTGTATGTGTGTATGTGTGAGAAGGCAGCAAACTAAATGGCAGCAAGCGCACTAATTGATCCTGCAGGCGCCTGCTTCGACTCGGGACGCATCCTTCGCTGCTAAGACGCTTAAAAGCAAACATTAAAACACACTCACACTCACTCGTACACAAAACACACACTCACACATACACACACAGAAATACGTTTGGCAATTTGACTTGTATTGCATACTCACAGGCTGACAAGCTGGCCGAGTCCTTGAAATGAATGCGGAGCCAACGATTTAAGGCCACAGTTTTGCAAACTTAAACGTTTCAATTTGGCGAGTCCATAAAACGTGTAGGGATCCATATTAATGATGCTATTGTCGGATAAAGTTCTGCAAATAAAAACCTTCCCTTGGTCAACAGTCGCAGTCGAAAGTCTTTAGACGCTAAGCTAAAGTGCAGGAAATTGCAAGGATAACAGCCTGAGTAATTAATCCTGCAAAGTCGCTGAAATATACAACGTAATCAAGTAATTTATATTACCCCCAACTGCTGTTTCCCCCTCCTTATTCCCATTCCCATCCCCATCCCCATCGCCATCCCCATCTCCTTCCATCAGCTACAGCTGACTGACCACTGTGATTTCATTTTTCTGCTTTTTTTGCTGGTTAGGGGCGTGGCTGGGGGATTGCTGTGAAATTGAATAATGAGTCGCAGCGCTCATGACAGGCAACAATGAAAGTTTTTTTGCATGTTGTTGTCGCCTTTGTTTTGCTTTTGTCTGGCTTTTCACATAACTTTGTGTGTTTTCAACAATCACTTGATGCTTAGTATACAGATTAAAAACGGAAAGGGAAGGGCAGCTGCAACAGAAGCGGGGCAGATGAGGTTTTGTGGCAAGTAAAAACATTACGTGGATTGGGTAGCTTAAACAATACTCACGTAATTTCAATCAATATTCATTTTTATTTGGGAATAACTCGAAATTAGTTTCATCGAATTTATACTTACAGCTCTTCCAAATGTGGCACCATGAAAAATGAATTGGCTTCCAGTTTGGTTATGTTGTTGTTGCCCAAGTCTCTGAGAAGCAGAACAGCAAAGAAGAAAATAGGCTTAATAAAATTAATAAGTTTATCGGCTCTCACTCAATGTCATCTATCAATTTCGATAAGCTACTTACAAGTGAAATAAAAGATATCAACAGACTCTTGAATACAAAATGAATCCTAAATGTTGCCAAACATGGCACAACTTTTTGTGAGCCATCAATCAAAAACGTAAATGGAATCGACAACAACAATATTGAACTTGCCCTACAGCGAGGAAAATTGCAAAAAAATGAAGATGAACCGCGGCAAACAATTCGAATTGGAAACTTTGAATAATGCATCACATATTTTGCAGCTGGTCATAATTAAAGTGCGCTTTGATAGCTGATGACTTGTCTCTGGGCGATGCGATGCGATGCGTTAATTAATAAATAATTTTTTTCATTTATTTATGGCCAGTTCGCGTTGGCCATTAATCAACGGGTAACTTTGGCGCTGCTAGGCCGCCAAAATGGGGGCTAACTCCTTTGAGAGGTCTGCGGCGGCAAGAAAACGTGACTTACATACAAGAAAACTCCAACGACGGCGAGCGATTGCGAAACTCCGCACAACGTGGCGTATGTGTAATTAGATTAAACCGCATGCCAAAACAGAACCGAAAACAGATTCGAAGCACTGCGAAATTGACTTGTAATTATACGACGAATGGGGAAAACAAGGAATTCGCGCAACAAAGTGCTCAATTTTGTCAGCTGATAATCGCTTAATAATGCAAACGTTTAATCATTTAATATCCAATGGATGCGGCTGATTATGAACGCATGAGAATGTGGACCACTTGCTCCCTGACTTCAATCAAAGTGAGGGTAAATAGCTGTTGGGAATCATGATTCCCTCCGTTGACTTGGCGATGCTCAAATTTATTTAATACGTAATCATAAATGTTGAAGTTTATAACATATATAGACATATGTAGATCAAACTTCAAATATTCTTGAAAGCTAAGCGTTTCCAAGTTTAAGTTGTGCTCATTATATTGACGAATTTCCGCGAAATTACCGTATGTACGTGTGCTAATTTTGGAAGTGTAAAATTTAAATTTATTCACGAATCATCTGTTGAAATAATATTAATGAATTACCATCGATGAATATGCATCGTCGATATGCTGTAGTAATTCTTTTTATTTATCTATGTACAAGAGTGTATCTATAAACTTTTTCTTTTTTTAAAATATCGAGTACATTTTTGTAATATGAATACAGACGGATGCTATAAGCAGAGTCGTTATAATCGGATTCTACTGTATATGTAATTTAATAATGCACTCAATCATCACTATTAATCGCGCTCTATAGTATAATTCAATGGTAGAGACCATTACTTTTGTAAATTTCAGCCCCAGACTTATGACTTTAGTATATTCATATATTTCCTAAGGAGAAGAGATTTCTAAATTATTGTTTCCTAACCTTCATCGTCATCCCAGAAATAAGTATTTTGAAGTATTTAGAAACAGTCTTTCCAGTATGATTTAGAATTTGGACAAATTGTAGTTATTTGCTGCAATTCTATTAAGGTTAGTGAACATATCATCGTATTGTATTCAAAATATTTCTTAATCGGAATTTGAATTTGCTTTTGTCACATTTTTTTTCCAACAATAGATTGTGGGTTGACGACTGAACTGCGATTTTCTTACTTATTTTAATTTCCCTAAGCTTAAGCATTTTCACCTTCCGATGTAGGCCAACTGCAATACAGGGGAAAATGAAAATTCTTGCTCGAATGTGGTTATTTTCAGCTTAGGGCAACGCTAAGTCTCAGTGGTTCGATGCGTGGCGTTAATGTGTCGAAACTTTCGAGTGTAAATATGAATATTCAAAGGGTACTCACAGCTGCAGCACCTCGCTGGGCAGGTTGACTGGCACAGCGAGAATTCCTATGCTGCGGCAGCTCAATTTGAGAGACTCCAAGCTGCCGGTGCAGTGGCAATGCTTCTGCAACCACAGCTCGCAGACGCTGTGCGCGTTGCGCTGCGTTGCAGTCTTGCTGCCGTTGCCGGTGCTGTCGCCGTCGCCGTCGCGGCCGTCGGCGTCGATGTCGCCAGGTGGGAATGTGACTGACTCGGCAGCTCGCTGGGCGCCGTGATATTCCTGCAGTGACTTCTCGTAGAGAATTTGCGCCTCTCGCTCTGGGTCCGATGAGGGCAGCATTACGTTCTCCCGTATGCCGGTGGGCGTCGGTGTGGGCGTGGTTGGCACAATATTGACACTAATTTCGCCAAGATGCTTCGCCGAGCTTCGATTTTCTTTGGTTTCATGAGCGTTGTCGATGCTTGGCGTTGCATTTAACAGCGACGTCGACATCGCTGTGGCGAACACGGACAGCGATGCTGAGAGCAGCAGCAACTGCAACCCGATCGGTGTTGTTGTTGTCGCTGCTGCTTTGCCGGCGTCGCTGCGCAGTTGGCGGCGGCGCCGGCAATGCGCTGCCATCGTCTCTGTTCTCCTCTCAGTCGCTGTTGCTGTTGCCGTTGCTGTCGCTGCTGCAGCAGTTGCTGATTGATGCTGTCAAGCATTTGTCATTTGATGACAGTTTTGTGCGCAATTCGTTTCTCGCTCATGATTTTCTGCTCTTGTTGTTGTTGTTGCCGCTGCTCGTATTATTATTGTGGTTGTCGTTGTTGCTATCGTTCCTGTTGTTGTTGTTGTTGTTGTTGTTGTTGCTGTTGTTGTTGTTCGTTTGCACGACCGCTGCTGTGCCGCCGTTATTTCGCTCACTTTTTGCGTTGTCTTTGCTTTTTGGATTTGTGTTTATTTGATTTTATTGTATTTTATTTGATTTACATTCACTTTCTGCTTCAGTTGCATTTCATTGTGTTTGCAATTTGTTGGTTTTGCCGCTTCGTTTTGCCGTCGATTCACTTTGTTATCTTGCATGAAGTTCGCTAAAGGCTCCAAAGTTTACTTTCCAAAAGTTCTCAGTTTATCTGTGATTGATGCTGTCTGTCAGCTGGCAACACAAATGATTGAAATGCGCACAATTAGTTAGTGTAAACGCAATAAATGCAGCTCGCCGCTTGCTTATAGCGGCATTAACTACACGATTCTTTTTTAAGTAGGTCGTAAACTTGTCGATCCCAATATAAAATAAACCGCTTCTAGCGACCGCTTCGCTCTACATAATTTCCGCACGTCGCGACCGTTTTTACAAAATTATCGGTTCAATAAATAATACAATTATCGATCCAAAAACAAACTACATTTTTGTATAAATAAGTAAGCACTCCAATATGCAAAATTAAAATAAATAAGTGTAGGAAATTATGTGAGGCAAGCACATCATTTTATTTTTTACGTTTATACTGATCTACAACAAAGTGTTTAAAAAAACATTTCCATGCAACAGTTTCATTTTTTTTTAATTGTGCCACGACATTTGGGAAATGACCACAAACACATATTACATTTAAAATCTTTGATGTTTCAATTTATAATGGAACAACAAGAAGAAAGATTAAGAAATGACCACAAATACATATTACATTTAAAATCTTTGATGTTTCAATTTATAATGGAACAACAAGAAGAACGATTAAGATAGATTTCTCAACCATGCGATAATCCAGCAATATGCCAGAACTTGCTTGAATATTATTTATCAAATCTCAGTTGTAAAATACTATAAATGCAGCTGTAATTATTTTGTAATTGCGTGCTCATATTGGTAATCGTTTTCTTGTCCCCTAAACTTTTGCCATAAACAAACCACAAATACATTTATTTAGTCTGCCATGAAAATGCAGAGACAACTGCTAAGCTTATCATCCCCCACCTCCAAACAGCCATGGAGCTAGTTGGTGACCCGTTTTTTGTGTTGTTGTTGCTGCTGCTGCTGATGATGATACTGCTGTCAGAAACAAAGGGCAGAACGAATCGAGGGCCAAACACAAAGCGCAGCTGATGAATGACAAATTTGACAGTTACCACTCCCATCGCTCAACACTTTCTGCATGTAATTAATGAAACCGTTGACAGCTTTTGAATTTTTGCAATACCCTTTAAATTGGGCAAAGGAAAGAAGAAACTGGCCGAGTCATGAGGCAGATCTAGAAAGTCCAGCAATTTCCAAGGCATGTCCAAACTGGTCGGAGACATTTCAGAAATGTCACAATAAATAAAGGACATTTCCTGCTCACTCTCAGTTTCCTTCATTCCGTACTCCTTGGCTTTAATCCGTAGCACGCGCCTCCATTTAACTCGCACATTTCACCGATGATTTATGACATGTTTATGTGCCGCTGACCTCGCCGATGGCAACCGTAACAACAACAATAAAAACACACGATAAATATTTAAGGATAGTTTGTCTTTGATGGCCGTGTTGTTGTTGCTGCTGCTTCCCGACTGAAGCCCAGTGAATAATGTCAATTGGCCTGCTAATCGAATTGATTGTGAATTGGTCTCTGGGCAAACGCCGCATGAATCGATTTGAATCTGTTTAGTATTTATGAGTATTCATTCATAAATTATCTGGCGGTAGTTCTTATGATTGTAAACAATAGACGAGCACCAGTTGTATATTTATTAGCTACTCGCTTTTGATTATAAACAGTCAATATTTGCTTAGGTTGTTTAATGTGATTTTGAAAGAGTTTTCACAGATTGGCGACAAGCTGCTGAATTATTTCACTCGTTTTCTTCACCACCATTTGCCAGATTTATACAATTAAGCTCATTTTCGATTTTCAAAAATTAAAAAACATCGCATGGCAACAAAAATAGAACAACAACTGCAAACGAACTGAAGCCCAAATGCAAATATTTACACTGAACTACACGTAAGTGGGTGTATAAAAGGGAAAAGGTACAAATGATGCTCACAAAAGCTGGAGAACAAGAACGAGAAATTCTCATACACAAATTTAAGATGCGCACACACGTGTCTGAATTCATTTTTGTTTTTTGATTTTTGTTTTTGTTTTCAGTTTTGCCATTGCCATTTTGCCGGTTTGTGGCAGACTCCGTCTGGCGGCGGCTGTGGCAAAGTGTTTGCTATGTGGCGAGTGCTAATAATAACTGAAAGGATTGTGTTTGCTCTTGATAAAAGATACACAAAATTTGCTTAAGGCACGAGTCACTTTTGGTTACGATGAGTTTATTATTTTAGCACTGCTTTGGACTAATGCCGGAAACTTAGTAAATCTGCTAATCACGAATATCTGAAGTGGGTAGATGGAACAATTTGTTGGACTGTATTATTTTCTTTAAAATTTAGTTCAGTTTGAAATTAATTTTTAATTATGGTTATTACTTTATTTATTCATCATAATTTGAATGCCACAAGGCATACATAGATTCTAGATCACCATCAACAGCCGAGAGGATTCGAATTCGTCCTTCTGTCTGTCAGTTGAATACTACTATAATAGCTGAAGACACCAAGGTTGGTAAGTAGTTTCCCGCATCCATTACGCAGGTTAAGTTTATTTTCAATTTCTGTCAATTGCGTACAACTTAAAAAGTTCCAGGAGCAATGATGCTTAGGTAAATTAATTACTCATGATACCCTTAATATACCCTGTAATTTTAGTTTAACTAGTAGTAACTACCGAAGAACATTATTTGTTAAACAATATTTCATAGAATGTGTTTAGAGTGTATGTGTGGAAGCGTGTTATTATTACAAACTCATCGGAATGAGGCATCTCGTAGAGCGTTCTTACTAGTTTTATTTGCATCCTGCCTTTTTTGCAATGGATGCTTAAAATATTTATTTGCGTGGTGTTTCAAGATTAATATCTTAGGCCAAATAGAATCCAACAAAATGAATTTTAATGGCTTAGTTCACCCGAATGAACGTCCCCTTAATCAACAGCTCTCAATCAAGCGGAACATTAAATTCCTTTGCCTTAGATAAATCTATTAATTATAAATGCCAGCATATGAAATGTTAGCTAGTGAATAATTTGTATGCTAGGCTCTTTAACTAAGCCGCTCTCATGGCATATGCAAATGCTTACACCTGAACTCACGCCAGTTTTTAATTGTCACACAATTTGTTGTGACTGTAATTGATATATGGCCAGTTTGCACTCACAAACACAACACACACACACTCACTCACATACATATATGGTGAATGAAAATTTATAGACACACGTGTTTCATTTTTTACGCACTTCAATGCTAAGCTAAACATTTTCAGAGCAACCCACACATAACTCAAAAGACATCACAGTTTCATGAAAATCTCATAAATTGCTGCACACACAGCGATTAATTACAAACGAAACTTGGGCGACTCTGCCACGCCCTAAAGCAACTACTCTGCGTATGGAAAATATGAAATTCCATGAGCTAAAAATATGATTATTAACTTTTTTGTTTTGTGCACAAAAACGCAGTTCTATTGCAGATACTATAAAATGCGATATGAGTTTCCATTATGTTTTGAAATGTTGGCGGAAAATTGCAACAACATCAACAAAGTGCGTCACTCAAATCGAAGACTTAAAAAGGTGTCGAACTTTGCTTTGGGGCTTGGCGCACTGATTGAATCATTTTACAATTCGTTTGCCAAAAGTAAAGAAAACGCTGCAGCGTCGCCTTCATTGAATGACAACAGCCTGAATACCCTGTTATTGCATTGCAATTTCATTTATTTCCTTTTTTTACATAATAATGTTATTGATTAAGTTTAAATACTTGTTATTTAATATAGTTTAAGCCAAACAAAATCATATTTAATTAAGTTTAACAATTCGAGTTCTAATTATACTAAACTACTTTTTTACAGGGTATAGTTTGATGAAATCTGGCTGTTCTTGTCGTTTTTCACTTATTTTCGAGTTTTGATTTCAAGAGCAGCTCACCAAATACAAAACTGGTATTTCAACACAAAATGCAACTTTAATTTTGTTGCTGCTTTTGCTACTGTTGTTGTTTGTTGTTGTTGTTGTTTTCGCTGTAGTTTTTGCTGCATTTATGCTGCTTTATGCTGACCTTCATTCATTGTGGGATTTTTTTCGCTCGACTTTATTAATGACAGTTGTTGCATAATTTATTTAATTTTTGTTTTTTTGGCTCGTTCAACAAACTTTTAGGAGCTAAATAATTAAATGTGATTTTCGTTTTGGGGCTACAATTTTATGGTAACTAATTAGTAAAGTGAGGAAAAGAGATGGGCGCAAGTGCCACAAGTAAATTAAGAAAAATGTTTTAAATCACCACTTTTCCGGTTAGAGCTTAAAAAAAGTAATGAAAATTCTATTCACAGTCAATTCATCTTAGTTTGAGGAAACGAAATTAATAAACTATTATCCGTAAACAATCAAAGGAAACATGCAATATGCGGAAAGAAAATGATTTACATTAATGAATCTGATTAATTCAATGTGTTTTGAAATTATTTGCAAGCCCGAATATGAATATATATTTTGACTGAGAACAGTACTCATTTGATTCAAGTGGCAAGATGCCACATCAAAGTTAACACCTTGCCGCTATTTACAATTCTGATATCGTTGAGGTGCTTTGATCTTCGCTCTTGATACTGAACTGTTCCTATTCTTCCCTTTTCTTCTCTGCCTGCGTTTCCTCTTCACTCTTTGTAGCATTATTATTATTTTTTCGTGTTACCAATGAATCGATTTCGTGTTCCGCCTGCGGCATTCTCATTATTGCTGATTATTCAACTGTTTACTTTATAGCTTTCTCATTACATACTCGTATCTACATAAGTTACGAAGAATCTACGAAATTGGCAACGTCATCGGACTCATCATAATCGGGCTATTAGCGAAGCCTTCTTATTTACATTTCATGCTACTCCATTTTATTGGCAGTTTGGGTCAATTGTCTGTCGAATGAAATGTGTCGGTTTGTTCGAGCTTCAAGTGAACATATCGCACATTTCAAGGTATTTACAGTATTTTCAAACACAACTGCAATTTTGTTGGCAAAATCTGAGAGACTCTTAAATAACCATTGATTCATATAGAATAATTATTGTATGTTATATCTTGCCTTTTCGTATTATATTTCTGGTCTGAACTTATTGGATTAGCTCGACTTCTACAACTCCTACAGCTATAATACATACTAATTTTAACAGAAATTATCTTGAAATATTTGAATTTCAAAAGAATTTTTCATTTGGATTTCGATTGGCACTGCCAATCTTCTAACACAAATGCAATTCACAAGCAATACTTGAAGTTCTCATAAATTTGGATATTTTACAAGAATTGTTTGTCTGTTGTTGTAACAATAAACAAGCAAATGGATTGGGAACGAACTGAAATGTGTTTATTTGTTGAACACTTTTGGCAAACTCAAGTTTACTTCACTCTTCGTTTTCTATTTTTGCAACAATTTTGGATGCAGTTTCGAGTGGAGACAGTTGGAAATCAATAGAAACCGAAAGGAACACAAAGGCTGCCAACTGACCTGAAAATATGCGCAGAACTCGATTAAGCAAATTGTAATTGTGACAAAAGCGAACCCCCAAAAAAGTTGTATAAAAAAATAAACATATAAAAGAAAATCTATAAAAGCGAACGCAAATGAAGCGGAGCAAAAGCAGAAGCCAAAAATAATAGGCAATACGATTCGTTTTCGAGAGCGAGAGGTTTGAGGCGAGTTTTGCCACCTCGATGAACTGTGTGCTGGAGGTCAAGCGTGCCACTGGACCAGCTGCAACAATTGATTACGTATACGACACGCATACCACGACTGGACTCTTTATAGATAACAATTGTAATTTTGGCAGAGAACTAAGAACTAAACGAGATGAACGTTTTGAACATTTCGTTTGTTGTTTGTTGTTCTCTCGTTGTGCAGACATTTTTATGAGCCTCGACTGTTGAGGACGAGGGGCACAGTGTCAGCCACAGGACCCCCGAAACAATTGTTCTCTCTCTCACACAATCTCACACCCTCTGAGTTTCTCTGTGTGAATATTTTCGTGTGTAATTGTTGCTGTTGTTGCCAGATTTTTGTGGTCTCTGAATTGTCTATGGATGGGATGTGTGTGTAAATTCTGTGGAGTCTCATTTGGGTGTGACGTTTATTGCCGTCAGGATATTCACTGGGACTGCCAATGAGACAGAGTTGAATAGGTTTAACTTTAAGCAGAATGAACCTGACTACCTTTCATGTTGCGGCATCTATCCATTATTCCAATCAATCTGACACTGAAGCACACTTTTATCAATGTTCAGTAAATTTCACACCTTTCTACCGACTGAAAGGATACCCGCGAGAATTCTGCCACTTGTCGCTACAAACGAAGTAGAAAATTTTCCATTTGTGGCAACTGTTGTCGCAAATTGCATTAACGCAAAAGTTTTGCTTTCAACTTGAGCGATTTTCCGTTTTCCATTTCCACTTTCACGTCCACATCCCCTTTACACTTTTCTTTTGGCCCATTTGCCTAATTATGCCAAGAGTGGCAACATCATTAAAAACTTGCAACAGCTCTGCTTTGATTAAAACCAAGGCAACACAAAAGATGTACTATATATGTAAGTACTACAACGTGGAAATTATCTATAGATGCTCGTGTGTTTATTTGGGAAATCATGTCAATTGCGCTGCAATTTTCCATACGCAGTATTAAAAATAATTTCCGCTGCCGCCTCAGGCGATCTGACACCCACGTCAATTTGTGCCTCCAGATATCGGTCGAGCCTATCGTCGCACCATATATCATATCAAAGAAATGTCGCCAGCCATTCAATAAATATAAAATTTTAATGAAAATTATTATTTTTGCGCTACCAAAAGCGCTCGATGCCCCAAGACTTGTTTGCATACGCTTTCAATGCATCGAGTTCAGCGACTTGCTCAACAATCTGGCAGTCCAAAGAAGACGTTAAATTAAACGCATTTTTGAGGATTATCTCTGAGATTAAGTTGCAATGGAATTAAAACGCATGTGGTGTTTGAACACGATTTCATGATATTTTTAACTCGACATTAACATGATAATACTTTTCTTCACAAGAGTACAAAATGAAATATTTATTATCTCTCTTTAAGCTTATTTAATTCATTAAAATTAATCCATTTTTGAATATTACAAATGTAGAGCATTTTATTGTCGCCTTTTCAGTATTGCAGCATTGCCGCTGGATTGTTATAATGAAAATTAGTTGACTGTGCGTAATTTTCATAAACTGTCGTCATCGACATCGTCGTTTCTCCCCCTAACCCGACACATTGCCCGGTTAATGCAAACACGCCTCCTCCAAAGCTCGTTAACCAATTCACATAGGCAACTCGGATCGTGTGGATCGCCTTGGAAATGCACTTAGGCTTTAATATTTCGTTCTATACTCTTTACAATTGACTGCAACTTTTGCACAGACCGCAGCTGCTACGCATTTTTAACAGCAGCCAAATTGATGAAGCACCCAGAAAAACTGGTAAGACAATCGACCACAGAAAACAACAAGAAAATCAGAAAAAGGTTTCTTGATGGATTACCAATGAAGACGTAATTGATATACTGCAGCCCAAAAGTCAAGTTAAAGTCTGTGAACGCTGTCAGGGTCTGATTAAATATGCACGAAAGGTGCCCCGACAAAAGTTGGGGCCTAAATCAAAATCCAAACACGCGCCACTTAGTCAACACTTTTTGGCCGGTCGGTGGGTGGCTGGACTGAAGGTTTTGAAGCTCTATGGGAATGGTTTGGGCACTTGTCATGAGATGTCAGTCGCCGTCGCCCTCTTCCCCTAGCCTCTGTCTCAGTCTCAATCTCTGTCTCGATCTCTTTCTCTTGTGTCTTCGTTTTTTAACCACTAAAGTGTTATGTACATTTGGCTACTACATTGGCATACATAATTACTTGGTGAGCATTGCAATCAGGGCGTACTCCTCGCTAGATGGTCACTTTAACGTTTCTTCTTTTATTTTTTATTTATTTTTTGATGGCTCTTAAGTCCGAAGCAGAGTGCATTGACATTTTTATTGACATATTCGCCAGTTGTATTTAACTATAAATGAGTCTGATCACATTTAATTATAATAAAATTCACTACATGTATGCGCATTCGTAAGAAATCATCCAGAATTTACGCATGTGAATTAAATAATTACTCGATTAAGTACATCTTGGAGAGTTAATTAGTTGTTTAATAACCTAGTCAACTATTTCTACCTGTAACGCATTATAATAAACATCACTACATGTGCATATGCGGATAGGAATTATTTGTAAAACATCATCCACAATTCCCGCATTGGAATTAAATAATTATAAGTTGATTAATAACCTAGTGAACTATTTCTACCTGTAACGTGAAATGTTGTACGAATTATATTATATTAACATATTTGTGCTTTTAAGAGGCAATGCTGAGCAGAGCATATTTTATTCTACAGCACTCTCAACTGCTGCATTCAATTTAATTGTTGTTAGTTTGAATCACTATTTATTTTGAGTTCACATTTTGTATTGTAGACATTTTACATAAACAGATTTTTCAACAAATATTTTTTTGAGAAAACGTTAAAGCCCTTTAATACACATTGAGTGCAAAATATTTCAATGCACTTTTATACATAGCACCAACGTTTTAATACGTTTTTTATTAAACCGCTAATTGTTTTTGATTCGATATGTGTTTTTTCTCTTTTATTATATGTACACTGTTAATTTATTATTCATTTGCTCGCTTGCAGAGAATATTATAATTGTTCTCACTTTATTTACGATGTTCGGTAGCTTCCATAAGGCAAATAAGAATATGTTTTTTATGAGACTGAGTCGAGACGGCCATTTATCACTATTCGTCTATCTAGCTGTTCTATTTTGTTGCTGCAGTTTATTTCAATTTAAAATGCACAGAATTACATGAAAATATTGAATGGATAAAGTAAAGTAAATTGCACACAATTTTAATTTTAAGAACAATATTAAATGAACCATGACTTTCGCAATATCTGCCACAAAACTTCGATTACTTTTCACTATTTCATTATTCATTTGGCTCGATATTATTGTTTGATATCAGTTAAAAAAAGTTGATTATTTACTTAGCACTTGCTTCCAAATGTACGAATTAATTGATGGCAAAGCGATTTCCACGGACTTGCTGAGTTTAATTGAGAATAATTAATTTAATTAAAGTGAAATAATTTGCAATGTTGTTTTCATTTAAACTTGCATTTATTCTGCGTGAGCTTTTTTATTTGACCAAAACAAAACTCTGAATTTGAGTGTGGCACATGGAACAACAACGTGTGCCTTATTAGAGCGATAATGTGTATTTATATGGTAGATATAATATTTTTATAGGCTATCGAAATCACGACTCTGAGCACATAATATCGTCACGAGTAATGCAAACAAATCGACGTCATCGATCAGCAGTCGAGCGCGCGAATTTTATTGAAAATTGAAAGTGTGTTTTAATATATGAGTTACAAAAACAAACACACACACGCACACTCGCACTGACAACACACACATGACACAGGCAGATGAAAATCAAAACAACAACAAAAGTTGTTGATGCCGCCAAAAAGTAAACGACCTTTAACGCCAATAAAAACCGCAACAGCAGCAGCAACAACAAACTGAGGAAAGCTGCAACAATGCTGGCGACTCCTTGCAACAAATTGCAAGCAGTCTCTGCAGTTGTTGTTGCTGCTGCGTTGATCTGTTGTAAAAAACTCGGTCAGAAACTTAATTTATGCGTAACGAGCTCACGCGCCTACAAAACTTGCGGCACCTTTTCACACAGCAAAAAGAGCAAAACTCAAAACTTTAAGCCAAGTTATCCGTTTTGGAAACGATTCAATTGCCACTTGGCTATTTGCTATCCAGTTATCCGTAAATATCAACCGCACGCGTCGAACGCACAAAGCGTACTGAACTCACAACTGTTTTGTTTTTTCGGGGAGCCTCATTCAACGGCAACAACGACAACGACATCGACAACAGCAACAGCAACGGCCGCAACAGAAGCGCCGGCAACATATTTGAATGTTGCCAGCAACATCACATGTTGACACACTGCTTTCTGGCACTCCATGCTTCATTTTCTTCCCCTAAGTTAAGGAGTTATTGCTTACTTGAAATACTGATTTATTAAATTTCATTCTCATTTTCTAAAATTCAAATTAATTTACACCAACTTGGAGACGTATTTATCAATAAATTTTGTTATTATCATGCGTAAACTTTTATTAACTTCCCGAATTGAAGAGATTCTTCTCCTGTCTCTCTCAAGTAATAAACATCTGTTATTGATATGATATTATTTTTTCCAAATTTAGCTTAGCATAAAATAATGATTTACAACTTAACTTGAATTGATTAATTTCAAATAAATTTTGAATAATAATTGAAATTGTAATTATGAAGTTTTAATCTCCAAAATAGTTTGGCATTCGTCTCTTATTAAATATCAGATGTTGTATCTTAACAAAAATAAAAGTGATGTACAATATTACATAACATTTTCTGTTTTTGAATACATCAACGCTCTATTAACTATTGTTTTTTAAATGCCCACAAAAGAATATTGTCTGCTACAAGCAAAGAAAATAGTATTTCAAGTCAGCGAGTTGCTTGCCACATGTTGCAGAGTCTGCGCATATGAGAACTATTAAGCCGGCAGATGCCTTCTGTCGTAAATGTTTCTGGTCCTTTAACGAAGTGTGCTTAATGCAAGATTTACGCCTCCATTCATTGAATGGCCATGACCACCTGTTGAATCTGCCCCAGTGCAGCACCTTCGTCACCCCTCTTATCCCATTCTCTGTTGTTCTAGCAACAATGAAAACTTTTTATGACCTCCCCAACGAAAGTTTTGTTTCAGTTTTTGTAGACATTCGAAAGCTGCTTAAAACAAATTAAATGGAAATTTTGTTTATTTGTGAAAAATGTTTTTTTTTTTTGGCGCTTGCTGAGAAATGCGCCAATTTAGAGGAAATAATTATATATTTTGAAATTGTATTTATCTAATTTTGTTTTAGGCTACAGCAAAATCAGCGGACCGAATTTGTTTCCAAGTGAAAAATGTCATATGAATGACAGCAGATAATTGAAACATATTATTTTTGTGGCCTTTGTAAGTGTTGCTATGCGGAATATTAAAAATTGGAATTTTTGTTCATTTATTGAACAGTATAGAAATCATACAAACTTTTCTGACATTGACTTAGTTTTAATGATGTCAATATAATATTATAAATTTAAAACAATATTGATGTATTATTATTTTAAATTTGAATAAGGCAAATTTAGGTACTATTATTTATTGAAATTCTAATAATGAATGGTTAATAATAATAGTAGTTCATTATGTCAGTTCTGTTTTATTCGTCTTAGTTGCACAACTTAAATTCGAAGCTTGATTTTGCAACTTATTGCGTTGTTCAACTTCACAGTTATTTTCGACAACTTGCTTCTTGTGCTTTTTAACGACGCCTCCCTACCGATCTTTTTCTCTAATAATTATCTATAGTGCTGCGTTGCTATATTGGAGATACATCCACTACGATATTACCACTCATAAAATTTGTAAAAAGTAATTCGATATTATTATGCATTATTATTTACTTTTTGAAATATATCCACGGATATTAAAAAATCAAGTAAGAAAGCTACAGTCGATTGGGCTCGACTGTGAAATTATTATTATTATTATTATGTTTAGACGATGCCTTAATAGACAATATTTGCATCGCAACCTTCAAGATTTATTGTGACCTCTTACTATCTTCTTACAATTATCTTCTACAATTATGCTAGGGGGTTATGGCTCTCAGCTCTAATGTACTCAGCTGGTGATTACCAAAGTGAAGTCTCACAGTGTTGGCTGCTGGACAGTTAGCCAGAATGTGTTCTGGATGATCCTGTGATCAGACACAGATGGAGACTCTCCACCTGCTTATCAGCTTAGAGCCTTCTAAATTACTAAAGGTTATATCTAACACCTCAGATCTATTCTAAGTAACAAAAGTCGGATCAGACCCGACATTTAGGACTGTAAGGTCGTTACATAGTATAAAATCAAGCAAACACTCACCTCGCTTATTAGGGTCTGTGCTACCCCAGACACTTCTATGAGCATCAGCGTCACACCCTACGACGAGTGGTATTCCGTTGGCACGGCAGTGCTTTGCCAATGCCAGGACACTTGACGGTGGCGCTTCCGCCTGGTCACCAGGGAAATAGGCAGAGGCCACGACCTCGTATCTGCCGCAGTGACTTGCACTGCCACTAGGTATCTGTTCAAAAACTGGGAGAGACAGAGGAATTTAATGTCCTTTCTTACTAAGATACAGGCTCGTGGAGTCTATTCTCTTAGATCCGAAATGACTTCGTGGTACTTACCTCCTAGACCGCAGATCCTCCCTCTAAAGATCCAGGGCTCCTGGACTAGCACCAGCCCCAGTTCTAGCCTGTTCATCAACCTGGTGATAACAGCTAAAGCTACTTTAGCGTTGTGCAGGTTGATTTGTGCCACGCTGGTGCTAAACATCCTAGAACTCCTTCTCGCTTGTAGGGTTCTGGAGAGCTGGCTCTGCCGTCACCTCTACAATCGTCCGCTCATCATCGGACGAGTCGGTCAGATGTAGTAAAAGACCTGTAGTATAGGACCATACCACGGGACTGCAGAAGCTTCAGTGCTTGCGCACCTAAGCCCAGTGTCACCAGCTTTCCCTCCTTGGTCGCAGTGCACCTCAGGACCTTCTAGGTGTCCGGTAGCATACTGCGGTTCTGATCCCGCAGCAGGGCTATGGACTTGGCGTCCTCCTCTCCGACTGACCTCGGCAGGTGCTATGTGACCACATCCAGCGCAGGAATCTGGTCGTCCGGGCAGGTGCGTAGCACCACCCCTTCTTCCACTTTTAGCTTCGGGACGGCGGCTTCCAGCCAGCCTTTCGACACACCGTCCACGCAGTCCACAACAATCAGGCCTGGCCTATAGTGGATGCCACTGAAGCCAACGCTCTCAGCCCAGTCCTTGCGCATCTCC
The DNA here is from genome assembly GCA_963583835.1 of Drosophila immigrans. Classification (NCBI taxonomy): domain Eukaryota; kingdom Metazoa; phylum Arthropoda; class Insecta; order Diptera; family Drosophilidae; genus Drosophila; species Drosophila immigrans. The sequence goes on along the minus strand of OY757143.1, from coordinate 18,254,207 downwards.
TCTATTAGGGCCAGCTCAATCGCTCCTAGTTCTTCCCTAGTGAGCATTCTTTGCGGGTACTCCGTAGCCAACACCGCCATCCTGATGGATTTAATGGCGTTGGCATACGAAACACCTGCTCGTTTGTGGGGCTGGGTAGGTGCTTGCCCTGCACCAGCCTCCTTTGGGTTTCCTCGGCGCTGTCTTTTCATGAAACCCTCTTTGGAGTCTGTTTGTGGCGATGTGTGGTGCAGCGAGCGCTTCCGTCCGCTACCAGCCTCGCCATCCACCCTAGCCACCGAAAACACATTTGTCGCCTTGTGCTCTAGGGCCTTCTGCCTTGCCATTTCTGGCGCGAAGCCCTTCTTCACGTAGCGGTCAAACCACTTGCGTCCCAGCAACAGCCGCAATATCTGAGCCAGAGCTCAGAATCCCTTTGAAGGTACTCGAAGCAGAGTACGAGCCTCCAGGTACAGAGTTCCTCTTGATGGGGTTAGGGGCACTGCCCCTTGATAGCGTTGTCCGGCCACCTTCGTCCAGAACAGCATTTTCGTACTGCTCTACAAGACTGCTCGCAGTTAATCCCCGCTTCATCATTTTATTTAATTGTTTGTCCATAGATTTCACCCCACGAGTGTGGGGGAAGATGGTCCACCGTGCCATAGCCCCCATTAGCACGGTAAGTCCTTGCTATACTACCCGAGGCGGACAGTTGTCGGGTAGGCTCCGGTTGAACACAGTCGATTACCCCTGACTGCAAACCAGAGGCCAAGGGTACGGGTCGCCTAACGCCCTGGCCTTAGGGGAGTGAGTGGGCTTCATAGCCTCAGGTCGTCACCACTGCCCTACCTCCAACCATGTCATCATGTACTCCCCCATGCAACACCATGATTAAGTCAGTGCACAAGTTCCTGCCTCGATGGACTTAGCCAGACCCGTTCTGTGCTAGCCAGAAACACTGTAGGTCTGTTGCCTAGCCGACACCCTCGAAGAGGGTTCAGTTAGAGGGTTTCTGTCAGCCTGTTAAATACCCGCTACCAATTTCGAGAGAATTCAAAACACTTATATGATATTTGTACAAAAAATATATCAAACAAATATTCCTATATTTGTTTGATTTTATATTTGAAGAAAATTCGTAATATACATATGTATAATACATACATGGTCACACTGTGACAAATAAATCGCGCGCAGCTGTATTTAAATTGTTGCCTATTAAGTTGTTTCTTGAATAAATTCTATGTTTTTCATAAGCTCACAATCAAATTCACAGGAGTCTTTAAGACTTTGCACTTTCGGTTTGAGGGGGCGGAAAGTGGCGTGGTAAAAAAGTTAAAACAAATGTGATCTGCGTGCTAGCTCTTATAGAGATCTAGGTGTCCATACGGACGGGCAGACGGTTGGCTATATCGTCTTGGCTGTTAACACTGATCAAGAATATATATACTTTATGGCGTCGGAGATGCCTCCTTCACCCTGTTACATACATTTTCTGTTGGCACTAAGTTATAATACCCTACTACCCTATGGGTAGCGGGTTAAGAAATGAAATTAAACACAAACAAAGCTGGAATACAATTTTATATAAATTAATGGAAGAATATATACATAATAATAAAATTATAAATAATTTGTTTACGCAGTACATTAATTTTATTATAAATCTTATAAAAAATATAGGCTGTTGAAGTTATAAAACATTTAATGATACTAATCCATTGAGAAATGTCCTTGAAAAATATTCATATGTTGGAATACTGTAGAATATTAATAAATTGAAATGGATCGTTAATAGTTCGTAGCTCCATATGAAATTTTCGTTAGCGGCACATAACTTGCAACCCGTGACCATGCGTCAATGGGTGACTACGAGTGGTTGGAGCATCCTACATAAATTTCCCTTAATTAAAAGCACCGGAAAGTTGCAGGAGATAATCGCGAGCTGCGAGTTGCGAACTCTGAACTCTGGACTTTAATGCAGGTCCAATATAAAATATGCGTGTCGGTAATTTGAGGAATGCAGCATGTGGCATAATCGTAAATTTCCAGAAGCCTGCTATGCTGAGTAGTTTTGTGTAGTTACAATCACACACACACACACACACACACACACACTAGCAACAGGGCCCATCACCCGCGTAACGGAAACGGAAGTTGCAGCAAATTGCGAGCAATGGGCCGCACATTAGAGCGAATAAAAGGGAGAAAATGACAGAGAACTGGGCGTCCTTGTAACTTGAGCTCTGCCCGTGCGGCACAAAGGACAACTGCAACGACAACTGGGACCTCTCCATATTGCCTCTCCGGGCATTTGGGCTTTACATGGAGTGCAAAATATTTACACACATACTAAATCAGTTAAGAGACTTCGTGTGTACGTGTGTGTGTTAACTTTAACTCGGCAAGGACATTTTCTAGCCCTGGCTTGTCGTCTGAAGCATTTGGTTCAAGTTGTCCCCTTGTCCGAAGTACCTGACCACAACTGACCCGGAGCAACGAAACTATGCACTAAGTGATCACTTCAAAAATCTCACTTTATACTACAACTTGTTTTGACTTGAGTTTGCTTTAAAATATTTTAATCAGTTCACAATTATTATTACTATTTAACATGATAAATTAATATATATTTGAATTAATAGTTTGCATATTAATGTATTTATATATAGAAGCCAGAAGATAAATAAGTTTCAAACTAATTATGATAATACACCTAAACTATTTTTTCTATCAATGTCTCTATTCTTACTTTGGTACCATCTAAATTAATTATTTGCTGACTTTATTCATGTCATCAACTCAGGAATAGAATTACCCAAATCTGTGAAAGACGTGTCATTTACATTTTCGAATAGATTTAAAAGGAATGGGAATGCAAAGCAAACTAGTATCTTGAACAACATGTAAGAGAATTTCCCACTTTCGATGGAAATTGGGAAAATCCGAATGACGTCATCATAAAGCTACATAAGGTAGAACTTGACAACCCGTTAACTGAGTATGCTTAATTAATTTCTTACATGCGAATGAGTAACAAGTTTTATTTTATTTGTATAAAATGAATACGTAAATACTAAGCTAGAATTAAACTACGTACAAATAGATACAGAATTAACTTAACTAAACGAGAGGCACCTTTGGAATGTTGAAAAGAAAACCCATAAAGAATTTCCAGTCGTGGGTTGGACAATAAGTTTAATTTACTTTTTTATACATGGAATATATCTAGGTCCATAATGTTTGATTGCATATCCAAAGCTGGAGCCCAACAGGGCAACCGAGATTATGCCCAGAATAACAGTCTTTGTTGTGTAATTTCTGGGAGCGCGTTCACAAATGCCCACGGGCAAAGTTGTGTTGCTCTGTTGACTGCGTTTGTAGCCGCGAATACATTTACATTTCGAGTACCCATTCGACTCCTCGTTCTCGTCGCACGGGACGCAAAGCTTAGCCTCGTTACGTCTGAAGTTCTTGAGACAGATGCACTTGTTCTTCCTGGAACACCATCTCTCATTTTGATTCGGACAGTGAACACACTCGTTGTTCCCATTTCGCTCGAAGCCATCGCTGCAGCTTGTACACCTGCCGAATGTGTCTGACACATACGCAATGCCGCAATCACACGTCTCGGTTAGGGGCTCTGTAGAGGGCAGCCAACAGTGGGGCTTCTCTGAGTATTCCTTGGGCGGCATAAGATCTTCGTGATCGCCACAGACTGGTGGAGCTCCAACTACGCTTTGCAGTGCTATGAATAATGCCAGCAATAGCAACTCAATCAGCCTCACATTATTTCGCATCACTGACAAGATCTAATCTCTGTAGATATTGACGACACTTGTAATGCAAACGACACCTGAACGTATACTAACGACTGAAATGAGCAGTCCACAAAAAGTAAACAAAACAGACAGAGAGAGAGTATGGCGTCGCTCTCTCAGGTTGATGACGAAATCACCATTTATAGTGACGACAACTTGACGCGAGAACAAAAGCTTTCAATCGCTCTCTTTCGCTCTTTAGAATCAAAGTGGAGACACATTCTATTCTGTTTTCGCTCGGTAATGTTTTGCTATTGTTTTTCCGAGACCGTGCTACTGAGGCACTTTCGGCAAAGGGTCTTGTGTGCTATGCGTGCGGCATTCCTGTTTGCGTGTGAAGTCAGTGCTTGAAATGATCGTGCGTCGATGCATTTAAGTGCTTAACTGTAGAACTTTTATTTCTGAGTGTGAGAAAGAGGAAGGATCCTCTTTCTCACACTCAGAAATAAAAGTTCTTTGACCGACAGTTTTTTCAGTTTTTGAGTATTTGCACAAATTATTATAAACTTATGTACGATTGCATGTACATACATACATGTATGCACGTATGTAAGTACATATGTATGAATGCATTTTATCGTTGCCTTAACTTTTACCTTTGTTAGAATACTTATTTATGTGAGGATCGATTGAATGATTAAACAAACTTTTATGAAAGTAATTGTGCCTTACAACTATAAACAACACAATTCCTATTTTTATTCTGTTACTTTGGCAGGAGCAAATGCACTTTCTGCGCGGCTGAAGATAAGCCTGTTGAAACTAAATTGATAGAAAAGTCGCGAAAGAGTCTTGTGAAAGAGTCGCGGAAGTCTTTTGGAAGAATCTCTGAAAAGTTTTGTAGACAACAAAATTTCATATGTTTTGTTTAATTGTTTTTTATGTTTATTAAATATGTATTTTATTTTCTAATAAAATATTAAAAACAAATATTTTTAACACTTACATATATGTATCTGGAGACTGGGCCGGTGGTTTCATGACATGAGGCAATTCCATATGAGCCATGTCCCCAAGATTCCCGATGTGTACTTGGGATTGTTGTCCTGATAAAATCTTATTTTTGAGTCACAAACAATTATTTTCCATATTTTGCTTACTTGTCCAATGTAAGGGATGATGAGTGGAAAATACCTTAAATGAAAAATAATTAATATGTTTCAATTCTCAAATTATAATTGAGTTATATAAGAAATAATCAATAGACACTTCCCCGACTCTTTTAAAAACTTTTTGACCACTGTACATACATACATACAATATGTATGTCAAAACATTTTGTGCACGTGCGCGAATACATATCCATACATATGTACATACATATATACATATAAATTGTACTTATTTTAATTGCATAATATAACTTTTAAATTTTGATAACCGCACAATTATAATTTAGTTTCTTGTTTTATGTATACATATACGTAAGTTACCTTCTATTAAAAGCAATCCACTCTGCACTTCCTTACTTTACGAACAATAAGAAGAAAAGCGTCAAAAAAATGCCCCAAAGCATCAGCACAAAAACAACAACATGCTGAACCGATTCGTTCATTTTTGATTTTGTTCATTTATTACGCCTGCTGCTCTTCCGCGATAGTATTGTTTAAGTTAACGCAGATGCATTGCGCACGATACTTTAACGAACATATAATACAAAATATAATACGCAAAATGTACACATTTTAATTCTCAAACGATAGCTGAACGAATATTTTGGGGTCGTTCAGTTTTTCATTCGCAAATTATTTGCTACGAATCAGTTTACGATTATTTTGCGGATAAGGCTCGGTGCTTGGTCCACTGGGAATGTACATATGAGTGGATCTCTCCATATTCCCTTTGTATATACAAACATCCTGAATTTGTATTGTTCTTTATTCTAACATCTGATATAATAAAGGACTGAATTTACTGCATTTTATTCATAGACAATAAAGTGAAAATTTGAGTATTGATGTTTTCACGGTAAAAATAAAATAAAGTATTGTAATGTAGATTTGTTGCATTATTTATTTACGTTTTAAATTCCTGTAACAGCGGACAGCAAAAAAAATACTTATAATTGTCTATGTACCTATGTATGTATGTACATATGTACATACATTTGTATTTAGTTTTTGGAGTGGATATAAAACTACGACTATAGCCTGTATTACAAATGGATTTCTCCAAATTTCGGCACCATTTTTAACCTTCATTGTCATGACCAACGCGAATTTCAGTCTGTGGCAAAGTAATCTCTTGGACTTTGACTCATACTACAAATGGAGAAGCTTGTCTTTAAGATCGAGCATTTTCTTGTCCATTCGATTGCACAAGCTTCCAAGCAATGTCAGTGAAAAGACAGCATAAAGTCATGGGACATAATCCATTAAAGAAAAGGCTTTTCTGCAAATCCAAAAATATCAGAGAAGACACAAAAAACCAATACGGACCAGAGAACTGCAATGAACTTTTTCGATTATGTTGCCAAGATTTCAATTATATCCAAGCAGTTCTTCTTTGAACCGAACACGAGCAGACATCGACTACAACTATCGATATCATTTTGGTAAACATACGAATTCTTACTCGAACAGAACATGATTTCCGCATCATAAAATACTATCGATAGCAAACATCGTTAATATCGATTTTGACATGCATACTTTTAAATTCAGAATCTTCACCCTCTAGTTTTCAAATGAATTAATAATTTATTTAAATGCATACAATAACAAAAATACATTACAACAACAAATGGAACTTTTGAGCAGAATAGATTTAAAATTGTAAAAGACCGTCTTAAGCGTTCTTTGGGAACTAGACAGTTAATCCAAGACAATTATAAATCCAGCAAGCAAGAAAACTTCAGTTCCTCTGAATACCCAAAAGTCTGAGCACAAAAAGTGATCATTCAGCACATTCCGTAGGAGTCATATACCATTTTAGATCAGAAGACGGAAAATACGAATTCTTGTGTTCTGAATCCACATACAATCATACATACATACGTATTCTAATGAAAAAAATCAATTTTATTTACTTCATGAAGTAATATAAAATTAATAAATAGTAATACATCTACACATATAAACAAATTAACATTAATTTGAAAGGCATTAGCGAATAAAACTTTGTTAGAAAATAAATCTAAAATATTTTTACACAATTTACTAACAAAATAACTGTTAAGTGTTATGAAAAATGTCAAAACTAAAATATTACTGTTTTATTTTTTTCCTAGGTTATAATTTGAATTCAACAGAAACATATCACGATTAAAAATGAAAAAAAATAACCAAAAATACTTTTTTGACTGCGGTTATATATGTATTATAACTTATGTACATACAAATATCTTTCGTTTCAAGTACATTAATGTCAATTTCGCTCCTTCTTACTTTTCATTATCTAATGCCGACTGAAAGGCTTTGACTTAAGCAAAAGCCTTGGTGGTGAAATAAAACATTCCCCATGGAATGTGGCACAGACATTTCTGACTTCTCTATGCGAGGGTTTACCCAAATGTAGTTCTATTTAATTATTTTTATTTCTTGGTAGTTATCTAAAATATGTTTTATATTTTAGATTTTAGTAATTTTAACAGCACTGTTGCCTAAACGGATGCAGTTCTCGATTCAGAAGAAAGAGCCAAAATTTTATTTAGCTGAACAAAAATTTGCAAACAAAAAATCAATTGAGTCGCTGTCAAAGCTATGGAAAAATCTGGTCCAAAAATAGAGAGAAGTATTTTAGAAATTAGTTATAATAAAATATAAGCCAAAATAAAAACAAAAGGTTTTTAAGAATTTCGGGAGTTTTTTTTTTCTTTTAATAATTAAAAAAAATTGCATATGTATTTATTACAAAAATGTATGTATAATCTATGTTTTTAACACAGTTTTTTCAAACCACTTAAGCACATGCGGACAGCACCTACGCATAGAAAGATTACAATACCTGCGAGAATAAACAAAATGCGAAAACTTCTCTTAGTAAATCTAAATTTAATTTTATATTCAGGTTGTGAAGTAAAACAAAACCCATTATATTGATCTTCATAGCCTTCTTTACAGACGCATTGCCAATCCAATAGTTCTGCATTATAGTGCTCTTCCCTTTGCCAGTTTGAACATTTTAAACATTGATTCATTAGCAGACGACCATATCCTGCGTCACAAATGCATTTGTTTAATTTTCCGCAACATCTTTGACTGCCTTCGCATCCGCGAACGCAAGTTCCTGTGTCGTCATTAATAAATCCGATTGGACATATACAAGGTTTTAGTATTTTGGGAAGTATGCAAGGACGTGATTCTTGTTCTCCATCATCTCCGCATAATTCTGTTGCAAATTCCCCATTCAATTGCGATATGCTTCCAAGCAATGTGAGTAGGAAAATATTACTCAATCCCAGGTAATAATTCATTGAAGGAAAGAATTTTTGGCAAATCCAACGCTCGTAAAACTTGAATGCAGACTGAAGAGCAAAAACATCAGATATGATTAAAACCTCAATTTGAATACCGATACCACGATTACACATATCGATACTTTTATGATTTAGAAATATGCAGTATATACAAAAACACGTATATTTTATCTAGTGTATGATCCGAAAAATAAGTGTGTACTCGCAAACAAGAGGTATGAGTGCCAAATTCCATCCACTTAAAAAAAATCACTCTTTATAAAGTATTTGGAGGAACTAATGCTTCCTTGCTTGCTTGATTTTTAACACCGTTGAGTATTGTCGCTGAAAAAATAACATATAAATGTTTGCTATCGTTAATTACTACCCACAGAGTAGAAGGCTATTATTACTTAGGGCCAACAGAAAATGTAACAAATAAAAATAATAAATTTATTGGGCAAAAACCAAATGCAGTTGGATCTGACAGTTCGTTTTGCTGACAGTGTATGGTATATTAGTTTGTTTGCAACGAAATAGTATAGTGCACACTAAATATACTTTTCGGTATATTTTTAAAATACTCGTACAAAAGTTTTACATTCTCACAGAACGGGTAGCGGGTATCTTATAGTCCAGCACTGTCTGTAGATTTATTGTTTTGGTATTATATTATTAATAATTAATTTTGTAATTCCGGAATAACTATTTCACGTCGTAAAATAAAGTTAAAATATAAGAAAAAACTTATTCTGGAATTTAGGAAAAAAAAAATACTCAATTAAAATATTTTATCGATATATTGATAGAAAAGAAAAGAAGTGTTCGCAACAGAACCTTAAAATTACACACTATTCTTATTACTTATTAATGTGAGGATCTATCCATAATACACTTCTTATATACATAAGTTCAAACAGCTAGAATTTATAAGCATGATTTATTTTTCATATGTAAATGCAGTTAATAGGAAATAAAGTGGAAATAAAGTGAAAGTTTGAAGCTTGAATGTTTCATATTTATATATATTTATGTTTATTTAATAAATCTATATTTTCTAATTTGACAAGGCAAGGAAAATACTAAAGAAAGCTCTAGTCGAGAGTGCTCGGCTACGAGAAAGCCTGACCCTTTAGTTTATAATCATAACACATACATACAATGTTCATACCCGTACATAGAGAGGTGCACATTTGCTTGGAAACACTTTCTATGGAAAATAATTTAACAATTGACTTTTGTTCTACTAGAGCATACTTTAACATTTCTTAAGTTATACGCAAATTAAAAAATAATATGTGATTTATTTTTAAATTACGTATAGTGTGGACGATTGGCATTACAAATTGAAAATAAACTTGATCGGCGTATTGAATGCTTAAACCTACATAATCATATTCGTTCATGTAAATTAAGTATCAATTGGAAAATTCTTTGTGAAATTTTGTGTAAATTGGTAAACCACATATGAACTTTACTCTAAATATACTTTAGTATTAAATTAACAATGCATTTTAATAAATCTTACATATACATTATTACTAACAGTATTATTATAAAAAACATACCATAAAAAACATTATTGCCTATTTTATTCTATTTTTCATTTAACAAGTAAGAAAGCTACAGTCGAGAGTGCTCGACCGTATGATACCCGCAACCCATTTCGAGAGAAAACATAAAACTTAAATGATATTTTAACAAAAAATATACCAAATATACTAAAACTATTTTTTTTGTATATATTTGAAAATAGCGGGTGAAAAATCACAACACCGTTATGGTCACACTGTCAACTAAACAAACAAAGCGCGGGCAGCTGCAAGTGAATTTTGCATATAAAATTGATTCTTTAATAACTTCCTAGTTTTTCATTCGATCTCAACCAAATTCACAGGAATCATTGAGAATATAATTATTATTATGCATATCAAAATTCAATGCTCTAGGTCTATTATTACGGTTTTTACAGACTTTTGTGGGCGGAAAGGGGCGTGGCATCCAACTTTTGAAATAAACTTGATCTGCGTAGGACCTATAGGAGTACTGTCCCCAAATTTGGTAGCTCTAGCTCTTATAGTCTCTGAGATCTAGGTGTTCATACAGACGGACAGACGGACATGGCTATATCGTCTCGGCTGTTGACACTGATCAAGAATATATATAGTTTATGTGGTCGGAGATGCCTCCTTCTGCCTGTTACATACATTTTCTGTTGGCACTAAGTTATAATACCCTTCTACCCTATGGGTAGCGGGTATAAAAATTGTTCTTCATTTTTCATATATCACGCTAACTATACTGTGGGTTCACAAAAATTCAGATATATACATACATATGTATGTAAGTAGATTATTATACAAAATTTCCATTTGAACAATTTTGTTGCTCTCGGAACATTTAATGTATAGTATACACGTTATACATACAAACGTACTCGTACACACTGTATTAAGATTAAAATAAGTATGAACAAGAGAGCAAATCTATTACGCCGAACTGCAGTCGTATCAAGTTTTCCCGGTAAGAAAATTACGTTATTGGAAGCAAAAACATTCTCGCAAATTCAAAGTTATTTCACAGAAATTCGAATTTCCAATTTATTTCTTATCTGAATTTTCCAATTTTACAATATTATTGCCGTGCTGATCTGCTAAAGTATTTATAAAATTTGTTTTAAGCTGCTTATGAACTCCGATTAAAAATACAATAAGCAAAAAAAATAGTACTATGAAACACACTGTAGACACTGCGCTTGTAAAACTTTCAGTTTTCGGCGCATTAATTTTAATAAATTTTATAAAATCAATAATTATATAATCCATTATTGATGTGTGATATTGGTATGCAGTCACGGTACAAACTCCAGTCAAGTCGCGTACACTGCCTTCAAGGCAATTACACTCCAATGTTAGTGTATTCCCGATGCCAGATAACGTGAACTCCCATTGCTCGTTGACACCTGAGCAAGTGCCATGAGGGGAGCAAATCCATTCCCGATCATTATGATCTGCACACATGTTTCCTTGACCATCGCACTGAACCGAACGAGTGTCGTAACCGTCTAGACAATTACAGGTTCCAGCATCTCCGTAATAGCAGATCAGCTCATCGCCACAAGCAATTTGATTCAAGCAATCGTTCGCTTCTATTAATTCAAACAGCAAAAATAAGACAGCTGCAATCAGCATTCCGAGAGAAAATTCGCAATTAAAATAACATGCAGCCTCAGCAAAATTCCAGTTCGCACTGTTTATAATTTGCTTCGAATTCATAAACAATTTGAATGATCAGCAATCTCAAAAGCAAGAGCAGTATAATATACTGAGTTTATCTGCAAAACCATCGATAGCGAGAACATCGATGTTTTCAAACATCGATAGCGAGAACATCGCTGTTTTCAAACATCGATGTATCGTTGAAAACATCAAAAATATTTAAAGTTGTTAATGTAACCGAAAAATTATATTATACTTATAATATTGATACATATTACTTATAATGTATTTTTTTCATTGCCAATGGTTCACATTTGTTTGTTTAAGAGAAATAAATCAAATAATTAATAATTTTCATAAAACTTTTCGGGTTTTATTGAACATTAAAATAGTACAATTTTCATAATAATATAAAAATTTAAAATTAAATGGTGCTGAAACATTTTCAGTCAGTTTTAAAGATCATATCTTCGATTATCAAATTTTGTTTTTGTACAAATAAAAGCATATTGACATCTAAAAGTATATTGGCAGCTGCCCGTTGACTCCAGCTTTGCTGAAGGTTCGGTTCAATTATATGAGAATTTTTTCCCTCTTAAGAAGATTCTGTTGAGTACATCACATATCAAAAACAATATGACATTTTTATTGTTCTTATTGTTTACACACAAGTTGAGAAAAATTGTAATGTATTGTTTTCGTCGAGGTGAACGTTTTTAAATATTATATACATATATCCATTAATTTACTTCTTTTATATTTGGTTTCTACAAACTTACCTCATCCACTTTTGATACCCTATGAAATAAATTGTACTAGTTCACTTCAATAGAAACTTTGTCACAGTGCATCGGTTATTATGACACACTTTTAAAAATATACCCCGCATGATCTTCATTGTAATTGTCATCAGACTCATTAGCGACACACAACAACATTAACGACAGCAACACACACAGTACGTAAATACATTTTTGAGTCTGTGTATGTAACTGAGGCTAAACAAGCACGATACAAGTTGCCGTTTGCCGACCTACTTACTTAAATATAAAGCCTGGTCATATTGATGGGTGGGTGGCTCCCAGAAGATATATCGATATGGCATTGCCACTGCCAACGCGCTGTCGTGCCGCAGCAACAAATGACAACGAAACGAAGGTAAAAGGACAGCGGTGGCAACTGGGGAATATGAGAACTGTAAGTAAAGACGATCCGACCACAAGAAGTCGCACACACAAAATTGTATGTCGAGTGCTGCATAAAACTCAAATTACAGCTAAATTCATGGGTACATACGTTTGTAGCATGGATGTAGACCAAGTGGTTGGGCAAAACAATAGGACAGGAATACGATGAAATAGCGGGTCGCGGGAAGCGGGTGAGAATGTTAGTCCGACTGCATTTCGTTTTTATTTTACAAATATTTTATGATCCCGACAGAAGTCGACAAACGAAGTGTAGGAGATAACATTAAGAAAATGAAATCGAATAAAGTAGAATTACTTAAGGATAAAAAGACCACAGATCGAAATTCGACGGAATTTTAAATCGTTATGCTAGAAAAAGTCAAGTTTTTTTTTATGTAAATTACGTATAACTCCAAAAGTTTTTTGTGTAATGATGTGTAATTTGGTAACCCATCTGCGCTTGACACTCTTAATATACCCTGTAATATTGGTACAAATCGGATAAGTAGAACAAAAGTTATTCGTAAATTATTTATCAAAATTGTTGTGCCTAATGCATATGGACGTTTTAAGTGTGTGAATGATATCAAATTTGGTGACAGTATTCATGTAGCTCTTACGTAGATCAAGTTTGTTTTAGATTTTTGCCACGTTCCTTTCCGCCCCCCAAAAACTGGAAAAGCCGTAATAATAGACCTAGAGCACTGAATTTTGGTATGCATAATAATAATTATATTCTCAATGATTCCTGTAAATTTGGTTTGCATCGAATGAAAAACAAGGAAGTTATTAATGAATAAATTTTATATGCAAAATTCACTTGCAGCTGCTCGCGCTTTGTTTGTTTAGTTGACAGTGTGACCATGTCGGAATTTAATGGATTTCTAAAAAATATGTATATAAAAAAAACAAATTTCAGTATATTCTGTGGTATATTTTTTGTTAAAATATCATTTATGTTAAGCTTTTTGTTTCCTCTCGACATGGGTTGCGGGTATCATACGGTCGAGCACTCTCGACTGTAGCTTTCTTACTTGTTAAAAATATTTTTAATATATTTTAATTTTATAAATACATTTTTTTGGTTCAATATGTATATTTTATCTTAAAAAGAATAATTTATCCATCATTGACATATTTAATTTTAAATTTATAAAAATAAGATTCTTAAAGTTGTTTAATTCCTAATTTTAATTTGTGTAGCTTCGACTATTCATAGTCGACATTAAAAATAGTATAATAATATTCCAATATGGGAATATTTATAAATGGCGTAGAAATATGTTTTGATATTTTCTGCTTATCAGAGAATCAGGTAATATTGATGATAAAACTTTAAAGTAACCTAAAATAAATTATATCAAGTTTTAATTAATAAATTATCCAACTTCAATCCTAAGTCAACTTTCTACACCTTGTTGCCAAGACTCTTGACACATAAGCTAAGTGCAAAACACACTTTTCATCAGTTACATTCTAGCGACCCATGCACTTTCAGAAACTCCCCCTTCGGCCAGCTGCAAATCACACTGCATTTTGGAGAAAAAGATAAACAAGCTGCGATGTCAGGGACAATTAAAAACTGTAAAGCGATACGACTCCCGTCGCTGTCCTCGTCCTAGTCCGCGTTCACATTTAGGTTGACGTTGGCGTCCTCGTCCTGTCTGATGCTGTTGCCTGTTTGGTGTTTATAATATTTTTGACATTTTAATTGCCCAACAGCGTGTGGAGAACACAATAAGGATACTTGCACAAGGACATCAGTTACAAACTCAAATGACGCACATTATTTGTGGCTGTTCGTTTCAATTCTTTGCCTGGCGTTAATTGCATTTAGTAAGTTTTTTCTTTTATTTTTTTACTTAATTTAAACAATTACTGCACACTGTGAACAAGGGGTGAAAGGGAGAAGCAAAGAGACTGAGCCACTGTAATTTGCGGGTGAGTTGCAGCATTCGCAGACGCCATAAAATGCAAATTCCTGTTGATCCTGTTTGCCAATGCCAATGCATGTGCCTGGCCTGTCCTGCCATTTAGAAGACGGCTGCCCCTTCCACCGCCTGAACTCTGGCTTCACTCTCTCCAGCCTGTCATGTCGGTTTGTGTGCCAATTTCTTGTACCACGTTCCGGCGCGATTCAGCACAAACCAATCTAAAGATATTGTCGCTGCAATCCCCAAAGCGCTGCCAACTGCCGCTGCCGCTGTCTTGTCGCTGCTGTTGCCACGCGGATGCAGAGGCAGAAGCGTTGCACAAATATTTGATTTGAACTTTTGTTGCTTTCACACTGTAAAAAATAAAGGCCATTAATATCAATTAACATGCGAATCTGAAATTGGATTCAAAATTAAATTTTCGGAAGCTGCAAGATTAATATTGAATACAAATGTTACAAAACAATATTAAATACTTCTATGATTAATTTCCCAAAATATGAAAACAACTTTTTCAATTAATATTAAGACACATATGAACGATATTTTAGATGGTTTTTCAGTATTAAATTAATTAATAAATTAATGTTCGCCAAATTAAACAGTATAAACGAATTAAAAAATAATAGGTAATGTGTAAAAATTCGTAGATAAATATAGTATTTCGTCAAATTTAGTTTTGATTTATCCTCAAAAATATGCACTTCATTGGATTAAGTATTATCTATTGTTTTTTAATACCAGTTTGAAATGCATTATTTGTAATCCTTTGCTTATCTCAGTGCATTCGGGCTTAAGTGCTTTATTTCAGTTAGTAACTACATGAAGATGGTGCGGTATAATCCTCGAGTATTTTCACGCTGGCATTGCACCTTTGACCCTATAGAAAGCTCTCTCCCTGCTGCATACTCCCCCACACCTCTGCCAACTCATCAAACTGCCGTTACCTCACCTTATAGAAAATCCGACAAGGACTCTGCTGCGCTGTCACCAGCTGTTGCTGCTCCTCTCATTGCTGCCTGGCCAAGTTAACAGTATTAGATAAATATGCAAATAAAGTGCAAGTCAGTATCCATTGGCGGGTCACGTTAAGTATACGACATGTTGTTTACAGCCAACTCGCGGTTAGCCTAAACTTTAAATTAAGCAACTCGATTCACTGACCCCACTCAATAGAGAGATACAAAACACGCTTGTTCATAAATCATCAAGTGCCTACGATTGCCCAACAGGCAACGGGCTCATTAATAGGGTTCATTGACCGTAAAACTTGTCCACGCCCAACTTTTACCAAAGTTGCGCCCACAACCGAACCCTTTTCGTAACCCAAAAACAATTTTTATCAGAAAACACGCATGTCAAGTTCGACCTCAACCCACATGCCTCGGCAAACCACAGCCGGATTTTTTCTACGGTGGTTTATTTTCATTCACATTTTTATTTATTTGTATTTTACTTTTTTTAATTTACTTCTCTGTGGCAATTTCGTTCTTCTAATAATTCAAAATGAAAATAAATAGAAAATGTTGTAAGGGAAAAGTCAGACGGATCGAGATAACTATTAGAAATGCCCAAAAACATTTTACATATAAATTGCTTGGGCCTGCAAAAAGTGAAGCCAACAAAGATTTATTTGAACATATTTAATATACTCACATATAAATACATATGTACATATGTTCGTATGGTATATGGGCTAGGTAGACTTTGTGGCTAAACGTTGCCCGAAACTTACATGAGCAATGAATATTAGAAAATGTCACATCCAAATATCTATGATTAAGCATTTTTCTTAACTTTGGCGTGTGAAATATGTCATATTGTAGAGCTTACACCCTTTGAACAGGGTATGTCAATTAAGTAATTCTGAGAGTAACAGAAACTTATATTTATTAAAAAATATATATAGTATATTTATTGAATATTATTAACTTAACAAAAACAATGTAGTAAATACTTTAACTTGAAACATCTTCGATTCTTTTAAAAAATGCTTGAATTTGTAATCTAAGAAATTGCATCTTCTGTTCGAACATCCAAATTGATGTATTTTCCTCGAGGGATTTTTTTGTCTGGTTAGAACACTTCTCTGGCCTTTCAAGCCCAGTTTGTCAAAGTCAATCAGCACTTGTTCGTTTGGAGACCTTTTCAACTAGACGCAGTCGAGGCTTGAAAATTCTGTTAATTCATAGACCATTTCAAGTTAAATGTCCCATCTGAATGCTACGCTAAAATGGGGAAAACTTGGCTATTCAGCAGTGTCTTTTGCCTTGCCATGATGGGAGTCCAATGGTTAATGTGCTTCCTGTTGACGATGCCGCAAGGAAACGTGTCCTGTGTTTGTCCAGTCGGCGTCGAATGTCATGTCAAACACGCAACTGCTCCGATTTTGTCTGCTCCTTCCTCTCTCTCTCTCTATCTCTCAATTCTCCCGTGCCTCTGGGGCTTTTGGGGGCCTCGGCTGTTGCCTTTAGTTTGTTGTCTTTCAGCTGCCAGGACGAATATTGATTATTGTTGTTGTGGGCAGAGCTTTCCGCGGATTTGGAGCAGCTTAGAGTGCTCGGACAATTTTGTTTTTGTTTAACCATTGGCCTTTGGTCATTGGCCATTGACCTTGTCCCTTTGCCACAGGCGCTAAAAGTTATGACATTGTTCACAATGATACGTCAAATTTATTTTTCCCTTCGCTTTTGTGACATTCACAAAAAAAACAGTCAATTTAGGCGTTAATTTTTTGATAAATTTTCTTAGCTTAAAATGAAAGAAATGGCCTCTTGAATTTTGTCGCAGTAATGGTAGCCAATTTGACCTTATCGTGACATTAAATTTGTCACGCTCATTATCTCAAATCTTGAGTTAATTAATTTCATTTGTGCCCCGGCTTCTGATGCTGACATCTTTAGTGCTTGATTCAATGATATCGAAAGGCCACATTTAATTGTAAAGAACCAAGAGAAACCACAGTGTGTTTTCAATTCCTCTTTAAGCTGCACATGTACATAAGTAAAGATAAATTCGAATATTTATATTTTCACTCAATAAATTTATTGTATTTATTTAAAAAAATCAACATTTTAGAATATTGGAAAAGTAATTCAAATACAAATTTACACTTCATACTTTTTTATAATAATAGCTGAGATATCTGAAAATTAATGTGTTATTTTAAGACTTAGTTTTAGTTAAAGATGGTTCAGAATAACCGTTAATTATCAATCAATCATCATTTGAAGTTGCGTTTCAGCAAGCCTCAATACACTCAATCAGAATTGCCCTGGCCAAAAGTTGAACCGACTATAAGTATTTATAAAGATGCTCGTACAGGCAATCAAAGTTCGCTGTCCAACAATTTGCATAAAAAATCGCACAAATATTTATTCATATGCATTCACTTACATGCACTCAAAGTGCTAGCAAACAGGACCGACTACAAATTCTTTTTTGGCATTTAATTTTTATTGGCGTTTCGAAAGCAGACAACAAGTAAAAAGACGAAAAAAAATGTATTTTTATTTTTGTCTGTTTTCTTGTTGGTCGTATTATTGCTGTTGCTATTGACTTTTGTTTTGGGGAACTTTTTCTCACCCATTGTATGTTTGTTTGGACTCGCTTCATAAAGAAAATCTCGACGATTTATCAATTTGAAATACGAAAAACAGAAAATGGAAAATGAAAGCTCCAATTTTATCTGGTTCAGCACTTCAATGTTTTTCTTACGTAAAATTTGTCTGCCAGCGAAATTTGCGAACTTGAAGGATATATGTGGGGCATCATTTTTGGTTTCTTAAGTATCTAGTAGCTTTTGAAATTATAATTCTTTAGTATGTCAAAAATGTTTTTGAAGAATACTCATATAGAACATTTACTTTAAAGTAATAGGACTAAATGTAAAATTTGAGATTTTGTACTTTCAAATCACGTTTAGAATTCTTTCCATCAAAATTGAATGTTTGTGCTTTGTAATTTGTTGCTCTAGGGCTCTTATACCATTTGACAAAGTGCATTATTGTGATGGCTTCCGCATTCAGCAATCCGACCTATTCACATATGGTGAATTCAAGCAGCAATTCCAAGTTTTATGCTTTGCAGAGTGATCTTTTCAATCGACGAATCGCCGAAAATAGATCTGCGAGGTGCGCATCAGATCTGATGAATCGAATGTCTCCAGAAGTTTGGACGCAATTGTCCAATGACCATTCACTGACCCGCAACATAAATTGGTCGATAATGCTTGAGGAGTTTCTACCACGGAACCAAACGTGCGCTGATCAGGTCCCAAACAAACATCGAAATCAGCAATATAAGCCAGTTGTTTTACGAAATATGACGCCGTTTGTGCAATTGAGTCCAGATCCTGCTGGACAGGAGACCAACACTTCTCGCCTGAGCGGAGCATACACATTGCCCCACAATCAAGATAGCGATGTGCCTGAATTACTGCCAACCGGAGACTCGTCCATGAATAACTCTGTGGAAATGGATGATATGGTCTCGCCTTTTTATCGGCTGCAATCCACATTCATGAGTTACATGCAAGATTTTAATAGATTATTGGCTAGTTCTGGCCACGTGCAGCAGTTGAATCAAATACTACAGTTTCTGTACGACTTTTTTGTATCGATCACAATGAGTCTACGGCAATGCGTTCCCAGGCTTCAACGTGGCATTTTGGATGCATATTCACATCTTGACAGTTTACATGTCTACTCAACGCCATTATTACTACGTGTAGTCCAATCAGACACATCACCATCAAATGCCGTCTCCAATGAGCTGCATCGTCAACCAATCGAGCAGCCATTGTCAAGATCAACTATTGCCAGTTATGGTCGATACTGCTGCCCGGAGCTAAGAATGCCACAATCGAAAATAAAGACTGGATTGAAAACGACTGACAAGTTTTCCGCGGCAAATTGTCATCTAAATTTTTGAGTGAACATATTTTAATCATAACTTCCTTTTTATATAAATTAATTTGGAATGTGGCTCGTCGCACACATCACATATAATTTTCTTCTAACATTCTTATTCGATGAGCGGATTCCCATTTCAAAACTCATTCTATTAGGTTTGTAGACAACTGAGACACTTGTGATTACATTTAATAACCCATATGACGTTTGAGCTATTCGAGCTTTAATGCCGCACACTTACACTGATGCCCAGCGCGGATTTTTATTGCGTTTACCCGCATATAGATGCATATATATATGTATATATGTTGTGGGTTGCCATAACAATTTACCTCGATGTCACCTCTGCGGCAACCCAAAAAGTTGCGAGCTGAGTTTTATAGGAGAAACCAACGAGGCGCATTAAATAAACGCTACGAGACGAATCTCATTTAATTTTACGTTAACAATTCCAGCAATCCCTACAAAATACAAAACTAAAAACAAAATGCGTGCTATGTGGAAAACGACAATAGAAATACACTAGCTACTTAAAAATTAAATAATAAGGAACATTATTTAAACATTATTTTAATTTAGTTAGTTTAATTTATTTTCATTTGTAATATTTATCAGTGCATAGTCCATAGTTCACGTTCAATAATATAAATAATTAGTATTATAAAATTGATAATAAATCAAGAAATTCATAAATATTTGAATGTGAGTGAAAAATATGGACGCTTTTAAATTCTGAAAGGAAGCAATCAATAAGAAGTGTAGTCAAAAGCGTTCATAAAGCTAGTATGCCCGAGAACACCAACCAACTATTGTCTAAGGGTTAGCCAAATTTGTTGCCAAATGTTGTGTCTTGGTCTTTGTGACTCTTTGGTCGTCTGGCTTATCGCTGACAGCTTCTGTCTGGACAAATTCGTGTGCTAAATTATTGAAATTTGACAAGCGAACTGAGTACTAAACCGACACTGAGACAGCCATTTGATAGAGATTTTGATACGCGACTGGATCCCGCTGGTCAAGACACCAGCTGCAGTTTTAGCCACAGCCACTGTCACAGCCACAGCTTCAGTTACAGCTACAGTTACACTTTCAGGCTTTGGTCGGAGTTAAGAAATCCAATTAATTAGCTTTGACATTGCGACACTCGAGGCATGAAATTAAAGTCAAGCGGTTTCATACTCGCACTCGTAAGTGTTGCTTAATTTGTCAATTATCGATTATTGATTATGTTGCCCTCGAAATGACGTCGCAAGTGTGGCTATTATTAGCTTCTTGCCGGCGAGTCTTGGGTAAAGTGCCTGTTGATTCGTTTGCCGTAGTGAGGACTTGGGTTCAAAGGTCCTCAAAAATGGATGGGCATCGTTGATGGCGAAGATGCGCAGCTTCGGGTCAGAGAACTTCCGCAAATTAATAGCTGCGCTTGATGTTGAGTACTTAGAGACACATTTGTGGATTTGGGTATCACAATCAGTGAAATGCAAGCACAACTATCAGCTTAGCTTTAAACTGTAAAAACCTGTTGCATTTGCCAACCCTGGTCAGCTTAGTGTCGGATACATTTCGATGCGCAATTGCTGCGAGTATCTAGCAGATACATTTCGAAGCTAATACGGTTTTGTGTCAAATTAATCAAAACAATGTTGTGGCAAATGCCACAAATAAATTGTCTAATGAAATCGCACAGATTTCAGCTGCTTTATCTCTGTCTCTTATTCTTGTTGCAGTTTTATTCCCACTCTCTCCTTCTTTTGCCATTTCCCTCGTTTCGCCCGTTTTTATGGCCAATACCATTTTATTAGAGACATCCAACTTTGTAGTGTAGTTAAGGCCAGCTGAACACATGCAAATGCAACTGTTTGTGTACATACTCGTATGTGTGTTGTAAAATAGCAATAGGAAATTTGCAGTCCGGCGCGAGGATTGCTGATTGCAAGGATAACGAAAGTCATTCGCTGTTGCTGCATAGTATTCAATTAATGCGCCGACTAATTGCACTGCATTGCCAAAACTCTTTAAAGCAAGAAAAAACAGCTCGAGACGTTAACAAAAGCTTAAAAAAGTTAAAACTTCAATAGTTTCTCTCAGGTTCTACCGAGATTTGAACTCGGATCGCTGGATTCAGAGTCCAAAGTGCTAACCATTACACCATAGAACCGGTTGATTTTCAAAGAACTTCTTAAGAAATGTTAAGTTTAAGCAAAGTTACAATTTCAATAAATTTATAGCAAAATATTTGTATTGTTTTGATTAATTGCAGATTTAAATACATACTTACATACATTCAGTTTATTCATGTGCATACAAATTTCAAAAAAGTTCATATCTCATTGATGTGTTAAAAATCTGCGAATATTTATTTATATTCTATATTTAGAATAATCTAGTATAAATTTAAAAATTATGTGAGATTTGTGTGAAATGTTTATAAATATATACACAAATATGTGGTATGGTTAAATATGCTAAATGAGTGAAAACGCCTATTAATAACAAAAATAATAGTTTAATTAAGATTTATTTATCAAATGTATTTTATACATAATAATTTAAGACTGTACATTTTTAAAAACTGCAAGTTGATTTCTATTTATATTATATAAAATATATTTGCAATTTGACTTTCGTTTTAATATGAAAAACGAAAACCGTTCGAGAATCATGTGAGTTATCAAATTTAAGTCGAGAATTGGAATCATCGAAAATCCCTCGGAAGACATCACATAAACTCTGATCTTTTATGGTCAATTATAAACAGTTCAACTTTACTTTCGTCCTTTGTTATGCTGTCCGTGCAGCTGGGCGGTCGGGTATGTGGGCGTGGCAAGTCAATTATATGCAGTTCAGTCTTTCATTGTCTGGCTTTGTGTGTCGCGCTTTATGCGACTGAGCTAATTAGCTAAACACTTGTTATCCCAGCAGCTTCTGCTTAACACCTACCGCCTGTCCCCCTAGCCCCCATTCCCTTCGACCCATTAAGTACTACGAACTTGTTCGCAATGCCGGGACACGTTCATTGCTCCGCTTACCTGTGTTTAAATGGTTTTAGAGGTTATTTTTAGCACTGGTTGTACAACCCCTCGATACGCCCACATTATCATCACATCATTTGCATGCGTTTAGCGAGGGGCGTGGTGAGCGTGGAAGGCATGGCGGTTCTCTGTGGCGTAAATAACAGCAACTTTGTGCCAGTAATTTGATCCGCTTGACGACAACTTTAGACGACAATCTCATTAACATGGGATGACATCAAAATCAGCATTTGAATCGACATCAGCATCGAAATGCATATCGAATGGTTGCTCTGCATTCATTGCATTCTTCTGACAGGATTCACTTCTCATATAACCAGCATTAAGAAGGACACAAATGGATATGAGATGATGACTGCCACTGACTTTATGTGTCCTTTTTGCAGTTGCCTCACCACCATCCGAATCCCACATCATCGCACTATTTTGCCGTTGTCTTCAACTGATGATAAAATGTTAAACATTGCCAATTGATTTAACAGTCGAATTCGTTTAAGCATTCGCACAAACCATAAATTGTATTTGTTGTTGGCGAAATTGCTGCAGCAAATTGACGGCGAATCCGTCAAAAGCTTTAAAGCTTTTGCAGGTTAGAAACTAAACTATGCGAAAAAGCTTTATCCAAAGCTTGCACAGTGCGAGGTTGAAATATTCATTCCACTTGATTATTCAAAATAAAATATTATATTAAAAGTTGTAATAGTACTTATTAAAGATATACATATATTGTAATTACTTAGGTCGAATTGATTTAAATTTGTAATTTAAATAAGTATAATAATGCACACAGTTATATATTGTTACAGGATTGCACATACGATAATATTATTGAGTCGTCAAGTTGTGAAATAGAACACTTTTTGTAAGTGTTACACATAATCATTTTATTTAAATCAATTTGTATGAGGTCTTGTTTCCACATAGTTTTAAATTTTACTCTTATCATGATGATAATTTCAAATAACTTTATCGCAAACAAGATTTCTCGGATTTCTTTAACTATGTTGTCTCCAACTTCAAGTGTATTAGAACCTCTTGTACTTGGGAACTTTTCGTAGTACTGCCGAAAAACCGCATCTAATCTTCTTAGCATGAAACACGCGTGCTTGGTGCACAGATAACACAAAAATCAATTTAAATACTGGAATTTCAAAAATAAGTAATACATGAGAATGTACCTATATTATTTACGATTAAACAAATTATTGCACATGATGTCAGAGATGGAGATTAGCAACAGCCAGAACAATTCAATAGAATTTAATTTGTTTATGGAAGTGCAGAAGATTCAATGCCCTGCAGGTTCTTTATATCTAATATTGTCTTACTTTTTTGATGTAATCATCCAGTAATTCCTTACTTAATTTTAACAGGTTCTTTAGCTTAAGATTTGGCATATTAAGATTCGAGAATGACCACGAAAAGGTTTCCGAAGTCCACAAGCCAGTACTTTTACTGCTTTAGAGATAATCAACTAAATCTATGGGGTGTATAACCGTTAAGATGCTATAATTTGTGATTTATACACGGGTATACCTGTGGCTATATCTTATCAATGGCACATTGATTAAGGCAACTGCATTCGTGTTGTGAACGCGTCATGCCTCGGGGTGGCAGTTGATCCTAACGGCACCTATGTGAACCTTTGGCCTGCCAAGTTGCTGTCCAAGATTAGAGTATGGCGGAAGTGTGACCAAGCCGGGCATAAATTTTAAAAGAACTGCCGACTCTGGTATGTATATGTACTTACCTTTATATACTGCAGTTTATGGGCTCAAACCACTACTACGTTCATGTTTATCAAATCATAAACTTGTATAATTTGATAAGCGCCAAACAGAACAATTGGCAACAGCCCAAAATTGTGTTGTGAATCGGTCAGTTGATAGTGTTTTATTTTTGTTTTCAGTATGCAAACGAGGGTCAACTGACAAGTTATCAAACTAACCTGGAAAACAAGCAAAACAACATGGTATACATATATTATATCTTTATTATTTGCTGTAGTCAACACTAGAGCTCATTTACGTCTGTTTAGATCAAATAAATAATATTGATTAGAAAATATAGTAATACAAACATAATCTATTAAACCGATTGTTTCTTAAACTTCTCTCGCAAATACATATTTATATACGACCACATAGGGTACACAAAGTTTGCGTCTGTAAAAACATTTCAATTGATCAAATCGAACAATCAATAATTTTTCTTCAGGAATTCAAAGTAGATAATATACATACGTCTATTCTTTTTTAACAATAAGATATAATCTGGTAGAGAAAATGAGTAATATATTTTATTTGCAACTTTTGATTAATACAACAGGTGCCTGATTTTGACAAATAATCATAATCTCTTTACGCAAAAAATGAATTATCATTTTAATATAGAATAATTTTTATCAGTTAATGTTTATTTTAATTGCGATTATAGCCAATTTCGAAAAAAATGATTCATTTTAGAGTAAAGTTACACCTTTGCAATCTATTTTCGTTCTTTGTCACGTTAACAATGATATCAAATATTGCATACAATTAATTAAAACTGAAGAAATAAGTTCATTTGTTTGAAGAGTTAACGTTTTGTTTAATGCAATTTCATTGAGAAATGTTTTCGAAATCAAAACACAATATTTCTCTTGCTTTGTCAAGTTCACGAATTGTCTCAAGGCCCAGCACATTAATGAGTACTTACAACAAAAAACACTAAGCTCATATGTTTTTTGTGCTACTATTGTATCAAGAATATGCGCCACAAAAAAAAATATTGATAAGTTTATTTCAAGCTGAGCTGATTATAATTAGACGCGTTTAGTAAGATTATTGTGGAGATTCCATTTAATAATAGTTTCTCTGGAATTTCTACTATATGCACAGCTAACTAACTATTGCATTCAAATATTATGATGTTTAAATGTCTTTACAGCATTCTATGTCCCTCTAAATCATAGTGTGCTGATAAGGTGTTAAATAAAACATCGTAATTTCTAATAACAGTTCAGTTTGCTTGTCCTTGCATTGCATTCTACGATTTTCACATTCCACGTAGTTATGTCAATTACAAAAAATACTTAAATAAAAAAATTATTCATAAGCTATCAGAATAAAAGCTGTAATAATATAAAATAATTTTAGAAACCTTGATAAATGTTTAGTTTATAGTACGACGCAAAAGTCTAGTATGAGTTTGACTTTCATTCATTTTCTATATAAAAAAAAAATAATGACATATTGAATGTGTAAATAATCTGTACCGCTGTTACACAAATTACTTTCCCTACGATAACAAAAAGAATGGTTAATAATCGTATATCAATATGCCCTCGTAGTTGTTGCAGTAGTAAAAGAATAGATCCCTCAGAACAGAAACCAACTCTGGTGACTGATAAGCGAAAAGACATTTGTTGCCAGTCTATTTATTTCGAAAATAAAAAGATCAGAAGATTTGGCTTGTGGTGTGAGCATGCGCCTAGCATGAGCATGAATTAGGCATTCAATTTCGATTTCTAATCAGTGAGTGCTGCGCAATGTGTGCGAGCGAGAGCGCAATGGGGGCGAACAACTGATAACAGAACTGCGCCAGCAGGTAGCTCTCTAAGACCGTCATGCCCAAAGCGATCGACACCAGCAACAACAAAAACAACAACAACAACGGAGCTGCGGCCACAAAAGCAGCAACAGCAAACCGCGACAGCAGCAGCAGCGATCGACGACTGACGACGATTTCTATAGCATCCGATCCTGTTCTGCTTTCAGTTTACGCTTTGGCTTCGCTGCGTGCGGTCGTCTGCGTTTGACGTGCTCCAAGCTACAATAATAACAAAAAATAAACGAAAAGAAAACCAATTAAAAAAGCTATTGGAAATTACAAGTGTCGTGCTGAATAACAAACACATTATTCTAATTTAAATTATGTAAGTTTGTTCGAGTAAATCCAAATATTGCCATAAATAATATTTCCAAGTGCGTGATTTGCTCGTTCAAAAACTCCCCCTAAAAAAGGAAGAATAAAAAACACGTGTGTGAGCTTTTCAATATACATTTTCCCATTTTCCCACGTTTACCGGCTGTTTTGTGTTTTTATGCAGTTCCCAGTTCTCAGTTTCCCTTAAGTTTTCACTCAAAATTTAGTGGGTCAGTGCACTGTTCTTGGGTTCATTGTCACCTTGACGTCCCGTCAGTTGTCTCTTTCATTATTCTCTAAATTTCGCTTGCCTTCTTTTTCATTTCTTGCTTTGATCGCGTTTCTTACATTTACCAAAACTCTTTGCCCAGCTCTTTTCTTATACCACTTTCGAAAGCACGAGCAACAACAACTGGCAGAACTACGTCAACGACAACAAATATATAATAAAATTCTTCAGTTATGCGACAAGCCATTCTCTTTTCATTTCTCGACTGTTTCGTTGTCCCCGAAAAAAATAAAAATAAAATAAAACGAAGAAAGACTAAAAAAAAATACACACATGGCAAATATTTTTAGATCAGCTCTCATTATCGGTTTTTGTTTTCATACGCAGCTTCTTAGTTCCCATGTAATATTTCGGGAGATTAAAGTTCCAAGATCTATGTATGCGTGCGTTCTTACATTAATGTCAATTTAATTCAAAACTGGCGGGGGAACTATTCTCAGTTGCGAATCGTACGACCAGCACATGTCTAGACTTATACTCTTCTTATCAAAAAGCCGGTTTCCTCCTCCATGCTCAGTTTGAGTTTCTCGGCACAGCTATGAAAACTACGCAAACTACTGTATATAGGCAAACATACGATTTCTCATGCTCATATATACATACATATGTTTGTAGCTATGTGGGTATTAATACAAACGTACATATAGACATTTGTATAAGCTAAGTCAAAAATGTAGATCTATGCATGTTGCTTATAGCCAAACCTGTGGAGTGTTTCCGATTGTTTCTTTTCGCTCTGACATAAGCAGTCAGATTCTATTATAAATGTATAATACTTATATAAGTACACATCGCATCGAATTTAATTATGATCACAGCAGCTGTAGTAGTATATCGTTGTCGAGCCAAATCTCATCGAATTCTTTGCTTATCAATAGCAAAGTCATGATTGTTATTACAATCATACAATTTTTGTTTGTTTATGACAACATTTACAGCTCATTTATAAAATAAAATTGAGAGTTTATTTTCCCCTGCAATTTCTTGATGGTTCGTCGATTGATTGTTTCTCCAATTTTAGAAATATTTCAAAACTTGTTTCCTGAACTAAAAATAACACAAACTGTCGATCATTATTTGTGATTTATTCTACCAAAGCCTTCAAGCTAAGTCATAATGATTTCCAACTTAATTGCTTAGAAAAATCTGTATACTCATTGTATGCTTTCTAAAAATCTGATTTGAGATCGCCTCTTTGACTCTGGACTTTTAACTGAATTCATTATTTCTATCATATTTACTTTCCATATTCAAGAATGAAACTCTTTAATGGCTTTCGCTTAAATATCACAACACAATTAAAATACACTTACGTCGTTTTATTGAAGAAGCGTGTGCATTAGTTAACTGTCAATCAGTCAGTTTGTATAGTATAGTAAATTGCATAGCCGGAGGCCTCCATCAATCAATCAGATCTAATCATAGGCGGAACTTTGGCTACTAAGTAACGTAACCAAGCAACTGGAAATTTTTCCAACTAAACACGAAAAATCAGCTGTCTCTAGCCTTGTCAATAAACTTTGGACTCATTGTGTGGTTGACTTTTCGTTCTATTTCATTGTGAACTGAAAAATCCGTTTGCTTGTTTATTTTGGGCATTTGTGCTTATCACACGAAACATTCGAAATGGTTTGCCCGCTTTTTTTATTGATTAATAAAAATTATGAACAGGTGTAAATACATACATATGTATATATTGCATGTACATAATATGTGTAGAAAGATATCGAGGTGTATTTTGTAGCCCTTTGTACCCAAAAACTTGACTCGTATGTTAACTATGGTAAGCCAAGACTTCGGTAGTCTGGCATTATCATACATAAGTTGTAGATAAGATCAAAAGTGCTATATGATTACACAACTAATGACATGTCAAAGCAATGGAAAACACGAATTTCCCACTTTGATAAATAATATGATATAATTTTTAGCAACACCATTTTGTTAGGTCGCCATTGGTTATTTCACATTATTTTTACCTTTACAATTTATTAATTTCTTGAATTTGTTTTCAACTAAAATCTAAATGAAAATAATATTGTTAGTAATTATGTCAGCATTATTGCAATTAAAATGCAATAAAAGCAAATCACTAAAATGTTAACAGTCTAATTATTGAATTTTTAAAAGTTATTGTCCAAATTGTTTTCGTCATTTAATTAATGTATAATTTCAATTATTATTTCAAGCGAATTATTTTCGTATTAGTGAGAATATCACTTATTTCATTTCAATTTATAGTTCTTTGTACTTTGACGAAAACTTCAACTAAATTATGAAATTAATATTAATGAATTACCCAACACAGAGCAGAGATATTTTTATAATTGATGAGACAGTAAGCCTTTGGTCTTAGTTAATTACAAATTCACTTACCAATGATTTACAATTTTTGTTTTGCAATATCCCATATTTTTATTTACAGTTTGATTTTGTATAAGTTCGCCCTACACCTCTGCGATTATTTATAGCAAGGTAGTGGAGCAGCTACCTTAGAGGGTTCAGCACTTGAAGCCATAATGTGCCATAAATTTTGATATATGTTTAATTATTTACAGCTATACTGCGCCGCCTCTAATCAGGTGTTAAGTCATAATTTAAACATAACGATAAGAAGCTGCAAGTTGTAGAGTACAATACATACATGAATGTACTATATAGTGGCTAGAACGTGTGACGATAACCTTGACACTGCACCCCTTTCCTTTGAGGGGGAGATCGTTGTACTTTAGTCACAGGTCGTATGATTACGCTAGAAAGTCACACACTTAATTCAGTTAATCCAAATACCAGTAAACGAACGCTTCAAACTGAATTTAGCTGAACTAATCGTTTTTCTAACTCAATTTCAGTTTGCGTTGCATGCTCAGAAATGGCCGCGAATCCAAACGAAGCGCTCTTAAATCGCCCAGGCCCCAACCGCCTGAGGCCCGCAGAAAACTATAGGACCACCAATCCCGAGGAGGCCGTCAAAATACGTATGAGCAAGGAGGGTCTTGGTGCCGAAGAACCCATCTCCATACCCGGCCTGCTGAAGCGCAGCGCCAACAATTATCCCGACTATCCGGCTCTGCGTACCAAGAATGGTAAAAATGGCTACACCACAGTCACCTACAAGTAAGCCTTGCTCGACTCTAACTAACTCGATTAGCGCTCGTTTAACCCTCAATCAACCGACAGGCAATACGAGCAGAAGGTTCATCAGACGGCCAAGGCATTCATCAAACTCGGCCTCCAGGACCATTACTCTGTGGGAGTGTTGGCCTTCAATTGCGCCGAATGGTTCTTCTCGGCCATGGGTGCGATTCATGCACGTGGCATCATTGCCGGCATCTACACGACCAATTCGGCGGAGGCTGTGCAGCACGTTCTGGCGGATTCGCGGGCACAAATTGTCATTGTGGACGACGCGAAGCAGATGGACAAAATTCAATCCATCCGCGACAAGCTGCCACTGCTGAAGGCGGCCATTCAAATCCAGGAACCGTATCCAGCGTATCTCAAAAAGGAGGACGGCTACTACAGGGTAAGCAATCATCTCTTTCTCTGCCTCAACCGCTCGACCGCTTAACTGATTAATTGCTTTTTGTTGGCGCAGTGGTCGGAGATTGAGGCCATGAACGTGAGCGATGTGGAGGATGAGTACAAGCGACGTCTGGAGAACATTGCCATCAATGAGTGCTGCTCGCTGGTCTACACCTCCGGCACCGTGGGCATGCCCAAGGGTGTGATGCTCTCACACGATAATATTGCCTTCAATACGCGTGTCATTGCCAAGGGCTTGGAGAAGGTTGTGATGGGATCGGAAGCAATGGTCAGCTATCTGCCGTTGTCCCATGTGGCTGCCCAGACGGTGGACGTCTACACGGTTGCCTCGATGGCTGGTTGCATTTGGTTCGCCGATAAGGATGCGTTGAAGGGAACGCTTGTGAAGTCGCTGCAGGATGCGCATCCCACGCGATTCATGGGCGTGCCGCGTGTCTTTGAGAAGTTCCAGGAGCGCATGGTTGCCGTTTCCAGCTCCAGTGGCAGCTTTAGCAAAATGATTGCCGGCTGGGCCAAGGGCATCACACTGAAGCACTATATGGAGAATCAAGGGTAAGTTCTCAGTCCTTGCCGGCTCCTTTTTGTGCATTCCTGCATTGCTTCATTCGCTGGCCCCATTCTCCAAAGGACAGCACAAAAACATACTTCAATTTTAACTTTTGTGTGCGCATAAATTATGCAAAAAGGATGCACAGTTAAAGTGGCTGCAGCGGCTCAGCTCAACTCAGCTCAACCCATCCACCCACACTTCAGCCAGTTAGCCTGGTCTTACTTCACGGCTTCGCTTCAGCTATCCTGGCTGAAAGCAATCCCTGCGAGCCACTGCCGCGTTTCGTTCGCTAAATTATGCAAGCGAAGCGGCCAAAGGCAGCCAGCGGCATGCTCTGGTTTAAGCCAAAATCACAGGCAACAACATTACTCATACGTCAGGTTGTACGAGATGGCTGCCAGCAGCATGCTACTACAAGCTCATGCATGCGGGCACGTCCTGCGATTGTGACTGCGGGAATGAGACAGTCTCCTACAGTCTCTTCTACAACTCCAGCGATTTCGTGGCTGTTATTTGCCAGAGCGTTGCGGAGATTTTGCGCGAACTTCAACTTTGTCAGTGATTAGTGCAATTTTAACATGGACTTAAAGCGAAGGCAATCTAGACTTTTACCAGCATATTTAAAATTTACACAAATTAGGTTTCTATTTTTATATACATATTCTAAATCAGAAATGGTACAAATTCCCTTCTAAATGATTAGTTTTGTATCAATTAAAATAAAAGTAGATTAAAGTCCCTGTCTTCAAACAACAGTCTAGACTTCCTAAATTATATGTTGAGTTGAATATTACGTATTTTTAAAGCTTAAAAATATAGCAACAAATCAAAAATATGAATCGTAGGAGATAATAAATCACAAATTCAATTCAGTTTTACAATATTTATTATAAGTACACATTTATATTATAATTTGCAATATTAACCTTACATATATTTAGTTTAAATCTTTGGAATAAACTTTCTAGAGATGACTTTGAATTTATTAAGCAAAATAAGCCAATAGCCGATAAAATCTTACTTGGTTTATATAGGCAAATGTTAGTGCATTCTAGTTAAGTCTTTCTTTAAACAGACCTCCAGAACAGTTTGTATTTAATTCATACTTATAACCTGTGATCACATCGCATCGCTGCCTTCTGGTTTGACACAACACGAAGCAAACCCAACGGGCACATGGTCAACTTGGCTGCCAAGTGCATTATCCTTGGCCAATGCAATTATCAAGTTTGCCAGCCAAACTAATCAACAATTCCAATTAAACTTTTTTAACCAACTTTCCTTCGTTTGCTTCGTTTGCAGCAAAAGCAGCGGAGGTTTCCGATACAAGATTGCCAAATCGCTGGTCATGTCCAAGGTGAAGGCAGCTCTGGGCTTCGATCGTGTGGTCAGCCTGGTGAGCGCTGCCGCTCCCATGTCCCCGGAGACCAAGAAGTACTTCCTTAGCCTGGATATGAAGATATTGGACGCCTTTGGTATGTCCGAGACCGGCGGCTGTCACACCCTTTGCCAGCCCGACTGTACGCTCTTGAATACCATTGGCAAGGCGATGCCGGGCTGCGAGTCAAAGATTATCAATCCGGACGAGAATGGACATGGTGAGCTGTGCATTCGTGGTCGTCACGTCTTCATGGGCTATGTGTCCAACAAGGAGAAGACCGAAGAGTCTCTGGACGACGATTGTTGGTTGCATTCCGGCGATTTGGGCTACATCGATGAAAAGGGCTATGTTTGTCTGACGGGCCGGTCCAAGGAACTCATCATCACAGCTGGCGGCGAGAATATTCCGCCTGTGCACATTGAGAACGTTATCAAGAAGGAGTTGGACGGCATTTCGAATGCTTTCCTAGTGGGCGAACAGCGCAAATATCTGACAGTTCTGGTCTCCATCAAGGTGAGTTCAAATGGTTTTATTAATCTTCTGTTCAATACTATTTAATCGCTTGTGCTGCTGCAGACGGAGGTTGACAAGGACACTGGTGCACCGCTGGATGAGTTGACGCACGAGTCCACGGTTTGGATGAAATCGCTGGGCGTTGAGCACAAGACACTCACGGATATACTCAATGCCGGTCCCTGTCCCAAGGTGTGGAAGTCCATCGAGGATGGCATTAAGCGTGCCAACAAACAGTCCATCTCGAATGCCCAAAAGGTTCAGAAATTCGCCATTTTGCCGCATGACTTTTCCATTGTCACCGGCGAACTGGGCCCCACCCTAAAGGTCAAGCGCAATGTGGTTAACAAAATGTATGCCGATATGATCGACAAGCTGTATGCATAAATCGTGGGAAGAGGCCGAGCGAAGAAAAAACCAAAAGAAAACCAAAATTATCCAGATACCAGAGCAAAGGGAACTTGAGCTTTAAAATGAAATGAATTTAACGGACTTTCAAGCCATTGAGTGCCAGCTTAAAACTACTACTACAATACTTAATATACCTATCTGTATAGCATATCTATATAAAGAGGGAGAGAGGAGAGGGTAATTCACTCAATTTGTATGAGTGACCAATCATAATGATGATGATGATGATGATGTTGTTAATTTTGATGATGAAGTTTATGATTATTATTTCAAATGCGTCCTGGTAGCTTGCCTACGACTTTTCCCATTCAAAAAACTATATTCGCGTAGACATTTAGCTCATAAGTTATACACTTTATGTTAATTTGTTTTATTTACTGAAACGCTAGAAGTTTTATAATTGTATAATTCTATAATCCAATTGTTATGAATTATTACAATAAATTTGCATATAGATTTTTAATGTGCTGCTTACTCCTTTTAATTATTTAATTATTGATATCCATAAGCTTTTTTCTCTTCACTTTTATTGGCATAATGAAAGAAAGATATTTCAGAATAAAGTTGTGCCCTGATTTTTATTTTTCGTCAATGCATATACATATAACCATCTACATTTTGGTAATCGTCAAAGGCTTAAATCCACCAATTTTTATGTATTTATTTTTAATTTGTAATGTCTCTTATATTGGTGTACATTTAAAGAAGCGTTTGAGTGCGAAATTTTCTTCTGATTTTTCAGGTATGTAACATATACACTTACATTGTTTCTGAATTTAAGTTAAAATGTGAGCATAGATCGATGGACTGTTTTTATATTTCTTATTATACTTTCCACCTTTATCTGAATTCAGTAGGATCAATACTGAGTTTGAAGCCTTTAAATCAACTTTACTAATGTTATTTTAATGTTTAAGTTTATATAAACTTATATTTAATGAAAAACAAATTTTTTTTCCATTTGAAAACTCAGTAAAATTGCAATATCAAACAGTTTCTTATATCTTTATTAAGCCCATAAATATATATATTAAAGCCCGATTAAAGCTAATAAGCAGGAATAGCAGCGAGCGGAGCGGTTCAACTAATGATCCCCTAAAGGCTGCTCGGTGTCTACTTCCCCTTCAGCTGGAAGACCCTTCTCCAGACGCTCGGCAACTTGCTGCATGAGCTCCTCCATACTCATCTCGATCTTGACGCAGGCATGCCGATGGATGTCGTAGCGCTGTTCGAAGCCGCATTGGATACGCTCACAGCTGAGACTGAGGCTAAACCAGCTGCTGACATCCTTGAAGCCAGGACGACACGCGCACTCATTGTGAGCAATGCAATGACTGTGCTCCGGACAGCCGCCATGGCAGATGGGACGACAAATGAGCTGATGCTGTTGATTAGGATGATGCGAATGCTCGTAGCCTCGCACGCAGCGACATTTGTTCGGCTCCACGCAAAAGCTGTGTGCTGGACAGGCGTCCTGGCAAATTGGCTCACAGAAGCCAAAGATTATGGTGCGATAGCCGGGACAACAGATCTGCAGTGTGTCCCAACGCACCCGCTCCTCATACACAATATACAGCTCCTCTGCAACTTCTGCATTGCTGGAGTTGCCAACGATCCTGGTTCTGGTCACCGGCACTTGGTACTTGACGCTTATGTTCTTCTGGCAATGACCATTGGTTATGGTCATGGTCTGCGTCTCGCCCAGCATCAGTAGCAGCGCCAGGCCAATCATCATCAGCGTCAGCATACTCGACTCGACTGCTCACAGGCACTGCAGACACTAGCGGTCCCAACTGCTGATAAAAGTGAAAGCACAATTCTTTTGTCTCAACTCTTCGGGGTCAGACGGACTGTCTGAGACACGATAACTCCCTGTTTTGCACTTCCTTATCTCTCTTGCCCGTCACAACATTGGAAATCTTCACAGACTCTGCGACTGAAGCGTAGACTCGGTCTCGAGCTAAAGCAGACACTGGCGAGAGTCTCAGAGTGCGACTGCAGCTGCCACTGCGGTTGCCACAGCCAGGGAGGATCGAACATGTTTGAAGAGAACTTCAGGCGAAGAAGAGATTGTCCACAATGCAGACTCTGCATACAAAATCATTTAGAATATACTCTTCCTAAAATAACAAATATCAATAATGTCGAACCAAACAGTTTTAATAGCCAGAGTGAAGGGTGTCTGTGTCAGTTTATTAGAATATCGCATAGAGAAATATCATAATATTATTTAGATATACATATGTATGTATGTATGTATAGTAAACCCTAGTATTGTGTCATTGTTTCATATTTCTATCAATGTCAAAGAGTTCAAGATTACAGATTAAGAGAGAATAAATGCATCGAGCAGCTTTTCAGAGCCATCGCTCATTTGAAATATGCTTGTTAACTTTTCAGCGCTTACAAATTGCAGCAGAAACTCCTGGATTATGTTGCCTTACAATTTTTATTTTTTTATTTATTTATTCTTTCAATAATCATATCACTACAAGTAAATTATTGCAATATTCATATCATTATTTCATAATGCAATATTAACATAAACTTTAATCTTAAATTCACTGGTTATGATCCACAGTAAATATATTTTTAATGTCCATTTCAAAACTATATTGCTCTACAATTGAAATTATCATTAACCCATTTGGAAGCTGATTGCAGAATCCAATATCATTACTAAACAAGTGAGAAAGCTACAGTCGAGAGTGCCCGACAGCAGATACCCGATACCCATTTTGAGAGAATACCAAGCACTTAAATGATGTTTGAACAAAAAATATACCAACATTTGTTTTATGTTACATGGTCACACTGTCAACTAAGCAAACTGCGAGCAGCTGCATGTGAAATTTGCCAATAAAGTTGTTTATTAAATAACTTCTTTGTTTTTCATTCAATCACAGCCAAATTCAGAGGAATCATTTTTAAAAGTTATGTTTAAAATTTTAGACAAAGTCACATTTTGAATCGGTGCATTATCTATTTAAGTATTTTTGTAAATAGCAATACATTTTGGCTTGGCTGGTCTTTACTTGATTAAGGCATTGCAGTAACTCTAAATTCATTAGTATTGTGTGTTTTCTCAATGTTTATACTTTATGTCATTAAGTTTATATCGTGAAAACCATTGTAACTATGCAACGGCTGTTTGTCTATTATATTGTATCTAAGGTATTTATACCCGCTACCCATAGGGTAGTAGGGTATTATGACTTAGTGCCAACAGAAAATGTATGTAACAGGCAGAAGGAGGCATCTCCGACCCCACAAAGTATATATATTCTTGATCAGCGTCAACAGCCGAGACGATATAGCCATGTCCGTCTGTCCGTCTGTCAGTCTGTCCGTCTGTCCGTCTGTCTGTACGTATGAACACCTGGATCTCAGAGACTATAAGACATAGAGACACCAAATTTGGCAAAAAGGTTCCTTCATACCCTACGCAGATCAAGTTTATTTCAAAAGTTGGATGCCACGCCCATTTCGCTCACAATAAGCATTAACCTAGAAAAAGTCAAGTTTTTTTTTATGTAAATCGCGTATAACTCCAAAAGTTCTTTGTGTAATGATGTGTAATTTGGTAACCCATCTGCGCTTGACACTCTTAATATACCCTGTAATTTTGGTACAAATCGGATAAGTAGAACAAAAGTTATTCGTTAAATTATTTATCAAAATTGTTGTGCCCAGTGCATATGGACGTTTTAAGTGTGTGAATGACCTAGAGATATCAAATTTGGTGACAGTATTCGTGTAGGTCTTACGCAGATCAAGTTTGTTTTAGATTTTTGCCACGCCCCTTTCCGCCCCCAAAAACTGTAAAAGCCGTAATAATTTACCTAGATCATTGAATTTTGGTATGCATATTAACAATGATAGTCAGAATGACTCCTGTGAATTTGGTTGAGATCAAACAAGTAAGAAAGCTACAGTCGAGAGTGCTCGACCGTATGATACCCGCAACCCATTTCGAGAGAAAAAAAAAAATTTAATGATATTTTAACAACAAATATACCAAAAATATACTGAAACTTGTGTTTTGTATATATTTGAAAATAGCGGGAAGAAATCCACAACACCGACATGGTCACACCGTCAACTAAACAAACAAAGCGCGAGCAGCTTCAAGTGAATTTTGCATATAAAATTGATTCATTAATAACTTCCTTGTTTTTCACTCGATCTCAACCAAATTCAAAGGAATCATTGAGAATATAATTATTATTATGCATACCAAAATTCAATGCTCTAGGTTCATTATTACGGCTTTTACAGTTTTTGGGGGCGGAAAGGGGCGTGGAAAAAATCTAAAACAAACTCGATCTGCGTAAGACCTACACGAATACTGTCACCAAATTTGATATCTCTAGGTCAATCACACACTTAAAACGTCCATATGCATTGGGCACAACAATTTTGATAAATAATTTCGCGAATAACTTTTGTTCTACTTATCCGTTTTTTACCAAAATTACAGGGTATATTAAGAGTGTCAAGCGCAGATGGCTTACCAAATTACACATCATTACACAAAGAACTTTTGGAGTTATACGCGATTTACATAAAAAAAACTTGACTTTTTCTAGATAAATGCTTATTGTGGGCGAAGGGGGCGTGGCATCCAACTTTTGAAATAAACTTGATCTGCGTAGGGTATGAAGGAACATTTTTGCCAAATTTGGTGTCTCTATGTCTTATAGTCTCTGAGATCCAGGTGTTCATACAGACAGACAGACGGACAGACGGACAGACGGACAGACGGACAGACGGACATGGCTATATCGTCTCGGCTGTTGATGCTGATCAAGAATATATATACTTTATGGGGTCGGAGATGCCTCCTTCTGCCTGTTACATACATTTCCTGTTGGCACTAAGTTATAATACCCTTCTACCCTATGGGTAGCGGGTATAATAAAAAACGAGGAAGTTATTAAAGAATCAATTTTATATGCAAAATTTACTTGCAGCTGCCCGCGCTTTTTTTGTTTAGTTGACAGTGTGACCATGTCGGTGTTGTGGATTTTTTCCCGCTATTTTCAAATATATACAAACAAAACACAAGTTTCAGTACATTTTTGGTATATTTGTTGTTAAACTATCATTAAAATATTTTTTTTTCTCTCGAAATGGGTTGCGGGTATCATACGGTCGAGCACTCTCGACTGTAGCTTTTTTACTTGTTTTTACATACAAATATCACAAACATTTAAAGTAACTTCATTTGATGATAATTATACTGAATGGGTTCAATGCTGAGATTCCTTGATATTGAGTAACAAACTTTTAAAATGTGTTTTGTTGGTATTGTGAACACTAATACTGAAAACTGATCATTGATATTCTTAAAAGTTTTCAATAGTATGCCACAGAAGAGTTTATTCCTTTAAATCATAGTCATAATTATTAGAATAAAAAAACAAAAGAATCCGATTGAAGTGAGCAGCAATATGCGGGGTCAAAGCTAAAATATATCCATTTATTCAAAATGTATGTATCTTCTGAATAGTCTTATCATCTGTATTCGTGCACGACAAAATAGTTTAATCATATTCCAGCTCGTAACAGCAAGGCAATACTTTTAAAATAGTCAGATTTTTTTTCCCTAACCTTTAAAGATTTTCAGATACGATTATATAACGAATATCATTCTCTAATAGATAGTCTTATGTATAAGTTTATAGTTACTAATATATTTATTAAAGTTACGTATACTCAGAGATAAGCAGTATATATATACATACATACATATGACCGCCCACATCACAATCACTTTCGCCACCATAATTTACAAATGTTACAAAGAATTCTGCGGTATTCGCAGAACTTATAAAAAGCTCCCCGACACCCATAAGAATTTTAGTTTTATTTGAGACTGTGAGCCAGCCAATAACCCTACAAATAAATTGGAATTATAGTATGCGGGAGGTATTAGTTCTGAGTTTTGGATTAATCGTGTGCATTCACTTGTGCAAGGGAGCAGAGAACCAACAAGTAAGATACATTTTCTATAAATTAGTTGAATAAAACAAAAAATTATTTGTGTCTATCAAAGCTTAATGCCACTGTTCAAGGCCCAACATCCTGCCTAGAAGGATTCGAGTGGGATGTCGGATCAAAAGACTGTGTACGACGTTGTACTCCCAGTTGCGGAAATTATGCCCTCTGCAACCCGGATAATATCTGTCAATGTTTCACTGGCTATGTGGAAGTGAATGGCTTTTGTACTCCCGACTGTAGTAAAGGTTGTGGACCTCACGGTGTATGCATAGCTCCTGAAAAATGCGGCTGTGAGACGGGCTATCAAATGAACCCAAAGATCAAGCAATGTGTTGCCCGTTGCAACCCACCGTGTAAAGCAAATGAATTCTGCAGTGAGCCAGATATTTGTGCCTGTAATCGGGGTTATATCGAGGAGAAGGGAGTTTGTCAACCACTGTGCAGCAAGGGATGCGGAGATCATGGCCGTTGTGTGGCACCCGAAACATGTGATTGCTCTACGGGTTACGAGTGGAACAAGAAGGTTCAAAAATGCACTCCAAAGTGTACGCCCAAGTGTGGATCGCATAGCTTCTGCCATAGGAGAAATGAATGCAAATGCCTTAAGGGATATAAGCCTAACGATCTAAAGAGTCTGAGTTGTTCTCTTCCTCTCGTATGGTGGATATATCTGGCAATTGCATTGTTCACTATTGTGATTGTGTGCAGTGTTGCTGGTATTATATACTACTTTGTAGCCCGCGGTCGTAATATCAACTACTATCCCAATACGAACTTCTCGGATACCAGTCGAATTGTGCAATAAGGAATGAAAATATGTAGATATATAGTTGATTTGAAACAAGTTATATGTATATCATCAAGTCATAAAATAAATATTATTATAAATTGCTGGCGATAAAACGAGTATTATTATTATTCATTGTTGAGTCATAAATTTAGGGTAACATATATGCATGTACTTACTTTGAAGTGACAAAATAATATTAAATTTGTATACCCTGAGTAAAAAATGTATGTAACAGGAAGAAGGAGTCATCTCCGGTTGCATGAAGCATTAATATACTAAGCCTAGAGTTTCAATGTGGGTATAATGATAATAATAATGTTAATGAATTCTAAAAAATTGTATGATTTTATAATTATATCCGGATCCCATAGGTAGAAGGGTATTATAACTTAGTACCAACAGAAAATTACCCCACAATGTATAAATATTCTTGACCAGCTCGCTGCAGCTAAATCTCAAAAGACTCTAAAACCTAGAGCTACCAATTTTTTTAAAGCACTTGCTATTGTTGTTTTCGTCTCTTAAAATCGAAAAAATACAATTAATGAGTTTTGATATATTCCAAATGATTTCAGAATATTTTGAAAAACATACAAGTCATTCAAGAAGCTATTGTATCCATGTTTTGTTAACAGTGTGACCGTGGCAACGAACAAGCATATTCGACAGCAAATATCTTTTTCGGAATATTTTAGTATTTTTTTTGTTAAATATCATATCATCGGATAGCGGGAGCTTATAATAATGTCAACTTTAAACTAATAAAGTTTTTATACCCGCTACCCATAGGGTAGAAGGGTATTATGACTTAGTGCCAACAGAAAATGTATGTAACAGGCAGAAGGAGGCATCTCCGACCACATAAACTATATATATTCTTGATCAGTGTCAACAGCCGAGACGATATAGCCATGTCCGTCTGTCCGTCTGTCCGTCTGTATGAACACCTAGATCTCAGAGACTATAAGAGCTAGAGCTACCAAATTTGGAGACAGTACTCCTATAGGTCCTACGCAGATCAAGTTTATTTCAAAAGTTGGATGCCACGCCCCTTTCCGCCCCCAAAAGTCTGTAAAAGCCGTAATAATAGACCTAGAGATTGAATTTTGGTATGTATAATAATAATTATATTCTCAATGATTCCTGTGAATTTGGTTGAGATCGAATGAAAAACAAGGAAGTTATTAAAGAATCCATTTTACATGCAAAATTCACTTGCAGCTGCCCGCGCCGTGTTGTGGATTTTTACCCGCTATTTTCAAATATATACAAAAAAACAAGTTTTAGTATATTTGGTATATTTTTTGTTAAAATATCATTTAAGTTTTTTGTTTTTTCTCGAAATGGGTTGCGGGTATCATACGGTCGAGCACTCTCGACTGTAGCTTTCTTACTTGTTTTTTATCGAAAGAGGAAAGTAATGTAATGAAATGTTGAAAGGTGTTTTTGTAATAGACCAAAATAAACAATTATTCCTTCATATCCAGTGGATTATCGATCGTTTTATTAGCTTTAAACACTATTTCTAAGCAGTCATTGTCAAATTTAAATACTGAGAAATAAAATAACGAATTGTTGAAAATAAATTATAGTAAATTCACTTTGCAGCGGTTTTTGAACAAAATTTGAAGTGAAGCCCACATATTTGTACATGAGTTGCCAATCATGGCTCTCTATACTCATCCTCATCTGCTGTCTTGTTATGTGTGCTCAAAGTTTAAATACTTGCATGGAGCGATTGCCGCAACCACAAAATCAATCTAATGAACTGTTGGACTTGAATGTTGGTGTCAGAAAACATATTTTTTAAAATTAAATTCTAGATTTCTTAGTCTTCACACAGCAATTCTATGGGGAGGTCTGTTGCCAGGGTTACGAGGGAACACCTGGAAACTGTCGACCCATCTGTAAGCCGCAATGCGTATACGCCCAGTGTACCGCTCCACAGGAGTGCACATGCAATGCGGGCTATGAGACGTCAAATGGCCAGGACCCCAGCCCTATTGGTTGCCGACCTATTTGCCAGAATTGTCATTACGGCGACTGCATTGCACCCGATGTCTGTCGGTGCTGGTCAGAATATATCCAGCACCCAGGCAAGGGATGTCAACCCATACCCAACTTGATATTGCCACCCCAAAATTGCCAGAACAATTGCAGCTGCTGGAAAAAATATCCTACGACTCCATTTGATCTCCATTGCATTAAAGTGTGCAACCGATACCAACCAGAGGACTGTCTTGATCTTGGCCAATGCCTGTGCAACAGTGTAAACCAGTTCTTGATTTGCCAACAGAACAATGTGCCCCATCAATATGTTTGTCAACAATTTGAGGGAAAGGAAGCTACAAATGAGACGGAAGAATTAGAGAGAGTGGATCGAATGGTTCCAACACCTCGTGAAGTTGAAACGAATGATCGAATGGAAAATGGGGCAGTAAAAAAAACTGGTAATATTTTTCGAGTAGAGCTCCAAGAGCCGATAAATAGAATACTTGAACCGTATCGGATAAAAGGTGAGGATAGAATAAATCAGACAATTCAGAAAGATAAATCGGATCGGGATGCTCAAGCGAGTAAAAGTATTAAACTACATCAGAACGAATTAACAGTTTGGAGAAGTCATCTGACAACCCCATCACCGACTGAACGACCTGATCAGATAGATCCAGCAATACGGATTCATCTGTCAAAAGAGAAAGAACAGACTCTTCGTTATGATTTGCGAATTAAAACAAAAACTCAAACTGAGGACGGATTTAAAGAAATCACGGCATTCATGACTGAAAGTATTGATAATTGGGAGGAGCCTCAGTCGGTCACACAGCGACATCCAATGGTTCCATCGAATGAATTTTGGGAACGTTTACAGGAATATCCGAAGAAGCGGGACGGCAATCCCAAACTGAAAAATCGACATCCGACAAATAGTTCCCCACCCCTATGGGCTACAATATTAATCTGTATTGCTATCATTCTTTTAGTTGTGACTATAATCATTGTGGCTTTTTACGCAAAAATTGGAAGTCCTACTCACTTTCGTGGCGCGATTGCTTCTTAGGAAGCAGACGATTCGAATAGCCGAAGGTTTATATCGCTATTACAAATAAAAATAACCAAATAATTGCAATTCATAAAAATCAGGATATGTAATGTATGCAAAAGTAATGCGACAATTATATTTTGTTAAATTAACTCTTATCTGTAGATTATCTATCTTGCTTGACACTATGTCAACCTCCACTCAAGAGAATTGTTAAATGTCACAGATCGTATGAATACGGTTTAACTAACCATAAATGATAAGTGATAACAAAACAATATTAATAAAAACACGCCATCTGTTACTAGAAATTACATTATTTAAAAATTAGCAACCGCATCACACAGAGCTTATCATGTGGAGAGAAATGTAGAAACTTACATATCTATGTACATACATACTTACATACATACATATGTATGTATGT
The DNA here is from genome assembly GCA_963583835.1 of Drosophila immigrans. NCBI lineage: Eukaryota > Metazoa > Arthropoda > Insecta > Diptera > Drosophilidae > Drosophila > Drosophila immigrans. The sequence continues at coordinate 18,210,874 of OY757143.1, read as the reverse complement.
ATGTGAGTGATTCCTAGGACGAAATACATGACTCAAGAAATTCAGGGCCTTCAAACGGTGTGTTGAGCGTCTACAAGCAGCTAACAGGTGCATGTATGTATGGACATGTGTATGTACATATGTGTGCATACTTGGTATGTATGTGTGTATGTGGGAGAGTAAGTAGTCGAAGCATTATAGTATCTCGTATCTACACTCGTACTTCACTATCTGCATAAATGTGTATGGACATCTGTGTGCCTGGATGCATACATAAACTTACATACGTTGTGAACGTTCGTTCATATGCGAACAGACATGCATACATATGTAGGCATGCACACATACGTCTACATATGTATGTATGATTAGTGATGTGTATAGAAATGTATACTAGTTAGTATGTTGTTGTTGTATGTAGCCGTGCTTTTGCATATGAGTTCTGTGCGTTTGTGTTGCTCGATATATACAAATAAACATGAGCACAAAGCAGGCGCACAGCAATGATTAGCAAGAGAGCGTAACCATGTAGGCAATGTGTGTGTGTGCGTGTGTGTAATGTTGTTGTTGTTGTTGTTCATGTAGTACGAGTAGAAGTAGCTTTCGCTGCCGTCGCAACAGCTAAAACGGTAACAGCGACGTCGCCGTCGTCGTCGACATCGACGGCGGCATTCTCAAATTGTGTTTATGTTTGTATGTATGTACAATACCATCCATGTGTAGCCTGTATGTTAATGCATGCACATGTACATTCGTGTATGTGCATACATATGTACATACATACATTTGAAGTCGTATGCTTGTAATGAACGAGTGTGGAGAGCCAATGCAAAAACCAGAAATGGCATGAAAATTAAGTGTAATGGGTAACAACAACAACCACGTGCTGAGCGACAACATTCAAATATGCTTGTATGTACATATGTACGTACATATGTATGTTTGCAATACATTCACACATTGTACCTGAGTTGTTGGTCTCAAGTTGCTTGGTGTCTAGATGATGACGTAGCAAAAACATCGACCGTTGTTTTGTTGACAGCAGAGAAGAGAACGACACTATCGGTCTCTCTTAATCTTGAGGGCAGAGAACGCTACAGCAACAACTCAATTCGTTTGATTATCGGCACCGCTTAAAAAAAAAAACAAACGAGAGTGCTCGACTATGAGATACCCGCTACCCCTATTAGAGAGACTGCAAAACTCTTATACGTGTATTCAAATATATTTGGTGTATTACGTTGAAAATAAAACAATAATGTTGTATTTCGCCTAATCAGATCCAAATTTCGATTTTGAGGGAGCGGAAAGAAGCGTAGCTAAAATCTAAAACAAACTTGATCTGCGTACTTTATGGGGTCTGAGATGCCTCTTACTTACATTTTCTGTTGGCATTAATTTATAATACCCTTCTATCCCATGGGTACCGGGTATTCAAAATACATTAAGTGATTTGTTTACAGTGGCGCACAGAAAAATGTACGCGCTTATAAGTATTTTTACAGTGGCGTTCAGATAGATTAGTCATAGTGAAGTAAATGCATATATAAATTTGCATGCAGATGCCTACACATGTACATATGTTTGAATGTACATAGATTCATATGTAATCATTTGGTGAAATGTAGGACATGCCCTCGATGCGAGATCATTGGACGTGACAATTCGAGTTCAGAAATTTCCATTGCTAGTCATTAACAACAACAACAAATTGATAAGCCCCACTGTATGTAAATATCGGCAGCAAGAGTAATTTTTTTTTTTTTAATTAGTTTGACGTCACGCATTGCAAAAGAGCTGATCATCTTTGCATTTCTGCTCTTCCACTTTGAGACTCATCGGATCTCAGTTGTGGGTCACCCGACAAAAATAGCGAAATCGGGATGTAAAGTTAAATCTTTGTTCATCGACAAGCAGATTCATAAATTGCATTTGAAATATTACATAATTGATAATATAAAGAAAATACGTGTAAATACGTATTTGTTGTTGATATTTTTGTGGGGTGTCACACAGACGACACCTGTTTAGTTTGCCGGTTCGACGGCTTTTGTGCTCGTCGTGTGTTAATGATGGGATTAAAAACGTTTTTAAATACCGGTTGTTATTGTAATTGCTATTTATGCGGCTGATTTGCCAAACGTGGAGAGAGAGCGAGAGCGACACTTACATACATTTGCACTAATGCATACATATGCACATACATACGTACAAATGTTGTTGCTATTGTTGATTTCCTTCCCCCTCCGGCGTTTTAGCCATCGTAACGACTTTGCTGCTGATATGCTACTGGCGTCGCCGTTCTCATGAGTGTAGAAATGAGTTTGAATGAGTTGCTAAAGGGGGCTTTGGCAATACGCCGTACCCAGTGCGGTATGGTGGATGAATCGTGAGCAGTGCAGTGCACATACATACATACTATGTATGTATGGATGTGTGGATGTGTGTGTACATACATATGTTCACTTGTTTGTCAATATGTACACATGTTATTTGATTTTCGCTCTTTTTTCTTCATTTATGTTTGTGTACGTTTAAGTGGATGTATGTGTGCCACACTTCTTGCGTTGTTGTTGTTCTTGTTACTGGCGGCGGGTACATGAATATAAATGTTGTTTATCTGTCGTCGTCGTTTTCGACGTTGGCGTCGACGTCGTCGTCGTCGCAGCCGCTGTCGTCTCGGGTGTCCGTCGTCGGGCTCGTCGCTGCCTCTTTTAGTAGTTTTGTGTGTGTATCGTTTTGTATGGCGTTGATGATGTTTGTTGTTGTTGTTGTTGGTGTTGTTGTTGCTATGCATGAATGTGTGTTTCTTTATTGTTGTGTGTACTTGTTGCTGTTATTGTTGTTGCCTTGCCCGGCTGCTCACACTCACTTGCCGCCGTTCGCTCGCATGAACTTTTCGCTTTGACTTTGGTTCGTTGGTTGGGCTCTTTTCCGCCTGCTAATCAATGCTGTGCGCCTGGTTATTTTGCTATATCTATATGTACACAAACAAATCTACAAAAGTCACAGACATGCACATGCATGCCCCACCCCACCCCCACCCCTCACCACATCCCATCGCAGGCCAGGCCAGACTCGTGTCCACAAATACCATCTCGAATCGTGCGTGTAAATAGCATGTACAACACATGTTACCCTCCATACAATGCGATTATGAGCAAGAAAAATCGGAATAATATACATACATACATATAGTACATACTATATGTACATATGTAGTTAGATACAACAACCCGACCGAAGAGTATGCATATCAGTTCCGTTATGGTCAATATGACGGTGACTTTGTGTGTCACATGCACATATGTACATACATACGTACATACATCATCCATACATAATACGTCCGAATGAACGAATGGGCTACGTATCTACAACAGAGGCAGAAACTTGTCGATTGTCATTGGCGGTGAATAGAAAGATTGAAGACTGAGGTATACTGGGCTTACACAGTAGATTATTTTTAAAAATATATGCTCTTCACGATGTGAGCATTAATGGGCAATACAAACGTATGTAAGTACGTACAGTGCTTGCTCTGTAGAGCGAATCTTTGAGTTGACTAACTTTTGCACAATTAAACATCGAATATCTACAGTGGGTACTTGAAAAGGTGACTTTATTTCCTGCAAACCGAAATGTCGTTGCTTACAAACAATTATTTCATTTGGATTTACATTAAACAAATTTTTAAAAAACGTGAACGTCCTCGATCAAACGGTTTAACTTCTAGATTATAAATTCCTTCCTTCCTTGCGAGATTTGAATCTGGATCATTCGACTAAGAGACCTTGCACCTCACGCGTGAGTGCCATTGTCGCCAATGAGCGAGCTTCTACTTTTCTTTATATATTAATTTACTTATTTAGGGACGACTTTGAAAAGTCGAAATTGATTATAAAATTACGATTAGAAAAATAAAATATAAAATTTAATTATATTAAATTAAAATGTAAACAGTAATTTTAAAAAATTTAAAAGTTGGGTCCATCTTAAAGTATTGAGAATGACTCGTCTTCTTAAATTGATTGTTATAGCTAAAGTGCTTTAAAGGTTGAATGCCTAAACACACTCTCTCACAAATCAGCCCTCTATATATGTAGTACATATGTATGTATGTATGTGTTTAGCTGACACACTCTCAATTTACTTAGATTTATTTATCTTTTGTTTACCGCTTCCCATCGGACACTTCTCTATGTACACAACATGTTGCGCGCTTTCAGCTCACACACAAATACAAATACACAATATGCAACAATTTGTGTTTGTAGTTTTTAATGCCAGCCAGCCCCGCCTCCGCCCCTTTACCGCCCCCCGCCCAAGACCCACTGCACTACATTTGTTTTTCTTTCTTTTTTTGAGGAAACGCCATGTTTCCACTTGTTTGGCATTCATGCGCTGCTGTTCATTGGTAAATAATTTCATAATAATGTTGTTGTTGCGGGATGACAAATGATAAGCCGCAGTTACAAATTGCAACAATTACAATTGGGTTAATAATACATCATAATCATTGCTATGCTCCTGTTGTTGTTGTGCGCAATGCTGGAGCAAGCGTAACAAACATTTGTACATGCAAACAAATCATGGCTACACATGAGTGTGTGCCGTGTGCGTGTGCGTGCGAGTGTGTTTGTGTGCGAGAGTAAACAAGGCAAGCAACGCTGTTTGACATTTTGCAATAAAATAAATTAAACAATAAATTATAAATTTGTACAAAAAATGACTGTTGCTCGAACAGGCGCACATCAAAGCACAGACGGTGCTTCTGCTGCCGTCCACAGCGAAAACGACTTCTCAGCTGCTGTTGCTGCTGCTGTTTATTGTTTGTTGTTGCTGGGCGAGCCCACTGTATGCCAGTTTTGCTGCTTCTATTTCATTGCTTTGTATGTACCCCACTTGAATACATACATACATGCACACATGCACACATGCACACATGCACACCTTTTTATGCATGGCTGTGTGCGTGTGTGCGTCCGTTTGACTGCGTATCATGTTTGGGCACCAGGCGCTTGGAATACGAGAGAGCGAGAGAGGTGGAGTGACCAGCCAGACCGAAGGTGGGCAGACTAACAAACCGTTACAATCCCATGCTTTATGTACAAGAGCAGCGCACTGTCGGCTGAGGGCAGCGATAGCAAAACATGCGTATGCTCTGCCCTGCTCCTATTTTTGTTGTTGCTTGCTGTGTGACTCGCTCTTGCGCTCTCCATCGCCTCAAGCCCATCCTTTCGCACCCATTAAGTCAATCAATCGCCTGCTCTGTCCGTCCAGTCAGTGGTCCAGCTATGATGTTCAATGCGCCCAAGGTGCGTGAGTGTCTCAGGTCAGTGATATTTAGGGGGGAATACATTACATACATACATACATACATATGTATGTTGAATGTATTCATACGTTTGTTTTAATGGATCTGCTTTACAGTGGGTCACATTCAAAATTCGCATATATGAAGATTTGGATGTACATACATACTAACATACATTTTCGAAAAGAAGGAATAAAGTTGTCGTATTTTTATCATCAAATATGAGTTTACGCGTGGCAGATTAGAAAGGTCAGGCACTTGAAGACCGTACTAATAGTCATATACACATATATAACCTGAATAAGGTCGTTCTACAAACACGTGTAGAAATCTGTCGAAAGACAATCTTATATGCAACTGTGTGTATTATTTTAATTTAAGACGTCGTCAGGGTTTGAGATTATAAATTTCGGTTCATTGTAGTCTCAGGACTGCTGATTCAAAAAATTAATACATTCATAATGATCAAAATTATTATTTGTCATAAGTTATTTAAGATTATTTTTAAATCGAAATATAATTTTCATCGTTGATAGAGAATTCTTTCCAAAATAAGGGAATGATTAGATTTATCTTACATTTTAGCCCCTTAAGCATCATGCAGTTTTTATTTTGGATTGTAAATAGAAGTTACTACTCAAAATATGTCAGTGTGAGCATTTAATATGAAATAAATTTAAAGAGTAGATTTATTAAAAAAGAATACTCCAAAATATTTTAATATTTCTTTCTTTTGACTATCAGACAACCAAATTATACAGTGAGAATAACTTAGTATTTCAGTTCCATTATCGAATATCGTTTATAATTACAGTGTCTCGGAGTTGAAAATGTACGATATTTGCAGTTTGTAGTTCATAAGATGGAAGATACTTGTACGTTGAGGTATTTCGTTGCACTTGGAACCGCCTTATCTGCAAGGATTTCTGCAAGTTGTGTTTGGCTTTGTTCTCAAATTTGCAAGTCATTTGACAAATGTAAAGCTGTAAGATTATCATTGAATCAATACAAAGAAAGTGTAGGTTTAAACTTCTTTTAATTGCATTAAGCATGACGTTGCAGAAACTAAAGACAATGATAGGGCTAACAATGACTTGATTACAGAGCGAAATAGAGGCGATTACAAGGCGTTAATAGGGTCACACTTAAAGACTGCTGCGCTTCGAAATTCTCGTATTTTCGAATTTTCGAAAAGATTTGGGAACTTAGGAATCCTTATCGTGACACCCCTAGCGACGGTCCGCAAAGCGGATTCAGATAATGAGTAATTTTTCGAGCCTGGTTCTATCGGAGTCTCGTGGCGATAAGATGGTCTAAAGGTCATTCAAATGCGACTGTAGATCATGGCACACTTAGAACCGCGAGACATGAGCTCTTTCAAAGAGAGAGATTACGAAAACCGCTTAATGAGTCGTGTCGCGTCATTGCCTGTCTTATCAAGTGCTGTCCTCAGAACCCAGAGCCGGGGGAAAGACTGCCTTTAAATAGAGGGCCACCATGGGCTTGGGAGTTTATTCATTATAATACTTTTCAACATGAACGACGTGACACTCGATGCTGGAAAGCTAAAGCCCGCCAGCAGCTACACAAGCACCTCGGTCCATGAGGCCGTGAAGCTGCGCCTCAGCGAGGACAACTACATGGAACCACTGACGATACCAGCGTATTTTCGAGAGGTCTGCCAGCGATATGCGAAATTGCCAGCTCTGGTCTGGGAGACGCCAGAGGTGGCCCCGGATGTGTGGGAAACGTCAACTTATGCGGACTACGAGCAGCGAGTGGAGCAGGCAGCGTTGATGCTGCTCCATGTGGGACTGGAGGAACGCTCCTCGATCGGCATTCTGGCCTTCAATTGCCCCGAATGGTTCTTTGCCGAGCTGGGTGCTCTGCGTGCAGGCGGCATTATTGCGGGCATTTATCCCAGCAACTCGGCGGAGGCAGTGCATCATGCGCTGGAGACCAGCGATGCCACCGTCTGCATTGTGGACGACGACAAGCAGATGGCTAAGCTGCGGGCCATTAAGCATAGGCTGCCAAGGCTTAAGGCTGTCATTCAACTGCACGGACCCTACGAATCGTTTGTGAATCAGGAGCCCGGCTACTACAGCTGGCAGCAGCTGCAGACGCAGCAGAATAGCTTTGATCCGGCTCTCAAGGAGGAGCTGCTGCGTCGCGAGGACGCCATTTATCCGAACGAGTGCTGCATGCTGGTCTTCACCTCGGGCACCGTGGGCATGCCCAAGGCTGTGATGTTGTCCCACGACAGCATTGTCTACGATGCCAAAGTTGTGGCACGCGACATGCCGCGCGTTGTGGAGGGCAGTGAACGCATGGTCAGCTACCTGCCGCTGAGTCACATTGCTGCGCAGATCTTTGACATATTCCTGGCAATGTCGCACGGCGGTTGCGTCTACTTTGCGGACAAGGATGCCCTCAAGGGCACTGTGGTGCGCACCTTCCAGAAGGCACGACCCACCTGCATGTTTGGGGTGCCGCGCGTCTTCGAGAAGTTCCAGGAGCGTCTGGTGGCCGCCGAGGCCAAGGCGAAGCCGTATTCCCGCCTGCTGCTGGCCAAGGCGCGCGATGCGGTTGCCCAGCATCAGCTGACCACAATAGCGGGGTGAGCATCCAGAAATCGAATCCGGCCAATTCTCTTCAAGTAACTTTTCTATTTTTCCCACAGCAAGCAATCCTCGATCTACGGCATGGCCAAGTACTGGCTCGCGTCGCGCCTCATTCGTCCCATTCAGCAGATGCTGGGCCTGGATCAGTGCCACACATTCTTCACAGGCGGCGCTCCGGTCTCGCCGGAGCTGAAGCACTTCTTCCTCGGTCTGGATATGACATTGGGTGATCTGTATGGCATGTCGGAGACGGCGGGCGCCATAACGCTGCACACAGAAATCAACAATCTGTACAGCTCGGGACCGCCAATTGTGGGCACTGAGGTCAAGGTGCAGGAACCGGATGTCAATGGCTGCGGCGAGATTGTGATACGTGGACGCTCCAATTTCATGGGCTACCTCAATCAACGAGACAAGACTGATGAGACAATTGGCGAGGATGGCTGGCTGCACACCGGAGACATTGGTTCCATCGATGCACATGGCAATGTGGTCATCTCGGGCCGACTGAAGGAACTGATCATCACGGCGGGAGGCGAGAATATTCCGCCAGTGCACATCGAGGAGCTGATCAAGCGAGAGTTGCCCTGTGTGAGCAATGCTCTGCTAATTGGCGACCATCGCAAGTTTCTGACTGTTTTGTTGGCGCTGAAGACCAAGTCCGATGCCGACACGGCCAAGCCGCTGGATGCACTGCGTGAGGAGACTATTGAATGGCTGCGCGCCCATGATCTCCATCAAACCAAACTCTCAGAGCTGCTCAGCATTCCGGCTGATCTGCAACTGCCGAACGATGAGAACGCTATCGCGGCTGCGCTGAAGATCAACGCCGAGCCGAAACTCTACGAGGCGTTGGAGGAGGGCATTAAGCGGGCCAATCAACATGCCATCTCTAATGCCCAGCGGGTCCAGAAATTCGCACTTATTCCCCACGAATTCTCGCTGGTAACTGGCGAGCTTGGACCCACGCTGAAGGTCAGGCGCAACATCGTGCATGCCAAGTATGCCCAGCTGATTGAGCGGCTCTATAAATGAGATTATACATTTAATATTATTATCACTATTGTTTAAGATTTGTTTATTATTGTACCACTGATTTTACACTTTTTTGGCAGATATACAATTTGTACAAGCAACTAAATATTGAACTTTGTTCTTCCTCTTGTTATCATCGTTCTCGTCCATTTCTCAGACGATGTGCTTCCTCATCCACTTTGATGGTCTGCTGTAATTGAAGATTTTACGATTTGGGATTTTAAATACTGTTTATATAGTCTTGAGCTTGCTGAGCTTCGATTTGTTAGTTGTTCTCATACAAATTCATACATCTCATATCTAGAAAGTACAAATGACTTTTGCATTTGTCGATGCGCTTATAACATTAAGTTGTTTGTGTGTTAAATGAATGGTTGTCTGCAAACCAATCTGTATTTTAAAGCTGTGTTAATATTTATAACGTGGATATAACAAAAAATCATATTTTTGCAACTGTATCGACATGATTTCTATCTAAAAGCAGACATATTAACATACCAACATACGTAGTTCCGATTGCAGAACTTTGTTTTGTTAACTTATATAATTTTATTGTTTAATTTCTCAATTTCAATTTCTAATAACGAATGCATAATTTAAATATGAAAACAAAAAAAATCGAAGGAGCAAAAGTTGGGAAAATTATCAATTTTACTGAGGTAATAAGCTTAAATTGTAGTATTAAGGAATTTATTGTAAAAGAGACATATTGTTATAAATATTTTCATAAAACTTTGGACGGAGACCGGGTAATCTTAGAGTCGGGCTTATAGACGCGAGCGTTCTAGGTGGTTTAAAATTGTAAATGTTTCTTCTTTACTTTTCTTTATAACTTTACGTCGTTTATAATTTCTAGACAATCTATAATTGTCATCGCAGGCACAATCTGGTGCCTAATTTTCAAACAAAAAAATGTTCTCTTAGCCTTTTGTCGTCCCGTCTCCCTGTCAGATTGAATATTATTATTTTATACAATAAACATATACATATATAGATACTACATACGTATGAAGTTTGCCGCTTCTTTTCTTATTCACTATTTAAACAATTACACAACAAATGAATGATATTGTCTACGCTTTTGACAGGCTATCTCTCAAAAAGTTCACAAATGGTTTTTTATTCCTGGGTTCAATTTTTATATTTTTCTTTGGTATTAAGCCAATATTTTGTATTTGAATATGCAATGGAACTTGGAACTCGAAAAAGTGCGCAGAAGAGATTTAATGTTCAATATAAAACTCAACAAATTTTTTGCATTGTATGAGGCAGCTGATTCAATATAGATTTATAGTAGCTTATGTTTTTTTCAATTTAATTGCAGCTAAGTTATTTTTGTTTTTATGTTGTATACACATCTTTTACGATTTATCGATTTTAGCTAGTATTCCTCTAATATATTTCGTCAGTATTTGCTGTGAGCTTACCACTTCATTGGCCTCCTGCAGTTTCTTGGCGACATCTTTGCGATCCATAAAGCGCTGACCCCAACGAAGTCCAGCAAAGGCCAACGCAATGGCCACAAGCATCCAGATGATCACCGAACGCGAATCGAATCGATCTGTGCGAATTTTCGGCCAGGTTAAAGGCGGCGTTAATGGACTTATGTCATCCCCATTTATCTGAAAGCAAGAGAGTAATTGGATGGAATCAATTTAATGGGTAGTCAATTGACTCACCGGACAATTGCATCTTTGGAGCTGCTGTTGCTTGTCCACGCCAACATCCAGCAGCACAATCGAACGATTCTGTTCACCATCGAAGCAATCGATGCCACGGACACTCAACAAATCCTCGCTCCAGGCACTCAACATTGGCCAAGAGCGATCAAAGCTCAAGGTGGCTGGTGGCGTCCTCAGCATATTCCTGGTCAGCCACATGCAATCCCAATGATTGTCAGCCAGATTCACATGCTCAAATAGTGCCAAGCTCGTCAAGTTGAGTGTTCTAATGTGATTCGAACTGAGATCGATTCGAAGTGCCAAACGATTCAACGCCGCTGCCATATGCTGCAACCAGGCAGCATCATCGAGCAGATTCTCGGCAAGATTCAATCGATTCAAATGTATCAAGTGCTTGAGCAAGTGAAGCGGCAGCTTCTGCAGCTGATTGTGGGTAAAATCGATGGATCTCAACTGTGTTGTTGAGTGAAACAGTTGCTCGGGAAGGGATGTCAAATGATTGTGGCTCATGTCCAGCTGTTGCAGGGTGCTGAGTGGTTGAAGGCAGTCTCCATGGACCTCGACTACGCTATTGTGACTGACATTAATGTGCTGCATACGATCGAGATAAGATTAGATTAGTTTATATTCCATACATGAAGATAAATATAAATGTGAAAATAAGAATGACGTTCGGAAGTGTACAAATGTGTATTAAAACACTGTGATTTTCTTAAGAAATATTCGAGAAATTAGAATTTCGATCTTTAGATTAGATTTTAATTTAAAATTATTATTTGAGCATCTTGAGAAATTGTCTAATAACATGAAGTTTTCTGCTCAATTGGTTTGTGGTCAAGGCTCATGTTCTAACGAATGATCGTAGAAAGTTAACTGAGTTTTATGTTCTCTCAAAATGTGTAGCGGGTATCTCCCATTCGAACACTTTTGACTCTACCTTTCTTACTTGATTTCAATTAAAACTAGGCAATGTTAACTGTTAAATGTTAAATTTTGCTTTCGTTTTATCTTAGTAATAGAAGTTTTGCTTTTGGCTCAGCTTTCACAAAAGAGTATTAAAGAATGACGAGTAAATAAATATTCTATACATTTAGATTCAGTGTGAATTTGCAACTCAGTTTTTCTCTCACACTCTATCTTTCCGTCTTACCTCTAGTAAGTCCAGACCGCTGAAACTGTCGTTGTTGAGCTGCTTTAACTTGTTGAAGCTCAAGTCCAAATACTGTAGTTCAACATTGTGCGAAAATCCTAAGGGTGCCAGAACAGATAGTGCATTTCTGGATAGATTCAAGAGCACCAGTCGCGAGAGTCCTGGATCCTGTAGGAACTGCACGCTATGGATTTGATTATACTCCAGCCGCAAAGCTTGTAGATGTGTATTGCTTTCAAAAGCCGCAACCTCCACATCATTTATCTGATTATGATGCAATGACAGACTATGAAGACGGTGCAGTCCATTAAAGCAATAGCCGTCAATCTGCTGAATGCGATTCTCATGCAGCTGCAATTGCTTCAGATGGACAAGGCCATGGAAGGAGTCCAGATCCAATTTTGTGATGAGATTATGTCCCAAATTAAGTTCCTGCAGCTGTGGATAAGCCACAAAGCTAAATGGCGGTATCTGCGCAATATGATTGTGGCTGACATCAAGTGAACTGAGGCCAGCGAGAGTTTCCTTGGTCCAAGACTTCATCTCACTGATGTTGTTGTGGGCCAGCGACAGACGCCGCAATCGTGCCAAGCCATTGAGTGCACTGTCCGCCAGCTCACTGAGAGAGCAATGAGACAGCTCCAGGCGCAACAGCTGACCATAGCGGTGGAAAGGCGATGCCTTCAACTCGGGCAGGTTGCAGTGCATCAGGCTTAACGAGGTCACCGATTCAACGTTATTCACGGCGCTCAGGGCGCTGGCATTGCAGTTGATCAGCTGAAGAGACTGCGATCTGCTTGCCGCACAGCAGAGCAGTGCCACCAGGAGATGCGAGAACAACCTTCCGTACCACATTTCAGTCAAGACTGAATCCGCACAAAATGGGAAGCTGTAACTGGAAGTGTGCTACTTATCGCAATGCAGCTGCTCAAGGGGCTGTCAACACGTCAAGATAGTTAATCAGCTAACCGACTGGCCAACGTATGTCTTGGTCTAATATTTGCCGTGCGATGTGTGTAAACACAATAACACAAGTCGCGACTACCGTTTCAAATACTACGTTAAACCCCTTTCCACCGCCTCCCTAACAAGTCGTCTGGGATTTGACTTGGCTTGCATTCGACTGCATGTTAATTAGCTATCTATGTTGCCCAAGTGTGCAGTTGGGATGCAGGATGCAAATATGCCGTGGAGATATCATCAATGGGCATTAACAACTCTTTGCGGACTAAGCTGTTAGTGTCCATTTGGGGAAATTAGTGCTATTATTGGATTAATGAATAAATTCGAATTGCTTTTCGTTTTTGATTTACTGTATTCTATTGTTATTAACTTAATTTTGTCGTTACTTTTTAGATCATAGTTCTTAAAGCTAATATTATTTTTGTCTCTAACTAATCTCTGTCTCTGATCACGTAAAAATCCTAAAATATCAATCAGAATTTACTGTCCTAAAGAAAACCTTACTATTTATATACTTTCAGCATCTTGAATGTTTCTTTTAGCTGCAAAAAGTATAGAAGTAAATATTTATTCTTTTGTGTGTGTTGTCTACAATAATATTTACTTTATAGTGCTTGTGTTAGTCAATCAAATGAAACTGTCTACCTGACTTAGCATTTTTAACGGATTTATTTTAATAGATTTCGAACAAAAGAAGTGTCCAAATAAAAAATTCAGATTTAGTACCCATGAAATAATTATTAATTTGTTAACCCTTCGTCACCTCTGCTTTCTGGATTCCACAGACTGTTTTTACACCATCCCTCAAAACTCTATTATCTTCTTGTGTGCTTTTCAAGAAACTTCTCTTTTACATTTTACAGCTATTGAAATGTGAACATTAAATATTTTACCTCTTTATTCTTTTACTACAACATAATTTTTGCGCGATTACCAAGAAGTTGAATATTTAGTAATCCTACCTACCGATCTTTACAGGATTAAGGAAAGCGCCTTTCTTGCAAACCAATAGTGTACTTCCGTCTGGTTGTAGTATTTGCACCTATTGACATCAGTGGATCATATCAGGACTTGCATCTGTGGCTCATCGAGGAGTAAATTGGCTAAACAGCATTGGTGGTATTATATTTTTCGTTTATATTTTTATATGAATGTAACTATCATCAAAAAAATAGGGTAAGGAAACTTTAAACTCATTCGTTATTGGCGATCTTGGACCACCACATTGTTTTATAAATATTACAATTAATAATAATATTAATATTAATATGGATTTGTTTTCTTTTTTCTCTTTTAATACTTTCTTTATAAAATCTTCATACAGAAATAAGTATAAAGCTCTTACGAAGACTATTAAAGCTCTCTGCAGTAAAAATCCCCGACATCAAGCTGATTATTAATAATGATTACTTGCGATTGTTAGTTTGGAATGAACCGTACAGCGTTGTACTCGATCTTCTATTGCGATTTAAAAGTGCCATTGTGATTGGTTTTCTGATGAGTCTCTTTCGAACACAATATTCTACTATCGTAAAATGATTAAGCTATGTGTAAATTGTGCAGCAAATGCGGGTCTTGCGTTGGCAATAAATTTAATTCTTATACGAGCTGCTAAGGGCACCGGAATTTGCACGAAATTGGAATATGGTCCGCGGGAAGTATGTGTTCAATGATCATAATAAATTTTGAAAGGTGTTTAACGATATTTTCGTTATCCTAGCAAGGTTATATGCCAGTTCTAGTCAAGAACTGCTGTCCGGGCTATGAAGAAATTAATGACAACGAATGCCTACCCAGATGCGATCTGGGTTGTCCACCAAACAGCCACTGTGTGTTTCCCAATTTCTGTGGCTGCGAATCTGGCTATGAGATCGATGAAATACACTTTTATTACGGGGTAGAGATGATAAAAAGCTGTAGAATTGAAGTTGCAAGACATGTAGCTATGGCTTTGTCGGGTCTTAGTTTGCTGGTGATTCTAATTGCAATTGTTGTTTTCCTCATATGGCTTCGAAAAAAGCAAAAAGCTGCCGTCGAAAGCAATGATGAATATGATATATAAGATGCAGAAATAATGTGTTTATGTATGCAATAAAAAGCTCAACTTCATTAAAGCGCAGTTTTACGACTATAATATATTAAACTTTTTCATTTTAAAAATTAAATTTCATGAAAGCGCAGTTTACTTATTTCTCCAATTTGTCATATGCTGGTTCACTGCAGTTTTATTTAAAATAAATAATATTAAATATATAATATAAATTAAATTATAAATAGTAATTCTCGAGAAACAACTTCACCGTCTGTCACCCAACGAATATTTTGATGAAACTTTCGTTGCAGAGAATTAATATGAATTTCTTTCAGTATATCCTAGTGTGTGAGTCATTAAATACTTATACAATAATAAAACTTTAATAGCACACTGCGGTTTCGTCGACAACATAATAAATTAGTATATTATTGCACTGCATAAGCTCGAGTTGTGGAGTGCTGCTTGAGATCTTGGAAGGCTGAGGATGTTGGAATACATGAGATTTTTCCTCATTGTGTTGTTTGCAACTGGCTTGGGCTACGGTCAGGAATACAATTGCGTTGATCAATCATATTCGGTATGGAAAAATAAAGCAACAATAACTGATTTATAAAATGATGATATTATTATGCTTGTTAGAGCTACGGAAAGCTACAATATACTTGTCGCAAAGGATGCATTGGAGTTGCTCCAGATTGTGTGCCCGATTGCCTGAATAAATGTCCTGAAAACAGCAAGTGCGTAAGTCCTGAAACCTGTGAATGCGATGTCGGCTATATTGCGAACGAGACTGATCAAAGCATCTTACCAAATTTGAAGAGCTGTAAATCGGCTCTGGAGATAAAGTGTCCGCCAAACAGTCGAAATGCAAATGATACTACTTGCATCTGTGTTGAGGGCTACGAAGTGAACACAACTGATTTCAATAAGCTACCGAGCCTACAGAGTTGCAGACCGATTTGCGAACAGGGTTGCCCTGTCCACAGTCAATGCACGTCGCCAAATAAATGCGAGTGCGATTTAGATTACGTGCCCGAACAAACTCAAAATGACACAATTCCAAATTTGGAGAATTGCATTCCCATTTGCGATCCGGAATGCCCCGCCAACGGTTTCTGTGCGTCTCCATATGTTTGTAAGTGTCGCCAGGGCTACAGTTCAATAGAAAATAAGTCTGGCGATGTAGAGAGTTGTTTCGATGATCATTTCAATGGATTGCATATTGTAATCTACAGTTTGTTGATTTGTTCTATGATATTCACTATGATTGCACTAATTGCCATGATTACCATTCGCTTGAGGAAAAACAAAGTCGATGTCCCAAGGGGAATTCCCGAGACAACATCATGGCGTACTTCTTTCGCATCGTATACAGAGTACGAAATGAAGTAGATAAACAAGTTTTAAGAAATGCAATAAATAAATAATACAAAAATTGTTCTAAGCATGTTTGTTCCTTGTTCTTTATTTGACATGACTGAAGATCACATTTTATTATCTTCTCGTTGGAATGCAGGAGTCAAAGTTTGTTTTTGCTCTTTGCAGACTGTTGATCAGTTAATTGTCTTTTCCAAAAATTTGCCAAGTGAAGTGTGTTAACACTTTGACTGAGATTTGATCAGACTTGCATTTGGCAAGTTCTGTGTTTATTATATAAGGCCAAGTTCTTGTAATTGTATTTACTAGGCAATTAACATGAAAGGAAATTGTCATTTGAATTATACATAAATTGCGAATATTCTAGTTTTCATTTGAAGCTGGCTTTAAGGACATTTTAAGAATTTTTTTAAAAATAGCAAACTTCAAAATATTACGGATTAAATTTTAAAATCCCAAAAAATTAGTTTAAAGAATTTAAATTATAATATCTAATTTCACATCTGAGCTTATTACCTCATATATATTAAGTACTGGTCACATTTAAATTTAAAATTAAGACGGAGAGAGAGAGTAAGTGAATTAAAATTAACTTTGTTGAAATTCTTTTTGCTTTATAGTTTTCTATAACGGTATGTATGCGTGGGTAAATTTCATTTTGCTGTGAATCATTGCACAATTCGCTGTTTGTTGAACAGACTTATCAACAATTGTGGTGGCCATTAATTAATACAAAGCAAAGTGAACGGTTGACTTCTCGGAATAAATTAAATTGTATAGAAACAACTAAACACTAAATAATGATGGATCAAAATAACAATTTATCATCACCACTATTCGTTCTTGTCTACTGCCTCTTCATATGTATTTTAATTTTTATTGTGGTGGCCTTCTTTTTGATCATACGTTTTAGGATATTGAAGAGAAATCAAAGGCGAGCTGGAAGAAATACTCCCGCATCTGTGGAATCGCTGGATGTTTAAATCATAAATGGAATACATCTAAAATTAAACTAAGAGAATATTTAATTCAGCCGTTTGTTTTAATTTAGTTTGTTTTGTGAATTATGGACGAATAAGTATTTATTCAAGCATTGAATACATTTAAGTTTGCATTATTTAAATAGGTAAAGCAGTCTAATGCACGCTGACTGCGCTTGAACATTTATAATTTCGATTTAATGGATTGCTTTGAGCGTTTCTTATACTCTGTAATTTGCAAAGAGTTACATTAAATAATGCAACAGATTAAATGTAAATGTTTAGCTTTTACGTTCCTAAGTAAAAGTAATGAAAATAAACTACGTAAAAGGTATTGTTTAATACATTTTCCTTTTCTTGAAATTAAAACTAAAAAAAATTGAAAAAATATGAAACAATATGAGCTTGTTCTTAATATTATTTGTCATAAATAAATTATATCTCATGCTCTCTCTATTGGCTTCATACTTTTATAATACACGGTAGAGTATCGCGAAATCATCTATTGTATTTGACTATTTGTTTATTTGCTATCGCTTCGTGTTTGGATTTTACCTGCATTCCAACTTTTACTCCAGCATATGTGTTTGCCAATGTGGCTCAGTTGAAAAGCCACAGGCTCAAATGCACTTAGCCAAGTTGGCTGGAGGCAATGCTATGAAGCACTGGAGGAAGCAGCCGGCAGACGAAACGATTATGACTATATAAATTTGCTGCTTGCCGCAATTGTAATGTTTATTAATTTGGATTTTGAAACAGTGCCAAGCATTGAGTGTGGCACAACACAAGCCGTGTTGCTGTGTCCGGACTCCAAAGTCCTTGGTCCGAGGCAAAAACTACTCGTACACCACAGACAAATTGAAATTGATATAAATGGGCCAGAAAAAACAAAAGATTACTGCATCCATGGCAGCATCCGAGTGCGCATGAAGTGCGCCCTGTGGTTTCTGTCCAAATACATTTTCATATGTGGTTTCATAATCTACAATGAAGGAAATTGAATGATAATATTTTGCCGATATATCACTTTGAGTTAAGCCTGCAATTGGAAATGCCAAAATGCTTATAAAATATTAAGATGGCAAATTATTTGTTTCCTTCGAGTGAAAAACTTCAATTGCTTAAAATATTCTAAAAAAAAATGAAATAAAAGCAATTTTTGGCAATCTTTGTCTATCTCCATTCGATTATCCATTTGTAACTCGATTCATTCATGAACTGTATCCACAAAACCTTGGTTATTTCTGGACAATCAACAGTTAGTGGAAATGATTGAAGCAACTGAAGCACATTGCAATTAATAAGCTTATGTTTAGATAGAGCTACGGCATTGACAAATCCATTAATTACACTAACAAACTGCTGACGATATCCTCAACTTGCAGCAGTCTGAACCACATTCTCATACACGATTATTCAGATTACTTACATTATACTAATGCAAGTTAGAAAAATGCAGTTCACGCAGAAATAATGCATGTGCATTTCAATCGCTGTGTATTTCTATGCTTTGTGTACTGTATAGGATCAGCACCAAATCTCACACTAAGAATTAAAGTAACAATAGGAATTTTTAGCTATCTTGCCCAAATGTAACACAAAATTGATTAAAAACATCGTATTAAATAGTTGATGTGTTTATTGTTGTTTGGCATTCAAATTGACATTTGTTAAACCTTGTCAAATTGTTAAACGAAAGCATGATTTATAAATCTATGGGAAAATAATCAAATTTAAAAATATTTTCATTCATGACATTACTGAGAACTTTGCATTTAATGATATTATTGATATATATTTTTATAGTAACGATAGATAAGGACAGCAGCAAATCGGAGAATTTATCGAATCGAATTTAATGATTAAAAGTCCACAATAAATTAGTTTGACTGTAGATTTTTCACTTTGATCATTTTGTCAGTAGTTTGTGGATTGCAGTATAATACGTTTTTCATTGCAGCATTGGAAAAGAAGCAACAGTCAACGACCGCTCAAACAGACACCATCGAGTATTGTATGCAAATTACGTATACGTCGCGTTGGCCATTGCGCAATTTCACTTTGTTTGCCGCTGCGCCTGCATCTGTTGCTTAATAACATTTTACCACTGCAGTTGCATACTCAATTTGTTTGTATGTATGTGTGCGTCAGCCAGGCGATTTATAATTCAATTTTCATGGCCAACGGTTACGAAATGCGTTTTTAAATTGCACTGCAATTGACAGGGACAACAGGCAGCAACAACGATAAATTGGCCAAGCCTCACGTTTGGCTTCAACTTGTGCGCAAAATGACAAATTTAATATGTCGCTCTTCTTCTTTTGAGTCGTTGGATGCAGTTACAACTCACAAGCAGCCAGTTGCAATAAAAAAGTAAACTTGGCCAAATGCCAGCCCAGAGAGCCAGCATAACTTCACTTTGAAACTACTGCGGGAATTTTCACTCTTATAAATCCGGATTTTATTTGATTGCCGGCGCTCTGCCAGTCCGTCTGTTTGTCTGGCTGCATTCGCTGCATTTGCGTCTGTGTTTGGCTTCATGTCTGGTCTCTGGTATTAAAATATTTTTTAAGCATATTTTAGCTGCCAAAATTATTTCAATTTAGTTCCGCAAAATAAATTTACCCTCGTCTTTTGTATGCTTATTTTTGCAGAGTACTTCCTTCTTGGCTGTGTAATGAAGATAAAGTGTCATAATATTTACTTATGTTGTCTTGTTTATATGGCTGCGAATTCCAGATTTAATTCAGAATTCTGATTCAATGAATATTAATAAGATAATAACAGCTTTAATAGCTTGACTGATTATTCATTTTTTTGATACTTAGCAATTGTATGGTTACGTTATAAAATAGTTTTGAACACAAATTATGTTATTTTTTAATTGGTTTTATAGGTGAACTTTCCCAGTTTCTTATTATTGTTTGGTTTTGGTCATTTCTAACTCAGATTTCGTAGCATTTTCTATCTTTGTTTTGCTGTTGTTCCTGTTAATTTCACATTAACTTCTGGCTTCATAATAGAGTGTAGCTTCAGCGTCAGCTCCAGAGTTCTTTCACTGGAGTATTTGTGCTTTCAATGAATTTTGTAATATGCGCATTGTTCTCTTTTACGGGGCACTCACATCTTCTCTCTGCTTTGGCTCTGCATTTAAGTACAAGTTGTATCATGTTGCTTTAACCTCTAATTGCAACACTGGCCATTGCGCCCTTGGCAAATTCAACATAAAAGGGCAGTCTCTGCTCCTGCAGGATCTTTGCTTTGGCTTTTCAATTTTAATAGAATTTTTGGTTTATTTACTGCAACAACAATAGCAATAATATAACAGAAGAGCTTGAACTGGAGAATACTTGTGTTACAACATTTTCAATGGGGTAGATTACCTATAAGCGGCACATCTTTTCAGGGGTTAAATAGTTCTTAAATTGAATAAAAATTAATAAAAAAAATAATACTGTTACAATTCATTAGTGTAGTAGTTATACAGACAGAAAATATTTCTATTTCTTTTTAGAAACTATTTGCTTTTGGGTTTTTTTTTAATTTAATTAGTTAAGAGTACATCTGCAGAATACCTTTTGAAAAAACTTTCCTCCTCAGATAAAGTTAAAGATATTATGCAGGATATCTCTTAGTCGAGTGCATTGTTAAGTTACGTACTTAAATTTTCTATTACATTTGGGTTTTTCATTTCTTATTTGACGTCTTCCAACAACAAAATTTCTAAAGTTTTCATTACAGGAAACACAGGACTGCGTTTAGTTTGTGCTTCCTTTTTGCTTGCACTGCGTCCATGTGTGTGTGTCCCTGTTTGTGTATGTGTTTGAGTGCGAATGTGAATTGTCGGTATGAGTGTTTGAGTGTGTGTGTTTATTTATTTGGTGTGCTACAAAAATTCGGCATGTGAACAATGGACGAGAATGTGAATGTAAAACGAAACATGGTCGAAAAGCTGGCCAGGAACTAAGAGGATGGTAACTAGAATGCGGATAGAGAGGTCGGGTAAAAAGCAGAGAGCTGGCTAACCGGATGGCTGGCTGACTTTTCGTACTGGATACGACCAGTTGACCGACTGACGCTGCTGAAGCTTTTCCGCCCGCACGCTTTTTGCATTTAATTTCATTTTGCTGTCTACTTTTTTGCTCCATTTTCCGGGTTGTAATACCCTATAAGCCAGAAACAGGATATTATATTGTTTTTGCAAAAATGTTGAGTTACAGAGAATCATCGGAATATCACTATATTATGAATGTATTTAGAATTTTCTTAATTGGTATTTATTACCATTTATAAATGCGAATTTAATTTTTCAAATCTTAAAATTGGTCAAATTATTATGAAATATCAAATCAAATATTAAAAATTAATATTTTTGCCAAAAGATGAATTATAAGCAGGGTATTTATGACAATAACTTCTAGCTCAAACAATCTTATTTGTTTTTGTTTCCAGCTTTGTGGCCAGGCTTCATTTCGTTCTGCTTTGCTTTGCTTTGGTTTTATTGTTGCCCAAGTAATTCTTGTGCATTTTTTGGGCGTTGTTTTAATTGCTGCTGACAACGAAACTTTCAACAAATCAGAGTCATGTTTTCCACAGCTTTTCAAAATGGCTATAAAAGCATTTAAATTCGTGTCACTAATTGAATAATCGACTAAATTTACACCGTTATGAACGTGTCTAAAATAGAAGCCCAACCTGAATTGTGTAAAATTTGGGTCAATAATTTATTTTGACAATTTCATATACCGGAGGCGCAAACACAAGATCAACAAGTAAGAAAGTTAGAGCCGAGAGTTCTCGCCTGTGTAACATCCGTCTTTTATTTTAAGAGAATACTAAAAACTTTTGTGATATACCAAAAAAAATGTACCAAGTAGTATATTGCTTGAAATTATACTTTTAAACTTTACATTATATACTGCTGATAAAATACAACACGTCTTTTTCCGAATGTGCGTGGGATTAATTAAATTTTTCTCTACAAACGTTTTCCACTTCAGTCAATGGGAAGTGCGATAACAGAAATTGGGATTCATTCTTATGCTCAAACACGCGGTGATTCAATGCATGCATTGATAAGCGGCCAAAAGAGGACCAGACGTAAAAAGGCCAAACAACAGGAACGAAGGACCAACTCGTTTCTCAACACTTTGTCGACTTTAATCCACAGCTCACGTATCGGATGGCGTAAGATGAAAGCACAAGAGTAGTCGAAAGAGGTTAAAGGGAAGTGAAGTGGCTGACAGGAAGTGCAGTTTCCTGCGCTGTCATGTTATAAATGGCAGCTTCATTCAATGGGCGTGGTAACTGTACATTTTCCATTACGGAGCCAACTTTAATGCAATAATCCTCAACGTCGAACGCACGGATGAGTTGATAACAATTTCAATTTTTATGACAAGTCAACTTGCAACGGAACAACGCCAAACGAACTGCATCCAATGGTCGATACTTCAGCACCAACAACAACAACAACAACTGCAACAGCAACAGCAACAGCAACAACAATAATAATGGCAACGGCAACGGCAACTACATCAAATAATAACATGACCGATTGCACCATTACCGTTGGCGTTGCCAACACTCGAGTCCGAGTCTCTGACTGAGCCGGCGCATTATGATTTATTGCAGTGCAACACGAAAAACACCGTAAAGTAAGTTTATGTGTTTGTATGAATGTGCATGCAGTCAGCCAATTTTATGAGAGCAAGTGAGGAGAGTGGGACGGAGAGTGGAAGCATTTTTGTGGCGGCTTGGATTGGAGTCAAAAGGTTTTGGAAGATGGCCCGGATTATTCAAAAAAAAGATTCATGCAACGCCTGTTTGAGACATTCAATTTTCATGTGCAACAGGTACATATTTATATCTATATCTATATCTATATCTATATCTATATCTATATCTATATCTATATCTATATCTATATCTATATCTATATCTATATCTATATCTATATCTATATCTATATCTATATCTATATCTATATCTATATCTATATCTATATCTATATCTATATTTATATCTATATCTATATCTATATCTATATCTATATCTATATCTATATCTATATCTATATCTATATCTATATCTATATCTATATCTATATCTATATCTATATCTATATCTATATCTATATCTATATCTATATCTATATCTATATCTATATCTATATCTATATCTATATCTATATCTATATCTATATCTATATCTATATCTATATCTATATCTATATCTATATCTATATCTATATCTATATCTATATCTATATCTATATCTATATCTATATCTATATCTATATCTATATCTATATCTATATCTATATCTATATCTATATCTATATCTATATCTATATCTATATCTATATCTATATCTATATCTATATCTATATCTATATCTATATCTATATCTAAATTAAATTTTGAGTGATTTTCAACTTTATCTAAATTTAAAAAGAACTGACCATGAGGCTAATTTTAGGCGTCAGTGTCCTCGACACACATCTCTGCACAGATTTCGGTCGACAGTCACGAAATCAATTGGCAAAGTGAATAAGCAAAAGTGAGCAGAAGCAAATTGTTTGGAATTTGCATAAATTATCAGCTGGCAATTGGAAGGCGAAATGCACAAATTGAAACAACGAAGCGTCCGTTTGTTGAGCTTGTATCTCGCACTAACAGGATATCTGCCACAAAAACGGTCCCTGGGTAGCGCGAACTCCAATAAAATGTCGTCGACTTTGCTTCAATTTGTGGCAATTTGCGCGTCGTTGCAGCAACTACATCGTTTTGCATTCTTAGAGTTCAGTGTCTCGCTGCATTCTGGGAGAAGGACTTGCGCAAATGGTTCGTGAAATCAGCACAGTCACGCCCACCCGAGAAAAAAGGATGAAAGCTATCCAAAGCAATCCTCTTCTGCCGCTGCATATTGACAAAAAGACCTAAAGAAAAACAAAAAACCCAAGCGAAAGTCGGAAATAAAACGAAAATTCTTTTGCTTTGGCTTGGATGTCTTTTTTCAGTCGTTTTTTCCTTGCTGGTGCTGGAGTCTGCTCTAAATTGCACTTTATTTGCGGTTTGTTGATTTTATTGCACAACTTTGTTTACAATTCTGCTTAAATTTCATTACACGATCCCAGTGAAACGAACCAACCGAAACGGCTCATCAAGCTGAGTTTGAGCAGAACTCCGAGCCGACCAACCTCCAGGCCGACTGGACCAATGGACGGACGGACATATAACATGAATGACGAATCCTTGATATGAATTAATATTTGAGCTGTGTTGAAATCAAATGCCAAGTGCTGCAAACTCTGAACCACATTGAATAGCGCATCGAACATATTTTAAATGGGTCAATGCAAATCAATTTAGAATTGCAGCCGGTACAAATTACATTGCAGTTGCATGATTATATTATATTATATAATTATTGTCTTTGTGATTTTACTTTACTTTAGGTTAGAGAATAATTACAAAGCATTAGATTTTATTACAAAATTATTCATTGGCCAACTCCAAATTTCACAAAAATAAATTTAATAATATAGTACATCGTCTTCTTATAAATTGTTATTTATTGCTGTTCTTTAAGTGCACAAACAGTTCATTAAGCTGCATTGCTTGGGTAAAGTTAACTTTGATGACTGAGACTTGCTCGTAATATTTGTATGACACGCTATAGGTCAAATCATGCAAGGCAAAGGTTAAATACACTGAAGGCACATAAGGACTCGAGTCCTTAATGCGCGAAGTTAATAGTAAAGTCAGAGGGAGATGTCCACAAGAAAAGGCGAACTCGTGGAAAAATGTGAAAAGAGAAATGAAAACAGACACAAACAGAAAAAAATATGGAAAATCAAAACAAATAAGTCGAAAAGCAAAGTGCCGAGAAAATTAAATGAAATGCACATACACAAGCGCAAACACAGAGTAAAACGGATGAGTAGTAATGTAAAAGCAAAACTCAAGCCGAGTATGTCGTGGGTACTATGCATGGTATATACAGAGTCCGTATTACAGACCTGCAACAAAAATAAAGCGATTGAGCAACATGCCACACAGGAAAAACAACAATTGCAAAGATCAAAGCACGAGCAGAACTTTGAATACTCTTCAAAAAACCTTACAGGTACATATATTCCAAGATAGTGGTTATAAAAAATTACAAGTCTTAAACATTTCTTATTCATGTAATAATTCTTAAAATATTTAAAAATACAATAATAATTTAAACATATTTTTCGTAAGTGAATTGATTTTCAGACAAGTTTGGATAAGACCGCAGAATTTATTTAAACTGTATATTTATCAGAGTTCTATAGATAACAATTTTTTTTTTGTTTTAAGTATTGATTCATATTTTAAAAATACTTTAAAATAATAATAATTTTAAAAGTTTTTGAATAAATATTATAAATGCGGATATATTTATATAGTATTTTCATTTAAATACCCTTGGCCCTCGCTTAACGTTTCAAAATTACAGTGGAAATTATTTTGAGTTTCTTTCAAGACTTACAAAATAATCTAATTTACCAAAAATATATGCATATAAATTTGAATTAAACCATTGAACATGTGACTAATTTAAAATAAACTTACTTTGAAAATGGAAAAAGAGTGTATAATGGTTTTATACAAATGTCAAATGTATGTTACAGGCATAAGGAGACACCTACGATCCTATAAAGTATATATGTATATATATGATCAGCATCAAAAGCTATGTTAATTTAGCCATGTCTGGCTGTCCATCTATTATTCTGTCCGTGTAGGTGCGTAGATCTCAGAAACTACAATAGCTAGATTTAAAAATTTGGAATGTGAGTTCCTGCCTTCATTATGCAGATCAAGTTTATTTTTAATTTTAAGTGGGAAGCCCCTTTCGTCCACAAAAATCAAGAACAAGTGTTATTTTGTTAATGTAATGATGTGTAATTTGGAAACAATCTAATTTTAAATTATTAACTTTGATTAAAAACTGCCATGGGTAACCATGTGTGTATGGGTACCTCGTAGTCGAGCGCTTTTAACTAGATTGGTCCTGTTTGTTTTGTCTTGGGTATGTAGCACACTATTTTAACTTTTTATAGGGTGAGCATAATTATCTAACAAATTTATCGAAATAAGATAATCGTTTAAAAACGAGGTTTTAAGCGTGTTTAAAACGGCAAACTCAAAAATTAAAACCGTATTTAAACGAAGTCGTGTTTAATTTAAAAAAACGTATTGTACGACTTATATTAGGTATTATATTTGATTCATTAGGTGCGCCTAACAGCTCCTCAATTAATTTAAGTAAGCATTTAAGCACAATTAAATAGAAAATAGCTTTACGAACCACACATCTATAAAATAATGAAGAAATTTCTTTCAGAAGGTGTATTTTTGGAACTTTACAGTTTGCTTATCCCTTAAGGTTTTTATCATTACTTTGATATGTATCATAACTTTGAACGGATAAGCCTCCTAGGTCTTGTCAACACCATAACATAGTTATTAACCTGCTTCGACCGCAAACACACACACACACACATACACTTGCATAAGCACAGGCAAAAACAAAGGTAAATAAGCAAAGACAATAAAAAGAAACGCCGCAAAGTATGCTGCAAAAACAAAGTTGCCCATGTGTGGGTGTGTTTGTGGATTTGGGTGAGCGTATCCAAGGACACTGGCTTGGCCTGGCTGGCAGGATAGCCAAAAAAATTGTTCACAAAGCAAACGGGCTTGCAAGATCCCAGCACAAGTTGTGGCATCCAGCGTCCTGTGGGGAACATTGACCATGTGCACGGTGCGGTGCGCCTGGCGCAAGTGCTGCTCCAACTGCCATTATCAGCCTCCATTCATGGATACCAACCGACTCGGCAAAGCCGAAGCTCGGCCGAGTCGTGCACGGCCGGAGGGAGTTTTGCACGAACAAAAATAGCAGCTGGCACTGGAGCTGAAGCAGGGGCTGGAGCTGGAGCAGCCTCCCGTGTCCTTCGTGTGCGCGAGAAAAGTTTGACAGCCACTGGAAGAACAAACAGGGATAAACACAATGGAAGTCGCAGCTGCTGCGGGAGAGAAATCCAGAGAGTGCGCGAGATGTGCGAGCTTAAAGCTCAAGTTAAGAGAAAGGCTGCCGTCTACAAGTGGCTTGGAAGAGCAAATGGTCGCTGGACCTTCTCACTTTCACTGCCGCTCTTAAAAAACGTTTGCTTGCAAGAGAGCTAGCGCTGCGTGTAGGCGCCCTGTAGTTTTTCGTTTGTAAAACCCATTTTTCATTCATGCGAATTTACTTTAAATTAATTTTTTTGGGAGTCATAAATCATTTTTGGCTCTGGACCGACGCGGCGAATGGTTTGCTATGAGTGTAAGCGTGTGCGTAAGAACGTTTGTATGTGTTGCCGTATGTTTCTGTATGTGCTCTTGTGCATGAATGAACATGCGTGAAATTTCAAATATTCGAGTTAGTTGTGATTGCATTGAAGGATTCTCAGCATTTAGGTCAAGTGAGCAATAGCCCACAATCAGTTACAATTGGCTCCATAACGCTATAAGTATCTGAGTGCTTTAGATAACAAAGTTGTTCACTGAAGAACTTGATTGCTCAATTGAGAGCTGACTTGGTTTCCAGCTATCATTTGAATCGGTATATTTTATAGGTCGAATATGGGGATATTTTGTAATACAAAAAAAAAATTGCTTACTTACTGTAAATAATTAGCTAAAATCGAATGCAAATTGTATGCTTGTAGTTTTAACCAAATTAAACTGATTATTGTTGTATTCAATTGTAATACTTTTCATTTTTTCTAATTTGTGTGGAGTTAATTTAAATGAATTTTATATTCTAGAATCGAAAAAAAACCAATTGTCTTCAATTAGATTTCAAATATATTGATGGATCGCCTTGCACTCAGCAATCAACTCATTGCGAATTGAGTGAGCCACAGTGAAAGTTTGAAGCTCACACCCTGTATGCATCAAGCAGCACACAACTGTGAAACTACCTCAAGTAAAGCTCGATGGAGCTCGCTCACGCAGCTTCCCAAAAGTCACGCATATTGAAACGAAAAATAAAGCAACAGCGAAAGCTTTGGGCTGCCGCCTAAGCCAATGTGCGAGCTGTAAGCTCTTTCTCTCTCTATTTCTCTGTGTCTCTCTCCGTTTGTCTGTCGTCGCTCGCAGCTTAGTTCCAGGCACGATTAGACCGAGCTCGTACGAAGCCTTCCAGTTCACGTTGACGCTACGTTTTTAGCATCCCCACGACTGCTGCTGCTTGGGCGCTTGGCTGCTTGGCTGCTTGGTAGCTTGGCATCCAATCGGTCCTCTGCAAGAGATGTTCGTGCGCGAGCTGGCTGGCATTCTGGCTGGCCGTTCGGCTGTTCGTTCCTGCAGTCACTTCCAGCGTCGCCTGGCTGGCACTTGCGGGCTGTCAGCGCATTCAGTTGGTGTTCCGGTTTCGGGTTGTGCTGTTAGTTGCCTTTTCCTGCACAGAGCTAAGCAGAGCCAAGCGGAGTCTCGCGTCTCGGTCGTGTGCCTGTGCCCGTGCCTGTGCCTGAGCTTGTGACTCTGACTCTGACTGTGACTGTGACTCTCTGAGTGCTTGTGTCTGTGTGAGTGAGTGTGCGTGCTTTTCTATCCTCTGTACATGTGTATGTGCGTGCGTGCGCGCGCTCCAGTGTGCGTGTGTGTGTGTGAGTTTGTTGTCTGTCGCTAACGGTGCGCGCGCGTTTGAGACGGTTCGTTGTGTGCGTGCGTGTATGTGTGTGGGAGTGTGCAGCCTCCGCCTCTGCCTCTGCCTCTGCCTCTGCCAGTGTAGGAGCCAGAGCCAGTGTGACCATATGCATACGCGTGTGTGTGCGTATATTGAGCACCACAATACCAATACTAATACATTAAACAAAACACTCACACACCAGCTAAATGGCAACATTTAAGCGCACAGCAGGATGCTCGAATGACAGATTTAATCCAGAAACAGGTAAATCGCAGATAATTTGCAAATTAATCATATATTTAAATATGAATATATTCGCATACATAAATGTATATCTACATCTATATTGTATATGTATATGTATCTAGCTATCGACTGGGTCTTCAAAATGCGTGCGTATGCGTGAGAGTATGTGTATGTATGTGTGTGTGCGTGTGCGTGTGCGTGTGCGTGGAATTGAACATTTTTGCCATTGTGTGCGTGCGGTGCGCTTTCCAACTGGAGGAAATTGATATTCTTATTTCTTCTTGTGCTTTTTTTGCAAAAAAAAAACGGCACGAGGCTCTCGCTCTCTGCTCCTCTATATGTGTCTGTGTTGGTGAGTGCCTGTCGATGTGTGTGTGTTTGTGTGTGTGTGTATTTGTGTTTGTGAAAATTCCATCATCATCATCATCATCGTTCTCGGTGGCAACATTGTTGTACACATATTTCTTCTTCTGTCCTCCAGAGCAACTCCCACCTCCATTCGGATGCTTCTTCCTGCCTGCCCAACTCTCTATCTCATCATCTATGTATTTTATTTACTGGTTGCTTTTCTTTTTTTATTGCTGCGGAAAAACGAAATGCGAAAAACGAATTGCAAATGGCAGGCAAATTTCTAATTGACCATCAAATAAATGTTTTAAATTGCAGCAGCCACAGCCTCAGTTTCGGCTACAGCTTCAGCGACCCCAGTCCAAATACACAGCTCAATGGGTATCTTACGGATACATGTCAAGTCCAAGGTTGTGTGAGTGTGTGCGTTTGTGTGTATGCGTGTGTGTGTGGGTAGCGTTTTATAAATATAGTATGCGAATATAAGCATAACAGGTGCCCATATACATAAATACAAGTCTGGAAATTGCAAATTTTATATTCATATTCATATTGTGTCAGCTCAGCCGAAAACTGCCAATAATATTGGAACTATTCCTTTTTTATTGTCAACAAGTGAGCAAGCTCTGAATTTTGGATATGTATTGCCAAAAAAAAGTGAATAGTTCGATAGTATTCGCTTGTTTTCAAGAATTAATGAATGATTCTTGACGAGTGCGATCAATAATAATACTATTTAGGAGAAATGTTAAAAAAAAAAGTAAATTCTCGAAGTCACCCAATGAATAATTGTTCTTCTTTATAATATTAATGAGTGTTCATAAAATAATTATGCATTCTTGTTGTTTTCTTTACAGCCCAACAAAATAATGGATGTCAGTTTAATATAAAATGCTAAAAAATCAACTTTATTAATATACTTATTTAATACTAAGCAATATTTTGATGATTGAGTGAGAAGCACCAAAGTATTTAATAACCCGAAAAGCGTGTTTGTGCTAGTGAAAATAATCGAAAGAGAACCAAAAATTATCATAAGCAGTGTTTGAAAGAAATAGCAAAAGAAAAACGGTTACTGAAGCAATTAATAAAGGCTTGATCTGAAACAAATTTATAGGCAGCACGAACGCAACTAAAAATATTGAAAAACTAAAAATAATATATTTAAAAAAGAAGAATGCAACTGCAAATTTTGAAATTTATTGTAAATATTTAAAGTTATAAAAAAAAAAACATAAGTATTTATGCAAAGATGACGAACACATTTATCGCTGAATGAAAATCGTTTTTAATAATAATTGTAATACAACATTTTCTATTATATAGAATATAACAAACGGTAATTAAACTCAATAAGCAACTGAAATACGCACAAGATTGAAATAATAAAAATATACCAAAATTAAATTAAAAACTAACGAAAATACAT
This sequence comes from Drosophila immigrans, assembly GCA_963583835.1. Classification (NCBI taxonomy): domain Eukaryota; kingdom Metazoa; phylum Arthropoda; class Insecta; order Diptera; family Drosophilidae; genus Drosophila; species Drosophila immigrans. The sequence goes on along the minus strand of OY757143.1, from coordinate 18,180,003 downwards.
TTTAATTAAATAATTAATCAATTGGCTGCATTTGATAATTTGCATTGGCAATAACCAATCGAAGGAAGTGTCGCAACCATTTCAAAGTGAATTCATTCATTATTCAATTACAAGGAGACAGACAACCTTTCAATCATTCGAGACATACATATGCATATTCAATAATCGCAGCTAACTAAACTAACTAATTAATACAAATACAACTACAAATAATAATAATAACGCAATTATAATAATAATTGAGCTACAATTAATTCATTCATTCACCCTCTGCTGTATGAAAACACAACTATTTATACGATTCATAATTATACTGCGAATGTGCATAAAGGAGCTGCGCACAATTTGATAAATTATTTAATATAAATAAGGAACAATAAATGGAATATTTATAGTATTCAACTAGATCAACTAAAACTTTATACATACACATTAAACCAACAAATTGGAAAGTGAAACATTACAATACATTTGAAAATAAAGGTCAGTACTTAATAATTATTACGTATACGTATATTTATCAAGAAGTAAAGTGTGACATGTGTTTGTTATGTAAATTACATGAAACTATTGTCAAATCGTTAATATCATTCTCTTTCTGAATAAAATCAATTTAAAAATGTTAGAATGTTAGAATACATTTAAACGTATGGGAAAAGGGACGAAAGATAGATAAATTTTAAAAAGTAAAGCAAAATGCTGACAATTCTGACAAAACTACATAATATATCGCTTTTTAGTGTGGCTTGGCTTCGCTACGTTTCAATATGATTCGGATGTGTATTTCATGGTATTCGAATGAGAATAACTGCTGTATTAAAACCATAACTACAGGCTCTTTTGGCAGCGCATAATTTTTTTGAGATGCTTTGCTCTGAACGTTGATGCCCCCAGGTGCAGTGTGTCCCCAAGTAGCTACTGTGTCGACTGTGGTTTTCTTTTCTTTTCGAGGTTCTTGTTTTTTTTTTGGTTTTGGTTTGGGATTCACTTCATGGGCGAGCAGTTGAAAATTGTTCCATTGACCTTTGGCGACCACGCAGCATGGCTTGGGAAATGGGATGGGGGATGGGGGATGGGACATTCAAAGTGGGTAGGTCGCTTGATTGGGATGGTCGGGCAATGCCCAAAAGCAAACAGCAGCTACCGCAACGCTGACGACAATAAAAAGCAACGAACAATTGCCAAATAAATAACTTGACGCTCGCTCAGCGCGTTTATTTGCTTTTGTGACGAGGCCTGGGCTTGATTTTCATTTTCATTCGCAAATACACACACACACGCAGAGAACACCCACACACACACGCTGAGCACAGTGATGAAGAGTGTGGGGGAAAGAGAGTGGACATACAACATTCAGTCGCTAGACTGTTGCATATTAAAAGTGCCTCAGCTTCCTGTTGTTTTGCTTATTTTTTTCTTGCCGTTTTCTTTCTTGTTTTTATTGTGCAGCCGCTGCTCATTTGGCTGACTAAAATCTGGATCTACACGCTCTCATGGTCGCCGTCGTAAACTTAGTACTTGCTTTTCTTTGCGTTCTTTTTATACCCGCTACCCATAGGGTAGAAGGGTATTATGACTTAGTGCCAACAGAAAATGTATGTAACAGGCAGAAGGAGGCATCTCCGACCACATAAAGTATATATATTCTTGATCAGTGTCAACAGCCGAGACGATATAGCCATGTCCGTCTGTCCGTCTGTCCGTCTGTCCGTCTGTATGAACACCTAGATCTCAGAGACTATAAGAGCTAGAGCTACCAAATTTGGGGACAGTACTCCTATATATCCTACGCAGATCAAGTTTATTTCAAAAGTTGGATGCCACGCCCCTTTCCGCCCCCAAAAGTCTGTAAAAGCCGTAATAATAGACCTAGAGCATTGAATTTTGGTATGCATAATAATAATTATATTCTCAATGATTCCTGAGAATTTGGTTGAGATCGAATGAAAAACAAGGAAGTTATTAAAGAATCAATTTTATATGCAAAATTCACTTGCAGCAGCCCGCGCTTCGTTTGTTTAGTTGACAGTGTGACCATAACGGTGTTGTGGATTTTTACCCGCTATTTTCAAATATATACAAAAAACAAGTTTTAGTATATTTGGTATATTTTTTGTTAAAATATCATTTAAGTTTTTTGTTTTCTCTCGAAATGGGTTGCGGGTATCATACGGTCGAGCACTCTCGACTGTAGCTTTCTTACTTGTTTTTCATTAATAATATGACACAATTCCTGCGCCATTGTCTTGGCCAGCTGCGCCTGAGAGCACTTTTGGCTTTGACGCCTCCTTATGCTCATTATGCTCATTTGAGGCTTTGTGTTCTAGTCCCGCACTGGCTGCTAACGTCTTTTTCCTTTTCTTTCATCATTCATTCATGCAACATACACGCGCCCTAGCACACACACACACACACACACACACGCAGCAGTTGGGATACATCAGCAAATCCAAATGCAAACAGAGGCAGAGCGAGGACCAACCAAACAAAAGTGCAATATTCGTGTGTATGCTTGTGTGTGTGTGCGCACAATTTGTGGATACTCTTCCGAAAATATGCACACAGTATACTTCCATGTTGCAAAAATCTGTTAAATATTTAACTTATTGGGAAACTGGCAGCAGAATCTACTTCACAACACGCACTTTAGCAAATTGTTTTCGGATAAAGTGTATTGGAGCATCGGCCCGAAGTTTTGGTTTAACTTTTATTTGTTGACTGTTTGTTGGTCGACGTCCTTAATTATGTGGCAGCCAAGCCATGACTGACTGTCACAGTGGCACAGTGGCTAAAAGGACACACGCACACGCACACATTGACACGCTCGTAGGCATAACTGTCAGCCTCTTCGGCGCTCGCGACTCATCGTCATCGTCGTCGTCGTCGTGTGTCATGTCGGAGAGGCTCGAGACTAAAGTCCTTGTTGCGCTTGTTTTTATAGCTTGTGTTTGGTCGTTGTTGATGAGTGTTGTCGCCTCGTTGCTGTTGCTGCTGTTGTTGTTGTTGTTGTTGTTGCTGTTTTGTTGCTGGTCGTTTTTGAAGTGCGCCGTTGTAGTGGGTGTCATGTCCGCTTAGTTGTTGCTGTTGCTGTTGTTCTTCTTGTTTTTGTTGTTGATGTTTGCCAGGCACTTTGAGGCGACGCCGCTGCTTACTGCTTATTTATGTATGAAGGACCTTAAACTTTCTTCTAAATGAAAATGGCCGTGCACAGAGATGAACAAAAAAAAACAAAAAAACAGCATTTAACTAAAAGATTAAATATGTAAATACCCTGCACCTAGATACAAATTAATATACAGGTATTGTACACTTTTGCATGATCATTATTTAACTGGGAACATTTAGCTTTGAATTGCATTACACTGCATTAAATAAGAAAATTTTAAAAATATTGTAATGTGTTAGGTATTAGTTTAAAATGTTTGACCATTATATATATTTTGCACTTCAAGTTCAAGGAAAGCAAGTTTCATATGTTGATATTTTCTATAAGTTTCTCTATGACGGTGTTTAAGGTACAAACAGTTACAAAATGGCGTAGCTGCGTATTAATCACAGACGGCGACGCAGTTTCCTACCTGCTAACTGCTGTCGTTGCTATTGTTGTCGTTGTTGGCAACAGTCACAAAAAAAACTTAGAGACAATGTGGACGTTTTTGTAGCTTGGCTGCGTTCTCATAACCTTCGCTACGCAAAATGAGAAAAAAATTTAAGGTTAAAAAATATCGCTTTATAATTGTTGTCCCACTTAATTTAAAACTAGGCCATCGTGAGCTTGTCCCGTGCTCAGCGAGAGAAAAGGTCACACAGATATTAGAAAAGAAAAACGGACTAAAAAGGAGCATTCAAAAAATAAAACGAATAATTAATTCTGTATAAATTTGTATTTGTCTTGGGTTTCAATACAATTTTTTATATACATACATATATCTATAGTATGTATAATAAAATAGTTAATCACAAGAAACTACTATCTGAGACTTGTAGGAAACATTTTGTAATTAATTTCCTCATGCAACAAAATTAATAATTAATGGTCATTAAATAATAGTTTTTGTAATTGGTCTCCTTCATTGGTTCCCCTTCTAGTATTCTCGGTAGTAATTTCATTTCATTTTATTGCGTTCTATCATTTGCTCATTATTGTGACTTGTTTTTGACTTTTTACTGCTCAACTGGGATAGTCAGCTAATTCATAATTTAAACGATTGCCTAATCATTTGGGAACTACTTGCACTGCCTTCCAACTTGGCAAATACTCTGTGAGACACCTCAACACTTTGGTAGTTAAACTGTCTGTTCACATCCACAATCTATATACCCCACCCGTTGCCTCAGGAGGCAAGGAAGCATACAATCCATTGGAGCAGCTCGTTACGTGTCTGTGCATTGTGCACCAGATGTCACATGGGGTTGGTAAAAGTTTTCGTCGCTCGCTGCTTGGATAATTTAACAGTTAAGCAGGAGGACACTGGCAGCGACAAGGCGGATAGGACGAGCGCGGGGAAGGGAGAAAAGCATTTGCAAATAGGAATAGGAATAGAAACAGCGGGAAGGGGAGCAGGGGGTGCGCAGGGGGAGCGGGCTGCAAAGGATGTACCTTTCGCTCTCTACGTGAGATAATGCAAATTTATGGCTGGCAATTAGCGGGTCGCAAATCGTAACCAAAGCCAAGGTAATAACTCAGGCGAGCGAACTTGGACTAGCTCAAACTTTGAGCCTAATTGCAGTTGGCGAACGTGCAAAATCTCGGCCAAAAGGGGAAGCCAAGGCAGACAATGACAAAACCAAAATTCAGTTAGCGAGTCCTCTAACCATTAATTATCAAAGGCAGCGGCGTCGCGTATGTGAGCTAACTGGAGCATAAGCCAAAGATACAAATATAGTCAAACACATGCATTCATGTGTGTGCGAGCCGTAGATACAAATCCAGCTACAGTCGGATGTCGCGACACAGAGACATCGAGATACAAAGCAAAAGCAAAGCGAATGTTGTGGATGCGGGCGTGGAAAAAACACAATCCCCGACTGGGCGACAACTGTTGGTGGCACATGCCCCAAGCACAAGACTGACTGCTTCTGAAAATGTATCTAACAGTTACACTTTTCACGCGCACTCACAAAGCCAACGTGCTCTATCTGTATCTGTATCTGTATCTGCGAATGTATCTCTATCTGTGCTCTGCCATACAGAGCAAGGCATCAGTTGCAATCTGACTTCAATTCAATTATTTTAGATTAGAATGTGACTGTGACACACGCACACATTCACACACACACCCACACACGCATACACTCTTGTTTCTATGTCAGCTGTCATTCATCCGTTCATATGTTCATTTTGTCGGCTGGCAGGAGAGGACAGGCAGATTGGAAGACAGAACACAGGATACGTGCCCCGTGACGCCAGTTTCTGCATTGACAGTTGATGCCTTCTGTCCATCAGCTGTGTGTGCCTGTGCTTGTGAGCGTGTATCTCTGTTGGTTGTTGTAGACGTGATTAAGCAGAATGCTAAATGCAAAATGTTCTACTAAAGACATGCAGCAAGTTAAACAGAAAACTATTTGTCATGCTAGACATACATTAATATCGTATTATCAATTTGGAACACACAACTGCGATACTTAAAAGTGCCGAAACAAAAAGTTCATATTTTTGGTAATTGTTGGAATAAAGGACTTACAAATGTAACTTATTGCGCTTTAATTTCCATATGTTCTACTTTATACACTTCTACTGATCTCTTTTTTCTTGTTATTGAAAATGAAAAACTAGCTAAAGATATCGCTTAATAATAATAAATATTTTTAGCAATACAAAATTTATTTTTCAAAGAGAATCGTCTTATTTTCCTACGCCATACTCTTTACCTGATCTATTTCTCCATGCTTGAATCGTTCTCTTGAATTATCTCTTCTTTATCTCTTCTCTCTGCTGACCTCGATACAAAATGTTTTCTAAACAGGTAAACGTTGCTGCAGCAGGTAGCTCACATTGCAGATGGAAAGTGAATTGAAAATTTGTCAGCTACGTTTAATATGTATTTTCAAACCGGTTCCGTATGTAACTCAAAGAGAACTATTTTCTCAGGGTTAATGCTGATAAAATGTTTGAGCTTGACCTTATCGAATCAAAATAAATCCTCCAGAGTATCAAACTATGAATTTAGTTCTATCCGTAAACGCTTCTTATTTGTGTGACGCATGTTGAAATACAAATGTATATTTTACATTGTTCTGATGCAGCTATCAACATCTCGAATGCGGGCGACTTGAGAGTGCGACTTGTTAAGCGGGTATTATGATAAAGTCAAATCTCCAACCAGCATTCAGCATTCATTGTCTTTTAATGCAGCAACAAACAGCTGATTGGCTCAGCCGACACTGTGCTACGAGGCAGCTTACAAAGCTTAAGATACTCCAAGTATCTGCAGTTATGCATTGTATTATATTTAGGACTTCTACGATGGGTGAAAAATGTCGGATGGGAATTTTGAAATGGGTTTTCCCTATTTTGTCGGATAGTGTAGTCTGCCTGCCTGCTCTCCTCTACCTCTTGCCGATGCGCATAACAACCCTCGGTTATCAGAGGCAAACGGAATAGAGCAAGGGTCGGCCCGGGACTTATCTAGTAACTGGCGGATGTTGTTGTCATTTCGAGGGATTTGGGCAGCTCTCGAGCGAGCATCGCTTGCCTGCTTGCCTCAGTTGTCGAGCGAAACTCAACTTGAGCAGTTCAGTCTTAGCCCAAGCGAACCAACTATAAATACACCGACAAGAGAAATGAAGCAAGAGCTCTGCTTGTGGTTGTGGCTGTGGCTCTGCCTCTTGGGCAGCAGCGTGGCACTGAGGGAGCATTACTGCGAACGCAATGTCTCGGTTAGCCGCGTGGTGCCCGTGAACAAGCAACGCACAATTGTCAAACAGCCCTCGAAGTGGAAGTTCTGGAAGAAGGCGCACCAAATCACCGAGACGTACGAGACGCAGGAGGAGCAGATCAGCTACAAACTCATCTCGGAGTGCTGCCCAGGCTACATGCAGGTGGAGACAGGACTCTGCGAACCGATCTGTGAGCGCGGCTGCCCCGCCTTTGCCAGCTGTGTGGCGCCCCAGCGTTGCCAGTGCACCGCCGGCTACGTCTCGGCCCAGAGTCATCGCGATGGCAGCCACTTCTGCGAGCCCATCTGTGAGACATTCTGCTCGGCGGGCACAGAGTGCGTGGCGCCCAACACTTGCGCCTGCATGGAAGGCTACAAGCCTGGCCAGCCCACTGGCGACGCTGTGAGTGCACCATGTGTGCCCACTTGCCGACTGGGCGATGCCTGCGCGAATGGCAAGTGCCAGGCGGATGATGATCTCTGCAACTGCAACGAGGGCTACTCGTGGAACACTCTGATTCACGCCTGTTCGCCTGACACCGTTAGGCCTGCCTCAGTGGAGGAATCTGTTGAGCTGAACACAATGACAACCATGGAAGAGGTTCCCGAGTCCAGTCAGCCCATCGAGTGCTCCAAGGGATTTGTGCTCTACGCTGGACAGTGCCGCGCCGAGTTCTTTGAGAGCAACGAGCTGATGGTGAAGGATTGCCGCCTGACGGGTTGTGGAGCACATCAGACTTGCGAGGCGTCTGGCAACTGCACCTGCAACATTGGCTACTCGGCGGATGAGCCCACGGAAGGCGTCTCCACGGTCGCGTGCCATCGCAGCATCTTGGGCGACATACTGAGCATCGATCAGGCAGCCGATGATGAAGATGAGATCAACTTTTTCACAATTCCGGTTCTTGGCTTCGCCTCTGGCTTTCTATTTGTGCTGGTTGTGGCAAGCTTGATTACGCGCTTCCGTCGGCGCCGTGGAGGATCCGAGGATTCGGAGTCGCAGCCCAAGGAGGTGCTGCATTGTGAATTCTCACAGAAGACTTATGATGTGGATGAATATGTGCCATAAGCAATTGGCTTGAATCGAATGGGCTGTGCTAGTTGAAGTTTCATTATTAGTTCATAAGACTGCTATAAATAAATATATTTTAGACTGTTCATAGAGAAGGTTTTCAGTTTGCTTATTGGGTTTCTAGTTGAAAAAGAAATTTGGGAATCAATGGTTCCCCTGCTGAGCTGACTAAACATTTCTCTCGCTGCATTCGCTCTGAGCGTTTCACGCAAACGAAGAGGGAGGAAAAGAGAACAACTTCCTCTTCGGTGCTTCTCATTACTTCTCTGTTCTATTTTTACCTATGTACGCTTCTCTCTTCTGTTACCCTCGGAGTGGTCGTAAAACCAGCTGCGTTGGTCGCTCTTCATTTTCATTTTCTTTTGAAAAGAGATCAAAAAGAGACGGATGCAGTTTTCTTTTGTAGTATAAACTGCTTCCGAACAATTGCACTTCAAATAGAGGTAATATTCGTTGAACTTTTCTATGTGACTTACCGATAACTTATTGTACGGCTACAAAGTTAAACTGATTTGAACACAAATAGGTGATCATAAACAAATTTTACATACACAAATTAGGAGATATAGTAGTATTGTGATTCAATTTAGTAATATGTGGCAGAATATTCCTACCTCATTTATTTTAAAATAGTTTTTCCAAAGTTATAATCAAACAAAAAGCAAGCAAGAAATTGCAAATAATTCTAGTGAAGCCATTCGCTGACCGTTGGGAACTTTATAGAAAATAAATTGATCACCTTATGCCTCCAGAGTGCGGCATAAAAATAATTCAACATTTATAATGTTTGTTAATAAGCATGTAAAAATTACATGATAACATACAGATTATAACGAATTTATTAATAAGCCGCTGAACTTTAGCATACAGACAAAGTTCTTATATTCATTCATAAAGTGAGTGCACTTCCAAGGGAAATACGATAACGAAGACACATAAAATACAATTTCTTTTCAGCAGGTTCAAAGAGACAATGGAAATTATCTTCCATGATGTATAATGAATGGGATGACTTTCCTTTGAACTGCTCTACTGAAGTTATGACTAAGAAGAATATGTTTTTACTAGCTGCTAAAAGGGTAGAGCCAAGAAAAAAGAATCTTATGTCTATCTTAAGATTGGTCGAAGTCAATTATAAATACTTTTAGTTTTTCAATAGATATAAAAATAGTAATCGAAAAAAGGCATTGCCTCGGGGAGAGAAATTGACGTGATCTAACATTTTCATCTAATCATAGTCACGAACATTGAGCAACTCATAAATATTTATACTTACGTTGCAAAACTATATGTGAAACCTAAAGTTATTTATGTCTTGAAATTATTTTTAGCATTCGTTTTGTGTGAATCATAAGAGATAATTCTGCAAATATTCTAAAAATATGCGCAAAATGATTACTAAAACTTATGCACAAATTTGGGAGGAAATATTACACGGCGCAGGAAGGCCATTGCGATGAGGTCCCCGAGCAGTCATATGCACTCATCTGACGATTACAGTCATATTATAAAAAATGTATAAAAAAGCGAGCTAAAATGAAACAAAAACCAACAACTTAAAAGTGTCTAAAAATATGGAAACACACACACACGCACACATACAAGCTTGCGAACATTCTGACACACGCACACACACAAACACACACACACTGGGCTGTCACTCTCACTAATGTATGCGAGAGTTTTGGAAGCCAGCGCTTTAATATCCTAAGCAATTTTTTATCAGCTGCAGATATACGTGTCTATATGCGTGAGTGTATTGCTGTGGCGGTGTGTGAGAGAGCTGTGAGTTGCTGTATCTGTATTTGCGGCTGTATCTTCATTTGTATGTGTATACTATATATGCTACATACATGTGTGACAGTAGCACAAAGATCTTTTTGCCATAATCGCTGCACATTTATATATTTTTCGCACTAAGCCAAATGCCAAACACACACATATACACACGCCCATTCACGAGCTTTAAGGTGCGCAGAGTGTGTGTGAGAGAGAGAGCGTAAGAGAGCGCTAGAGAGAGAGACAGAGCGGGCTAGCTGGCGAGTGCGTGAGAGCGCGTGAACTTTGGCAGGCGTGAAAATCTTAGAGAAAATATAAAAATAAGAAAGAAAAAATAAAAAATATATATAACAACAACACGAAGAGGACAACCAATTTCTGATATCAGTAAACAGCAATAACGACAGGAGAAGCAACAGCAACACCAACAGCAACAGCAGCCGTAGCATCCCCCCTCTTGGCTACCCTTCCGTTTTGTCCCTGTCGAGCCAGCACATTTCCTGTGGCGTTGGCGTTGCCCTCAGAGCAGCAACAAGGATACTTAAAGCTTCTTTAATTTTTATGTTGTTTTCTCTTCTCTTTGTCGGCGCGTTGAGTGCGTCCCTGTGTGTGTGTGTGTGCCTCAGCCATTCTCTTTGATTGCTTTTGTGCGTGTGTCGGTGTATGTGTGTGTGTGTGTTTATTTGTATTGGTAACCTTTGCTGGCTATGCTAACATTTTGCGTGGGACGTTGCCCAAGGACATGGACTCGTTACCTCGTTTGCCCCGTTTGCCATTTCGCTTCACTATTGCTTTGCCCTGTCTCAGCCTCAGCCTCAGCCACAGTCTCTCTGTCGCTGTCGCTGTCTCTGTCTCTGTCTCTGCCTCAGCATCGGCCAAAGCCTCTGCTTGCTAAATTGTCTTGTTCTCTCCTAACACATATATAAATACATATACATATACAACACATACAGATGTATATATACTTATGTAGATGTATATATATTTCTTTTGTAGTAATTTTTCATAGCTCCATTCTAAGTTCAGCTCGACGCTGCTCTCCGCTTACTTAGTTATTTATTTATTACTTGTTGTTTGCTAAATTTATTTTTGGTCCAGCTCTAAAAAACGTGCCGAGTGCCAACTTGCCCAACCTGCATTTAATTGAATTAAACCTTGAATAGAACTGCAAACTGGTCGCATAGCAGTCTCGTCTTCTAGCACGTTTCTTGCTCTCTCTCATATCTGAATTATTTCTCGGCCCTTCAAATAAGAAATATAAAAATTAAAAAAAAAAAAAAATTTCTATAATTAAAATTAGTTCAAGCTCTTAAGGTGGTAACATTGACCAATGAGAAATTTTTTGCAACTAGATTGATAAATATAAATGACAGAAGAAAGTATTTACAATATTAAATAGTTAGGTGAACAATCTTGAATATTGTGAAGTTAACGCAGCAACAGTTTTATTTAATTATTTCCACTACTTATTAATTTATTTTGGTTTAACTTACGAGATATATTCTTGTCAAAATAATGCAACTGAATTTAGCGACACAATCTATCGGATTGATAATTGCGTGCAGATACCAAGGCATCTTTGGAATCGTAAATCAAGCAATAAACATAGTGCATTATTGCCAACTTTACGATTCGCAAATTGATTTATTAAACTCGCAGGTCGTCTCGTAGCCAAGCGAAATAGTCGAAGCTTGCTCACAAAATTCCCCAGTGTTGTAGCTTATTTCGCGAATATTTCAGTTTCAATTCTGACTTATTTTGCTGATATTGTTTTTATGGCATTTATGATTGGATTGCTGCGCCGGTTGAAATTGAAGTTGGAGTGATAAAGATGAGGTATAACAGCAACGCCCCGTTGCATGCTTTCGAATTTTTGTGTGTACTTGTTGATGCTGCTGAGTTGGGTGTAACATAACTCACACACACATTTTGTATATTATGTGTAGTGACTGCAGCTGCAAAAATGCATTGTCAGAAAGTAGGTCGCTGTTGTTGCAGCTCCGAAAAGGAAATGCAAAACAGCAGCAGCCATCAAATATTAACCACTAGTTGCACATAGCTTGCCACGCCCACTGGCGCCCGATTAACTGCCGAGTTTTGGATAGCTATTTTATGCGTTGAAGTTTTCGCTTGTGGAGAGCAGAAACTGTGGAGCAGGAGGCAGCTTCGTGGCTGCAACTTCAGTTCGCCACTTTGCCGTCACGCCCAGTTTAGCAAGCAGCCTCAGTCGCTGCAGCTGCAACAGCAGCAGCAGCAGCAACAGCAACAGCAACAACACAGCTGACCTATTTTTGTCGCACGCACACTCGCACACACGACAGATTTTCAAATTACTTACAGCAAAGTGAGAGATACACAGATACACACTGCAATAGCAGCACTGAGCTGTTGCAGAGCTGTTGAGTACAGTGCGTATACCGTGTGCTGCATACCGAGTGAGTGAATATTCTCAGGTGAGTGTGTGCGAGTGTGTGAGTGTGTGTGTGTGCATTTCAATAACCATGGCAAACGTAGCTGGCGTTTTTCATAATTTGCAAGCCATGTATCCTGCATTTTATTGTCAAGCTGCGGCAAGGCTACAGCCATCAGGCGCAACTGCAATTAAACACACACACACACACACATATATTGCGTGTTAGAAGGGGAGGGTTGAGGGAGGAGAGCCCGCTTGCACTAGGTATACTCCTAATGCTTGCGCCCTGAAGTATGTTAATAAGTTTCGCATTACAAATGCGCGCGAACGAGCTGAGTTTGGGTTTTTTTTGTTTTTGTTGTTTCCCAACTGCTTCATACAGGAAATGCTCATAAACTGCACTTTATATTAGGCTCCATGTGTATATGTGGGTATATGTGGGTGTATGTGTGAGTGTGAGTATGCTGACATTCATAAACTGCCGCGGGTAAGTCGGCAAAAATATTCACATTTTTATGCTAAAATATTTTTGCAGCCTGACCTAAAAAAATCGTTAAATGTTTGAAAAGCGGTTTCGCTTTTGCTCTACCTTTCCTCTCCATACTTTCCACTCTTTCCCGCTCTCTGCTCCGTGTGCTGCCTTTTAGAGACCAAAGTGCCCAACCCACAAAGCATTTAAGTTAATGCACGTGGCACTCACACACACACACACACACACACACACACAAACGCATATACATTTCTCGAAATGTGGCTTGACAGGTTAAAATGCTCATGGATGGGTGAGAGTGGGAGTTCTCTGCATGGGATTGAACGAGCGTGAAGGGGGAAAGGGGCATCTTGTTTGAGTTGAGCGAAACTTTGCGGTTGCTTTAACATTTATCATGCATACATTAGTTTCCAACATATAGTATCTTGCAGCTATCTAAAATAACTATTTAGTGGCAGGCAACCAAATAGTTGCTCGACCAAAAAGTTTGCAGCGAAATTTCGGCGAAAACATTTCAAACATTTCCCTAAGCCAAACCAAATGCCGCATCAGCTTACAACAGAAACTAGAAATGAACGCGGCTCTGCTAATCCGTAGTAATACGGTAATAACCGGTAAACCCTTGGAAATAAACAGGATTCCAAGCAACTTTTATAGAACATGGTGGTTTTGTAAAATAAAACATTAATGCACAAACTACTTACGTAAAGTATCATTCTATTTCAACTAAAAACAAATTTTCAAATATGACAAAATAATTCTTATAAAACAAAATACTGTCAGTCGCAATTTAATGCATTTCCGCAATATAAATTAACTTCTTTAAATATTATGCAAAATGTGTGAATAATTCGGTAATTATTTAGTTCATATAAATATGCAAGATATTAATTATTACAGAGGGTCATAATTAATTAAACTGCTTAGTTGAGTGATATACTTATATGAACATAATTTAATTCATTATTATAAAAAGTGAAATAATAATTGTGATGGCTTATGCATCTTGAAAATATTGGGGCGCGATGACCCTGCTAGTTGGTCTCTGGATGGAGTTGGCCAGGTTGATGGTAGTGTGTCTGGGTTGTTGAGGTAAAAGGCTTTCAGGCTGGCTGCAATTCCCAATCGAGACGAGGAGACGGCGTTAAGTGAATGTTTAATGTGGCCATAATGGTTGAATGTGTGCCGTTAACACCTGCCATAAAGTTAAAGCTCAACTGCATTTGCAGTGTAGCACAAAAAGGTAACTCCAGAGTACCATTCTCATTCCCCGAAATGCGTCCCCGCACTCAAATTAACAATTTGCTCTGCGACTGCCTCAATTAGAAGATAAATGTTTGTGTATACCAAGAAACTCGCTGAGCAAAAAAGGTTAACGAGTCCCTCACACACACACACACGCAAGCACACATGCATATCAAATTATGCTGCAATATTTTGTAGAACAGCAAAGGATGCCAAGGAGAGAGAGGGGAGCCAAGCTGCCGGGTTGTTGCGGCTTTGGCCAACAGCTGCGCGTCAAATAACTCAACTGTGCGTTGAGGCGAGCTAAAAGCAGGCAGGGGCAGGAGTGCTTGGGGTGGGTGGCAAGGCGGCAAGCTGGAGCTTGCCTCTGTAAATGTTTGTGCAGCCAACGGTGAGGATGTGGGGCATGTCGCGCGCTTACACGGCAGGACAGCCTCGCCGACTCTCCACCGTCTTGCACGTCTACACGTTGCATGATTATTGGAGCAAAAATTAATTGAAAATGTTGGTCAATTGCCTAGCAGGAAGCGCTGCCACAAGACAAGCCCCTGCTCCCGTCCCTGTCCCCACCTTTTTTCATCCTCGCCAGTGGCAATCTACGCAGCCATGCCCTGTGTTTATTCTGCGCAACAAAATGTTGCTTATTACTTTATATTATTTATCCAGCGTTGCAACGAACTTTGCTGCATGCCTCGTTGCAAAGCGGGTATTTATAAATCATCCCCCGGCACAGCATTAATTAGTTTTAATGGAGTTTGAGGCAATCCGCGTATTATTGGAAAAATGGATAATGGCGAATGTTGTAGCTGAGGCTGCCACATGCATCAGCTTAACGGTTTGCTTTTTCTTCCTTTTCAATAAGAAATTAAACTATTCAGGAAATTTTGTTACAAACACAGCTTTGGGGCTTGAGGCTTGCTCGACGAGTTACTTTTCAAGTGCTTTCCTTTGTTGCATGCCCCATTATCCATTTGGCTGAATGGATTATTTAGCTTATTTTGTAAGCTCACTTCAACGATTAATTTAATTACATTTTATGCATATTTGAAGAAAGCTTAAGTGTGCTCCAATTAGAGCTTTTCATTTTGCATTTAATCTGCAGTGAAAGTTTTCCAATTTATCTACAAAATTCCGCAATTATTTTCGTTTTATTCAAGTGGATGGCGAACGAATGTTGACATGTAAATTTAGTCTTTGTAAATTAAATGTAACTGAAATCAAGTTAAGATTAAATTTCTATCAGACACAATAGGGTAAACAAAGTAAATTCATTTAAATAATAAATTATAATTATGTGAGTAATTGAGTAGCTAACACTGAAATTTGTTCAGTTTTTGTAGCAAGATGAAATCTACAAATGATTAAATGCAAATGAAATTGTTTAACTTTTATAACAAACCAAGTGGTTATCTGATGAGCACGTAGTATAACCTCGAAAAGTTTGATTTAAGTATAGTTATTTGGTTTAACATCTTTAAGATCAAAAAATCGTGAATGAAATGACGAGCTCATCCAAGAGCATTCCAGTCGTCGCCGACAATGAAGTGGCAAATACATTTCTCTGACATAAGGAGCAGTGCTGCAAGCTGCATAAATCGTTAAATTCATGTATTTGAATTTAGTCATGATGCTATATATGAGCTGTATTCGCAGATATACGCAGATTTCTATCTGGCTGTAGGGTAGTACAAGCCGCAACTACAAAAGCAATCAAAATCAAAATGAAATTGCGTACTTCCAGCAACGTGCGGAACGCACAAACACAATCACTTACACACACACGCACACACAGACAGTTGCCCTCGAAACTCGACACGGAGGACAAACATTAACATTTCTATGCGTGCCACAGCCTATAAGTAGGCAACAAAAAAGAAAAACGCAACAACACAACTGGCAGCGAAAGGAATTTCCAGCAGCATCCAGGGATAATACCAGAGTCGAGCTTTTGCCAGACTCGTGACTGAACGAAGAGTGAAAGAGAGCGTAAGCGTGAGAAAGAGTGAAGCCAACTGGCAGAGAGATAGAGAAAAAGAGAGAAAGAGCGGACGAGTTCACGCTCTCTTTGATGTAAAAAGGCAGCAAGACTAATTCGATTTGTTGTTAGCAGTCTCCTTATGTGTGTGTGTGTGTGGTGTTGTGCTCGCTCTTTAAGTGTTTGTTTATGCGTGTGTTTTTTGGCTTTGGGCCCGCCTAATAAAACTCATTAAAAAAGCAGCAAACCACCCACGCGCGCTTCGAGTGAAGAGTCGTCAAGTCGTCAGAGCCCACGCGGCGTATGCGGAATATTATTGCAACTCTTCTTCACTAGGCCGTTGGCTGCTGTTATTTCTAGTTTGTTGTTTTTGCCATTGCCGTTGTACATATATTTCGCATCGTGACATTTATTTTAACTTAATTTATTTTTGCGCCGTCGCTTTGCAAATTCTCCACACAGTCCGTGTGTATTTTGCCATTTTCTGCGCATCTTCCTCCTGCTGCTGCTGCCTTTTTCGGCTTTCGCTTTTGCTTTGCCGTTCGTTTCGTTCATTTCGTTTATTTGTGTATAGTACATACATATTTATTTTGCAGCATCTCCCCCGCAACATCCAAACTCCCCCATGCCAACGCTTCGAAACACGCTTCCAGCTCATTTGCCGCTTCGACGACAACATTTCAGTTTTCAGCTTTGGCTCTGTTAATGTTCGCTGCATGCCAACAGGAGATCAGGAGCAGGAGCAGGAGCAGCAGCAGCAGGAGGAGTATCAGGAGGAGGAGGAGGTGGCGGCTATGGATACAGAGGTGTACAAATATTGGGTACAGTGATTGCTGTGGAATAGGGCGGTGGGCTGTGGGCGGTGGATTCTACTGAAGTGTTTGTATGTGAGCAGCTTTAAGTGGCAGTAGAGCGGACGAAGCGGTGCGAGCTTGTCAGCTATTGAAAATATGGGTCAAGTTGTTGCCGCCTGTGCTAAAAATTAAGTCGTCGCTGTCGCAGTCGCAGTCGCAGTCGACGTTCGACGTTCGCGTCCACGTCGAGGTTCACGATGCCGTTGCTGTTGCCGTCATGGCAATTATTGCTGTTGCGCATTAAGGGTTAATCCTATTGCCGTATGGAGTACAGAAATAAATTTCTGAGTATGTGTGGGTGTGTATGTGAGTGTGTCTATGTTCATGTATTGGGCCCGAATCCAAATGGTCGCACTCTTGACCATTTTCTGTTCTTCTCGTTGGTATTTTGCTCTCTTTGTTAGCTATTTTGCGGTTAGTTAATCGCCAACAAAATATGCTTATTTATGATTGCAGCTGGCAAATTTCATTTATACCTCGTAAATTTGACTCCAAGATGTGCGTGCTTATCGCCCTCAAATATCGCCCTGCAACAAATGAATGCGTATTATATTTTAATAACTCTACAGCTTTCGTAATCAGTCGTGAAACCAATAATTTATAGATAGTCGTATATTTAGTGGCGACAACAATGTGCTAAACATTTAATTAAATAAATATAGTGATACTCATATCGATTATGAATTGAATGGTTTTATTATTGCACATTTATGTACAAGAGTCGTACTTCGAAGTAAATATGGATAGTGATAATATTCCAAAATTAACATTAATTATTTTAAAGTCACAAAGAGCACACTTGAATTTTCTCAGAATTTTACTGTCAATGCTGGTAATTAACTGCCTGACTGTTGCTATTAATGGCTTAAACATCTGCTGGTATACTTCACTCTCATATCGGACAGATGCTGCACCCATTTGGCAAGTGCAATAAACAATTGTCGAGCAAAGCCTAGAGAACCTCAAAAAGCCGCGAAGCCAAGAATCAGTGTGAATGATAATGCATTCGTGGCATATTCATTATTTATGCGATGGCTTTCGAATGATTTATGTTGGTTTGTTTGCCGACAAGCGACAATGCAACATTATTCCACACACAGGCAGCACAGGCAACACATGCAATGCAATTACAGGCGTGCCAGGGCGACAAGAGGACAAGACTGGGTAGCTGGGCAAAAGAGTCGCCAGTTTTTAATATATGTACGGGCGAACATACATTCGTGTACATATATGTACATATGTAGAATGTATGTGTATATAAAAACAACATGACTGATGACAACCACAACAAACAACGGGGGGCAACATAAACAGCAACAACAACTTGACAGAAATTCCGGGCAAACATCGGCAACGACAACTGGCAAATATTCATGAGCTTGTCATGTTGCAGCCTCATAGATACCAGCACAGCCCTCAGAGTTATACGACTTCTCTAGCCGCCCACAGCCCGATGGTATAAACATCAATAACAACACCGACAACGACAACTACAACTACAACTGCAATGACTGCCCATAAATTGTTTCTTTGCAACACGCGCTGAAAAATAATTTATTTACATTTTAAATTCAAAAAGCGATGCAAAACAAGTGTTTTATAACCAACAAGTAAGAAAGCTACAGTCGAGTGAGCCCGCCTGTAAGATACTCGCTACCCAGCTTAGTAGAGCACGAACATATTTTTGAAATATAAAGAAAGCTTCTTAAATTTCCTAAAAAAAAATACAAAAAATTAAATATCAAACAATTCACAAGAGCGATTTACTCAAATTTTCAGGAAACCTCCATGTTGGTCTATTTCATAAGTGTACGAAAAATCATAGCTACAGCTATACGACAACACCTTTAAAGTATGTTTTTAAAAGCTGTAGTGAGCGTGGCAAAATTATAAAACAAACTTGATCTGCGTGCAGTCATAACTAGTGTTTTAAAAAACATTTCGTAGCTCTTATCATCTCTGAGATCCAGGTGTTCATACTGACAGACGCACAGACGGACATGGCTATATCGTCTCGGCTGTTGACACTGATCAAGAATATATATACTTTATGGGGTCGGAGATGCCTTCTTTTGTCTGGTACATACATTTTCTGTTGGCACTAAGTTATAATACCCTTCTACCCTATGGGTAGTGGGTATAAAAATCAACACCTTGAAGACAGAATTTAAAGGTCAATGTACCTTTTTCATTATACTATATAAGAATTTAAATCATTTGCTGATTGAGACAGGGTGTAGAACAAACTGCAAGAAAAATAAAAATCAGGATTGCAAGAACTTGTTGTTGGGCCAACTGTTTTAATTTGTCTAGTCTCTTCTTCTTCTTAATTTTTTCGCAATACTTCAAAAGTTTCAAATATTGCGCACGATAACCTCGTAAACTTCTTATTTTTATTTCCCACAGCCATGTACATACACTTCTCGCACACATTTAATACTCCATGTGCTGCGTATTGTTGTATTTTAGCTGAACTATATTTGAGGGCGGTCACAAAATGTGCCAAGAAAATATGCTTCCAGCCCATTGACCAACCTCAAACGGGGTCTTGGAGTTGGATCGCGGGCGTTGCGCAAACTATGCAATGCAGCGTCCTGTTTATGTGCAGAAATATTGCCAATTTAATGGGCCGCCCATGACCATAAAGCGACTGCGAGACACTGAAGTCAAAAAGCTTATGGTACCCACCACAATCCATTTTCAGCAACAGCATAAAAAAACCCCTTTTAATGCAACTAAACAGCAACACAAAATAACCAAAATGAGAAAAAAACTAAAACTAGTCTCGACTATTGTATACCCTGCAAAATACTCCCATTTAAGCACTACATGTACATATGTATATACATACATGTAGTTGATTGTATTGCTTCAAATGAGCGCAGGTTATAGTAATTATGTTCAGTTCGAGAACGAAAAATGTGAATTAATAATTAATTATTGTTGTCTAAAACAACACACCATCTGTAAACCAACCGCAGGCATGTACAATAATGCTGAACCATCAAAAAATACTTGATAAGGTAAAGCTTTGCAGTTGAAATTGCCAAACTAGTAGATACTCTGCGTCAAATTTGTATTGCTTCAGCATAAAATATTTTAAAACTTTGTTTTTGTTAAGTTTCAGACCATAAATAAAAAATAAAATAAAACAAAATATAAAGCTCAAGTCCATTTAGAATATAATGAATTAATTAAATATTATAAGTAATTTCATTAAATGAATACAACATAAATATGTGTGTTATATACACACAGAAATACCAGAAGGACGGTCTTTTTAATTAATGTTGTTCATGTTTATGTTTTTCACTTCTTAAAATCTGTTTCCATAATTTTTCTACGTTTTGTATAGTTCTTAAGCCTTGTAACTGTAGTTGCAAGGGTATTCAGAAAGGACATTTGTGGATGGCTTCGTCGCATTCCCTTTGCAAACAGCTAACATAGAGAGGAGAATCCAAGTCCAAAAATAAATTACACGCCATAATGGCCAGAGTCCGAGTTTTTTTTTAGATACGCCCACACACGCATGCAGACGCACACAAATACACATTCAAAATGACACACAGGCGCGTTTTGTTGGCTGTGGCAAGATACTATCTGGATTTGAACATGGCACAGCCTGCAGAGGACACGTAGCTTTGTTCCACTTCAATTGGCTGGTAGCGTCCTCACTCGCAGCAAAAATTAGTGGGGGATCCTGTTGGTGGCCGTTAAGAAATCACATAAAATATTGCTAATATAATCCTTTATAGTTAATTCGACAGGGCGATAGCAGAAGCAGAAAAGGGTTTTCGCCTGTTGTTATTTTTCTGTTGATTTTGCTTTTGTTGTCCTCTTTTAAAACGTTGACATTTTTTTGTCGGCTTACCATTGTGAGAATGAGGTCAAAGAGAACTAAATGGACAGCACTGTGCTAACAGTTGGCAGCTAAGGACACGACGCTAATCCAAGCATGAGTTAAGAAATTGATGTTGAGCATTCTGGTATGTTTGATAATGCTTGCGTGTTTATCATTCGATTGTTACGGCTGTCATAGAAGTTTCGCCTTTGTTCTGTGTGCATTTGATATGCTTCACTCTGAACACAATATGTGTCCAGTTTTCTCGATTTATCAAATACATACATAGCTTGCTAACATTTTGTTACAACTTTTATGCCAATACTCGCATCATTTAAAATACACTGCATAGCTTCACGACTGGTACAAAGAGATGCCGCAGGACAGTCAAGAGACTTTTTATCTGTGATAATAGTAGATAATAATGCAGCGAAGTAACATTTAAACTACAGTTCAAAACGCCAAAAATGAAAAGCGCATGAAAAGGAAAACTAAAGTCTGGCTACAATGAGAACTGACAAAGCTCACGACATTTCCAACTGTTGCAAATGGGCTGCAAGTTGGCAGCAAGTGGTGGCAAGTTGAAAGCGACTCGGTCTGTTGGGCAGACATTTTATGGTTCACTTGGCCGCCATTTTTGGACAGGTGAAAAGGCTGCGCTTTTTTGCCAGTTTTGTTCTGTTTTTTTTTCTTTTTGCAATTTGGTTTTCAGCGTCTAAAAATATTGCTCATACGCCGCATGTTTCAATGCAGCTACAAATAATTTTATTGCATTCTTGCTTCTCGGTCTCGCCTTTTGCTGCCTAATCAGCTGAAGTGGTAACCGCAGGTCATGTCAAGAAAAAAAGGAGAGCCATTGACCCATTCTCGGTATTCGGGAAGCGTAATATTGATGTATGGAATTTCATGAAATTTCATAAAATTTATGAGATGGCCGCCGCACGAGTTGTGTGTGCATAAAATCGACGCCATTTTCGTACATTTATAGCACAGAGTGAACAGAGTAAAGAGAGCAATAGCCAGCGAAAGGAAGAGAGAGACAGTGAGGAAGACAGAGAGAGAAGGAAAATGCTTTTGGTAACTGGCTGCGTCGCATTGCAGATGTAACCATTTTTAAAAGCAACAACTGCGACTCTCTGCTGACTCTCGACTGGCGCGTGAGCAAATTAATTTTCATCGTCGAAACCACAAAAAAAAACAACAAAAAATACAAGATATATTCAAACATGCCAAGCAGATGCAGATTGACCAATAGATACTGTTTAAAAGTCAGCATATATTTCTTGCAAGCCTTGAAATTGCGTGATATGGAATGAGATGAAAACTTTTGATATTTAGATGACTACAAAATATCAACTCAAATCTAATCTCTTTTACAGGGTATGTAAAAACATGCACTGCCATGCAATGGGGGGTGAAATGCATGGTGTAAATGATATGGCGGACAGTAGAACTCTTAGCAAAGGTCCCAGCTCAGAGACCTCTTCCTGTAGCGCCCGTCAGTCCGTTTGGGCTTTGCCTCTCTCGATGAATTATGAATTCGTTTTGTGTGCAGCAGCGGCAAAACTTTTTTTCAGCCATTGCCTGCCTCTTTTCCTCTGTTATTTGATGTTTTTTATTTTTTGGCTTCCCTATCCATTTTTTTTTTTAGCAAGTTGGTGGCTCGTTTTTATTTTGCGGCTAGCAAGAATTATGTGCAAAATGTTCTTAGTCATGTTTGGCTTTGCCAGCATCGTTGCTGTTGTTGTTGTCAACGTATTTTAGACACTGGCGACATTGCCGGAAAATTAATATTTGTTCAAGTGGATTTTAGGGTTGTATTTTCTTTTACGAAAAAAGAATTCTTGATGATTAACTGCGAAAATTTCGCTCGGTATTATTTTGTAACATTTGTTGCTACATTTTTTTTTTTTTCATATGACACAAATTTAGTGTTTTTCATGAGAAAGCTAGAAGCTGCATGTAAAGGAGCTAATTTGAGGAAACATTTGGAATTCATAATATTTTGACTGTTCTTGTTTATTAAACAGCAAATTTATTTGCGTACGAAAATATTTGCAAAAAAAATACTAACAACCAATTATATTATTTTACAATGATATATATGTTAGTATCTAAATGCCATTTTTTGAAAAAACATTTATTTTCCTTAAAATTTTTAAATGCAACTGACAGCTGCAGAACTAAACTTTTGACATCAACTAGTTGTGTGTCCATCTCTCTCCCATTCTCTTTCTCACCGATAAAATACTTTCTGTAACTGCATTTGTTTTTTTTCTCGTCATTCCCATTTTGCACCATAACCACAAAAAATGTTCGACTTCAAAAAACAATTGACAGCGAGTCGCCTTTGTAATTCTTTCTCTTGCTTTTGTGCTATTGCTAGGTTTGCATATTAAAGCATTTGCAGCAGTGGACAATGCCTAAATTGTATGCAAAATGTAACAAGTTTGGCTATAAATATGCATAAGCTGATGTCAAGTGTCCTGCCCCAAATAGGAGATGCTATAAATGTCCTGCACGTGTCCATCAACGTCGTTGTGTATGCCCGCAAAAGTTTACAATTTGCATTTGTTGCACGTCATTGTTTTGGGCAGCTGCAGCTGCTACTTGGCCATTTGAGTGGCCACAAAATAGGCACACATCCAACACAGAACACACAAGGCTGTGGAAGGCGTCCTGGATGCATTTGTGTATTTATCGTTTTGCATACGCATTATTTATGAATGCCGAGAGCAGAGGCTGCTTTGCATGCAGCATTAAGTAGGCATCCAGACAGAGCTGAGTCCTGTCAAACAAGGACAATCCAGGACTCTTTCTCTCTTCCTCAGAAAGTCTCTCTCTTTCTCTGTCCCTCTTCTTACCCAGTTGCGCAGCAGCTGGAGAATTTCCAACGAGTAATTAGCATGCAAAATGTTTTGGGTTTATTGTTTTAGCAAAA
This sequence comes from Drosophila immigrans, assembly GCA_963583835.1. Classification (NCBI taxonomy): domain Eukaryota; kingdom Metazoa; phylum Arthropoda; class Insecta; order Diptera; family Drosophilidae; genus Drosophila; species Drosophila immigrans. The sequence goes on along the minus strand of OY757143.1, from coordinate 18,156,515 downwards.
CTAATTAGTTTGGGCAGTAATTGAAACTCGAGCACACTCGTCTCCTACAATGTTTCAATTTCCCTTAGCAGAGAACTAAAATGATTTTCATTAGATTGCAACAATTTACATTGAGATTTTGTGATAGCTCCGTCTTTTGTTAGAAATTCAACAATTTGACCAATTTCAGACGCAATTGTTGCTGCCATTACAACAAACTGAAACTGCCAAGGACAACATGCACTTTCACATGCAGATTCAATCCGAATCTAGCAACCACAAAGACACTTACTTGATCTCGATTGCCATATAAAAGCCTTCAGGTGTTTTGGTTCTGTTAGTCGAAAGAGGATTGTTTTAGATACTATCATAATCTGGAAGTCAGTTTGTATGTTTAGACTGAATAATAAGCGAATAGAATGTCGTGATAAGTCAGCCATAATTGAGAAGGCAAACAAGATAACTTTGAATGAAAAAAATGGAATATCTATAAATTATTATAAAATTGTCCTGACTGGAGACATTATCTAACAACAGCATAAAAAGTTCATTCGTTCACAATAATTTAGCCGTCCGCTAAGATACAATTTTTCATTATGGGGTTTCATTTCATTGGGTTGATGCAATAGAACAATTTTGTTTCTTCAAATGTAGCCGTTTGTGCGATTTATTTTTTTAAACGCTCCAATAATGCTTTGTAAAATAATCGCTGTTGGTAGTTTTCCCTTTTTAAAATAATCAATGAGTATTAATCCATGTGCATCCCAAAAAAACTGATGCCATTTTGAGCAGAGATTATGCACACCCAAGAATTCAAAGATGATACACCCAAAACATTACTTTTAAATCTTTAGGGTCCCAGCTGTATCAAACAACTTCCTTTTACGATTTTGGACTGTTTGATGTTCTCTTTGGTAACTGCCTTACTGGGTCGTTCACTGCGTGTCTCGTTATTGGTGCTCATTTCACCTGGCTTAAACTTAGCAATCCATTTCTCAATAATTGATTTACCTGATAAAGAGTCGAATATATTTTTTATTATTAGCACTCCAATATTTTGTTCGTTTATTTTTATACCCGCTACCCATAGGGTAGAAGGGTATTATGACTTAGTGCCAACAGAAAATGTATGTAACAGGCAGAAGGAGGCATCTCCGACCCCATAAAGTATATATATTCTTGATCAGCGTCAACAGCCGAGACGATATAGCCATGTCCGTCTGTCCGTCTGTCTGTCCGTATGAACACCTGGATCTCAGAGACTATAAGACATAGAGACACCAAATTTGGCAAAAATGTTCCTTCATACCCTACGCAGATCAAGTTTATTTCAAAAGTTGAATGCCACGCCCCCTTCGCCCACAATAAGCATTAATCTAGAAAAAGTCAAGTTTTTTTTTATGTAAATCGCGTATAACTCCAAAAGTTCTTTGTGTAATGATGTGTAATTTGGTAAGCCATCTGCGCTTGACACTCTTAATATACCCTGTAATTTTGGTTAAAAACCGGATAAGTAGAACAAAAGTTATTCGCGAAATTATTTATCAAAATTGTTGTGCCCAATGCATATGGACGTTTTAAGTGTGTGAATGACCTAGAGATATCAAATTTGGTGACAGTATTCATGTAGCTCTTACGCAGATCAAGTTTGTTTTAGATTTTTGCCACGCCCCTTTCCGCCCCCAAAAACTGTAAAAGCCGTAATAATGAACCTAGCATTGAATTTTGGTATGCATAATAATAATTATATTCTCAATGATTCCTGTGAATTTGTTTGAGATCGAGTGAAAAACAAGGAAGTTATTAATGAATCAATTTTATATGCAAAATTCACTTGCAGCTGCTCGCGCTTTCTTTGTTTAGTTGACAGTGTGACCATGTCGGTGTTGTGGATTTTTTCCCGCTATTTTCAAATATATACAAACAAAACTCAAGTTTCAGTATATTTTTGGTATATTTGTTGTTAAAATATCATTAAAATATTTCTTTTTCTCTCGAAATGGGTTGCGGGTATCATACGGTCGAGCACTCTCGACTGTAGCTTTCTTACTTGTTTAAACTTCAAAAAGCAGCTTCATTCAAAATAAAACACCTGAAATATTTATAAACATCCCTTTTGGATATAAGAGTTGCAAATAGCAGAATCGCGATAGGGAAATTCTTTTTATACCCGATACCTAAAGGATAACAACTTAGTGCCAACAGACCCCATGAGTATGTATATTCTTGATCAGTGTCATCAGTCGAGTGATAGAGCAGAATCGTGATAGGGGAATTCTTTTTATACCCGATACCTATAGGTTAACAACTTAGTGCGAACAGACCCCATGAGTATGTATATTCTTGATCAGTGTTATCAGTCGTCTATCCGTCTGTCTGTCCGTCCGTATGAACATCTAGACGTTAGAGACTAAAAAATCTAGAGCAACCAAATTTGTTAGATACACGTGTTACTGTTGCACACAGACCCCTTCCCTCCCTCAATTAAAAAAAAACGATTAGCGAGCGTGATTTTAACAATAAAATCCATCGTCTAAGCGAATTTTGGCAGTGATTGAATTAAAAACATGGATGTTATTCACTGAATACATTTAAAGGGCAAAAATGAGATGCATGTTATTAGTTCCTTTTGCTGAAAATGTATGGTGCACATAAATGGTTTATTTTCTACCTAATAGTATATTCCGCACCAACTATACTCTTAGGGATATTTTTAAATACTCGTTTAAGTGGCATGTATTCTCACAAAACGAGTAGCGAAAATCTCACAGTCGATCACTTTTGACTGTAGATTTCATACTTGTTTTTTTTTTTTTGTTTTTTAAGCCCATAAAACAATTCCCATGTAATCCAATAGCGGACGTGGCCCCCGAACGCGCTCCCGTATTCGGGCCACGACCTGAGCGACTTTCACGCGAAATAATTTCTTGATGATCAACATCCATATTGTTACGAGCAGAAGTAGGATGAGTATACTTTTCAACGAATGTTGGATCTGAATTAGTACTTTCAGATGGTTTACTATTTGTTCGGGGTCGCTTGGAGGCAGGTCCGTTATCGGGTCCGGTGCTTGGTGGAACTGTATCAACGACGTCATCTATTGCCTGGCATGTCGTTTTATCGGGAATACTATTTGCTGAAGCACTTTTATTTTCCTCGGCGAATTGGCGTTTAATTATACCGTAGTGTTGTCCACCTTCTCGATAAGATTTGTATATTTCCTTTACTATGAAGGCGTTTTTTTTTTAAATCTTGAATACTTCGATATCCACCTTTATCTGTATTATGTTTAATTCTATTCCATTCACTGCTTATATGTTTCTCTCTTTCAGAGTATACTTTTTGACAGAATGTTATTTTACGAGGTGTAGGAGTAATACTTGGATAAGTAACACCAAATATACTTTCAAACCCATATTTTGCTGATAATCCAATAATTCCTGCAATTCCACCAACATAGCCGTTGTTTTGAAAATCATTTATAAATGCATTAATTGCCTTTCTATCCGCCTCTCTTATCCGCTGCAGTGGGACACAAGAACAAGCTGGATAGATATTTTTGAGTAATTCTAATTTAAACGGAGAAGCAACGTTACAAAAAGAAAAATTGATATATAAATATTATTGAGTTCGCGATTGACAATGATAATGATAATATTGATTAGCCTTTTTGTCTTTTACATATATTTTTTTAAATTTATAATTAATTTGCAATTCTCATTAATAACAAATTAAATTATTATCTTTTTAGGCCCATCTTGCCACAGCAATAAGAAGCAACAGCAACAATAGCAAAGAGCTACAAAGCACTGCCATCTAAAACTGCTAATAATTGCAGTTGAACAATACTCACAAAAAAATACATGAAAAAATAAAAAAAAGCAACTAAAACTTCAAATGCAAATATACAATAATATATAATATATAATAATATATTACAAACTAGAGAAAGCCAATTTTACAAAAAGGTGACCACAATCTAAGCTGCTAATCATCGCATCAGTTCATGCTATAAGATTTCGGATAATAAAATAATAGTAATATTAATTATAATAACAATCATAATATACAAAGCTCTCTCTCAAGCATATGGACTAGAGAAATGCTTTCAAACTGAAGCTGAAGAGTAAAATTAAACTATAAGACACAAGAAAATAAGAAACACTCTTTGGGTTGTAAAGGCAAACACAAAGAAACCAAAGTCAGAAGAAAGCAAACAAATAACCTAAACGATAAATTTAATAATATTACAGCTAAAGGCAACAATAAAACATATACTCGCCATATTGAATAATAGAAAATTATAAAAAAACGTAAATAACAAAAAAAAAATTGATAGTTTTTGTAAAATTACGGACTATTAAGAAACGTTATTGGAGCATCACAAAAACTGTGAAAGAAAGCGAGGGAGAGAAACAGAGGGAGCGAGAGTGAGAGAGGAGGATAGAAAGACAATGTAAGCCATAAGGAAGATTGAAGAAGAAAAGGCGAAAAAAAAACAAAAGAAAATTTGGAAACAGCTGCAGCAGGAAAAACAAAGTAAAAACAAATATACGCAACGTCATCAGCAAACACCGAAGAGACTATGAAAAATGCGCAACTGAAGTTGAGTGAAGTTGACGATGATGAGCTGTGGCTGTGGCAACAACATCATCAGAAACAGCAGCAACAACAGCAACGGCAACTGCAGCAACCACTATCGTTTAGATTAGCACACAACAGAAACAAGAGCAAGCAACTTACTCAACAGCAACTAAAGAGCTTAAGTACAAAACACCACAGCAACAACGCAACAGTACTTACAACAACAGCAGCAGCAACAGAAGTAGCATCAACAGCAACTAGAAGGAAAGCAACACAGCATGTAGGCAGCGTGTCAAGTGACAGGAGCCAGCAATATGTTGAACGGGCCTTACAGCAACAACAGCAGCAGCAAAAGCAGTTAGATAGCAACATGTTGAACCCGGGCGAAGCCGCCAGCAATCAAGCAACACAAACAAACATAAGACTGTGCGTACGCAAGCGACAAAGATTACGTCGGCGGCGAAAAAGAAAACCAACAGCAGCAACAACATTTAGCAATAGCAACAACAGCAACAGCAATCAAAGCACCACCACAACAGCAACAGCAACATCAAGAACAACAGCAGCATTACCATCACATTGGTTAGCCCGCAGCAATGAAAAGAACTTGAACATATTTTATGGCATTTGGACTGTTGGTGTTGGCATTGTACTGCACATGTTGCTGACGGCACTGAGGTTGTGGAAACTGCAGTTGCAGCAGCAACGGAAAGTAGCAACAGTGCTCAGAGTCATTGCTAAAAGCACCACCACCGCCATCATTTCCTATGCAAATGCGATTGCACTGCAACTGCACTGCTGTAAGCCCAGCAGCAGCAGCAGCAGCAGCGGCAACAGCAGCAGATATAGCAGCAGCAACAGCTACAGCAGCAGCGCACAAATAATCAACGGACTTAATAAACACTCATGGATATTTTTATTGATATATTTGAATTTATCTGCTAGAGGTAAGTGTTCTTCAACAATTATCCGATTATCAAATCATACAACAAGTGCAACACTTGGGAGACAGCAACAGCAACAGCATCAGTCGTCTGTTGTCTGTGGAAATTGTTGTTGGCACAACCACTTGGCAGCAACTGTTGCCTCACAAGCTCTTATATATTGTTTAGCTGCACGCCAGCAGCAACTTTATAATGCACGCCGCCAACATATTGTCACTTTGACACATAAAACCACTCAAGGGTGGGACAACAGTTTCCATTTTTTTTTTTTGTCGTTGTTGTGAGCGTTGCTGCCGTTTGTTAGTTGTGACATTTACGACAGCTTCAAGTGAAGCATGTCGACAACAACAAAATCCACAACAACAGCAACCGAACCCGACCTCAGTCTCAGACGCAACCTCAGCCGCAACCTCTGCTTCTGCCTCAGCCTCAGCCTCTGCGTCCGTCTCTCTGCTTGAATGTCTATGGTACTTGAAAGCGTCTGCGCCTAGGGCTGGTTTTTGTTGTTGTAGTGGTCCTTGTTGTTGTTGTTGTTATTTTTATGGTGGCAACTAAAACGAGCCAAGCCGCATAAGGATGGCGGTTTGGCCATTCAATGCTACCTGAATGAATTGTGTAGACGGTTTAAAACGCTTAAAAGTATGCTATAATATTCGCCACCTAATGGAAATCCCTCCCTAAAGCGATTGCGAATAGTGTATTTCAGTAGTCAGAAACCTTTTGCGTTCATTTAAATTGTTGCATATTTTTGTTTCAAATATAATGAATTAATTTAATTTTTTATAAAATTTATATTGAATTTTGCAATTCAAAATAACAGTCAAAAATGCAATTAAATAACTTAAACTATAGATGTATTCTTGTTTTTTGTAATGCATTTAAAATAATTGATTTTTAAAATGGATTACATTTTGAAAAATTTAAAATATTCAGGAAAATTCAATTCGTTTCTAAAAATATTTTTTCTTTTACAGAAATACAAATTTTACTAAAAATCTGCATAAACTGTTTCAAGTACGGAATTCTTGTTGGGCAATGCTCTAAAATGCAGCTTATAAAAATAGCTTAGGAAAATATGTTGTGTCGCTTACTTATAACAATTTCCATGTGCAAAATATTTTTAGCAGAGAATTTTGTGGCGTGGGAATTTGTTCCGCTTTCAGTGCATATCCAGGAGCTGTCGGCAGGATGCTTGTCTAGTTTCATTTTTCCTGTGCAATTTTGTGTGTGCAGTTCAGTTTGGCAAAATCCTTTTAATGGCTTTTTAGCAGCTTACAAATTCTTTTGCCATGACAACAATATTTTTAGCGCCGCGAGCTTGCCTGCCTTACGGGGGGGACAGGATAAAATGTAATGGCTGAAAACACACACCTGACGACGATGCCGCCTAACTGCCACTTACACATATTGGGGTTATTAATGGGGCACAAGCACTCGCAACCAGTCTGGGAGGTTGGGGCTAAATTGTTATGGAAGGGAATGATCACATTGGCAGCAGTTGCAAAGTGTTGCCTTGTTGATTTGCCTCCTCTAACTCCACTGTGCATTCGACTGTTGAATAAGTCGTTGGGCTTTGCGTGTCGTGTTTGTTGTTGCCAGCTACGAAAACATATGACCACACACATACTCACACAGACACACAGACGCAAGTAAACTCATTATGCACACGTGTGAATGTGTGAGTGGGGCACCGTCTTTGTCTCTGCATTCGAAGAGTCTTCATCCTTTGGCCCTCCTGCGAGTTGCGAGTTCATGTTTTGTGCAGGCGATGTCGCTGTCCATGTGCGTGTGTGCATGTTTATGATTTTATGGCAGCACTTCCGTTTCCGTTATGCCATATTGTACTCTACTATATATGTAACTACCCCTGTAACCACCACACTCCCTCGTTTTCTTTCCTCTGTGAATGCTGCCAACGATAATCAGATTTAAACTTTACACAACGTCAACGTCGCTTACGTCGCTGCAAATGCATGAAGCAGTGTGTGTAAGTTTGTGTACGTGTGCGTGTTCTAGCGTGTGTGTGTGTGTGAGCGTTGTGCGTTTGTGCTTTAGCTGCCCTATGACATCGTTCATACGCCCCGTTGGCCAGCCAAGTACCCTGTTATGACGTTTATTGCTTCGGAAAGCTTTTTGGCATGCTTCAAGACTTCAAGACTTTGGCCATTTGACAGCCAAATAAAGCGACCAAGTTGATTTTAATGCTTTTTGTTTGGGCCGCTGACTAACGAGCTGCGTATGCCAAAAAGGGGCAGCATGTCGGGTGCGGGAAGTACAGGAAATTGTTAGCATTTTAAAATATAATTTCTGATGTACTTATTTATATACAAGCTGCGTGGCAAGCGCGGTAAACATTGCTTAGACGGGTTAAAAGCCTTAATGGCTTTTAAATTATTAGCTATATAAAGAGGGCGTAGTAGTTACATTTATGTATATAGTATTTAAAACATTTTTTTAATATACTCTAATGCATAATAAAATAAAATATTGCATCTACAAATTAAATATAATTACATACATATATCTATGTATGCGGTTTTGTTATTAGATTTTTAATTTAATATATTTTGGGGGTTGTTAATTATTTCTCTTTTAAAATTCAAACCGCAAAAAAAAAATTGCTCTTCATAAAATGTTCAACATATACCGAACAACACAACTTACTTTCAATAATATTTATATGTATGTATATGTTTTCAAATACTTCAAGTATTCAAGATTTCATCTCATAACATCGCAATATCTCTAGTTTTCAGGCGTCTGATCATTAAATATTCAAGCTCTAAAGCCACATATGATTTCGAGCACCATTCGTCGTTCATCGATCCTGCCTATCAATCTATATTCGTACGCCTCTCCCTCTAAATGCTATATGCTTTCTCCACCATTTGCTAAAGGGTTACACAAGAAAGAAAAACAGAATGTCATGACTGCCATTTGCATTAGTATACACACATTCGCTTGGACATATACATATGCAGACACAGACGCAGGCATATGAGGAGAAATACGCACACAATGATATATGCCCATCATGCTATACAAACAACTTCGCTTCCACCTCCACCTCCACCTCGTACTTTCGCCACTTCTCCGACCACCAAGCTGTCATACAATGGCAAAGGCAGCGGTAACTTTTCTGTGCTGAAATCAATCATCAAATATGATAGCATTCATAATTTCAATAGTGGACACAGGCATTTGATTGATAGCCTGCCCAGGAAATTACCATCCTTCAGGTTATCCACCCCAACACTTATTTGTAGCATCTGCTTTCCATCCACAATACCATCTCCAATCCCTTCCAGTTCGCCCCTGACTACTGGCTGCTGTCTGCTGATTTGTATCCATTTTTGAGTCTTGTTTCGTCTCAGGTTACCAGAATAAAAAACAAAAGATATAGTCATAAGCAATTAAATACTCAGCCAACCTTTATCCAATTAGGTTATGTACATACTTACGACTATGTACGAGTATGCGTGTATGTGTGTGTGTGTGACCCTTGGATAGCTGCTGCCATTTTTATTGCATAAATTAAGCTTTGAATGGTTAAGCGCCACCTTGGCGCTATTAAAATGCTCAGCTTCACCGCTCTTTATTTCGTTGTCTCTCTCTCTCTCCCTCCCTCTATCTGTCTGTCTCTTTTTCTCTAACCGCAGCCATTAGCAGGTGCTCCCCGTCGAGCTGAGTGTAGCCCAGCAGCCAGCCACATGGCCGCTCAGACAGCCCATCAAGACTAACGAGTCGAGCTGTGACCATTCTACATATCCCCCACTCCGGACTCTTTTTATATCCCAGCTCACTCCTTTGTATCGGTTTTAGCCGCTTAAGTGGTTTGGCGCCGCGTCAGTTTTCATTTCGCTTTCAATTTTTAATATCGACGTGCCACTCGTGCTGGCAAATGGAGGGCGGCTCCCAGTTGTAGGGTATATTGCAGGGTGTTACAACTGCCTTTTAAGGAACAGAAGTTATGTTACATAGCGGTAAAACGAGACAGACAATAAAATAATATAGTTTATTAAAAATTATTACTATTGAGAAGAGAAAAATTATATATTTTGTAATCGTTTAAAAACGAGGTTTTGAAAAAGAGGTTCGAGGTAAAAGGAGTTTCAAAATTTTAAGCATTTCTAAATATGAGTTTCGGCGTTGAAAATCGAAAATTTAAAGTCATTCTTTAAATTTTTATTGAATTTTGTAATAAGTACATACGAAATATTTATGTTTATCGGAAATTTAAATAGTTTTCCGTAAATTGCATCGCCATTTTTTTTTAATACGTAAATATATTTCACTTTGATACTTTTGTTTGTTGTCACCCTTTCAAGCTTTTCTGTTGTTAACTCAAAAACTCATTCTGTAGATTGAACAGGGTACAAGCACTTTGTTGTCTCATATTCTTGGCTGCTTCTGGCCTTTTTTTGTTGTCGCTGATATAGCTGCCGCCCTTTGTAGGCGAATGCATTTTCTACCAATTTTGTTGCTTTTTATTTTGTGCACATTAAATTGGCTTCGTCTTTGCGGTCGTTCTAGACAACTGGCTTTGTTTCATCCTAGTGCAGACGGTTTCCACGTTCTGGCTGTTGTCTTTGCTGTCCAATTTCGCAGCTGTTGCCGAATTTTGTTTGTTATCATGTTGTTGTTGTTGTAGTTGTTGCTTCTTGATGTTGCTGCTCGTGCTGGTGCTGACTTTGTGAAATAGCAATTACTTTTTCATGCTTCACTGCAATAAAATTGCAATTTTATGCGGCCTGCCGCAAAACAAGCGGAGTCAGACAACAACAGCAACTAAAAGGAAGAAGGAAGGAGTAAAGACGGCAGCGCAAGTGCAGCCATTGAAAAGGCATTTCGAAATGGACGCAATTTATGGTAGCTGCCACCAAAAGTTAGGGCCACGATCCAGACCGTGACTAGAGCATTTAACTGCCTCTTCATGTGAGTCATTAGCAAATGTCAACTCTAAAGTGTGTAAAGTGATGTGCTTAAATTTATCAGGCCTATTTGGAATGCATTTTCATTCCGATTCAAGAAACGTTTTTATGCATATTCATTAGTATAGTTTTCCTCGAAAGAGTATTCCACATTTTTTGTTCATCGTTCCCTGTTGTGAATTCGAGAAAAAGGGAAACAAACAAAAGTCTAAGTACTAGAAGTATATTTTAAAATACACAATGGCTTTATCCACAATTCCGTTGCTCTCTAGCTCCAGCTGTTTTGCTCCGCTTGAAGTATTTGTTGTATTATTACATTCATTTTGACACTTCATCAGACGTTGGCCCTGTTTTATTTTGCTTTTTGCTTTTTTCTCTTTTATTTTTTTTGTCGCTGCTCCTGTTTGCTTTGTGCTGTGATGTCAATGCTTTGCCTTAAAGGCTTAGTGCAGCCGTGTTCCTGCCTCAGCACTGTGCAAGCCCCTTCATTGTCAGCTTGCAATGCTCGTTAGCTGCGACGCCTGCGTCCTTTCTGAATTTTGTTTAAGAATTTTTAATTTTAAATGCAACGCCAACGCGCGAAAGGAGAATGAAATATGCAAACGTGGAAGAAAGTGCAATAAAAGAATTTCACCCATTTTCCACGGTCCGCCTAGAGCTGGCCACATACACACTCATAGACTCACAGACACTCTCGCACGCGCACTCACACTCAAACACATGTACACATAATATGCTGGAGTTTGCCAGCCAAAAGACTAAAGGCGAATTAAAACTAAGTAAAAAATTTATGTGCATAATTTTTAAGATGTTCATTTTGTATGCAAATCTTGTGGCATAACATTTAACAAGTGGAGAAAAGCAAAGGACAATTTTACCATATACATAAAGCCAAAAATTCATATCTAACAATCTGGAAAAAGTGTTCAGCATCATATTTCTTAATTTCTACTTAATAAGTATCACCACAAAAGCTTATATCGAATTTGAATTCATGGGAGTAAATAAAAAAAAAAATGTGAAATAATTTTGACGAACTGTCGTTTTAGAATAGAAATTGATTAAGACCACAAATAAAATATGTATAGGGTATAAGTTTGACTCCCACCATATAATTTATCTGTCATTATTATTAGAGTAATATTAAAGACATTATGTTCCATTTTATCTTCGAACTGTATAATTTATAATTGTATTACTAACACTTCGCAAGTTATATACATATATACCTGCAATTTAATTAAAATTTCAATTACCTTCAATGGAGCATTGTTCATAATTCAACGTAGAATAGACAGAATATTGGCCGACCGCTCACATTCGCCGTTTCCATGGCGATCTATTGAAAATTCATCTCATAATAGTTGGAGTATTATCAGTCCCAACCCTCTGCAAATCTTTTTCTCTCTTTTTGCACTTCCAAACACTTTGGCATTCAGTCGCCACAAGTGGCGAATCATTAAAAATGAATCGCTCTGCAATTTTCTTGCATTTTTCGTAGTACACCCCACAACGTGCCACGTGCCACTGAATAAATCCGACACTTACAACTACTTTGCAGCTGGATTTTTGCTATTCTTATTGCAGATTGCGGCACGCCACAAAAGAAACTTGGCGCACTAAAGCAAACTCATGATCCTGCAGTGGAATTGTTTGCCCCAAATCTGCAAAGGACCCTTAAGAAATTATCAAATTGAAAGAGCAGAGAATACAGGGAGTAGAGAAGGAAGAAATGCCCCACATGGTTGCCATTCTTTGTTCTTCTTTGTCGTTTTCGTTGCATGCATAAATAATTCGACGATAACGATTCGGCAAACGGCAGACAAATAACGTAGCATATGACTGTTTTTTTTTTTTTCTCCTCTATTATTAGGTGTGCGTGTGTGTGTGTGAGCAAGTGACTGTGTGTGTCCGTGTGCGTGTGCGTGTGTAAGTGTCTGAGCCAATTTATTATCGACAAGAAAGCGAGCAGTCTTGTCCAAGAAAGCAAGAAAGCAAGCAAATTCGTATGTTAAAAACTTTTAGCTCAATAAAAGTTTCTCTTTGTTATTCGCAAGCCAGAACAATAGAGAAACAGAGGTCGACAGGAAGACAGATAGACACCAAGACACTGGGACATGTGCTGAACAGAAAAAAGAGCAAAACAAGAAAGCAAAAGTTTCCCAAACGAAACCCGCATGCTCAAATAGAAACAGCTACAGCAATTGAAACAGGAATAGAATCAGTTGGCCAAGTTGCAAAACCAAACCGAAAACTCGTAAACTTTTGCATATCAATAAATTTCCAGTTGTCTCCCTCTCCCTCTGTTGCCCTACTCTCTCTCTCTCTCTCTCTCTCTCTCCATCTTTCGCCCATTCGGCTTGGTCTTTTGTCTCTGGTTCCTATTTTGCCACACGAATTATTGATGTTGATTTGCGGTGCTTTTGTGAAACAGGCAAACACTTGCAGCGACCCTCTAAACTCCAAGTCCACATCCTGCTATCTCCATGCTCACCTTATCGAAACAGTTTGATCTTTACAAGTGCTGCATTCAAAGTTTGTGGAAACTAATTTCATTTTTATCTTGTCTTTTGTATCAATTGCAGTTTGCTTAGCAGGATATCATGAAAAGAGACTGTTACATGATCTTTTGGATCCTTATAATACACTAGAACGTCCGGTTCTCAACGAATCGGACCCATTACAATTAAGCTTTGGGTTAACTTTAATGCAAATTATCGATGTGGTAAGTACAACAACAACTCATTTAATTTATTATTGTCTATTGTAATATATATTTTCTACAAATGACATACACATACTATAGTTGGATTTTTAATTAAGTCGTGTTTTAATATATGTGCATATTGTTATATGTACTCAATTATGAAAACTTAAAGAAACTCTCCGCACTAAGACTAAAATTATGTAACATTCCTTCCTTACATTCACCAATTTAATGTCTGGCAAAAGATCAGTCCTTAATCACACAACCACATGGTCTCTCTTTTTTGACACAACATATATAAACATATTTAAAATACAATTAAATATATATATATATATATATATATATATATATTAAAGCAATAATCTAGCAATAATCTGCCCGACTGTAAGATAACCGCTACCCGTTTTGAGAGAATGCATCTATGACAAGTTTAAAATATATATTGAAAAATTGACCGAAAATTGAATTTGGTGCGGAATATTCTGATGATTTTCAAGTAAACCATACACATTCTGTCACATTTCTGAACTAATCATGTGCAGCTCTCTAATTATTGCCCTATAACATTATTTCTTGAATAACTTCTATGTTTTCCGATCGCAATAAATTTTCAAACATAATTTAGAATATTGTGAAAAACTCTTCAGGCGTGCAATAATAACATGTACTTCAAGGAATTTGGTTGCTCTAGCTAGATCTTATAGACTCCGTGTTCACACGGACGGACATACAGACGGACATGGATATATCGAGTCGGCTGTTTCGCCTATCAAGAATATATATAGTGAATCGAGACGGAGGTGCCTCCTTTTGCGTGTTACATACATATTCTGTATTCACAAATATTCCAATTACCTTTAAAAGCCCGGTCGCTTTAATCTTAAAGTCGTTTCAAGCTCCATTGAGAGTGTAATAGCACGAAGGTGACAAGAAACTGATGACACCATTTTGTGCGCTGTGCATGAAAAGTGAATTGCCAAGAAAGTGAAATTTTAATTATTTGCTTATGTATGTGTACCCGTAGGTGTGTGTTTGTGTGAGTGTTCCCTGAATGACAGCTTGGCTTGAGTTCTCTTCTGGCTGACTTGCTGACTGGCTGACTGGTGGCCTGGATGCAGACAGGACGCTCACATCCTGCCCGACTGCCAACCTGACTACCAGGCAGCCAGGCAGCCAGGCAGTGTCGAGTAAATTACATGCAACGTCATGTGGCGTGTGGCATTTGGCCCATTCTCACCTATGGTCGGGGATGTGGGGCGGGGGCTGCTACGGAATTGCAAGCTGCATTCATTGGGGCAAAGTTTGTTATGTTTTTTCTGTTCATTCTTTCTGCTGCTGTTGCGTAGAGGGCAGCAGAAAGGTGGTGGCAACATTTGTATATGCATCAAGCCAGCGCGTTGCGTTTGCTTTTGTTAGTGAGACAACCTCAATTCATATTAGATTCCTATGTGTGTGTGCGTGTGTGTGTGTGTTGTTTGTTGCCTGCCTGGCAGTCAGAGTCCCGACCAAAGTTGGGATTCAGCAAAATGGAGCGCACTAACAAAAGATACTGCGCCTGAAAGCAGAGTCCAGAAGAGAGTGGCGAGTGCAAGAAGGGAGAGAGTTGGGGCAGGGGATGTTGGGAAGTTGCTGCTGGCAGAAAACAGGCCTAGAACTGCGCATTCACTGGCGCGTTAAAAGTCACACACTGCGAAAATACTGCAAAGCATTCACAACACACACACACTCACAATTCACTCACACATGTGGCATGCAAATAAAATGAATAAATAAAATTTGCACATGTGTTGTTCACACCTGCCGCTACAATACATAAAAGTTGCGCGCACAAATGAAGTGCGAGTTGCTGTTTTATTGTCGTTGTTGTTGCCGTTGTTTCTGGTATTACTGCTGCTGTCACACAGCTCCTGGAAAATGAAGTTGAAAAAGGAATGAGGTACAATGCGTTGGGCCAGCGTTGTTTGTTGTTGCTGGCGTTGCGCCAAAACTGCTGGCAGTAAAAACTGCAGCACGCACACTCAAAACGCAGCAACAGCAACAACGACAACGACAACGACACCGACAACAACAACAGCAATTACAGTTGGTATGTCGGGCATAAAAACCAAAAATCGGGTCATTTTGTTACACTGGAGCTGCAGATGTAGTAGCTGTGTCTGGGTGTTAACTCAGCACCCAGTGGAGCTTGGCAAAGCAGCCAACGGGATCTTATGTTGCTGCTTCTGCTCCTGCTCCGGGACCTTTCTGCCTTTGGACCGTAAAGTTTATGTTGTGTGCAAAGTGTCAGCAACATCTCGGCGGCAAAGTATGTGGGTTGGCCAAAAGCTGGCGGTGCTTAAAGTTTTTATTCAACGAATAATTTGCGCATTGCTTAGGTGTGGCAAACGCTTTTCATTCTCCGTGTAAATACTTGCAAATGTTGCCCGGAGTTAAACCGAGTAATCAATGAGCCAACTTGTTAACTGCATCCATCAACAGTTGAAGCACTACCGGTGAGAATTTCTGTATGCTTCCAGATTTTGTAAAGGCAATTTGTTAATGTAATTACAACAATTACATATAGGCAATTTATTTACGTATATTTACATGTACTTTTATTGATTGCTGTAATTAATTTATTTGTGGCGTTTTTTAATTATTAACAGAAATTCATTTTGCGAAGTGGGTGTCAATTAAAAGAAATAAAAATAAAGCATCAACTTGTGATGCAATTCGTGTATTTAAATTATGGATTTGTTTTTTTTATTAATTAAATATATCAACTCTTTTTCATTGTATGTTATTGCTAAATTAAACATATTCATCACGTTCGCTATAAAAATAAAGAATTCAGTCGAATACTTTCTTATTTCATTAACTTACTTAACTAAAAATCAGCAATGGTCTTTCGTTGAAACACTTAAAAAGCATTACTTACAGTGTAAGATACAATTTTAAGTAACTTTAACAACTGCTGTGAAATCTGATTAGATGCAACTAGAAGCAGAACTACAAATCAATTTGGGAAGTAACTTGAGAATTGCCTATGTGGTCCTTGAGTCAACAGCTGCAGCCAAAGGGAAATTGTAACAGTCGAAAATGTAGTATAAATCTTTGAATTCTCAGCAATTCACACCCTGTTCAAGTACTTCGCACTTATTTACACTTAGAAAGAAAAATATTTATGCACATTTCCTCAGTTTCTCTCTCTCTCTCTCTTCCTCTTTTGTCGTTATTTTTGTGGGTGTGTGTAAGGCGGCGGCAATGCCATTATATTTCCCCCGGGATATTGAGGCATTTGACACTGGCAATATTTTAACTGCTAACTGCACTCCTAGTTGCATTTGCATATTTTACGTGTGCTCTGGCTGCTCGACTGGAGGTGCATTGAAGGTGGAGGCGGGCTGGTCTCAAAGCAATTTGAAGATTTAACACCTGACAGCTGCTGCAGCTGCTGCTGTTGGCAGGTGGGATTGAGGGGCGTGGCAAGGACACGAAACTGTTGGCAAAGGCCAAGCGACGTTTTCCCCTGAGCAGCAGCAATTCAATTTAAGGCAGCTCCAAAAACTGGAAAATGGAACACAAGAAGTGAGCGTGTGTGTGCGTGGGAATGTGGGGGTGAGAGAGAAGGAGCAGAGTGTGCTTGCGAGCGTAAAGCATCATCAATTCAGCTGCTTATCAGTGAGACAGTCAACGTCTCTTATCTGTCAAGTTGCCAAGTGATTAAGCTTTGAGCATGCCAAACGGAGCCTGTTAAAGTGAGCGCGGCCATCGTCGGAGGACTCACTCACAAGGATAATCAGAGCTCCCTTCAAATGCATTATTATTGCAGTTGACTCGTAGGAGCAGCAGCTTGCCATAATTGCGCTCCTGGGAGGTCAACTGGAAAAGGACACACGGCAGAAGCGTGAAGCACAAAGTGCGAAGTGGGAAGTGCCACAAAAACAAAGCGAATCCAGTTAACAATACTCTGTGCGGTGCAGCTTGAAATTGCATTTGAATAAGTCACAATTTATGTGCCACATTGTTCAGCAGCAAAACACATACAGCAGACAGAGACGATGCGAAGTGTAAACAATGAAAGGCAACGTCGCAACGCAGTGCAACTGGCCTGAAAAGTATGATATAAATCCTATGCTGCACACCTTTGTTTGCCTGTCGACGAGGATGATGTTGCTCAAATTAGAATGTTATCATGTTGCAGTTTGTTTACAGCTGGCTTCTTTTCCATCTTTGTGCATGCAGTGTCCTTTTGCAGTGTCCTTTGCCGCGTTCACCTAATTCCGGATTCCCGTCAATTTCAGCATCGTTTTCGTTTTCGTTCCCGCTTTTGGCCACAGGACTAAAAGGCTTTTCTAAGCGCCGTACATGTATTTCATCAGCTTAAACAGGACACCTCTCTCCCTTTTTGGCATACTTTTCAACATTTTTCAATGCATTCGGCTTGCATTTCATCCTTAGTCACTTTCCCTTTGATTGATGTGCATGTGCGAATGACTGTGGCTTGAGTCCTGCTATGTCCTCGCTGTACATGTTTTGTGTCTGTCTGTGTTCGTGTGGGCGCTTCTGTGTGCTGTCGTTTTCAAAGGCTAACGCTGCCAAATGAGTACAAGCATGCACATTCTCACACATCACAACATCACACTGATACAGACGATGTTGGCTGCATCCTGTGTCCAGAGCATTGCTCAATGGCCTGTGCGAGTGTTTGCTCAAATTGGGACAGCACTTCGACAACAAATGACACAACTCCACTTAACGAACGTAGCACATGGCAAATGTCCATCAGCCTCCTATCTTCTATCATAAAAGCATTAACTTCTTAAGCAGTCAAGCCGTCGAGCAGCCAAGAAGTCGAGCGCCAAATGCACTTAACTACATTTAGAAAAATATTACGAAAAAATGTCCACTTGCTTTAAGCAATTGAACCAAGTGTAATCGAAGTAATGTAATGTATATAATATTAGTTTAAAGGAGTAAGTAATCGAAATGAATTAGTCTATAAGTATTTCACTTATAATTTAAGAAATTTTTATTCAAGGTATTGCTCTTCTCTTCAGCTGTTACAATATTTTTTAATTTCAAATGTTCAACTTTAATCATCGACAAAAAGTAGTCAAAGTTGCTCGAAGCTAAACTCTGTCCAGTTTATTCAAGATAGTCGCATTACCACAAAAGACAGAAGATAAAGACGAAGTGAAATATATAGTTTAACTGAAAATCCATCCAACGAATGGCTGTAATTGTCGTTGAAGCCATTGCCATGCACAGTTTGACCCAAATTGATGGGCTTTATGTGCCACAACAGCTTTTTGGATTTTAATAGCTAAGCCAGTGTGGCACTGGCTGAACATTGCGTAAATACTTCAGAATGGAAGTCAAGTTTTCAAAAGTCCTTGAAGAACATGCCACAACCAGCTCAGTGAGTGTATTTGAGTATGGATGATGATAAAAGCGTAATTTAATTAACTGAACGCGAGCGATGCGCGCATCAGATACAAATACAAATTCAGATACAAATACAGATACAGATATACGCAGCAGCAGCACCCTCCCGCTCTTCCTCTCTTGGCTTGGCTTTACGCGATATCGAGGTTATAGCCCATTCATATATAGTATGTGTATGTATATTTTATATACTCACATATAAGTATATTATGTGTGGCGCCTTGTAAATATTTGCCGGCAGCTGTCATTTTGATAATGGAGTTTCAAATGTTTGCTATTCATGCTCATAAGCACATGTTGCTAAGTCCTATGCAAGGGCCTAAGCTACAGCCTGTTTCCCCCAGCCGTCCCCGTCGTCCGGCAACTGTGTTTGCCAACGAAGAGACAAAGAGAGCTAACCACATGAGCACAACCTCATCGCCGACACGCACTTGCCGACATACATAAAGCACGTCCGTTGCTTAAAATATGCAAAAAGGACCACGCCACACTGACGCATTCGCCCATGCTTCTATTTAATTGCATTAAAAAGCACACGAGCCTCGCATCCAACAACTTTTTGTTGCCATATTCAATTAATTCTCGCAGCGAAAGCTTTTGAATTTGTTTTAATTAAATAAAAACTGCATGTCGATATCCATTGAAAACTATCGATTGATTTACAAAACTTTCTTCAACTCAATTAGCCCAGCTGATATTTGACTACAGCACTACTTAAAATTCAATGTCAAACATGAATTTGACAAAAGGTTTTTCGATAAGTTTTTATTATTAGTAAATAATAAATGATTCTTCAGTAGTGGTTTTTCTATTTTAATTATCTATATGTATATACTATATAAAACAGTTTGTAGGGACTAATCCAGATATAGTACAGCACACCCCAAACGGTAAAAGCTACGATGCTACGATATCACCCAACCTAGATATAAACATCTAGGCGTCCACTTATAAGATATTTTCCGAAATAATTACTCTTACTATCTTTAATCACTGTATAATATATATAAATACAAATACTATACAATACTATATAATATATACATAAAAAATATAATTAATTGTCCCATTTTTGTTTTGGGGATAGAGACGGAATTTTTTATAAAAAAAAATATCGATATTGATCTTGATTGATTCTTTTCCAAATTAAATAACGTGTTGGGTTACAACTTTGAAGTATTGATGATCCGTACGGTTGAATGTAATAAAAGGTTTTAGACTTAAATGATTTTCTGAAGGTATAACTGATAATATATTTGAATAATTTTGTTTTTGGAATTTATTGCATCCACGTTTGTGGTGCAGGGGTTGGAGCATTTGAATACGGATTCTCTGGTTGTACGTTCGACCCAAGATACTTTTAATTCAGCGACAGACAAATGTGTTTTTTAATTTTAAATGGAAATGAATTTTCATGAAAAAAGCTAGAGCGAGAGATATTTGTATTTAAAAGTATATGACGGAGCGTTTTCAAACTCGGTGATCTATTAGCGAAATTCTTGTAGTAATCCTAAAATCACACAGATAAGTGTAACTTAATAAAAGCATTTTGGAAAACTATGTTAATCGCAGAATGACAAATGAAGCAGCTCCATAATCGGTATCCGCAAAGAGGCTGAAGAATAAAAACACTGAGAATGAGAAGATAATATAACAAAAAATATAAACAGCAAGACGGCAAAAAAAGACAACTCCCAAGCGCATCAATTAAAAGACAGAGACAATGCGAGGCGCAGATTAATTGGCGTCAATGAGTAGCCGACAAATAGAAAAGAGGAAAAGAAAAATGGACAAAATGCGAGAGTGAAGATAAGGCGAGAAAGCGACAAGGACGAAAAGTGATTAAGTAGGCACCGGCAAGGCAAAAGGCATTGTAGGCAGCCAACAAAAGGCCGAGCCATATCAACGGATATCAGCGAAAATGAGTAATGAACTCGAGTTGGAGCCAAGCGCCAGAACAATAAGAAACTAGGCCGCCCTCAGTGTGTGTGTGTGTGTGTGTGTGCGTGGGGAATGCACTTTTTTTTTTGTTTCTTTGCGTTTGTTGCTTTTGCTTCGCCTTTTTAAATTCCCGGAACGCACCACATGTCAATGAACTACTGCAGCGTGTGTCTGTGTGCGTGTGTGAATGTGAATGTGACTGTGACTGTGACTGTGTGTGTGTGTGTGTGTGCGTGTGCTTGTGGTTTGTAAGTGTGGGAATATATGCAAATTATACACAAGCCAAAAACTTGTCTTTGGGCAGTGAGCGAGCGCCAAGCAACGCCTGTAACTTGGCTGTAATAATTTTGCCGTTTGCTTTTTTCTGCTCATTTAAAATTCAACAACTGCCGCCGCTGCCATTTTTACCACTACATTGAAGAGTGCGAATAGGATAGAGCAATGAAGACCAAGAGCGGTACCGAGAGAGAGAGAGAGAGCGAGCGAAAAGACGAGCTCGCACTTTCTGAATGGAAATAAGCCTCGTTTATGTTACGTCTGTTGCTGCACTAAAAAAAAGAAGCAAAATAACAAAAATTCCATAGAAGCAGCAAATACATACATACATAGCATGCGCCTATCCCTATCCCTATCCAAATCCCTTTGCCCTTCTCCTGCCGGCTGTTTTCATGCATGCAACAGCACCAACAATAAGAGCAACAACAACAACAACAACATCCATAGCCGTAGCCGTAGTTGTTGCTGTTGCTGTAGCTGCAAAGGCCACCGAAGGCGACGACAAATAAGCACCACAATTTCTGTGGCTCCCATTTTGCTATTCGTCTGACTTTTGGCTGCTCTCTCTCTCTCTCTCTCTCTCGCCTCCCACATTTTTATTTTAATTAAACTTGAAGCAGCTTTCTTTTTTTTTTAATTCCTAGTATTTTTTCCATGTGCAGCCATTTGTGTTGCTTATTTCTTTTGCCTTTATAATTGCGTTGAATGTTTTAGTAGAGCTACAAATGGACATGTGTAGGCAAATTCGACTTGCATATAAATGTTGTTGCAAAAGTATTGCTAGTCTAGACTGTACTAAGTTGCTTGCAAAGTACAGTAAAAAACCTTTGAATGGCATTGATGAATACTTTCGCATTTCAAATTTGGACATATTATTAATTAATTTGAAAAATCTTAAAAAGTCTCAAACATTAATTGTGTTAAAATGTTTTAAAATTCGCAATTCTTGATACAAAAAACTATATCTCTAATTTAAAATGCCGTATTTACGAATTGTATTCTATTTATCATAATATATTACTAAGAGTTGACAATTGAATATTATTATTACCAATTTTAAGAAAAAAATTAGTAATTTTCTCTATTTGAAACTTGAATTAGCTACAAAATACATAAAATGTCCTTTAATTTGGATAATTGGATAAGTTAGGGCAAGATAAAATCATTGGGCTTACAATAGAGATCCAAGAAATGCTTTGCGCAAGCATTCTAGAATAGTAAAACATTCCCGTTAAGCATATAAGAATATTCTTGCACTTCCTGCAAGCAATAATCCGAAGAACACACAATAAAGCGCAACGCGAAGAGCCGAAGAGCAAAAATACGCGACAACAATAATTGGAGCAATTGGTCCATCAGAGCGAATTATGCGAGTAAACGTCTCCTCCCCCTGCCCCTTGCTTTTGCCACCAGCCTTTTAACCAAGCTAAAGTACAAAACCCAATTTTCGTTCTAATTTGTGGAAAACGAATTTGATTAGGTTGACGCAGGACATGCACAGGAAAAAGGACAACTGAATAGCATAGCGTACTTTTCAGAGTTCAATTTGTTTGGGCTGCGGTTGGAGACCGACAAAATGCATTTCAAAGCACACACGACAACCGTGGAGAGCTGAAATGGAAGCTGCAATCAGCTGCAATAATGTAATAGCAGTTACCGAGTGAGATAGACAGAGAAGAGTGCGAAAGAGAGCGCTTTTGGTCAAGTGTTGTTATGACCACAATATTACGTGTTCTGTGTACATTTCTTGCAGCATCCTGATTTGACGGCAACTCTGTTAGTCGCTGCCTGCTGTTTTTATTTCCTAGCAGTTCGATTTTGTTATACCAAAAAAAAAAAAAAAAAAACTTATTGACGATTGCTGTGTGCCCTGCTGGTCCGGGGGCTGCAGAACCTTTTTTTTTTGGTACTGGGCTCTGGCCATTGCTCCATTTCATTTTACCGCATTTCTGTCGCAATTTCGGTGCCACTTTTGTTATTTGTTTGTTGCTGCTGCTGCTACTGCCGCTTTGGCGCATTTTGTGATTGCACTTGCAGCTTGCGCACAGTTCATACCCGGAAATTGCTCGGCCAAATATTTCTACAATGCCCAGGCTCGGCCTACACTGCATCCTGCAGTTCTCTGCAGTCCTCGTACCATATATACCACCTCCTTTCCCTATGTAGTTAAGCGCCCAGAGATTTGGTTTTTGGCAGTTCTCTGGCCCGGACGCCCATGAATATTTCAGGCATTTAATTGTAAATTACACATTCGCCCTGTGTGCACTTTATGCATTTTTTACAATTGTTGGCGAGCTGTTGTTGTTGTTTCCATTGTAATGCGCGGATTTGGCCATTGGGCCACGTGCCTAGGGAAAGGCTTTTATTGGGGTCTGGTTACGGCGTATTTAAAAATTTAACCCGCTTGATTAAAGTTCGCGTAAATTGAAATGGTTTCGTTTGTCGCCTGCTGCTCTTCAATTATTCAGCAATTTGATGGATGATGAAAAATCCTATGGAGTTCATAATGCCCAAGGGCTTAACGGCATAAATGTACATATTTGGCATTATTAAGAGCAAAACAGAGTAGTACAAATTAAATGTACTTAAACATTGATAATCAACGAAATAATTAAATTTCATGCAATTTCAACTCTTCACAATAACTTTCGAATATGATTAAATAATGGCAAAGATTATTTTCGCATTCCTGATGTCCTTTTCCGCTTTCCACTTGCAGGATGAGAAAAACCAATTGCTCGTCACGAATGTGTGGCTAAAACTGGAGTGGAACGATATGAATCTGCGCTGGAATACATCGGACTACGGCGGAGTCAAGGATCTGCGCATTCCGCCGCATCGTATCTGGAAGCCAGATGTCCTGATGTACAACAGCGCTGACGAGGGATTCGATGGCACCTATCAAACGAATGTTGTGGTCCGCAACAATGGCTCGTGTCTGTACGTGCCACCGGGTATCTTCAAGTCGACTTGCAAAATCGACATCACGTGGTTCCCATTTGATGATCAGCGCTGCGAGATGAAATTTGGCAGTTGGACCTATGATGGATTTCAGGTTTGGTTCAGTCGACCGATCATGCAAAAGGCAGGGCAACCAAGGGAGTACACAGCTCGTAGTTGTTATGCTTAAACCATAAATATTTGCGAACTTTTGGTTTATATTTTGTTTTTGATTTATTGAGAAGATTAAGGAGAAGTTAAAGAAGAAGAAGAAAAAGAAGAAGAATAAGAAGAAGGAGGAGGAGGAGAAGGCGGAGCGATATATATATTTATATTATTCTACCCTCTCCCCCATTGTAACTAAAGCTGGATTTGCAATTACAAGATGAAACTGGCGGTGATATCAGCAGTTACGTGCTCAACGGCGAGTGGGAACTACTGGGTGAGTAAGCCAATGCCACAACCAAACAAGAAACAGAGACAGAACAAGAAAGAGAAAAAGAATTATCCATCTGGCTCTAAAGGCAGCCGTTTGCTTACTTTAAGTAACTCACGTTCTCAGACAAATGAAACGAAAACATACACATTAGAAAAATTGAGAAATGACTGCCACAACTAGGGGCATTGTCATTCTCGTATACTACTCGTGTACAACTTACACATATATACTCATCTATATATTTTATGTACATTTTGTACATACATATGTGTGCGTGTCTGTGCGAAACTCGTTTGCCCAGGCAGCAAAGACAAAATACGAAATACAAAAAAAGGAGGAAAACAAAACAATACGATGGAGAAAAAACAGAATTTATTTCTCATCTTCATCTTAGAGATGTTTCCATAAGTTTCTATAAGAACACACACAATGGCTAAGCCAAGCCTTAAAGCCTTCAAGTACTTCGAGTACTCCTCTCATGTCCCTCCACTCTTAAACAACATGGCATAAATATTTCTCACTCAACTCTCTAAACTGAAGCAGGGTTCAGGTTGCGAGCTAAAGTTCCGAACTCGTTCCGTTCGAAACTCATACTGTTTTTTTGAAAAAGTGCGTTTCGCTCGACAATTGATTGAATACTTTTGCGCCAGTCTTGGTCAACAAACTGGCAATTTCAAATTCAATCAATCGGCTGCTTTGAACGCTCTCCATCACTGTTGCTCACATCTTAATCGTCGACGCTCCCAATGCAATTTCGAGGCCAATGAATACGGAATGAAGTAATGCACCTAATGAACCCTGTGTTATACTCCCAACTACTCTTCTTATCTATATTCTGTACTTTACTACTGTTTTTCTTCAAGTACACTCAAAAAACCAAATACCACACGCTTATCCAGTGTTTTCCCATTCACTCACTCCAACAAAAAAAAATTTGAAAGAAATGCGAATTCAAAATCAAACCACTCGTATCATTCAACTTGGGCGCTTTAACTTTTCAAGTCCGAAATAGCCGCGTAAACGTTTCGTTTACCAAAGATCAAATTTCAAATAAATATTGATCGAATACATGTCAGTGGTGTAGCATACTTTTTGGCTAAGCTCAGCCAAGGATATGCTGCCCCAACTGATTGTCTTTCACACATAAAAAATCGCCCCTATGCAAGAGGTAAGGCCTGGCCCGTTTATGCATTCCCTTAGAAGTTTTCTAATCTCTTGACTTCTCTCATTTTTTACGAAGCTCTTAAGGCATGAGCACGTTCCGAACAGAACTGTCCTTTAAGACTTTAATGAATGCTGCTTAGAAATAATATTGTACATATACAATATAAAATAACTATTGCATTTTGTTTAGCGTTAAGTATGCCAAAGGATAAAGATGCAATAAACATGGCGTCGAAAATTATTCTTGAATGAGACTATGAAGCTTCTGTGCATTTTTCACTTTAATTATACCACTTAGTAGAACACAAGACATTTAGTTGGAATTCCAGACCATTTTGATTGCTTTTCGTTTTCGGTTGCATCATTTTCCAACCCACAAACTGTTTTAAGTAACTTTTTGTTTTGTACTTCCTAAGGTCATCCGATTTACAAAAATGTGGAAAATGTTTTCGAACGCCAAAAATTAGAACTAAAGGAAAGCAGAAAGTTCTTAATTGCACTTTTCCGCATAAAGTGCTGAAACATCTAAATGCGCAGTCCCTCAATCACCACACACACACACGCACACACACATATGCGAAAACAGATTCATATACATATATAGTCGATACAGATACAGCGAAAATTCTGTCCAGCATTCGCTTAACCATACCAAGAAGAGACTTGTAGTATTCTCGGCTACAACCACGCCCCAAACAAATTAAGAAATTAAAAGACAAATACAAATACATACGAAAATTCTCACACACACACCCACATGCACACGTCTGAACAGCACTATAAATTAGCAGATGCATACACTCGATCACACACACACCCTTATTCTATATACGCAGAGAAATGGCAGCAAAAATGTTCTTTGTTCAACACTGGCCGCAAAAGTTCACAGCACACAAAAGTGCTGAGAAAGTTTGTGCAACAAATTTTATGATAACTCCTTTTTCCTTATTTTCTCATATTTTTTATTTTTCCTTTGTGCGTTTCTCCGCAGCATTTTATTATTTTTTTCTTATGATGTTTTCATGATTTCATTTAGCTTTTGTTTCATTCTCTGCGTCATTTTTTAGAAGTTTAGTTAAGTTTGTTGGCTCGCTTAATGTTTTCCTTCGTTCTGTAACACTTCTCTGGGTGCATTCGCAGCATTTGCCTTCAGGATCCTGTGTATGTAAACAATTTGAAGTATGACTAGTTTTTATTCAGAGCCCAAAAAAACGAAAAATGCTCGCTGCCATTTTTGTTAAAATGCTTAACAAGTTGGCCACTAGTTTTAGCCCTCAAGTAATCAAGCAATTATTTGTGGAATAACTTAGCAAGCAGCAAGCTACAGCGAGATTAAAATACAAAATAGGAGAAGAAATTGCCAATTTTATGCCAAGATGAAGTGAATGAAAATCGTATAAGCCCAACACTTAGTTTAAGTTGATCATATTCCGCAGCATTTTTAGTAACCCTCGCTTTTGAAATCAAAATTCTGCTCTTGCATTTAACTATTTATATTACTTTAACAAACTTGCTAGTATTTCAACTCGAGTAAAGTGCTAAAAGTTTTGGAAACATGTTTGTCTAGAGCAAACTCAGTCGGCGCTTACTTCAAATTAGTTGCTCGTATGCAAATAAAACTTTTACTGTAACTACATACGGTTACGCATAGTCGTAGTTACCCCGACGCCCTTGTGCCCCCAACCACGCCCCACACCCTCTAGCCCAAGCAAGCTCAACTTTTTGACTACATTTAGACAAAACCACAGCATGCACAGAAAAGGTTTTCATGTTCAAGTATACTATACTCCACTACACTTACTTATAAGCTCTATCAAACCTATAAATACATAATCTATATACCTATATACTATATACTACACACCCTCTTGAGCTGCAAACACTTCTAAACTACTTGTAGCGAACGCTTCATTTTACTCGCTTTACTCTCTACCTACTTACGTACTTGCTACTTTCTAACTCTCTCTACTTACTCTTACTCGTAATTGCCTGTATGCCATGCTCGATACTTACTAAACATATTATACATTCTATAGACATAAAAAGCTCAGACAAAAGGCCCAAGTAAACGCAGACACAAATACAAGATGTTAACAGAGTGCAAGACAATTGCACAATTACAATCAGCAAATAACATATATTTGATATTTTACTAATCTCAACGGTCTTTGTTACAACAACAACCACAACTCGCAGGTGTGCCCGGGAAACGCAATGAGATTTACTACAACTGCTGCCCGGAACCGTACATAGACATCACATTTGCCATTATCATACGAAGACGCACTCTGTACTATTTTTTTAATCTGATCATACCCTGTGTGCTGATTGCATCGATGGCTCTGCTCGGCTTCACACTGCCACCGGACTCGGGTGAAAAACTATCGCTTGGTAAGTTGTCGTCGATAATACGAGTAGTAAAAAGTAGTAGTTTATTGATATGACGAGGTATTCATGCTGAAGAAAATGGGAGTTAAATAGTTTAGCAAATTTATATGAATTTACACTCATGTACGTAATACAAATACTTGGCAGCAGCTCAAGAGGCGCTTTGAAAAGTATTTGCCAAGTACTCTTTATAATAATGACAGCCTCTCGGTTCGAATTTAAAATAAGATGCCGACGTCGGGGCCAATATCCTCTCAGCATGTCGTTGGCCATTCCATTGATGAGTGCTCGGAGGGCAGCCTGACGAGCGTGGAGCCTTGTGTCTTGGTTGACGTCGCACATTAGTTGTTATTGGCAGAGCGATGATGGTGTGTGATGATGACGCCACAGCTGAGCTGGTTGGCTGGTAAACAAACTATTGAACTTTTAATGCTGCGATGGCTGTTTAGAAAGGCGGATACAAAGTCTCTGAGTTATGTTTAATATTGCTTAAAATATCCCATTTATTCAATAGTCACTTCAGGGTGGGCCCAAGACAGTCGTGAGATGAGTTCAGTTCAATAAACACTTATTGATAGAAGCATCTTTGCGTCATACTACCGAGAATCTAGCATTGATATTAAAAGTGGAATATTTTTATTATACGCAAATAAATATGCACAATTTTATATATTTTAATCATAAGCTCTACTCACCAAATTCTTTTTGAATATCTAGGCGTCACGATCTTGCTCTCGCTGACCGTGTTCCTCAATATGGTCGCCGAGACAATGCCAGCTACATCAGATGCAGTGCCTCTGCTAGGTAAGATCATTTTGTTTGCCAAATTTGCTGCTGGTAATGTTTGCTCTATATGTAATCCTCGTATACCTAATTGTGTACTCGTATGTATTCGTATAATCGCTGTGTCTTCGTTCAACTTTGCTTTTGAGTTCGTGTGTTTATCTGTTTACAGTTTAAAGTTTACAGTTTACAGTTCACAGTTTATAGAACCATATTAAACAAACAAATATCATAAATCTAAAGTTGCAATTACAGTTCCACTCATATATTCATATTCATGCATTTCTAAAATGATTTTAATAACCAAGTAAAATCCGATGATTTTATAATATTAAAACTTTGACACACAATTAATAAAATTAACATGCATCAGCAGCATTTTGATTATTCAACAGCAATTTCTTTGGCTCTAAAGGCTAACTATTTGGTTACACTTTAAAGCGACTAAAGAAACTGTCAGCTGATGCTAAAAAAAAATAGTCTAAAAAATGTAGAGAAAGAAACAAAACAATAATAATTAAAAGGCATATGAATTATGCAATTAAACTGAATAATATTTTCAAATTAAAAATAAAATCTATCCAATATTAAGAATAATAATTATAATCCCAGATATAATACACAGAACACACGAGTTGGTTTGATAAATGCACACACATTTTAAAACAAGTTACTTGCACGCTATAATCTTTTCTGTTGGGCTATTAAGATCAATAATACCAAGTATTCTCATATATACTCATAGAATGATATTTAATCTATAGGTTTATTCAATACAAATGAATATTTGCATTTTGTTATAATATTCTTCTAAACATGACTTTACATTTAAACAATGCGACTCCACAAAAATTATGCAAATCAACTAATTTAAAGCTAAGAATAAACAGAAATCGAACTTCGAAAATATAAATAAAAATAATAACAAAATAATTTAATTTATTGGTAAAGAAAAAACCTATGGAAAATACATTCAAATGTTTTCAAATTAAAGTGATTGATCTTTGAAATTGCTTCAACATTTCTTTAAATTCATATTTAAATTTTTGGCCAAATTTAACTATTTTACGATTCCAATTCTACATATAAAATTATCTTAAAAATCAAATACTTACTTAACTCTATTGATAAACGTAATATATCTAATTCAACTTCCGGTATTCATTTTTTGGGTGTCTAATTCAATATCATATAATACTATTTCAATTAAATCAATTTACAAGTTACCTGTGTGTGTGTGTGTGTTTTTAAAATGATTTCCTTTCAATTCAATAAATATAATAGCTTTGAATAAGAAGTCAAAGCAAAACAAAAAACAAAAATAAAAACGTACAATACAGAAAGTAAAAGTAAAAGATTTGCATTTAACATAAATACTAACTCAAATATTGTATATATCTCTGCCTTTTTTCTTTCTTTCAAAAATTGTATACCTTTTGCCAAACTACTATCAATAATCAAAAAAAAAAACTACAACAAATATGATACACTGAATGAATTCTGAACGAAATATGCTACCCTGAACTATGCTCGACAAACTAACCAAATCAAAAACTAAACTAATACAATGATAAACAAATCAATCGATCCAAATCCACAAATAAATAACCATTTGCACTACAACAACCACAATAACCACAACAACCACACTGAATAACACTCTTAAACACACCAATCGATAAGCGATAAACTACTATTTTATATATTGACAACACGCCCAACCAACCAACAGGTACATATTTCAATTGCATAATGTTTATGGTAGCTTCATCCGTTGTGTCAACGATTTTAATATTAAATTATCATCATCGAAATGCTGATACGCACGAAATGTCCGAATGGGTAAGTTTCAACCGGGTCATTCAAAAGCCCACTCAAAAATAAAAAACAACCGACCAACCAAATCAAAACCAACTTACATCTCGTATCCAAATCAACTAACAAACAACAAACAACTGCAAAATGCGACCATCACTTATCATAGCCTCCAGCATTAGCGGTAGCAATGGGAGCAATCTCCAGTCCAGGACAGAGTCCTGGCAAGGGACTTGCTCGCCTACTGCTCCACTGTCACAGTCGCATAGCATTAGCATATTTTCATATGATTTATCTCTCTAGCCACTAACAAACTGAGACAACTGCATATCGCATATCGTATATATATATAATTTTGAGAAATGCGCCAAATAATTTATGTGTTTAGTTAGAGAAATGTTTTTGTGTTTACTTGTTTGTTGACATTCTCGTTATTTAGTTGTCGCTGTACCCCTTGTGTTGTATTACTCATTTATTATTGTTGCTCCAAGACGAATTCAGTATAATTGTTTTGAGTTCGAACAGATCAGAAAATACAATTTCAAAAGTAGCTTCCCCCAAACAAATATGTAAATTCAATTGATATAAGCTTTAACATTTTAAGGCATTTGTCGCAAACTTTGGAGTATTTCCGGATGATTGAAAATTATGCAGTTTTAATTCGAGCAAATTAAAAAATGTTGTTTTACTATCATTGCTGATATTTTCAAACACAGTCTGAAGCACTTAAATGCATTTTTCATTAGTTATCATTTTGCAATGTAGACCATAAATCTCTGTGAAATCTCCAAAAAAAAAAAAAAAACAAAAACAAAGTACCAAAATGCAAATTTTGCTAGTTGCTGCACCACAAATATATGTTTGTTGTTGTTATTATGATTGTGCAATTATTATTGCTATTCTGAACCGTTTGTTGTTGTTGATGTTGTGTTAACGTAAACACATTTTCATTTCGAATTATGTTATTTGAGCGGATTCGTTATTGTGTTATTGTGTTTATTCAAAGCCTACATAGAGGCGCTTTTGCAAGCAAGTTTTGTTTTCTTGTTTTCGTTTTCTTTAGAACCGTACTTAGCCAACAAAATGTCAGTTGAGTTTTAGCCCATGTGTGTGTGACCCAAAAAAGAAGCTAAAAATAATAGAATATCACTAAAAAACGCAATGCCAAACCCAATGTGACGGACGGATGTACAGAGTTCGAAATGAATGTTGTAACTAAGTGTATTAACTAGCCAACATGTCTGCTACGACGAGTACTGAACGTGTCTACTATAAAATAATTTATGTAATGAAAAATATCGTAATGTTGATGTTGGGCCCATAATTTCTTCTTATGTAAGCTATGTCACTCTGTACAATGCTCCATCACAGCCTCCCAAAACTTCCCGCAAATACCTATCCACATAACCTACTATCTAACTAAGTTACTAACAACCCTTCACTCCGAGCCTTTTGCTCTCGTAATAGTCACCGGTTGCACAATTTTCATAAGTTATTCGTTTTTCTGTGACGCTAACGTGCAGCCCAGTTAATTTAATATCGAACATTCTATCAAACGATATATTGTAATTGAATGTTGAGCTCGAAATAAGTGTAAATAGCTCTCTGTGTAAATATTTAAATTTAAAATACGTTTAAAGTAAGTGAATGGTATGTATGATATTTGATGGAATGTTATGGCTGCTGAACATCTGTGTCTTCGAGTTGTAATATATAAGGGTTAAAGGGCGCTTTACTTACATTTGTTACGACCACAAGAAGTTGTAATCGATGGGATGCAAAGAACTATGGTTTAGTTGCAGATATCCATATTTCATACTGCTTGCGATTGTGCCGAAAAGCAATTTATTGACAAACTCTCGTATCCATATCAAAACTTGAACCGCTCGACTAATGCTGGTATCATGCACATCAGTTTTGAAGTGAATTGAATATGGACAAGACGCCAAGTGGAAAGCAATTTATTCACATTATTGCAATTGCATGAAGAGCATAATGGAAAGTTAGAAGAACCGAAGAAGTTTGGCTCCGAAAGTTGGCTTCGAAAGGGACGCTAAACCGAATGCAGCTCAGCGCAGTGGAAGTCGATTGGCTTTTAAGAAGTCAGTCACATGAAAAGTTCTTGGCATGCTTTTCGCCCAAAGAATGTGGACAGGCACTTGTGCCGCCTCGACATGCAATTGAATTTGGCGCAATTGAGGAAAACCCCCAAATCAAGCACAAATACACCACACAGGCATTCGCACACTTGCAGTGTTTAAAAAAAGAAATACACAGTCAGAATGTGGCAGCTAGGCGACAGTTGGCCCAGTTGCAAGTTGTCGTGACACGGGCATGAAAATTGAGCCAATTGGCAACGCAGGCAGGTGCATTAGAAATGTGCACCTTAGGGCACATGACATCTACAACAGTTGCTGCGCCATCCCTCTCCCCTATTGCACTTGGCTGCTTGCCTCTGCTTGCTCTCCATCCACTGCCTTCTGCGATAACAACAAATCAATTTGCACAAAATTTGCACAAAGCGAACGGACGAAATGGATAGACAAATAGGAAACAGTGGAGCACAGAGAGATGCGAAAAAGACTCCATTCGCACAGCTGCGGTCTGTGGCCATGTCGCATATTATAGCCGTGCCGATATGGATACTCGTATGCCAATGCCAGAGTGCTCCATCGTGCTCCATTCGCTCCATCGAAGTCTGAACTTTGCATTTGGTTTGCATGCCACGTCCTCGAGCGCATTTCCATGTTACCATCGCTTGTTAGCGAAACCGCCAACCGTCAAAGGAGGAGTCCACCAAAGTCACTGCAGCAGATGTCAACGTGGCCTGGGTTTTAACCAACTGCAGTAGGAGGAGGTTGGCCTAAAAACTGTGCTGAATGAAATGCAGCTTAGCATGACAATCCCTTCAGCTCTTTGTCCTCTTTTTGTTGCCTTTTCCTTCAGCTGCTTTTTTGCAGTTACATCGCAAAGAAACTGAGTTACGATATCTAATAGAAAAACAAGTTTTGGGACTTTGATAGAAGATTCATTAAATATGAAATGAATCATTTTAAAATTCAGCAATATTCACACTTTAAAACAAAGACGGAAACTGACGACTAGAAAAAATATTTTAAGCAAAACCTAAAAATACAATTGAATTATTTATTAATAAGCGAATTGGAATTGAGTCTTTGATATAAAGTACTATTCAATAAACTTTGTTTAATTATTTGGCTTACAACAGATTTTGTGAATAAGAAGATTTACACTAGTTACACAAATTTGTAGATTAATTAATTTGCAAAATTAACATATTAATAACAATTTAATATTAATGACCTCAATGACCTCTTTTGAAACTACTCAACGTATAGAACTTGTTAGTCTATTATTTAGCAAATAGATAAAATGAAGGTATATAAGTTTGTGTTAATGCGTCTGTGTGTGTGTGTGTGGATTATTTATAGCCCAAGAACCATCAAAGGGCGGACTAGGTAGACCTAGTATAAGTACGCACATATCTAAGTATATATATGTATGTATATATACATATGTATATGTGTGCATTTGTGTATCTTATTGTTGCTCTCGTAAATTGTTGTCTATGTCGTTGTCGTTGTTGCTCTCGTGTTGTGTTGTAAATCATAAATTTTGCATGCTTCATAGCTATAAATAAACAAAAACCCGCCATGGCGCAAAGCAGATCAACACTGAGAAGAGCACATAAATATTATTATAACTAAGTGTAATAGTAACGCACCACCGAATATCATATCAGACTTGCGAAACTGCCAACACCAAAGCGACACTTCCCAACACTAATCGACACGTCTGACAGACAGACAGACAGACAAAAAGAACAACAAGTTGTGCCTCAAGCGAGTGTGCCAGGGCTGCACCACTTGAGCACCCGATGGGGTCATGTTGTTGCTTTAGTTGTAATCAAAATCAAATATAAATCATTATTGTGGCATGCGTGTATGTGTGTGACTCGTATGTGCCTGTCTGTGAGAGTTCATGCAAAAGAGCAATAAATCGTCGGCAGCCCAGTAAGTATGCCGACACACACAGACACCCGCACACACACACGCACACAAGCGGACGGACATAACGAAGGACAGAATTCGCATATGCAAAACACACATGAAACTTGAAATAATCGTAATACACGCATTTGGAGTCGAGACAGCCTGCAGTTCGTCTACTAAACGTTTCAATTTCCACCTGCCACATGCCACATGCCACATGCCACTTGCCCACTTGCCACACGTTAGATTCGCATCGTATTTCTATGCTGGCTACCATGGATATTGCGAATGAGTCGACCGGGGCGACCGCTGATATTGGAATTCCCGACAACGCCATGCTCGGATACATCGTCCGAGCGCAAGCATCAGATACTATCCGATGTTGAGCTGAAAGAGCGGTATATTATGCAATGATATTCAAGCCAAATCAATGATCTGTTTATATGCTAAACTATGTTTTTCTCTCTCCCCCTACTGCCTGTTACCTGTAACTGTTACCCACAATCATCCCAAATATCGAAGGTCCTCGAAGTCGCTGCTGGCCAATGTGCTCGACATTGATGATGATTTTCGGCACAATTGCCGCCCCATGACGCCCGGCGGAACACTGCCACACAATCCGGCTTTCTATCGCACGGTTTATGGGTAACAACAATAACAACGAAACACATACAATCACACAATGCACAGACTAATCTCACTTTAGTGCTATGCCCAATAAACTTATGCCACTCACACCTCTCTCTATCTCCATCTCTCCTCGATTGGCAGGCAAGGCGACGATGGCAGCATTGGGCCAATTGGCAGCACACGAATGCCCGATGCGGTCACACATCACACGTGCATCAAATCATCAACAGAATATGAATTAGGTTTAATCTTAAAGGAAATTCGCTTTATTACTGATCAGGTAAGTGCTTGTGCAGCCATTCAAGGAACTAGTATTTTCCAAATCAATTTCCTCTAGCAATAATGCTTGAACAAACTATATTCTCGTAAGCATAGTTTTTACCATGAGATATGAGATATACAAAAAATAAAAGATTACAGTCGATCTTCATGTTTAGTTCAAATATAAACATAATTAATACACTAATAAAAGAGTACTTATTTCCATGCCTTTGGTTTAAGCAATCGACAAATTCAAAATGCGAGACTATAGCATTTTAAAAACTTGTTATGCGTCAAATAATTTGCATTGTTTATATAGAACAAAAGTGACGAATTAATTGCCAATTATTTTATTATTATTATTTTATAATATTGAAACCAAAAATACATATTAAAATAATTATATTTAATGCATGCTGGTTTGTAAGCGCTCTTAATTTATTATACACTAGTATTCAAAGCATATCAAACTTTGCACATAACTTATCTGTGCTGAAATTAGATGTTAACTCTAATTTATTTTTATTAAAATATCCCTAGAGTTTTTAATGGCATTTAGACATATTCTGATAAATAGTTAATCCAATACCCAATTTATTTTTGCTTCTTTTCTTTCTTCAAATCTATAACAATATCTTGAAAAACAAACCACTATATAAATATAAATAACATAATTGTACCAATATAGCTACGTAAAGATGACGAGGACAATGACATTGCCAATGATTGGAAATTTGCAGCTATGGTCGTTGACAGACTGTGCCTTATCATATTCACAATGTTCACAATATTAGCCACAATAGCTGTACTACTATCAGCACCACATATTATTGTCTCGTAGCCATATGGGCGAGGTGGTTATTGTTATTGGTTTTATTATAAAATCAATTTGTTAATTATTAAATTAATAACGAAACTTTTTAAGTAAATTTAAAAACGTTCAACAACAAAAATCAACAAAAAAAGAGAAAAACACTTAAATAAAAACCATTGACTAAATAATACCAAAAAAAAAAACCCAAAAAAAATCTATAAAACACAATAATTTAAACATAAAATGAAAATTCATTTAAACAAGTCTTTAATATAAAATTAAAACAAAAAGAGACTTAAAACAATATAAAATTGTTTACACCTTTTTAATTAAAAAAAACTTAAAAACTATTTAAAAAAAAAGTAATCCCTTTGAAACCCCTAGATACTTACGACTTTCCAAGCTGTAACTCCCATGACAGTAATTAAGTTTCTTCCAATTTAAAAACAAAGAATGAAACGGGTATATTTTCTTTATATATTTGTATATTTTACAATTTAAGAGCAATTTTTCTCGAAATAGACAACAATTTTCAAGTTTTTTAGTAAACTTTTAAGAAATTGCAGTATAGCTCGTACATAAAAACATTTCGAAGACTTCATTGTATACGCTCAATTTCGTTTTGGTTGATATTGAGCTTTATAAAGGGAAATACATAGTAGAAATTAAATGGATCCAAGTGTTTAGGCGAAACCCAACGTTTTTTATTCTGGCTCTCTAGAAAGATTATTAGAATTACTAAATCCTCTAATACTCTTCTCGATCATTATTCAAGTCAGGTAGTATGTGTAGTTTTCCAGATTTTCTCATAAGATCATCAAATCCATTGCTTCCAAACAGTCTTGAAAGGAATTGGACTTAACACATAAGATACAAGTTCCATCTGCATTTCTAAACAGAACCAATATTGACGATCTACATATCCAAAGAATTGTACGTAATACTCCTTAAATCCGCTATACTATTTTTATTTCAAATAAATAAAACCGTAAAAAATTGCTTATCCCCGAAACTAAACGCATATACAAAACCAATAGAATAACCCATCCATCGAATTGAAAAACCAAAAACAATTGGAATCACAAAATTATAAAATACAACTACAAATTTTAATGAATAAAGTGAAAATCAGCAATTTTTGAAAATGCGCCTTCGAGTCGATTGAATTGCTTTTCATACTTCTTGGAATCTATTACATTCTAAGAAGTATAACATATTTTTAAAATTGATTTGAAAATGGCATTCAGAACTTGTCTGTACATCACAGTGGAAAATATAACGAATATAAAATATGAAATCACTCAAATCTGTAGGTCATTCCTCAGAAATAGTAAAAAACCAAGCCCAAGGCGCGCACAACAAATGAAATGCAATTTCTTGAATTTCATCTGATTGTGAATGATCGAAACCGAAATCGAAAATACAAATTGAAAAATTGAATGGTTGCGAGCAATAATATCTGCGTGTTGATGAATTGCATGATTTTTTGGTGATGCAAACAATGATCGATCGATCCATTGCATAGATACGAACATATACATAGATATCTAAGCAAAAGTTCGCTTCTTCATTGCAGTGAGAACAGCGAAATGTATCTAACTGTATACAAACTTACAACTTTCGGTATTCCATATTAACTTTGATTTCAATATCACGTTTATTTCCATTTTCATTTCTAAACAAACTAAGCACAAAATATAAATAATTTTATTATTCTAACCCAATGAATACTGAAACTTGCTACAAACACCAAAATGCATACAACATGATTCAACACATCCCAAGGATGAATATACTCACAAAATACCAAAATACAAAAATACCAATAACAATGAACATCATATTGAACACAAAACATGTCCGGTGCATGGAAAATTGTGTGCTTTGCTTTAGTATTGAGAGCAAAACAACATTATCATAAATCACTTATTAAAAAGAGAGAGCTTTATACTTATAGTGAAGATCACTAACAAAGACAAACAACCAAAAACAAATCACGAATATCAAGGTTCATTAACTAATGAATCTATTTGTCACATTTGTCAACCGACAAATGTACTTACTTGCGAACATACTCAATTATTAGATGATCTTTCCACATAGGATCCATAGATCAAAAATCATACAGTTCGAGAAATTTACTGTCCGAAAACTAGCCAAGCACACAATTTCAGTTCATGCGGATCTGTATCGAATTCCCTTTTGGTTGAAATTCCACATAAATGTGAAATACATACTTTTGGGCGAAACTTGAAGGGTTTTCGATTCCACATACATACGTATTAAAGTATGTCTTGCACGATATTGTGAAATCAAATCGAAAGTAAAATTCGGAATCCAGATCTGATAAACCAAAATACACATAGCAAAACAGAAATCTTAAAAATTACGACCGCATCTGAGCCATTTGAGGAACTGCAATGTGAATCCGGCATTAGCGAAACAGTTTTCGAATAGAGATTGTACTCTCCTTATCCGTGAACTTGCAGTTCTCATGTTCTCACATGCTTTAAAACAAAAACTATACTAAATATGTTATATTTTCACAAAATAGCATTATTTTTATAATTTTTAAGTTACAGCAATTCTGCTTCTAATTGTAAATCTTGTGCATTGAAAACAATCAGAATTTTTCTTTGAATATAAAAATAATACAAATGCCACAAAAACAAAAAAAGAAAGAAAAATAAACACTCAAAAATACAAAATATTAATTAATGATAATACGATTACCAAACCATAAGAAGTGTCATACAATTAAAATAAGCTTACAATTAACAAATTACACACATAGATATCTCGTTATTAAGATTCTATCCAAGAGCCCAAGGTAATAGCAAGAAAAGCATATTAGCAATAATTTTTACAAAAAACTAAAAATAAAAATAAACAAATAACACAAAACAAACAACCGGGTAAAAGAAAAGTATTGAAAACTTCTTGTACATTGTGAACGCGCAGAAACCGAGCAATGGGATCGAAAGTATCGCAAACTCTATTGATTTTTAATGATTTTTATTTTGTGTTGTTTACTTGAGACTCTTTATAAACATTTTTATTGTACACAAATTTTATACAATTTGTAAGCAAGTGCAATTTTGAGACTATACAAAACTTATTGAGTTTATTTTTATTTTGGGTTTCCTTTACAATACGAGTAAACTTTATTTTTTAACCAATTTTGAAATCGTAGTGTTTTTTAACAATGTCGAAATTTGTGGGACAGTTTAATACAGTTAAGGATTAGCTTTTGATAAAGAACAAAAACTAACAGAACAACAACCAAATTTGAACTCTTTGAAAAAAGTAATTAATAAAACTAATGAAAGGTGAAAACATTCTTTATTATTTTCTATAATTTCTTTCCATTTTTTGATAATCTAATGTATGTATATATAATTTTGATCATTCTATTTCGATCCTAATACGATAAGGAACATTTACAATAAACATAATAGAAATGAAAATAGCAAACAAGCTGCCAGCATTGAAAAATAAAAACAATAATTAATTTTAATATTTTATACAATTTTATTTCATTACTTGCGCTCATTTATCTGCAAAAACAGGATTCCACAACTGATAACAGTTTAATTGAGAATACTTAGTACAGAAACAAAGTAAAGCTTAGCATTCGATAATGGGATTACATTCAGATCTTATCAATTGAATTACCGATTCAACTTATTAATAAGCAATTTTTAAAGAAAAGTCAGCAAAAACGCAGCAAATAGATTTAAAGTAATAGCAAATAATGAGGATCAGCTCTATGGAAAATGAAAACCAAATAACTGCACCCGAAGAGATCGATAACTGATCGAAACAGCAAAAGAGATAAATACTACTAATAAGGAGCATACATTAATACAAAGACATTTATAGTATATAAATAAAACAGTTTGGAAAACGTTTCTTTCATCATGCATATACACGTACATACATACATACATACAAACAGACACACAATCACATATATATATATATACATATATATATATTCATATACATATATATATGGTATATATTTCTTTTTACACTGGAAACAAATATAAATAATATATATATATATATATATATATATATATATATATATATATATATATATATATATATATATATTATATATATATATAATGTACTGTGTAATAATACAACAAAATATTTAAAAGCAAATGATGAAACTTTTTCCTAAAAACTAGTTGCATTTAAAAGAATTTTAAAAAATATACTTACAAGTATATATTTAATTAATGAAAAACAAAACAAAATTAAAAGAAAAACCATGCTCCTTTCTCTACTAAAAACATAAAACCAACTTTAATATAATACTTAATTACACATTAATAATAGTCAAAGAGGGAAACCAAAAAAGGAAAAAAATAAAACCAAGCAAAGGCAAAAAAGAAATCGTAAACTAGAAAATATCTAAATTAAATTAATTTTTAAAAATGAGAAAACCAAAAAAAGAAAGAAAATGCGCTGATTTTTTATGTCGTTATTAGTATTTAAATTAATTGCATAAAAAACATACAAAATTAATGAACAAAAAAAAATACAACAGAAAAAAAGAAAAGTATAATAATAATAAATTAGTAAAATTGAAATTGGTCATTTTGACCTAAATAGTAAATTATAGAAAATGATAAAAACAAATAAAAAACCAAAGGAAAGCAAACCCTGAAAAAAGAAAACAATTGTAAAATTTTAATTATTATTATTCAATAATAAAAATACAAAAGAAACGATTTGACAGAAATACCAAACATGACGGCGAGCAACCGCTTTTATTGGAAGATTTTATTTTATTTGTATATTAATGGAGGAATATCAGTATGAAAAGAATGCCATCAAAGACCCATCTCTAATTCTACATCAGGTTCCAGCCACAGACTGCATAACCCGTGTGGAAAGGTAAATGCAGTGATGTTAGTTCTAGTCTAAATTGATGTATGACAAATGCAATGTATTATAAACACTTCTCAGACATTTTTATATGTAAATATTATTTAGTTTACTAACATTCATGATCATTGCAAGAACACTTTCTCATCGCAAACACTTGTGATGACGTTGGGAAAAAAAATCAATTTTTTTTTCAATCATTGCAATCATTTTGTGAAAAAACAATACATTGTAAAATAGTATGTAACAATAACATAAAGCAAAGTAACAACAACGAAATATCACAACTCCAAATCTATTTAAATACTTATATTCAAAGTGGTAAAATTTTAGATCAGGTCGCATTCTGATACTCTCAAAGAAAATTTTACGAAAAAAATTCTGATGTCATGCGCAGTTTGTCAACAAAACCAGCTGAATGAAAATTAAAAACAAGTCATTTCTTTACAACTCTTTTCTATAACAGATATCTATAATCATCAAATGTAATACTTATGAACTAATAGCAAACTATAAACCAATACATCAAGCAAGCCTGACAACAGAATCGGCCTTAGAGTAAAAAATATATATCGGATGCTGTGTGTATGTATAAAAGTTATTTTAACTATATCTTCTGATTGTACTACGTACACTTGTTGACAATCTGTTTAAATAAAAAATTTCCCACATATTTTCAATATTTCGGCATGATTTCTCCATTAACTCCAATTTCTTCCAACTCCACTAAAAATTAGAAATTTCTTGAAATTTGTTCCAAACCAATAATAAAAAACATATCTTCTTCATTACTCAGCACTTAGATTTGCAATTGATTACCATTTTATATGCATGCATCACTTCTCATTAGCTGTTAAATAAAAACCTTGTACTCTTCATGAACTAATTCGTGCAATTTTAATTTTATGATACGTTTTGCAATGTCACGGATGGGAGAGGTAAGTCTATTGAAATACAGATGGGTTGAATACATCTAATGAATTTTTTCTTCACAGAGGACTGCTTTCTGGACCGAGAAATGCCTAAACTATTTGGAATTCGACACTAAAATATAATTTAAGAATATTTATTGAAAATAACTATTAATAGTTGTAATAATATAATTTTGTATCATTACTCCAAAAATATAAATATTATAACGTATATATGATAGAATTACTATTATTTCTCATTTAAAATGAGCTCAATATGAGCAAAATTTCAGCGAGTTCGTAAAAACATTGCCTATTGTCATGAACATTAAATTAAAGTACTTATGTAAAGAAATGTACGTTATAATTAAATATCAATGTCAATCTGCAATCGAATCTTAAACCGACTCCAATCCAACAAACTATCAACTAGAAACTATCAACTGTTGTAATCTAGCTAACCAACTAGATGATTTCATTTTTAATAATGTTTTGTTTGATTTCACGCATATATGTTTGAATATAGAGTCTGTTGTCTGTTAGATGATAAGAGAGATAGGTCTGTAGGTCTAAGCCGATCTTGAGTGAGTTTTTTGGAAATATGCTTTTCAAATTTATGACACTGCAGCTAAATAGGGTCATTACGAGAGATCTTAAATACCGAAGGT
Source organism: Drosophila immigrans (assembly GCA_963583835.1). Taxonomy (NCBI): domain Eukaryota; kingdom Metazoa; phylum Arthropoda; class Insecta; order Diptera; family Drosophilidae; genus Drosophila; species Drosophila immigrans. The sequence continues at coordinate 18,113,995 of OY757143.1, read as the reverse complement.
AGGGAATTAGTGTTGCCACCAGATGCGAGCAAAAAACCAACAGATCGTTCCCAAGAAAACAGCAAAAATTTCCCAAAAAGTAACAGAAAACAAGACAAAAAAGGTGCAGTTGATGATTATTTATTCCTCATTACATTAAAATTAATTTGTTCGGTCTGTGCATAGGGTTTTGCGTTGTTTTCGTGCTTTTTGAAATATGAGCATGTATTCAACAAGACAAGTTTCACATTATAGGGGCACCAATTTCTTTGATAACTCGGTATAGCCTTTGTTACCTCTATGTGTCATAACACCAAGGTTAAATGTATCATTAATACTAAAAAACAACTGACAAAAAATGTTAGTATTGACAAAATGCTGTCAGATTTCCTGCTGATTGCTGCTGTTCTTAATTTTTGCCTGCTTAAATCGTCGAAAACCTGACAGATCTGTTTGAAAAACTGCTAAAACGGCAACGGAGATATTCTGTAAAAACTTGCATCGAGTATTGTGAAACGTCTAGGCGAAGACCCCAATGCGCTAGCGAAACAATTCAACCGCCCAACCAAGAAAAAAAAGACTTAAATAGAGTAACCCATTTGACCTCCCCAAAATGACAATTGCTTCTATGATAGATATTTGTTGATAAACTGTTTAGAACTAGAATATTATTTAGTTATTAGTTAATTGTGGTGTATATTTGATCCATAATCTTTTCTTTTATTATTTTTGTAAATTAAAAGTTGATTAAGTTGCCACATTGGTAATAGAAAGCTATTTAAAAACAAGCTTGGAAAAACTACGAAAAAGCAATTAAGCAATTTATTTTATTCCGCTATTCCGATTTGCATGTAGCAAATGTGACTTGTTATAGATTTTTGTATTGTGGGCGAAGGGGGCGTGACATAAAAAATTTAAAATAATCTTAGTCTGCGTCCTGAATGCAGAAACCTATGTATATACCAAACTTTTCGTCTCTAGCTATTATAGTTTCTGAGATCCACACACTTACACCGACTGACGAACATGCAGACAGAAAAACACACGCTGGTGCTGATCAATAATATATGTATATACTTTATAGGATCGGATGTATCTCCTTCTGCTTATTACTTTCATTTGACCTTTGCAGAAAACCATTTTACACGTTTTTTCCATTTTCAATGAAAACTGAGTACAAAACCATTATATTAAATATACTTATTATATTAAATATAATAAAATAAATCAGATTGTGTGACGTTAAAACGTAACACCGCTTTTGGATTTTTTTATATCTGTTACCTATTGGGTAGAAGTGTATTATAACTTAGTGCCATCAGAGAATGCATATGTAATTTTTGGCATGCAATACATTTCATTTTTCCAAGCAAAGTTTTTTAAATTTTTAAAAAAATATTTTCGTGCGGTCCAAAACTGGGTGGTAAGTATTTTACAGTCGAGCTTGATACACGCTACAAATTTTGAGAGAATAAAAAAACTTTTATAATTTTGTATATGCATATGCGTTGCAACAATCCATTATATATCACACACAGTCACATTTTCAACAAAACGATTTGATCGCGTTCTGCTGAATCTGATTTTTGCTTTTAAAATTGTTTCTTTACTTCTATGTTTTAGATCCGGTCACAAATTTTTGTGGATTAATTGAGACTGTAGTTCTTATTGTGGTAGCGCTTATCAAAAACAAGAGCTCGACCGTAAGATACCCGCTACCCATTTCAAGAGAATAAAAAAATCTTAAATGATTTTTGAACAAAAAATATTCCAAACAGATATACTGAAATTTGTTTTTTTTTATATATTTGAAAAAAAAAATACATAATAAACCGACATGGTCACACTGTCAGCTAAAGAAAGAAAGCAGCTGCAAGTGAATTTTGGCCTATAAAATTGATTCTTTAATAACTTCCATGTTTTTTATTCGATTACAACCAAATTAATTAAAATTAAGACTTTAATTATTATTATGCATACAAAAATTCAATGCTTTTGCTCTAATTTACCGGTTTAGAGTTTTCGGTGGCGGAAAGGGGCGGAATGGGCGTCTCTTAAACTAAAACAGACTTGATCTGCATAAGATCTACACGAGTACTGTCACCAAAATTGATATCTCTAGGTCATTCACCCACTTAAAACGTCCATATGCATTGGGCACATTTATTTTGATAAATAATTTAACAAATAACTTTTGTTCTTCTTATCAGATTTATTTATACATTTTAGGGTATATTAAGAGTATTAAGCACAGATGGCTTACCAAATTACACATCATTATACAAAGAACTTTTGGAGTTACATAAAAAAAAACGTGACTTGTTCTAGACTTATGAATATTGTGGGCGAAGGGGGACATCCAATTTTTTAAATAAACTTCATCTGCGTAAGGAATGCAGGAGCCAAATTTGGTGTCTCTATGTCTTATAGTCCTTGAGATCTAGGTGTTCATACAGACAGACAGACGGACATGGCTATATCGTCTCAGCTGTTGACGCTGATCAAGAATATATATACTTTATGGGGTCGGAGATGGCTCCTTCTGCCTGTTACATACATTTTCTGTTGGCACAAAGTTATAATACCCTCCTACCCTATGGGTAGCGGGTATAATAAAGTAAATGGAGTGCTAATAATGCCGTTTCAAGTGAAAGCACTTTTTTGGCAATTTGACACATCTATGCGTTCTTTGGTTAGTGGTTCTATATTGGCGCTGGTGTGCGTCGTGTCGCGCCATCTATAGGAAATTTTTGTAATTTTGTGACAAGCCTCTCGGATTTAGGGCTTAGCAGCAGCCAACTTCACTTTACGCCATTTCGAGCATACATTGAAGTTGGCTGCAAGCGCTTGGCAAGTAACGAGAAATTCGCCGCAATCTGTTAATCGCCGTACATGAGTGCTTCAGCGTAGACACAAACTGTCACCACTTGTATAGGCGAGAAATACACCCTTTAGTTTTACATCAACTGAATGAAATCTAAAAAAAGTATTGGTTAATTTCAAGAGCTGCATCTTAAATAATAACTCATGCAAACAATCAAATAAGGTATTCATTTACTCTGATTTTTTGAATACAATTGGAGCTGAGGACTTAGAAGTCGATTTCCTTGAGTTTGCGGTATGATCGTTATATGTACATATGTATGCAGAAATTAACATTCATTTCACTCATTGTTGGGAAAACTGTCGTAAGAAATATATTTGCATTGAATTTTTGGCTGTGCACTGTATCCACTTCGAAGGCTTATCATAAGCAGCCTCTTTTAAGCCACTTCCCCGACCTCTGCAAGGGAAATGTTTACATTTGCACTTTGTTTAAACATGTTGCTATTTTTTCGCACTTGCAATTCAAATAACAAAACAGACACACATTGCATTCAAATATGTGAGTACGTAAGCACTCTTCCCACTTGTGGATCTATGAAGAATGCAATTCAACTGTAATCGGCCAACAGCAGTTGCAACAACAACGCCTGACCATGCAATGTGATTTTTTATTTTATTTTTTTTGTTCTGTATGGCTGTGGCATGTTGCGAACATTTTCAAAGCAAATACTCAAAACAAGAGCTTTGAAAGCGAGCGAGGGGAAAGAAGTAAGGCGGGCAGATGGCGTTAATGATGCCGAAAAAAGGTGGGATGCTATTGGGATGGTGAGCGGTAGCCCAATCTATGACCCTATTGCCTATTCATTGAAGAGTTGCGCTTGCTTTTTTCATTGCTTACTTTTGTGCGTGTAAAAAATAATAAATGCATTTTTTTTGTAGGCTTCCACACACTCACAGTCTCCAACAAAGGAGGTTTAAGCTTGCTGTATATAAGCTATGGGAAGCATATATACTTTTGTTTGTTTGCATGTATGGGTATATAGTTGACCCCCCACGTATTTATTGTAGTTGTTGGTTATGTAAATGGAATTCTATGTACGCAATACCCACGCACAATTGCACCAATACAACAACAACAACAACAACAACAACAACAATAACAACAAGAACCATAACAACAACAACAACAATGGAACACGTAACGCGCTTTTGTTGTACATTAAAATTGCCGCCTGTCTTACTGTCAGCGTGTGTGCGTGTGTGTCACGTAGGCTAGTGTAAAGTATATAATTAACGGCGCTTCACATATGTGCAATGCAAGCGGGCAAACGTATCGCGTATATAAGCCGCATTTCCACCACCTCCCAACTGCCCATCAAGTGCCCCCTCTTCTTGTAATGGCACCACTGATTACACGGAATACATAAAGTAAATGTCAAAAGCGAGACACTCTCACACACACACGTTCTCACAGTTGTTGTTGTTGTTGCTACTGCTGCTGATTGAGTTTGAGTTGATGATGAGTGCAACTGGCGACCCCAATGAAACCCTGACCTCCTCCCCACTTAACCCCACTCGAACAAACCCCATCCCAGCTCAGCCTCATACCTTAGCACTGTTCTCGAGCCTACCTCAACATTAGCACACACATCTTCAACTGAGTGTATGTGTCTGCTGTTGTTCTTGTTGTAATTGTCATTGGCCCAAGAGCACACCCGCTGTCCGCTTCTTTTGTGCATGGTGTAGTTGCATCTTAGGCACAGCCTCTTACCACACCACCGTCCACTGACCATGGTCCACTGTCCACTGTCCACTCTCAACTGGTTGCACCCTCAGCTGGTGCCAAGGCACTGGACTATGGGGTACATTCATGTTTTTCGTGCATTTTAGTTTACTAGCAATAATTATAAAAAACAGCTTTTAGCTCCATCAGAGTATTTTCAAGTGTATATCGAAAAATTATTACTATTATATGTCACATTTGAAAGTTTTCTAATATTTATATATATATGAATAATAATAAAAATAATGTTAACAATATTTTGTAAAATAAACTGGCATTTTAATTATAATATTTTATTTTATTATTAATTGATTTCTAGATCTTATAAATTAAGCTACTAACATAAAAAATATGCAATTAAGTGAAAGGATAAAATGCGAAGTGACCTCCCTATCTTCAAACATATAAAAATGGAAAGACAAATTTTTGTGTGACAGCTTACCGTCGGCTACTGTATAATAACAGTAGAATGTTAGGTATAGATAATAAAAATTAAGCTTTAAAAAAAAACATGTATGTGTTCTTTATTTTGTACCATGTTTCAACATGAACTACGAAGGGGTCAGGAGTCGATAGTAAGGTATAAATATTTGTGATCAGCACAATTTTTAAAATGTAATTTTAAAATAGATCTTAGAGTCCATGAGATATTCTCCTTAAAATTGGTATGCAATACGCACAATAAAATTAGTTTCAATTCTCTGGTCTATATAAAGAATGTTGTCTTTATTATTTGAAGCTTAAGTTGAGTTAAGTTCGATTAATAATTGCAATTAATCAAAAAATAAGTAAAAAACCGATTAATTAATCGATGAACACTTTAACACCTTATGGCATATGTTGCATTGAACATTCGACTCCCCATTTTTCGAAAAATGTTTCCAGACTCCGCTGCGTAACGGAGCCATTTGATATTTTATTTTTATTTTTGTAGGTCAATTTTGTGACAATTTTGGCGCAGTTCACAAATTGAATGGCTTTATTCGTTTGAGTTTTCTCTTCTTCTTGGATCGTTCATTCAGTTCTTAAGCGTTCTTAAATAAGAATCGAATGAGCGAACAAGAGTGAAGTTAGTTCTTTCGGTTATTTCCTCAAATAATCGATTATAATTGCAATTAATGCAAGGGCATTAATCGATTCAATTAAATCGAAAGTTTAAGCAAAATAATCGATTATAATCAAATTTTCGATTAATCGTGACATCCCTACCCATAGGGTAGAAGGGTATTATAACTTTGTTTATTTCAAATATTGGACGACACGCCCCCTACGGCCACAATATTCATAAATGTAGAACAAGTCACGTTTTTTTCTATGTAAATCGCGAAAAACTTAAAGAGTTCTTAGTGTAATAATGCAATCTCTCCTTAATATTCTTAATGAACCATGTAATTTTGGTAAAAATCTGATTTGCAGAACAAAAGTTATTTGTTAAATTACCCCTTTCTGCCCCCGAAAACTGTACAACCCGAAATAATAAGATCCTTGAAATAGGCAAGATAGCAGTTATGGTCTCCATGATTTCTGTGAATTTGGTTGTGATCGAATGAAAAACGTGGAAGTTATTAAATAATCAACTTTATAAGGCTAGATTTAAATACAGCTGTTTAGTTGACAGTGTGACCATTAAGCTTTTTTTTTTTTAAATATCTACAAATAAACAAATTTTAGTATATTTGGTTGGTATACTTTTTTATTTTTGTATAAATTTAAGTGTTTTGCATTCTCTCGAAATGGGTAGCGGGTATCTCACGGTCGAGTACTCTCGACTGTAGCTTTCTTAGTTGTTTTAGCGTCGCGTTAGTGCTTACGTGAAAGATCCCAAGACCCGTTTATGGTATACTTTGTTCAGTGTTAGCTTCCACGCTCACTTGATACAGACAATTGTCTGCATAAAACCAAAAACAAGGATCTGCCAGCATTTTATCCAATCAGTTTTATTTGTGTTGCTTTTAAACAATTGTTATTGCTTAATACTATTATTCTTCGAGAATTATTCTCTCGATTGCCTGAGCACGCCAAAGCCGTCTCTGGACGTCCTTAATAAAGACATACATCTGTATTTGTATTGATATTCTTGGTTTATTTATTTTCTGATTTTTTTTTTTTTCTTGTAACTTAAATGTAACTATGAAAGCTACATTGAACAAAGAAAGCAACGTAAACATTGAATTTCAATTTATGCGCAATGGTCAATGAAAAATTAAATTTTTTACGAAATATATTAAATCAATAGAATATAAAGATATTAACTAACTGCAATAATAATAGAAAAAGTCTTAATAAAATCCAATTTCTCTTATATATCCCATCCTATGGTATTTTACCCATAGTACACTGGACTGCACAATAAGCACAAATTACGAGTACGCATTCAACTAGATCTTATGGTGGGACCTCCACATTCGCTCATTCGATTGTCCTCCATGGGGGTCAACGGCGTCGTCCTGTTCTCATCCCCTTCGCACTCCTCATGTCCATCCTTCTAGCGTTGTGTGTTGTTCCTGCTTGTTGTTGTTGTGCGTCGTCGTCTTTGGTGTCATTTCTTATTGCAAAGGTTATGTGCACTCTTAATTTATGCGCTGGACATCACAACGGTATGTGTTTTGATTTTAAAGCCGTTCGGCGAATTCAAATTAAAAATTATTTGTTTTGTTGTTATTAAGCATAGTTATACACGATAAAGTTTATATAGCACATAAAGTAAATAACTATTTGGATCATAATTTAAAGCAAGTGTCTTGAGAGTCTTGATACTATAGTCCAAGTGATTTCTGAAAATTGGTTATGATCGGATGAAAAATAGAAGTTAATCAATAAACACTTTTATCGTTTACTCAATACTTTTCGGTATATTTGAACATATTTTTAAATTTCCTCCAAATGGGTAGCGAATATCTCAAAACTTTCTTACTTGCATAACTCTATAATTTTCGAATTCTTGTGGTAGCAGCAATACATTACGTACATCAGCCCAGTCTAACTTGTTTGATGATCCATCTATTGGAAATCATCTTAAATAAAGAATGTACATATAAAGATGATAAATTTTGCCAAAGGAAGGCATTTCCAATTGATTTCGGTGGCCTGACATCATCACTGATGTACCGGGGACATGTCTGTTTGAAAACACAAGCTTCTACTGATGCTTTAGGTTCTTTTTCGTGTATATTCGGGACAGCGCCGTTCCTCTACGATGTCAGCCCCATTGGCTCGGGAATTCCCTTGAACTAGCTACCCAAACATTTCGTCGCTAGTTTTACCATATATTCAAACAGAAATTAAGGTGATATATAGAATATATCCATTTTAGTTCAGTTATTTAATTTTCAAACCTCCTACCCAAATGGTAGAGGGTGTTAAAACTTAGTCCTACCAAAAAATGTATCTAAAAGTCAGAAGGAGTCATCTCTGACCCCATAAAGTATATAAATTCTAGATCAGTGTCAACTAGAGCTGCAAAAACATCGATGGCACTATCGATATTATCGATGTTTCGGAGACAACTCGATACATCTAATATAGTAACAATTTTATTTTATTTATCGCGCAGTACGCGATTATATATTTATGCATCCCGGCCACACCAACAGAGTCTGACTGAACCTTCATTAATGCTGGAGAAAACGATCGGCAATAAAACCAAAAGCTGTCAACATACTTTTATTAAACAAAAAAAAATTGGATAAATGAAGAAATGATCTCAAGAACTTACAGAAATATTTGAAAACTATTTCATATAGTTAATATTGTAATATTAAGAAAACCTGAGAAACCGATTTAAAATGGTTCCGAATTATTTATTTACAATACTTTGTTCGTTCAATTTAAGTCTGAGAAACTGAAAATATTTCCTTATTTGTTTTTTTTTTCACTAAAACAAATTAATGAAAAACATTTACATGGAAAAAAACATCATGATAATATTTATATTTGTGAATATTATTTTGTTTTAAATATTTGGAGCAATTTTTCGGTTACACTAACTACATACGATACATCGGTGTTTTTTATAGCATCAAGCAGGAGCTCTAGTTTCCAAAGTTGTGACGATATTGCCATGTCCGTCTGTCTGTCAGTATGAAGACTGTCGTAGATATCAGAAACTATGTATATAACTGTAAAAATAAAGCTATAGCCTTGAATTTGGGTGCGTATAAAAATAACTATAGTTTTAATGATTCTTGAGCATCTGATCACATATGAAAAACATAGAAGTTATTCAAGAAACACCTTTATGGGTAAAATCAGATGCAAATGCACGTGCTTTGTTTTGTTTTCTTGACCAATACTGTATGTTACGGATTTCTTTCAATTATATACACAAAAATCACTTTTCGATATATTTGCTGGTATATTTTTAGTTCAAATATTATATGAGTGTTTTATATTCTCTTGAAATAGATAGTGGCTATCTTACTGGTTATGTTTGGATTAATCTTTTGTCCCCATAGAACTACCTTAACTCTCTAAAAGGCTATCGAGATGCTTATTTTGAAGTCGGTTAAGTTCCGTACTATTCTCCTAGAGTTTCCTCCTGGATTGGAAATAGCAACTCGACAAAGTCCAATTCGTAGTCCTCTAAAAATAGATTTAAATAATTTTCATTAATAATATATATGTATGTATGTATGTACGTTCAATAAAATTTTTTCTAAATTTGTATAATTTAAAAAATTTCTCAAAAATGAAAAGTTAGTTTTCTCGTACAGCACTCACAAAATAAGAGCTGCTGAACATCGGGGTTAATGTCAGGCGACCAAGTATTTGGGATATTTGTTAAGGGTTGAACATTTTTACAATCTGAATCTTTAGACTCAGCTATTTCTACATTGAAAATATATACACATATATATATATAAATACAAATATTTTACTTTAATTTTATTTATAAAACATATTTAGAAAGCTTTATATTGGTTAGCACCAGTCTGATTATCTTATAACCGCATTGAATTTTTGCGGTGTAACATACATTATGTACAGCAATCTAAATGATCTCTGAAAATTTGGTTACTATTAAATAATAAACTTGGAAATTCTTGAAGAAACAATTTAGTTAGCGTAAGCCATATCTCTATAATTTCGAATTCCATTTTTTTATGAACTCAACAGTCTTATCCTACATACACAATCATTTTAAATAATCGCCAATTTATTTAAATGTTATTATAATAATTTCATGCGATGCATATATAGAAGCTCATGTCATACTTAATCGATACATACTGATTACCTTTGGGACCTTCACAGGTTAAGCGTGTGTCAATAATAGTAAAATATCTACGAGTAATATTTGAAATGATATTACAACTACAATTTTAATCTGAGCTTAAAGTATATTTTTGGAAAGCTTTGTGTAATTTCTTACTGTACGAAGTTGGCTTGGTGTTCTTCATGACATCCTGTTGAGCAAATATATATTATAATCTACATGTTTGTTAATTTAAGAATTTTAAAAATACTAAACTAAACAAGAGTATTCCAATATCTGAACAACAATAATTAATAAACTTCGACATTTTTTAAGTAATAAGTCTGTCAGCCTATATTGCGCTTAAACTGTTTGTGTTTATGAGCAGGTTTGTAATGATTTTGAAATATGTGTGTGTGTGTGTCACCCGGATGCTCTGATTAGCTTGTTAATCATAAGCCCCCATTTGAAGTCAATTGCTACGACAAAAAATTAAGTCTATGATAATGAAATATTCAGAGACAATTTAAAAATGCATTAAAAATTTGTGCGCAATGCAAAGTGTCATCAAAAAGTATTTTTCATATTATATTATTATAAAACGAACTCATTCGCAAACTGAATACTAAAAAACTAACTAATTACATAATTTGGCTAATGGCAAATGAACAAATGCAGTGCGTTCGATGCAAATTCACACAGCCAACAAACAACAAAACAGACACATATACATTGACACAAACACAAACACACACACCCATACTCACACTCTGAAAGCAATACACATACAATTCTTGTTATATACTATTCACAGCATATAGATACATAAGTGGCGTTTGGCCTGCCGGCAGTTTTACAGTATATAGAAAACTGTACTCGGTATGTTGTGGCATCTAATTATATACACGTTCAAAGAGCAGAAGAAACCCTGCACAGGCAGCTGGTGTACTGAAAAATCACTTGAAAATCGACCTACCATTCCCATTCCGAGAGTTGTGAGAGCCAAACGATGACCCAAGCAATGCCTAGGCATGTGCAATAGATTTTCCCAAGCTGCAAAGACAATGGACACGAGCTGAGGCGCCTGCAAGTAGGCTTAAGATTTTCTTCGAGTGAACAATGAGTTGCAAGAGGCAAGACGAAACCAAATATAATGAAACATTTTTGACAAGATGCAGCACGCACGGCAAACGCACACATACTCGTATCCACATGAATGCAACTGCAACTACATATGTGTATGGGTGTGTGCGTGTGTGCGTGTGTGTCTCTATGTGTGTCTTAGTTTACTTTACTCATTTGCAATGTTTTTGGTAAAATGTAAAATTGAATTATTTAAAATTTTAATAGAAAATCTTTGACTTGCACTCAAACATATACATATTATATCTACATATTTACATACACACAAATACCGTATATATACACAGGTGATGAAGTTTATTCTACACTTCCAAAGGATACTCTAAAATATCCATCTAACTTTGAACAAAATTATTTATTCAATTATATATAAGAAGATAAAATGTTAATAATAAATATATAATAATAATTATATATAGGAAGATGAAATGTTAATAATAAACTTGTGCTCATAAATGATTCCATAAAAATATAATTACCATTCAACATTTACATCTTATAAATACCCATAAAAGATTGAAATTATACAGTTGTAAATATATATTATAACTATCGTATTATACATAAGAAAGAGCGTTTTTTTAACTTGATTTTGGGATATACTCATAAATGTTGACAAGCGTATTTTGATTTCGTTGTCCAATAGCCATTGTTTTCCATCTTGTATATATTAATATATATTTTATGCTTCACTTCAGACACACAAACACACACACACTTCGATATTCACAAACACACGTACAATCTGCATGACTAGGATATCAACATCTTGAGTTGGCCAGCAAAGTTGAAGAAGGAATCGTCTCGAATCCTTTTTGCTTCCATAGGCCATGTTATCATTTCAGTAATTGCATTTTTGTGTTTGTCGTTGTTTTTGTTGTTGCACTTTACCGTTTTTGCTTCCTCTGGACTCTCTAAGGGGTTATTTTGGTAATTTTCTCAAGAAAACTCAACCCAATACAAATATGGCCCCATAAATACTTGACCTGGCCTCTGTGCACACTTTTGTGCGTCTCTGTATCTAATTTGCAACAAAATGCAATGCCACACCAATACATACGCACTCACATGACATCCCACATACATACATTTATATCCGTTGGAGAAATGCATTAATAAATATGCACAGCATGCATTTATATAGCATACATTCAGTCTCTAGCTTGGTCGCATGTTGCTCTTGTTGGGTTTATATTTATATTATAACGTTTTTTCCAACTTCCTCTTGAATTTTCTTTAGGTATTTCTTCTGCTTAATTTATCTCAGTTCCTTGACGAATTTTTTGAATATATGTATCACAAAAAAAGCACATTCAGATAGACGATTTTTTTTTTTAAGTTAAAAAATTTTTAATGATGGTTTTCTTAAGATTTTATATGATTCCATACAAAATAAGATAGATAATAAAAACGTTGCCATAATATTTCTTTTAAAAACTTAAAAACGATTAAAACTTACAGTAGTTTTAATCGAGAAAAATTAATAACAAAATATTTATTTTAGCTGACACTAAGAAAAATAATAGAAACTGAATAAAGACTTATATATTGATTGAAGCATATTAAACCGAGTTATTTACTAAGTTGTAAGTTCCGTGGATATCTACGGTCTCTTCTCAAAAATCTGATTGAAGTTTATTTCTCTAGCGCAATTTTTATGCTTTGTATCGTTTTGATATCAATAAAGTATATATTCGATATTTTATAGAAGCCTATGGTCATTTATCCTCTGCTTGCCACGTCTAGAAAAAATAATTAAATTCTTTCTATTATTTTTTATTGTTTATTGACTCTTGATGCATATAATTAAAATTTACTGTAAACAAAATTAAGTGCGTTAAAACAATGCAGACAACCTTTCTAGTTTGATTTTACCTTTTCTGTTTTTTTTATGCGAACACTGGTTATATTAGTTTTGATAGATCTATAGTTTTGATGGATATAATAATAACCTTTCCCCCAAAGCAGAAAGAAATATGCAACACATCTCATTAGACGGAGCCTAAACTGAATTTAAGCAAAAATTGTATAGTTAGTTAGTTATAGCAAAATTCTAAAATAAGTCGCAAAAAAAACACAAACTGTCTCAGGTTTCACTAAGCTTAACGTTTGCAAAAGCCTGTTTTATGTCCCGTAGGACAGTGATTTTTTTTAATATATTATGAAAAAAAACAAAACAAATGAAAAACCCATATTATCGATAATAATTTAGTTAGTCTTCTTTGTAAAATAAAAATATACTTCGAGTTGTTCGCTTTGTAATTGCCATGGGTATTTCTCCATTTATTGTACATATTGGATTAATTTGATTAGTAAATAGAAAGATACTTCGAAATTCATAATCTTTTTTGAAGTGGAGTTGAAGTCTAAAATAAATTAAATAGTAAGCTTTTTCGATCATGGCATGTTCGTCTATTTTCAAGAACAGCTGTCGATAGCATTTAAAATCCCATCAAATTAAGAAAAAAATGAATCAATCATACGATGATATTCTATAGTTTTGGATGTGGATGTATTGTAATTCTTTTTTTCGTGTTGGTTGAAATTACAGGCAAACAAACAAATTGATAAGGCGAGTGGGAGGGGGCAAGGGCATTCTGTTGGATAGGGAGGGAACAAGGCAAACATACAACAAGGATTGCGGTGCCAAAGAAGGTGGGCAGAGTGAGAGAAGAATGCGAATCGGGAGGCTGGTTGAAGAGGGCAAATAATGAGCTTTGGCAGAGGAGTAATACCCAAAACGATGGAGGGGTGTGAGTTTGAGTGCATGTGTGTGTGTGTGTGTGTGTGTGTGTGTGCAGCTTAACAACGAAACATAAATTAACGCATATTTCAGTTGCAATATAAAAACGCACAAAGCGAATGGAGAGCTCTGCAACGGACAACAGCGTCAACGGCGACGTCAACAGAGGCTGAAGCAGCGACGGCGACGGCGACGGCGACGACGACGCCAACGTTTCAATTATTTGCTGTTATTGTTGTAGATGCGCTTGTTGCTGTTGTTGTTATCATTAACATTGTTGTTGTTGTCAAAAGAGCCAGAACAGCGGGTATTTTTTTTGTCCGTTTGTTGTTGTTTCAGCCGCTGCTGCACGCACAAAAAATGAATAAAACAGACAACGCCCCATCACACACACACACTCGCACACTCGCACACACGCACACAGAGAGCCAGCCACCTGCTGCCCTCCCCCAATGCTGCATGGGCAGTATGTGTTGTAAAAAGCTGTCGCCGCGCCTAAAAGTATGCAACGCATTGGCTGCCTATCTGTCAGGTTGCATCCGCCGCCACGCTGCGCTGCTGCTGCCACAGTTGTACATTATTTACCTCTTCTTCGTTTTTTGCGAGTGCAGCCGCTGCTGTTTTTTACGGGTTTTATTGTGTGCGTGCGCGAATGAAAAATAAAATATATAAAAATATATAACCGTACCGCTCCAACAGCGCCGGCGTCGACGACGCCGCACGTTGCACGCACATTGTCATGCCCCACCATTGGCCTCGGCGTCCTCGCCGTTGTCCTCGGTCGTCGGTCCTCGGTCCTCCCCTCACCCTCGCCCCACTTCATCGTGCTCCTCCAGCCAGAGGCGCGTCGTCCGCGCGGATGCCACCAAAAAATGAACAAAAAGTAAAAGAGATGCCCAAATGCGAAAACGCGTGCAAGCAAACGGGCCGAAGCGATATTTTCCTGGCCGGGATCAGGGCGTATATAGTGCATACATATACATACATACATACATATGTATGTGCATATACATATAGGTGCACTGATTGCCACCGCATGCGGGGGGCGAGTGTTGGCGAATGCTAAGTGGTAAGGGCAGTGGTAGAGGGAGCCGTGGTATAAGCAAAAAAAATACTCCCGGACAGCCGGCGGGGCCAATGGTGCGTATGTGTCATGGTGGTGGCGTCGTCGACGCTCCAACAACAAAAACACCAATTAAAGCAAAACATAAATTAAAAAAAAAAATGAAAAAAGTTCGGTGTTGTTGCTGTTCAGCTCTGCACAAATATATTGCAAATATTTGTTGCATATTTATTTTATTTGTTTGTCGCGCTTTATTTGGGCTCCTAAAAGCGCTCAACATTTTTTAATTGGGTTAGTAATTGAAATTTATCGAACGCTTCCACGCACAGCACACAGCGCATCGACACAGTCCCCAGAGACCTGTTCCTGAACAAAAGCGCCAAATGAATTGCACGCATTTGAAAAGTAGACATCAACAACAATAACATGACAACAACAACAGTATCACACTGACAAACTGAGGGAACGAATTAAAGAAATGAGAAAATAGTATTTAGCCCATTCAACTGTAATTGTTTAAAAGACCCACGGGAAAACTAATTGCCATCCAGGGGTTCTTCTCTTAACCTTGCGAATGGGTTACAAAACTATTTGAGGAATACCCGGTGGCAGTTGCAGACGTGAATCTTCTCATATTTTAAAAACTTAAACGTTTTTATTATTTTAATTTTATTTTTTTTAGTCCACTTACTGTTTTTATTTTGATTAAATTCTTTTTTTAATTGAGATTGACTATTCGCCTTAACTAATACTCGTTCGAATACTTAAATAAATTTACATTGAAATTCAGAAATTTGTATAAAGCCTTGATTGATGTTTTAGTGAATTGCTTATTATTAATTATGATCAAGTTAAAAAATATGATACAGCTGTAGAATATTTTCAAAATATAAGCAAACAGCCCATTTCATAGATTTATGACTCGGCTCAGACAAATCCACCAAATCTCAGAATGTCCAGTCCAAGAAAGAGAAACGGGTTGCACATTCAGCTTCGATTCAAAATGTGTGGACTTTTTATTGGTGTCCTTTGGCTCAGCATCACCATGAGCAACAACAACAACGACAAGATCATCTATGCTACATCTAAACACTCGAATTCACACACAATGGAGCGGCACGAGAAACTGGACATTATCAGCCCAAAATACAAGGAATAACGAAAAATACCAAAGACAGAGATGCGGGCCAGGAAGATTGCAAATCAAAAAGACAGCAACAGCAACAGCAACGACAACAGCATCTCGGAATCCACCCCAAAAGCAAGGAAATGACCAGCGGCGGAACTTGCGGAGAAACTGGTTGAGGGTTTGCCGAAAAGGGGTTGCGTCTTGGCCGGGATGCGTGTCAAAGTTCAGCGTCTCGCCTCTATGCATTGATGCTGTGTCCAGTTTGAAAAACCGGCCTGTTTTTGCGTTCAAATCTGTTGAAATTTTGATGTGAAAGTTCAGAAGATATTTATAAAAGTTTCATGTCCTGCCACGGATGCTAGATTCTCAATGCTGATGCTGAGCGTGAGAAAGTTTCAATCGCCATCGAAGAAACTCGTTTATGCCCAATGTACTAATGTCCTGCTGCAGATGCTGATGTCTTCAAGTCTTCATTCCTCTTTCCTCTTCGGCCGTAACCAGTTGAGCATCATCTTGCCACTTAGCCAGCGACCAAGCGATTTATTCATGTTATTTGGCCTGTTTGCTAATTACTACCCAAATGCCAAGACTTTGCTGCCAAACATTAGCTCAACAAATGGTCAAGAGGCTGCTGATACTCCTGCTGCATTGTTTGTCTCCAAGTCGTTGCATTAATTGTCCTCGAAGGCTCTGATTGCATCCTGAAATGTCGCTAACTTCGCTGACTTCTCTCGCTAGTGACCGATGTTGGCCCTATTAGCTTAGATATTCCATTAGGCGGCATCGATTACTCAGACATGCATTGATTTTTTCACAAGTGACTGCAAATTTCAATGCATAGCTGATGAGACGCAGACCTTAATGAGCTCCTGTTTAGGGAGCTCCTGTTTGGCGATTGCAGTCCACATAGGGTAAATAAGCCAGTGAATTTGGACTAGCTCTTATTAGAAACACGCATAGACTTTATATATATAACACTTGAAACACTTCCAGTTATTGCGCTTACGGGAATATATAAATTATAAATGTATATTTAATTTTTTCTTCAGATGAACATTTTTCATTTATTTGTAGGGAACTTTTATTATTAACAATTAAAAAGATATAATACGCGAAAGTTATAGCTGGCCAAATAGTTCTCAAAGTCGATATCTTCTTTGGAATATATTTATGTTTTTTCTAATAGGTAAATTAATATTTAACAAACCAACTTTACAAAATATTAAACTGTTTAAAGCTTTATAATATTGAAATATAGCTTAGAATATAAACAATTTATTGGGTAATTCTTGAAGAGCATATATTGCGAAGTTTAATGTTTAAATTGCATGCAAATCGACGACCTCTAAGTTTCTGACATATACTCTTTATAATAACGCCTGACCTGTGAACTCTTTCAGTCCCATTCCACAAAACCGTTAACCATTACGGATGTTTACTGACATCTCTAATTACTAGCAGCTTCCAGAGATTTCAAGAAAAACGTTACATTAAACCGGTCAGCCTTTAATATTTTCAGTTACTGACAGTTGATGTCTGCGTAATTTTGGCGGTTAAAGAACAACAAATTTTATGCAAAAAGATCCAGTTTTGTGCCGAGGATATAAGGGTCCAGCAATTAAGTTGAACTTCGTCGCAAGATGCTGAGCTGCAGACAGAAGTCACATAAACAGGCGAAGGCACATAAGGAAGTCCCCAGTTCTGGGACAGTTCCAGCGGCCAATCAGGAGTCCCGAGGAGACGGATTGAAATTCCAGCACATACAAAATAATCAAAACAAATAAGATAACCCTTAAAGAGATAAAACTACAACCACCCCAAAAATTACAGACCGACAATATTACCACTGCATACTTTCGCGCGCCAATTTAAATTCGGTGGATTAACAATTCATATTTGGCAATTTAGAAAACATTGCGCCGGGAACTGTTCTTGTGTCATGACAACATAAATCTTTTATTCACCGATGTGGTATGCGCAACATGTGGCACGATGGCAGGCAAAGAAACAACAAGGGAAGCCGAAAGTCAAAATGAAAACAGAACAATGCGTATTTCAAGGCGAAAAAGGCGCAACAGGCGACATCGAGAGTGGGCGTCTAAACGCTTCACAACATGTGGGCGAGCGAGAAAAATGAGCGTAAAACATTTTGTAAAGAATCGACCGAAGCGTGGAACTCTCACCGCCGAAAAGTATGCTACAAAAATGCAAAATACTTGGGCCAAGTTTAAGGGTTGCTTGAGAGAGAGAGTTGCGGGTTGATTTTGGGAAGACATTTTTCGGCATTCCTTGAAAGCTTCAACTGCTGTGCGCAGCCCTCATTGGGTTGGTCGCTCGTTCTCTGCCTCTAACAACAATTGTACAATTATTGAGGTAGGCACATGATTATCTATTTATTTGTGGAAGATGTGCTTATGTGTTGTGTGCGAGCATTTGAGAGCTACCCCTTTGGCAGACTGGGCTTCATTAACTTGACGTGCAAAGTTCAAAGATGACCGGTCAAGGAACCGGTTTGTATTTGGCCCAGCCTGTCTTCGACTAGACCTGGACCTGGACCTGAACCTGATTACCTATTCTTGGACAGCATTTTTGGTCTACAATTGCATCGACTGGACCCAAAGCTGATCAGTTGAGTTTGAACTTTCATTTCGGTCGCGTCGCGTTCGCAATTTTTCTGTTTTGGCTTTGTTTGCTCTATTGAAATTCTCCCGTTTGTTTTTTCGTTAATGTGGGGATTTCTGTTTTATGTTTTTAATGTTGTTACAAAATTAACATTTGTTTTTGTTGCCATTTCTGTTGAACATCTACGTTGTACTCATTTTACCTCTACGTTTTCAATGCAAATTTAATACAAAATTAATGTAAGTGAGAATCAATCGAATTCCAGTGAAAGAGTGAAGTGAAGTGAAAATACGAAAACTAAAATCATTTGGGAATATGAAAATTAATTAGTGATTCTTCCCCTTCATTCACAGTGCACCCCATGAAATCCCACAGAACGAAGATTTGATTTCAATTATAACAAAGCCACATGAAAATTTAAAAACCTATTCAAAATTAACCCATAATTTAATGCGCTGGTTCATCGCTTGGACTTTGTCTTGATCACACACTCAGTTACCTCTGATATTAACCCACAATTTCCCACACATTCCTATGGAGCAATCCAATGGCAATCGTAAGCAGTCCACTGAGTCCTCGGCAGTCTCCACGGAGAGTTGCAGCAACAAGCGAAAGCTCTACGCCATCGAAGAGCGCGAAGAGAGCTCCCCAGTCACAGTAAGTGAATTGGAGCCCGAGGCAGAGGCTGCCTACGATGCGGATGTGGATGAGCTGGAGCAGCCCGTGGCTTGTCCGCCGCTCGCCAAACTGGCCAGCGAGCATGATGTTATCTACGAGCTGTTCCAGCCCTGGGCACTAAAAACATATGGCGATCAGGCAAAGACCAAGACGATAACGCTGCGCAAGAAAGCGCGCATTCTGAAAGCACTCGAGGGCAAGGAGCACAGTCGTCCGGACAGCTCCAAGTTTCGTTTCTGGGTGAAGACAAAGGGTGAGTTGAAGGGCTTACAAGCCGTGGACTTGACTAAGCCAAGTCCCCATTTTAATTTCCTTGCAGGTTTCACCACCAAGCGACCTGAGGGTTTTGAGGAGGCACCAGGCAGTCGACGGCTTCTCCAGCCGCTGTCCACCACTGCGGTGCTCTCCGATAATCCCGGCGCCGTCGATTTGTTTGCAGCCTCGGCTAGCAAGGACTTTGGTCGTCGCATCTACCGCAAGGTAGCTTGTGTGGAGGAATTCTTTGATATCATCTACAATGTGCACATGGAGCTGGGCGGACGCAGTGGCATGCACGCTGGACAGAAGCGCACCTATCGCATTGTGAGTGTAGCGTATGATCCACGAATCAATTACTCACAATTATTCAAATGACGGATATAATGTAACGCGTAGATTTACTTAGCGGCCACTTTAGTGCAAGTTTAGCTTAGCGGCAAAAATTCACTTAGCGGCATAGTTTCATCGCTTATCGCTCAAAAAAAAACAGCAGCTTATAATATCCGCTCAGAGGAAGTAATGCTATGCGTTGATTCGCTTAACGGCAACAATGCACTTAGCGGTTTATTTTCCGGGCTGACCGATCATAAAAAAAAAAAAAACAAGTTAGAAATGTGTGTCTGTTGATGTAATGTTTACATTTGCTCAGCTGCATAAAGTCACATAACAGTAACACACAAGAAAATTGGTTAAAATATATAAATTTTATGTTGCTTCTCTTAATACCTTTTTTCTTAACTGCCTGTTTGTCCGGTCCTACTTGAGGCCGCTAAGCAAGGTATTGGTTCTCTCATAATTTAATGATTAATTTTATTTATTTATTCCTTTTTTTGTCTAGATCACCGAAACCTATGCTTTTCTGCCCCGTGAAGCCGTCACACGCTTTCTAACCATTTGCCCAGAATGCAAAAAGAACCTACGACCCTCATCGCCCTCGACGGGCGGCAAGGAGTCGGAGCTGGTTGGCAACGAGAGTTCGTCCGAAGTCGAAAACTACTTGAGCTACTCATCGCACACCGAAAGCTCCCTGGAGACGGGTCCTGCGGCCAAGCGGCGTCGCCACTCGAGCGCCGATCTCAAGGCGCACGCTCCGTTGACCGCAGGATCTGTCGCTAGCAGCGCCAGTGCCAACCAGTTGGATGCAATTTCAGCTCCACCCCCAAGCCCCGCCACTACAACCCTAAGCTCGGCAACGGTCGAGGTGGCTGGCGAAACAGCGACGGTCAGCGTGCCCAAGATACGAGTGAAGAGTCAATTGCAGCGTCCGCTCAGTCCGCCTGCGACTCCCGTTGAGGCAGCAGCTCCCCTACCGCCCCATCCCCTAACTGATCCCTCGCTGCTCCACGGCATGGACATGCAGCTGCTGAAGTCGCGGGAGAATCTCGTCCGCTATTACGACTTCATGCGACGCTTCTATGCCGGTGGCTCGTTGCTCAGTCAGCCGGTTTTAGCACCGCCCCTTTACGGCAGCAGTCTGCTGCAGAGTCTTAGCTATCCAACCACCACCTCAGCTACCACCAGCAGCACAGCAGCAGCATCGGCCACAAACAATACCAGTAGTCAGTCACAGGCACACAAGCTGTTGTCTGTCGCAGCGCCTCCCAAGGCAGCTTCTCCGTCCGGTTCTCAGCAATTGAAGACATCCCCTGATAACTCGGCTCGCACACGCTCACCGATCGTTTCGCTAGCCACGCCCTCAGCACCACAAGCACCTCATACGCCCATCAATTTAACGAAAGCTCCATTTTCCAGTTGCAGTGGCAGCAATGGGCAGCCCACCTCGACCTCCACGCCCGTTGCTCTGCCGCCCCTCAAGCTGGAGCTGCTCAGTCCACCCAAGCCATTGGCAGATCTTCGAATTCCCCAGCTGCTGTTGCGTGGAGCAACTGCTTCAGCGGAGCAGAACCCCGTGCCGCTGCCGCCTCTGGACTTGGAGCGATTGAAGCCCATAACATCAACCTATTTGCAGCTAACACGCAGCATGGGCCTCAGCGACGAGGATGCCTTGCGGTTCGACAATCTGGTGAGTAAAGACTTTAAATACACTCTCTAAAAAAACGTTATCTGTATAAAAATATATTCAAAGCTTTATTTATTTTGCATTTTTACGATATTCGTACGATTTAAGACTCGCTATTCTATAAAAATCTTTTTGAAGCCGCCCCCTCCTGTTATTTTTTATAACTGGGGTTGGTGAGCTAAGCGAGCATATATTAATTTGTTGGTTTTTATGATCTCCTACAAATATTTATATCACAAATTTTTCTAGTGTAAGCTTTTTTCGGGGTTCCCTCTTTTTGTTTGCATTAGTATTCCCATTTGATCTCTGACAGAAATGGAAATCATATAATTATTTATTTCCAAATTTTTACCCATACTACATATTTATTATTAAATAAGACTTTTTCACCCAATTGTTTATTATTGAAATTACCGTATTAATAACGCAATAACCGTGCAAAAAAGCAACAATTGCAAATCATTCTTTGGTTCTATGCGAAATACAATTTACATTCTCATTTTCTATTACATAATATCTTGCATTTTTATTCAATTTTAATGCCTTTGGGTCTTTTAACAAAGTATATATTAAAAAAATATCAAAGATTTTTTTCCATTGTTACATTTATCACAATGGAATTGCAAAATCAAGAAAAATCAATATGCACAACCTTTTCAAATATATCAGCTTTTTGTTATATTTTAATATTTTTGTTATAACATGAACAAAATATGGCACGTACATATGTACAACGCATTTGTCAGCGTGTTTTAAAAGAATTTGTGGGCAATTCTTTTTAATTAGTTAAGCGCCTAAAGCACTTTTTTCTTAAATGAAGTACAGTGAAAATTATTAAGGACGAACAAATATGTATGAAAATGTTTATGTTCGTTAACCGTTCATTTTACTGTTCTGTTATAATATGCAAAGATATTCAATTGAAAAGATAGATTTTTTACCAACTAATTCATATTTATATTTCGCATATAGTTATTAAATTTGATATCATTTCATATCTCAGAAATGTTATACAATCTTCGGTATTCCGAAGATTCTATTTGACAATTATATATATACATAATTTAATTTCTTTATTATTGAAAAATTCATTTTTGATCAACAAATTTTTTACTAATTTAGTTTCTCTTTTCTCTGACATGCTTGGCTTCTAAATCTAACGCATCTATCGCAATGTAATCGAGCATATATATATGAGAGAATTACCTATGAGAACTACAACAACATCCACAACAAATACCACTGTATCTGCTACAACAACTACAACAATGCTTTTCGGCCGCATCCACTGCGATTGCATTGCGCAACGCACAAAATTATGCAATAGTTTTTTGTGTTTGTTTGAAAGTTCAAATTGAATTTTCTACTAACCGTTTTTGTGTACATGATTTTTGATCTCTTAATGCTTGAATTATTTGCTGCAATTTACGTTTTACTTTAATAATGATGTAAACATGCTTAATGCAATGCTTTTGTGTTATTCATATTTTTGTTGTTTATGCTTAATTTTATTTTTGTTGAATTTCATATTATTTGATTTTATTCTCATTTCTTGTTTTTTTTTTTCTTTGTTATTTTCCAGCTCAGTTATTAGCGCAAGCCAAAAATTGTTGTAATAAATTAGTTAAACACAAAATTTAATGCTTTTTTCTACTGTTCTTTTGCATTTATAATTGCAAATTGCAAGAGAAGTGAATAATAAATTAGAATGCTTTTTTTAAATAAGTTGCGTAGATTATTATTAGACTGCTTTGTAAAAGTAATTTTTGTAAAGCTTTGTTTGGTATTACAGCTGCGGTAAGTACTGAAAGTTTATTGAAATCAATTTTGTTCAAATTATTCCTTTTGCTATTTATGTGTAATATGTAATACCGAAGTGAATGCTTCATTATCAAAACCTCATGGATAAATTAACATTTCTCATGAGTTCCCGATTTTGTTCAATTCATAATGTCTCAAAAATATTTTGAATCAAGCATCTGCTGAGTCAACTTTTATTCTGGGAACCCATATTTGCACTATATCAAGTGAACTTGAACACGGATGACTTCTGGTTTGGCGTAATTCATAGGAAAAAAAAACACTGACTGATAAGAAGTATTTATTTCATTTTGACATTGAATATATTGACAGACACGTATTTATTAATTCACATACATATTATTAAATATTGTTCCAAATGCTGCTCTTATTTCGTTGGAGGCCCCTGTCCCTGACCCTGTTCGTCACCCTTGACTGTGCTGAGCACAAACTTTGCGCTCAGAACTCGTCCATCCTTATCGACAATGGTCTTGACCACTTCACCGTTTTGGGCCAGAAGGTCGGAGGGCGTCAGACTAACCTGTGCAAGAAAATTTTCAATAGATTTGTCTTCGCCCTGCACTGATGACTCAGGTTGCCTACCAGCTGCTGCTGTCTCTTTCGGGGCTCGGTACAGCACAGCTGTTTGAGGAGGCGCTGTGGGAAGTGGAACCTGAACGGGCACTGAGTTAACTCGCACCGTAGTCTTGATTACCCTGCCGTCGGGCAATGTTCGTGTCCGTATCACATCTTCGCCCTTGGCCCGGGCATTGCTTATATCCTCGTCGGTGATGCCACCGCGATCGAGCAGATCCCGCATTTCTGGCATCAAGTCACTTGCCTTTGGCGGCTCCGCGCCAAAGAAGTTGTGGCTGAAGCTCGTTACGCGGGTGTTGTCAGTGGGCAGCTCGTTGGTGGCTCGATACGGCGGCAGACTATCCAAGTTGAAGGTGGCAATGGTCCTGGGGGTGACTTCTTGCACTGGATTCACAGGCTGTGGTGTCGGTCGGGTTGGCAGTGGGGGCAGAAAAGTGGGACTTGGTGGTGTGGGCACCGGCTGCGGATCACTGGTTTCCACTGCTGGGTTGGTTGCTGGATAGAGAAATTGGGGTC
Organism: Drosophila immigrans; assembly: GCA_963583835.1. Lineage (NCBI taxonomy): Eukaryota > Metazoa > Arthropoda > Insecta > Diptera > Drosophilidae > Drosophila > Drosophila immigrans. The sequence continues at coordinate 18,089,644 of OY757143.1, read as the reverse complement.
TTTGATCGGCGAAAGGATCGCGTCGGGGCTGCCAAGTCTCAGGCTCGGGGAACCAGTTGTTGGGCACGCTGCCTTTGTACGTCTTTGTGGTGGTCGTCACAGTGCGTCCCTGATCGTCCTGCTCCGTCTTGGTGGACACCTGCGGCGTTACGCCACTGGGAAACGAGAAGCTGGGCCATCTAGCGGTCAGCTGAGGCCCTGTAGACCAACTGCTGCTGGTGAACAATGGTGTGCCATATGACTTAATGGTTGTCGTTACAGTGCGTCCCTGATCGTCCTGCTCCGTTTTGGTCGATGTCTGCGGGGTAACGCCCGACGGGAACTCAAAGCTCGGCCAGTTGCGAGTTGGGGGGCTGCTCGGCCACTGGGGGAAGCTGCCGCCTAGACTGGGCCAATCGCTGCCCAAGTTTGTGGTGGTGTAGGTGCGTCGATTGCCAATTGAATTGGGCAGATACTCCCAGTCGGTCTGTGGACTTGTTGGGCTTGCAGTAGTCGTGCTAGTCGTACTAGTCGTGCTGGGCGTGCTGGGAGTGCTGGGAGCGACCTCCAACTTGTCAGCTGGTTGCTCCTCATTGGCGATAATAGATTCGCCGTCCGGCGAGAGACTGTAGGTCGTCGTGCGCAGTTGACCCGATGCGTCCGGCTTGCTGATAATCACCGGCTGCTTGGTGCTCCACAATTTACCCAATGTCGGCGCATCCAGGCCAAGTTGTATGGCTTGCCTGGTTAGTGCTATGCTGGGTCCAGTGGCGCTCGCATTGCTGCCGCATCGCTGCGATAAGAAGAAAATAGATGACGTCACCTTACGCGAATCTCACTACACAATCAACCTGACCTACCTCCAGTCCCAACAGGCAGCAGCCGATCAGAATCAGCGCAAAATTCATCCGTTTCATATTGTGCACTCTCCGATTGTCTTAATAAAACTGAGCTCAGGCCGGCGAGTGGGTAATACCTAAATAAGCGTCGGTTATAGAAATATATAGTCTGTCTGTATATAGACAGCCAAAGGTTATCGCTTTTATTTACTACGACTGAAATTATTATTTTGTATTTTATGGGAATACGTACTGAAAACTAAATTTTATGGACATAACACATATAAGACAAATATGTTATATTAATTAATTAATAGAATGTCAATTGAATTTTATGGAAATAATGAACATATCGCATTGAAAACTAATATTCTATAGTGATTTGTTACTCAGTTACTCTGAATACTTTCGAATATCTTTAGAAACTTCTTCTATTTATCCGCAAAAAACAAAAAAAATCTTTTGATGGCTGGGTATTGTTCTCTGGGCACAGTATGCTGTTGACACATTCAAATTGCTTTACAACTTGCGAAAAAAACTATTCAATTGGAACACATTTCAGTTGAAAATATTTATATGCGAATATATATTTATATATTATATTTGTGTATGTGAACGACAAATATTTTTACAAATTTCTCGCGTAAATAAAAAGCATTGACTGACCTGCCCGACATCACAATGAAGCCAACTGCTAACAAAGCTCTTGAAAATCGTTCGAAGCAAAAACTACGCACATATTTGTATAAATAAACAGAATCAAATAATATTGCCACAAGAATTTTTGAATACTCTTCCCTGAACTCCATTTTTGTAAGTTAACTTAAAAAAAAAATCTGCAATTTTAAATAATAATTCAATTTATTATATCTGAAGATTCTAATTAAATAATTATTTAAAATGAATATCGAAAAATTCCGCAGACATTTCTGGAAATTACATAGTTTCAATAACAATAATCAGACAGTCAAATACGTAGGCAAAATTCAACTTATTTAATAATCATGCAATTTTTTCATTCAATATTAAGTTAAATAATTACTCATTTGATATATCTTACCTTTAAAAGTTATAATTAAATAATTATTTAAAATTAATATTGAATAATTTTGCGTTCATTTTTTTAAGTCTCTTAGTTTCAATTATTTAAACACTCTTAATAATAGTTAAATATGGTTGGTGAAATTCAAATAATTTTCAGCCAATTTGTTTGTCATATCCCAAATCCCATAAGAATACAAAAATAATTACAAATATGGATAAATGATGTAAAATAAACATAAACTTATCAAAATACCCAATTTCAAGATAGTGTAAAAATCAAACAAATTAATATAAAAACCGCGATTTCATGAATTCTCTTCGAAACAATAACAACCCCAACATCAACAACAACATTATGATGAGCGACAAATATAAAAATGTATTCAAGTTTCAACTTTGCGAGTGTGTTTGTGTCTATATGAAGGTTAGACGAACGATACTCGCACGCCCACAAAAAAAAAAACAAAAAAATATTGAAGATGCTGTGTCTATGATACGGAGAGGCAGAGGTTATGGTCCAGCGGCGGTTAGCGACGAAGCCACGAGCTGAGTGAGAAAAGGGTGCACCACCTAAAAAAAACAAAGCAGAGTTGGCGGAGCAGGGACATCAGTTAGCTGTCCGGGTTACTTGTTACCCAGCCAGTCCGGGGACAGGATTTACGCTAAAAAGACGCCATAAACTTTGAATGCCGGTGTAGGGAGTAAAAAAAGGGACCGAAATTGGAATTTGATAGACGCCTGGGCCTGGGCATGGGCCTTAGTCTGGTCGTGGTCCTGCAAGGGTCCTCGTTGCTTTAGCAAAGTTCAGAGGCCGCTGCACGGTTGAGCCACTGGCGCAGGCAAGAGGAAGAACGGAAGAAGAGTGGTGAGGGGCTACAATCCAAGTATTGACGACTTTTTAAAAGGGTCGAGTGACGTCGAGGCTGTTAAGGACGTCGCAAGTAGTACAAGGGAAGAGAAGGCGAACGGGCTGGCTTGGCGCGTGTAATAAACCAAGCGATTTTAACGCTTGCGAGACGACTATTGGGCTCACGGGGGTTGGGGTTGGAGTCAGGGTTGAGGTGTAGGTGTCGCTCTTGGCGTTGGCATTGGTGTTGGTGTTGGTGTTGGTGTTGGTGTTGATGTGTGCGTGTGTGGTGGTGTGGGTTGCTAGGTAGCTGAGCTGGCCAAAGTTATAAAACTTTACAGTTAACTAGGCTTGGCAATCAAGCTAAAAGCAAAGGCGTCGTCGTCATCGTCATCGTTCTCCCAGTTCCCCCTCCTCTCTCCCCACCTCAGCACTGCAAGTGCCTGTCGCGTCACGTCTGGCGCCACCTAGCGACCGTTGCACGAGACATACAGCCAAAAACAAAAAAAATATGTAAGCGAAAAAGAAAGCAACACAAAACGGAAGGCAAGCACCTCTAAGCGCACACAGACACACATTCTCACAAAAAACATACACCCTCAACGCCCACTTGTGGCACACCATGTGTGTCTAGTGTGTGTCTGTGTGTGTGTGGGTCCGAAATGTCCCTGTGCCCAGTCAGTGAGTTGGTTTTGACTCCCCGCCGGGGTTTGGCTTATCCAATGTGCCGTTTGTTTGCTCAAATCGCTTCTCGTTTTAAGCATTGCCCTTTGTTTTTGCCTTTTGCCTTTCCACGTTTTGCCATTTTGTCTGTGTCCTTTATAGACATTGTCTATGGGTCCCTCCCAAATGGCCAGCACCTTTTTCCGTGAGTACCTCATGAGTACGAATTAAATCCAATCCAATATGCATTCACACAAGCACTTCTTTTAAAACATTTGCAATTTTTTAATTGTATTAAGAATTGAACATTTAGTAAATAGAGATTGTATTCAAACTAATTTTTTGTCGTTTCAAAATGTGTTTCAAATTTCAAAATTATTCACAAACATTTTCTTACCTCAACATAGTCAAATACAAACTTTTTTTTAATTTCCATACCCGAAATATAAAGTTATCCCGATATCATTATATACTATTTGTTCTCTTCAATGAACTCTTCATTTAATTTTTAAAGACTCATACATTTCTGTTAACATTTAATTTGGTTTTCAATGTACGACAAAATTCGAAAATTAGAGATAATTTCTAGGCCAATTTTTAAATTTCCTACGTTGTTGGACAATATTTTACATTACTTTATTTAGTTTATAATTCAACGCTGCAATAATTTGTAAGCTGAATCAAATAAAATATGTTCGTTCATTTCATTTAATTGAATGCGATTATCGCAACTAATAAGGTTGCAATCAAAGGTCTCTTTTCTACTCCGTGGTAGCCAGAGAGAATATAAATTCAAGTGTCTATTCTTTGGGAGTCTAAATTAATGTAGACTCCGAACACAAAAAAAATGTTTGGTAGACAGAACGTTGTGCAAAGGTGCTGGTTTCGACTTGGAGTTTTGTTGGAGGATGAGAATAGGGCTTGGGCAAGGCACCGGCACGCACCCTTGGAAGGTAAAGGCGCAAAGGCAACATCAAATGGAGCTTTGGGTGCTGCTTCTATTACACTCCAGCGGACCCATCGCTCTGCCGCCGTCCCTCTCACTTCAGATGTATCCAGGCTAGTGGGGAGGGAACTGGGCACGTCAAAGTCGTTGAGGGGCGCATGGGGTTGACGGAGTTTTAGGTCCGATGGAACAAGGGTCGGGCACTTCTTCATTAATTTTCATGGCGGCACAAGAACAATGAACGGAACGAAGCACAGTCCCTGTGCCGTCTGCATACCCGCCCCCTTTCCGCTCATTGCTCCAATATGAAAACGTAGAAACAGAAATGATGAAAAAAATAAAAAATGAAAAAGAAAAGCAGGAAAAGTTACTCCTGCTGCCAAGTTGTGGGTGTGTTTTGTGCAAATGAGTAGAGAGTGGAGGCAGGCACTGAAGTGGCAGTGGAGTTGCATGGGTATAGAGGGCTGCCCGTCGTTGTCCGTCTCTCTGTCTGAGTTTGTCTATGGGAGTGTGTGTGTGTGTGTGTGGGTTGATTACTTTCTGTTTTAGGTGCCCGTCCGTCCACGCCCAACGCCCAACGCCCCCAGCCGCCTTTCAGGGCACAAACTTCTGAAGGCAAGTACGCATTTTTATGTTTGCTCGCCTGGCTAGCGGTCCTTATTTTTTATCGCAGCACTGGAAGCCCTTTTTGCCGTTTGCTCTCCCCACATCCCCACACACCCCCATAATGGACGACAGGCAGAGACAATTGTCGACACAACCGAAGAGACGGCCTGGGATGAGAAAGAATTGCAATTTTTGCGAAGAAAAAGCCAAGAAAACGTCTTGGAAACTGTTTGACATGCTCAGCCTCCCTTTGGCTAGAGCTGAACGCTCTAATGAATTTCCGTCCAAGTCCTTAGAAAGAAAACGCAAAAAACTCACAAAAAAAAAACAACAAAAAAACAATTAAAGTGGACTTAGCATGGGGTTTGTTAGGTGATGGGGCCGAATGGGAGGAGGGCAAGTCTGACGCACCCATAATCATAATTGCGCGCCCGAAAGTTACCCCTTGGACTTGTCGATTCTGTTCTCGAGTTTCAACAGGCTTCGTCTCAGTTCCCATCCCTCCATAGTTTCTCCTTTTTTTGCTCTCTAATTGTTCAGTCAGGACTCCCCTCCTTTTCCTTTTTTTCTCGCCGTGTCCTTATTGCGTGGCTCTTCCAATCCCTTTGCTTAATTGTGTACCCGGCTCGTTTCCCTATCTGATATCTGTCCTTCAATTTCTCCTTTTTTTTGGTTTAAGTACAATTTTCACTTGCTTTTAATTTGTCAATTTTGTGCAGAACGCAGCTTCCATTTCTTTTACTTCTACTTCTACTTCTTTTTTATTTTATTTTTTTTTTGGTTCTTTGCTGGACATTTTTTATGTTTGCTGATGAGCTCTAAAAGTTGCAAAACAAGGTGGCAATTACTTATTTTGGCTTTTCACCGACTTGCGTGATAATTACTAGGGAGATTCTGCTTCCAAGTATACCGCTTGAGGGATTCTCATTTGGTTAAACTCATCTCAATGTAGGTGTTTGTAAAGCTGTTCTTAAATATTAAAAACATTTGCCGTTACCAATAGAAAGAAAATAAGAAGAGAGGAATATATACCCAATAAATTGATTGTAAATTCATCTCTTGAAATCCCGCCCAAGTTGAATAGATGGTAGATGCATCTATCTGTAAATCATAGCATATATCGTTCATTCATTTGTAAGTAAATTAATGTGTGTTATACATTTATACATATGTGAATAAGTCAATCGAACAGCCGACAATTAGATCATGTTTGGAAGAGCCGATTTTTTTTAATGGTGTAACCACTTTCCATTTTGATGTATGTACATATATGGTATTAAAAGAATATACACTTGACCCTCGCTTAACACAGACTCTTTTAGCACAAACGTGGTCTTACATGGTCACACATTTGTTCCCTTCCCCTTTTTAAAACCTCGTTTTCACACGATTGCCAAAAAAGCAAACATGTTAAAACGAAACTTCTTAAACTATAAATGCAACAAAACGTATTTTAAATTTGATATAACACTTAAATTTTCAAATTTAACCACTTCATTAATTATAAGAAGTAACTTTTTTAATTTACCAACTTTTAATTTTGAAAATATGAATGTTATACAGGTAATAGATATATATTAAGGCATACACGTACATAGTAACATCGTGAAATTAAACTTTAATATAAACACACCAAATTGGAACAATAAAAAAATAGTTTTGTTGCCAAATTTGAATTTCAGTAACGTAACCCTATATTATCTCCTGAATTCATGTTTCGCCTAACACGATTTTGCTAAGCACGAGGTTTTCAAGGAACGAAGATTATTTGGCGACGGCCAAGTGTATATACTATATGTATGTGTGTATATTATATGTATACGAATATACAGTCTTTGTCGACATCCATAAAATACCATACTATAGCTTTATTGTCTCAGCTGTTGGCACTGATATAGGGTCGGTGATGTCATATACATACATATGTACATACATTTTCTGGTAGCAGGTAAAAATGAAGTTTTTAGAGAAAAATGCATTTACATAACACATTCTCGACTATTATTCCATTCCAAAATTATTCCCATTGAATTGCTGCCTCTTGTTTAATAGTGTTTTTAGCAGAGAACAGATTTTTTGCCCAAAATTCTGTTCTCCATTTGCCAATATCTTAAAAATGAAAAACAGCAACTTTATAAATTTGACTATTTATCTATACTTATCAAATAAATATTTTGTTTATATTTAATACATACATAGATAGGTACATATGTATGTGTGTACATACATATGTACATACATATGTCATTAAACATACATATGTATATATGTATGTATGTACATATCATTACTTACATACATACTTATATGCATAATCAATGATCTCCATCATCTAAACTTTCCACTTGTCCATAAATACGTTGATTTACAACCCTCAGTGAAGGAATCTAGCTTATAGCTTCAATTACAAAACCGATCTAGAATTAAAAGCAAAGCAAAACGTAAAACATAAAAATAAATTGACACCGATTGACCTTCCGTTAAGTACGATGACAAAGCAAGAAACATAAGCATAGCAATCAAAAACAAGAACGTCAATGATGACAAATAAACAAGCGATTAAAGTCAATGTAAAACATAGAAAGGATGAGGAAGAGAAGGAGGAAGCAACGGAATTGGAAAAATAATGAATTCCTTTGGCAAACACAAATTGATAAATTAAACGCCACTTATGACAATGTGAAGAGTATGGCAAATACTCGTAAAAAGAGAAAGAAAGATGGAGAAAAGAGAGCAAGTGAAACAGAAATAAAGAAATCAAAATAAGCGGCAAGGACACGCACGAACACGAATTCCAAAACAACAACAACAACGACCGCAAAGTGCACGCAAATTGAAGCGGCAATAAAAAACAGCTTAAAAACAAGGCACAAAATAAAAGTCAAAAGACACACACATTCTTTCTCCCGCATTTCCGGTCACCATCTTTCTCTTTCTCTCGTTTCCTGCACACTCACCGAACGAGTTGAATAAAAAATAGAAGCAAAACAATTAACGTCCTTGGCGAATATATTTTTTTTTGCACGAAAGTCAAAGTGGCGGACGCTGCGAGTAGGGAGAAAGGAGAAGGGAGAAGAGAGAGAGAAACTTGAGTTTGGCCATATGAAAGTGCAAAAAGCAAACGAAGAAATTATACACAACAGAAGGGCAAGAAGGAAGGCACCGCAAAAAAGTGAAGCAAAACAAATAAATAAACAAATAAAGGCAAACAAACAAAACAAAACGACGCCAACGACAACGCCAACGCCAGCGTCGACGTCGACGCCAACGTTGACGTTCTGAGAGCATTGCGAAACGTAACGATTCACGTCGTGAGAGTGCAAAGAGAAGAAGACAGTGTTGTTGTGAATGCCGAGTTGACGATAATGACGGCGACGATGGTGATGATGATGATGATGATTGTGATGATGATTGTGCACACGCACACACACGCAAAGAATTGCGCAGGCTAAAGTATTTGGAAGCAACAAAAGCCAAAATAACAAAAAAGACAAACTAGAAAGCGAGCAAAAAATACTCAATGACAACGCCAGCAACAACAAGAGTAGCAAGAACAAGAAGAACAGGCGAGCCGGAGACAACAACCTGTTGAGTCTGTCACACATACACACACTCACACACACATACACAGGCGCGCACACACAGAGAGACCTGCAACTCAAGCGGAAATGCAAATAAACAAACACGAGGCATGGCGTTGCGTGGCGAGCAAGACGACGAGCAAACGAGACGAGACGAGAGGCAGTCCAAGAGCAAGAGCAAGGCAAGAGAGCGAGATGGAGAGTCAGCAACAGAAACTCGCGTCGGTCTCAACTACAGCAGCCTTTCATTGTATCGGCAAACACACACACACACACACACACCCACACACACACACACACACACACACACGCAATACATGCATATATATTTACACGCTTTGAATAACATTATGAGAGTTTCGCCTTTTACTTTTAACACTTTTTACAACATACACAACAAAGCAACGCGTTAAAAAGCAAAACAAAACAAAACAAAACCAAACACAGCAAACAACTGAAAACTGAAACAAACGACAAGCGAAAGTTGCCCGCCCGTTACTAAAGGAATTTACGACTTTTGCGAAATCAATTGAAAACTGGAACAGAAAACAGACGCAAAAACTCCCAACTCCAGCATTTCCTCCCCCTCTTCCCCACCCCAAATTCTCTCAGTTTATGAGCACGGCTTTCGCCCTTGTCATGTAACTCGAGTGATTTTTGATTTTGCTGACCAAAACTGTTTTTTTTTATTATTCCTCTTCTTTTCTTCTTTTTTGCGAGAAGCGAAATTTGATTTATCATTCGTGGCGGGTCGAGAAGCCGGGTGTAACGGTACTCATATCACTCGATTCTGTGGTTCGGCCTTTTGTTGTAATAGATACGCCGTTTGATTGCTATGTAATTGCTTTTTATTGGTGCCGACTTGTAAAGGGTTTTCGACGGAGTGTTGAAATATTTCTTGTCGATTATGCCAGATGCTAAATGCACTTGCAACAACCAGATGATGGAGTGCTCAATGAAAAATGAATGGAAAAATGTGTAAAGTTGGTTATTGTGAGTTATTGTGAGCGACTGTTGCCATTAAATAAAGTTGAGATATTCTTCAGATGCTGCACAGCCCGAATATGCGAACATTTAAATTTGAAAAACTTGCAGAAATTAATTCAGCATCCTTTTTCGACTTTGAAGGTCTCATAAAATATTTGCAATGAATAATTTAACACATTCAATTGAGCACCGAAATTTTGAAAGTGTAACTGCGAATTTATCGAATGTGCCAACTTATCATCAAATGAACTAATGTATACATGTGGTACATGAGGTTTACATTAATATTTAGACATCGTAATACATATACATATGTCTATATATGTAGACATATGTATATGTATTACGATGTCTAAATATTAATGTAAACCTCATAGTGGAAAAATACAATAAAAAGCGCAATCCCTCTAAATAAGATTATTGTGGCACGATAGTTTCGCGGAAAGGGGCCGATAATATTGATGATAACACGATAAAGGGGACAATAAAAATATTTTGTAAATGATTGCACATTATTTTTTCTATTCCAATTTCTGTATCACAAATATTATAATTTCCATATTTGATTATTTAACTCATTTCAACAAGACAAGACAAAATTTATACTATGTTAATTACTGTAATTTTTCTTCGTCTCAATTCATGAATTTGTTATTTATATTTTTTATATACCTACAACTTTAATTACATTTATACGAGTAACTTACAAAACAGAACTTATTGTCATCTGAATAGTTTTTATATAAATTGCAATTGAAATGTTACAGATAATTAAGAAATTTAATTTTTGTAATTGTTTAGATAGTAGTTTTGTAATGCAGGTTACCTTATTATGGAACAGTTGCATTTTGAACTGTTCAAGTCATTATCCGATTTATTGGTAAGTCCTTTAGAGAACGGCTGAAAGTGTCCACAGCAATTAGCCAGAAGGCTCAAAGACTCGACTCTGTCGGTATTTGGCTCAGCTTTTCAATCGATGCAACTTTGAGTGTGGGGCACTAAATTTCTGGTCAGCAATAAGCATGCAAACATATTTTGGCAAAATCTTGAATTATATTTTGCAACTAATTTAGAGCAAGTCAATGCTGCCATCTCTGTTTTTCTCTTGCTCCCCCTCAGTGTCTTCGTCCTGCTGTCTTTTGCTCTCTGTCTCAGTCTCGCAAAATAGTGTGTGTCTCTGTTGGCTGTGGAAGAAATGCATTGATTATGCATGCGTAAAGCTGAAACTCAGTTCTCAGTGGATGCCACTGTTCCAGCCTTTGATCTTAGGCATCCCAACCAGCTCCTGTCCCTTTCTGATGCTCAACTTGGTCGACTGCTGATACTGCCTGCTGCTGTGTGGCAAGTGGAGGCTTTCAAGTAAAAAGATAAGATAGAAGGACAATTTACAGGCACAGTTCTGTGTCCAAAAAGGCTCACAAGCTGTCCCAAGATTTACTCAGACTCCTATATTCTTCACTCTTCTCGTAGTATGTTGAATTTTCTTCAAAATGCTGCACGTAGTCGATGTAGTAAGGTTCCTTTTGTTTGCTTGTTTGTATTTATGTGAGTGTGCGTTTGTGCTGTGCAAATTAAAAGCATTCATATATGTATGCTAGGTCGTACATACGAGTCGCCCTCTTGGGAGAAATTACCTCAAGCCCCTTTGTCACGAATTATGCACAAAACTTCATTCGTTCGACGTTGCGTATACGTAACGTTTGCCTGCTCTCAGCCAGCTGCTGCTGCTGCTGCTGCTGCTGCTGCTGTGTTGATTAGATTTTCTTGCAAGAAAACTGACCAAAGAGTCCTCATACGTCAGCACAACTTGCATGTGTGGGTGTAACCGCAAACCCTCACACTCTCACACACATGTGTGTATCTAGATGGAAGTGTGTGTGTGTTTTTACTCCAAGAATTTTTGGGCTATGCATGCTTGTGTGCGTCTGCTTGCATTTTAAGAAGATGACCACACACACACAGCTGCATCACACACACACACACACACACACAGACACACAAATATGTAGCCACATGCAGCTGCAGCTCGGCAACTTTTTGGGGGCTTTTCTTGGGCTTTTCTAATGCACATTTTTGCATTTTCTCTAGAAAGAGTCGACTGCCATGCTAGAGCGAGAGCTTTAATTTGAAAATTTCTTATTAGTGCACACACGCATACACGCAAATGCGAGTGCGAGCGAGTCCGATATATGTTTGCGAAGAAAGTGCAGCAAGTTTGTGGTTGAGGTTTGCAGTCTCGGGTCTCCAAGTTTCGGGTTTTACGTTTTTGGGTGTCAACTGCTTGGGTCAGCCATAATGCAACTGAATGCGTATCCGTATGTGTGTTTTCGTATATGAGTATGTGTGCGAATGTGCACATGTATATGTGAGCACTGGCAATTTTTTGTATAGGGTTGTATTTTTTATACTTGCAATGCATCGAACTTATTTGAACTTAAGCTCAATTTTGCTGCAATTCATTTCAGCATTAAAGTAAGTTGAAAGTAACAAATTTAAACAAATTTAGCTCCATTACTTTTTTACCGAATTGAAGATGCGAATTTGTATTCATAATACGGAAATATATGAAACATAAAACAAATCAAATTAAATACCAAATGCTGTTGTGCAACACAAATTTTTCTCTTAAATTATTCATGTGAAATATATTTTATAAAATAACTAAGCTGACATTATAGTGTAGCCATAATCACCTCAAGCATATTTGAAAATACTCACGTATTATATAAATTTAAAGTCGCAAGTAAAGAGAGAAAAGGAGATGGATAATTAAAGAAGAAGGAAAATAATAAATATATAAATACGTATACATAAAGCTATCTCAAATATAAATTAATCTTTAAATGTTAGAAAGCAGCCATCAAATGCCAAAGTAAATTGCTCATTTATGTATAAAACTGGCTTCGTGTACGACGAACAAGACGTTGTGTTGAGTTGCAACAAGAAAATGCAATTTCTTAAGACATTTTCCCCTTTTGCCAAGGCAGCAACGAAGCAAAGCAAAAAGCCCACCCTCAAATGTTAACCCCTGTCTAACCCCAGGACTCAGCCTTCAACACACGAAAAATCAACAAAGATCTAAGTGAGAAAGAGCATATTTGTCTATGCGTGAATGTGTGCGTGTGTGCGTGTGTGCGTGCTCCGTGTAGGTGTGTGTTGGTGTTGGTCAAAATTTTAATCAAAATGCGTCTTAAGAAAAATGAAAATGCTGCAACGGCAAAGGCGTGCGCTAGAGCGAGACGAATAGAGCACAACAATTGCTGCAAATCGATGCCGTTGCATACTTTCAGGCCTCCAAGACGTGGGCGTCACACAAGGCAAGCCAGGCAGCTGCTCGAGTCTGCCATAATAATAATTATAACAAGACAAGCCAGCAGCAGGCTGTGGGTGGGCGTTTTGCCCAAATTTTTAAGAGCATTTCGCACTGGCCAACAAAACAGCTGTCTCTGTCTCTGTCTCTGTCTCTGCCTCTGTTTTGGCTTTGGCTTTGGCTTTGGGCTTTGTTGAAATAATTATAAGGACATGCCAGTATAATAAAGGTGCAACTTAACTCCTTATCTTGCTCATATGCAACGTTGTGTAGGTGTCACACTTGCTACGGGCCAAAACTAAACCCTAGGCTCGGGCTCGAACTCGGGCTCAGGCTCATCCACACACAGCATCGATTGTCTGGTCAAGTCATTGATGAGAACAGCCCTAAGCTGACCCTGTTCCCTCCCTTGCTGCTCAGGCTACACACTATTCCGTCCTGGCCATCCCGCCCTTTCCTGCCCTATCCTGGCCATCCTGGATATTGTGTGCGTGTCGCTGCCACAGTTCGCTTTGTTCTGTGATGATGCATCGCCATCATTATGATTTTCTATACATTCAACGTTCTGTGCCGGAAATGGTTGCTCTGCTGGTTGGGGGACTGATATCAATGTGTGTGTGTGTGTGTGTGTGTGAGTGAATTTTGTTTGTGTTTGTATATAATTTTGCACATATAAATATGCATATGGAGCCACCTTGATCCCCACATCGCCTCGCACTGACTGCCTGCTGTGTGTGAGTAATTATGTGAGTACGTGTGTTGTTTGTGTATTGGTATTATTATTATTATTTTTTTTTTTTAATATTTTCATTGCATTCCTCTGAATGTTTTTAGCTGACAACCCATCGCGCCGCCCACGCGACATATGCGTGTGGCACTCATTCAATTAAACGCATTAACTTGATTTTCAATTAACTTTAAATATACGAGAGATTTTTACGATCAATCTATAGCTATAAATGCATTTCTGATTGCCAGCCGTAACCAAGATATTATGATGCGTAAATCGTTATGCTTATCACATTATCAATTGCAACATAATCAGATTAACAATCAACTAAATGCGCTTGGAATGGCCTGCGAAGCTTGAGAGACAAATTTTCGAGTGATTTCGTCGCTTATTGTGTTGAATATCGTTCACCCAACTAAATACACTCTCATAACAAACCTGTCATATTATAATAACTTAATAATAAGTATTAATTGTTCTAAAATATTTCCCAGCTAAAAGTTTGTACTTATTTAGTAAACTCTTACTCGTGTCGTACTTTCACTTAAATCTAATCAAAATGTCTCTCATTCCTCACCCAATCTTGTCGTTGTGTTTAATATCTCTTTGATGGCAATTCTGGCCTCCTTCCAAGTGAATGTACTTTCATGACCAAGCGCAAACTACTCAAAAGTAACTTTCGAAACATCCGCCCTTCTCTGCAACCCTTTATAAGCCAGCACCAGAGCCAATTTGCCACCCTCCTTGGAAGTAGTAGCTCACACTCAACCCCTTCAATTTATTTTTTGGGAAATTTTCACCGCTTTTCTGCCATTATTTCCATCAAATGCTCGAATGTTTTGCTTAAATGGAAAACACAATTAACTGAAATTAAAATAAACGTACGGCGAGCGACAGAAAGACAAGCGAATGAGTTGAGTGCGAACAACCCTTATAGAGTCGTTAGCCCCGACCATTTCACCTGCACAAAATACTCGGCACATCTTGAGCTAACCCCTTTCGCACCCTTTGCACCCCCCGAATGTTGCTTTGTGCCACGTCGCTGTCTTGCCTCAATTTTTAATCACTTTGTCACCCCTTTGGCTAGCGTCGTCGTCGTCGTCGTCGTCTTATCCTAATTCCAAGCGCGCAATGCCAAACCCTTTTCACAAAATGTGGACGCTACCCGTGCTCAACCCCATCCCCATATGCCAGATGCCGTACCCGTCCCCCCCCCCCCTCTCGCACTGACTCCTTGTCTCCAACCCTGTCCCATTCGAAAATGCAAATCAGACACATTTTCAGACCCAAAATGAAAATTCCAAATGAAAAATGCGACAGTGGGTGCCCTTTTCATACCCTGGTATCAAAGGCAACTGAGGGTATTAAGAATGTACACGAAATATTTCAAGATATATTTAATACTGATTATTATTATAGTTGTTAAGGCGCGATCTATGAGATTGTGCCCCAAATGGATTTATTCTCTGCTCGCATATACCTTTATTTTTTTTTGTTCGAGAGTATCTATCAGTACAGTTCTTTACAGAATCAACCCGTTTTTTTTAAATCGCACTTTGAAAAGCGAAATTTATTTTTGATTAGAAAGACCCCGAAGAAAACAAGTACGAGCACAAGAACGAGAACGCGAAGAGAGTGAACGATATGTCTGTATATATCTTGCCCTGTTTCTGCTCATCATCATCCTCATCATCATGAGACTTCATCTCACAGCGCAGCAACCCCACACGACGAAGCAGGGGCGGGGGTTAGAGATGAGACTGGGCAACTTGGTGGTCTTGAAGTCTTTTGCGCCTGGTTGCCTTGACGGCGGCGACATTGGTGCCCGGACCAGACCACGACCAGGACGAGAGCCAGGACCAACGGCAAGCGCAAGTCCAGGGGGCAGCTCCACTCTCCCACTCTCCCACTCTGCCACTCTCCCACTCTAATGCTCTAAGAGAACTTGATGTTCTACCATAATCCTGCACGTAAAGCGTAAACTGAGCTTGCCTTCCTTTCTCCTTTCTCTTGTCCTGTCTCGTCGCCAGTGTCGTTAGCGCCGCCTGGAAGGACATCTTTGTATTATTTTCAACATTTAATTTGTTGCCTGCGACGACGGCAAGGACGACGATGGGGATGAGCACGAGGACCTCAGCTTGGTGAGGCAAAGTACAAGGATGAGGACGGATTGGACGACTTCAGAAACCGCTCCCAACCCCTCAACACAACTTTGTTACTTTGTTTCACATTTTTCGTGCCCAAATATAAAATAAAAATGCTCACAGACTAAGACGCCCCTTCCCCGCCCCCCACACACACATACACTCAAACACATACAGCTGCATGGTGTGCCCAATTTTGGCCGCTCGTTTGCGCTTATGTAATAACCTCGAATCTAATTACTTTCTGACAACATCGAGAGGGTGAAGTTAAGGTGAAGTTTTTTCTGCTGTCTGCTGTTCTTGATTTCGATTTCATTGGGGGTGCTTGTGACTTTGGGGTCACATGTCTGCACGACTATAATTGGCAACTAAAATCATATTGCTCTTGAAACAGAATAGAACTTCGTGGAATCGAGTGACGTGAAAGCAGCAAGATTCATCACAGCGTTTCAACTATATCACCTCACAAGTAATCGCTGCTGTCCTTGCAGCATTTTTATCTCGAGCAGAGTCCTCATTTTTTTGAAAGCCAAAACTTCGGCATCTTACGAGGCAATCGAAATACCCAAGCCACTGAAAGGTGTGCCCTTTTTTTGTGTATGTGCTTGAGACCCAAACCTTTCACGTTATGCAAAACAGGAGCAGCCGAGCACAGAGCACACAGCACTTGATGAGCGGCAAAAGAACCCTTGCAATGCGGCTCAAAATCAAAATGAAAGGAAAAGGAAGGGTAAAGGATGAGGGACTTGGGATGAGTGGAAGGGTCGTCGTACCTACCCAATTCCTTTTTTGCTCGCTTTTTTTTGTGGACCCAAAAGTAAACTTTTTGTTAGGCCATTTTGCAGCAGCGCGAATAAAAAAGTTATGAAATATAAAAAAAGGAAGAAAGTTAAGGGATCGGAGAACCTGGGGTTCCTGGGGCGCGGCAGCAAACCATGCGGCATATCCTTCATTAAATCGAAGAACAAACGAGCAGACAAGCAGAATGGCGTCGTCGTCATCGTCGTCGTCCAGAAACAGAACGAGGACGAGACAGAGAACGAGAAGCAGTAGCAGAATCAGACCCAGAACTCAAGCCAAGCCAAGCCAAGCCAAAGGGGCTAAGCTCAGGGCGAAACGTAGCTCTCTAGCTAGGAGACGTTGATGGCGATGGCGATGGCGATGGCGATGGTGACGGTGACGGTGAGCACACATGCACCCGAATCCAAACTCGAGCCCCGCCCAACGTGGCGGATTTCTTTCATTTTAGTTTCCCTTCAGCTTCTGGTCTCTGCTCCCCTCCGTCGTTATTCTTTCCACATTGCAGCAATGTGTGCCAATGTGAGCGACCCTCTTCAAATGTGTTGCCTTTGCCGCTGCCACTGCCGCTGCCTTTGGCTGGCATGTGGCGCGACGACCGGACCCCAAATACTCCCCCACTCCATGACGCAACAACGTTTCAAATTCAACAACGACGACGACGACGACGACGACAATGATGATGGGAACCGAAGAACATGCCAGAGTGGCAGGAGTAGAGAATAAAGCAATGGAAAGGGGGAGGACGTAAAAAAAAAATAGAAAAAAGAAAAAACTTTTTCTTGGCATTTGTTGAACAGGAAATAAAGCTGGAGTGTGGGTTCGTTTCGGGGGGGTTTCTGTGAAAAAAAAAGGCGGCATGCCAAGCTAGACGAATGAGCCAGGGCAGCGTCTGATGTGTCCTGGGTTTGGCTCAGGCCCTTGGCTCGCCCTCGTAATGGGTATATAGGGCTTGGGCTTGGGCTTGGGACTGGGACTGGGACTGGGACTGGGATTGGGATTGGAACTGACTGACGAGCTCGCGCGTTTCTCGTTTTTGGGTTTTTCGCTGTGGGATAGACGGAGGTTTTATTTGGGCAAGGCCAATGGATATGCCGAGGGACACTGCAGAGCGACGTGGACGAACGAGCTGAAATGGAGCGGCGGGAGATGAGGCGGAAAGTTGGAGAGGGGGAAGTCGTTGTGGCATGTGTTAGTTTGAGTTAGACCCTTGGCTGGAGCATTCGCCTGGGGGGTTCGCTGCGGTAACCATGTCGCCTGATAAGACACAATGGACATATCAAATTGTGCCTTAGCTCATGTGTGTGTGCTGCCCAAGCAAGTCCACCTCACTGCCTCCCCCAACCATTTCCCCTCTACCCCACCCAAGGGGCGTTTTTTGCCTCTGGGGCGCGGCTGTCGGTCGTGCAAAAGTTTTGGGAGTTCGTTTTCGTTCCGGCATGCCAGAAGTAAAAATATATAAATGGAATTTATGTGCCAACAACCCCTAACAGCCCCTCCCCCCACCCTCCAGCCCAAGCATTTGGTTTATGTGGGAACCTGCGACCAGTTCAAGCGGACAGTTCTAATAACTAACTAGCGAACGCTCTAAAAACCTGCTCATGCTTTCACATTTGACTCGACGACTACTCGTAATACGACACTGACCAAGCCTCAAACACGCAGGTTTGCCCCCTTCCATCCCCCACCACGCATTCGCACCCCTTCCAATTGCTTAGCCTGTCAGTTGATGGACGCCAAGTGCCGTGGAAAACATAATGCGCGTCACGTGAAATGAGTTTTGAAGTTCTGTGAATGATAAAAACTGACACTGGGTTAGTCGACATATAGCTTCAACGAGGCAGCCCGTTAGGACCTGCAGTTAATTTGGGAATAACTTATAAGTTCATCACTTCATAGAAATTACAAACATAATGATCTCTTTTTGGCTTGTTCATATTTGAAAATCCACGAATATCACATTTTTTCATATTATACACAAATCGAATTTTATAGGACTGTTGGTTTTTCTTTCCATTATGAATTAGGACATTGATCAAAATTTCATTTCGTTGAACTATCGTTAAATTCATATATTTTCTTTTAATAGATGATTAGTTATCAACTTCAGAACAGTCTTGCATCAATTCATTCATTCTGGAATTGATCTTGCAAGAAAGAAGATACATAAGAGCCATAAGCATAATTTAGTCAAATCCGTCCGTTTGGGTTTGCTTTTCCCAACGTTAGCGGACAGTGTATCTTGTTGTCGATCACTCTGTTTTATTCCTGAATCTCTCAAAATACAATAGACTTTAGGCATATAAAAGGTAACTTTGAACAAACAACATTTAAGCTAAACTCACTAAAAAGTGATTATTTCAATTCGTTATTTGCAAGTGAAATTTAAGAAGTCGAATCTATACTAAATTGTATGGGCGATATATAAAAAACTGGGATCGTTGTTCTCACAGAAACCTACAACACAATAAAATTATTTTCGGAGGATAAGGAAAAGCAGAGGATCTTTATTATGCTTCCTTCCTATATTAATTTTTGTTCCTCACAGCTGTATTAACAAGCATTATCTGAGCCGGGCCCGACTGGAATCAAGAATTCACTTCGCCCATAATCAAACCGACTTTGTCATAAGTATTTATCGATAACAATTCCTGGGGACTCATCAATATATACATAATCGTTTTATCTTCCTGTTTATCAGTCTTTGAGGCTATAACCTTATTTCTCTGCGCTGAAGCAGCAGCAACCTCTCCCACAGCAGCCATTGAATGGAGCTCGTAACACCCCAACAACCAAACTCAACCTTCTTCATCTACCCATTCCTTTTATGACGATTATTCTTATGCTCTCACCCCACCTTCCCCTTAGCTCGAGCGTCTTGGTCGTCTTGGCAGGCAGCTTTGACTCTGACTCTGACTCTTGTCTCACGCCCCTCCAGGACTCTGCTGGCTGTTACCAAAAATTTTTGCGATTGCTTTGGCCCATTTTCTCGCACTCCATCCCTTACTCATCCCTTATCCTTGCTCTGCGTTTGGCTCATGCTTTGCCCCCGCAACATTTGCCAAGCTTAGCGCTATGGAAAAGGATTTTTGGTCTTTTATTGCACGTCAGACGTTAGTCCGCTCACAGGACTTCAGGCTGGCGTGACTCCTGCCACGACTTCGTCGGCTCCTTCGACTGGCTGCTGTTCCTGTCCCGTTGCCTTGGCCATTATGCTGCAGCAGCAAGAAAAAATTTAACGTTTATTGCTTGCGCCAATGAGCTAGTCCTGCCTGCCTGCCTTCCTTGCCCGCCTACCCGCCTGCCCGCCTGCCATTCTGCTCATGCTCCTCCTTTCAGCATTTGTCGGGCGCCAAGTTATGCCCCCGCTTGTCTTCCTCTCGCTTTTGGGGTTTTCTTTGGCTGCCCTTTCGTCCTGAGCAGCGCCATCTTGTTGTTTTGCTGAAATGCGAAGGACATTTGATGTAATGATGCCTGGAGGCAGCCAGCACTGTCTATGTGTGTGTGTTTGCGTGTGAGTGTGACCAACGGGGGTCCTGCGTCCTGAAGCCTGTGTTCTCCTTCGTTCTTCTTTTGCGAATAAGGAACTGTGGGGGCAGCATCCTTCGACTCGTTCGCCTTCTTCGCCGCATCGCATCCATCGCCGCCTGCGCCTTTTGTTTGAGTTCACTTAAGTTCAACGCTTGGGTCTTGGGTCCTGGGTCCTGAGTCCTTCTAGTTTGTGCTCTACGCTTTGCCTTTTTGCAAACTTTTGCCACTGCCACTGCCACAGCTACTGCTGCTGCTTTCATTATCCTTTTTGGCGTATCCTTGGCAGCCACTGACTCATGTGGGCGTCTTGAGCAGTCACCAAAAAAAAGGAAAAAATAAAAAAAAAAAACAAACATAGAGAAAGCCAAAGGAAACGTGCAAAAAAAGAAAAGAAATAAGATGAATTACTTCTTTTGGCTGCCGCGCCAATGACCAACATCCCCGCAATCCACCTCAAAGCAGCACACACACCCCTTGCCCCCCTGCTTGACACGACTATGGCTTGACTAGTCTAAGTCCGGCAGCAGGACAACCCTCGCCAGCTGCCCTCGTCGGTCATCAATTTTCGTTCTGCGCGAGGGCAAAAGATGTCCGTTTCATTTCTGCCGCTAAGAGGTAAAAGGAGCTGACCAAATGGACGGGGGACGAGGAGGTGGAAGGATGTGGGAGGAGTCATTGCTTGGCTGGGTTCCTAGCAACTGATGTGCGGTCCAGGGCATCAGCAGTCGCTAGGAGATTAGATTTGATGGGCTTTAGGTGCCGCCATTGCTGCAAACATGGCGCATGTGTTCCTCCCCCTCCTCTCGCCCTCGCTGCTGAATGAACTGTGTCTTACAATATTACGTCCGAATGCTTTTTGCGCCACTGTAACTCGCAGCTCTCACTGAAACTTTTCTCCAAACAAGCTGCATCCTGTTTTAGCTTCGGCTTATGTATTTGCAGCCTGACTGTCTGTCTGTATGTCTGTCTGTCTGTCTGCCTCTATCACGGTCTGTCATTCTGCCGTTGGTTGCTCCTTCTGTCTGTCTGTCGACTGTCCAACTCGTGACATTATCGCAGAGCACGATAAGCTGCAACATCGACACACACGCACACACTCGAGAGATCAGTAATTAGAAAGCTCTCAACGAAAAATGTGCGCTTGATTTCATTCACAATAGTTTTAGTCGCTTTCGAATGATTATAAAAATCCAATTCCATTTATTTGCTTCAATCAATTTTAATCAAGCCAAAACACAAGCTGTGGCCCGAAAATACCATGGCCAAGACGATGTCATGCAGTTGCTTACACACACACTCGAGTGTCGCACTCACACCCCAAAGGCTGCGGGTGGGCAGGGGCAGGTTGTATCTTCGGGTTATTACCGCTGAGTGTTGCCACACAAAATAATGCATTAAAGACGACAACGAAGAGGACAGAGCATCAACAGCTGTGTCGACGGAGCGAAGGGCGAGTCTGTCGGGGGATGGGAGCAGCACCATCTCGACTTCAACCCCAACGCACGCATTTGAAAGGCGAGACAAACTCACTTCACTTCACTTCCCTTCCCTGCGCCTGTCGCTCGTGTCTTGGTTGCAGTCAACCTGCTGTGCTTACAAAGTGCATTTCAAACCACCCCCAGCCCCTGACTGCTGCCTCCCCAAAGCCACATTGAATGCATTTTACTTGGGCTTACCCCATCGAAATTTATGATGCTTGCAATGGCAAAATCAAATGCAAAAGTGTGAGTTTTCTTGGGCCTTTGACCAATACCAGGCTAGATATATATATTTCGAAATATATACACATATCAGTAAATAGGTATATGCCATAAAAGGCACCCTCTAGTGCAAGTACAACAAAAATGCATAGCATACTTACAGGCGTCGCCTGCTGAAGCATCTTAAAATTTAATGAAAATCTGCAGCTTCCACACACACACACACACACGCAGATTGCTCATTGTCTGAGTGTGGCCAAAAATCTATATACACACCCAGACAAGCAAGCAAGTATATGCACTACAGTTGTTGCTGTTGTTGTTTTTTGTGCTTGTCAGAGCCTGCAATAATAAGTTTTCTATGCACTTAATGTCAAGTAAACAGACCAACTGCCCGCTCTCCAGGCACTTGAGGTGCAAGTCAAGCTGCTCGGCAGCTCAGTTCGGCATTTGCAAGATGCCTGGCCCGAGCATTTTCCTCAGACTTTTGCATAGTTTTCGACGCCTGCCGAACAAAACACATTACACATACGCACAGTTGGCTGCGCCTACAGACTCCTTCCCGTTGATGCTGCTGCAACTGCTGCAACTGCATCGGCATCGGCATCGGCATCGGCATCGGCAACGGCAACTGCATCGACTTCTTGTGCAATTTCTTAAGATTTGAGGTAGCCACACTCTGCACTCTTCTATCGTTGAGCTTGGCTCTCGCTCGCACCTGTTGCCATCATCCAATGCAATGTCTTTTGACTCCAAAATTTGTTGCTGCTGCATTTTCTTAAAATTTTGTGCAAATATCTGAGTAATTGCTGAGCCTATGTGCACTGCATTTAATTTTCTCTCTCTCTCAACCTCTATATAACCCACACCGTGTGTATATATATTTATCTATACATATTATATTTCCAGCTCGAAGAAATTTTGCAATTTTCTTGCTGGGCCTTTTGTCAACCCGCCAGAGACTTACATGAATAACTAAAATTTTAATATATGTTTATTAAAGTACACTTTGCTTCTAAGCAGTCCTCCCCCTCAGCCCCCTGTCTGCATCCTTCGGACTAATTGTGCAACTTTTGATTGGTCATTGATTGTATACTTTTGCCAGGCACTGTTCTCGGCATTAAAATTGCAGCATTAAAAAGGAGTCGGCCCCATTCAGCCCCTACTTAACTATGCACATTCGACGTCTACATATCAGCAAATAAGCAACTACTAATGTGATATGTTTCCTGAGCCGACAAAATGTACATACGATTAGAAGAGTTGAGGGCAACTTTCAAATGTGACAACACAATAATTAAATAAGAAAATTGTTCATAAGAATGATTAAGAATACTTGGCAGTTGGGGGTGGAAAAAGAAAAAGCATTATCGGCTTATGCTCGCTTCGAGTTCAATGTACTTTGCAGCCGGCTTAACTGCTTGATTAGTAGCAAAATGTGAAGGAAAAGTTTGCTTCAATTTAGATATTAATTTTATTAATAAATAAATCAGTCCATTAGATATAATGCTAATAGTTTCAGGTTTGTTGCCAAAAAAGTTGTAAAATATATATTATTGGTATAACATATTTAATGAAATGTAGCATTTGGACTGTTGATTTATTAATTTATTAATCTCATAATAATTCATACTACGTTATGTTTTAATAGCGACCAATTATTAATTATATTATATTTCAATTAACTCATTTGTTTTTATAATTTTCCTTACAATGCTTTATCGAGTATATTAGCATATAACTTGTATTGAATAACTTTTTCATTCAATAATGGTTAGAATGCGTTCGCTTACTTTACTTTAAAAAATACTTTTTTGTTCCTCAAAAGGAAGCTTATTTTAAAATGTCTCAATGATTATTATGGGAAAAAAAAATGGAATATAGAAAAGTTTTCCTTCAGAATTTTTCCATTTTGATATTTTTGTATTGAAATGATTTTAGATTTGAAATCATTAATTCAATTGCAATTTAAAAATTACCCATTGGGGTCACATATGATTTTATGTACACTCCTAATACTAGATTATAGACCACACCCAGGGCCGCCAGCTATACCTGATTAACCCAATACACACATCTATATACACATATATATATATAAGGGGGCTTATTTAATATATAGCGCGTATTCTGGTCGCATTTTCTGGTTGCTTCTTGCTTAACCTACCTCAACAAACTCGCAACTCAACTGAAGCGCAAAACAAACAAATGCAACCAATAGGAATAAAGGCGAGCTATGAGCTATCATGCCATAGTTATAACCATAACCGACTTTCCTACCACACCCCTTTGGAAGCCCCTTCTATAGTTTAGGGCAATGCCCAAACCGTAAACCGTTGCCAATTTTTGGTACACGCGTCAAAGCAGAAAAAACATTGGGCACAATAAAAGTTGTGTAGGCGCATTGTGGGCTAATAGGAATGGGGGTCTTCAGGGGAGAGAGGTTGAGAGGATGGTTAGGTGGTAATAGATGCTGAGGGACTTTAGGGTTGTGGGCGTCTTTTGACTTTTTTCTACGGGCTTTTGGTGGGTGCAAAATATTTCGATCAGGCGTAAAATGTGCGCAAAATTCAGCAGAATTTTTTGTGCCAACGACAACAATAGAGACGACTGTGGGTGTGAGTCAGCATGTGCGTGTGTGAGTGTGGCATGTACACGCGTGTGTGTTATACTTTATTATTTATTATAAACACACACACACACACATTGGGTTGTTGCAGTTGTCGCTGCATTTGGTCAAGCGCAAAAAATAGACAAAATGAAAGCGAAAAAAAAAGGAAGCGAACGAAAAATAAATTCAAATAAAATGTTCTATATGCAAAAGTGCACTCTATGGTTGTAGGAGTGAATAGTGTGTGTATGTGTGTGTATGTGTGTGTGTGAGGGCATATATGCAGTTGCAGTTGTGTGTGTTTGTGCTATTTAGTTTGCTGTTAAGCTGCATTGCCTGCCCAGGTCCAGCCAGGGCTGAAAGTATTGAATTCAAAATTCGATTCAAAAGGAATTTCAATTATTTTCCAATGAGCCAAAAGTAGTTCCAAGCTATTGCAACTAAATTAACTTGAACTCAGTCTATTTAACGCTCTGATTTTAATTCGATTTATTTGTGAAATTAAGCAATTCACAAGTCAATTAATTCAAAATACTTACACGAATCCGAGTCAACTACATATTTTGCCATGCCTGGTTGCCATTTGGCACCAACCACGCACCCCTCAATCTGTTTTTCCAACTCCATTCCCTCTACACTCTTTATGCCCATACCATTTAAGCTTATGTGGCAGATTTTTAATTGAATTGGCTGCAGTTGGAGTTGCAGTTGCAGTTGCAGTTGCTGCATTTCCTGCTGCATTTTGAGTCCAGCCAGCCAGCCAGCGTTAACCCTTGACCCCGCCCACATTGTGCCCCCTGGGCTTGTCACATTTGTACCTATTTTTTTTTGCCCATATTACTAACCATTTGTTTTTGCATTAGTTTTGCCAGCTTGCAAGATGAAAAAAGTGCACGAAAACACAAAAACAAATCGTCTGACATTTTGTACATGTTCCGTGTTTTACTATATATACCCATATATAGGCATATTTTGGAGGGGGCCTCTCTCTCTTTGTATGCGGATGAGAGCTAGTTGAGGTATAAGAGCTGTAGGAGGTGTGGGAGGTGTGTGCCATGCTGACATTTTCAAAATAGAGGCGACTGCGCATTTTACGCTTTTTTCATATTGCTTTCTGCGTTTCGTTTGGACTGCGCATTTTTGCAATTTATATAAATATTTTATACATTATTTATTTTACATTTAATATTTTTTTACATTCTGCTGCAGTTTTTGCGCCATTTTGTGCGCTTTATAAATATTGTATTAATTTTATTTTTATTCCACGTTTTGCGATTCGCATTTATACATTTTTGATGAAATAGTTTTTGGATTTCCTATAACTAATTTCGTTGTTTTCTTTTATCTTGTTTTTTTTTAAGTCTTTTTAATTTATGTTCATATAAATTTTTCGAAATATTTACTGAGTTAACGTATCGACTCCTGACTGCGTGTCTATTATTCTATACGTGATTTTTAATTTCCAATCTCATCGCAATTACTCAGTTGTGATATTTGTGCTATACAGCTACTATTGTTTCTAAAATAATACAAAAATTTTGAATTTGAATTTTATTGATTTACATTTTTCTATGTTCAAGACTTTCTAGCTGTATTGGTAGTGTTTATAGCGCTTTAGGAATTCAATATGTACCATATTATACTACAAGTGATTTATTAAATAATAATATAATATATTTTAATGTATGGGCAAAATAACAAAAACGCGACACAGACAGAAGAAGAATAAGAATAAAACAAAAAGTAAACATTTTTAATTTACCATGTCGCACGCAACATATTTAAAAGAAGTTTCAAATTCAAAGCGCTGCTTATTTTCAACCCAATATTTGTTAATTACCTTGGTGTCAAATTACTATATGTGTTTGGACTCAAGATTTGATGCACATTGGGCATCAATGCAGTGATAACACATCTTCTTTTTTAGTGTCGCAGCGACAGTGATAAAAACGGTTAAGCTGCCGTAATTAGCAATAGCATCGACTTTTTTATATTTTCTTCATATTTATTGAATATAAACCGAGTTTTAAAAGAGCGAACATCGATGCATAATGAATCTCTTTAAGAAAGCTAATCAAGACAAAAAGTGCAATAGAATGGTTTTAGAAAAAACTTTCGCACTTGTTCGACTTTAAATTGAAATATTGCAAAATGTGTTATTAATACATTTAAGATTCGCTTGTATTAGTTAAATTTGATAGATACATAAAAATTAAATTTTGAGTTTTTGATTAGCCTTTCTGGAGAATTGCCCATATTTAAAATTGTAGTCAGTAATCAATAAGCCGTTAACATAGGGAAAATTTATTCCTCGAACACGAGCACTCGAATTGTTCTAATTGGCATGCAAACTGACAACAAAAGATATTATTACCGGACAACAGCAAGCAACAAATTGTTGGAAAAGTATAAAAAGAAAACATCAATAGGGGCAAGCAGATGCACATTAAAGGCTGCTGCTGTAAGACAGTATCGTATTTGTATGAGAATACTTGCAATAACAACCTCAAAGCCAAACGTGCATATACAATTATGTGATAATAGTAGACTAAATCAGCTTAGAACACGTTGTATTCCAAGCAATTGAAGCCAAGTGATAAGTCCATCATATTATCTTAACAAATCAATGGACAATCGACCATTAACCTAATTATCGCAGAGCGGCACTTGGACATCGACAGGATGCGAATATATTAATGCAATCAACAAATTTCAGACTGAGCAATGTGCATTTCACTCATTCTCATACACATACCGAGAAGCCCCAAAAGCCAATGTCAAGAGCAAGATACGAAGAGCAGCGAGCTTTAATTATATATTAGCCAATTGGCCTCGTTGGCTCAAACACTTTGACTTACAAATGACCAACAGACAGGAAATATATGTATATGTAGGCATATCGAATCTATAGTATATATATATTGATATTTGAAACTTGGCTAACTAAGTTGAAAATGCAGCGACCGCGTCAATTTGGCTGCCAAGTTGAAGTTGAGGTCGAGACATCGTCATAATCGTCATCGTCATTGTGCTGGGGCACGTGTTGAATGCCTCGCCGAGATGCTGACGGCATGACAAACACCATGATAGCCGTAATAACTATAATAATCAACAGCTACGCTATGGCCTACAGCCAAGCAGTCAGAGAGAGAGAGAGAAAGAGAACGAGAAACAGAGTGCGAGGGAGATGCAGAAAGGTGGGTCAGCTTGGTGGCCACAAATGCTAAACAATGGCGCGTTATCCTCTGCCTGATTTTGGGCTTAAATTGAAGGCGACAGTTGGCGCTGAGCTCGTGATGAGCTGGCAATTTGAAGCCAACGCCGTTGACATATTGAACTGAAAAGACGAGCGTCATTCTGGCAAAGAGCTCAACTAACTTGACTCTCAGCTTCAAGTCAATTGATTTTTGCCTTTTTTGTTTTTTTAACCGATTTCTGATTGCCCCTTCATCCCTTCCATCCTCTACACACATACTATAACAAAGCACTTCCCTTCTAATTTTAGTAGCTGAGCTATGAAACAATTCTCCTTCCGTATGGTTATCCTTTTTGCTGTGCCGCAGCTATTTTGGTCAGTTTGGCGTGACGGAGAAAAAACCAATGAATGCGACCGACGAAAGGAGCCAGAAAAACGCTGCAGACAATCATCGAATAACTGACAGTCCAATCGACGCTTTGAAAGCATCTTCCGTTTCTCAGCTCTGTTTTAAATTGCGTTTGTTTCTCAGTTCTCTTATTCCATTCTCTATTTTTCTATGCTCTTGGGGTGTGCTCTGGACTTTGGGATATTTCGGAAAATTTAAATCTCCAAGTGTGTTGGATTCTCCTTGAAGAACAAGTCGATTTTATTTTAATATATTAGTTATTCAAACGGCAAGAGTAACTATTATTTACATTTAGAAAGCATCTTAGAATAATGACTGGACTCGCAATGGTTTGTAACTGATACTATGTATTAAGTACTCTTTTAAACTGTTTAGAAAACTATGCACGGAAAATAACGTATTGAAATGTGTATAAGTTTAGAAAGAAAAATACAACAATATTAAAATTGTAAAAGAAAAGTATTTGCATTCGAATAAAAATATAGATAGAAATATAACTCGATTCCAATGTGATGTGGCTTGTCCCAGATATATTGTATTGGGTTTCTAGGCTGATTTGAAATCTGAAATGTGTGCAAAATATACGAAAACATCCAAAACAGTTTTCTTCACAAAATATTTTAAAATATTCATATGGCTTTCAATCTATGAAGAGTTCATATAGAATCAGAA
This sequence comes from Drosophila immigrans, assembly GCA_963583835.1. Classification (NCBI taxonomy): domain Eukaryota; kingdom Metazoa; phylum Arthropoda; class Insecta; order Diptera; family Drosophilidae; genus Drosophila; species Drosophila immigrans. Next base: position 18,061,051 of record OY757143.1, on the reverse strand, counting down.
AGCCATTGCGAATATATTGAGGTAATATTTTGAGAGAATAATGGTGTTGATATCGCTTGAATGGAAGCTCTTCAATATCGCACAATATTCCTGCATAAATCAGAATGCTAAAGACAATAACCTGAGCGCAAATCAACTGCAAACAGAATGAAGACGACATTTTGGTAGACGACAGCCGCCACCCCAGACGATCTCAACCCATGAGCAACAATGATGACATACAAGGCTCCATTCCTTACCCCCTGGCACAGTTGTCTTCTACCTACAGAGATGCGTTCTCACTATTGTTTGCTGGACCGGAAAGAGAAATGGAAGGAAAATCAGTCGACTTTTATGATCAGCAATGGACGTTGGTTGTTGCTCTGAAGACAAACCTCAAAAATGTTGAAACAGCGACGGCTTTGCCGTTCAACTTGGCGGCGGGCAATAGACGACAAACGATGAGCAATGGGCGGGAGAGGCCAGCTCCCCGCTCTATAAACACGCACCGCCGGGCAGAGTCCTTGCCTTGCCCCTTGCCCCTTCCCCCCATTGCCCTTCATCGTTTTTGCGTTGCTAGCTAAACATTTCTTTTGGAAAAGGTAGCCATAGCCAAACGCTCTTGACCCTTTCTGCACTCAAACCAACAACGAACAACGAACAACGAACAACGAAAAATGACTGAACCCACCCCCTAATCCCATCCTAGCACCCGTCGCCTTTTTTCTCGTTTATTCTTTTCAAAAACTTCTCGCTGCCCAACCCACAAATTTGGCCGCCTTCGCCCATCCCCCAAGCTCTGAGCCGAATCGTCAGCCCACAACCCGCAGAGTTACGCAGCGCACACGGCAGACAAGCGACAACAACGTTGTCCACTTTCGCACCATCCACCCCAACCTCCCACTTACACACACACACACACCCATACACAGACAAAGCACACGCACCCTCACCCTCCCACCCCTCTCGGCTGTTGCCCCTGCCAACTGGAACAGCAACAGCAACAACGTTGCGTTGCCGGCTCGTATATTTTTCTCATTTATTTTTCCAGCTCCCAACTCCGGCCTGGCGACTTCACCGAACACCACCGCCCCCTCTCCCTCCCACCCACAACGAAACCCAACCCAAAGCGCCGCAAAGCATGCTTTATTTTTTGTGCGTTTTTCATATCCGAAACGCCGACGAGCCCCGAACCCAAACCACCCGACAAGTGTCCCCGAACCGCGCGCCCGACCGATCTGACGAACCGACCAACCGGCCTTTTTTTTCACCATGCCGGCTTTTGGAAAGAAAACCAACAACAACAGCAGCAGCAGCTCACACCCCCGCACCGCCACATGTCCCCCTCCCCCTTCTGCTCCCAACTGCGCTCGGCCTCTGGTGCCGCTCTCAATGAGCGTTGTTGTTGCATTTTTGTTGGAGACGCGCAAAAAAAGCAACAAAAATAATTGCCATTCCCCCCGCCCTCTCTCACTCACCATACCACTCAACAAACTCACAGCTCACACCTCAACTCCCCCACCAACCATCCCACCCACCACACGAAAACATCATCATCCTCTCTCGCACTCTCTTCCCAGTGTCTCCCCAACCATTCACAAAACGCGGCACTCAGCTGTTTGTCAACTCATCTGCCGTCGCCATCCGCTTTGGCTACGGCTGATTCAACTCTCCCTCCACGCACTCTCTCTCTCCACCCAGCCCGCTGTGCTCCATAAAGCCGTGTTGGTTCGTTGACGCCGCCGTCGCTGTCGCTGTCGCCGTCGCCGTCATCGTCGTCGCTGTTGCCGTTATCGGCGTTTCTCTGTTTTTGTACTCATATCCCTCGACTCGACCATGGTCGATGGTCGGTCGCCCATTGCCCATTGCCCGTCGTTCGCCTTTGTCCCCCGTCCGTCGTCCCTTGTCCCCTGTCCAACATCCAAGCACATTGTGTTGCATACTTTTTGCCATTTGCCTTCCACACGCACGTTCCGCGTTCTCCATGTGCTTTTTGGCGGCGTCCCACATTCACATCGCCTGCACACACACGCGCATGTCAGGCTCTCGCTCTCGCTCTCTCCTTCTCACTCTCGCCAATGCGCTGGCATGCTAGTGCGCTCTCTGTGCACTATGTGTTCTCAGAGCGGTGCTCTCTCTCGCTGCCGCAGTCGACGTCGCTGGCTGTAGCGCTAGAAAACGCATTTGCCTGTCTCTGTTTTGGTCAGTCAGCAGTTGGCTTTCGTCGTGTTTGGTTCGCCTCAGGTGGAGCGCTCTGAACTCAGCATTAGAATCCGAACAACAGAACAACAGATAAACAAAAACAAACAAACAAATCAAATAAATCGCAAAGAATTTCACATGACAACAACAAAAAACCGATTAGCCGATTTTGTGTGCCAAAAAACTTGTTAGCTTGTTGCATTCGTCGCGAACAAAAACAGCTGCAAGAGAAACAAACAACAACATCTGCCCAAAAACAAAACAAAACAAAACAAAGCCAAACAATTTCAAGTGTTGCACATCGAGGCGAAACGCAAAGAAAGCGAAACAAACGAAAACGCGCCAAAAATAATTTTTGCATATTATTACCATCTCTCTCACACTCTCTCTCTCTCTGTTTCTGACTGAGTCGCTGTCGCTCTGTGAAATCAAATCAAGTTCTTAAGCCATCCAAAGTGAACAGTGTTTAGTGTCAAAGATCAACATAAGAAAAGTTGCTCAGATAGCAACTTTGATATCATCGAGTTTTGGCAACGTCTGCGCCTATTTAATACTTTGGTTTTTGGCCAATTTCATTACCCGGAGCAGGCATTCAAAAAATTTGCCAAAATTCCGAAAAATCCGAGAAAAACACCAAAAACTTCGACACGTACCGCATCGGCAACCGGTGGCGGTGGCGGAGGTGCTGGCGGAGGTGCCACCACCAGCACAAAAATGGCATCTAAAAGAAAAGCATCGGTGTTGCTGCACAAGGTGAGTGTCCGAAATCCTGAGAGCTCATATATGTTACGATCGCTTAAGACCAAGTCAATATTTTAAAATCGCTATTATAAATAGAGCCTTCAACTTGAATGTCTGATTTTGCTAATAGCAATAATATTTCGAGAAATATTAATGTTGAAACAGCTAGTAAATTACTTATCTCATTAGATTAGATATAATTATTTCAAGTTAACAATTGGGATTTATGAAGAAACCTTCGCAAAGTCTTGCAAACACTTTGACTGCTTAATATTTTCGAGAAGCAAAAACTAATCTCACGTTATGTTTTTGAAATGTATGTAGAAAATTCTTTGGAAATTCGCTACTTCATGGTTTGCTCAGGTTTCGTCTCTAAAATGTGATCGATACCAAAGCTTTACCTACAACTTCACGAGAGCATCCCCTACCGCTAGTCAAGCATTCACCCCTCTGGGTTCGATGCCTTTCTTCTTTGCCCTGCCATCTAAACCAATATGAAATCAATTTGCCCCCTTTACCAAACCACACATCCGTTCTTTTGGCAACCTTGGACGAGCAGACACATTTCGCCCAGCCGCAAAGCAAACAGGAATCACTTGCCCTTCTGCCTTCCCTTAAGGCACTCAAAAGAAAAAAAAGAAAAGAAATCGAAATCGAAAAAAAAAAGGTAGACAGTCGTAGAAATATTACTAATACGCCGCGTAGGCAGCAGCCGCATAAGAAAACCTGCTCATAATGCCATTTAGGATGAGAAGGTGCCTAGACGTGGGGGTTCTCTAATGATATACGACAACATGCAGTGTGTGTGTGCGGTTTATAGGTGTGCGTGTGAATGTGAGTGCGAGTGTGAATGTGAGTGTGAGTGTGAGTATGAGTGGATATTTCAAGTATATAGAAGCGCGAATGGAGCTGACGTGTGTGTGTCAGTTGGGTGTCTTCTGCTCGCAGCCCAAAACGAAACGCTTCGCGCTTTCTCCTGCCTCTCACCCACAGGCACACATGCTCCACCACACGCACACACACGTGCCCACATCCATTCAGACTTTGCTCAGATAAACCACCCAAAAAGGGCGCACATTCTGCCCCTGCACGGTAATTCATCAAATGACGAAGACGCAGCCCAGGACGAAGATGAAGGTGAAGGCAACAGAAACGGCATCAGCCGACGGGCGGGGGTAAGAGACTTGCGAACGGACTCAGGGTAACTTGGGCGCCACCGCTGTCGCCACAAAAGAAGTAAAGCTTCTTGAGCCAAACGCACCCAAACCCACAGTTGATACACAAACACCCCCTCGCATCGCATCGCATCGCATCGCGTCCAGAGACTGTCCAGCACCCACCCAATTTATGTGTTCTGCTTTATACCCTAAGCTACCCAAGGCATAACAGTTTTGATGGTGCTGAGAATTATGGCGACATTTTAATCACAATCAAAACGGCTGGAAATCATTTCAAAAAATCGACTTTCCAAGAGTCTTATACGTGAACATTGTAAATTGTGGTAAATTACAAACAAAATCGAGGATATCATAAATCAAATAATTAATATGTAACTAACCAAAATAACATGTATTTAAAAAACATGTTTTTGTAAAAATAGTGATGCATTGTGAGCCAGAATTTATAATTCTTAAAACATTGTTTTAGAATTGAAGTTAATTTACCCCATACCTCGCTTACCGGCCACTCTGCTTCAAACACAACAATTTAATTGGCACCATATGCTCCTCACTTAATACTCAGGAGAATCTTAAAAAAAAAATGAATAGGGAGCACAAAAAATACGGCTGAATTTCCATTTAACGGCCGTTGTTTCGCTCTCAGCTAAAGTTGTGAAGAGAGTGGCTAATTTTTGTATTACAAGAGTATTTAGCGTTCACTTTAACTTGGACTCTTCTCAAGTTGTTTGTTTATTGCAAATATGGGTGGGACAAAGTGGGCGAAGAGAAGGGAAAAGGGTGTCGCGTCGAGCCCCCAAACCCGACGAGCAACAAAAGCATTGACTTTTGTACATAGTCAGCGGCATTTGTATATAAATAGTGGAACTGTCCGTGTAATGGTGTGTTTCTATGTGAGTGTTTGTCACTTTGTGGGAGGGTGTCAAAGGCAACTTGAAATCCATGAGGGCACTACACATATAGTGTGTGTGCGTGTGTATGCGATTGTGCTTGGGTATGTGTATGGTCAAGCTTTGTGCTTAAGCGCACATAAGCCGCCGCTGGACATCGTGTGTCCAAAACGTCTTTAGGTTTAATTTGTACCTCAAAATTGTTCATGGGTTTGGCAACTTAAAGATGGGAGTGCAAGTGCGAGTGCGAGTACGAGTACTCGAAAGTTTGTGAGTACTCGCAGCAAGTCAAATACCAGGCATAACTTGTTATGCTGCTCAGCTGTAATCAAACATGATTTCATAGTGTTGGTGGTGTCTCTTCTCCATCGAAGAAACTCCCCACCCGACCATCAAGTGGGGGACAAACTTTCGACTTGGCTGTTGGCTGGAGAGTGCTACGGTTACACATCTCAGCATTAGTGTCGCAGGCAGACAACGTGCCAGGCGAATCGAAGAAGACATAGCAGACAGCGCAGAGCCAGTCAATGCCACGACCACGACCAGGACCAGGACGAGAACCAGGACTAGGACCGGGAATGAGACCGGGACCAGGTCCAGGACTAGGACTAGGATCAGGCTTGGAATGAGGGTGCATTGAAGGAATGAGTTTTGCGACGATGTCTTTGCCTAGCTTGTCTTGGCTCTCTACCTCGGTTAGATGTTACGGAAAATTGCTTACGGTTTTTTGCACACACCAACACACACACGTGCACACACACACACACACACATACACACATAAAGCGTCATCCACACATGAATAGAGAAAGCTAGGAGAGAAAGAGGCAGGAAGCGGAGGGGAGGGAAGGACCGCGTGTAGCGTCACATCATACAAACAGACAAGTTAGACAGCCCAGGACCCTCATCTGCTCATCCATTGCTCGAAAATAGAAATAGATGACAAGAAAACCGACGAAGACATTGCTGTAGAAAATCCTTTTGGAATGGGTAGCGCCTGCCACGATGCCAGCGACGATGACGACAGCATTGAGGACGAGGGCGAGGACGACTTTGGCTAAGGGCAAGCGACAAGCTCGACGGGTTACATTTGGCTGATGCTACGCAGACACTGTGCGAAATAGTTGATTACAAAATCAATCCGATAGCAAATAAAAGAGTAACATTTTTAAACTTATTTTTATTAATTACGAAAATTGGAAGCTTCACTTTCCGCCCCATTTTTATATGGCCATGAGGCGTATCTGGAATATTCAATCAAATTATTTTTCAATGGGCATTCAAAAACTTTCAAACATATATTTTATGCAACATACAAACTGATCACTTTTATTTGACAAAAAAACTTGGTTACACAGCTTTTCCCCTAAATATAAAGGTTAAAAACAAATTATATTTATTCCATTGTTGCATTATATACTTCGACTAAGTCCTTACTTATTTAAAACAAGGTATAATTTTTATTTTGATATATTTGTTAAATATGAGAAACTAGGAAAAAGGAGAGGAAATATTTTGGTGCTTTACTTAACGTATTTTTTCTATTTATTTGATGGCGTCCATATTAGTTGCGTCCAAGAGGTTTCGTTCTCCGTGATAAACAATATTAAATTTGACTTTTCCAAACTATTGTCTATAAATATGCTTAAGTATTTGCTAATGGTCGCATCATTTTTGCTAGTGTAGCTCATCACTTGCTCCTGGGTCCCTCCACACACACAGACAGCCCAAGCACACCCATATAAATAACAGCCATCAGCTCAAAGCTCCCCCAGTCCACACACCAATACACAACCGCTTTCCTAGAGGAGAGGAGAGAAGAGAAGGAGGCGCTTGCGTCTCTGGTTTTAGGAAAAACCTTCCATTGAACGTCTTTACGTACTGTCAAGCGCAAAACAGACAAACCAAGGTGGCTAGGCCATCACCCACACTCATCGAACTACACACACACACACATGCTCACACTTAGCTGAACTGAACTCCATCTTGGGCAAAATGAAGGCGCTGCAGCAAAGGCAAAAGCAGCAGCAGCAATGCCACAATCAAAGTTGCTGCGAAAACTGAGTTAGAGGCGGGTACAGACTTAGCTCATCCCAAACTTAACACACACATATTCACACACACACGCACACACGCACACACACACACACACTTAGAAATCCCACATCACAAAAAGGACGCCCGACAAGCGACGCCGCCCCCAAATCCTCACACAAGCACACACAAAAACAATGCCAAAAGTTTCTCCACACACGCTTGGCAAGCAGAGGGGTGAAGGGAGAAGAACGAAGGGCGGGAAGGGGGAGGGCGGGAAAGGCGCCTCACCTTCGTGCCAAGTTAGATGCTGTCTTGCCATGTTGCCAAGTCAAAGGCTCCTGCCATGCACTCTCTGCCCCAAATTGTGTGCTACACTTTTCGTAGGCACAGCTTCGCCTCACAACTGTGTGTGCGTGTGTGTGTGTGTGTGTGTGTGTGTGTGTGTGTGTGTGTGTGTGTGTGTCTGCCTGCATGTGAGTGTGTGTGTGTGTGTGTACGAGTGTCTTCGACTTTGGCTTAGTATTTTTGGTTAATTTTCTTGCAGTTTTAGGTTACATTTTTGGCTTTTCCCCACTGATGCCTGTCGGCTGTCGACTGGGATCTCCTTCCAATTCCCTCCTCCCTCCCTCCCTGTTGTCAGTTGCCGCCCCCAAAACAGCCCATACTCAATCCCACTGCTTGGCCCCAGGCCTTTCACTTGTAAAAGACGTTTGCTTAAAAGCCACCACACCAGCAGCACACACTCGCACACACACATACACGGGCATTCACACACTCACATTTAGTTAGTTTGTGATGCTTTTTAGTGCCAGAGACCGAGACATCTTAAAGGGGTGCCGCCACACACACACACACACACAAAAGCACACATGGAGCAGGGCACAGGCGAGCAGTGACTATAGAGGGCAGCAGGAAGATTCAAGCTCAAGTCCTGATGCTGCTGCTGCTTCTGCTGCCATCCCCGCCTCTCTTGCCACTGTCGCCAGCAGGCAGCATACAAATGAAACCCATGTCAGTTTTGTAGCAAGTTCTCCAGCTCAACCCCTCAGATTCAGCCCCTGTCTCATTCTACGGTTTTCTTCGTCTCCTGGCAGCGACGGCACTCTTACCCTTCATTAAGCGGCCGGAGAGGTAAGCCAACTGTTAGTTTGAGGCTGCTGTTGCTGCTGTTGCTGCTGTTGCTGTTGCTGCTGCTGATGATGAGCTACAAAGGCAGAGCCAACAAATTTTTATGCTTTCTGCCTTTGTGCGCGCTGTTCATCAGCCGCATTTTACTTTTATTACTTGGGACAATGTCGCAGACCAAAGCAAGACCTAAAAGGCAGCTGCCCGCCTTCTCGGTCTGAGTTTTCGGCTTAATGAAAATGAAGGCAACGACAACAACAACAACAACAACAACAACAAGAACTTGGGCTCTGCTTATCCGTTATCCCCTGAGCAACGCCCAGCTCAAAGCAGAGTCCGGCCAAACGGCCACACGATTGATGTGTAGATGGAGCACACTTGAAGGCGTCGCTAACCAAACGTTCGCGTCTCGTCTCGTCTCGTCTCGTCCTGTCTCGTCACGACTCGACTCGACTCGTCTAAAGGTTATTACTTGCGACAGTGTGCGGCGTTGTTGTTGCCCGACACTGACACCGACAGCGACTCCACGTCCGACTTCGTGTCCGAGTCCGAGTCTGAGACTAAGTTGCAGCTCTCGTTCATCGTCTTCGTCCCATTGTCGCCATCGTTTTCGTCATCGGCAGCAGCGGTTTTTCTTTCTTTGGCAAGGCAAAGCACGCGTCCAATCGTTGCCAGTCCCCCATCCCTTCTCCCTGCTCACCACCTCCCTGGCTGTCCTTGCCTAATGGTCGCCCACTCAGTCTGCGAGTCGCTCACTCGAATGCTCAAAACGCCAACACAAAACGATTCATCTTCCCGTGCTTTCAATCCCACCCAAGTCCCAACCCGAACTCCATCCTCTTCTACGTTCCCTTGCAGCATCAACAACGTTGGAGCCAACTTTCCGCTTAGCTAAAACGTTGGCCTTCATTCTTGAGCTACGTTTTTTCCCTTGTCTTCTTTTTCTTTTTTTTTTCTGCTTCACTCTCTTGGCTTTCCTTTTACGAGATTTGAGGCTGGCGGCCTTATCTTTGGGGCCTGAGCAACGTCTTCTTGTGTTGTCCTGCCTTCCTGCCTGATGCTGATTCACAGCGATGTCGCCTCCCTCCACATCCACATCCACATCCACAATCCACATCGTCTTCACTTACAGTCCCTGGATAGCAGTGCCAGCAGCAAAAGCAAAAGCAAAAAAAAAAAGGTTTCCGGTTGCGACTTCCTTTTTGGCTACAACGTTCTCGTTGCCTGGGTATTGGGTTTGGCTCAACTCGTCTTCTCCATCTCTCCATCTCACTACGACTGCTCTCGGACACCAGAAGCTCAAACACAAATTAGAGAACTTTGCAGGCAGGCCGACTCTCCTCGAGGACTCTGGCAAACTTTGAGGCACAAAATATTGGAAAAAAAACGAGAGCAACAAATCTAAGCCGCAGTTGAGTAATGAAGAAATGGGGGTAAGAAAATGTTACAAATGTTCAAATGTTCAAAGGGTTGAAAGACAGACAATCCTCGGATCTTTTGCCGTAGTTTAACATAACTTTAAACTAACAGCATTCTGAATCGCAACTTGTCTCATCGCATCAAATAGACAATTTAGTTGTCGCCCTCCACCTGGAGCTTCCTCCACAAGCCTACAGCAAAATTAGCTATTGAGTGCACACACTACATAGATCCCGGCGTAGACGTAGCCCTAGCTCCAGTTCCCAGTCTCTCGGTGGACGTTGACTCCAACCCCAATCCCTGTTCTTGTCCCTCTCCCTCCATGACAACCCACTCCAATTTACTCACTGACTATCAGAACTGCTAATGAAATACGCCACGTAGCGTGCGCCAGCAACTTTTCCTTTGGCTCTGGGGTAGTTGAATTCCTTCGTCCTGCTATTGAATTACTCAAGCATCGTCGTTGTCCTTCCCCCTCTAGCCACGTCTCCTACTCATCGTTTTACTTGGACTGCAGACCTCACTTCCCAGAGCTGGCAACTAGCTCAAGTCAGCAACATTTCAGCGCGAACGTTGAGTCTTGTACCCTTTCAACGCTCTGCGCCTGCCACACTTCGCCCTCTTTCACTCTCAAGCCAGCCCCTTCCACCCTTTCATAGGTGGTGCACCAAAAAAAAAAAGAGGGAAAAAATCTATTCTGCAGGGGCTTTAACAAGAATTTGCGCTTTATTTTCTACTATGAAGTCGGGTAACTGGCCAAGTCAAAACAGTGGAATGGATTGGCAAATATTTATAGTTTAAATATTGATCAAGTCTATTTGAACAAAAGACTTGAATCGACACCTTTTTATACAGCTTTTAACGAAAATTATGCGGCAGTTAATTATGCTGAATGTTGATGAAAAATATATGAAAAGACTTCTCAACTATACCGACAGTTTTCCAAACGATTTCAGCTAACTTGACTGTCCTTAATTGACAATTGATTAATTTAATTTTCTGTACATTTTTCATTATATTTAAACCGATAAATAATTTATTTTTTTGAAACCCCATTAAATTTTCTTTTATATTCTATTTTCTTTGAAATCTATTTAAGTTTTTTTGAAATTTGATTTCCATTTATATTGGGGAATAATAAATAAGTACACTAACTCTGAATAATATTACACTTCTCATCAATAGCATAACTTATCAACCATTATTTCTGATCCACTGTTTGTTATCGCGTGCACCTTCGGTTGTCTTTGATGCTGCCCTTAGCAAACACCCCTCACCCCTGTGCCTCCTGCTGGCTTTCCCACTACTTTCTCCCTCATTTTATCATCTCTTTCCTAAGCCATTTGCTTGTTCTCTCCCATTGTCACTCCCCACAACCAACAGTGAATTGGGAGTTGGAAACTAGTCGGCAGCTCAGCAGAAACAGAAGCAGCAACGTCGTCGTCGTCATCGTAGGCTAACCTAACCCTTCATCAGCTCACCAACACCCCAGGATCCTGCCACACCCCAGCACACCCCAGCCCCCAACCCCTAAGCCATTTGGTTGGTTACCCTTGGCATGGTCGTTGTCTGCTTTTTGCTTGCTTTGCCAAGCGCAATTTTTATACAAAAATTTTCTTTTTCCGCCATCCAACGATAGACGCTTTCCCCAGCCATGCCAAGCATAATTTGGGGTGTACCAAGGAAAGAAACGGAACAGAACGGAATAAATTGCAACGGTGGGGGAATATGAAGGCAACTGAAGGTAACCCTCGCACAAGAGTCACTTGGCAGCAGGAGAAGGACAGGACAGGGCCAGGCGGAAGACGACTAGAGAACTGGGGGACTAAAGGACTAGTTCACGCGAACGTTCTCCGCAACGCTTTTTATTAGTGTATTTCAGATGCTTTGCTGCTGCTGCTGGCTCTGCTTCTTTCTCTGCCACTCACTCGTGGCTGCTTGCTATGTCCTGTGCCCTATGCGATGTACTCAACAGTCGCAGTCCTTGCTCATCAGCGAGTCGTTGGTCGGTTGGTAGCTGACTCCAACCACCGCAGCTGCCTTTGCACGTTTGTCCATTTTAAGTTCGAGCTCTGCCCGTGGCACTCATCCAGCAGCGTTGAGTCCTTCATCTGGGTGCCATCCCTCGGACCCACCTCCTCCTCCCACTCCCAGTATAGTCCTCATTTATTTTGCACCCACGCCTCGCAGCAAAGTTTGTCTTGCGTTTCGTTTCGTTTCGTTAGGGTTTTTCATTTTTTAGATTATTTCTTGCCCCACTCACCCCACTCACGATGCTCCGTCCTCTTCTCTCCTTTCCTTCCCCGCACTTGCTATTTTCCATTTTTACTTTGGCATCCTCTGCTATCCTGGCCTGGACTAACGAGCATGTTACTCCTTTCCTTGCCTTTCGCTTTTATTATTATGCTTTGGCGCACATTCCACCCAAAAAAAGTGCAGAAAAATATATAAAGTTGTGTACCGCTTTACCATCTTGCCCCCTTCCTCGCTCTCTCTGCGCTCTAACCCTGCCCCAGCCCTTAGCGCGTTACCAGGCTACGGGCTTCTGGTTCTGGTTCTGGACGCTGCAAAAGTTGCCTGTCCGACTCGGACTCGAGCTCGGAGTCGAACGCTGACTGCGAATCAGACTGGGACTCGTAGTCAGCATCGTTCTCGGTCTCGGTCTGGGGCCATATAAAATAATAACAACTAACTAAAAATCCGTACGCTTTAGCTGCAAAATCCTTTTGTTTTGCTTGCGTTGCCCCTCTGCACGATGTAAAAAAAACGAAACTACTTGCAAAAAATAACAAAAATAAAAAACCGGTGGAGCACGGACAAAAAAATATAAAAAAATAGAAATTGTTTGGCCCGCTCAAATTCAATGCAAAACTTTTGCCTCCGTCGGCGTCTGGCAGCCCACATAAATTTTGAGCCCGAGCAGAGCCCCAGAACACCCCCTACCCGAAGTCCCCTCCAAACCTCTAAGCGCTCGCTTTTCTGGCCCGAGTGGAAAGTTTATCAGCGCGTTTGTCTGCCAGTCCCCAAAAAACCCAACCCATCTCCCCCAGCATCTCGTCTCACCCTTCACTTCAACGACCGCCTACACTGAGTCCGTTTTTTCGACCCTGTCCGGCTTGTTTGTCTTACTTTTGACCTCTATAAGCGCGGCGCCGCCGGAGCCTCTGAAGCAGCCCCGATAATAATGAATTCGAAAATAAGCGAATGCAGTTCCTGCAAACTAAAATTATATAGACAGAGGGAGAGTTGAACTTACAGTGCAGAGAGATCACAAGGATTAACTATGAAGAGTTGCTTTGTGGCTGCAATAAACTTGACTGATGCATTGCCGTTCGGGCATAGTCTTTAGAATACTAATAACAATACCCTGTATCAACAAAATATTTAAATAACTGAAACTATTTATAGAATACACTTGCATTTATAACATTAATTCAAATGCAAATCGTAAACTAATATGTAGTCTGTATACTGACTGATTATTATCAGAAATAATTTTTTTGTTACAGTTTGGAACTTCACGAAGTTTTAGAAGTAATTTCAATTACCTGTTCAAAAATTCGTTTATATGAAATCCTCTATCCTTAAATTCACAAAATTCAGATCAAACTGAAACTATCTGAAAAATGACTTGAATTCATAAACAAATATATTTAATTATTTTATAAATGAAAACAATTATTTACATATACAAATATTTATAGTAGTAGCAGTAAATTTTATTTGAAAATGCCATAACTGGTCCAGTATTTTAAAAAGTAGTAAAGGTGTTTGAAAAATCTTCTTAAGGCTGTAAAGCAATTGGAAATATTCAATTTATTTTTCTTACCCCATTTAATATGAAGTTAGTATTAAATATGTCTGTATTTTATTTATTCCTTATTTAATAACAATTATCTAATTTGTTATCTAAAATTGACCGAAGCATTTGTTTTCTTTCTTTACAGGTAAGCACCTGAAAAGAATTCTCGTCCAGAAAAATATACACTTTATTATAAACTGTAAGTACAGAGGCATTCGGTTTTTAGAGTTGCAACTTATTTAGCCTATTTCTCTAAATTCCACATCTGCAAAACATAAAAAATCTTCAAAAGAGTCAGTTTAGTTTATGAAGATACCGAAAAAATGCACAAAATGAAATACAAAAAGTTGCCTCTTGGCTTAAGCAGCTTAAAATTAATTTACATGAAACTGGCATGGTACCCCCAACCCACAAGGATCTGGGTGCAATTCCTAGGCTTGAAAAAAAAAAATAATATTCAGCTGCAGTGGCATAGGAATTATACATTTGCCGCCGGAAGTTGAAAGTGGCAGTCTCGTTGCTTACACAGAAAACGAGAAAGAGAGAAGGATATAGAGGGAGCAAGCGTGTAATAGAAATCGAGGGGAGAAAGAGGGTCAACATGTAAAGCCTCCTAATACCAAACCCCATCTGAGCACAGGCTTCACCCCAACCCCAACCCCAACCCCAACCCCAACGCCAACCCCATTCCGACCACGCACTTAATAATACGGTTTATTAGCGACATAAGCACATCCGACGCTGGGTGCAGACATTTTAATTGGTAGGCGAGTGCATGGTAACATAAAAATTATAGTAGAGTGCAGTGTTGAGGGCTGCTGTGGTGGGGGGAAGCGGACAGGGACGGGGGCCTGTGAACAGCGTCTGTCTGTCAGCGAGGCAAACAGCCCGACTCTTGCAACATCGAGGGGTGCAAGGCTGAGGCAATTGAAATGTAGGATATACTCGTACTTCAATCATTGGCTGCTTTTGTCTTTTCCAACAGTTAAAAGTGGTTCATGATGTGGTCTGGCTGCGAGGGTGTTAGAATTTCCGGGATGGAGTGGTGAGACGATGGGAGGGTAATAGTGCCGGCTGCATTGCCACAAATTAAAAAGTGCAGCGTTTTTTTTTAATCAAAGCAGCATTAAGAACTCATAGATGCATGTAAAAAGGGCGCAAAACACTCTACTACATCATTTGGGTGTCCACGTTGTGTATTTACGTCCACAAATTTAATTCAAATTCGTTTGCTAAATATTCCTATTACAGTCACAACATTATTATATATGACAAAATTTTATTTGAAGCCTCATTCAACGCATTAAATATTTGAAACAGTGGTTATTGTATTCATTTTTTAAGATTTTTTTTGTGATTTCAAAAGTTCATTTTTGGCACCAATTTCAACTTCAGTAAAAACCTACATGTGTACAAATTTAACTCACATTTCTGTTGTCATGTTCATTGCCAAAACTGAAGAAGTTGCGCAGTGTACAGTGTAATTGAGTACTGTTTTGGGTGTGGGTTGGCAAAGGATTCAGGGCTTAGGGACTAGGTAGTTAGTGTCTTTGTGATTCGCGGAGTCGCCCATTTAAATGCGGCAGATCGTTGCGTTGAAGTGCAGCTTAACATTTTTCGTGCCTCGCTGCAAGTCTCGAAAACAATTCTAACGTTCGGCTCGAAGACCCAGAGAACCCTTTTCATGTCGCTGGTCCGTGGACCGTGGGTCGTGGCTCCATCGTTGGCAGACGTACGAATTTTCCACATCCCTAAATCGCTAATCTGCTACGCATTTTTGCCATGCCAGAGCCCAGCCCAGACCTAACCCAACCCATTCCATTCCATCCCCACCTCCAACCTGCCCTCTGCTTTTTGTAATAATTTTGCAGTGTGTGTGGGGGCGACTGGGCTTTTTCTCTCTTTTCATTTTTTTTGTATTTTTGTTGCACCCAAGCGCGAATCGGCAACTTTGAGCTGTAAACTTTGGCGGGTCCTGGCTGGGACTGTGCTGGATACCCAACCGGGCTTAGCTTGGGTTCGTGCTGTTCCACGTATAGTAGCTCTAGCTCTGGTTCTCGTTCTGGGTCTGACTCTCATTCCGACTCCCACCGCCACATATGTGCGAGGGCGCGATAAGGCGTCAGAGAAATTGAAATTGTTACCATTTGTGAAGGTTGCCGCCGCAACGCTAGACGACAACGAGGACGACGACGACGTCGACCCTGCCAGGCATACTCTGACATAGGTGTGTTCGCCCAACCCGGGGACGCTAGAAAAACAAAAAATAAAAATGAAACGAAACGAAACAGAACAAGTAGAGAAAAAAGGCGAGCAGAGAACGCAAGTTTCGCCTCGGCGAAGGTTGTAAAACCGCCAGTGACGACATGGGAAATGGCAAATGGCAATGGGAGCCTTTGGAACATTTTGTGTTGCCAACTTTCAGGCGCGCTCACAAAACTCAAGTGCGCTTCGGGGACGCAACGCGTGTTGCTGTTGTTGTTGCTGTGGCTGCTGCTGCTGCTGCGTTTGGGTTGCCGACAAAATGACTGGGAGGGTGTGAGGTGAGGGACGGAGAAAAGGTTGTAGGTGTAGTTGGTCTGAGGCGATGTTGATTATGATGGCATCGGCCATCAAATTGCGGAATGGGCTTGGCTTTATTTCGCCATGGAGCTGCGCTCTGGACTTGAGTTTAAGCGAAACTTGACTCAGCATAACTGAAATTGCCAGAGAGAAAATGTCTGGAATAAATTGCATTATAACTCTTCAAATTATGGCTTACACGCAGCAGTAAGTAGTGAAATATTTACGCGTTACTGTTTTAAAGTTTTCTATTTGAAAACAAATTTGTTGACAGTTCCCCCAGCTCACATTATCCCCATCAATTATCACTTCATATAGTCTATCGATCGTCTTAAGAGAGTCAATCAGCTTCCCATTCCCTTTTTTTTTGCAGAAATTGTGAGATTAATATTCAAACTCTGGTCAACTCATTTCGAATTAGGTTTAACCCGCTGATAATCCAGCCCAAACTCAAACTCAACCCTTTGAAACTTCTTTGCATTGGAAATGTGGCTGCCAAGTAAAAGTTTTCTCTTTTTTTTATCAATATATTTGCTGTATTATCTAGCTGGCTTTCTTCTCTGAAAAGTATGGGGAATGGAAAATCACCCATAAAGGCGAAATTCGATGGCAAAAGGGGCTGCCATTTTTACCAAAAATATCACCTAAAAACGAAATGAGAAAAAAAAAATGAACGCGCAGAGCAGAGCAAAGAGAAAACCCACGTGAACTCATGCCAACAAAACGTTTGCCGCATCTTTTGGGATTTCTTGCCTCGTTTAAAAATCATTCAAGCAGCAGACACAACCCAACTCACAACCGCTGAACGAACAAATCCACCCACCACCCACAGACAGTGCCACAAATTGTGTCAAAAACGTTTGGCGTTGTCGCTGGAGGCAGCAGCAGAATCAGCAGCGAAGTTGGCTGTAAAAAAGTGATGGGTGGAGTGCGATGTTTTGGGTCCAAGTGCCCACCTCTAAAACGTTTGTTTGGTATCCCCTTCATTTTTATGTTTTTGCGCAGTCCCAGTCCCAGTCCCAGTTTCAGACGTCCCTTCGCATCTCCTGCTCGGCGTATGAAACTTTGACGCCTAACGAAAGAGGCAGCAAATAATTCATCATTTTGCCTTCAGACTTCAGAGCATTTCCTCTGCCAATGTCGCTGGCAAATCCTCTGGCTTGCCTGCCATGGAGCTAAACTTGCCCATCTCCAGCTTCGTCTCCTTCACCACCTCCTTTGCCACCTCCTTTCAAGCCCTCACTGAATGCTGCCCCTTCGGCGGTAAAGCAAAAAAATATTATTTGGAACGGTTTATCATCAATTTTATGTGCGATTTTTCTTTTATTTCCTTTCTTATTTTCGCTTTTTTTAGTCTTGTTTGTTTGCGCTTTGCTTTTAGTCTGCTTAGCCCCCTCCCCGCACCTGACCAGAACTTGGCTTCATCAGTTCCTTTCTCTCCCTCTCGCATCCCCCTCGCTCCGGCCCATTCTCGATTCTTCGTGCTTATCTTAGTCCGCTCTGGAAATGGGTCCCGCTTGCAACTTGGGGCTGTCAGGGCGTCAGCAGTGAGCCACTCGCTGTGACTGTCTTTGCGAGTGAAAATCAACTGAAATTCGATTTGATTATGATTTGTTTCGATTGCCGACGAACAGTTGGAACAACGGGCAGAGGGAAAAGGGAATGGTTACCTACCTCAGCTCAGCCTAGCTGCAGAGCAGTGGTCCACGTCAATTGCACTGTGGAGAGTGGAGTCTCGGTCTTGCTCTGCACGTTAAATTTGATTTTTCGCATTGCTTGGCATTTGCCAGGAAGACTTAAATTTAATAGGATTTTCTAACGATGATTTTTCAGGCCACTTAAGATGTGCTACTGCAAACTAACTCTACCTATATCCATCATCATAACTAAAGAAAAATATTTTTTAGGTAGTTTGGATGGTATTGCATCATAACTCCCATAATAGTTGTCGAGCTCATTTCTACAATAAAAACAATGCTTTATGCATAAATTGCATTATGAAATAAATATTTCAGATTGATAATATTTTTCTTTTGAAATTGTATTATTATTTAATTTCATTTTACTACATAAATATTTCGGCATTTCTATGATTTAAAACATGTATTATTTGTTCAATCTGCATACATGTTTTATGTATCCTTATATATGTATATTGTTTAGTTTTCATAAAAAACATTTATTGGTACACGTCCTGCAAAAACTGTCAAACGCAGCAACGCATCAATCAGCGGTCAAATACAACAATAGAGAACACCAAAAATTATATTTATATATACACATACCCAAATAAGATACAGGTATATATATTTGAACGTATTTTTGTATAAAACAAATATTATTTTTTTAGACTTTGTTTAATTAAGCCGCGTATTTTGTTATGATTATTTTTGTTGTTGGTAAAAAATTTAGTTTGCTTAATATTTCATGCGTTAAATATTTGATAGCTCGCATTGGATATACAGTTGTATAGCTCATACGGTCAGCTACATACATAAAGCAGTGTACATCATTTTTTTCGCAAGCCACTCAAATTTACATTCAATCAAAAAACAAAGCACACAAAATTCGGATCAATAGAAATGATTTAAAAAAATTAAAAAACGATAAAAATAAAACTGGAAGTGCAGCCCTTGCTGCATTTGCATATTCAAATAATTTTTTATAAAATAAGTATACATATAAAAAACACGCACGCGTCGCGTATACGACGTGGGTACACATAAGGATTGCATAAAATATGAGCGACACATAGAAAAATCAGCGCTGTATTAATAAAGACTCTCACCCCATCAATCGCCCAGCTTGCCCTGCCGCAATGCATAAAACACATATTCTATTTCAATTATCCCATCTTCCCATACTTTAAAAAATATTTCATTTCTGCATATTTAATATCAATTGCAATTTATTTTAATAACGTTTTATTTTTCGTTTTATATTAATCGAATAGTTGATTTTTTAAAATGTTTTTCAATTGCAATTTGGCAATTAAATATTTTTTGATGTATGTGGTAATCGATAATTCTATAAACAAAAATAGAGGCATTAATTTTAGCGTGAGAATTGCATTTAAAATAATATGGTGACTGCACCTTGGAGTCACTTTTCCTGCTTGACCGCCAGCTTGATACATGCCTCATCTAGCAGCACTTAACCTCACGGTGACCAACTCCTTCTCTGATCTGGTCTGGTGTCGCTGATTTGGGTTTTGGATTTGCATATGAATTCTCATCATGTTGATGCTGATGAAGATGGCCTCGACGATAATGACGTTGTAGCTGCTGCTGCATGCCTGTTGCCGACAACGGCACAACAGCACAACTCCAATGCACTGCCGTTAACCGAAATCTATTGAGTCCCTTATACACTTGACCAACCAGCCCTTCCACCCTCCCCGCTGTGCCATTCATGGCCTTGCCGGCACTGCGTATGCGGCTCCTGTGTGCGTGGCTTCACTTAGAAGTCCAAAATATCTCACTTTAGGTGTCTGCCCTTCTCTCCCTGTCGCCTCGATTGAAGTGAAAAGCCATTGCTTCTTTGACCCATTACTTCATGTTTCAATATTGTGATTATTAAAATCTATTCAATTTATTTTTAACATTTATTTGTTTTTAACCAAACAAAGTAAATGTAGTGAACTTAATTCGATAAATAATTAAAGCGTAAAAGCAGTTTCAATAAAAATATTGAAAATTTGTTTTTAACTTGCAATTTAAAAACTTATAGTCTTGTTTTAATCTTAAATAATTGTTTGATAAGTTCGTTATAAATTCTACTTATCCTCTAATTAGCGCTGCAATGCAAATTATCGTGTATAGCTTTAGCGTCTGTCGCCTTTTCCAGTGGAACAAAAGAACTAAAAACACAAACAGTTCGCCAATTTACATTACCACTTTTAGGACTGTTCTACGCATTGGTAAGCTACCTCCCCCTCCTCTACCTTCCTCTGCGCTCTTCACCGTGTCGCAGCTCGCATTGTGATAGCGCGTAAAGCTAATGCATTGGCTAACGGCCCATAATGCATACGTGGCGTATGAGTGATTTGTTGTTGCCAACAGGCCGAGAAAAAAAAAGGTGAAGAGAATTTACAAAAACCTGCAGCGCGCTGGCAACGAGTTGCACGCACCAAGAACCAAAAATAAAATGCAATTTTTGTTGCTGTCGGACGTTAAAATTATTGCATTTGCTGGCCGAGTCCAACGAGGCAACAATCGTGGCCCTTGTGGGTGGCATTAACGGGTCCACCCGCCTACCCCCAATGCCACCACCTCATTTGTTCACACACGCATCTGCATGTGAGTGTGCGTGTGTGTGCGTGGGTGTGTGGGTTGGCATTAATTGTGATGTCTGGCGTGGTCAGGAGCTGCCTGATGAGTAAGTAGATTTCCTTGTATGCAGCGCCCGCCTGCCTTTTTTTCTCGTATACATACGCCTATTTGTTGTTGGTTTGTTGTTGTTGGAAGTACGCCTACTTTTTTGCATTGCACGCAGGGGTAAGGGTGAAAGTAGTCGACTCGGTTTGGTTTTTTCTGCATTGCCTCATTGATAATAATGCCCCCCGCCCGCCGTGCAGCATCGGCTGCAGTCGCGATGTCCGCTGTCCGCTCGGTTTTTTGCCTTGCATGCGGCGTATGCGTAATATTTTTAAACGCACGCACGCACGCACATACGCAGGCAGGGATTACGGGGACAGAGGAGCAGGGGGATGCGGAGGGGGCTTGGGACAGTCCTGAGGTAGCAGCGGGTAGTCAGACATCGGGCAATGCCCAGCGAGAGAGTCGTCGTAGTGCGTTTGAGCGCTATGGGTTGTGCGTTGTGCGTGTGGCCAGCGCGAAAAAAGGACCAAAAAAGCTCCGCCTTAAAAATATGTGCGCACCAATTGCCATTTGTGTCTGTTTTTCTCTTTTTTACACGCACAAGCGAAATGTGGGCCTATGTTGCACAGTGTACGCCTGATAAGCGCGCATAGTTGTTGCTTCTCTCGTTGTTGTTCCTGCTGCTGCTGCTGCTGCTGCAGCTGCAACTGCGGCTGCTGCTGTTGTTGTAAATAAAAAACGTTGCATGCAACAGCAACAAAAAAAGTGGAAAGCGCACGCGACGCCATCGGCTGACAAATGAAAAGTGCAAAAAGCGTAAAAATCGCTGCGTCCGCTGGAGAAGCCTTCTCTTTTCTTTTTTCGCACTTTTGGACGCCAAGCTCCGTTACTGGTCCATGGGGCATCCCCGGAACATATGGCAACAAAACTTTACATACTTGTAGGCGTTATTTTTTTTGTATTATTTACGCACCTCTCCATTGCAGGTCGAGGGTTGCGGTTAAGTGGCCTCGCCGAATAAGAGCAAGAGAGACAGAGGCGAAGAGGCGATGCGGGAGAAGGGTGGCAAAGTTGTTGCGGTTACTGAGGAAATGGGCATCAATGTCTGACAATATTATGTTTCAATTTCTGCCTTGGACTTGGCCCTGGGTTCACATAAACCCGAAGTTGGGGACTGGGCTGGCGACCGGGGACAGCTGAGGCTTTTGTCTGCGCGAAATTTGACTTGATGATGGAAATATTAATAGAGTCTCTGGGGAGAGAAACATAATAAGATATGCATTTACGACATGTCAAAGGCAAAGGGAGAATTTGTTTGATTTCATTAATGACTTGATTCGCTTTGAGTACGAAAAGCCACGGATCAACTTTAAAGTTGGCAACCACAACTAGATAGTTTCGATATGACAAATATTTCTGAAGCAAATCATTTTTAAACTACTAATTAACATATTATTGAATAAAAACACAATTATTTTTAAAAAAATATTTTATTTAGGCAATGCCTTTGAAGCGCTTCTGAAAACCCAGATTATTAAATACTAAAACTATTTGAAAAAATGTTAGTAACAGTAAATATCTAGTAAGCTCTGCAGCGATATCCTGGCAAAGTCAAAGTGTGATCCCTGTTACTCGTGATCCCAACGGAGTCCATTGTTTGGCAGCATCATCATGTGCTCCAGCTTCGCACTTAGCACCTAAATATCTGTTGTTCTTCAGTCGCAATTGCTACTGGCAACGCCAATTCTCATACGCCTCGTATACGCTTTTGTGAAATTTTTGGCGTTTCCGTTTCGAATGCACTTTTATTTTTTGTGTATGTTTGAAGCAGACTCCACGCATAGCTTAAACTGCAGTCAGGAATAGGGAGGACTGTGCGGTGAAGGGTAACCATTTGAAACTTTTGTGCTTTTGTTTTGTTGCATTAGCCAAAGCAACTAAAAAGCAATGGTGTTTCGACACACACCCTTTCAGGCATGTCTAAGTATTGGTGTCTCTGTAGATTCCACTCATTTTTATGCTTTTGCGTTTGACTCCAGGCGAAAAATGGACAAAGCCCCAACGACAATTGGCGGCCAAAAATGCTGCAAATGCTGTATCATCAAATGTAACCAAATGCATACTCTATAGAAAAAATACATTTTACAATAGTATATAACAGATGTAACTGCAATTTTAAATATAGAATATTGAAAAAGAATTGAAAAATGCATAAAATACCCTATGCAGCCTATGATACCCTGGGCTTAGTGTGAGCACCTCCTACTCAGCTTTGAAGCACACCTGCCACCTCATCCTTTTTACATTTAATAGCATTGATGATGTTTTGGTTTACCATTTGTGACCCAGGCCATATTATATACACCAAAAACTAAATAACAACACAAAAAAATATGTACATATATATTTATATAAAAGGGCATTTCAAATCCCTTCCCATCCGCCTTGCCCCCGCTTTGCTCTATGAAGCTTTTGAATTGCTTTTAGTTTTGGGGTTTTTCCCCCTTTTTGATTTCGTTTTATTTTTCTGTTTTCCAGCGACTGCCCACAAAGCGGGTCAAAGTTACTCACATCACACAGCAAGGTGGTTGAATAGTCGCTGGGCGTGTAATTGTTTCGGCATAGCATGCATGCAACATACTTTCGGCCGGCACTGTAACTAACGCTACATGCCACTCAATCGCACAACAACAATAACAAACATCAAGTGTTGGTGGGAGGTTGCTGTTGCTGTTTGACGTTACGCTTTTTATGCGGCACGCGAATATTATTTGTAGTGCCCCATAAAGTATGCAACATTTTGTTGACCAGACCCTAGTTGAACGGTATGGGAGTTTTTTTTTACTTTTTCGGCTACAGTCGAGTCCGGCAACGCCTGGAGCACGTTTAGCTTCAGTTGCCAATGCACCGCACCTTGTCTGGCTGATTAGTTTATGATGTGGTTGGGCCAGACAGCAAGGGGTTCGGGCTCGGCTTCTAGCTCGGTTTCAGTTACCGTTTTGTGGTTCGGTTGGGATTGCATTTTTGTGTTCGAAACTCGAAGGTTTTTCTTGCAACCACATGGAAAGTTTATCCGCTAATTTGAGTGAGCATGTGTGGTAAAGTGTCTGTCTGTCAAGGAAGTTGTTAAATATTTAGCATAAATAAATATTTAGCATATCAATTTCGCTGTCACTCTTTGTAGCAAACAGACGTGTTTTTTTGTGCGCCCCGCAATTTTTCGCTTTTTTGAATCTAACAACCGGTGTTAAATACATTTTCTTTAAAGTTATTACTTTAATTGTTTGCTACATCGCGTCTCTATCCTGTGATAGTGCATGTTATTAGTGTTTTATCACATAATTGTGAATTTTATTTGTGCTTAGTTTGAGCTCTGTTTATTTCTACATAAACTGAGTTCAAAGTTTTGTTGTTGTGGTAAGCATTAGATTTTGCGTGTTTATTCTTTGTGCTTTCCTTTCCGCTCGCAGTGTGACGGTTTCTCTCTCAACAACTCTCAGTTGACAGTATTCCGTTAGTGGCGCTCTCTGCTCTCACTGCTTGCTCTACTGTTTTGTTGTTGCTAACATATTTTTGTTTTGAATCTGTACAGTGGGCATAGTTCCTACTATTTCAAAGTAAATTTTTTTTTAATTTTGTAAATTTTTTAATTTGCTTTTCTTTATTTTAATTTATAATGGAAGGCAAAATTGTGTGTTGTCTGAAAAGTTGCCAGAAGCAGATCACGGCTTCGCAACCCAGTATGGCCTGCTGGCTCTGCGATAACGTAGTACACGTGAAGTGTGTAGGCTATTCAGGGCTAGTTGCAGATGCCATTGCCAAAAGAACTGGGCTTAACTGGTGTTGTGAGTCATGTCGAGAAGTTGAGTGCGAAATGCGGATGTTTATGAGGCAGACAAGAGTCGGTTTTACTAATCTGATTGGTGGCTTTCATAAGTTAAACGATCAGTTTAGTGCTTTGAATTCTCAGTTCAATAGTTTGAAACTTATGGCTGAGTCTCCAAAGCGAAAAAAATCAACTTCTTGTGACTTACAATTATCCAAATTTTTACCTCTACCATCGACTGACCCACCCACTACTCCGTTGGTTCCACAGTTAATTTCGTTTGCTACCCCAGTAGCAACAACAGCTGCGGAAAGCATTCCCATTAGGGAACCTGCTCCACCGACATTAGTTAATGCCGAAGTTGTGTCTGAAGTGTCCACGGTTGTCACTAGAAGTAGAGGCAAGCCGAATCCTAATAAAAAAATTTCTTCCGCACCTCCTCCAACTGTCGGATCACCGACTTTATTAGGTTCCAAAGATAATATACCAAATATTACTCCTTTGGCTCCTAAACCACTTGTGGGGGTTCCACCAATGAAACAGATTTTTGTTTCAAGGCTTGCCCCTGATCTCACGTCAGATGACGTAAAGGCTTTCATTATAGCCAAAATTAAAAATGCCAATCCAAAAGTGGAAAAATTTAAATTTGCTTATGATAGACAAATTGCATCTTTCAAGATCAATGTCCTACCTTCACTTTTTGAAACCATATGCTCACCAAGTTTTTGGCCAGAGCATTTGGTGGTAAAAGAGTTCAAAGCCAAAGTTAAAAATCGGACTCCGATTGGGCTCTTACCAAATGGACCTGTACAGTCTCAATCTCAATCTTCTTCTTCATCTTCAAAAAACTAATCTCATCTTTTCTTATAACCTATCAAAATGTGCGTGGTTTGCGTAGTAAAATAAGTAAGCTATACGTCGACAGTTTCACTTTTTCTACTGATGTAGTTGCGTTTTCGGAAACCTGGTTAAATTCGGATATTTCTGATTCCGAACTTTTTCCGTCAAAGTACACTATTTACAGGCAAGATCGTTCTTCCCGAAGAGGAGGTGGTGTTCTATTTGCAGTAGACTCCAACTTCTCATCGGAGCCATTACATTATAATAATCCTAATAATAT
Organism: Drosophila immigrans; assembly: GCA_963583835.1. NCBI lineage: Eukaryota > Metazoa > Arthropoda > Insecta > Diptera > Drosophilidae > Drosophila > Drosophila immigrans. The sequence continues at coordinate 18,035,852 of OY757143.1, read as the reverse complement.
AGAGTTTCTATCAATAAAAGTAAATTTTCATGGTGTAAGTTTATTTCTTACTTGCTCATATATACCTCCGTCGTCCGATTTATCTGTTTACCAGGATCACCTGGAAGCAATAAAATCTATTTTTGCCTTGTTATCCGACAAAGACCATGTTGTTGTTCTAGGAGATTTTAACCTTCCTGGAACAGCTTGGTATCCTTGTGATAACTTCTGTTTTCTTATTCCATCGAACCGACATGACTTTATTGATGGTTTACATGAATTATCTTTGGGTCAAATTAACAATATACGAAATTCTCTTTGCCGGCAATTAGATCTATGCTTTGTCTCTGAACCTACCAGCGTAGTTCTATCTAGATCGGAACCCCTTACATCTCCTGAAGACCCTTATCATCCAACTCTGGAGTTAAGGATCGAACTCAGCAGATCTGTACTCGCTAATTCTGATATACCTGCCGATCGAGTTCGTTGCTTTCGAAAGGCAAACTTTCCCAAATTAATCCAACTTCTTAATGGAATTGATTGGTCTAATTTGTATTCCTGCACTGACATAAGTGCCGCCGTCAACTTATTCTATAATAAATTAAATCTTTGCTTTGATGCCTGTATTCCTTCTTATATTCCGCATAGGTCTAATAAGCCTCCTTGGTTTTGTAAGCAACTTTCTAACCTTAAGAACCTGAAGTCTAGACTTTACAAAAAGTTTAAAATTTCAGGCTCTACCTTAACTTTTTCGCAATATATAATTGCTCGGTCCAATTTTATCGAGCTTAACGCTGTGTGTTATAAAAATTACTTAGCTCGCTGTCGGGTTAGCTTTTCTGAAAACCCAAGAAAGTTTTTTAATTTTGTAAACACTAAGCGTAAGTCTTCCTCTTATCCTCCTTGTCTATCTTACGAAAATTCGAAAGCAAATTCAGGTCAGGCGATCGCTGATCTATTTGCTTCTTTTTTTCAAACTACTTATTCTTCTTCCTCCTACTCTAACGCGCCCTATCCTTACAGTCTGTCTCGGTCGAATTATATCTTCAGTCCCTTAATGAGTGAGGAGTCTCTGACTCGATATCTTCAAATGGTTAAGCCGGTGTTTTCGCCCGGTCCGGATGGAGTTCCTGGCTGTGTACTTCGGTACGGAGCCGAGGCTTTATGCAGACCGTTGCTGAAATTATTTGATTTATCACTTGAGTCATCGACTTTTCCCTCTTTATGGAAGGAATCATTCATTATTCCTCTCCATAAGAAGGGAAGTAAGTCTGACGCCAAAAACTATAGAGGGATATGTAAATTGTCTGCTATACCAAAAGTTTTTGAGAAGATGTTAACAAGTCATTTACAACATTTATGTAGTTCCATTATTTCCCCCTACCAGCATGGGTTTGTGAAACATAGATCCACTGTTACTAATCTTCTTGAGCTTTCTTCGTTCGTTAACCAGGGTTTCCTTAAAAACGAACAAACTGACGTCATCTATACCGATTTTAGTAAAGCCTTTGACTCAGTAAATCATTCTCTTTTGTTATATAAGCTTGACTTAATTGGATTTCCCAATAATTTGATTTGCTGGATTTCAAGCTATCTCTGCCAAAGAACGCAAAAAGTTTCTTTTAATAATTTCCTTTCTAATACATTCCGAGTTACCTCTGGAGTTCCCCAAGGTAGCCATCTCGGTCCCTTACTTTTCACATTGTTCATAAATGATCTACCTACTGTTTTGACACAATCTCGCGTACTAATGTATGCAGATGATGTTAAAATATGCCTGCAGTACAGGGATTGGCCATGCCATATCAAGTTGCAGAGAGATCTTGACTCTTTCCAGTCATGGTGCAAAGTGAACTTGTTAAATTTAAACTTTGCTAAATGTGTTGTCATGTCCTTCTATAGAGTTAATCCACATTTGGCCTCTTACTTACTGAACGGTAACGATCTAAAAAGAATTACTGCTGTTGATGATCTAGGTATTCTCTTAGATCATAAACTTAAATTTTCAGACCACATTTCTAGAACGGTCAATAAAGCTATGTCTGTACTCGGTTTCATTAAGAGGTGGTCAAAGGAATTTGATGACCCTTATATTACTAAGACCCTTTATACATCACTTGTTCGTCCGATTCTGGAATATGGTTCGTGCGTATGGTCTCCACAGTATTCTGTGCACCAAGATCGCATTGAATCTGTTCAAAAACAATTTCTCTTATTTGCTTTGCGTGGCTTGAACTGGAATGCTGAAGTGAGATTGCCGTCATATAGTAGTAGACTTCTTTTAATTAACCTACCTTCTTTAGCTAACCGTAGAATAATGCTTGGCATTTTATTTATTTTTAATCTTATTAATGGTGATATTGACTCTTCAGAGTTAATATCGCGACTAAACTTTTCCGTTCCATCTAGACTAACCCGTAGTTACATCCCGCTTGCTCTCCCCCTATGTAGATCTAATTTTGCATTGCATGACCCTTTTAGAGTTTTATGTTATAACTATAATAGATTTTATCATGTATTTTCTAGCGCTAACACTGCTTTTAATCTTAAAACTTTACTACTAACCTATTTAATTAATAATTAGACCGAATTTAGCTTATAGTAATAAATTAAAAAATTTTCATTCCACCCGTTTATTTCTTATGTCCGATCCTGAATTTCTATTTTATGCTATCCGCGATTTTTTTTTGCATGCCCGAATCTATCCTGTCCGAACGCGAATCGTGTCGTTCGTCCTGCGACAGCGCCTCTCGGTCGGTTGGGCGGGAGGAGGGTTTATTGGGATCCGCGCGTAACAAGCATTGGCTTGGTATCGCTTGGGCCACTTGAATGTGCATACAATGTACGTCAACGTCCATAATAATATCAAGCTAAAAATTATAGTGTGGCTGCGCTTAGTGAAGTTCTCTAAAGGCAATAATGCTCTTTAAAACGTTACTGACAAACGCTCATTAAAAAAAAAAGTTTTACATGTGGATTTTTGAAATATTGGAGACATAAATGCTAAAGCTTATATCACCTCAAAAAATTTACAATATTGTTTTCTTTACTCGAAGCCTATTCGAAGTCTATTTGGAACATTACAATTACAATTGATGTATGCAAGATATTTAGAGAGCATATTTTCTTATATAAATTTGAGTAAGAATGGAAAATATTTTTAAAACAAACTATTTAGCCTTTTTGACACATTTCGTTTCATTTTTGTTTTTTAATACATGTTATTTTAAAATATGTCTCTTACTTGAATCTAAATCAAAATTAAGTAGTTTTATAGATATTACAGTGTGCATAAAAAGTGAGGTGTTCCCATAATCACATTTTTTATGCACTCACAGCTCATTTCCCTTCTTCCCTTTGCGCTAATGGCTGTGAACCAGGTTGGTTACTAATTTAATGCTGGCCTGTGTCTGCTTTCAACCCATATTTGCACCAGCCGATTTTTTATTCACATCATAGAAATGTATATGAGTGTATACATATATATTTTCAAATCAATTTTTTCGTCATCGTCAACAGAAATGGCCGTATATCCAAAATTATTCAGTACCAAAAAAAAGTTATTATAATTGCTTTGACCAACCCTATGTAGTACGAATGCCATTTAAAGTGTATAGTTTCTTAAATAATTTAATTGTATAATAATGGAAAACATTTAAAAAATAAGTTATTGAGCCTTTTTTGTTATTTTGAATACTTGAATATGAATGAAAACTAAGTAGATTTATTGATGTTCCAGTATGCATAAAAAGTGAGCTGTTCCCCTAATCACATTTTGTATGCACTTATGGCTCATTTCCCTTCTTCCCTTTGCGCTAATGGCTGTGAACCAGGTTGGTTACTAATTTAATGCTGGCCTGTGTCTGCTTTCAACCCATATTTGCACAAGCCGATTTTTATGCAAACATATACATACATATATTTGCAAATCAATTTTTTCGGCCATCTATCCAAAAGTAAGCAGCACTGAAAAAAAAGTTCGTGTAATTGCTTTGACCATAGCGTTGGTTCTACTAAAAGCGTCTGAAATTTATAGTTTCTTATACATTCTAATAATGGAAAATATTAAAAACATAAATTATAAAGTCTTTTTTGTTTTTAAATATATGTTATTTCGAATACAAGTCTCTTACTTGAATATGAATCAAAACTAAGTACATTTAATGATATTCCAGTATGCATAAAAAATGAGCTGTTCCCCTAATCACATCTTTTATGCACTTATGGCTCATTTCCCTTCTTCCCTTTGCGCTAATGGCTATGAACCAGGTTGGTTACTAATTTAATGCTGGCCTGTGTCTGCTTTCAACCCATATTTGCACCAGCCGATTTTTATACACATCATAGATACATATGTATATGAGTGCATACATATATATTTTCAAATCTATTTTTTGGACATCGTCAACAAAAATGGCTGTCTATCCAAAAGTATGCTGCACTGAAAAAAAAAGTTCTTGTAATTGCTTTGACCAACGCTGGTGTTTTAGGAAGAGGAATAGTCCATATAGGAGTATATATTTTTTTATAGTTGTCCGTGCGTTTAATGCATTTAGACTGCAGCTGCATCAAAATGACGCAATGCATCAGAGCTGTGAATCTGATATGGGAAACATGCAAGTGGAAATTGTTGGCCAAATATTGATATGCATATTCTTGCCCTAAAAGAAGGCTTCAAGCGGTCGAAATATTGAGCCAAAAATTTCACATTTTCAAGAACACTCTAACCAGATAAATATATATAAGTTAAAAGATTTCTTTAGTAGATTTAGTTGCTCATTAGGAACATAAAGCTACCTTAAAAAAATATAAAACAAAAAGATTTCATAACGTCGCATAAATCTACAAGACAGTTAATTTCTGTGATGTTATGGAACTATTTTCTTTCGTTTTCACGGATCTTCACTTAATAAAAAAAAACACAAAAAACATAAATATATACTTATAAAATAAAAAAAAAAAAAAAATTTTGTTGAACCAAAGAAAAATTAAATCAAATAGTTATTTAATTAACAATATTTGTCACTACAAAAAATTATATTATGCATGACTGACATATGGCTTGTTTAATAAAATATTTTTAACAAAATGTATTTTACAATGTTCTATAAAACTGTCAGATATTTTAGTCTTCGTCTAACAACAAACAACTAAAATATGAATTAAAATATTTGGTTTGTTTTACTTTTTTGATTTATTTCAACTGTCGCCAGCTGAAACTGTACCAAGTTGTCAGTTGCACTACTTCAATATCTATCTATATTTTATATGTATACATAGAACAACTATCTAAGGTTCGATATGCGCTCACATCTCATGTGCAATTTCTTTTAATTTCTTCAGCACGATTGCGTAGTTAAGTTTCGAATTCTCATTAGACTAAGTTGCCAGCCCACAGCTCAAGAGCTAGACCGACTCTGACAGACATCAGGGTCTCCCCCCGGGCCCCTCGCAGCTTGTATGCTGCAGCCTCCCCCAAAAACCAATGTCGTAACCACAAAAACTTTGGAGCATGCCTCCCTTTTTACCGCCCTTAGAATGAGATGGCAGATGGCATGTGTGTGTGTGTGCGAGAGAGAGAGAACGAGAAAGTAAGTCTGAGACAAAAACTAATGCATATGTTTAGGCATTTTAATTTATATACGACAACCCACTCACACAAACAGCAACACACACATGGACACGCATACATAAAGGCAGGCAACTTCTAAGAAAGACACACACATGCAGACACTAGCCCCCACTGCGTTCTCAGTTCTTGGGGTAAGCATAACCCCTGCCACACTTGCCCCGGCGCCGTTGATAAAAGCAACTTCCATTTCATTTAAACTACAATTTCCTTGACAGCGCACAGAGGCAGCCGCCTCCACGCCGCCCCCAAACGAGTTGGGTCTTGCTGTAGTCAGGGAATAATAGGTGGGGGTTGTAGTTGAGGGTTGGGGATGGGGGGTTGGGTGCTGAGGGTTGGCAACCCTTTCACGCACTTATGAGTTAAACGCAAATTTTCTTAGCTGCCTTTTAGGCGCTGCTCGGAGCAGAGGCTGTGTGTGCACACGCTGCTCGTCTGGAGAAATATGTCATCGGCAGTTGGCAGTTGGCAGTCATGAGACGCACACCCACATCCCCACGCACACATGGGTACTCACGTGTAGGCACACACACACACACGCGTACACTCGAGCCGTTTGGTAATTCATTATGCGTGTGCTTAGAGGCTTTCTGCCATTGTAGTGGTGTTGTGTAGTGGCATTCATAGTCTGCTTTTAGGCGCACCAGACAACAATAATAACAACAACAACCCCCTCTGTTAGTGTTTCACTTGCTCCTTTGCATTGAACTTCGTTTCGTTCCCCATTTTGGCTTTTGCTTTTCTTGCAAGATGCCACAGCCCGCATATTTCTCAACATTAGACTTGGCAACCAATCTCTCGCTCCCCAACACTCTTTTAGGCGCAACCGTAAAAGGGTTACAATTTGTCTGCCTCCGCTCCCCTGACTCCAGCACTATCCCATCCCCATCACCATCCCCGTCTCTCGATTTCCACTTCCTTTCCCTTCCCATTCCAACAGAAACTTCAAAAGCAACTTCGTTTCGACTCTCGCACAAAATGTTGTGGCAATGGAAATAAATGCTTAGATTTATGTCCAACTGTGTGTGAGTGTGTGCATGTGTGATTGTGTGTGTTTATGAGTGGGTTGGCTTGCCTTGCAGGTGTTACTCATACGCCCTGTGGGCTGCACAACAAATTGCTTGGCACATCCACAGCAATGGGCCACAACGAAACGCGTTCTATCCTAGGGCAAAGTCAAGGTTGCCTTGGATGAGCTCAGCAGCTTAAGTCGAATTGTCCCAACCAAATGAAGTTCCGTCCATCCCAAGCCAAAAATCTTGCACACAAATACATATATAATACATATATAACATACATATACATACTATATATGGCAAATGTGCATGGCACAAAGACTCCCGGCGGAGTTGCTCAACTTCACAAAAATGTCAGTCGTTTGGTTCCTTTGCTAGATTTAACCTGCCTTCCCTTAACTCTTTTTATTTCCCAGTCCCAATGTCCGGCTAGCTTCTCCTGGTTGGCCACTGACTTTGTCCAGTCAATCTCTCACACTCCCCCATCTTCCTCTCTCTCTCTCTCTCTCTGGTCTCCCCAGTTGGTTTTCTTATACCGTTTTAATTAATGGAAAATTTGTACGTTTTCTTCTTATTCATGTGGTCTTTTCTTCAATCGACAGCGGTGCCTTGAGCAAAAGGGTAACTCGAACTAAAAGAAATTGCCAGCTAGCCAAGGCAAGCTTAACCTGAAACCCCAAACTCAAACCCAATCTTAAATCCACACACACCCATGCAGTCGCATTCGCATTCACAATCCCAAACCGAAAGCTGAGAACCCAATTCCACTCCTCTGCCGCTCTGCTCCACCTTCAATCTAAAAGCTAAACTCCCAACTCCCACAAGTTGTCCATCTATGACTCTGTTGGCTACTTTCGTTTGACAGTGGACAAAATCCAAATTGTCATTTGTTTTTCACAGCTTGATTAGAAAATTGTCTTGGGAGTTGTTTGCTTTAAGCTGAATGAATGATTTTTCCTAAACTAAACTAATTTCTAGGTGTCCCTTTTCGCTCTTAAGTAAAAGTCGTTGCTAGCTTGATAAATATTTGTATTTGCAACCGAAGTTTCTTGAATGCATCTTGGATGGTTGTTGTTCACTCATTTCTTAGCGTTATTTGTTGAAGATTACAGCCACCAATAATAAAACATAATCACTTTCATTTTTAAAATTCCACTCTCTATTTGTATTTCGATTATGATTATTATCTTTGTTTATCCAGAACAATTCTGAATATGCTACTGTGACGAAGTTGACTTTAATATAAAACATCCGAATATATTTTTAAGAATTTACTACGAGTGGTTCGATTTAATTGATTAAACAACAATTTAAACAAAGTATGATTTATGGCATTCGAAGAACTGATTCCACCAGTTAATGAGGTGTAATTTAGATAAAAAAAAAAAAGAAATTGAAATTATATCAGACAGTCGAATATATTATTGAAAATTCATTGAAACTGGGATTAAAAAAACAAATTATGGATAAGAGTTTCGATCAGAATCGCGTATTTCCCATCTCAGTTATACAGAGAGATCCTTGAAGTCAATGTTAATTAGGAGCAGTGTCTAAACTTCATTTTCATTTGCTGCCATATTCGCTTCCTTTTCCTTTGTTGGGCTATGCTTCATCTACTTGGCATTCGCACAGAATACAACTTCATTTGTGCTGCCAGAGTTGGGAAGGATGGTAGGATGGCCAGTCTTACCACTGTCCTTCAAACCGCAAGCCAAGACAGAGAGAGTAGCAGAAAAAAAGCTGAGTTGAGCGAAGCCCAACGTCTTGGAAAGAAGGCGAACGAAATGTTTCATTAGAGCAATGTTTGCCACAAATGGCAGAGACCCAAACGCGCCACCCTCACACTCTGGGTGGAATATCCTGGGCAACTAATTTGCAGCGCACCATAAAAAGGAAGCATTCAGGAAAAAAAGATCCGAAGCAGAGACGGAAACAGAAAGAGAGAGAGCGAGAGAAAAAAGGGAACCCGTTTCCCTGGACTTTCATCTTGGGCCAAGATAAACTTTGCTGCTGGTTGTGCTAAACTTGGGCATTCACGAGATGGGAATGCAGAAGTAGAAGCAGAAGTAGATGTAGCTTTAGACTCTTTGACGTTTTTTGCGAATACTTTTCAATGGTCTAACGAGTTTGGGCCCCTTCTAATCATTGAGATTTTGGTATATCGAACGCTGTCCCAAAACTTTATGCGGTCATCGAAAGTTCCGTAAACCGAAGTTCACTCTTTCCTCTCTCTTGTTCCCCCGCAGGAAACCATACCAGCAACACCGGCCACAAGCACCGACACCAGCAGCGTTGTTGGTGTAGTCGGTGGCGGTGGCGGCGGCGGTGGCGGCGGCGGTGGCGGAGGAATCTCCAGTGTCGGCGGCGGACTGGGCGACATTGCGAGCAGTCTGGGCGGCGGCAGCGGCAGCGAGTCGGAAGCCTACGCGGGTCTCATGAAGGATGCGGACAAGCTGAAGCTGATGCTGCTGGCCTGGAACTATCAGAATTCGACGGCTGTGCGCAACGGTACCGAGGGTCCCGATCTGAGTGTTGTCGGCGGCCTTTGGGCACAGTATCAAAATGCGTTGGCCCAGAATGCTGCGGCTGTGGCAGCAGCCAGCAGTAAAATGGATAGCTCGTTGTCGCCGGTGCCCAGACAGGATGCACCCTCGCCGATGGAGGCACAGGACGAGACGAACTCGTCGGGCCAGAAGGAGGAGGACGAGGTTTCCGAAGACGATTCCGATGACAAGCTGGACGAGAAGTTGGCCACCACACACGATCCCGAGCGCCTCAAGGCCTTCAATGTGAGTAAACTGCGTGAGAGAGAGATTGAGATGAGTTTTTTGGAGTTGCGCAGCGAATGTAAAGCAAGCGTTGCCAATGACACCACCAGAAATGGGAAACACTTCCCCAAAAGAAATCATAACTAATCGCTGCTTTTTGCCTTGCAGATGTTTGTGCGTCTGTTCGTGGACGAGAATCTCGACCGCATCATTCCCATCTCCAAGCAGCCAAAAGAAAAGATCCAAGCCATTATCGATTCGTGTGCCCGACAATTTCCCGAGTTCAGTGATCGTTCCCGCAAACGCATTCGCACCTATCTCAAGTCCTGTCGCCGCAACAAAAAGACCCGAGATGGCTGGGAGAATACGGTGAGTGATTAAACACAATTTTGTAATTTTATGCTGGAATACAGCATAGAAATAAAGATAGACTGAGGAAGCAGAAAATATGAAAAGGTCGATTATATCATTTTTATTGACCATTTAAGTTAACCAATATTATTCTTTATATAGTTATGTTTAAACAAATTTGAAAACATAATAATAATTTAAGAGTACTGACCTAAGACTTCCTGGAACATTCATTTAATATTAATTCACTTAATATTACATTATGATTTCAATCTCATTTATATAAAGTTTTTAGTTTTGATTAAAAAACAAGCAGAAATGAAATATAAACATATGTAAAAATATATATACATATATGTATATATTAGAATAAACTTGGTATTTGTTCAACATTAATTGTTTGAAATAATTAATAATTGAGTAATAGCATAATTGTTCAACAATTTTTCAATAGTGAGATAATTCAAATTCTTTATGTTTAATTTACATAATATTTATACATATACACTGGAAATGTCCGTTACATTTTAAAGTACTTGAGCATAAGACAAGTTGAAAGCATTGCGTTTCACATGACTTTCTGTTATTTACAATGATTTTCTATTATTATTGCAGACTCGCCCGACGCCCGCCCATCTGACCTCCGTGCAGGCGGAACAAATCCTGGCGATTGCCTGCGAGAACGAGTCGATGAACGCGAAGCGAATGCGCATTGGCCTCGAGCCCATTACACATGCGGTGCCAGCGCCGGGCAGCGTTGTGGCAGCTGCAGCTGCAGTAGCAGCTGTTGCCGGCACCAGCACCACATCCGCGAACAACGCCGCCACCGTAACCTGCACGGCAGCCGACGCGGCTGGCCTCAGCAGCGTGGCAGCGGCAGCGCTGCCATTTGTCAGCGCCGTGGGCTTTGCCCGCTCCACGCCCAACTCGGAGCACGCGGATGCCGCGTTCGGTGGCGCCTCCAACATTGCAGGCGCTGGCAGTGCAGGTGGCAACAGCACTAGCGGTGCAGCTGGCGGCGGCACCGGCGGCATGAGCTCGGCGCGCAGCTCGCCGCTGGCATTGAGCTCCAATGCCAGCGTTGGCGGGGCGAGTGTGACGGGCCTGGCGTTGGCCAACGGAGCTGGGGCATCGAATGGCGCCGGCCTGCCCTCCAGCAGTCCCTATACTACGGACTTTAGCTCGCCCTCGGCGGCCTCGCCTTTTGTGGCAGCTGCAGCGGCAGCGGCTGTGGCAGCTGGACGAGCGCCCAGCTATCCAGGCTACTTTCCGGGCGTTGCCGGACTGGGTAATGGTAAGTAAATAGTCGGCATGACGATGTCAGCAAAACGGAGAAGAAATACGTGCTAAAATCAAGTCAATGTCAAAATTGGGCCCAGAAGACAAATTGTTAAATCAAGAACAATATTGAAGAACATTGCTTGATTTTATGTGGTTGAGAAATAAGAATATTTTTTCAATGCAATAATGCAAAAATATAAAATTCAAAACCAGAAAGACAATTTTCGAATCTAGAACAAGTACTTCAATTTGAATTATTTTTGTTCCTATTCCATATTTTCTAAGTACTGATTAAGAATTTTGTATAAGTTAGTTATTCTTCCAACCGTTTTATATCCGAATCCCAGAACATTCGCAACAATTCTACTTGTTGTACTAACAACGACTACAATTGTCGATCTTCGAAAGTTCTCGAAACAAGACATTTTTAAACCCTACAAGCGAGTCAAGAATGGAATATTGTTTTTAATAAAATTTTGTTCTTAGAACGTAATTTTTCTCTCTGTGTTGACGCTTAAAGTGCGTGCGATTTGAAGGACTCACTGTATTAATACGCCTCTTCTTTACAGTTACGCCCACCGATCTCTCCATGAAGCCCACGGCTCTCGGCGTTGGCGGCGGCCTCGCTGGCAGCGGCAACAGCAGCAACAACAACACGGTCAGCGCGCAGCTGAGTGCCGCCAATCTGGCCACACTGAGCAATGCCAGCAACAACAATGTGCTGGCCACAGCCACCCAGCAACTGCAACAGTTGCAACAACAGCAGCAACAACAGCAGCAGCAACAACAGCAGCAGCAACAGCAGCAGCAACAGCAACAACAGCAACTGCTCTCCACGTCCGGGGATGCCAACTGCTCCCGAGTGCCGCCCATTCTGCCCCACAAGCTGAGTCCCAACGAGGTGACCGCTGCCCGGCAGGTAATATCGGCGTACAGGGAGAGCGCTGCGTTCCTGCTGCGCACCGCTGACCAGGTGGAGCAGCTACTGGTGCAGCAGCAGTAGGCGTGCCACACGCTGCACGCTCCAAGTGATGAGGATGGGGATGGGGATGATGATGATGATGATGATGATGGTGGCTAGCATTGGGCACTTTCCAGACCCGAGGCGACGCGAGGCGCGCGCGGGTTGTTCCTATTTAAATTTAAATTTAAATTGAATTACACACAGAGCAACAAAAAAAACAAACACACAGCAACTAAGCAAATTAGAAAGCGAAAGCGAAAGCAACCAAAATAGTCAAAGCATAGCAGCAAAAACAAAACCAAAAACCAAAAACCAAACCCGAAGCAAAATAAATAAAACGGAAACAAAATAGAAACAGAAACAGATACAGATAAAAGAAAATAGTCAAGCAATGTTCGTTTTAACAAGCATTTTAAGTGTTTTTTCCTCCAAACTACGTACAGCATATTAAAAATAGCATTAACGGATAAACAAAATGATTAATACGAAATACCACAAAATACCAACAAATTCCAAGTATACCAAAACCAATCACTAAATATTGCAATTAACGAAGCCACAAATCAGAATTTTGCTTTACAGTTCAATAGCTCGCAACTCGCTTAAACTAAAAAATACAAATAAATGTAATCTTAATTAATTTCGCTCTTATTATTTAAACGTTCGTTTCATATTGTCGGCTGCGAGATATTGAATTAAAAGGCTTAAATCCGATTACAATATCAAATAATTAAATGAAAATAAAAATACAAACCAAAAATCAGCAACAAGTCACGTTACTACAGTGTCTACTAAAAGTAAAACTACAATAGCCACCCACACAGAAAGACAGTCAATCACATATTTTCACACTCGCATTGCGTTCAAGTTTATGTTTAAACTTTACAAGTTTTTATTACATTTTTAAAGCTCGAATAGAGCAGCAGTTTCCGGCCCAGTTTGATGTGCGCGATTTGTTAAAAAATGAAATAAATAAAAAAGTATAAAAAAACGATAAACAATATATTGTATTGTATGTAATTAAGTTGAAGTATTGTTGTAAATTTTAAGTGTATCAAAAGAGAGGAATGGTCGAGTTAGAAAAACCACATTTTAAAGCAACAAGCATAACAAAAACGATAAAAACAAAACATTAAACATTATTTAAAATATATGGGAAACTATGAGAAAACACAGGGTGATACTTTCAGAAATTATTACAAAAGTCTAAGCTAAAAATTAAATAAAAAAATGTGTAAAAAATATAAGGAAATGGTATGGCATAGAAGTTGGTATATGTGTATTTAAAAATGAAAAAGAAAAATCGAGAAAAAAAAACATTTTCATTTTATTAAACATGAAATCATTATTATTGTTTTCTTTTTACTGTTTCCAGTTTAGATTTTGTAATTTGATTTTTTTATTAAATTGAATATTTTTATTTTTATATTACTCATTGTATAGAGCATTATTAAGTTTATTCATTTATCGATTTGCATACGAAATATAAAATAAAATACATAAATACCAAATAGCCATTAATGTTTTTTGCATCTATAAATGTGCATGTAAAAATACAATACAAACCGAAATTAATTCGAATCAAGAGAAAACCAAATGGAAAACCCGCTATGCAAAGCAAATTATAGAATTTAATAACATCAATAACAAAATACACCAAAAGTATTTAATTATTTAATCAAATAAATAAATATTAATTACACAAAGCGTGGCGTAAAGGGATTCGATAAATTTGCTGGCCAGGCAAAACGAGTACTATTATAATAACGAAAACAAATTTATTAATTATAATATAATGGATTGGTATTTGCATAGAAAAGTAAACTGATTATAAAAGTCCGAAAACGAAAAAGACAACACAAAAAAAAAAACAACATTTTAAAAGTCGACTTAATAAAGAATTTATGAGAATTATATGTATATTAATCATTTGTTTGTAATTTATTATTAATGAAGAATGCCAAAGCAGTTCATGGGGAATAACTCACAGGTGAAAAGAATATATTATATTGGCTTGCTCCAGAAAAGGCAATTCCAACTCCTGCAAAGGTTTTGCGACACATTTTCAAAAATGAGTTAAATTAAGCATAATATGGATTTTTGATTAAAGTTCAAGCTATAAAAAACCATATTGCTTGAATAGTAATGAGTTGCGGAGTTTATTAATATACAACTAATCATAAAAAATGTACATTTCCGCGAAAACGCTATCCCATGTACCATTGAACAAAAACTTTAGGAACAGAAATTACATAATTTTGTCCGTTGCATAAATTAGAAAGTTCGAAAACTCTAGCGCCTATTGCAATATCAAAGACACTTCGAGTATTTTGGGGAAAACTAAAAAATAAATTGGGAAAACTACAAATTTTGCAAATGATTCGCTGAGTGTTTGGCATTCCAATATGCTTTAAACTGTAGCCGCGCAGCACATTTTTAGTACAGTTGCGCTTCAACCGAACAGTAGCCAATACTCAAACCGCTATAAATGGTGACTCCAAAACTGTAAATGCTTAGCTTATGCAGAAACCCAAATTAATTTAGTTCTCTGCGCCATCTGAGTTACAGTTGGGAAATAAATTAAAATTGCTTTCATACTGTACATTTTATTTAATTCTACATTTATTTAAAACAATTCAACTTAATTTAAATTCTTAATTAACAGAATTTCGAATTGGTTGGATGCCCAAATAATAAATTAGATATAAGATTCTTAATGTTATTCCATTTGCAATGCTGTCTTCGTTCTCAGAACATTGTTTTTCATTTTTTTACACTCTTCTGCTTCTCTTTCACTTAAATTAAACTAATTCTATTTGTAATGACTTGTTTATGAAAGCGAAAGAAAAAATACAGAACTCACAATGGAAGCACCCAAATATTCTGATTGTTGTCGTTGCTGTTGCTGTGTTTGATGATGTTTGCACCAATTCTCTACTATAAGTGGCAAGATTTCACTAACAAATTTTGCTTGATTTTGTTATAATTATAAAGATACCCCCATCTTGGCTCATCAATGCAAACCAAAAAACTTATGGACTAAACAAAATTTGCAATAACAAGGCCCACCAAGTGGCCAATCTCCAAGCTCCCTGCTAATCGCTAATCGCTTCACGCCAGGACGCCATCCAGAGCATGAATCACACCATTGGTGGCCGGTATATTCGAGGTGACCATTTGGGCATCGTTCACTTTGATTTTGCCAGCCGAAGTCTTTTGCAGCACAACTGTTTTGCCGGTGTACAGCGAGTCCTTGACCTGGTAGAAGCGCATGCCGGCAGAGAAGAGAGCGCCGGGCACAATGTGCTTCATGGCAAACTGTTCGGCGGCCTCCTTGTCCGTGTACAGCTTCTCCAGCGTGTCCGAGTCCAACTCGCTGAAGCTCTTGTCAACGGGAGCGAACACTGTGTACGTCTTGACGCCTGGGGCAGCAAAAAAATTTAATTATAATAATTGAGGAGTTATTTGAAGTATTTGTTGAGCTCACCTTTGCTTTGCAGTTTCTCGGACAGGCCAGAGGTGTAGAGTATCTTGAGGAAGTTGGAGAAGCGTCCTTCGCGATCGGACTGCAGCGTTTGCAGCAGATCTCCAACGGGCAGCGGGAACATGACACGATCCACAGCATGGGCCACACCTTGTGGTATCTTAATGTCCTTCTTGTTCAGCACAACCATCGCTCCGTTAATGGTGGTGAGCTAAAGAGCGGGGTTGAGGATCAAATGAACCATTTAATTGGCTGATTTGTTGGGCTTACAGTGACATCGTTCCACTCCTGATCGTGCATATTGTACTGATTGACACGCAGCTGGGTGCCAGCCAAGGAGACGCCCGTCATCTCGTCCTGCAGCGTGGCAATCTCAAAGGAGCCGGGAATGACATGGTGCAAAAGCAGCTGCAAGTAACGGACAGTGAGTAACCACAAGGGTGCAGAATATATGTCTTCAACTTACGCCACTCAGCAGTCGTGGATTGGAGCGGAACTTCTCCTCGGCCCGCTCGGGGCCACCCAGCTGGACGAGCAGGTTCTTGAACGCCTTGTCCGTGGGCACAAAGATGGTGTAGGGCCCCGTTTCGTTCAGTATGCTGTCCAGTCCGCTCTGGCGCAAGTACTTGGCCATGGCGAACAGTCCGTTGCTCTTGAGTATCTGCAGCAGATCCTCGCTGGGATTCGAGAGCACCGAGGCGCCCACAGTCGACGCCGCCTTCTCAGTGTTCTCCGTCTCCTGCACCAAAGCATCCGCATATTGAGTCTGGGCAGTCTGCGTCAACAACACCTCTGGCTGCTGGGTAATCTCCGCCAGACGCTCGGTCACCACTGGCAGATGCGTCGAGGCGCCCACAATGTACTGCGAGGACTGCGTCACTGGCGAGGAGCTGTAGATAGGCGAGGGCGTGGTGCGCACCAAGCTGGCGCTGATGCTGGCGATGCTGCTGCTCTCGTACAGGTTGCCGGGGAAACGGGGCGTGTACGGAGCGCTGGTGGTGCTGGTGGTGGTGCTGGGCGTAGTGCTGGAGAGGCGCGACGGGTGATACTGACGATGGTTGCTGGGAGTGCCGCGAGAGATGAATGGCGACGGCGTTGTGGTTGTGGTTGTGGTGGTTCTGGGTGTGCTTGTGGTGCTGGGCGTGGTGCTGGTGGTGGTGGTGGCCGGGGCACGTGTTGTGGTGGTCTGTATGATCTTGCCGCTCTTGATCTCGACAACCTCGTCGTTGGGCAGGGTCAGACGGTAGACAGAGGGCGGCAGCTTGATCTCCCCGCTGCGTATGCGCTCCAAGATGCTCTCCACCTCGGCTCCTGTTTGCTTCGTCTCCTTCTCGCCGTTAGCCTTCACGCCCTGGATCTTGAAGCTGCCGTCGGCCTGCTCCTCCAGATACACGTACGTGGCCTTCTTTTTGGGTGGCAGTGTGGGCGGGGCGGGCGTGGTCTTGGAGCTGAGTCCCTCGATCTCGTAGCCGTCGGGGATGAGGCCGCGCTTGGCCAGCTCTTCGAGCGTGGGCGGATCATCCGAGTCCGAGGTAATCACCGCCGAGCTGGCAATGCTGTTGGCCCCATTGCTCACACCCTGAATGTCGCCAGCTCCGCCGCCATACAAAGCCGCCAAGCTGGAGAGATCAACGCCGCCGGGCAACGCGCCCGCTGGCAGAGAGTCCGATTCCTGTGGGTCGGGGGAACGCAATATTTGCACCTTGCCGCCACCTGGCAGCACCAGATCCTTGCTCTTGGTGGGCGCCACATCGCTGAGACTCAGCTTGCCGTCAGCGCCCAAGGCCTGCTGGGCCAGCAAGGCCTGCAGCTGGTCCTGCGAGTACGCCTGTTGTCCCTGCACCAGATTGGGGTCCGTGGTGCGGATGACCTGAACACGCTGTCCATTGGGCAGCACCAGGTCCATCTCGTCGTAGGTCTTGTTGCCCGTCAGCGGCTGCTGCGGCGTCTCGGAGAGCGCTGCCTTCAGCTGCTTCAGCAGATCCTCGCGAGCAATTGTCTTGACGGGCTTCTTGCCCACCAGCTTGGGGCTGTTGTACTTGCCAAGCTCGCTCTTCACCTGCGAGTAGATGTTCTTCTTGGGTGTGGTGCTGGCCTCCGTTGTCGTGGTGCTTGTGGTTGTTGTGGTTGTCGTTGTCGTCGGATGCTCCTTGTAGTACTGCTGCAGCGCGCTGTTGAACTGATTGTAGTCCGTGGGATGGGCGACGGGACGACCACGAGGCGGCTGCACATACTGTGGCTGTGGTGGATAGTTGTTGTGCTGGGTGATGATGGTGGGCAGCACGTGCTGCTTGATGGCGTGCTGCTTGGCCAGGAACTCCTCGTGTTGCTGGCGCACCTTGTGCTGCGACTTCTCGTACTGCTTGGCCACAAACTGTTCGTGCTTCTGAATAATCTTCTGCTTGTACTCCTGGTCCGCCTGTTGAGCCTGTGGTGCATTATTGATGAACTGCTGCTGGACGAAGAGCGGTTGCTGCTGCTGCTGCTGCAAGTGTTGCTGCTGCTGGAAGGTTTCGCGGGAGGGCTGCACGGGGAAGGGCGTTGACTGCACATTATTGAAGAGTTGTGGCAGCGGCAGACCCAGCTGTGGTGTCAGTTGGTATTGCTGCTGTTGCGGCTGTTGTTGCTGCTGCAGATGCTGCTGTTGTTGTGGCTGCTGCTGGTAGCTGAATTGCTGCTGTTGCTGCTGCTGTTGCTGCTGCTGCTGCTGCTGCAGAGGCTGCTGTTGTGGCTGTGACAGAGTCTGGAACGTGGGCACGGGCAACTGACTTGGCAGCTTCTGCGTGGTCTGCTGGCCAAACTGCTGCGGCTGCTGGTAGGCAAACTGTTGCTGCTGCTGCTGTTGTGGCTGCTGTGGCTGTTGTTGCTGGTAAGCTGGTGCTGGAAATGCGGTCGATTGCAGACGTGTGTCCGGAAATTGCTTGTGGCGCTGCTGCAGTTGCTGGGAGCCAGCAAAGTTGCGCAAATCCAAGAAGTTCTGATGATGCAGGTCGAGATTGCTGGCAGTCGAGGGCAACTGTTGCTGCTGCTGCGGCTGAGGCTGTTGCTGAGGCTGCGGATATTGAGGTGCTGTTTGCAGCTGACTTTGTGTAGAGCGTTGGAACTGCTGATTGCTGTGCGGTTGCTGCTGCTGCTGTTGTGGCTTCTGTTGATGCGGGAATTGGGCAAAGCGATGTTGCTGTTGCTGATGCGGCTGCTGCTGCTGCTGCTGATGATGATGCGGCTGATGGGATTGCTGATGTGCATGATGCTGGCGCTGCTGGTGTTGCTGATGTTGCTGAGGTGCTATGGGCAGCTCCACGCCTGCCTGGATAAAGTTCTGTTGATTATATTGCGGCAAATTCAGCTGACGACGATGCGCGTTGTGAAAAGGCGGCTGCAAGAAATAAGAGCAAAAGAGACCATCAATCAACACAACTTTCTATTACATCACCCGCTTGACATTAATCCCCCAGTTGGACTTCAGAGAAAACCAGATTTATCAGCGAAATGGAAAACTGGCACAAAAATTGCTGTTGCCATTGAATGTTTTAAAAGTGGACTAACCCACAACGCCCCAACTCGGATTAATAGAGTTGAACCAGTTTGCGATCCACTTTGCTTGCTCCACTTCAGATGGCCTCAACAAGATATTGTTTGGGGTCCTTTGAGACTAGCGGGCCAAGTTTAAGTCTAATAAATTGCAAAACAAAAGTGGGTTGAAAACCAGTCAAAGTCGTAAAACTTGCTCTCAATTATGGCACTTGTAACAGGTTAACGAAGCGAGAGTAAGTTAATCACGTCACAGCAAGCTAAAGATCTATTATATTACTCACATCCTTATATCATATATTGCCTTTATATTTCCGCAAGCAACGAAATATAATTGCCAGCACAATTCAACATTTATAACTAAATAAAATGCCAAATTGCGGAAAGGCATATGAACGAAAGATGCGCTCAATTTGATCGACAAAATACAACTTTTCTCGATACTTTCAAATATATATGGATATGCAAATTGCATTATTTCCGTAAATATTAATAATTAAATTGCATTAGTTATAATACCTTCCTTAATACGTTTATTTTACATGATAATTTAACAACAACTCTTCTTACAAAAATTGCACTTGGTTTCTGATTTCGATGAACAATTTAATTATCAACTTAACACTGACACTTCTGATTAATTCTACTGAATTCCGAGATGAATATCGTAATTTAATGAGATTTAAATTATTGTTTAATAATGTATCTAGAATATCCATAGACATTTTCTGTGGCAGATTTTATTTATGCTCCAACAACACTGTATATAATCTGTATAAACAAAACAATAAAATACTAATTATAGATACAATTTTTAAGTGGTAATAAATTACCAAGTGTGAAATGAAACGATTTAAATTAAACAAATATTACTTGCGTTTAATTACTTTCAATATTTTTAATTGTAATTAACTGTATTAATTAATACACTAAATGTGTGATAAATCTTCTGCAGTTATAATGTTAATTAAAAATAAATTATCAAATAATCGCAATCGTTGAAATAATTTCCAGCAGTAGTCAGATTCTTTCGAAAGATGAGAAATACAATTGATATTTACTTGTATTGTTTTGTGCTAACTTAATGTGATAATTTAAAAACATGCAAACAATCTCGGCGTAGCGATCATGAAGTAATACAAATAAGTAAATGTTTGTATGTGAGATCTTCAAAGAGCTGTCAAATTGTGCGAGATGATGGATTGAGACATTGGTTGGCCAACCGACAGAGGCAGGGACTGGCGCTATTTACTCGCTCTTCCTTTCAATTTGTGGGGCTCGTTGTTGGCAATGAGTTGTTGCATTGCAACAAATTTTCTTTGTTTTCATTTCAGCTAACATCTTCGGCTGCAATTGCTGCGAGTTGTGACTCGACTGGGATCTATTCACAAGAGCTTATACAATCTCTGGCAAACGCTCAAACTGCTTGTCATACGCATCGTATACGCATCGCATCGAGTCGCATCGCGTCAGAAATGATTCGGCGAAAACAAAGCGTCGGAACGACGACGACGACGGCACGGCGACAAAAAAGGTAACCAAAAATCATTTTACAGCCGTTATTCAACGCAATTTCTGTAGGCAAGAAGTGCGGACTTATAAAATGCTTAGCAGCATGCATAATTTAATTGCCAGGGTCATAAATCTTATGGCTTTTGCACTTGCTTGCGACATTTCCATGCGTCTGCAAGATTTTCAACGATTCAGACTCCGTCCCGCCGCTTGCAGCTCTTTTCTTTTCGCATGGTAATTATGTTGTTGCCACTAATGGTGCAGCTCATCATCGGCAAGCCGTCGAAGCTGCCGAAGCTTATGCAACAAGCAACAACTTCAGTCAACAACCAGCAGCAGCAGCATAATGATTGAGCTCCTGTCTGAGCTACCTGTGAAGCCAAACAGGTGTTTCATACTATTCTCGATTTGTTGGGCTTTCGTTTAATCGGTTCAATTGTTCAATCTACTTCACGTGGAATCTAACCTATCCCAATAGGTCAGCGTTCAATGAATGTCTGAGCATCTTCTTTAATAATTTTTCACACAACAAAAGAGATTTCTTTTTTAAAGGTTTTCTTTTGAGCAGAAAACAAAAAAAGTTTCCCTGCCATTTGTTTTTGTGTTTTTGACAAATTGCTCAGCTGGTGAAAACATCAATCAATCATCAATCAAAGTGCTCACAAACATTGCCACTCCGAGACAACAAACAGTCAGTCAGTCAGTCCATCAGTCAGTGAACTCCATCAAAAGGGTTCCATAATTTGCGTCATATTTCATGGCTGGAATCTTACGGACATGTTAATTTCACGCTTTAGCGTCTTGCTCTCAGTATTTTCTGGCATGCAAAACACTTTCATTTCTTTTTTCTCCATTTCTTCTCATGCCAATCCCCAGCATTAAAAGCTACGCATGCGCCCGTCAAACGACTTCCATACCCACATTTGTTATACATATAGTATGTACATATATATCCATATAACCAATGCGTAATGTCCAATGGGCAGGTGTGGCTTCTGTGTCGTTGTCACATGCCAAAACGACACCCATTAGTCGATTGTTTCTTATTTGTTGTTGTCGTTGTCGCTGTCGTTGTTGTCGTGGGCTGCTCTTGTGCTTGAAGGTGTCAATGCATCGACAATTTCGGAGTTGGCGATCTCCAAAAATTGAATGTGAGATCAGAAAATATTCAAACGGTGGCCATGTTTAAATAACATTCAATTAATCATTGACTTTTAATTGTTTTTGGAATGGTGAAAATTATTTTGATGATTGGCAGTTAGGCACAAATTAATCGTTTGACTGTCTGCATCCAAGACGAGTTATGGAGCGTCAAAAAATTGACTTTTTTATAAAATAAATTTTGGCTGACAAGAGTGCAAAGTCCCTAAAATTATTAATTTATTTATTCTAATTTCCCACATTTCTCAATTGTTTGGAAACTTGTTTTTATTTTATAAAATGAATATATATATATTTTGTGAAATCTTTTTGCTTACTTCTTACATCACTAAAATTAAATTATTTCACAAAACAAATTTAAATTTTTCCGTTTGTCTCATATATGTCTCCATTATTTATACAAATTTTTTTTTTATTATTTTTGTATCACTCTTGATCATGGAAATTATTTTATATTTATTCTTTGACAAGCTCGGTTAGTGTAAAGCCCCTAAGCCCTTGTTGCCCATGTTGGGTCAGATCATTTGGAAAATGCAGTGGAAAAGACCCAGCTCATTTATCAGTCAACTCAATAATGTCTACTTAATAACCTACAATATGTTAACTAGAAAGCATTAATTATGACATGTTTCAGGCAACAAAGTGTTGCACTCCATAACAAATCAAATAAAGGGGCAGACTAAATTCCCGCCTTCAAATCGATTCAATGTTTCCCAAATTGTATTTTATTACGTGAGCGCTGCATATTTGGGCTGACATATCAAACGAGCATTATGCTAATGAGTTTATATCGGACATGAGATTGGAACATGAACGTGGAGCACAAGAAAAAGAAGAAGTTGATGTCGAGGAAGCAGTAAAAGCCGGTTACGGCATTTATCAAACACTCACACAACTTTATTTTTCACTTGGCCATACGCGCATTTTTCTAACATTTTTTTGTTTAATACTTTTTTGACGGGGCGTTGATCCATGATGTTATATCTGTCAGTTACACGACTCGCTGGCAATCTACCTAATTTGTTAATAAGTCATAATTGATTTCACATCACATCACACATCAGCAAAGAGCAGCAAATTTGAGTTCAGTTTCGGTTTCGGTTTCGCGGATACGCTGGATTGCCCGAGCTCCAGATGAGCTCCGAAAGCAGCCAATGAAAGCGAAATCTTGAATCTGAAATTTCTTTTCGTTTTTCGTATTTCGTTTCGTGGCGTTCGCAGTGAAAGTGATTTGTAGACACTAAGTCAGCATTTATGTTGTGTATGTTAATCAGAATATAATGGATCAAATCAGAAGCAAACAACCAGACAGCCAGACAACCAAACGCCACTGGCGCTAAGCTTGTTTTACTCGTTTTAGTTAATTAAAGAGTTACCCAAGTGCTCTGACCGTAAATTCTTCAAATCCCCAAGCTAACCGGGTTGCGCAATGGCCATGAGTGGACGAGTATCTGTGAGATACGTCTGCATCTCAGAGTTTCTGCTTTTGGTAACGTCAATGGCCAATGGCAAGCAATCTGTGAAACTACTCGACTATTCGACTGGCCTCGTTTCCCGCTGCCAGTCGTATTTCCTGGCCAGTCCCCTCGCCTCCAGTTCACTGCATTTTTGTTTATGCATGTTTCCATTTTTTCTACAAATTTTCTGTTTTTGTTAACTGCAATTTTTGCTACCGACTGTTGACGTTTGTTTGCTTGCTTGTCTTTTTTTAAGGCTTATTTTCTAGGGCGCCTGCATTTTTGGTCATTCGTGGAGTTTCAAGGTTGTTTCTGCTCAGTT
Source organism: Drosophila immigrans (assembly GCA_963583835.1). Lineage (NCBI taxonomy): Eukaryota > Metazoa > Arthropoda > Insecta > Diptera > Drosophilidae > Drosophila > Drosophila immigrans. The sequence goes on along the minus strand of OY757143.1, from coordinate 18,012,397 downwards.
TGCACCGTCTTCGAGGGAATCGCGTAGTTTGTAGCTCGTAGCGGCTCAGCATATGTTGCAATCTGTGCTGCAGATGCATGAGTCGAAGCTAGAACAGCTTGTTTTTTGGGCATACTTAATGAGCACTGTGATTGTATCTTCTGGTGACTTGATGGACAGTTTTAAATGCGAAATGCGACTGGTGAATTGAATTTAATTGGCCCAGAAAACATTGCTGCCATGGCTGGTACAAAGTATTTAGATTAAGCAATTAATCTTCTGTCTATTTTCTGTCTTTTTGATTACTCCTTTAATAACATAAATATATTGAATTAAACCGAATGAAGAACTTGCGAAATTTACAGACTTGAATCAGCACTGAAAATCAGTGTTTGAGTTCACTTTGTGACTATTGTTTGGCAATCGCATTGACTAACAAGTCGAAATAATCGAGTCTTATCGATGATCACAAAGCTCAATCGCCGAGATCGTGCCCACATCATTTAAATGACACTTTGGTTGCAGCCAGTAATAAATTGTGATCCATTCAGAATGGCAACGAACAGCTTCAATTTCTGTCAACAGCCTGAACAGAGACGCTGCCTTCTCTAAAAGTGTGCATAATAAAGATTTGACGGCTGCTTTGGTTTTGGTTTTGGTTTTGATGGTGTTGTTGGTCAATCTGAAGATTTGGCAATTACCTTTCACTTTTTCAGTTTTGTTTGGCTGAGCTATCGACAAATGACTGCAGTTGGTGAAGCGAGCCCAAGAGATCCCAAAACTAAAGGCATTTTAATTGCCTACAAAATAGTTTTGCTCGCTACGCAAATAAGTAATTAATTCGTGGCCGCACAAAAGAATGCACAACAGCAACAGCAACAGCAACAGCAACAACAACAGTAAAACAACAAGCACACAGCCAGCGAAAGAGAAATTTACATAAAATTGTGTAATTAACTGAAATTTTGTCTGGCCAAAAGCAAAAAGCAAATGCCTTGCAGCAAACACCTACACCTACCTACAAGCCACAAACTGGAGTCCAGTCGACGAGAGGTGAGGCACGAGGCGGATCGCATGCCCCAACCGGTCACATGAAAGCGAAAGAAGCCACCCAAAAACAACAACAACAACAACAACAACTACGTGGAATTGCCGCCAGCAAGTGAAACAATTGCAAGCACAACAAATAACAATAAGTCCAGTTAACAGCAACAACAACAATCACAAATGTTACTTAACAATTGCTTTGGAAAAAAGAAACTTGGTCAAACTTTTGCTGATATTATCGCGTCGTCCCCTTTCCCCTTCTCGCTCTCTTCACCACGAGACGAAGTGTAGCAAAATGCTCGTAAAACTGTTTATAAATTAGCACGATTTGTCTTCTTTTATTTGTAAATTGTGAGCAACAACAAGTGAAAAATGTGTCTTCATTTTCGAGCCTAACATTTTGCAGCCAATTTACAGACCAAGCACATGAAATGGAATGCAAAAAGACTGCCGAAGCTCACATTTTAGTTGATGTTCTTCATTTAGGAATGTCATTTCAATTTCTAAAGAACTTAGAATAAATTGAGGTAGAAATGAGTTAATGTTTGAATAAAAAACAGACATGCAATGCCAATCACTGACTACTTATTTGACTACACTAAGAAAATCGTTTACATTTATAAAAATTTGAATTACAACAAAATGCTCAGATGTAAGGGAAGCGTAAATTACAGAACTTTATTCGAGCAATCCATTTCTTAAAATTTAAAAAATAATGTTAATCATATTTACAGAAGTTTTTTATACTGCTAAATTCTGAGATGCAGTTGAAACAACCGTAAATGTAGAATTTACAATCATTCCGCAAATGTAAATGTAAATGTTCGATAGAGAACCAAAAAACAAACAGTGTGAAATGATGATTAACCCGGATTGGCGGCTGTCAAGGCAGCTAGTCTGCAACTAGCTGGTTGTGGCAGCAACAGTTGGTTAATTGCGAATGTTTTGCATCTTGGAGATGCGATGCCGATTCGATCCGAGGCGCATGTGCAACAACGGCTGGCTAGCGGGCTGCCTTATGCAACGGCCCCGTAGCACAAACAAGTTGCAGATACAATTAACGCAATCGCCAGCTTTAGCACTTTAAACCGATGTGGCATGCAAATTTTGTTGCGTTGTCTTCGCTAAACTAATTGAATGTAATGCATGCAAATTACTTTGAAATTAGGACAAAATGCCAATGGCCATGTTGGGAGCAAATACAACGCAACCAACAACACATCGCCCACACTCACGCCTTCTCCTCCTCCTCCTCCTCCCTCAAAAAGGGGCAAATATTATGCGGGTAGCAGCGGGTATTTGGGGGCAACAACTACTGCTGCTACCTACTCTCATATGGCATGCCTAATTTGACAGAGACTGACACTCTTAACGAGTTACGAAGATTTATTATATCATTAGCGTTTCTGCCGCACCTCCCCCTCCAGCTGCGTCTAGCCTTCATCACAGTAATTGTAATTTAAATAAACCCAGTTTTTGGTCAGTCTTTGAGCTGCATGTGAATATCGAGGTTTATGTGCCAGTTAATTTAAATGTTCATATGGCTAATTGCAATGAAGTTTTTCCGCTATAACTTTTGTTTTCTTCGCTAAGATGTTTTGATTTTTTGTTTTTTTTTTTTGCTTTGACCGCAGAGAGATCTGACGCAAAGCTGAAGAAATTAATTAGCGAAAAAGCTATGAAGTAAAGACCATGCAAAGAGCGACAGAAATGAGAGCAGCGCTGATGGACCACAGAGTTCAAAAGGGTAATAGCAGAAAGTTAATAGAAAGTTCGTGAGGGTGGTCTCAAGAAATATTCGAAATGAGATAAACACCTAAATATGTTGTTAATCATTAAAAAGAAATAGCAAGTTTTGATATCAAGAAACCAGTTCTCGATGTTGAGCAATACATAAATTCCTTTCTTTGGTTTCCGCATCTAGTATATTTATTGTTAATCGCGCATCATCGATCGAACACTTCGTCACACTGTCAAGCAAACAACAACTCAATTCGAAAAACACACTTTCAATTCACAACTCAGCAAACCACAAATAATAAATAATTATAATGCTTTGGTATCTTCAGCAAATATAATTATCAAAGACAAATTGCGTGCTGGCTGCACATCAAATGCGAGCGAGACGCGAAAAACACATTTGTAGAAATAAATTTAAATAGTTGTAAAAAATTAACTGCAATTTTACTTTCCAATTCAATAAATTTAGCTTTGCGTGTCTTCTATCTGTATCCGTTACTGTGTATCTTCTGTGCACGTATCTGTTGCTGGAGCATCACGAAATGGCCAAAACGTAAACACAAAGTGAACTAAGAGAATCGTTCAGTAATTACGCAGCCTTGCCCAACGCTCCGCTCTCCACAGATTTGCATTATCTGGCAATAGGCAATAGGCAATAGGCAATAGGATTTCATAACTTTTAACTAGACTCGCAGTTTTCGCAGTTGTGCTCGTACTATTTCATTGACAGTCGACAGTTCCACGCCCAACACGACTCAACTCAAACTGACAACCTTTCCACGCTCATCAAAAAACTTCAATCTTTTGTTTCGTTTCTTACGCCTCTTTCAACATTTTTTGTGCAATTTTTCTGCGACCACAAAAGCACAGTCCAAACCAAAGATAAAAAGCAAGCCAGCAAAATAAATACAAACACAGAAATATAGTTTCCGAACCGAAAGCTATTCAATTTTGATTGTTTGTCTACTCGTTTTCATGGGCTGTCACTTCAATTGAGGCGTTCAATTGCAATTGACGCCACAGCCATTGAAAATGGGTCAGAAATAAGCTAACATACTCGTACTTGCCTTTAGACTAACGATATTTGTGCAGATGAGTTGCAAGACTTGACCTTCGTCAGCGCTTTTGCTTTTCAGTATTAAAATTAAGTAGTCTATTATACGACTAAGATTTGTGGCAAAGATTTGTCCGAAATTGTCGTGGGACTGCCTCAAGTACACCTTGAAGTCTGCAAGGCTCGTCAAGATCGTCGGAGATCTGCATAAATTAGGAGTTATTTGCGAGTGCGATGATTACGGTTTTCCCCCATCATCATTTGCATAGAACTCGAGTGCTGTTCACCTTCTGCAACTTAAATATGCAATTAACTAACCCAAAATACTCATAGCAACCGCATTTCAAGTCTTTCTCCACCATTCAACATTCCAAACGCGCAGTGAATTCGCAGCCGCAAATTGCAGCTTTACGCTTAAGATCTTTCTAGTCATTTTCGTTTGAATGCATTAATTACACATTGGCATTACCCTCAACTGTATTTTCATTGGCCTGAAGTCGCTTCGACATGCGATTGCATTTCCAAACTAACAATCCCCTCTCCGGTCTCCGGTCTCCGGTCTCTGGCTCTGTGTCAATTGGACTGGCATTGTTTGCAATGAAAATGAAATGAAAACTCTTGTATGTGTTACATATTTATTTTTTCAGTCGGAATTCATAATTTATAGGTTAACAGTGTGCAACTGAAAGCTGAGAGCCGTTCTTTTGCATTTAATTGTTTTATGCAGTGAGAAATGGTATTTAGAGACGAGCTGCTCTTAATGCGGCTGCTGATTTTCCGAATACTTAAGCGCCTCTTGTTGTTTTTGGACTCGTGCCCAGTTTTGGTCACGCAAACATTGCACTTGCCTCGCTCGCTTTTCCGAGAAACGGTATTAAGCGCTGTCCCGACATGCAAATTACTCTGAAGAGGTCTCTGGGGTCTGGGGTCTGGAGTCCGAGGTCGGAGTCTCTGCTATGCAAAAGCCTAAGCTTGTACCCCATGCAGAGTCAGTAAACTTTCGCATGTTTAGTTCGTGACAATTTTTAGCAATTACCTGAACGAGACGATGTCATCGTTTACCTGGCCTGGCTAGCGGGAGACTGACCATTGTTCAGCGGTTAATAACCTGACTTACTTTGTTGTCCAGCGATATGACAGACTGCAGCGTAGTTGGCGAATTGACAGAATGTTTATCACGTGACTGCAACATATGTTTTCTGTTTCGCCCTGAGAAAGTTGCTCATCTCAGCTGCTAAGTGTGTGAATTTTCTGAGTGCCACAAGCTGCAACTGAAACTTTGTGCTTCATGCCAAATGTTTGTCTTTAATTGTCTCTACCCTTTATGATTATTATTTTTACAACTTTCATAGCTGGACTTGGCCTAGTAAATTCGCTCGAGAATAGTTTATTTAATGGCTTTACTATGCATTCTTGCATGGAATTAAATTACGACTAGCTGAATTGGAAATCTTTAAGCTTTTAGTCACTTGACTTTCTGTTGCATTATTTACTTGCAAGTAACAATTATGCAGTCGGCGCTGTCTACTTTAAGTCAACTGCTCTGCAACCATCATATTATCATATTTGTCCAGCTCTGATGCAACTCTGTTTAATATGTGACTCTTAAAGCATTTCTTGGACGCACAATTCACGGCTAAGCCAAAGCCGAGCTTAATGTGAACGCCAACGCCAACGCCAATGGAAAAGTCAAAGCACTCGCAAATGCTGCTGGTACTTAGCGCCTGTCGAGGTCTGAGACACCTCCCCCAAAGCAAACGACTGGCAACTGGCAACTGGCAACTGTCTGTCTGGCTGTAACCCACTTCACACTAGAGTGCGGTTGGGCGAGTGTGGCATCCATGGCGCATAATGGCCAGCTCCAGATACGAGTAGCAGCAGCTCTGTGGCAGACTCAATGCCTGGCTGCCACTTTCAATTTTTGTGTTTCTGCTGAAGCTGCTGCAAAAGAAAAACACTTTTCGCAAGCTTCGCTGAGCATAGAGCATACAACTATTCCATATTCCGTTCCCCGCTGGCAGTCTACAATTCTTCTTCAGTTGCTAGTTGCAAATACAAGCTTTAATTTGTTTTGTTTTGCGGCATCTGCTGCGCATTTGAGTGCATCAGTTAAGCATGCAACCCACTCGCATCGCATTGTGGCAAGCTGCGTTTTGCTTTCGATTTCATGGAGAAAATCACTCGAACAGAGTGCACATAAACTGTAATAAAATTTCATTTGATTTTGTCTCTTCAATAGTTCTGTGATCGCCAGACAATTGCTTCACCTTATCCCCATTCAATTGCCACAATTTATATTTTGCATAATTCAGCAGTTGAAAGCTTTTTTGTTGTTATGTTGTTTTCATTTTGCATAGCATTTTTCCCCATTTTCTTTTGCACCTCTTCGACCACAAAAATGTCATTAAATAATTGCCAAGCGCATTTTTCCGTTCAAAACAATATTAAAGTGCAAATCAATGGACGAGTCTCGGCCACAAAAACTTTGACTCCCACCACGACTTGCTGGCAAGAGCACCAACAACAAGATTTGAAGAAAAACAAATTATGCAACTCGCGTTTGGCTTGCAACATCTTCCAGGCAGGCGGCCAACCAACCCAGCCAGATCTTTGAGTCGGTATAGCTGAAATCTTGTTTTGGAACTCTCTCGCAGCAGCAGCAACAACAAACGCTTCTTCATTTTCGCGCTGTAAACTTTTCACCCAGCCGACAAGCGGCAACAAAAACGAAAGTGCAACAGCCGCAACTAACCAGTTGCCCAGTTGCTAGTTGCCAGTTGCCAGTTGCTGTTTGCCAGTTGCAATGCTGCAAGCTGCAGCGCAGGAGGCGCTTCGTCTGGGTCTCTGGGCTTGGTCGGCCGCTTACGTGACCGGCGACGAGGATCGTTTGACTTTTGGCCATATTTGTGTTGAGTTATGGCGAGAAGATGCTGCACAAACAGCAACAGCAACAGCCACAACAACAACAACAACGATTTCGACTTCGACTTCGACTGCAATTGCAATTGCAACTGCATCTGCATTGGCGCAAAACCAGTTTCACGTGGCGTATGAGTAATGCGGAAGTTGACACTTGCTGCGCTTCGCAAATTTCGACGCCGCATCGTCGGTGGGTGAAAATCGTTCGCTGATATATTTACAGCGCATTGCAGCACTAATTGCGGCATTCATCAGTCCACTCTGAGCAAAAAAGACATGGGCTGAAAAAGCAAGCAAAACGCATTTTGTTTCAAGTCCCCAACTAGCAATTAATGACCCAACCCAGCGTGACAACAACAACGACAACAATTTGTTCAAAACTGGAAATACCAAAAAAAATAAAACAAAACTCACAAAAAATGAGTCGCCTGTCAATAAGCAGCGATGAGTTATGTCGCAGGCCCTTTTACTTTCTTTTCCCAGCATCGCTTAACTACTATCTGAAAGATGCTTAAAGTAGAAGCATTAACGATCCACGTCTCTCGCTGTTCGCTGCTCGCTGTCCATGTGAATTTTTATCGCTCTTTTTTGCTTGACTTTATCATTTCGACTGCAAAATATAGGCGTAACTCCAACTGCGTACAAGTTAATGTCTTAATAATTGACCAGATTCGATTGAGGTATTAGAGAAGCCTGCACAGGAAATCATGTTTATTTCGTGGTGCATAAAAAGAAAACTTATTAACTCTTTTCTTAAGCAACCGACCGAAATATGAAAAAAATTGCAGTTATCTTCAAATTGTTTCCAACAAATTATTTAACTCATTACTTGCCACTGCTTTGGCGTGTTATTATCACGATTGTAATTAACAATTAATTTCTTCTTTTTTTAATTGTATTCTCCAAATTGCACCCATTGTACGCAGTATGTTGCCAAGACCATTGTCCTTAACCTTTTGTGCAGCTGTTCAGTTTCCTTTTTTGGCGTTTTCGCAAATTTCTTCAAGAGTTTTCAGAGTTTAAACGAAAAACGTGTCAGACCAGATTACTGCCGTCTGTCTTGTCTGCTGCCTATTGACATAAGTTGACTGTGGCAATAGCAGCGACATCATGAACCGGACAACGGCAACGGCCTGCGATTACAACAACACGACAACAACCACAACAGCAGCAACTACAGCCCATTGCAAACTTTTTGTTTCATTTTTTTGGTTTTTGGTAAACAAGAAAAACACAAGAAAGCATTTTCAGCCACATCATCATCTTCCTTTTGTCTGCGAGCAGGAACTGGTCACAGTTAAAGTCCAAGACGAAGACAAAGACGAAGTCTAAGTCGAAGCTGAATCGGAATCCGAATCCGAAGTTGAAGCTATCTCAAGTTTCTTTTATGTGATTTTTTGTATTTCTTAATTTTAAGCCTTATATTGTTTTGTATGTATAAGAGTATTGTAATTTCATATAGATGCATACCCCATGTACTTTTATATTGCCTCACGTAGCGTTTTGCAGTTGCTTTTTTGTGTCGTGTAAACAACAGCCAGAGACAACTGTTCAACATTGCAACAATTTGGGCAACATCTGTTGCCCATCATCCAATTGGTTAGTTGGTAAGCCATGTTTCTGGCCATTATCGCCCTTGCCCTCGCCTCTTCTGCCAATTTGTTTGGCATAGCTCTGCTTTTTAATTTTCAATTTCGTTCACTTTTCGTTTCAAATTTAAAATCTTAATGCATATCTCTCGAATCGACGATAAAAATATTCCAAGTTTGTGTGCTTGCTTTCACTTTCGATTCAAATTAAATGCATGAATTGATTATGAAATTGGTTGCCAAATATAGAAAAATTTAAGGAATTTGCTGCTTTTAACTAGCACACGAATTTTGCTTTTGAATAATTTAAAGCAACAGTAATAAAAATAAACTCTGCTGTATATTTATTTAGATGGGTTGAAATACCAATATAATTATTTGGTAAGACATGTTTGAATTAAAGAATGTTTATTTTTAGGTAATACTCATTCCATAAAAACAATTACTATATATTTGTAATTTCACTTAAGAAGTGTTAAAGCAAATGTTTATATTTTCACTAGTTCTAAGTAACAGGCATCGTAATAGGCCTAATGATTTTCTTAAATTCAAAATCGATCAATTATAAGCAGGCATTTCATTCAAAATTACCCGCAGACAACTGGCAACTACGTGAAGATACTTTTTGTACTTATTTTTTGTATGGTACGAATATGACAGCCCTTGAACCTGTTCATTGTCCGCTCCAACTCGCATTTCTTTTGTATGAATTTCAAGTTGTAATTTCTTTTCATTTTTGCTGCTTATTTTTGCGCGACTTTGAACGGGGCTCGACGTTCTGGCAGGTTTTTTTTATTTAATTTTTATTTTCTGTTGAGTTTCGTTTCGTTTTCATAGCATGGAAAGTGGGTCAATCGAGAGATCTTTATAAATTTTTGGGTTGCATATTTATCTGAAAGATATTGTCGAGTTCCGCTCAAGTGACAACAAACCGTTAATGGATTTGTGTTGAAAAATGAAAGTTGTTTGGCAACAGGAGTAAATAAATGATCGACTGACCGCTTCTCCCTGTACCAGGATGACACTTGCCAAGCCCAACAGCTGATTGAGCAAAACTCAGATCAAATTTTCGATTAAAAACTCACGAATTTTCCACTTTAGGATTGTTAGCTGGCGCTACACAAAATTAAATCAAATAAATTCGAATCGCATCGAATCGCATCGAATCGATTTGTATTGGTTGCATTGAATCACATCAAATTGGATCCATTGTAGGGCCACAAAAAACAAATAAAGTAATTGAGCTCTAATCACACTGAGAGGCCATTAGCGTCTCCCTTCTCGCTGGATTCCCATTCACTTCAACACTCAATCTTCAGCGTGTTAGTATTGTGATTTATTTCACTTTGAATTGACTTCGAAGCTGTTGATTGGGCTGCCGTGTTAGTTGTGCATCGACTGAGAATTAAATTGAGTCTCAATTTAATTTCATCTCATTGGAAAGTGCGCTTGTGCCTCTGATGATTCGCCTGATTGACCTCTGGCCACCGACACAGAGCCAAGTTAATGGAATTTATGGCAATACTGTTAGTGTGAATGTTGGCCCTGGAAGTGCTGCTTAGCCCAGCAAATTGAAAATGCAATTGAGCATTGCATTTGCCATGATATAAACGGCATTATGAAATCGTACTGAAACATTCTTCAACTGAGTGGATATCCGTAAATAGTTATATTAGTTTTGCTAAGTATACTCTCTCACGGGCTTATCTTTTTGTTACTCAGCTTAGCTTAGCTCGAGCAAATCTATTGATATTCGGTTTTTCACTTAAACAAAATGCCTGTTTGTTACAAACGAAAACAAAATATGGCCCGGAGCTGAAATCAAAATGCGTTTACGTAATACACGTGTTGCCTTAACAAAAGACCAAAAAATCCCAATTATAAACATTAGTTCATCCGCAAATCAAAGGCAACAAAGCCAACAACAAATAATATTTGAAATCATAAATGATTGGAAGCTATTGCCAAGTTTGGTGGTTGCTGCTTGGTGGCCATGAAAGTGAAAACTAAGTATAACAGCGGATGCCACAGATGCCACATTGACCAACAATCAAAACACAACAATGGCAACACCAACAAGCCGAGCTTTAATCCACCCATATCACACTCGCACTCTCATAAGTAGCAAATGGCTAATGGCAATAAATTATTTTGGACCAGCAATTTGTTGATGAGGCATTACAAATTATCTGGCCACAAAATAATACCGAAGATCTTAGATAATCAGATAAAGATCGAGCTGAGAATGCAGCTGAGTTGCAGTTTTTTAAACGTTTTTCGGGTCTTTTTCTTTTTTTGAGCAGTCCCAGCGAACAGGTTTATTATCTGTCTCAGTTGTTGTTGCTGTTTTGGTTGTTGTTTGTTGTTGCGGCTTTAAACGTTGTCATGACTTTATGGCTTTTACTCTGCGCTTGCTTCGTGGCGCTTCCTTTGCATCTTCATTAAACACCAACCAAAAAAAAAAAAAAACAAAATAAATAAAAGGGAAAGTTCATTGAGGCGTGTGAGGCGCTCATCTCTCTGTTCAGTTGCATATTTGTACAATTAATATGAAAATGTATATGAAAATATTTTGAATAATTGAATGCTTAAGCAGGCCCCCAGCCAGACCAGATTTTAGGCTTATGCAAGTGTTCAATGGGATAGGAATTCATTAAATATTATTTCCGCTTCAAGCCTATGATTGCATAATCATAGCACGCATTTTTGACTCGATTTTGGCACCGATTTTCCCCTAATAACAGCAACTTTCTTTACCTTAAACAAGCCTTAAAAAAACTATGTCACTTAGGTTTTGTTGGCCTAACTTCCAAAAAGGTGAAAAAATAAATTCACAAAATAAAAACAGCTTTAACAAAAAATATTTGCATAACTAACGTTCAATGGAAATGCAAATTGAGTAATAAATATTTTTTCTATATATCTTTGACACATATTTGGCCCGAGAGCTTTGTCTATGAGTAACTGGGACACCTGATTTGGTATGTATCAGACTTGGTCTATTTTTAAATTCAATGGAATGTTGGATGAATGGAAAAGTGTGCACAAAACATAATGAAATTGTAAACTGAAATATTAAAAAACGGTCACCTTAAGCTTAAGAAATTTACAAAAAATTAAGGAAAGAGCTTATTGGAAGGCAATTTTAGCAAGGAAGGCATTTTAACAAAATTACTAGAACTCAATATTCAACTATTTTAATAGTTAGATTTAATTGTTTCATTTGTGACTGAACTATTTGCAGTATTTGCACAAAAGTCTTAGTAAATTCACAAGCTGCAATCCAAACTTACCGCATTATGTATCGCTGCGTTGGGTGGTATAAATCCCTGGGCATGGCTTGAGACCGCCCATAGGCACAAGGTGCCCCAAAGTGCCAACAAAAGTCGCATGATTCGCACAAATGCCAGGCAATAAATTCGCTGGGTTTCTTCAGAGGCGGCAACAACTTGCAATTGTTATGTCAACTGTATGATTCAAAATTGTTGCACTACTTATGTAAATTCTGTATTTTATTCAGTTTAAAACAAGACACGATAAGGACGCAGAGTTTGGAAATTTTGAAAATTTCCAATTGGCGCGCGAGAAATGTGAAAAATGCGAAGACGACAAATAATAAAAAAGGCGAACTCAAAATTGAAATCGAAATTCAAATCAACTTTTGCTTTGCGCGTTTTGAACTTAACGTTTTCTATTTGCTTTATGCAAATGATGCAGTTTTTTTTTGTTGAATGCTTTCGTTGTGTTATTTGTTTTTAGTATTCCGTTAGTGTTACTATTGCTGTTGCTGCTTCGCGGACTCGACTCGAGTTGAAGTGGCAAGTGGAAGCCGCAGACACGACTTGTCTGGTAAAAGTTCGATGCTTAACTGAAGATCATTAAGCGTTTGGTAACAATTTAAGCCAAGCCAAGCGGCGATGATGCCAAAAAGCAAAGAAGCAAATACGCGAAGCGACATCGCTTGCGATGAGCCAGCAACATGTTGCTGGCAACATCAGCAACAACCGCCGAAGCATCAGCAGCGACGTAGCAACAACTACTGAGAGCTGAGAGCGCTCACTGACAGCGAAGAGAAAGCAAAGAGCACAATATTTGGATGGAAAGAGAAAGTGTTGGAGTAGTAACATGAGGAAATGCCATGCTCTAACTTTAGTTTTCAAATGCATTTCTTGTTCAACTCTTTTCATAATGTCTGAGGTCTTCTTCTATCAAACCAGAAATGGCTATCAAAATATGATGCCATCTTCAAAGATTTCGATTTGACGCGCTGATCACGTAATTTCCTCAAGCTGGCGTACTCGGAAATGCCCCGATAAGAACGTAGTACAAATGGAAGGTGTATTTTTCGCATCGAGTCAAAACAATAATAATAAATAATAAATTACTCTTAATAGCCGACGAAGAAATGCACACATCATTATTATCGCTTACAGACGTGGGCCAAAATAGTTGTTCCAACCACAACAACAACACGAACGAAGCTATTTAAGCTGCCATGGCACGCAGCGATGTGTCGTTTAAGTCTTAATACCACACCATTTGTCTGCCTCGCTTAAAGTGATTCATTTTTCTCGATAATTATGGAAGTAGATGATTAATGTGGCCCACTCCTGGATCTACCAAATACATCATTCACGCTGATTTGTCAGTAGTAGCTTTGATCCCGCTGTGATCACATATCGACCGCTCCACTGATCAACATATTACGCACTTACATCACATTTGAGTGCCATAGGATTGGTTGATGGTTGAGATTTGCTTTGATTTTGATGATGGCACAGCATGACTTGATCAACTGATCACGAATAATTAATGTTTGTTATTAGCGTGTAATGATTGGTGGGAATTTAAGCTGCTCTACATATCGATGATCTTAAGACCAACCTCTCACTAAATTATTTTCCCAACATAATGAAAAGCCGCTCAATACCTGTAAAAACAAACCAGTTTATATTTTAATCAATCACATAATTTTGCAATTTCTTACTAGGATAATATACGAATTGTAAAGACTAGCTTTTCCTGTTCTGTCGTAAAAAGTTTCCTTTTCATCATTTTGTTTAAGTAAATTGGAAAATTGATTTCCTCTTGTGCAACACTTGTCAGCCAGTTAACTTGCACTCTTGGCCCTTATCAAAAGGCAACCTGAGCCAATCATCAAATTATGGCATTTTCAGCTTTCCAGCAATTATAGCAGCAATTTGTGTGAGACCCACAGCAATTCGTCTGTCGAGACGGCAACACGACTAATCGACAGATCCATCGGCCCGGGCACCAGACACTTCATCGCCAGCTTTCATTAATAAATTTTCACTTTCAAACACAAACACAAAAATGCAAGCCAATGGGCCCCATTAAGTCAATGCCCACTGCAATTCTAGAGAAGCTCGAAGCCCGGCCCCTCAAACCATTCCCTTGTCGCATTGCATAAGCATCACACAGCTTATCAGGTTTCCATTGAGTCAGAGTCTGAGTCGTAGTCAGAGGCAGATTGAGACCCAGACCCAGACAATGATAATGGCTCTGCTGATTTGACTGATTTGGACGATGACGCCCAAGCCATTGTCCAAGTCATTCGACTGAGTTGCTCTTTTGTATTGCTGGGATGTTTAAATTTTATTTGATGGCTTTCCTTTATTAACCGATCAGGTGTCTGAAAAGTCTCGATGAGTCTTCAATCTATATGGAAAATAAATAAAAGAAAACATTTTCACCTGTTTGCCCACCAACTGCACCTGAATATCCAACCCAAAGGCAGACTTAATTACTTTGCTCATGTTTTTGTGGCTTCGAGAAATTTGCTCACTTCCCAAAAACATTTTCAATATTTTTGGGGTTGCAATATTTTGATTCAATTTATTGCCAATTATTTGGTATTAATTGAAGCCTATAATACTATATTTTTATTTAAGGGATGTGTTAAATCTGTTTTGTATTTGATGCTTAGGACTGGCTCTTGGTTATGAGAGTTCTGTGAGATGAGTTCAATAATAATAACTTATGTTACCTTATCATAATAATATATTTTAAGAATAAAAGTATAACTACGAAGGTTTTCGCCTTGTTTTGAAATAAATTATTTAATCTCGAGCTGCCTTGTGCGTTCTAATTGGCCTTTGGGCCTTTCGCATACACCTTTGTGAGTTTTATGTTTTATTTGTAAGGTCTGGTTTCCAACACACTCTAAACTATATTGACCTTACAGAGACGTGACGAGCATGCAATTTAATTGTATACCTTAAATTTTGAAAATATCTTTTTGCTAACCGCACCTCAAAGTGCGTCATGAGATGGACTCCATTCGCAGATAAGAAATGGGATGATTTAGCATCAGGTCGTTGTTCAGATTGCTGAGCTAAGATTAAAGTACATGAAATGTGTGTGTTTCAAGTGTGAGACATTTTTGAGGAGCTTCTGTTGAGTTATCGGCTCATAAAATATTGTACTTATTTGCAATTTAATTTATCTGCAAAGAATGTCGACATTCGGTTTATTTATTAGAATTATGCTTTAAACTCAAAAATGGGCATATATATATGTAAACGATGGGCTGAATAGTTCGAACTCGTATTAAATTTTAATTTTATTGTTTTTAGTAATCAATCCTCGGAAAGTCATGTGCACAACATTGACAACCAATACCAATAGTATGTGACAAATAACCTTTCAAGTGAAGCTTCTTCTGGTAATAAAAAAAAATGTCGAGTGTTAATAAACATTTTTGTATGTTTCGGAATAACATACTATATAGTACTATGTTTGTATCCATTATACGAACGCTTTATCAGACAAATCAATCATTGAGAAATGGTTTGCTAAGATTAAACGAACTGAAATGAGCACCAAAAATACTGTTACCTAAGAGAACATGAAGATTCCACAAAATGATTTGAAAGATTAGTAAAATAAAGTTGGTCAATATAGACCCTCAAGAGGCGAAAGGAAGGAATGGGGAAGATAATCAATGAATTCTTTTGTTTGCGAAAGCTCTGCTCAGAATGTCTGCCGCATGATTCTGAGCAGTATTAGCAATCATCTGCTAATACTAATAATAATACATATGCATATAATATTCGGAATACACCCAAATTTGTTCGTAGATCTGGCTCTATCATTTGACACCGGAGTGCAATCGATAGTAAGACGTGTAAACTGCACTCGATAAGCTGACTCCAAGGAGTAGAAAGACGCAACTGGCGGTTAGCAAGGATATGGCATTCTTGTTTTGTGATGCGCATGGAATAATAGTCATCGATTTTCCTAAATAGCGAAAAACTATCACCAGCAATTATTTATTCCATTATCGTTGTATTACCCTAAAATGCATCTAAATTGAATAATAAAATAAAATTACAAAATTGTTCATTTATATTTGCCTACGAGCTTTTCAGCCCACATGTTAAGTTATAATTTATAATATCTGAAAGTAAACATTAAATACAGTTTATTAAATAATTTAAACCAATTGGCTTGGATTGCATGATATAGGAAAATGAGAAACTAAAATGATAAATAAATACTATATGATACTATGATACTTCCAAATGAAGATCTTACATCCATTCAATGTTGTGCTTTGCCTTCACTTAGTATTATCTCAGCAACGCAAAACGTTCTTATCACATGATGACAAGCACAAAACATTGATGATTACAAAAACTTACGTATAATGTCGAGTAATAGTATGTAAACAGAATGTCATCGGAGCTTCAATCCGGCTAAATTCCTAATAGCCAGGTAATATTTGTGCAAGAGATTACCAGAAGAGCGTGCAAACTCACAATCCAAAGCTAAGCAAAACAACAGAAATCAAAACATTTTGAAAGAAAGAAAGAAATACAAAAACGAGACTAAAAGCTGTACAAATAGCAACAACAAAATGCTTGAGGGAGAAAGACTTTCACCTTGCGACGAATGATCACCATGCACTCAAAATAAAAAAAACATAAAAAAAGTCATCCAGAGGCAGCAGAAGCGACGGCCTTCGAGGTGCCATGGACTCGAATCGAAGTAACCCGACTTGGCCTGGCAACAAGTGCCATGAAGAAGCCTCACCGTAGATCGAGCTGGAACTGAGGCTGAGTCTGAGACCGAGACTGAGACCGAGGCTGAGACTGGAGACACAGCTTGTGTCAATAAACCTTTGACTCGATGAGACTTACTCGCGACTGCTTATCACTCGAAGCTCTCAATGGGAATTTTGTTGTTGGTTTCTATGTTTCGTTTTGGATCAACGTGGGGAAGCAACTTTTACTTTCCATTCAAGAATAGGCCTTCCAACACATTTGGGATTAAGTCATCTACCACTTATACGAGTGGGTCCCAGCTTCGAAGTACTTAGAATTCTCAACACTTTCTCATTGTCAGTTGATACTCCCCACGCACCTGACAATCATTTAAGCCTGTCAAGTGTTTCGTATGAAAAGTGAAAAGAAAATCTGTTTATGAGAATTGAATCTACAGGCAGCAGACTTCAAAAATAAATTATCATCCATTAATAAGGTAAACATTTATATTAAATTATTAACACGTGTTAAAAAATAACAACAAATTTACTATGCTTTAACAAAATATTCAACAAATTTTCGCAGTCGGATGTTACATAATTCCAGCAACTATCTTACAAAAAAGTTTGTAACAAAAACTTAAATTAACAAATTTATGCCCTGCGGTCTTATCGATTGGTGTCAAATGCTGCGATCATTAATAAAATCGCATCACTGAAAAAGCAAAATATTGATCATGAATATTGACATTTGGCGTCGAAGACTTATCCAAACTCTGCCAATTATTTCTATAGATATTCATTAGAGCATAGGTGCGACACTTTCTAGACACACACGTCAAGCAGTGGGGAGTCATTATTTTACTAGCAATTGAATGACCCAAGGGTTTTTTGGTAAAGTCTAAAAGTATGCAATGTTTTAAATATAATAAACAGCCATCTTAACCCTTCAATTGTGCCTGACATTTAACTCTATCGAATGCTGCCACGGGTCGACTAACAAAAATAATATTATTTACTCATGAGATAGAA
Organism: Drosophila immigrans; assembly: GCA_963583835.1. Classification (NCBI taxonomy): domain Eukaryota; kingdom Metazoa; phylum Arthropoda; class Insecta; order Diptera; family Drosophilidae; genus Drosophila; species Drosophila immigrans. Next base: position 17,995,032 of record OY757143.1, on the reverse strand, counting down.
GCGTGCTCTAGTATTTTGATCACTAGTTTTATTTTAAATGCACATATTAATGTAAAAGCACATAATAACGAAAATAAACAAATCATCAAATATACACTATTAGCCTTGTTGCTGTTCTGTTGTTATGTTCGCCTGCTGCTGTAAGTGACAATTAACAGGGGATCTCGTCGAAATTTTCAGATACTTTGCGGATGGATGGGTACAAAATAAACCTAACTTTGGTATTGGCCTTATCAGCCTCTAAGGCTAATCACAATACCCTTTCACAAGTTCAACTGCAATGCGTTCTCAAACTTAGCGATAAAGAGTCAGTCAGCAGATGTCCCCTGAGCAGTCTATGCAATCCATGCATCCTCAAAGGTAACTACCGCTACCTGCTGTTGCACAGATCATTTTCTGAGTTATTTTTGCCAACAATTCAATTATCAAATAACTATTACGTGCTAACAAAGAATCCAGAAAATTGAAACGCCATTTGAAGATTTGAATACATAATTTTGTAATTTATTTTGTAATTATTGTAATTGTATTGATTACATGTTTGTTTTGTTTCTGGCGGCTAAACCATTAATATGATTCATTAATCAAAAATTGATATATTTTTATAATTAAGTGTAGATTTTGTTATTGTTTAATTTAATACTAAACTTTAAATTCGAATCAATTGTGTTTTTTTGTTTCCTTTTTTGAATGTATATTTTGTTGTTTGCATAATCAAATGAAAAGGTCTAATTCATAAAAGGAAAGAAAATAGTAATTGCAGCAGTAAGAATTAGCAGAAAAATACATAATATAAATAATACGAAAAATAGGCGAATTAATTTGTAAATATTCTAGTTCTGTGATACATTTTATTCGTACATAGTGTCGTATTTATATATGTATACGCAAATGTAGTATAGTTTATACCTATGTATGTATTTATAAACGTTTACATTATCAAAGTCATGAGCAAAAGTTGCATTTGTTTACAGTGATATCTAAAATTACATTACAAACTTTGTTCAATGACAGTCTAGGTTCAGATACAGAGACGGAGAGCGTGTGTGTGTGTGTGGGGGGAGAAAGGGGTTTTGGAAGGGGTAGCGGACACACTCTGCCAACGCTTATTACTCAACTGTATATTCGTGTTGTGTTTATTTCTTAGTTGGATATAATAAAATTGTTGTTATTTCTTGTTTCGACTAATACGATTTCCATAGAATTAGTTAAAGTTCCATCTTATATATTGGCCATAATTGTTTGTTTGTTTCTTTGTTGTTATTCTTTTTTTTCTTCGATTTGCACAAAAGTTTATTATAACTAGGCATAATTACGTAATATAGTAGTTGATTAAATATATTTACTCATTAGATTATGACATGTTTGATGAGTTGATTTGTTGGATCCTATTTCGTAATTCTCCCATAGATGGAGGGTTCTAACGAGGCTCGAATGTTTCAATATCGCCATAACAGAGCAGATGCAATATGTTTATATTTAATTATGTGTAGATTGATAAGTTGGTGGGTCTATGAATATGTTCTTCGTTATGGATTTACGTGATATTAGGCTTAGACAATTCATGTTGAATATTGTTTATGTTGTTCATATGCACATGAGCTGAATGAAACATTCGAACCTATAGCAAAACTTAAGCTACATAATATTTACTTTTGTTGAATATTACATATGTTTAGCTACATTTTGCATATGTACCTAATAACAGCCTTGATACTGTTGCAAAAGACATGGAAGCTGTATGAAATTGTTACAGATTTGAGTCGATACAATCGTATATTGTAGAATTACCATATTAGAATTACTATATTAGAGTTCTACAGACTATCCAATGTATAACTACGTTATGTTGTTGTTTGTTCCTTTGAGCTGGTTGTGGGTGGTGGAGGGGTTGTGTACAGTACAGTAAAATAGAGAGATAAGGCAAGGATAAATACAGGGGGGAAATACTTATTGGGAAAATACAAATACATATTTAGCTATGGCAGTAGCAAGAAATCAGAGAAAACTGAGAATACTGCAGATTGTTGCAAGTGTGTGTGTGTGTGTGAGTGTGTGTGTGAGTGTGTGTGTGTATATTATCGGATTTATTGAGATTTTATATAGATTTGTTTTTGGTGGCTTCGTATTGAGGAATACAAACAGCTTTGCGCTCACTTTCAACATAACGGGCACACAAATACAAACACACAGACATATATAAAGATAAACCAGACCTACACATACATAGCCTATATAAGATCTATATGTTTAGATCTAGGCAAGGCCGGACGGAGCCTTCGCCTCGTCCAGCTCCTCCTCCCGCAGGGCAGCGCATTGCTGTGGACGCCACTTCTAGCTCCAGAAGTCCATTATATTCACCAGTTTGCATTTCTTGAGCTCGAGCTTCGTTGGCCGGGCGCGAAGTCAAGCGCGCCCAAAGATGGCCCGATCCGAGACATCGCCGGTCGACTGTGAGTGGGACATGGCCACGTTTGAGGCGGCGCCGCCTCCACCTCCACCGCTCACCTGTGTCTGGCCAACGCCAACGCCAACGCCATGGTGATGATGATGGTGATGTGTTGCAGTCGCAATTGTCGCCGTCGAGGCATTGTGATGTGCCATGTTGTGATGATTATGGGCCAGCGTCGTGCTGCCATACTTGCTGCCGCTGCTGCTGGTCGTGTTGCCACCGCTGCCGCTGCCGCCATTGAGATGCTTCCTGGTTGCCGCTGAGGAGACATGCTGTGTGCTGCCCTTGCCAACGCCGCCGTAGATGCGATGCAGCGAATACTGCTGCACTGACTCCAGGTCCGAGACGCTCGAGGTGATCTTTGAGCGCACCGCCACCTTTTGCATACTGTTATATTTGTCGCTGGCGCTGAGCTTGATGTCGGGCAGGTGTCCATTGGACTGGGCATGGCTGTGGCTGTGGCTGTGACTCTGGCTCTGATTGTGGCTCTGGCTGTGTGGCTGGCGCGAACTGGAGCTGGACTTGGTGGTGATGGCCGCGTTGCTGACCGCAGTGGTGCTCGTTATGGATGCCACCACTGGGCCACCGCTGCCAAGTGAGATCTCTGCAAAATTGTAGCAGGAAGACTTCTGGGAGACACTGTTGAGACCCGAGCTCGAGGAGCTCGTCGACATGCGGCAGCTGCGATGGCGACTCGATGCCGATGGCTGCAGGAACTCGTGATGGGCCGCCTCATCGGGAGTCATGCGCTCCGCTGGATCCCATTCCAGACAACGCTGCAGGAAATCAATGAAATAATGATCCTGGCAATGCACAATCTGTGACAACTTCTTGCTGCCTGGCGTTCGCTTCCGTCCCTTTGTATTCGTTATGCAACGCGGCGCATCACGTGAGTCGAAGAACAAGCGGCGACGTCTCGCCACAGAGATGAGCACCTTTGGCGGCAGGCCCAGCACCTCCATGATGCAGGCCAACTGCTCCACCTCGTTTTCGCCGGGAAAGAGGGGAAAACCTGTGTACAGCTCGGCCAATATGCAGCCTGCAAAACAATCAAAATAACAGTGTAATTAATATTGATTTCCATCGAATGTTTATTATCATTTTGCTGCAGTCATTCTGGGTGTCAGACAAGCGCATTGACCTTGACTCTCGGCTCTCAGTTCTCAATTCTCTGCCTCTGGCCCCGCACTCCGAGCACGTGCTTGTTGGCTTGACCACAGACTACAACCATAAAACAGTCCTAAGGGTATTATTTATTTACTGCTGCTGTAACAAATTGTTTAAGTGGCATTTGGGTTCAAAAGTTCACTGCAATATTGATTGGCCACAGCGACTAATACTCGCCTTTAGTTGGGGTCATACTTCAATTACGTGAATACGAGATTGGTTCTATTTGACATTTGACAGTTTTAACACCGACAATTCATGGCATTTCTTAAAGCCATTATTAAATATTTATAAAATTGCTGAGTGCAAAATCAAACATATTCTTTTTTTCAAAGTTTCGATAATAATAAAAAGATTCTTAAATTACAACATTGCTAAAACTCGAAATGGAATACAACTAATTAATTTTCTATTCATTTATTTTGTCTATTTGTTTAAAATTCTCAAGCACAAAAATAGATATATTGAAATATAATTTGCTAAAACTTTGTACATAGTTGCCATTCATAGGAAATTAAATAAATTATTGTAATTCTATTTATGTGAGCTTTACAAAAAATTAAGATTTTAGGTCGCAAATAATAATTTTATAACCTTAGCAATAATTTAAACTGGATAAAACGTCTTTGACAGTGCGCTTAGCAACTAGCGAAGTCTTCACATAATCCAACAAATGAGAAGCCTTGAAATGATACTTAATTAGTTTTCTTTTGCTCTGTAATTAGTTTCGAGGCTTAATCTATACTCTTCGCAGGCACCTCAAGTAGATCCCATTAGTTCTATATCAGTGGACTGCATTCCGCAATTTCCTAAACTCATTATCCGTCCATTCACATATTTAGCTGCCAAATGGCAATGTTCAATTGCGCCGATGTACGAGAATTTTGGTACGAAGGCGCCCTTTAAAGGTACGATAGAACCCATCCATGTGTAAAAACACGCACTATGCCAATTAGCAGCAACAGGCGGCAACGGGCGCCAAAAAGGACGTGAGGCAAGGACTCGGCGGCAGCAAGCAATAACTGGGGCAACGAGATAGCATGCGGTACAGATTTCAGATTTCAGGAGACGGCAGTTTGGTCTAGGGTTAGTCGAGTCGGGTACTCAACAAGTGCCGCCCACTTAAGTTTATGTGTACAATAACAATGCCTGAACCGTTGTGCCTCCTACCAATCCCTATTCGTTCGCCCCTTTACATCCTTTTAGCGGCCATTTCCGACGACGACCACGTCCGGTCAGCACAAAACATCGTAGAACTCTGCTCGACACAAAAGACTCATTAAACGTGCACACTACGTGAGCTATAGCTATACTTTCTCTTTCTCTTTCGCTCTCTCTCTCACTATATGAAAGCTGTCCGAGTTATTTTTATCCACTGTCTTGGCCACACTACGATTGAAGCTCATGTGGGCGCAAACTTATTGAAGTTACTGTGAACACTTTCAAAATGGGTTACGTGTTGCATAGTGCGAAGCTCTTAACAAACTACCTAGGGGCAGGCCTCGCTTTAATGTTCCACATACGAGTACATGAAAGAGGCAGTTCTTAGGGTCTGATAAGCACGCAGGGAAAAGGCAATTGAATTGTATTAATGAGCACCATATAAAAGAGCTGAACAAATGGGAGCACCTGGAAATAGTTTGTACTACACGATAAACTAAGTCTTGCATGCAATACCTGGGAGATTACAAATTAAAGGAAATTAATTTTTCGTAATATAATAATTAATTTAACTACGACACATTTGCTGATTTCAGACATTTATGTTTTTTATTTTCTCTATTTGAGCTATTTTAAAATCGAAGACTCATGAAACTCTTTTAAATTATTTATAGTTCGCATCCTTTTCATTAATTTCATTTAATTGGTAGCGATTAGTATATTATTACTTGCCGTTGAGTTTAGACGTTGCGAATTAAAAAATTCGGTTTCCAATTGAAAAGGTACTAATAACTTAACATTTATAAAAACAGCAGGAGACTGAGCTATCATTATTTGTAGTTAAATTTAGATACTGCCAAACTGTCTAACCCTTATACAGACCTTAACTATTTCTCGCATTCAACATGCAATACCCTCTTCATTCTGTCATGCATTTAGCAGAATATTAATGATGATAACAGGAATGAATATTCGCTCGGCAGCCATTTCGAGTGATAGCTGTCAATAAGTAAGCAGCATAAGGGCCACCAACCATTTGTGGCACTTAAAACCCATTGAAAAATTGCGTTAGATATTTTAAATGTCGACCACATGAGCGTAGTACCTGCTTCCTTTGCGACCAACACGCTCGCACAAATGGAAGCCACATTCAATGTGGCTATAAAACAGAATATAAAATATTTAAATGTTACACGTAAGCTGACTGTATAGGGCTGGCTATACACCTACACACTTTACTACCCAGTGTGTGCTGTAGTTATTTATAGGTGTAGCGAGAGAGTGTGTGTGGCTATAAATTTGCTTGCCAATGCAGGGCAACCATTTAAAAATTCATTTTCATTGCATCGAGGTCAGAACGGCGCTCGCAAGAGACACACACAGAAATTGCAAAATGTTTTTAATTAAAATCAACCAGTTGACTGCATATTGCACTCACCCAAGCTCCACATGTCAATGGCAGTGCCGTATTGCAGGCCCAGTATCACCTCCGGTGACCGATAGAACCTCGACTGAATGTACGTATAGATTTTTCGATCCACATAGCACGAGCTGCCAAAATCGATGACTTTAATGGAGCTGCTGCCGCGCTGTTTAAGCAAAATGTTTTCCTAAAAAACATCGAGAGGAGTGATTTTTAAAAGGTGTGTTCGAGTTTGTACTAATTCAGTTGAAATATATACTTACCGGCTTGAGATCACAGTGTATAATATTCTCTTTGTAGAGCAAACGCAGGCATTTTACAATCGAATTGCAGAAGCGTCTAATGAGACTCATGCTGAAACCATTGTAATTATTCTTCTTTATCAGCTCGTAGAGATTAAGGCTGTAAATATAGAAAGGTATTCGATTAGACTTACAAATATTCCAAACATGACTCACAGCACCCCCATCAAATTGCTTAGACTCTCCCGAAAAAAGAGGCATATATAGTAGAGTTTGGCAAATAACATTGTACGTTGAGTCGAATGAAAAAGACGCTACTAAACGTCGGCCGCTTCAAGCCCACATCGGAGCAACAACGATAAAATAGCATGCATTGAATTAATTTGCATTGCATGTCGCACAGAAATTTGGATATATGACGATAGCAGGCAACAACAATAGCAAACTGTAATGGCAGGGACAATTGTACCCTAAAGTAATACAGTGGAAATTTGTTGCCATCGATTATGAAATGTGTAATCGAATCTCGCTTAAAATAATCGCATTAAGAAGTACTATAGAGATAATAACATTGATGCAGTCTCAACAATAAGTTCAATAAATACAAATGCATTTCCAAACGGTATTGATGTTTAATTGGTATAATTTACAGTGCTATAAATAACAGAAAAGTCTATTTCAAATGTTTGACACAAATCAAATATCAACTTATTTCACCCACTGTACCGCTATTGACATTCCCCTGTCGCTGGTTTTGTCAACCCGTTTGCTATTTTTGTTTACAATTTTTCCGTATTTTTCTCTTTTTGGATTTTTATTATACGTTTTGCATTCGCAGTTTCTGCGATTGTTGGCGATTAATTAACTGATAACGAAAAAGGTTGTTTTTGGTGTTTTTTTTACCAATGTCATTGCAACCACTAAAGCCTTATTTACGTTATGTGGTTGAAACTGGGGTTAGGCCAACTGTGTATCCACCATGTTTTATCAATTGTTTGATGACTGTCAGTTTTGGCTTCTGCGTTTCGCTTGATGAGTTTTTGACGTTCGAAAATCATCAATTCTATCCTCTATCCTCTATTCCAATGTGTGTTTTCCTCCGTCATTATTGGCATACATTTCTTGGTCATATATCTTGTGATATTATGCTTGAAGCAATGTCAATTTATTGAACTGCCCGCCCACAAACACAGTTTTTGCTTTCATTTCCTTTTCTACTCCAATTGGCCCCTCCTGCAGTTGCCTGAGTGTCATCTTCATAGTATGCTATCAATAACTTCATCAGCAGCTCGCATCTGCTGAGCTAAGCTGAGATGCTTTGACATGCACTTAATAGATGCTTTGACCTAGTTGCGAACCGGAAAATGCCAAAAGTAATAACTGGCAGTGGGATGAAACCAAAAACCTAGATGTGTTTTTCTCTGAATTTGCTGAAGATGGGACTGTCATCAAGTAAAGTCGCAGCAAACTTAATGGAAGAAGCAATCAAATAGTTTAGCACACGAACTCAACGATGGATTTGCGAGATTAAATTTCTTTACGCATTCAGCGAGGCTCAATACAGTAATTTTCTGCCAAGTCTTCGTTTATTTCCACAGCATTTTATGCCATTGATTAAAATAAATTCGATTCGATTGACACCATTCTCTTTTTCAACCGCCTCCACTCTCAATTATGACAAGTACTCATACTTTTAGGCGAGCTAATGTCATGTACAACATCTTCTTATCAAGTAATTCAATTAAGAATCGTGTCTTTTGGTGCTAAGCGACAAGACTCAGTCACCTTCCCACACTCACAACACACCTTCTCATGGCACTTTTAGTCGATTGGGAGTTGGCTGAGGAACTGTTGAGGAGGCCTCAAATCGCGTTTGGCTTATTGGGTTAAGCTGGCGTCGCTCTGAGACCTTGAATCTAACCGAAATAATGGATGACTGTCAGAGCGCTCAAGAAGAGTAGCAAGGGTAAAAGCCAGCCACAAAGGTCACACAGCTTTGAGAATTGGAAAAGTTTTGTAATGGCGGAACAGTTTCGCATTTAAAGTGTCGATGGGCCTTTAAAGCGATGGCATTTTGTCTGCACTTTCTATTGATTTTACAGAAGCAGAAGTAGAAGCCAGCGACTTGCATCTATAACAAACCAATAAGAAAATCATCAAAATGTCATAATTTCAATCGGGCAAATCGGTCGAGCCAACTAACTGGGCCCATTGGTTTGATATCTAGTTGGCTGCTTCTCTTGGTAGACATTGTGTCAAAATGGCATATTATAACTGCATTATGACATGCCACATGCCGCTGCCACTGCCGATGACACTGGCAATGCCAACCGAAAAACGAGATGGCAAGCTATAAAAGAAAACAAAATCAGAGCGAGGCAGAGAGAGAGAGAGAGAGAGCGAGTCCATGAACTTGAAAATTGTTGTTTATAGCATTTTACTTTTGCGCTTTTCCTTTTGCCATTGACACCGCTCCCCCCCACCTGAAGCCTCTCCGTTTGTCGTTCGCTTCATGAGTTGTGTGCCAAATTCCTTTCGGTAATTTGATTGATTTGCCAGCTGTGTGAGGCAACCAGTCAGGAAGGCAGTCAACATGCAACTGTAACGAGCCACTAATGCTCACATTTAGCGCTCCAAAAATATACACACATCAATGTTCCTACATTCCAAAAACAAAACTAACAAAATTATTGTCTAAACAATGCGCAGTTCGTAACGTTTAACGCCTCCTATAAACAATACACATCGAAAAAGGTTTTTATAGAGCACTTTTCATTGCATACTTCCGGGTTTTTGGGGCTGTCAATTGGCCGCAAAAATGAATTCGTTCGTCAGCATAAACAAATTTGGTGTCGAAAAAGTTTCTCTACTCGGGGTTTGCTTTTTGTGAGAGAAAGTGAAAACTTGTGCTGTGAAATTGATTGAAAGACAACTGCAAACAGCTGCTGCGACACAAACTGCAAACACCTTTTGCATTGATTTGCATACCACATGGCGAAGACACTGTGGGTTTGTTTCGCTTGAAGTTTATTCGCATTGCTATAAATGAACTTAAACGGAAACTCGATGGCTTCAAAATGAAACGACAATCTCACACCACAAATGGGAATACCTTTGCTCCTTAAGGCCAAGAGCGAACCTTTATATTTTATATTTATTGGCATGCTCGAATGCCTGCCTAATACCGCCCTTAAATATCTATTAATAATATAGCTTTTAGAAAAGCACTAAGCGCCTTAGAGTAGGCCCGGCAAATGGCGGCAACAATCTCCGTTTTATGTGGGAGGATTACTAATTAATGATGCTGTCCCTGATGATAACCTTGATTTGGTTGGGTTCTGGCCGACGGATGTCACATTGGCTCAAGGCCTAATCCCCACACATATTTATATTCCACTCGCTATTCACCAACGACCACAATTTGTTGTCTGGTTGACATTTTAATTAGTGAGCAGAAGTCTGATGGAATTTTGTCGAAAAATCCAAAACAGTGCCTGCAAAATGCCATAAATATTTCAAAGAATTGTCAAATAAAACACATGATGAATGACTTTCGACCTTGGCCATCGTGGTTTATTCTCTGCTTTGTAAACTGGGATCTGTTTATATCCATCTCAGTGCCTGGCAAATGTCAATTAGCGGTAATTACTGTGCCACAGCGCGGCATAATAATAACCTATATCAACATCAACAACAACAACAACTACAACAGACAACAGCTGTCAACAGGGGTGTTGTTTACGCAATGCCCTCGCCTCAGCCTGGCTCGCCTTGGCCATTGGCAGGACTCTGTGCGTCTCTGCGCTAGTAACTCAATCCCCGGTTGCTTCCATCTAATTGCAATCTACACGCTAAGTGCAAAAATTAATTTTTAAAAAATCCAAGCACAGTATGCTGCTCATTTGCATACATCGCAGTGGGGGGAACTGTGAGGGAGTGAGGGAGATAGTGAGAGGAGCATTCTCGGCATGCATGCTGCGCTTTTAATTAAAAATCTCCGACTATAAACTGAGTTGGCTGCTGTTCAACATTGTCTATCAGTCGCTGTTCATGTCAGCCTTCATGTCAAAGTGGACAATTACATGGCTGCCAACAGGACCAGAAATGAAATATTCTGAAATATATTATTAAGAGCTAACCACAATAAAGATAACTTAATTAATTAAGGCTAAGGCATCTTCAGATTATGAGCTCTTTAACCATCAATTTGGATTAATTGGCATTTTTTAATTAATTGCTTAAACTACACAAAAGCCGCTCTGAATTGTTCTTAAAGCTTTCAGCATAAAGAGCAGCTAAATGCTAAATGTCATTGTATAGTTCGACATTTCGAATAGATAAAGCCTTGATTATCTCATCATGAGCTCAGCAAATTGAAATAAATTCAACACTAAGACACAAATTCTTGACACATTGCCCGCATGACCACAAAAGCTGGGAGAGGGGAAAGCGGACTGAAGCTCATCCGGCAGAATAGAGCCGAATTTACGACCCTGACACCTCCTACACTCTCCCTCTCTCTCTCTGTCTCTTAGATCCAAGCTAAACATATAGAGGGAGAAGCACAGCAAACTTGGCCATGACAACATTATTTTGGCAACGTCATCTACACAATATGCTGCATAGTTATGGCACTCAATGTGACCATATCTTATGGCATTTGATGGCAGCAAAAGCAACGCTCTCTGTCGGCTGTCTTCCTCGGTTTGGCAGCTCATTTTATCGTTGTCGCTGTAAATTACGTGGCCCATAACATTTTTTGCACAGAAAGTTATGTGGCACAGGACAACTAACGACATGTTGCAGGTGAGTTGAGACTGGGCGAAATGTGTTCACTTCATGACTGGCTGTCAGACAGTCCTCTATCCGAAATGAAGTGCTCGAAATGTGTGTTAGTGGGCGTAAGTTCGCCTCAGTCCCTTCATGAGAATGAAGTGTCACATTAGAACCGTGGATTAAGTTTCATATTTGCAGAGACTCATCGTAGCCCCGCACTTTTCCTCTTTTTGCACAGTTTCCGGAAGGTTTCCGCAACATGCTAATTAGCTAATCAGCTTGCGGTTCCCTTTGCATTTTTTGGGTGAGCTTTTGGACATGCCGCAGTACCCCCAGTAACAGTAAGAGCAACAGCAACAAAAAGCTGCCAAATAGAAATGTTCAAGTGCTAAGTGCACACGTTCTGTAATTAGTTATAAAGACCACAAAAAGGGCAAATGTTTTTTGGACGCATAAATGCAAAGGTCTGCAGAATTATTTCTATAGAAATATGTTCAGCAGTGCAGTATTTATGGAACGCAATATTACTAAGGACTAAATGTGTTTTAGAGGTAGACTGATATATGACTGAAATGAGTTAAGTTTAACTGACACATCCAATTACTTTATTGACAATTTATTGACCTATTAAAAACACCTTATACTACATTGTTTTTTTAGCTTAATCGAACACGACGACCTTGGCATTCAGTCGTGTTAATTGATCTAACTTTTAATCCATCATTAATCCTCTAGAGCGAAACCCAATTTGCAGTTTCTGCCCGAGAGGAGATTAGCATGTAAAATTGAATTGCGTGCAAGTAAATTGAATTACGTAAAACTTTGCCACACAATTTGTTTACTCGTTCAAAACAAACTTTAAACTTGCCGCTGGGTTGTCAATGCAGAACCCTTTTCCTTTTCCATTTCCCATTTCCCTTTACCTCATTGCTCAGCTTAGCTCTTCCTATTCATTACAGTTTCTTAGTTCCATGGTCAATGGAGAAACTTTGCCCATTGCTGTAACTTGTTGGGGTGGCGAAAAAACAAGACGCAAAGTGCGCACTCGAGTAGCGATTTTGCGGCTAATTAGACCAAAAGGCAAATAATTAATTAAGTTTGTGATTTCATTATTTCTCTGTGTTTTTTTGCCGTTTGGTTTCGCTGTTTGCATGGTAAACAATTTAATTTTGCCGCGTTATCGATTCGCTTACAAGGCATCCGAAAATTCCGTTTCTTTTAATGGCGTGCCGTTAACCCATTTAGAATTAGAGATCCGGAATCGGTGCTCAAAAATGTCAACTTAAGCCGAAGTTAGTGGAAAACCAGCAACTTGTAGGCATGCAATTAAGACAAATTAGTTGCCGCCTGTCGGAAATGTCAAGGGAGTACTGATATGGGCACGGACCAGGCAAAATAAAAAAAAACAACGAACGAACGGAAACAAGTCAAGTCAATGCAATGGTTAAACCATGACCTTCAGCTTTTTTTCAAAACTTTTTTTTACGTTTTTTGCCATCGCGTGTTTCTAGCCATATTTGCGTTGCCAACTGTCTAAACTTTGACATATGCAGGCTAAGACAAGGAGGCGGAAGAACGAAGACAACCGCCGGACCCCGCCTTTAAAATCAACACCTGATAGGGGCGTTGGCTGTCTATCAATTAAATTGCCCCGACTTTCGCATCGAAAGCCAAACACAACAGGTAAATATAGACACCTAACCCATTGTACACACACACACTCAGACTGCAAGTGCTGCACTTGCACGCATGCAACTCATTGCATTTGCAAGCCCCTGAAACTAGGCTACACAATATTTAAATTGAAATTGATAGTCGAGCGGCGTCTGCGGTTTGTTGTTCATACGCTTCCTGCGCTGTCTATCAGGATATTGTGTGTGTGCCTACCTGCTGGGTGTAGGCAGGCATGCGAGCAAATTAAATAGAAATTTATTTGTTTACTGCACTTAAGTGGCATTCCGAGCGATAAAACTGCCATTTCCGGCGAGCAATCAATGTAAATAAATCTCAAACTCTAAAGGACTATGTACGAAAGTTTTTTTTCAATGCAAATTCTATTTAAAAAGTCATGGTAACCGGATAAAAACATTCCTAACACACATCCGAAATCATTAATTTGTGATGTCACTACTTTTTATATCTTCAATAATCGGAAATGATTTAAATAATATGCAATACACACAACACAAATTAAATGCATAATGTAAGCTTAATATTGCACATATGTATATAAAAGAGGAGTTAACATTTGAGGGTTGTTAATTAGATACTTAAGATTGCCATCAAAAACAAGAGTTATAAAACCATTAAAATGAGTTGTTAAATAATTACGATAACCACTTGACGTTTAACGATTCTCATGTGAGAGACCAAATGAGATTTACGATGCCATAAAAGCAAAATCAAAATCAAAAAGCAAAGACAATGGCAAAAAGCAACAAATACCATATGACACGAGCTGATAATATGTATTTATAATAAGGGGGTTGTTGTCTTCGAGCAGTTAGTGGGGGAGAAGTATGGCTATTTTTAACACAAGCACATTGAGGCCTGAGGGCGTGTGTTATGTGTTGTCAAGGTAAAAGCGCAACAGAGGATCAGCGTAATGCGTGCTAGCCACTTGTGAGGGCAGAAAGAACGAAGCAATGATTACGATTGTCGTTTAATGTGCGCAACGCACGCAAGGATAAAACTTGCGAATAAATTTAATTGGCTGAATGTTAATAGAAATGCGAGCGATACGCGTTTTTAATTGAGGAGTCGAGAAGCGACAGTTGTGTCGTGACAGCCACTCGGTTTAACATTGACGTCACAGCATATTAACTAAGTAGAATGAATAGCGAAATATGGAGTTAGTCAGACTGATGGAGGGTGAGACTTACCTCATTAGCTCGAAGGTAATGCACAAATGTTTACGGAAATATGTATATTCCAGCATATGTATGACATTATGAGATCCATCAGCATCCTTTTCCCGCAGCTCATCCAGAATATTGAGCTCAACGACCGCCTGGTTTAGAAAACGCTTCTTATTCCTTATGATTTTAATGGCCACGTGTGTATTGGTCTTATGATCTAACGCTCTGATGACCTGACCAAAGCTCCCCTTGCCAATAACTTCCAATATTTCGTACCGATATTCTATATGATCGTGTTCAATCTATGCATGAAAAGTAGAATTAATATAGAAGAATAGAACAATTTAAATCTTATTTAACTTACGATTTTGTAGTTGCCATTATCATCGTCAAAGCCCATGTTTGTTGCATTGGCTGTGTAATTCTTGCTGGCATGCTGACCAAAGTACCAGACCTCCTTGTACGCGTTGAGTTCTACAAACTCCATATCGGTCAGATAGTTGCAAAACTTCCTAACCACCTCTGCAAAACATTACAAAGTATATTATTATAAAATTATCACTAAGTTTTCAGAGAATTTTGCATAAATTTTATATTCCTTCTAAAATTTATTTGAATTTCCTCAATATGGCTACAAAATATTTTTTATTTTATTTAATTTGTAAAGAGCTCATAAGATTCTATTTACGCATCTTAATACAGCTAAAAAAATAAATTTTTTATCGGAATCATTGAAATTAGATGATTCAGCACTTGATATCTTTTTTGTCATTATTATTATATGATGTCATGATGCATGCTCCTATGTTCACATCGTCCTTGCCGAGCTTCATCAAGGGTCAGTTTCGAAATTTGCAACATAAGTGCCAAAGCAAACTAATTGAAAACTAACCCATTATAGCACAAGTCTGACCTTGACCTCAATGCCATTTGTTTATGCATATACATATATAAAAAATTAATTAATGGAAGCTCCCAACTGTGGACCCAAAAGCAAAACTCAACCGGGAGCTGATTTACTAATTCGCATTGGACGTCAGCGATGCGTATTAACCCAACGCGTTAAACATTGCAAATGTTGACAAGGGCCCACCTCTTATACAACTTTTACTTGTATACCCTACCCTCCAGGTAAGTATACACATCTCTCTCTCTCTCTCTCTGCCACTTCATTACGAACCTAATGGTGTCATGGGCGTGTTGCATTTCATTTCGGCGATTCCTGTGCTGCTCGCCGAGTTGCCGGAGCTGCCGCTGCTGCTGTTTGACTTGGTCGAGGAGCCACGCTCATTGCCGCTGCTGCTGTTTGTGGTCGAGACCGGTGAGCCAAGGTTGTTGTTGCTGCTGCTGCCGTTGCTGCCATTGCCGTTCAGTGCTGTCGTTGTCGTCTCTTTCGCGTTGTTATTATTGTTGTTGATGTGGCTATCAAGGCGACGACTCACGTTGCACAACTGTGGCAGATCCAGCCTGGAGCTGGACAGACGCACGTCGCGTCTTAACTTCTCGTTGTCCAATTGTATCTGTTGCATTGCGTCGAAAAAGGATTGTTTTTATTACTAACACGTATCAGAAATGACATTAGATATAGATTGGTCTTAAATGTACTGCATACTTTTGGGCTGTTGCTAAATGAGCAGAGCTTGAGCATATTATGTTGCATACTTTGCGGTGTCAACATAAAAGTTTGGTTTTTTGCCCAATTTTAATATGTTTTGTGTATTTATTTATTTTAATATGTACATTTATTAACTAAATAAATCAAAGATTATTAGCAATTAAATCCACAAAAATTTTAGTATTGCCGTAATAAATTGTTTTCTTAATGTTTTATCGGAAACGCTGATGTTCTCTCCACGACAGTCTCATCTGTTTTCTATTTTTAAAGTTTATTTGCTGCCAATTTTTAATCTCAGTGTATGCATTACATGTTTCACTTCTGATTAGTTTATAATTTCTCTGTATTATGTATTCAAAGTCAAAAAAAATATATAATATATCATATTACAAATAAGGCGATTATTTAATTGAATTTCGTAAATTGATTTCATTATTTTTTTTTTAGAAATTATTAATCTTGTCGTCTTTTCTCAATTTGATTTCGATCTTTTGTTCGCCACTTACCGGCATTTCACATCGATCCAACATTGTGCTGTGTTCTGTGTATGTGTATTCAGTTTTTAATGCTATCCAAAATGGCACAGTGCTTTCGCCGCACAGTGCTTAGTGGTTGGTTGTTCTTATGGAACCGGCCAAAAAAAGTTATTATTGATAACCAGCTACTGGGCAATGTGTCTTCGGGGCGCACAACATTTGCATTTGAATGTGTTGGTTGCCTTCCGCCTGCTTTGTAGTTGACTTTATTTGTTGATGGGCAACTGCAAAGAAACAAAAACAAGCAATCGAAATATTTATACAGGCACACAAATATAAACACATTAATAATATGCTAAACTAAACGGATGGATGTCTTTAAACCCTTCTTGACTTTAACCCTTGACGTTCGACGGAACTAACTGTCGACAAACTGGTAACCAACCACTGCAACGACAAACACAGAATAATCGATGTGCATTCAAAGCACACACCATAAATAAAATGGTAAAACGAAGTTCCCCCCTTCAAAAAGAATGCAAAGAAACCCCAAAAATCGTCGACATGTCAAGACATAACCATAACTAACTCAATAGCGAGAACCAAAAAGAAAACAAAAACTCGAATGTCAGTCAGTGGCATTTAGCAGTTTTCATTGTCAAGGCGGTGTTTGTCGGCAAATCATCAAAAGCCCAAAACTTTATTAATATTTTATTCAAAGGGTCGTTCTATGTACTCATAGCCTAACTAGTCTCCACCTCCCCAACACTGACTTGGGATCCCTTTGCGGCCTGATGCCTTTTGCCGGTGTACTCAATGCAAGCCGGCATAAAACTTGGTAACCAAAAGTCATGACCAATTATTGGCTTTTTGTGTTTTGCGCTTCTTCCTGTTAGCCCTTTCATGTGCATTTCGTTGCGAGGGGCATGCATAACGATTCCTAACCCTTTTCGCTGGCAGAGAGGGAAAGCAACCCTTCTTGGGGGGCTGATGCAGCGCAAAAGTTCTGCTGTGCTCGACAAGTTTCTCTATGAATAGCAACATAATGAGTAAACTGTTAGGAAAGTACACCGAGCGCAAAAGAGTGATAAGATTGATTGCAATTTATCGTCTTTCCATATTTCATTGCCATTTCCATTTTTTAAGCTATCAAATATTTATTTTCCATGACTTTTGCTAATGGTTCTTCGTTTCCGCTTTCATTTCTTTCAGTGCACTTAACTGGTTCCCACATTTCAAGGCGGCTCTGAGCAAGACTCAGACTAACTTGTCTACTACTTCTCAAGTTTAAGCTATTCCTTTAGCTCTCTTTTTCACGATTTTTTCTTTTTTGGTCTCTTGACATGCCCTGCAAAATTTATTGGCTTTTAAAAAGTTTTCTGTCATAAAATCATAATTTACAGCATTCGTTTTTGACGCAGAGGTTTTGAATCAACTTGACAGTTGTTATGGCATCAGTGGGAGGTTGGGTTGGCCTTTTTTGCGTCTCCTTTTTATTATTATACAAAAGTGTATACACACAAATATATATTTAGCAATATATCTTGGGTTTCTTTTTTGTTTCTTCATCCTGTGCTTTCCGCGAATAAAGTTTAAAGCCGTCTATACGTTATAATTTTTGAGCTCGTCATCGTTGTCTCGTTCCATTTAGTCAGTCTTAAATGAACTCTTTGAGCTGGTTTTTCGCCAAAAGAAATTCGTATATAGAAAGCAGAGTCAGTCGAGTTGGAAAAGAGCAAATGGCATATACCCAGGCAATTGAGTAGCTTGCATTTCACGTTGTGTCTGTCGTAATTTGATAAACGAAAGTATTTTGAACCCATTTTCAGATATGAACTCGATTACAAGGCTGTCAAATTATGTCCAAAAATAGCTTTCGACGGTCACGGGCCACATTAAAATGACAAATCAATGATACAGATACGAGATAAACAAAAAAACAATATATAATAGTCTAGGCGTTCACAATTCTTTATTTTCTGCGGTGACTTTGAGCTCGTAATGTTTTTGCATTGATTTCAATTGAAAAACAGCAAACTCTTTGACTCATTTGCCATTGCTTTGACACCCACCCAATTTATATTCGAATAAGTGTGCATAGAGACACTGAATTGGTTTTATAGACTCAAGTATAAACGATATCTGCAATTTCTATGAATGACATTGAAATTTAAATGTTGGCTTCAATGATTTTTCGTGTACTCGGAGTCGTTTTACGTCTCAAGTTGGCGAAGATGTGTCAGAGAAGTTGTTTGGGCTTTTTTTGGCATTGGAGCTTTGTGTTTTTGTGTGAAACATGATTCAGTTGAACCTGGCCCATCAAGAAAACCTCCATATTGACAGTTGATATAGTATTATTGGAGACAGCGGTTGTCTAGAAATCGAATATCAATACTGATTCATCAATATCTTTTTACTCAAATTCAATAGCATAGTTGGCAAGGAAAAATTTATTAGAAAGTAGTATTCAATATTGTTTTTTTTTTAAAAACATATTGAGCTTTTCCCTCTTGACCAATCCATCAGAGGTTTCAATGCTTTTAGAGCTTTCACATTAATTTACCTCTGGTTGATCTCAGCTGACCCCAGACATAACTAAATATTAAGTCATTTATTTTAAATTTCTACATCAAGAGTCGGAGACCCTTAGCCAAAAAAGCGACAGTAAATTGGTCACTCAAAGCAATTGACTTGCTTCTTTTGGGGGAAATATAAAAACAAAACAAGGAGAAGGCAACTTTGATGGCAATAAAAATGTCATGAAATTTATGGGCATAATTTGTCAATTTATAGCAGAGTTTTATTTTGACAAGCGCGAGAAAATCATTTCAATCAAGTGCCGAATAAAATAATAAAATTGTGCATCGTTTTCAAGTGCATTTCATTTTGGAGTTCCGTTAAAGCTGCAACACAAATTTGCTAATAAATGTCAATTGCTTTTTTGGTTTGCTTTTGTTTTTCGTTGTTTTTTTGTCGGTTCATCAATGAGCAAACACATAAAATAAAAAAAACGGAATAAAACAACAAAACGTGACATTTTGTTGTTGACTTTTGACACTTGCAATCATTTTTGGGCAGTCGGATGGAAGATTTATAAACTGCGCGTACAATTTTAACGTTGACTCGGCGAATCTCAGGGAATCGCATTATGTAAATTATTTTTTAATACCCTCTAACCAATGAACAAAATAATAATAATAACAAAAGAGATTATGAAACTTTTCGGCAACATCATATACAAACATCTAAAAACTGAGGGATATGCAATTGTTTTTAAAATTGCATTTTAGTATGATGATTTTAACAGAGTATTTTATAGCCGAACACTGCCGTCAAGAGTGTTATCACTCGTTTTATTTTCATCGACAGAGAAAAACCTTGTTGCAAATGCCAAACTTGTCGGGGAGTGTTGCCATTTAAGTTTTCAGCTACCCGACAATTCACAGCGAAGCGACAATTGGGCCAACTGGCAGATGTTTCCATTCACATTGAATGCCAAAGAACTCTTTTACCACCAAATTATTTATGCTTTGCTTTATCTGTCGACCGAGCTGTCCAAAAGGCTCCATTGAAACTCTGATCCATTGTTAGAATCGGATTTATTAAAATGTTTTCTTTTGATTCACTCTTGACGCCTCAAGTGATTGCCCGCCAAAGCTGAACAAGCATCCATATGCATGCAAAACACATTGAATTTAAATAATTGGCATTTCTTTTATTGTCTTTCGATCATGTACACACTTGTTGACCATAATGAGCCGCAAGGCATCACGTCTATGTTTTTTCCGAATGGGCTTACATCCATTGTTCCATCAATATATTGATTTGTCTGAAAGCAGCCCAAAACTGCCAACATTTTTGACATTCTGATGTTTTTGGGGTGAAAAAAAACATTTCGGGACTTTGATCTTTTCGTTTTGTGTGAAGAACCTCAATTATAATCACACGTATGTCTTATTTGTGGGTAGCTGGCATGTCAAGAGGTCTAGCTCAATTGAAAACATTTGCAAATCTTCATAGCACGTGGCTGATCATTGCCATAAATATTAAGCAAGTCAAATTATTAAGCTCTAGCTAGCAAGCTGAGTTATTCACAAGCCAAAACATTAAAGCAAATTTAATTCGAAAAGGAAATCCTGAATAAACCGTTTGTTTGCTTGTCAGTCAACGATCGTCAAAACTACTCAAAAACGATTACCATGAGCATATAACATTTTTTCATGGCTTTGTTATGGCACCCAGTAAACATAAGCAATTTTGTAATAGCTCTAAAACAAAAACAAGCTAATTTCTGACTGCGATTTGCTTGTCGAAGCCCATTTACATGCTTTCTTTGCCCAGCATAATAAGCCTATAATTTTATAGCAACTGCATTTGTGCATGCAAGTCTCAAATTTCAAAGTAAGAAAAGAAGAAAAATCAAAGCAAACGCGCCCAATTCGCGGTGAAATTTGGGGCACGTAACCCCAATGGGCGTAGTTCGAGTTGAATATCCTAGAACTGACCCACGACAAGGAGAAATCGTACTTAATCATATGGCACACCAGGTTAAAGCGCAACCAAAAACATCGTTTGTCACAACAAGCCAGCTGCAAAAAGGAAAAAAAATAGTATCGGCCCGTGTGGCCCAGAAAGAGTCGCCCTCAAAACAAAAAAGCCAAACACACAAAAATAGCAAAGAGCCAGCCAGCTAGCGACATGCTATAAACATTTTTGTTACATTTAATTTGGCGCAGGCACGACACATAAGTGAAATTCATTTAGTTTTCATTATTACCTGAATTATTATTATTCGTATTATTCCTATTACTTTTATTATGCTGCTGCTGTTATTAATAATGTTGAGCAAAATTGCATGCCACAAACAGAAACAGACCATAGCCAATCCGCGTATTCGGCAGCAATGCTTGTGGGCCAGGCATTAACCAGCTAACTATCCGAACTAACTAATAGAGCCTACCAAATGTGACCTCATAAGCCATTGACCCACTAACCCCAGCAGCAACAGCAGCTGCAAACACCAACCCCAG
Source organism: Drosophila immigrans (assembly GCA_963583835.1). NCBI lineage: Eukaryota > Metazoa > Arthropoda > Insecta > Diptera > Drosophilidae > Drosophila > Drosophila immigrans. The sequence continues at coordinate 17,973,832 of OY757143.1, read as the reverse complement.
TCCCAAAGTAATGACCTCAAGCGAAATGTCAACTAATCGCATATAGATTTCAGCAGTCCAACGGAAGTGGCCAACGCTGAATTGCTGTACGCTTCACGAGTATCGGGGTCTGTGGGGCGGAACTGGTCGCTGGCAGTCGGGGGAGACCAGACAAGTGTTAAGCTTCAGGTTTATGTGAGTGTCGTTGTCATTGTTGTTATTGTTAGTATGTAGAGTAGTTTTGGGAGGTTGTGCCATGATTGGATTAATAAAAACGCCAAGGAGTGCTACCAATGAAAGTGAAATTGGAATTCCTTTTGATGAATGTTATTCTCAAATGAATTTAATCAACTAAATATAACACGAATGCATAACTTATTTGTAATTTTAATGTGAAGTGCCACAAGCAATTTATTTAGTTTTAATGCCAGTGATCATTAGTGCAATGTAAATTTATCTGCGTTTCCACAATAAAACCAAAGCAGCGCAACAGTTGTCAACACAAAATACAATAGAAGGTGTGACATATAAACCCAAATAGTGCCGCACAGCATAGTCATACACGCAGACCCCAGCTGGGCGCACGATGCGTATGTGTAATAATTGCTGGTCAATGCACTATGCGCAACCAGCACTCGCTCCCTCATCTTGAAAAGCAACGGTACACAACTTGACTACTAAAACAATTTTAATAACTTCCGTTCTACAAACACTTTTCGATTCACGTCCCCGCCTCTCCCACGTTTTATTGCTGCTCCCTCCCTGGCGAGGTGACTGCACAAAGACAATAGATGTGAACGTGTAACAGGGCGGCGTACTATCGCTCTAGCTGTGATAGTTGGGGACATTTGCTGCTGCCGGCCCAATAGACTTGCAAAAGAAAAAGACTGCACTGGGCTAATAGAAAATAGTTGGCAGCTTTTAGCTAAACAGCTAAAGAAAGTCAAAGTCTAGGGACAAAGGGGGACAAGAATTATGCTTTATTAAGCACAATTGGCACGGTGAACAAAATAAACGGAAAACTGCATTAAATTGAGCTACTGTCGCTGTCGCTCCCCTCAAAGAAGTTGCAGTTGCTGTCGGAAAATTACAATTAGCCCCGTGTTGTCGAGATTCTCCCTCTTATTTGCCAGTTGACTGCACTTCTCTTTCTCTCAACCGCTGTTTTTACTCTTACTAACCAATATACATAGAGATATAGCCGCATGCGGAAGTCTTTAAAGTTGATTGAGTAATATCTGTAAGTATCTTTAAGTGTATAGTATCTGTATCTGTATCTTTACTTTGTAATTGTGTTTGTTTTGTTTTCGTATCTATGCTGGCAGCTGCTGCTCAAGCGTATTGCCAATTTTGTTAATAGCTCTGATGATAATGTCTGGCAACGTCTGTTGTCGTTCGTCTCAACACTGAGCAGGAAGCAAATGAAACTGTTACAAAGCGCATCGGGTATTTTTCGCCAGCGGCCTACTTACCTTAGTTTGTATACAACAGGGGGTCGTAGTACTGGGGGGGGGAATAAAATGAAACATTTCGTGTAGGCGGAGCCGGAAAAACTTGGCAAAAGATCGCTGAATTTTTGGGGTGTGCCACTAAAGACGTCTTGCTTTCTGGAGAAGGCAAGCAGAAAAGCTTTTTGAAATGCTACATCCCATAATAATTTAGAAGTATATCAGCCGTCGTTTATATTTCATTGTTGACAAGCGATAAATCGATAAGTCTACAAATAGACAAAGAAAATTGCGACATTTTCCTCTCGGTTCAACTTCAAAATGAGCTGACACTTCGGCGAACTGATCTCTGTGATCTTCATATAACAATTGTCGCAATCATAGGGGTATCATAAAGAAACTATAACTACGCTAATTGCGTTGATCGTGCCTCTCCAAGTACGAGGGATACACACACAAACACGCACACTCACACAATCGCAGCACACGCATTCTCGCACATACAGACAGTAGTAATAATTGCTTCAATTATTTTCATATTATTATGTGTTAAAATGCTTTTTGTTCAGTTTATTTATTTCGCAGTCTAACACGCCGCAGCCTCCTCACATCCTCACATCAATTCATTATGCCGCCATGGCCTGCGTCTGTCTGTCCGCCCGTCTGTCTGTCCGCTTGTCTGTCACCGGGTCTGGCTCTGCCCATACGGGGACTGCTCGCTAAAGTGTGCTCATGTTCATTAACGCCAAAGTCGAGGCAATTGTCGCCGTCGCCGTCGTCTGTCCGCTGTAATCTGAGCGTCGAGCATCTTTCCGCTTTCCTCTGCTGCTCCATCTGTATGGACTTGCCAACAATTGCCAGCATATTCCATGGCTCATTGTAAAGCGAATCGTCCCATGCCGTAAGCACTCGTTTTGTCCACGCTTCGAATCTGATTTTCTATACCCTATACTCAAATAATTACTATAGAGGTACATTCGAGTTCCGAGACAGCCATTCGATTGTATAAACTATGTTGCAAATGTCCACTAATGGGTATTTTATTAGTCGTGCCGCTTTGACAGCTGCAGCATTCTCACTTTTTATTAATAGTCGCTTGATATAGTGGTTGTTGTAGCTGACTTTTTGGTTTTGTTTTCTTTAGTTTGTCAGCTGTCAGCAGATTTTTTCGGGCATGGAAAGTGTGACATTTTGATTAGTTGATTTTTTTTTTTGCTGGTGCTGCTTGTGATTGAACTTGAGGCGCTTGTGGGTTAATGAACGTCAAGGTTGAGCAGAGAACGCATATTAAATTGAATAATTGGGGAAGTTAGTCAGGGGAGAATTGGAAAGTCGGCAAAAACATAAAAAAAAAACTTGAAACAACATAAAAGCCATACTGAAATCTTTCTGACTCTTTCAAGCTTCTGTACTTCACAGCACTTGCACATGCTCCATCATGATTGATCAATCCCTCTTCGCTGGGTCTGTAATTGATATGTCTAAAGATGCTACCCACAAGCTGCGTTTTGTAGCGCCGCTTTGTGGTCGATTAGTTACTCGACTCAACTTACACTCCATATGCTTGCCTGTTGCTAGTTTCTTTCCCTCCCTTCCCTTCACACCAACCACTTGATTTCTCCCTCATCCACCGTTCCCAGAAGCGATTCTGTAAGTCTGAAACCGCAGCGCACCCAATTGACAGTTGATTGACTGACAGTTGTTTGTCAGTTTTTTGACAATTAGGCGGCAAAGTGAAATTGCTTTCGATTTCGATAGGTTACAACAACAACGAAGTACTAAGCGGGAAAGAACAGTAGAATATATACGGTAAAGACGAATGCCCCACGATTGCCTTGAACGAAATTGATTGGGAAATTATAAATCAAAATGGTATTTTTACACAATATTTGCTATTTTTATATACAAGTACTCGTATATACTACATATGGATATATATATATGTATGTGATTCTCTTTAGGCACGGAGAAAGCGACGACCCGAAGAGAATGAACTGAGACTGTGGGTGGTTTCTATACACTTTCATACAGCCCACGTTCAATGACTAGGACAAACGGCTGGCAATATTTGTGATAAAACAATTTGATGATACATTTATTTATTTCTTCAATTTTACATTTATAGAGTTCAGTATAGAATAAGTACAATTAATAAACAATCCAAAATATTTAAAAGCTCTCTAAGCGTATTCAACAATCGGATAAACACCATTCTTGTAGCTCTTATTTCTGAATTTCTTCGATGTCGTGAGTTTTATTTTGGTTGCGGAAAATTGATAGAATGCTGTCAGAAATTGGGTCACAACGAGTCACTTGACATGTGAATGTCGAATTTCGTTGTCTTTTGCCATTTGAATATATAAAACTAATTAGAGGTTGCGCAAAATATATTTTCTAATGAAATTATCAAGTGGACCCCGCATCAACATCAACGCGATCTCAATTTCTATCGTCATCAAATAAGAGCTCTCCATAATGTTTTATCATAAGCCACAGATCATTTTGATGTTGCCCAATTTCTTTATTGCCATTATGATAGCTTTTTAAATGTTTGATGTTCTAATTTCATGAGCTCAGCAGGCACCTCAAAAAACGCTCCGACTTCATTTATAATGTAAATTTTTTTATTTTTATTTTACTCTTTGTGATACGTTTTTTGATGTCAAACTGTGCAACCAGTTCAACATATCAATTGATAATATTTTGGCGTCTTCAAACTACATCGGTATATCTTCATATTTGGGTATTACCATTAACTGCTAATTTTCACAGATTGTGTTGTGATCTTTGTATGGAAACTTTATATATCGAGTCGCAAAATCTTTGCAAGTTCAGTGAACTTTCTGTGGGTTTTATAACAGGGTTTAAAGGTGTTATGATCATTTCTCATGAGCTCAAAGATGTAAAATTTATGATATTCCAATGAAATATGTACTATAATTTCGAAGACATTCTTTATGATATAATAAACAAAATGAAAGAACTGAAGTCTGCTCATTGAAGCAAAAAGCAAGTTTACAAGAGGATTTATGGGGTAATGAAAATAACAATAACCATGGACGCTGTTATTAATTGCAGCATAAACAAATGTTTGAAGATATAAACTAATTTAATGTGACGACCTTGCTTGCTCAGACACACGATTATAACTTAAATTCAGTGAAGAAGTACTTAACTTTTGGATGTTACTCAACAGTTTTGCAAATTCACATCACCTGACAGCTGCTGCAAAGTACAGTTACAAATTGCTTTACTAAATTGCAGGCATAAACCTTACTTTAGCTCAAGTTGCAGTTACATCGACATTTCTCACTCCCACAAAAACGCATCGATTACCCACCCGACAGCGACAGTGGCAGCAGCTAAAACAGCAGGAGTGTTTTGAGTGCATCCACCAACATAACCACCACCACCACCTCCATCTAAAGCAGAAACCACAAATTGCAAACCACGCTAAACCCATTCACTGCGCACTCTATGCAAAACCTCATCCACCACCAGCCACCCTCCATTGCATTTGGCAGCATCAGAAACGTTAACTAAAAACACAAAAATCCATTTGGCGAGCACCTAAAAAGCTGCTTCTCAAGTGGCTAAAAAATATATATATGCACCTCGAAAACTACACTGCAAAATATTGTTGTATTTTGGCTGCATTTTAGGTTGGACAAGTATTTTATTACACGTTGACCGAGCGCAGCCTTGTAAAAATCCACCAAATACTACAAAAGGAATCCTCAGTGGAAAATAAGAGGCGAAAAAACAATTTTATGTTCCCTTGAGTTTCATTGTTGTGCTTTTGATAAATATTTGCGCCATTAAAAATGTTTTTATTATGATTTTTATGCCATCATATTTATATGGCTCAACTGATGTTTGATTTTTGTAGCCTTTATTTTATGCCTTGTCTTTATAAATTGCCCCAATTTGTTTTGCATTGAGGGAGGGCAAGGTCATAGCTACAAAAAGCGAGAATAAGCAAATTTCTTTGTTTACCTAAGAGTTGATTTTTATGGGAACATCATTAAAAAATTTGACCTAATTGGTAATCTTGGTCTGAACCTAACTCATGAATGCTGACGTAATGCTCTAGTTGAAATGCACTTACAGCACCCTTCCCTCTAAAATCAGCGTCCCCTCAAATCTATTGTAAACGTTTTCTGTTAGACACAACTTAGTCAAGGCCGTAACAAATCCCATTCACTCGTCTTACTCATTTTGATTTGGTTTGTAAGTATGTTGCCAACTCAGCGAATTGTAAAATTGCGAAAATTCGATTTGAAATTTTTGGTTTGCTGGTAATTTTCTTAGCACAGACAATACAATATGAGTACAATACACAAATTGAAATTGAACACATTTATCGCATCTTTTCAGGCAAAACAAACAATAAATTGGCAATCATCATGAAAACTATAAAACTATAATCTAAAAACCCCACGAAGCGCAAAGCAATTAGACATGCAATACTCGAAAGTACTCGAAATGTCATATTTGTAATTATAACTTAACTCGATTTCCATTTAGCGAATTGCCAAGTAATTTAGTGAGATGTTTCTACCTAGTCAACTAGCTGTCGAGGTAAATCAACAACTTGCCAAATTAACTTCAATTTGTACTTGCAATCATAATAATTGTATTGAACAGATTGAATAAGTTCAACTATCGTGTCTATTAGATAGACACAAATTTCATAGGCATTGTCCTACAAAAACTTGAAAACATTAAATTCGTTCTAATCAGTAAATAATTGAATACAATCAAGAAATTAAAAATAGTTTGCTGTTGAACTAAATATTAAAGATAATCTTTTATTCAAATTAGTTTGTATTTCCAGTTTTGTAATATTATTGTTATTGATAATCCCAACTCAAACAATTTGACACAATTTAAATTGACTATTCTTCAATTGCTTTCCACTTTCCACTTCAATTGCTTAAACTAGTGAAAACCTCACACTTCTCCATGCATCTCAAACCTTATAGTCATGTTGACATTCGAATAAGATTCATAGATGCAAAACTACAAGCTTTAACTTTAAACGCTAGAGACAGGCCATATTTCAGCTGGAGCACACTGCAGACAAACTGTCAGCCATCTCTCGTCGAGTGTTTCCCCTCGTCTCCCTCTCGGCCCATTTAGTTATGGACAATCTAAAAGCAAACGCCGACATAGAGGCGCAAAAGACGAAAATCGTAAATAAAAATGTCACATGAATTTCCATAAGAAAGCACGAAAAGTCAACTGAAAGTGGAAGTTGGTTCAAACAAGACAAAAGAGCGCAAATACAAAATGGTCAAATAGGCTGTCTGTTAACGCTTTAAGAGACCATTTCATGCAACTTTGAAATGATATTAATGAATTGCTAAATGGAATCGTGTGGGCCCCAAACTGCAGTCTGACTTTTCTGCCAGAGAGACACAACAACTGCAACAACAACAATAACAATAAAAAGAAAAAGGTAATTGGGCAGCCGCGGAACTGAGGCAACATTGTCGTGTCGTTGCTGTTTGGGTGTTTGAGACTTGGAATCAAAGCCAAGTCAGATAAACCCTAACACGTTTTGACCGCAAACTAAAGAGTCTGGACTTTGTATTGAAGTTGAAACTTGCTTAACTGGCTTGTAAAAGCTCCGCTGTTGCAGATGCTGCTGCTGCTGCTTCTTTCATATGCGACTGCGGAGGTTGCCTTCAAGTGTTGCAGGTTTCTGTGAAGATCATGGTCCAAGCCAACAACAAGTTGTTGTTACTCTCCTTGTGGCTATGGCGTGAGTATTGACTGTCTCTGTTGCTCTTGTTGTTGTCGCCAAATACGCATGCCTCTTGTCGTTGTTGTTGTTGTTATTATTGCAAGCACTTAAATACTGATTGTTAAGGTTAATGCACTTGAGTTCGTTGCCGCTTCTCTGCGCACCAAACTTGGCTTAGCCGCAATTTGTGATCAACTGTGATCGCCCCAAGGATTTTCCATTTAACGACCATGCACCAATAAATGCACGCAAAACGTAATTAAAACGCTATCTATGACAAATTTCATATCATCAAAAATTCGGTAAACAGTTTTCACTTAAACAAATAGCAAGCATAAAACTGAAATATTACGCATACGCAACGCTGCACAACGTTTTACAGTATGTACATACATATATATTTTTTTGACATGATGTGCATAGCTTGGAACTTTCACTTGTTTGAAGCCTGCCTAATTAAAGAGACATATTATTTAACTAGCAGCAAAATTGCCAAAGGAAAAGTTGTTAAGCCTGCGGATTTACAAATTTGTTTAATAGTTGGAAAAAACTAAAAGCGAAAATTTGAAGGTAACAATTATTTAGAGGGCCAAGCTTACTAAAATCTTGACTTTCGAACAAACACTGATTGAACGACACAACTACGTTTGTCTGCTTGATTGTGTTTCTGATTGTGTTGCTAAAAGATTTTTACTTTATTTATTATTATTTTGCAGTTCGCTGGTAATTGAACACTTAATTGCCTTGGAATTGTTGAACAATTGAATATTAAGTTTTTTTATTCCACATGTGTTTCTTTATAAACAGATCAGCAAATTCCAAAAAGAACTTCCTTCATTCCTTTCTGATACAAAAATTTTCCGTTCTTTTTGTTTGTTATGTTTTTTTTTTTTGCATAAATTCTGCATAATTTTTGTTGTGTTTATTTTATACACACGTTTTTCTTCTTTCTCTGCCCTTTTTTATTGGCATCATCACGAAGTACGACGAGTATATGTGTAAGAATAAAATTTGGGGAGGCCGTTGGTTGCTTTTAAATGGGTCAGTGCTGTCAGCTTTTGATGATTTGGGTCAAATGTGCGTTGCATACGAAAGAATAAATCATAATAATCATAATTATTATCATTCGCATGGCAATAAAAGCCGCAACACACGCTTCAAGAGGAAGTTGTTAATTAATGCTCGCAAGAATATTAAGTAAAGGCAGAATAAGTTAAGAAAAAAGAGCTGGAAAATGTTTACGGTTTCTGCTTGTGGCTGGCTTTTTAATTAAAAACTTGTAGGTTGAATTTTTGACTGGCTTTGAATGGCCACAATTCTTGTCTTTTTTACGCACGAGCAATTTGAGAAGTTGCTGAGGTCAACAGAAGTTTTGACCCCAGAAAAGTTCAAGCTAAAATGTCTATGCACTTAAAATAATATTTGTAATACATACGCTTCATTAGATGAATCACAAAGGATCGATTTGAAATATTATAGTTACCTGAAATATAAAAAAGTAATATCAATTAGAAAAATGAGTTTGAAATCCATTAAATAGGCTAAAGCTTTTGCTATTTATAAGCCCTTTAACTCAATAGCCTATTTCCTTAACTAAAAGCTATTAATGTGCAGGAACTTTTCAAAAATCACTTCCTCTTTCTCAAATTCTAACAGTTGACACTTTTCCTAGCCGAATTCTATTGATTGTCCGCAATTTCCAACTTCCGATTGCTTGCCTGTCTTGACTTTTTAGCTCCTGGCTGACAGTTTGTCTGGGCGTCCGTCTTTTTTGTCTGGCCGCATAACTTACACGCGCCACACCTCGCAATCTCTTAACCGGGCTAAACAGAGCGCACTGCCGGCATTTTAAGGGCAGCCAGGGTCGTTCTGGCTATTAATACTCTTAACTTGTTCGCTTTTCGCATTCAGTTTTGTTTTTCATTTTTCATTTTACTCAGTTTGTTTCTGTGGCACGCAATAAATTTGTATGTTTTCTGTCCAACTTGCGTTGACAGCTGTCGCGAATTGTCGTTTGCAGAAAGCGTCTTAAAGATCGCCAAAGAGACTTGCAATTCGCATTCAAATTGATTCCCCTAAATAATATATATGCTATCCATTGTGTGCCATCCGTTTTCTGTTAGCCGATTGTCGATGGCAATACCGTTTTCCCCCTTTTGTTTCGAATCAAATGCAAGGGGCGACAAATGAAATTTTCACTTTTCTTTCATTTAACAGCCACGCCCATTTCCCATACACATAACTCTGATTGATGCATTGCTGCGCTGCATGATACCTAATCAATTATTAATTTACGCTGCCCATCAGTCAAGTAGCCGCCTTACATCATAACCACATAGAGTTCCAATATCATGTGCATTAATTACAGCTTGCAGTTGCATCAGTTAAGCAGTCAACGAACTAACAGCCAATCAACCTAGCGACCAACACAGCTCCATTTCCAGTTCCCAAACAATAAAAAATATAAAACACGTCGAACTCTCTTTGAAAATTTCACCCAATTTCCTATCAATTGGCTATTCAATTTTCATAGTCATAACAACAACAAAATCAGCTTTTAATATATAACAGAGAGCAGCAAAAACGAGAAAAAACAAAGCAAGATGACAGTTGATAAAGAAGAAAGATAGATTAGTGTCGGTTGTACAAAAAAGGAACGACCAATAGCTACCGTGCACACTGCGCAGTATACAATAATCGTAACATATTTGATTAAGCAAACAGATATGTAAAACAATATTGTTTATTGAATTGTAATAATGAAGTAATAATTGCAATGGAATCGAAAAATATAAAATCCGTTCTTTCACATTCAAAACTCAATCAAATTTAAAATTTCCGACTGATCAACCAAATATTCCAAACACTTTTTGGACTCAAATACATTTATCTGTATAATTTTAATTGCATTCATTTAACACAATACAAGTGCATACCCTATCCACCCAATAGAGAGGGTATTGTAAAATAGTTAAAAGTGCTTTTGATTTAACAACTGCCTGCAGCAGCAACAGCAGCAAGCAACGGTTTTGTTGGACAGCGCAATCAACTTTAGCTGTTGTCTGCCGTTGGCCATTGGCCACTGACCATTGACCAGCACCTCGACAACGACATCGACATCGACATCGACATCGACATCAGCAACTTCGATAGCCTCTTGGAGGCGCTGCTTAATCATAGTGGAGCAGCAGCGGCAGCCAAGTAGGAGGCGCACTTTTCTTAGCCTGCGGCAATTTCGAATACTTGTTGTTGCTTCTTTGTATTGGCAATCAGTGCAAGCTTTTGTCACGTCTCCAAACCTTCATCCCCTCCTTCTTATCACCACCACCACCATCATCATCATCGTCGTCGCCATCGTCGCAATCATTATGCCGCTTCATTTGGTTCGCTGTCAATTTTTGTTGTCTATTGGCTCTGACCTACGATAAATTTCGCTGCGCGCTTGATTATAGACTCTCAAGAGTCTCGCATCTTATCGAGCCATGCATAATTTTCAGTCTTTTGACTCTTAAAGTCTTCAAGTCTTCAGGCAGTGGGCAAATCGAGCGAAAGGTCTGCGGTCTGCCTACGATCTGCTATGGTTTTTGTAGGTCGTTCGGGGTTGTTGATTTCAATGGTAATTTATGAGATCCAACCAAAAAACGATTTAAATTTCAAATGTCAATTGGATACGAAACGTTGGTTGGACCTTTCGACGACATGAACTTTTACAGAAGAAACAGTGGCACAAACGCGGAATAAATTTGCATACTGTCTACTGCTATTTCGATAGGGGAGCTTGTACAGTTTAGTTTTGGTAAACATTTTAAACACATCACAGATTAAGTTGCTAAATGTTTTTGCAAATATATTGCATTTACAAAAAAGTGCAAATCATTAAGGGTAATCTTAAAGCTCATTTATTATTCGAGAGGATTCCGGTTTTTTCCTCCAATTAATTCACCTTTAATCAACTCCGTAAATTGACCAATTTCTCTGAATTTCTCAATATACCACATACACTTCCTAACTATAATTCTTGGAATCAGAAAAAGCACATAAAATGCAACCACATGTGGATATTGGCCATCTCAAGAGCAATTGATAAACAAAGTTTTGTGGCTAAAAAGTTTTCCCTTTTTTTGTGTTGTTCGATTGCTACCTGTTGGTTGGTTGATGCATAAGTAAATAAATAGTAAAATGGCAAGAAGAGAGGAGAGGGGAAGAACAGATCATGGCGCAAGATCATCGAGTGCCAGACGTGGTCCGAGGCCGACCCAGTGACCAAGTTATGTTAGCCAGGTCGACTGAGGTGGGCAACACACCGCGATAGACGACCAAAGAGAAAGGAACTCGGCATTCGGCGGCGATTGCCCCCGAAAGAATTTATGAGATATTTCGTTGAATGTTTGTTGTTGTCTGTGTGTGCTCAATATATAATGAAAGATCGTTCAGAGGAGAGCAGACAGATAGCAACTAGAACGGCAAATGGGAACAGTTGTTGCTAGTATCGTCTAGTATTGGTATGCAGTGGCGCCCCCTGGCGGCCGAATTGTCATTGCTGCAACTGAAAATGAAAAGCGCATGCGCGAACGAGTTTAACAAGCGTGAGTTTTATCTTTTCTTCACACTTCTCCCCTCGCGCGAGTGAAATCGATATCGAGAGTATCGTCTCTAGAGTAGGAAGAGATGGTTGCGGTAGAGCTGGAGATGTGGAGAGGGGCTCGCCATACCAAATCGCGCTTATAATTTGCTTTGTTTTCTCAGAGAAATTGCAAAAACTGCTGTCGAACATCTTCACTTTGCTCATATCTTGCGTCTAATTAACGCTTCGACATTGCCTGCTTTCCAATTGTTTGTATCTCGAGTTGTTTCCACTCGTCCCAAATGGTACTCGCTCCTCTCTTTTAGTTCACATCCACATCCACATCCACACCATCGTCATCGTCATCCCAGCCCCGGCCAGCCCGACTACCCCGGCACACTTCTCCTCCTGACATGCCTCCCCGAAAATGAAATCAAACGAAATCTTTCACGCGCCAATTCCTCGCATAGTTTACGCTGTTTAATCAGCACGTAAATGTTTGATTTTTATTTTTAGCCAAAATAAAACAATTTCAACTGAAAAGGCTGCAATATGGCACACACAAACTGATACACACGCCACACACTCGCAATCGCAATTAAGGATTGTATAATGAAAAACTTGGCGCATCAATTTCACTTTGTTGGCAAATTCTACTTGCCACGTGCCTCCGAAATAAGAGCATAACAAAGTGAGCTATATATAAATGAACGTAATGTGTATTAAATATGCAAACCAATTCCAGATATTATGATTTCTAATTATTTGTATTAATTATCATAGGATTAGAGAGGATTCTTCGAAAACGCATTGGGTTATCACATTTCAATAGTTTGCATTTGTAGAATAGAGGAAATTCAAACCCTAAAAATCTTTCAAAAATCACTTTGTTTATAGTTTTATGAAATTTTAAATGATCCATATGGGCATACATATATTAAGATTATTTTTAACTAGTAATTAAATCGATGACCTATAGTGTTGTCTGCTGAATAAGTATTTCTCATATTACAACGCATTTCATTGCATTGCTATTTTGAAGACTCATTAAATTCTTAGTTCCAAAACATTCATGTAAAATTAAGTATTCGTATTATTTTTCTTTTTATACAGTGCCTCAGAAAGTCTTCTAGTCTTCTAAATACCTAATTACAATGTCTCGCGAATATGTATTTCTTATGCGTTTTTAACGGTGGAATCATTTGAAATTTTTTCTGGAAGCAAAATTTGATGACGTTGATTAGTGCCCAAAGGCATACTAAAATGCGGTTTACTTTTAATAGCATCGCAAAAACAAAAACAATAAAAAAAAATTGATGACATGGAGAAATTTCATTGTACATTGAGCATAAACATTAAACAGAGGCAATCATAAAGAATACCACAGCAAGCAGGAAAACTAATTAACATTCCCTGGTATTAAGGATGGGAGAGATTCTAGTCTATTCTCTATGAAATATGTGGCAGGCGGTCAGCCACAGCTGGAGTTTGGAGTTGGAGTTCTGAGTTTGGACTGCATATAGAGCGGTTAAGTGGCTCCACTCTCCGCTCTCCACGCGTCACGCTTTAACGGCTCTCTGACAAACCGCCGCACCACCAACCGACACTCCCTTCCCGGGCGGCCAGCCGGGCATTCCAATAGAGTGCGCGCAGTCATTATTGTGTTGTCGACCCTTTGACAACTTCTCGTTGTTATTGTTTTTGTTGCTGCTATGCTTCGTGCTTCATTCGTTTTGTTGTGTTTTGTTTTGTTTTTCTATCGGAAGTTGTTTTGTTAATTTATGACTTTTTCAAATGGAATTATGTGTAGCCTCTACAGGAAATGCAATTAGTTTTTTTACTTCCCCAACTTTTTTTCGGGGGTTCTGCACTCCGACTTTGCTCTTTGTTGTTGTTCATGTTTTGGAGTATTGTAAATTGTCGGATGTTTTGCTGCTGTAGCTGCATTTTCCTGAGTGTGTGGCCGATATTTGACCTACATGTTTTTATGTTCCGCGATGTTTTCAGCGTCTCTTAAGCATTTTTATGACACATTTGACAAATTAGTTGAAAATTTACTACTTGACGTGCTGATAGATGAAGAGTGGCGTGCAATTGATGTTAGAGCATGGATAAATGAAAAGAACATGTGCTCTATGAAGTTAGAAAAGCGTGAATGAACCAATGACAGACCATCTATGACAAGTAACTGTTGTTATGGACAACCAATTGAATGAGAAGAAATGAGTACAAAATTACATTTTCATTAGATAAAATCATGACATAAAATCACAGTAAAAAAGTAGAGTTATGTATATTAATTTAATCATTTTCAAGGCGTAAATTCTTCTTAATGCTACTATGATTCGATTAATTGGAAAATAAAATTCACACCAGCCAGTACCTTGTTTAGAGTCAACGCCCCGTTTTGATGATGGTTCAACAAATTTGCGTATTTTTTTTTGAGTTCTTGTCCGCGCATGTGGCGTTAACTTTGAGTATGCTTCGAGTTTGTATTTGAATATCAATTTGCGATTTCCTGTTCAATGTGCAAACAATACGCAGAGAATTGACACCGGACTGTGATTGATATATTTATATAATTATTAATGCGTTGAATTGATATTTATCCACGTTTTTTACTGTCTGATAAGTGTGATTAAATATTTATGGGATATATTTTATCAAAACCTTGACCACCTTGTCGGAGCTTCGGTGGCTTTGCAGCGTCATCTGTCGCTATTAGCTAACACTTGCGATTACGTGTTTTTGCTGCAGTTTATTTATATATATGTATAGCAAGATCCCCCCACCACACAGTCCACAGTCCCTTGGCTCCGTCAGTCTACATAAATGAAGTGTTGTGTGTATGGCGATTCTATATAGAATTACGTGGGGCACATTCACAGACGCCGCGCCGTTTGGCTTATATTTCGTAATCTTTCAGACAAAGACGGCGATAAAGACGTCGTCTATTCTAACATGTTGAAAGGCAAATAGTGGGATGGTTAAAGGGGGTGGTTGCGAAGGGGTTCCTGGTGAGGGAGAGAAGTGCAATCTGCTTGCTGCCAGTCTTTTGTTTTGTGTGTCAGTCTAAGAATACACACACATTCATCCATTGTTTCGTTGCATTTTAATTGTGAATTTCAGTTGTTAGCATTTGCAATCCCAAGATACGCGTACTCGTATTCGTATTCGTATTCGCATGTACTCATAGTATCTCTGCCAAATAGTCGAGCAGTCCCACATATCTCGAACTGTTTGAATGAATGCCCAAGCCAACTGCAGTTTGTACTCTTAAATTGGGATATTTTTTAGCAGTGCAAAAAGACTACTAGACATTTGCAATTGTACTTTATGGGTATTTCGTTTTAACTTTGTGAACTCGAATCAAAAGTAATATTCAAATTCAACTAACGCGAATTGAAGACACATTTAAATATTTTAAAAATTACCCCATATCCATTGGTTGCTTTTGTCGATCAACTCCTTCAGTTAGAGTATCCAAATGTTATGCTCGCACAATCGTCATTATACTACTCGTATGTGATATCTTTAGCTTAATTGTTGCTACGTGTATTTGAAGAAGAAAAAAACTTTTCTAACTTGAAGGTAATTGTTGCTCATTTGCCTGTCTCTCTATCTATCTGTTTGTATGGCTGTCTGTCTGGCCGCATGGTCATTGTATAATGTCAATTACTTGTGATTTACGACAGTTTAATGATAGACGCTGGCTGAGTTTGTCTTAAACTTTTAAGAAGCGCTGCAAACAATTTACATGATGCGAGCTTAGCATGTGATGAATGCGATAAGTTCTTGGTGCCCAGTGTTGCATGTAATTGGCTCGTAAAACTTTTCCTATCGTTGGTTTTTTGTTGTACCCAATTACAATGTGCGCATATATGCATTCGATGGACCCCAGCTAAAGGGACGCCCCAACTTGGGCTATAAAATGTCCACAACTTTCCACATGAAGCATGCCACAACCACAGTGTGATGATCGTTCACATTGTTAAATGTGACGTAATCAATGCATGCAACAAAAGAAATAACGATAATTTCAGGTTTGAAAATGGTTAAGTATTTGCTTATTCATAAGTCAAGCTGCACAGGTGTGTTGCCTTCTATTCCAATCGCACTAAATAACAATTAACCATATGTGGAAAATGTTTTTTGTTTTATGCTTTATTTCTCTTCTTTTTCGTGTTTTTAGATTTTTATTTTTGTTGTGTTTTCTATTGGGTTCGCAAAACATTTGGCAATCGACTTTTTACTTTGGGGGAACGCCAAATGTTGTTTTGAGTCAGCGATCGAAGGTGACAATGGGTTGATAACAGATTTAAATTAATGCGTTAGTATTTAAATAAGTGCTCAAAACCATGATAAATCTCACAAGGATATATGTATTGTGTAATGTTATATTACAGACATATATAAAGTACTCTTAGTACATCTGCATAATCCGTCAGTATTTTGCCATAATTATCATTGAATTGAAAGGTAAATGTCGTTTATTTATGGCCTTATTTAATAACAATAACGAATTTATTAACTTCTTTCAAAGTAATAATAATAGTGCAAAACATAACACTTAAAGCATGAACAACAAAAATACAATAAATTAGTTGAACTTCCAGTTCAAGAGTGATTTATAAATATTGTTTTAAGTCTGTGTGTTAGACAACTCTAAGCTGGCTTATTCATTTTAGAGACAAGTTCTTTCATTTTTTGCCCATTGTTCAACTATTTCTTTTGAGTCACCGCACTAATAATTCAACAGGTTCTGCTTTAAAATTTCTGGCTGCTTGTTTTGGTTCTAAACAGCAACTGAAACCTGACAATCTAAACCGACCACCAACCGACTACCGAAAGGGAAACGAACTCATTGAAATTCCTGACAAGCGACGCACGCGAATTGGGTAAAATAATAAAAGAACACAATAAAAACGAAACGCAACGAAACGTAGAGAAGGGAAGAGAAAGAATATGAAAACATGTCAGTTAAGAGGGCCCATCTGGTTGGGCTATAGGTCGAGCTATCGTCGCTTCGGCCTCTCCGCAAAGTGCCAATATGCCATACGCTGCGGGTGTCGAGAGGTTTCTAGGCGCTTATCGGATTGTTTCAAGACCAATATGGCGACGCAGAGTGGAAAATTCGCTAAACTAATAAGCCGGGCCCAATGTCTATTTGGGGTCGGGAAACACTGTGCACAGTGGGCGAGCAATAAAGCTTCGTTTTGTGACTAATGCAAAAAAGTTTTAATTAGAAAAAAAATAATAAAAGCTTATGCATGAATATGAAAAGTTTTTCCTCGGCGTTGATGCTGTTGGAAAAGCGAACAATGCCACAGCATCAGCGCATCAGCATCTCCGTTAAAGGGAATGGCGTAGTTAAGCCAAACAAAAGCCCGGCTCAATGACAGCAACAGCAACAGCAACAGCAACATGTAGCAACTATAGCTACAGCAGCAGCCAGCCATAGAAAAGTATCTGTGAAGTTGCAAACGGGCGAATGGCAAACAATAACTTGACACATATTGGAGTACCCGGAGTATTTATCATACAGGAAGCACTCGTCGTCAAGTGCATTACACTTTTAGCATGCAAAAGCAGGCAGCTTCTGTCCGTCTCACAGGCAAGTTGAATGAACCAATAACCACTGTGCTGCGTCGCCGTTCTCCTACATTCTCACATTCCCGAACTCCGTGAATGGCAGATTAGGGAGTTGCTGCCTTGCAACCGAATGTTGACTCACAAATACGAGTACTCAAAGTATTCATTCGACAATATCTAAAGTCAATACCGAACAACGCCACTCTGATAAACAGTCGGTCCAACTGTCAATCACATTCCTAATGCATTATGCAGTGACTTTGTATTGAAATTTTTATCTTTTGTCGGTATTTATGAAAGAATTTACGATGCAAGTTTGTGGTGGGTGCAAGTTATGGACGTTGCAACATTGTCGCTGCTATCAATTATGGTACTCATGCTGAGAAGTCAGTAGGTCAGTGGAGCAGTCAACTGATTACACTGCTGATAAGCTGGAACTTAACTCTGTCTGTTCACGAACTTAAATCAAGATGAGAATGAATAAGAGTTTCAAGTTAAGAGCTCATTTGTCTAACTTCAATGTCAGTACTATAGATGCTAATCTACTGCATGACAAATGTATTAGAGAAAATATATCATTAACATTTAATTACACAATCAAACGTTATGCAATAGTTTAAAACTCATCAGTATATGCTTGATTCTGTGTGCCCGATCATATATCATATTTTGCGACTGTTAATTCGATTAAGTCTCCTCGAGTTCGCCAAGTCAATGAACTTTTCACCCCATGACATGAACATATGACCGCGCCGCAACACAAACTCTCTTGCATAAGAATCTGCCATTCGATACGCCTCCAAACGTATTTAATTAATTATTAAATATTGCTTATAGAGTTTTCTTGACTTTTTCATATTTTGCTTGTGCTCAAAAAAAAAATAAAATAAAATACGTTGCTGAAAGTTGAACTAACCTCAGAAATTTTACTTGCGCAATTGCCGTGATGTCTGCAAAAAAAGAAACAAGAAAAACACAAACGAGCGTTAGATAAATGTCAGACAAAATTACATTACAAAGAGAAAAAGAAAAGATACGCAAAATATTAATATTTATACATGTCTGCATAAAGTTAGTTAGTTAGACAATCAGACAACTGTCAGGGGCTCTTAAAATTAATCAACGTCGTAAATGAAAGAAACCAGAAACTATTACAACTCATTATACACGTCGTATGAGAAGTACTCGCATAATAAACCTGGCAACCTGCCCATACACTCAAGTATTGTGTCTATTCTACGTATACAAACGAACAACCCACGGCAACACTCCACTCTGAGAAGGTAAGCAAAACTTGTCAACTGTAACGCAGCCAGGCAATCAACAGAAATGCATAAATTAATAAAGCAAGAGAAATGATAATATGAAATGTTATCGACTGTGACTACCAACAACAATGCCGATGACAATGATGACGAGGGCCATGTAATGAGTAAAACAAAACATGACATGAAAGTCACGGTTACTCGTAATTGGGGGTGTGTATTGAATGAGAGGGGATATATCTCTGCCTCGACTGTCTGCTTCTGCTGCACGCAGTTAATTTCATGCTTAGTTGCGCAGTATCTTTTATAATTGATAGTCCATAGAGAACAGCAGGTAACAACCACAAAAACAGACAGGCAACGCAGTAAAAGGACTCTACGTTCAATAACTAGCATCAGAAACGGGAAAATACGCACTGCGGCTCCAACAAAGTTTTGTCAACTTTAAAACCTTTCAAAACAGCGAGTATAAAACAAGAAACACTAAAAGGATTGCCAGTTGCAATAAGTTGCTTGTCAAAGTAAGTTATAATGAATGCCAGAAGATAAAGATATACCTGTCTTATTATTTATATTTGTTCATTCGCCTGCAATTAATTTGCTAGTTTTTTATTCGCAAAGTTTTACAATTCTTTCTAAAGTAAAGTTAAAATGTTAATATTGCGCATCTCAAGTTCAGTGCACCTTTAATCAGTTATTTTTTTTATTTTTTTCTCACATTTTGCTACACAAACATTTCGGTTAAGTGCTCGATGATGAGGGCAATTTATGAATAGACGCCGAGTTCGTTAGTGACGTCTGTAGTTAACCGCAATAGTTACAGCAAATTGCCAATAAACACACTGACTGTTGTCCTTGCCACTGTTCGTTGGCCCCTTTGGCGCTCCCATCATTTGCCGAAGCTTCTGCCCCAACGGGCACAAACTGATGACACGCACTTTGCGTGTTTATTTAATAAATAAAAATTTGCATAAATTTGCTAACGCAAAATAGAAGAGAGGAATACGAAATAATCCGAAGAGTTTCTTGTTGATATTTTTTTGGCAAGTCAGCGATGCATTGCAGGCAAACAAAATTTATTCAGCCTCATAAGCAAAGGATTCGTTGAGGGTATAAAAGTAAGCGTAAGTGTAAACGTTGATTCGCAATACAAAAACTGAAAATGTCACTGATTTTTCATGCATAAATTCAGTGGATTTGATGGGCATTGCTTGAGTTAAGCCAAATCCTCAGCCTGTCTGTCACAGTCTGATACCAAAAAGACACACCCATTCCACTTAAGAGACGCGACGTCTGCTGCCTGCTGTTCTGATGATGAGCTCAACTGGAGGCTTACCTTGACCCAACCCAACCCATTCTAAGTCTGC
The DNA here is from genome assembly GCA_963583835.1 of Drosophila immigrans. Taxonomy (NCBI): domain Eukaryota; kingdom Metazoa; phylum Arthropoda; class Insecta; order Diptera; family Drosophilidae; genus Drosophila; species Drosophila immigrans. Next base: position 17,953,868 of record OY757143.1, on the reverse strand, counting down.
TCAACCCAGCCCAACCCAACTCAAGTCGAGATTAGCTTAGCACGTTTGGACAACTTCCATGCATCCATAACTCAGCCGAAGTACTCGTAATAACCCGTGGGGCACTTTCAATGAGTTCCAAGTTCGACCTCCGCAAGTTCCCCTTGGACTCCAGCTAAAGTGTAACTAATACGCAAGCTTCGACTGGCACAATAGGTAATGGGAGTACACAAAACCGATGGCCTGCTCTTTGATTAATGGATGCCGCTACTGTTTGGAACACGAAGCAGACTGAGAAGCGGGGGGAGGAGAACGGGCATAGAATTTATGCACGTTTTGATTCGAAACGCTGGCGGCATCATGATTCTTTTCGTATTGAAAGAACCCGAAGCCGGAGCATAAAGAGACGCAATATTCGTATGTAGAAAATGATGTATAGAACCAGAAATTAAGTATAGAATGAGCCCCAGACACAAACCCAATTCCTTCGCCCATGCGAAGCTGAGCGGAACGCTACGGAGCGGACATTCAGTTAATCGACTTTAAGTGGTCGTCATCGGGCATTAAATGGTTGCCAGCCTTAGCCTTAGCCTTAGTTGAGTCAGATCGGTTCAATGTTAAGCATATCATTTGTCTTTTGCTTTAATAGTTAAGTTAGAACCCAGCATGGGTCGTATTCTTCTTGTCCAGTTGAGAAGGGGTCTAATTAGCGACAATCATTTTTCATCTGTTGTCGAGTATCTGTGAGCTTGAGTTTGAATTTGTATCCCAACGTTGCATTCGAGTTTTTGTCTGTGATTAGCTCGACTCAATGCCACGAAATAAACCACTTGACGCAGCAATTGACCAGTTTTGTATCTCACAGATACATTCACAAGCTCTCGTTGCACAGATATCAAAACTTTTGTTGCGAAAAGCTTTGTTTGTTTCTTTTGTTCTGTTATAATTAAGAAAAATATTCAAATAAATTATCAACTAGAACGAATTCTACAACGCCAAAGAGGAGAATCGAGGGGTTTTCACTTGCCAGCTGCACAGTAGCATCAGCGAGATGTCAGCTTTTGTTTGTCGCGTTGTTGCGCAAAAGTTTTACATGATAATACATTTGTGGGCGCTCTTGTAAATGTGTAAATGAAGGGGGCGGGCCAAAACTACTGGTATGTGTGTCATGTGAGCTTTGGGTGTCTGTGTGGTGTGGGCTTTAAATGAGTTGCGTTAAGTTGAGCAAGTGGAGCCAAGAAGATGTAGAGTATCACTTTGAACAAAATGTAATGTTGGGAAACAGACAAAAGCGAACGAGCTAATAATGGGGAGCACTCTTGAGAATATCTCAACTTTGAAAATGATGCAAAAACAACAAAAGTACTAATGGATTCCATTATAAATTCAGATTTTCGGCTTGGCTCTGTGACAAAGTTTTCGAAATGCAAAAACGATTTTCGCAAATAAATTAGTATAAAATGCATTAAGTAGCAGCTGTGCTGTCTAAAGATATTGAGTCTATTAGACAATCTAAGACTCTCTTTTGAACATTAACATTGCTTACATCAAATTACTATAATCATAAACAAATAATTTTCGCTGTGTTTTGTATAAGTAACATCCATATGCATTCAGATAATGAAATACATATTTCGCTCTACTCTATAAAGACGCGTCTCGCCTCGGATGGATATTTGCATTTCGAGATGCATTTTCAATGGTGATCGGGCATTGTAAATGCAAATTCAAATGCCAAGACGCCGTCTTGGAAGTGCTTTGCTTTTGTTGTTGTCAAGTTGTTGTTAGCCAAGTGCTTAGTATGCAAAGTATGGTATATTGTGGCCACGACAAGTTGTGCTGTCATTTTGCGTGATTGTTGAGGCGACAGTAAACCGTAACGAACAAAAGAAATGAGTTATGGACGGCACTTGGCTGTTGTGAGTGTGTGAGTAGTCACAATTAGTGATAAATCTTGATCAGTGTATTGGCCACAGGCATTTACGGAAGTTGTTGCCTAACCAGTTACCTGATAAGAGGTGCGGTCTAATGGTCGTTGATTGCATTAGCAACAAAAACACTATCAAAACTAACGCATTATCGATGGCATCGATAGCTCGACAGCAATTCTACTGGTAATTATTTTTACTGTAAAAAAGTTTTTATTTTGCAAAATATGTAACGCTCAGTTTAAAATATCTAAACCTGTTGCCAGTTCTCTCTCTTTATTTGAGTTATTTTTATTATATTATTATATGAAGTCATATATACCTTTCCTTATACCTGATATTGCAAGTGTTATTTGCTTTTTGTTTCCCAGCTTCACTTCGTTGCTGGCTCGTCTTTGTTGGTGACCGACTCCACCAGCAAATATTTAATTATCGCATGTTTTTGTTTGTTTGTTGCCATTTCTAAAAAATTATTCTTTTTCGGTCTTAGTTTATTTTTAAACGAGCGTTTCTCGTGTGCAATAACCTTGCCAGACGGCGCAACAAACTTGACATGGCAAGCTTTGCACAGAAATAAAAACAAAGCGCGAAATCTTAGATAAGCTTGAATTGCGTTTCTTTTATATGGGTTTCTCCTTTTTCCTTTTTATTTGAGTTTGGCGTTTGACTCTTTTTTTTATTGTATTATCTGGACATTTGCGGTGAGCATGAAAAGTATCTTCTTTGATAGCTCGTTTTGTGTGTTAAACACATTTTATGTTAACATTTCTCTCTCTCGCCGTATCTCTGTCTCTGTACATGTCTCAGCTGTGATTTATTTATCAACATTGTTAAATGTCTTCCTACTTTGCCCACACACAAGGTTGACTTTCACGCGACACTCGCCTCGACTCTGAATTGTTTTGTTTCCTTTTACAGTTTTCTACTCGTAATACACGTAATTCGAAATCGATTTCGATTTGCAGTATGTATGGAAATGTGAAATGATGTGCCACAAGGTTTGTACACACATTTTAGGTCTTTGTTGAACAAAATCTTATCACATTTGATTGGGTTTCAAATGCGCAATTGTAAATTGAATGCATATTGTAAGTAATGTCGTTTTGTAATTCTCATTACCAGTTTGTGAACTGAACTTTGTTTTTGTTTTCGTTTGATAGGAATTAAAACCAAAACAAACTATGTTTAGTTTCGTTATTTGGCCGATTCATTTAATTCGGAGAATTTGAATTCGCAATTCAACCCACTCAAGTAAACTTTAGGTTGTGATTTTGTTGTAAACCACAGCTTTTTATCAGCAAGTCACACAGAAGTATTACGCTATATAAAATACATACCTACATACATACATATCACTGGCATACTGAATACATATGTACATATTATTTACTCCTACGCTTCGAGCATGTCGGACGCTATCAATGGGACAATTTATTGCTGCACAAATTGCGACGCATGCAAATCATAGAAATGCGCTGTTAATTAAATACCAGTCGGAATATTCTGTTACGCTTGTGCCACAATTATAATTAATTTAAATTATTAGTGCATAAATATTAATTTAGTTGAAAGTCAGTGTACGTTTTGCATAATTATTCACTGGCTAAACGAAATCAGTTTCAGTTCCAAGTTCTGCACAATTTGCACAGCTGTATTCCAAATCTTAATAAATTTTATCGCCCAGTTGCTACGTCTGAAATGCAGCTTAATGTTTTGTAAAGGAATTTTCATGAATATCAAATTAAATCAGAAATGTGCTTCAAATATGCGAAAATGACTGGCCAAGCAGCTTTACTATTGTTTTTTTTGTCATGGGTTTGGAATGTTGTAAATGTCTGTTAACGGAAAAACAGACCTTTATTACTTATCTTAAAAGTACATATTTAATCAAGTATTTACTATTTAACTTACCGATTTTGGATGGTATTTAGACCTCAAGTTTCTCCCGATATGTCCACCTAGTACATAAGGTTTTCTGTAAGAAAAATATAAAGAGGATATGGAATTATAATTTAAGTTCAACTTGTGTTGCACGCATTTCAAAACAATCGATCAATCAAGTACAAATGTACCAATCCCAAGTCTAATTTTATCTGATATTCACATAAGGCTCCAGCGGCCTACATTTTACAATAGTCCAAAGCAACAAAGTTGACCCAAATTTACTTTCATTACACAAGCGTATCTCTAAACGAATTCTTATCACCAACTTACAAAATACAATAAATAAATAGACCACATTGCGTGTATCTAAATAATTTATACTTTATTTAGATAACAGAATATTAATTCCATTAGAGCCTAGGCAATTTAGTTGTAGCGCCTGTCTTATCGCTTGCGTGTGAAACTAAATGTATGACTGATAAGCGTCAGTTAAAGGTAATCCACATGTATACACATACATATGTACATAAATATGGTATTGATAGACAACGCAATCAGCAATTGGGGGCGTGTGAATCACTTGTTAGGCCACAGATAATGTTTGGAAAACGATAATCAATTAAAGCAAACTTGCAACATTAATTGATAGCTTGAAAAAGTTATACACTATGATTGATAAGATTTGTTGAATGAAATCAGGGCAAGAATGTTTCAAACGATCCTTGTGTATCAACTTATTGCTTAGTAGTTTAAAATTATTTAAAAATGCCTTCCTCAATATTTTCAGTATTCTCCGTAAGTAAAGTTAGAATGATAAAAACGAGCTAAAATCCATGTAGACAATAAAGCATATTCAGCTGAAAAGTGCGCTTCACACATAAATCAGCTGTGAAAATAAATTATAAACATTCGATGGGTTTGATCAACAAATCAAATTGTTATTGCAGCATAAATTTCGCATTGCTAAAGCCGAAGACGGCCGATAATTCAAAAGATTTAACGGCAATGCGTTGCCGCTCCTTTTCAAATCGAATAAGATAAACAGAAAAAACAAAAGCCAAATTGAAAGTGACGACTGTACAAATCTGAGGATCATATCAGGTGTGTTGTGTGCGTTGTGGATCACGTCTCTGATATTTCATTTAAATGTGTAATTTGCATGCATGTGCAATTTTTTATTTGTATTCACTGAAATGCGCCTTATAAACGCAAATAAAGAAGTGATTTCCTCGTTTTATTTGGATTGCATATGCTGTCACAGCAAGCCCCCCAGTAACGCACATAAAGTCTGGAATATATAATTTATTACTCCTGTAATTATTTATATTCATGACGTTGAATATATCTTCGTGAAGAAAACAAACAATCAAAATACAATGTTTGTATTTTTAAATACGACAAACAAGAAGCATTTTGTTAAATAAATAAAAACTGGCCGCCAATTGACATAAATTAATAGAAATAATAATAGCAACAAGTGGGCAAAGTACAAATAAAAATAGCTCAAGAAAATGAATATACTGTTGAAAGCGCGCAAAATGTGTCTGTTCAAAATTGAAATGATCGTAAAAAAATCAAGAAATCAACAAGTGAAAGCGCCAAAAATAATACAAACTTGTATCTATCTATTACTCAGCTGTTGGCCATTGAGCAGCTGTTTCGTTTGATTTATAATGTATCTATAAGTATTTTATTTTGTATCTCATGCCAGACACCAAAGAAAATAAATACAATATAAAATCTCTATAAAAAGGCACTCGGAATAATTACAGCAGATCTTTGACATCGTTTGTAATCAACTTTTAGACGGAAATTGAAGTTTTTAATGAATGTGAAATGAGCGACGGTTCATTAGGTTTTATTGCAAATCCTTTTAATTGTATGCATTTCTAAATTGATCTATATTCGTTTTATTTCGACACTTTTATATCTAGAAATATGCAGACCTTGGTTGCCTTGTGTGTTGAGTACTTCATTTAAATTAAGCAAGTATTTAATTTGTCAATTATAAGGGCCGTGAAATAAACAAAATAATTCAAAAGTGCCAAGTACATCACTGCAATCAGTCGACCAAGAGTACTTAAAATTAAATATTGCGCATACGCAGTGTTGCGCACACACCACAATTGTGGCATTCAAATACACCCATATCCTGCTAGCGACTATTTGAAAGCAACTTGTGTGCAGCTGCTAATTTAACAGCAAAGGCAGCAGCAGCAGCAGCAGCAACAACGACAACAACAGAAATATGATTAACCACAACTGCAGCAGTCCCAAAAAGATACAAAATGAATGTTGCAATCTGTGCCTGCTGTTTGACAACAACAACAACAACAACAACAAAACCAACGGCAATAACTACAACATCTACACAAGCTGTTGCAGCCAAAGCATTGCATGATTTTTCGAGTCATAATGAAACTGAAAGCAGACAACAACAGTTGGCGTAAATTAACGTTAAAAAACACTGCAAACCAACGTTTTGGATTTGTGGACTTGAGAGCCAGAGAGGGAGATTGGTGAACATTTAACAATTTCTGTTTTATTTTGCATCTATTTTGTTGTGCACACCCCAGTCTTTTGCACAGTAGTCGGCAAATCAGCACAGATCTCTCAAAGCCCAGCCCCGTACTCACTTGTTTGGTGGGGGGCGCTTGTAACACAGTCGTTATAAACTGGACAACAGCGATTTGTTGGTCAGGCCTTGCCTTGCCTTGCCTTGCTTTGCTTTATAAATACATTTGGGGCCAGTTGAGTCTGGTTTTTCAGCTGTTTTTTGCCGTTAATTTGTCGCTGACTTATCCCCATCTACATAAGTAAATCGCTTTAATTTGCCTGTTAATTCCCTATTGTGAAAGTAAAAAGGGGATATTGGTACAAAGCTTCGTGAATACGGCGGTACAAATCGTAAGTAAACGAATAAAAATTCTGTTCGAAATTTTAAACTGAACTTCTGAACTTTTTATTACAACTAACTGTCTAATTTAATATTTAATTATTCGAAAATGCACATATTACAAGGTAATAAATTGAAACATGGTAACTGAAAATCTGTCATAAACTTAAAAGCAATGTTATTCTAGTAGATTGCTTGATTTCGAATTGCATTGTACATTTGCTTGTTTTATTAAGCCAATCTCAACACGTGCCACACAAGTTTTGTATATATATATAGTAAGTTAAAGTTATGTTTAAAAATGTGTGTATATAATATGCTTAAGTACAAGTGTTGAAACTCGTTTCCTATTGCAAAACTGAACTACTTGAAGCATTAAATATGAATAGTAAATGAAATATTACTGAAATACAGTATTTGAAATTTTAGGCTATTAAGACGCAACTGAAATAATTGCAAAATAATGTGAAACATTATTTTGTACGCTCGAAATGATTTTCGTATAATTATTTTGTAAGCCCCTGCATTTCTTTCGGCCGCCTTGCCAGACTTTGATCGCGCGAGTACGCCTACTTTTTACATCATTTATTATGTGGGCAATCTAATAATGGCTGCGATTCGACTTCAAATTACTTTTTACTTAACTGCAAATACGAGTTAAATTCGGCTCGGAGAATTACAAGTGTAAGGGGGTGTGTGCAGAGTATGAGTATCTCGTTGCATGTTGTGTGGCACGCTTCGTTGAGTGCCCCTGCGTTTATCGAATCGCTCAGCTGCAACTGAATGTATCTGCGATTGCAATGAGCATTGCACTGAGTGATTGAATTGAAGGTAGGCAGAAGGCAGGCGAGCTCACTCGAAACCGATTTCAGTTTATTATTTAGACCACTGCGAGTCGAGATACTGCTAGCACATGTAGATACATATTTTTGACGCATTACTTTGGTATCTGTGGGCGTTGTTGTCTGTTCGCTGGGCTTTTGAGTGTCAAGAACTTGTCTTGGCCATAAAAGAGAAACCGGCAGATATGTGCACCAAATGCACCAACAACTTCCAACTGCCAACATCCAACTGCCAATTGCCAACAATTTGGTTGTGGTTGTTGTTAAAGTTCAACCAGTTTCTTGGCAAGCCAAGTTGAGACTTTTATGGTAGCTTGCAGACATCAGCAAAACTAAGAAATAGCTGTCAATGCGCAGGTTGAAGTCATGGCTATACCTAGGCCATGGTTTGCTTTTGCAGCTTAAGGGCGAGTCAACGCTGAGTACATCTTGCAATTTGTTGTATGAAATCAATATTATTTCTTGTATTTTTCTACAACAACTCATGCTTAACTCAAAAATAATATTTCAGCTTTGAACGTCTTTAAACTTTCATTTCGAGTAAACTTATTCGCTCAACCAAATATGATGACCTGCATAACAAAGCATAACAGAGTCAATAAACCCTTTAACATCATCCTCTGGGATAATCAAAACAGAGAACCAAACGAGCCAAAACAAGTTTAATATATTTATAAGACTGATTCTGCGCTTTACTCCAAATACACTGAGGATGGACGCAGTGAAGCATTGCGAGGCGAAAAATGCTTAAAAATGGCGTATACTAAAGTGAGTACACAAACAAACAACAAACTAGAATAGCCAGCGAATAGCGTAACAAAGAGGGGCAGCTCAGATACACACACACTCACACACACACAGACTAAGTACGGATAAGTACCTACGACAAGGCAAGACGACGTCGACAATGCGCCTATGAACCTGGCAACCTGGCAACCGGTTCTCAACTCTGGAGTACAAACACAAATAGTACAACTTGAGCTTGAGTATCCATAAAGCAAACAGGCGATAGCAGCAACAGCAACAGCAACAGCAGCATCGGCCGCTCCAAAGGGCAGCAGATGTAGATACTTGTGCTCAAAATCGAGTTTTAGAAGCTGCTGGCCACAAAGCCACAAAGAGATGCACAGGTAGATCCACCTCAACTTGAGGGTGTGAGAAGGAAATGCTTTTTATAGTCATGCACTCTGACAAAATCGAAATTAATTCAAATTGGTTTAAAATGTACCAAAATTGGCATTCAAATTTGAATTAACTAGTAAAACATTTAACGAACACAATAATAATAATAATAACTGTAACAAATATTTACTATTCGAGACCAATCCACAGTTTCTGACAGTGCATGGCAAAAACAATAAGTGTGTGTTTGAAGCCTTTTTGGTCAATGGCATTCGCAGCGCTATGAAGAGCCCATAGAAGGGGGAGACGTCGCATCGTCTCTTCATCGTCTTCTTGGCCGTCTCCTCCACCGCCATCGCCATCGAGGTCTTCGTCGTCGTCGTCATTATCATCATTCATTTTTCATGGCTGAGTGCCTGCCATGCAGTTAACTCTGATTGTTTACAGCTGCCGTCGAGAGCCACAGACTGTGGCTTAAAACAGGTTTTGCTTTTTCCAGACCCGGTGCCAGTCTCAAGTCTCGCCCCAAAGGCGTCGCACAGCTGTTGGCCAGGTCCAGAAATTTAATATGCTCCACGCAGGATGCAGACTCCCAACAAACAGGGACAGACACGCACTCAAATTGCTGGCTGGCTGCTTGCAGTTGGAAGCAGCCAGGAGCAGTGGCTGCGGTTTGACCTAAAACTTTTTGAAGACATCGTCGACGCCGCCGCCGCCGCGCGTCGTCGTTGCAGTCGCAATTTATATATGTACGTCTCGTGTCCCACGTCGCATATGAAAATGTTGAAATCTCAAGCTGGTCCAAAGCTTTGTTAGTTCGATTCTTGTCTCGTCGAGTTGTATTTTTGTGACTCTGGGATACCCTGCACAGTGGACATATAATTTAGTTAAGCTCCCCTCTGGGTAGTCACAAACAAAGCCAAAAAAGTCATTCGATAGTTTTAAAGGGTATTCGAGTGTCGTGAGGCCAGAGTTTTATTTGTATTTCATTTATATTTGGTCGTTTTGGCGTTGGTGCAACTCATTATTTTGCGGTTGAAGAAGTTCGTTCTGGGACTGGGGCCCAACTTCTGTTATGGCGTTGAAGTGCATAAATAACTTTTTTTTTGCTTTTTAAACGGTAAACGATATACGTTGCTGACTTTGGTATAATCTCTGGGGCATTAATATACCTCTATATGTATGACTGTTGGCTTAGTCAGATTCGGATTTCAACGAGTTGCGTTCGTGGGTGAAGTGGAAGTTCTCAACTGCTGATGAAATAAGTTAAGATGGCTGCTAACGATTGCTGTGGGTCAGCAGAACAAGGAAAGAGGCTAACGGGTCTTGCCATCAATCTCAAGTTTTAAGGAAATGTAAAAGAACATCGCAATATACATAAGTGTATAAACAATTTATAAGTATACTTTTCGTAGAAGGTCTTCAAATATTAACCTCAATTAATCTCAATTAGCTAACGTTTCATTTTGAGCCTACGCTTTCAGCTTTAATTATTGTTTATTTATAGATAATTACTGTATTTTAAACATTTTGTTAATGCCATTATATAGAGTCTATAAAGGCACCCATCGAAATCAGGTTTGAATCTACCATAACATAACAATATAACATATTATTATTCTTCAAAAGTGGGAGTCTTCCAAAGAGTCTGAAAGTTCTCTCGTAACACGGAGTTTCCTTTGTGGTGTCACAATGTACTGAAATTGTATGAATTTTAAACTATTTTAGTTAGCTACTTTACTCATCAGTTTTTCTGGTAATTATTTAAAATTTTACAAAGAAACCTTTGCACAGAATTACTATACACATCAGATTAGATAGTAAATATTTAGAAATGTTAAGAGAAACCTTTAACCTTAGCATATGTGGTTTTTCTTTACAGGTTTTTTGCATTCAATAATTTTTCACTGGCAAAGTGCAAAGCGACAAGGTGCAATGCCAGTGGGGCTTAAGTTCAGTTTTGGAGCACATTACACAACCTGGCATACGCAAGAAAAATTTCAAATTGAAAACAAAAATAGTAAAAGAAAAAAGCAAAAACCTAATGCCTTCACAGGTGGTGCTGCCCACCCAATAACAATGTGAGACGCCTAATTAAGTTTTGTCGCCAACGTCAGCAGTAAAGCTGTGTCTACGACAGCGACTTGTTGTGCCCAAAAAACTGCATTGAGCAATAATGATTCAATAAAAATATGAGATACTATTGATATATACAAAGATTTATTGTGGGCAGCCAGACAAAAAGTCTTATTTAAGCTTAAATTTCAATAGCTGACTTCTTCATCAGCTAAAGAGAAGATGCGAAGCGGAAGAAAATGCACTTCATTATTAAAATTAATTTTAATTTCTTGGTTTCTTGTAAGCCTGTGCAATTGGTCATAATTAAAGTTAATTAAACTGTCAGACATCATCAGTTTTGAGGAAGTGTAACTGAAATTGTTCAATTTCTGCCGAATCTCAATTCAAATTTCAATTTGCTGCACCTCGTCTGGAGTCTAGACTGCGACTGAGGCTCAATGACAGCATCACTAACAAAGCTGTCAAGGTATTAACACTTAATTACATTCACAAATACTAAAATAAGTTGGCTAATTACACAAGCGACTTGTGTCTAGAATCATTCACTAAAAGTGTGAGTGACAGTTAGAGAAAAATACTGAGTCACTGCAGAAGGGAGAGAGAAAGAGATAGCGAGAGAGAACAACAAGGTAATGATTAAAATTTAATTACAGCTCTTCAAATGCTGCGATTTCACTTTTATTTTTCCTATACGATTGCCTTATAGACTTGACCCAGTTTTAAACAAGTAGTTGAAGAACCACTGAGAATCATAATTTGAAAATAAATATTTGTTATTGTTGTTGTTGTTTTTGTTGCTGTTAAGTTACTCATCAGCGCACGCCCTCATGCGTGAGTATCTGACGGATACAAACGTTTGGCAGGTGGTAAGGCAGCCGACCAAGACCCAATTTTCACATGACAAAAGGAAAATTTTTATCAACTTGAACTGGCATATTGAGTGTCTCTGTTGCCGTTTCAATTACAATAGACACTCAAAGGTCTCGACGACAATTAAAATATACATAGATGTATAGTTCCTTCACATATGAATGACCTTAAAAACGAAACACGCAAAAACTTTGGACAAACCCGCCCACAGACTGACAAGCTGCGACAAGTGCTAAAAACCACCCACGAAAATGGGAAAGTTTCGACTTGTGTTGAAGGTCTAGCAAAATTCACTTGACATCTGACAAACCCCTAAATACTGATATCACAACAAATTATCGCATACTTTTCAAATCTATAGCTCTGCATTTTCGGAGTGGGCGTGATGACAATGGAAAATCCGGTCTGCCTTCAAGCTTTGCATATAACAACTGTGTTATATTGTGATCTTTTTTCCAACGTTTTTTGTTAATTAAATAATTTTCGTATTTTTTTGTGCATGCGTGGATGTCGCGCGACTAATCAATTTCAATTGAAGGTGTCGGCATCATGGCTCTGCAGTTAAGTGATCTGAAGGCCTAGAGGCCTAGTAAGAGAATAGCAGCTGACGTAGGCGCAATAATTATACTACGACGACTGTCACATCCAGCAGAAGGTTGAATGAAAGTAATACCTCCTAGCAACAGTTCCACGAAATGGATGTGCGGAACAATCTCCTGTTTCTCAACTTCCTGTTTATGCCTACCGTAAATGTTTTGAGCAGTTCTTTTTCATTAGCCTTGACTCACCGAAACTGCAAAGACAAAGAAAAAGAAAGAGAGAGAGAAAGAAATTGTTAGAGTTTAGTCATAAAGTGTTTACTAAAGTGCAATAAATTGCTCATTGCCATGTGATTACATTTTCCATATAAAAATTTCAAGTGCAAAAGGAAATGCCATTTAGTTGTATTTTTTAGTATGTGCTTGTTAATTGGACTGGTTAACGCTAAGATTGTGATTTCTAAAAGTTTTCCCTATAAAATAAGATAATTAATAATTCAGACAACTTTAACATAGTATAATTATATTTATTTTTAATGCTTGAAATCGCTATTAAATTAACTTTAAAATTAATTAAATCTTTTAAATGTAGAAAAGAGCAAACAATAAATAACTACGATATCTGAACAATTTCATCAAGCTATCACAACAAAATTCTCAAATGCAATCAAAACATATTACTCAAAGAGAAACTTGTTTGGCTGCTTATAGAAACGTTTTGCCAGCTTTATAGCTTATCTCGATTTAAACTACCTGTTTCAGGTTATTCGATATTAACCATACACATTTATTTAACTAATTGCCTAACATACTGGGTAATCATAAACATTGTCATGAGTCGCGCTAGATAAGCGTAAGTAAAAATTGATAAGCGAACGACCTCGTCGAGAATATCGTATAGAATTTACGAATAGAAACAGAATATCAAGTCCCTAGGAGAACAATCGCTTCCTATATACTATATGTGCCGGTAATCAGCTGAGACTTTGTTTCTATACGAGTAGTTGTAGCTTAGGCTAGATCAAGAAACCCTATAACTACACACGCAATCGAATCGTGAGTAGAAACGTTTTGTATATACTAGACAATTGTTGGAAGATTTATGGCAAATGATGCCAGCACTTGTGACGCAAATCGGAGAATCAGGGAGGGGTACGACGCATCGTCAGTAGTTCTCGCAGTGCTAAATTTAAGCACAACACACATACATACACAGGTCTTGTATTGTGTGGTATGCTTTTGCGAATCTATGGAGACTTTGCATTTATATTTCGAATGCCGCCTGACAACTAAATATTATGACTGTCCGCTGCCCCCCATTCCCCTTTGTTTTGGTCGCTTTTGTTAAGTAATTTGTTGTGAACACGGGTTTGATTCCATTGAATACTGAACGTAGCTTTTATCACTGACTCTCGCTCGTCTTGTCTGCTCTGAGAGGGCCAGTTTCACCTGTTCGAAGAAAGAATCATACATCGTTTCATTGGAAGCTGAAGTTTGTCATCAACGTTTTGCGGAAGTCTCGGCATTTCAATGTTAATGCGCAATCTCTAAGGTTATTTTTTTGGGTCTTCCCTGATAAACCAATTTCTGTGTCACCTTTTTTTTATTCTGCAGCTTGATTGATAAGACTAATTTAAAAAATAACAACTATCTTGGAGTCTAACATACTGGTGTGTGTTTCCTCAACCTTTTTCTAGTCAAATGTTGCTGATATGAAAAATACTATGTATTTTAATTGGGCAGTCCAGCACTTTGATACTCGAGTCCAGTTCGAGAGTACTAATCTCTTTGATAACTTAAAGGGGCGTGTGTTATTCATTCAACAATATACAATGCGCGAGTAGTGAAATCGAACTTCAAGCATTGGGTGAATTATTTTTATTTCGAGTCAAAGATTTTGTATTTCGAGTGTTGAGATTAAATGGCAATGACCTAGTCTTATATTCTTTGGGCTGGTCTCTTTTTATGGTGTTTTAATGGTACTTAAATAGATTATGATTTCCAAAGAGGAAACAACCAGTTATTTTAAATTGTAATAGCAAGAACTTACGGATCCAATTTCAAGAAAATTAATCAATATTAAACAAACATTATACAACTGAAAAATCCAAATTATATTGAAATAATTGTTTTCTCTTTTCCACTAATTTTAATTGAAGATTGAAAACGTGATACCAATAAAATGTTTTACTTAGAGACGCTTTTGTTTATACGATATATTTACATTAACTTTGTTATTACCACAATTCACGAAAAACGGAGGCTACTTTTCGAGGGGTTTTCGGGGCCTAACGGTACTATTGCCACTTATCTCTTTTGCTCAGGTTATTCCTCAAGTTTTCTGCACATCATAAAAATTGCGCAAATAACAACAAAATAAATACTTATAGTAATAACATTTTAAGTAAGTCCGTTAGGAAACGGAGCAGTCAAGGGGCCCAAGTGGGTTACCTTTTTTATGACACTTCACCGGGACCATAAAAAAAAACAAGAAAACTACGCATGCAGACAGATACATATATAGAAAGATATGTATGTAACCAAATCACACCTTAGGGCATCCAAATTGTGTCACTGTGAGTGCTTTATGCGTGAGTTTTTTGCAGAAAAGATACATACAACATTTCATTAGAATTTCTAAACATGCCAGAAAATTTCATTTCATTTGCATAAGTTGATGAGTTTTATAGCAGTGAGAGTCGGACAAAGAAGCACAACAAAATGACCAAATTTCTGTTTCATTTTTTAGTCATTCATTCCATTTATAAATATTAAATGCGCTATGTAACATTTTAAAATCAATTATTTAATTATTCTGAATTTGTAATAACTGAAGTTTTGCAAAATATAAATTGTTTTATAGCAAGCAGCTTCTGGACACGCAAATAATCTCTTGCAGTGAAATGGAAAGCTTAACTAAATCCAAATGCAAAAACGTGCTGCAAATTGATTTTAAAAAAAAGTTGGCTAAAGATTATTAATAATGCTGCCAAGACAAACAACAAACAAATCACAAAGCGTTGATTAGCCAGCAGGTAGCCAAATGGGGGTCGACAACAAACAACTTTTGGGAAACAGAAAGAACAGTTATCTGTTGGATGCTGAAAATCAGATACTCTTATAGAAATTTGATTTGATTATTTCAGTTGTACTGGATGAATTGAACACGAATCACGTAAATAATCATTTAATTCATTTTGAATGAAATGCACATAAAAATGATCTTTATTGCGACTCTTGATTCCTTAATGATATTTGTAAATTAAATCTTCAATTTAAATGCCAAGAATCATTTTATATTTTCAATAAATCAACTGATTTATTAAATGTTATAACCTTATTAAACGATTCGTAACCAGTTTGGCAAAGCTGTTGCATATTCGATCCAAAATTTATAATACTCTTTAGTTAGAAGAAAACAAATGTTAGAAACGCAGAAATTTCTCTAAAGATACATTTTGTATCTGAATTTTGAACAGCATCTTAGCCAAAGTGTACCTGAGCATTCACAATAGTGTTGTATAGTATTAGTGCGTGGCATGACTGAGCTATTGTTGCCGGTTTCTTATCGTTTCGCAGCTGATTTAAATCTTCAATAGCCCCCAAGTGTGTTCCCCTTTGTACACGAAGCTGCTCATTAGTGACCGGCGAATGACATTGACAACGATATCGATGGGTTTATAAATTGCTTGTTGGTTCTTTAATTTTTATTTTTGTTTCTTCTCGCATGTGCAAAAGTTTCACCTCAAATTTGTTACCTTTTTTCTTTTTGCCAGAACTCGTATTGCTTTTACTCTGGTTCGCTTTCTGACTTTAAAACAATAAGAAGAAGTCTAATGAAGCACAAATGTACAATCTACAGCAACACCTATAATTTAATTATTTATTAGCTGAAATCACCTTATCTGCGCTTCGCAGTGGCGCTACGGAATTCGTTTATAAACAAAGCGAAACAAATACAAAATAAATATAAAATAAATCTTGAATTTTCATGAACAGAGGCAGGTGACGAGGGGAGACAAATTACAGTTGGCATGAATGAGAGCTCAACAAATGTTTAACAATTTGTATTCAAAAGTGATATAATACCTAATTGAACATTTTGCATTATTTATTCAAAGTGTCATCGTACCCGACAGCATTAAATACGTAATAAATATAAATTAATTGATATTGTATTTAACAGCTGAGATGACCGATAAGATTTATTATTTTTAAACGTGTTTAATTAAAGTTTCTGAAGTAATATTCCAATACATTTTTTTGTACTAAAATGGATTTTCCTAGAACCTTAGAGCGGATATTTACGCCATGATTTTTTAACCGTTTTGTCTGCTCTCTGCTTCTTTCGCTTTGCCACACTTTGATTCATTCTCGCATTTCGACATATTCACATTGCTTTTGGGATGCTGCATAACTCTCCCAATTGTATTCTCTCATTTTTTCACTCCCTTTAACAAACTTCCGCTCTCTGAGCGCAATGTGTGACAAAAAAAACAGTTTGAATTCGCATTGTTGTTGTTTTTGTTTGGTGGATGCAGGCAGACAAATGATTACAGTGTGTCTCTACACCTTTCGTCCACACACAAATGCAAAATGCATAAATATGTTTGTATGGGTGTTGTACACACCTCTACTCGTACCTTATTATTATCGTTGTTGTTTCTTGAATTGAAATTGAAGTCGCTCGAAATTGTTGTATGGATATTTACACCAAAGAAACACTTTTAATTTTTACTGTTAAACTGTTAAACACTTTTGTAACAAATACAAATTAGTAATTTGCTTGCGCCGTTAGATTTTTTATTTTGCTTGGATTTTTTTCTTGTTGCTTCTTTTTAGCGTTTCATTCAACAAAATTTGTTGCGCGTCGTCGCGTTGTATTTGCTTTACCGTTGAAATTTCTTGAGCAAATTTCACTTTCAATTTTTTACTGATTTCTATTTAAATTGCATTCATAGAATTTGTTGCCGCGTTTTCAACGATTCAACCGATTCAGAAATCAGGAGCTGCAGTTTTGAGATGCTGCTGCTGCCGCTTCGCTCACAATTGAAATCAACAATGCGCCAACCGAACGAACGAACGAACGAGTACAACACAAATGAAAAACGTTGGACAAATTGAAAGTAAATTTCAAGTTTCCGCTCCACACAACCGCACAGCGCGAACAAATTTTCTGAACTGAAATCCAATAAGAGTCTGGCAGCAGTCAACGCAGCAGAGACGGCGACGGCGACGATAGCAGCGACAGCAACAGCAGCTGCAAGCGACGGACAAAGGCAACAGAAAACGAGTATAAGCACTTTTGAAATAGAAGCACGACTGCTAAAACACTCTGGAAAGCTACATATGTATGTATGTATATATGTAATATGTAGCTCATAAAGTTGAATAAACGTTGTTCAGCAATTTTAAGACTATAACTATATGTTTAACTCTTAATCTCATTTATCTATATATTTGTTGTAAAGTTCATGTTAAATTTACTGGAAATTGTCAAGTTTCAATAGTATTACAGAGTATTAACGGAGGCAAACGTACGATAGCAACAACAATGAAAAGTACAGCTCACGAAAGCAGCAGCAAAAACAATGGCACACAAGCACTGCAAACACAACGTTGGAGCCACAGCGCTACAGCGAGAGAGAGAGAGAGAACGCGAGCGTGAGAGAGCATGAGAGTAATAACAGCAGCTCGGCAACAACAACTCAAGGGAAAAGAAAAGTAAACAGAACGAAAACCCAGCACAACATAATTGGGCGAGAGCGTCAGATGAGAAAGAACGGCATAATGAGAGAATGCGAGAGAGCGAGCGAGTGCTGCACGGTGCCAAAGGTGTGCGTGTGGGTGAGTACGTGTGTGTGTGTGCGTGTGTGCTTGAGCGGGCTTTTTGTTTTGTGGGATTTGTGACGACACACAAGAAAATACCTCGTCACAATATTTCATATTAAAAGTAGACCAATTAAAATGCATAATTATTGTAATTACTTAATAAATTTGTATTTCTATTTCACCCTCAAGAAAATTGTACTTTGAATGTATCGAAGTAGCCAAGTAACAAAAAACCCGCTCTAAATATAAATTACGAATTTCACATATCGATCATGTTACATGCAACTTTATATTTCAGGAGGTCGAAACAACCCCTAGTGGCCATAATTACAATACATCAAGTTACTCTACGATATGCGAAACACTTCAAACAATCATGCCCGCACTCGACCGATGGCATCCAAATTTCATTGTATTTACCTCCATATGAGCACTCGGATTTCATCTCTCGAGTGCTGATAAATTATCTAGAAAAATTGCATTGATCACCACTGCAGGGGGACATGATACCAATCGACAGTCTGGCAACGCTTTAAGCGCCACTTCGAGCAAAGTCAATTTCATTTGCAAGTCTCATACAAGTCATGCGCAGCTCTCTTGTTATTGTTTTGTCTCTGTCTTTGCTGGAGAGCGAGCAAAGCAGAGCGCAAACACACTGTACAAAGACAAAAGTGAAGATTTCAACTCATTCGCTCTCAACACTCTCTGCCTCCAGCTGTTAACAGCACCGCGTGTGGTGGCCATAGCATAGCACTGTAAATTAGCAGTGTCGATTAACATTGCATGTAGGCAAACGAGATTTAATTAAGTCATTTCACAATAATTTAATTAAAACCAGCTAAATATAAGGGAAGCAAGTGGTCACCCAGCTGATAAAGCAACACATGAAGAAATCCAACTGTGCAGCAATCTGCGTACATTTGTTCTTATCAATCTCTAGGAAAGAAAAGCAACAACAAATTGTTTATTCCAATTACAACATATGGAACAGCTGTTGTCAACGTCAGGCGGGCATGGAAAGAGCAAAACATAAGTCAAAACTGTAAAACAGACAACATCAAAAACATCAGCCACAACAGAAACGAGAAATCAAAACAAGCTCGACAAAATTTTAAAAGAGGACGGACTGGGATGTGTTTTGAATATTTATCACAAATATAGACATGGGCAGCCAGAAAGAGAGAGAGGGAGAATTGCTGCTAAGAAGTTCAAACAAGCTCGATATTCATTCGAAATGGTATTAAAACTGGAAAGCTGAGATCTTTAGATAACGTTGACAATGCTCGATTCTGACTTCCCACAAGATAATGAGAACTAATTGGTATCTATGATTTCAAAATATCCTACAATCCACAAAAGATGTTCATAATATTATATTAATATTCAATCCGCTTCATTTGGATTAGTTCGAATCTTAACCTTTTACATGATATCAACTCTGATTTTCATGATTCTTTTTTTGTTTGGTAGACAAAAAAATTATAATATATGTATATTTTTATTTTATTTACTTTTTATATTTCGGTTTTAGTTTGTATTTCAAAGCAAGACGGCGTGATGTATTTCTGCATCAAATGTGTTTTAAGAGAAATTTCTTCCCGAACTACCTCAAAGCAAGAATTTCATATTTATTAATCATTTACCTAATTTTCAATATTTTTCTTTATATAATATGTATTTATTAAAATTCAGGTTTTTAAAACAATTATTACGTTTATGGAAGCTTAAGAAAACGCCCTTGTAGCTATAGCTTTAAAAATGAAATGTTAAGCGCAATTTGCAATTTTGCTTCAACTGCTCAAAAATAATAATAATAAAATCTAGGTACGTTAAGAAATTGAAGTTGATTCTAATAATTTACAAATATTTCTTGTTAAACAATTTCTCTAGCACTTCCTTCACCTTCACACACCCACATTCATATACGCATACCTCACCTCAAGTCCCACATTCAATCTACGCCTGCTACACGCATTTTGAATGATAATTTCAAAATGAAAAAGTTGAAGTACGAATAGATGTAATACAACTTCTATCACGAGAGCAGCCCACATAAGCTACGCGGACTGTTGGCACTTCTTTCCACAGTTTTTATGACAGGAAGGAATCCATCAACACGATTCTTCTGTAAGCAGAGATTTTCCAACAAAATTTGAAGAAGCCATAAATTTCGACTAATACATATCCTGTTAAAATATCAACAATCTCTTTCTCAACTTTCTAGTCTGAATGTCGCTAACTACTCCAGGCTCTCTATTTTTGAAAGCTATGCTTTTAAAACTAAGCGCAGAGGCCTTTTAGGGTTATGGCATTGCATTATTATATCTTATATTAAAATTGGAATACACTGAATCTTCCTTCAAAAAAAATTAGTCGAATATACATATGGTGTAGACTTTTCACTGAATAGCGCATACCCCTTTCGTGTAAAGAATAGGGCATATAAGAAAAAACTTGGAACAAAAGTTGCATTTAACACTCGCTTTCTTTGCGAGTCATCGTGTAATGTGGCTTGAGGGCCCGCAGCTAAATATTACTACATTAGGCTAGTTGCTACGCCCCCCTCCTGCCACCCCCCTCAAATGTACTTGCCACCTCTCTTTGGGTCGCAACCCGTCGACTGGCGTTGGCCAAACATTTTACACTGTCACGGGAAATTGTTTGTTTAACATGCGCGGTGCGTTTAAAATTACATGATGAGCCGCATTTATCAAAAAAAAAAAAAAAAAAAAACAAGCTGCAGCTACAACAACGCAAGTAATCAAAACATAGCCGAGAAAAAAAAAACTGGAATTGAAAGAAGAGAAGGAAAAAGGAAAGGGAGAAAAAACTCGTCAGAAGAAAACATTTCTGCACATTGTCTAGATGTCTAGAGTCTTCCTCAACGTCTACAGTCTGCAGACTGCAGTCTTCGTCTTCTTCTTCAACTTCGTAGTCCTACGCAAGTTGAGTTTGTGTGCGTGTCTTGTGATTATACAGACTATACGCGTATATTTAGCTGCCTGTTCTTCTGGGGTCGTCGACGGGGTCTTCATTTAATCGACCGGGGGCAGTCACCGCCAATTCTCGAGTCTCGATTCAGTCTTTGACTGGGCAATCATTGGCGCTGACTTCCCACTCTGTCTTGGGCTACTGTCTGCTGACCTATGCTGATTTCTTGGAAAGAAATCATCTCATATTCCATCATCCCATCAGACCTATTTGGCTTCTGCATCAATTCTTCAAGCTGCCCACCTACGCGCTTTTAATGGAATTAACTGGATGGCCAATTGAAACCGTCTGCAGTATCTTTGATAATTCAATATAGACTAGGTATATTTTGGAGGTCAAGATAAAAATAGATTAGAAATGAGAGAATAATAGCCACAGGATTTGTAATAAATAAACCTTTACTTTATCCAACCTAATTGATAACCGATCTAGGAATTGATAACCGATGTAAGTACCGAATTTAAATTGTTCAGCTTTTAAAATCTTAAAAATCGAAATGACCGCACAGGTGAACAGGCAGACATATGGAGTTGACTGAACTCTGATGATCAAGACTATATAGTGTATAGTATAGTTAAAGTATATTCATTAATTTGAAAGGTTCTGAAAAATGTTTTGTATTTTTAGTTTCATAGTTAACAAAATGAAAGTTGATTGTGTTATATGGTGTATATTAGAAATCGAAATTTATCTGAAAAACCCGTTCGAAAACCTACAAACCAACGAGAAGAAGATATGTATTTATCTGACATTACTCTTCATTTCAGTCTTACAAAGGGACCACAGGAAGCCAAATGAAGGCTCAACAATTGACTCGAATCATATAATTCAACATGATAAAGTCTTTGTAATGTGCTGAGGTTAAGTCACACTATAGTATAAATCTTCATTTATGTGTGTAACGCCCAATGCATCGATCGGTTTATTCTCGGATACTCTTAGTTGTTTAAGCTGTAAGTACTTTCCGTACTCGCAGTGTTGACAATTAATCACAAAGAAAATAAGTACGAGCACTCACAGCATGTGTCAGACTCTGACGTGGAAGGGGGAAGCGGGGTCTGGGACTGGTCCAGGCCCATAATTACAAGTACCTCTCCCTCTCTCCCCTTTCTCCTCTCTCTGTCCACAAGTCCATACTCTATCTGACTGCAATTGAAAAGTTGACCAGAGTTTGCGGACTTAATCGGCTTGCAAGACGTCGCGATAAGGTCTGGGTTGGGACTGAGACTGAGGCTGTGTCTGTGCCCGGGACTGAGACTGAGAGGGGCAAGAGACTCGCTTGTAATCAAGTAACGGTTAATGTACGCATAAATTAATTATTCCACAAGACAGAAGTTACAGCTAGGGAGGAACGTAAAGAAATCAAATGTCAATTAAAAGTAAAGCCACACATAAAAAAAAATATGCTTGAATGTAAACAAAAGATCAAATTGTTGCCGATAAGGCGTGGCTCCAACTCGAGTGCATATAAGAGCTGTAGAATTTGTAGTGTGCGCATAGCCCCGTGGATTTACGACTTTTCTCCTCGACATCGACATCGACATCCAAAACATAAACAGAATTTCTCAAGTGCTATTCCAAGTTCGAACCGGTTATCCAAATGAATCAGGAGCCGTGACAGCTGTGCATCAGAGAGCACCAAGGCGGGGTCAATCATCGTTTTGGAGTCGAGTCGTGGTTCAAAGTCCATCAACACAATTTACACAAGATTTGAAACTGTTCAAATAAATCAAATAGGCCTGGAATTGGGGCAGGAGACACGGAGAAGTTTTTAAAGCTGTGGGAACGAACTGAAGACCCGAGGAAATTTGTAGGCAGACCTCATAATGAGAGCCACTTGATTAGCTAGTCGAATTTTTATACAACTGCAGTCAAATTGTAGACGATTTATGGTATGCAACGAGCATATACCCTGCATTTCGAGAATATTGTGCATATATATATATATGTAGAAATTAGTTAATAATTATATGGTTATTAAATAAAGAATTGATATCTGAAACATAAAAACATTACATATCTTTACAATCACTGAAAGTCCCTTGGATATTAAAAAGTCTTCTAAGATATTACAAATTTAGTTCGTGTTTACAGGGTGTATGCTTTTTAGCAAGTTCCTTCAATATCAAGTGCCTTCAAGTGGTTGAGGCAACCAATGTAATTCGATATGGAGGAGCAGGAAAAAAAGAATCAGCAAACGTCGCTGACTGTGCCACACACAACGTCAAGCTTGTGGAGGGTGTGGCATAGAGCAAGAACAGAGAATAAAAGGGGATATAAAAATGGGGGAAGAGTTGTGAAAATTGCCACATCGTATCCTCCTTCCCTCTGCCCATTATCGTTGAGCTACATCGTCTAGGCGACGTTGATATGATTTTTTACGACTCGTCGCAATTGCAAATTGAGCGAAATAAGAAATTATTTTCATGAAGAAGTTTTGCATGTTGACGTTGGATGCACTCCGTAAAGCAGTTCGTCAACGAAACTAGAAACTATTCATATTCTCCATTCTTACATATAATTTTATGCTCTTTTTGCACTTCCACACACCAATTTTAATTTATTTTGGAATTATTTTCTGTTTGCTTTTTAACAATTATGAACGGAGCCGAATTAAAAACTCTACTGTCAAAGAAGACTTTTATGTCGGGGTTGTCAAACTTGTCAGTTTTCTCGTTCATTTTATCTAGTTAGATTTTATAATGTGTTCAACTCTTATGAATTTAGTTATTTTGCAAATTAAAATTTTAGTAATTGTTATAATACAATTACTAGAATAATTACAAATGTACTACGAAAAAAAGTATATAAAAATCTTACAAATTATTATATTTTTTAAGTTAAACAGTCCAGCAATTAAAACATATTCTTAAACTTGCAAGCTCTTTTGGTACTTAGTTAGTCCAAATATATTATAATTATTATAAAATACAAAAAATTGATCGATTTGAAAAGCTTGTTATTTTTATTTCCTCTACATTTCTTTAATTTATTTGATAATCAATTAATTAATAATCAATAAATTTGCACAATATTAGAAATCACTTCTTGATTGGGCATCTGTAATTAATTTGCACATGTTGACCTTCCAATTAGTCCCTGATCTTGATGAATGTGCAAATGTTTTCAACTTTTAAATCCTAGCAGCATTCTTAGATATACTTGACCCACTTTTGAGCACAATTTTGATTTCCATTTGCATTTGCATTAATTAAACCTTCAAAATAGACCTCGACAATTGTAGACATTCGAGTAGTTTACAGTCCAGAAAGCACGAACCGAACACACTTGAGAGGCCCAGACTATATAGTAGACCTTACACAATCCAGCGACCAACGAAGCGATCCCAACGACCCGACCCGACCCACATACCATAAAGGCCGAAAAGTGTTTCTGTGCTGGTGTTCATAAAAATGCGCGCAATGTTAATGAAAATTGCTAAATTTTCATGTAATTTTCATATGTAATGAAAAGGGTCGACGTTAAGTGAAATTTTGCCCAACTCTGCTTTTGGGTAGTTTTCCAAACACACAGATACACACAAACAAAAGGTCGCTTTCTGCACACGCTAATGGATTAATTATAGGTGTTTGCGACCCCAAAAATAACGTTAAGTGTTTCCTCTAAGGGGGCATTGGCACAATTACATACTACTCATACTCATACAATTACTCACACAAATAGGTGCGAATAATGCTCGAACCGTTAGCAGTTGTTAATTGAATTGTGCGGCAAAATGTTTTCCCCGATTCGACTTTAAATATTTGCATCATCCGATGCTGTTTGTAAACAAAATGCTATCGAAAATGAAAACCAAATCATTGAAAATGCATCATAAACATTCTCACTTTTTCTCCCAACTCTACCTTCTAGCTTATTCCGGAAAAGCTAAACTTCCCAGCCCCCTCGCCTTCGAACAACCATAAAATGCACGCGTTGCAACTACGAAATATTCCGAGTCGAGGCGCATACAAAAACAACAAGAAAACTACAAAAGCAAATAAACAAGCAAGTCGGAAAATGGGAATGAAGAAAATACTTATTACTATTCGTTGGCACGCTCTCAAACTGGACCAGATGGTCCAGAACTTTGGCAATAGAACATGATTTTTAGCTAGGCGTGCGAAGAACAACTTAAAATTAATGACGCCATGCGGGGGTCGCTCCAACTAAATCTAAACAAAGTAATGCTCAATAAATTTTTGGGAAAGCAAAGGAAATTACGAAAGCTTTAGAAAGGCACGCCATTCATATGGAACCATTTTAAATTAAAAATCGACTGACCCTAAATAGTTTAACCATAAGTAGACATATCTAACCAGAATTTAAGTCCTCTTTGGAACTGTTAATTACTTTAAAATCTTTTTTAAATACAATTGCAATTAATTAGATGTAATTGATTAATATCATAAAATCATGTTTTTTATTGCATATAGAGTTTTCTAGTCTATAATATTTCAATATTAATTTATTTGATTTTTAAAAAAATTCAAATTTAAGTTTGCGAATAGAAATATCAGTGTTTTGGAAGAAGCATCGTTTAAACATATTTTTAGTGCAAATTATTAATAAATTGATCTTTTAGGTTTATGTTAATATTTTCAGAAATCAGATCTGATTATCTGATAAGCTCCGTTTTAAATTCACTGTCTTTTAAAAGGTTATAATTTAAAGCGGATCGAAAGTACTACATTTGGTTTGCTAATGTTCTTTGCTATTGTCACATTCACAAAAGCTCATAAAATCTGCCTGATGATAAGAGAAAGGCGATAAAACTGCAGGCTTAACATAAATATGAATAGAATTAAATACAATCATATATTGTGAAATACAAAAAGACTAGAAAAGATGTTATGCGCATTGTTCGGTGCCATGCCAGATAAAACATGAATAATACCGAACGCAGACAGTTCTAAGGCGACACTTTTGTTATCTCGTCTAGAGCAGAGTTGAACAGTTTCGAAAAATGCAGCTACAAGTCATCTGAGATTGAACTTAGCAATGCAATTGCGCAGCTTGAAAGCGATAAATACATTTGCAGTCGACGAAATGAACCAATTTCAAAATGGAACATTGCACATTCAATTTATGTGCATTTTACGCCTTTTGTATATCAATTGAGCAATTGCATGGCAATGCTAAGCGAGCTGTTTGCGTGTGTTGTGAAAGATACATAAAATACCGAATCTCGAAAGTTAACGTGTTGACGTCAATTGCAGATAGATTTCTATGGCTGACCCGACTGCTCCATGTCGAGTAGTTATTAACTTTAAATTTCAATTGCCAAAGTACAAATCGTAAACTCGCAAAAGTTTTGCACGTGTGTACTGTTTAACGACATTCTAATATAATAATTAAAATTGCACAATGCAAAAAAATACGACTTATCATTTCAAGGGCATAATCCGAAAATATTTCTTAAACGATGTATACAATGAATTCCCAAATAATCTCAAATAGAAACATAATGTAAATTATTATATGTAGCTAATACTGAGCATACTTCTTAAGTCTGAAAAAGAATGTCGTTTAATAATAGCCTTGATTTATATTTATTTAACTTTTAAATTAGCTTAAGCCAGATCTCGAGTCATCTTTTAGAACAACTGTCACCCGAAAGTTCTTGCTCTTCATTCCTCTGGCAACTTGTATCTTAATCTGTGGTAAAGTTCGCATCTTTCAGGATCGTCTTGAAACAATTATTTGTTGTTCAACAGCATAACACTTCAGCACACTCTGCAAAGGCTCTTGAAGCTTGCCACATTTTCAACAGTATTATTGCATTTGGAGTGGAAATACAGCTTAATGAAGCACATTAATTTTAATGCAGAGGCATTTGTCGGCTTTGCCAGGTTTTGGGGGAGGAGTGGGAGAAATAGCTGCCATGAGGCGCCTCATATGAAATTAATGAGATGTTATTGTTGCCGTTGTTGATGCAGTGGCAACATTTTGTGTCGTGTTGCCGCTGCAAATGTCAGGCACTCAATCACATGTGGATTGTGAAGATACTCGTTCAGCTTCAGCTTCAGAAAGGGGAAGACAGATTCGAGCTGTGCCATCTTAAGTAGCGACAGTTTTAGTTGTTGCTCTTTGTCTGACTGTCTAAAATATAATGGATTATAATATATGTAGATGCGTAGGCGAGGTGTTAACGAGTTATTAAATATTCGAATGATGCCACATCAATTTATTAACGAACAAAAGAGCTGAGATATTATTTATTTAATTTAAATTTAAATTAATAGTCTTGTGTTCGAAACCAAGAAAGAATTATTTTGCAGTCTAATCCAATAAATTAATCGCTGAACACCTGAGAGACCAATCTATACTATTTACTGCAATTGCAATGAATTATAAATTCATGGGTTTTTCCATAAATGCCTCAATCAATTAATTACATTTCCCCGATGGGTTCTTCAGAAATAATATGGATAATTTTTGTCGTTCTTTGTATTTTCTCTTAAAATAAAAAGAGTCATCGTCGTCAAGAGTATGAGAATTTTCAACGAATTTATTTTGCAGTTAACAAATTTGGACTCTCAACAATTTTTGAGTCATTTGTTGGCGATCGCACAAAGAGTATATATTCCACCTGACAAACTGCGGAATTTAACAGAATTTTGTGTATATAATTTTCATCTGCTTTTTTTCCCGGAAGTAGATATTTTCATGAGTAAATCACCAGAGTGTGCTGAATGAGAGAGAAGGAGAATATGCATGAACAAATCATGTTATTTAATTGCTTTCAATATCATTTTGGTCACAAGGAAGCCTGGGGAAAAGGCTAATGGAATGGCAAGGTCAGCCACCTGGAGTGGGCGTATTTGTTGCACCCCAAAGGGGGGTGGCGCAGGGGGTTAACATTCGCCTATTAATCAACAAGTGGCTGTGACTTGACATACAGACGGGCGCGGCACCCAATACTTGTAACTCACAGCAAATGAGTCGACCGATTGTTGACTAAAATATATTGCACATCAGATTTCTCAAGTCCAACAACAACAACAAGTCACGCAAATGTCCAAGCTTAAAGTCATTGAACGTGGCCCAGGCGGAAATTATCGAACGGAAGTCGCATTCGAGCAAGGATTGCCAGTAAAAGTATCTACAGGTAACTATCTAACAGTTAGATCGCATGCTGAGGCCAAACTACTGTTAATGTAGTTGCATCCAAGGCGTCTTGCGTGCTCGATTTCACTCCTAAATTAAATTATTAAAGAGGCTACACAAAAAACAATAAGTAAACAAGTAAGAAAGCTACAGTCGAGAGTGCTCGACCGTATGATACCCGCAACCCATTTCGAGAGAAAACAAAAAACATAAATGATATTTTAACAAAAAATATACCAAATATACTAAAACTTAATTTTTGTATATATTTGAAAATAGCGGGTAAAATACACAACACCGCTATGGTCACACTGTCAACTTAACAAACAAAGCGCGGGCAGCTGCAAGTGAATTTTGCATATAAAATTGATTCATTAATAACTTCCTTGTTTTTCATTCGATTTCAACCAAATTCACAGGAGTCATTCAGACTATCATTGTTATTATGCATACCAAAATTCAATGCTCTAGGTTCATTATTACGGCTTTTACAGTTTTTGGGGGCGGAAAGGGGCGTGGCAAAAATCTAAAATAAACTTGATCTGCGTAAGACCTACACGAATACTGTCACCAAATTTGATATCTCTAGGTCAATCAGACACTTAAAACGTCCATATGCATTGGGAACAACAATTTTGATAAATAATTACGCGAATAACTTTTGTTCTACTAATCCGATTTTTACCAAAATTACAGGGTATATTAAGAGTGTCAAGCGCAGATGGGTTACCAGATTACACATCATTACACAAAGAACTTTTGGAGTTATACGCAATTTACATAAAAAAAAACTTGACTTTTTCTAGATTAATGCTTATTGTGGGCGAAGGGGGCGTGGCATCCAACTTTTGAAATAAACTTGATCTGCGTAGGGTATGAAGGAACATTTTTGCCAAATTTGGTGTCTCTATGTCTTATAGTCTCTGAGATCCAGGTGTTCATACAGACAGACAGACGGACAGACGGACAGACGGACAGACGGACATGGCTATATCGTCTCGGCTGTTGACGCTGATTAAGAATATATATACTTTATGGGGTCGGAGATGCCTCCTTCTGCCTGTTACATACATTTCCTGTTGGCACTAAGTCATAATACCCTTCTACCCTATGGGTAGCGGGTATAAAAACTTATTTTTACGCATCGCATACCAAATACTCTATCCAAAATTCAGAAAATTTAATTCTTTTTTTATACCCGCTACCCATAGGGTAGAAGGGTATTATAACTTAGTGCCAACAGAAAATGTATGTAACAGGCAGAAGGAGGCATCTCCGACCACATAAACTATATATATTCTTGATCAGTGTCAACAGCCGAGACGATATAGCCATGTCCGTCTGTCCGTCTGTCCGTCTGTCCGTCTGTCCGTCTGTCCGTCTGTATGAACACCTAGATCTCAGAGATTATAAGAGCTAGAGCTACCAAATTTGGGGACAGTACTCCTATAGGTCCTACGCAGATCAAGTTTATTTCAAAAGTTGGATGCCACGCCCCTTTCCGCCCACAAATGTCTGTAAAATCCGTAATAATAGACCTAGAGCATTGAATTTTGATATGCATAATAATAATTATATTCTCAATGATTCCTGTGAATTTGGTTGCGATCGAATGAAAAACAAAGAAGTTATTAAAGAATCAATTTTATATGCAAAATTCACTTGCAGCTGCCCGCGCTTTGTTTGTTTAGTTGACAGTGAGACCATAACGGTGTTGTGATTTTCACCCGCTATTTTCAAATATATACAAAAAAAATAGTTTTAGTATATTTGGTATATTTTTTGTTAAAAAATCATTTAAGTATTTTGTTTTCTCTCGAAATGGGTTGCGGGTATCATACGGTCGAGCACTCTCGACTGTAGCTTTCTTACTTGTTTACCTTTATTTTTGCTAGTTACTTTCTCTGGCATCATTCATATTTGAATTGCATGTGATGCAAATTTAATTTAAACTGTTTATTTAACTTGTATCTTATTCGATTAAATAGTTAATAAACACTTTGGGCTGCAGGTTGCTTTACTTGCATCGATTGTGTTTGTCCAACAGCTAAAATATATCTAATAGCCAAAATTGCCAGGCATCGTTTAAAAAAGTTATTAGAGTGCGTCAACAGCAACGCAAGCCACAACAACACAAACTGCTGCCAGTTGTGATGGTGATGATGATGATGAAGATGATGATGACGATGATGTAGTTGTAGTTGTTGTTGTTGTTGTCGCCCAAAACTGATCATTGACCGTCACGCCTGACGCAAATGCGGCATCGACGGCCGGCAGCCGTCGCTTTCCAAAATTCGTGTGCCAAAAGCTGAGTGGGCGGCAGGCAAAGTGGCGAGAGGGGAGCGGGAATGGAGGAAGAGAGACGAGTTGTCTGAGCGTTAGCTACTCAATCAAATGACCAGCGAAGCGCCAGGCAGACAATGAGCTGCGTGTACATGCGAATTCGCCAACTGCGATTTGCATTTATGAGCTAAACTTTGGCCAGCACGCGTTACAGATACAGCAACAGCTATAGATACAGATACAGCTATAGATACAGATACAGATACAATACGAGTGTTATTTGAATTTTTTTAATTTTCAACTAGGCCTCCCATATGAGCATGCAAAATGTAATTATAACTCAACGCAAGTGTGAATAAACTTTTGCTTTGAATTGAAGGCGGCTGCTGAGGCAGCTGATTCTGCGGTAGACGGGGCGTATGAGTGACGCGTTTGGGGATTTGAGTTGTGTAGCGTTGTGTTCTGTTGTGTGTTTAGATTAATTCAAATTGATTGAGCTCACTCCTAGCAAAAGACCAAAAACATTGCGAATTTGTAATGATACGATTATGCATACAATCTTCGCGGTTGCCATACACAATTATAGCCATGATGCGATACTTTTCTCGCTGCTTTATTTTTATGGTGAGTTATGAGTAATTACGTGGGCTTGGCTACTTGTGTAGCGCTGAATAGTTAAAATTAAATTAATCGCAGTGATTAAAA
Source organism: Drosophila immigrans (assembly GCA_963583835.1). Classification (NCBI taxonomy): domain Eukaryota; kingdom Metazoa; phylum Arthropoda; class Insecta; order Diptera; family Drosophilidae; genus Drosophila; species Drosophila immigrans. Next base: position 17,922,808 of record OY757143.1, on the reverse strand, counting down.
ACCATGCTTATGGATTGCTAATTAAACAGTATACAACTGAAAGCCAGCTATGATAATATATCGCTCGTGTAGTTATTGAAAGAAAGTTGAAATGAAAGCATGTCCGGGTTGCTCTCGGGTAAGGAAAGCAAAAGTTAAATCTTATTGCCAAAAACTGTAAGCATCTATTATATTTTTTTCAAGGTTAAGACTGTAAGTCTGTTGAACTTTAATTTCGCCAGTCGGCATTTGGTAAGCCAATTTGCATAAAATGTTCATGCGGCTAATCTCTGGAGATTCATTGGGTGTTCTTTTCGCATCACATTCTCAGCTCATTGTGGAAATCGCACACAATTTCCCTTTTTGCAAATCCCTCGGATACATTCAGGCAATTGTTAAGTTCCATGTTGGTTGCTAGGCAAACAAGCGTTCGCCAGCAGCATCCACAGCACATCCACAACAATCAACAGCTTGTCCATCAAGTACACGCTGCTTATCCGCAGGCAAGTAAATAATGTATTGTGGCATCCCCACACCCGAAAACTTCCCTTGAAAAGTTGTATGTATCACTTTCGCTGTGCACGTTTCCTATGTAAAAGGCCAGACACAATACAAGTTGGCTCTGAATTTCGCCTACGTCAACATGGCAGACACTGGATGAGTCACCGACAGCCAACATTCGTCAGACATTCGCATTCTGTGGAACATCCCGGAAGTCCTGCCTAGCTGCTCCCCCATGAAAAAACAGCAAAAAAGGAAGCATATTTTTTCTCATTTTGTGCCTTTGCGAAATTTCCATCTCTCAGCATTTTAGCCTAATTAAGCGTAAACTTGGCAACACTTTCAGCATTTGATATCGACTAAAAGCTCCGGCCCAGACAATTTATACAATTCCATTTGCAGTGCACAGTAGCCCAACATTTCTCCAAGCCCTCCCCATAAAATGTTGTGTATCTGTTGGTTTTTCGGATGCTGTCACACATGCAGACACCCCAATCTCTCTGCCTCTCAGTCTCTCTGTCTCTCTGCGACGTTTGTAGCTTTTAATTTTATCGATTTGTATCTGGTCGTCTGCTGGGGTTTCACTCCCCAAAATTGTTTTTGGCTGCCAACTGGGGGTTGTCCTTGCTGGCAGCTGGACCATACAATGTGCTTTTTATTGGTCATGGGCATGAGACTGTTTGTTGAAGCCTTCAGTGCACAAGCAGAAGCAACTTTCTTTGCTTCCCTTTTTTAGGGCTGGGCAAACATATTTATATTATGAAGTGCTTTATTTTTGGGAGTGAGACTTTGTGGCATGTAATTTGGTAGGGAAACCAAGCTGTTAGACATTATGTGTACATTTAAAGATCTAAATTAGTTCAAGCGGAAAACGGCGCGCTTTAAGTTGAGGCAAATAGATTCTTCTGCAGTTGCTTGTTGAATTGTATTGTCTTGTCGGAGAGAAGCTTAACAATATTTGACTAACATATGCGATCAATATGTTATATAGTAAGTAAGAACACGTTACTTCGCTTAGTTTGATTAATAAATATTTCATCGATAAATATCTAATCGAATACTGAATACTGAAAATCTATATATAAATATAAATGTATCGCAAACTTAATCAATTCCATTTATAGAATTGAGAATTGACTACTATAATAAAAATCATTGATTCAATGTATAGATGGAAATGCTTTCAAATCAAAACTATTAGAATATTTTTTATGTAATCTGTTAAAGTTTGCTGTTTATTGAAATTATATTTTAACCAGCTGCGGCTTTGGGAATTTCCTGGTAGGCAAACAAAAAGACGCAACTACGGACTTATTTATTTGGGTGGATTCGTTCAGCCATACGAACTGATCCCAGGGGCAGCAAAGTCAATGCCCCAAGGATTTGGCATCAGCGTAGAACGCAGGAAATGACTACCATATACATAGATGCCTAATTAGGAGTTAAAGCAATTGCCATGTAGAAGATACTTGCCAGCTTGACCTTTCAGAGTAATAAATTTTTAAGTAAGTGCAGGTGCAGGATAAATTTAGGGAAGTGATGGGGCGGAAGAAGTTCGTAGTTAGTGCCAAAACTGTTGCCTACTTTCCGGACTAGTCGCAGGGGGTAGCAATAAAACTGAATTTTATTACACACATGTCGAAACGGCTAACGGAACTCACATAACACAACAAGCTGCTGTCTGAGCCAACTAAACATCATGTAATGTATACACACTAGCACACACACAGACACACGGAACGTGGCCTCGACAAATGTTGAGTTCAAGGAGACGTCACTGATGCTGTCCTCGTTGTATTTGCAGTTGCAGCTTCTCACAGCTGTTGGCCGAAGGACTCTCAACACTCGCCAGGACAAACTCTCCACACGTGCTCTCGCTCTCGCTCTCTCAGCGAGAGTGCGCGCCTTGGTCTGGCAACTCTCCGCTCGATTGCATCTCACCCACAGCACACTCAACAGTTATGCAATGTTACAGACATACATTTCGCAATGAACGTCTGCCTGTTATGCTGCGGTCTCTGTTCTTGTGGCTGACATTAACATGGCCCACGCATTGAGAGTTGTCTTCGTCTTCAAGTTGCCGTCTCGCTCTCGCTCTGCTATCTTGCTCCTCTCAATGACGTCAAATGTCTGCAGGCAGCTCTCAACTGACTGTAACAATCTGGAACAGAGTCTGTTCTACTATTATACAAGATTTGGTTTTCAACTGTCGTTGACAGTTCCACCAACGTGACGTCAATATGGGGAGTTTTCTCCTTTCTTTCTATTAGAGGGCGGTAAACTGTAAGCAGTCACTGTTGCCAAAAGTTTTCTCAAAGTTTTTCTAAAGGTAATGCTTGGGCAGCCCAGAAGACAGCTAAAGGTCTGGCCCCTTCAAAACTTTGTCGCTTTCTGATTTATTAAATTTACAACTTTGAGAGATAGTTGCATAATCCAAAATACAAACGGGAGCAACAAAATTATAATATAATAACAATTTTATAAATACTTAAGTTATTAAACGGATTTTTACAAATTGCAAACTTAACAACATATTGTTATCTCATTTATTATATACGAATAGGCTTAGCATGATCATAAATAATATTAAAATTATGATAAGGATGTACTGCACATAACTTCATATAATTTGCCATCCTAGAATATATTTCAATCTGTATTCAATATTTAATTACATAAAATTTAAAATTTTTTAAACTTTTTGAAGACAGCTCCAATTGGCGATCAATACTCACCATAAAACAAGATTCAATTGCAAACTAAGACTATTTTTCAGTTCTACAATAGGCCTTAAGTCTACTCGTATTTTTAATGTTTCTATTTTTTTTGCGCACCATTTTTCCTTTTTACAGATATTGAACGGTTAAATGTTTTAATAGTTTTCTGTATTATCTCTGTCAATATGTCAATGAGCCCCTGTCAAATTGTTGACAGTTGGAAACAATTTGCAGATAATTCCATAATTTGAATGCAACATAATTGAACTGCACTCATGGCCTACAACTAAATAATAATACCAGAAAAAGTGAGTAATACTACTTATTGGAAATAATGGCCATATTAGGTAACAGCGCCAGTAACAACATTTTAATATAAATTGCACTTGATTAGTTGATTAATAATAAAAAGGAAGTCGTGAAAATCCACAAAATACTATAAACAATTACAACGAGTTTTACTTAACGATTCGACAGTGAGTCGTGAGCTAATTTACAATACGCACCGATTGCCTTCAATACGAAATTCACGACAATTTCAATCAAAATCAAAACAAACATGATTTTTTAGTGCGTAATACATCAGATAAAAAACATAGATAGAGAGTATAAGATACAGAAAGAGAGAAAATAGTTTCCTATGCAACGATTTCCGCAATTGGCAGGCCAATTAATACCAATTGGGTGCTAAGGGGGGCATATGCCACGGGATTTGGGGGCAAAAAGCAGCTCGGGCAATGAGGCAATTTCAAAATTGTGGCTGAAGTTGTTGAAGGCAGTCTTCAAGTGCGCCAACTGATTTTCAGTATTGAATTTTTGTGATCATCTTGTCGAGATAACAATAGCATTAACTTTAATAACAACAAATACAGTCATTCACAGACTGCAACCGATGCAGCAATAGCAGCTGCCGAAACAAAGAAGCGAAGCAAACAAACTCAGCTACAATGAAGTGTAGATACTCTTCCAAAAAATTCAATTTATCAGTACAAATGTCCATTTTTATTCTACATTTATTAAGGCTATACTTTATTTGGTAAAGTTGTTTTAATTCGCTGTACACATCATAAAGTATTTAAGTAACTGTAACGAACAAGGCATATAAAAGGAAATTCAATTTATAGAAATTATATAAATTTTATTTTGTACGTAAAAGAATCATTTTGCTGTGTATAAATGATATAAATTTATACGAAGTCTTTAAATGTGTCTATCTCAAAGGTCATATTAATTTCACAGACCTTTAAAACCTTATGATAGACAAGATAATTAGTACATGATGGAAGAATTAATTTATGTTTTATTTTAAAATGTTATGGTCAGGCACTGATAAAATTACCATAGAACTTTGTACAGACGATAATCAAAGAATTTCTAAACTGTTGGTTATAGTATAGTGTGTTATACCCTCTCTAAACAAGTGTATTTCAATAACAAAAAATAAAGTTTCAACTGTAAACAAAACGCACGCGTCTCGTATGTAGGCAAAAGGAGGGGAGAGGAGAAAAGTGGAAGCATTTTTGGTAGGAGCTGCGAGACGAGTCAAAAATTTCACTGGGTAACATCGTCAGCCTCATATGGAAAATTTCACTTGCACGCTTGAGAAAAAGTGCAGTCATAGGGGGATCAGATGAGGGACGGGTGGGGCATATGAAGAGGTTGGGGGCCTGCTGTCGAGTGCGGTAATCACGCGTTTTCATGGATTGCCAATGGGGAACCGGCTACAATGCGTTTTGTGTTTTGTATTTGTTATTGTACGTATTTCTTCCCTCTGCTTCTTTCTGCGTCTCCATCTTCATCACTTTTTTTGTTTTTTTTTTTTGGCACTTTCACTCTCATCCTCAGTTGGCGTCGCTTCGTTTCGTTGGGGTTTAAATATTACGTTATGTTTTGGATGCCTTTGGAGAGATAAGCGGGGCATTTGTTTATGTCATTTGCAAGTTTAGCTCTGTCAAATGGAGCGATTTAATTATACTCTTCCACGGGGTATAGAAACTGTTAAAGAGAAGTTGACTCTGCCAAATAATACATATGTATGTGGAATATGTATTCTTATTTGGAAACTTCATTTGTTTATTGACATTAATAATTTACTTTATTTTCTGTTTTTAATTAATTTAAAAAAAAAAATTAAGATAAATGAATGAGAATAAGTCGTGTACTTCCTAAGTAATTATTATTTTAAATGTTTATTAATTACTCAAATATTTAAAGAAACACTCATGAATATCATGAAATACAAACTAGAATAAATTAATTGATTCTTTTGGTAAGGGTATGTAAAATTCGAACAACCGGAAATAATTACTCCTTCTAGCTCCTCTGTTATTTTTGGGTCGTTTTTGTTGTTTGTAAACACAAACAAAGCACATGGAGATTGAATTGGAGTCGTTTATTTCATACGAAATTGGGTGCAACAGCGACTCGACCAGTTGAAATCATTGTCTAGTTGTCCAAGGTTCGATATACCGAAGACTATAAATATTATTAATAGCATTTCTCGTATATTTCCAGTTTAAGTTTTTAATTAATTCATGCATTTTGGTAACTACGGGGGCGACTCACAAATACATCGACTGAAACTCATAATTCCAATGCATTCCGATTACCACATAATGCGATTGGGCATCAAAGATAAAGGCATCTATTTGGGCTCATTACGATTGAGTGATTAAATGAGATTGAATTGATCAGGTTTGCTGAATTCAGGGAAATTAATGAATGATTTAATACGTTTGCTTTTAAATTTATTAATTTTGTTCATATTCAGTATTTTATTGTGTTCTGAATCATTTTCCATATTGGATATAAGGAATGCCTCTTTACGCTTTCAGCGCCAGGCATCGATCAAAGACGTAGGTCGAGTCCAAGGTGCAATAAGAAGACCATATCGCATATACATATATCTCGTAAATCTTATCCGGATAATTGTTCCGCTTGCGTATTGTTTATTGTTTGTTGCGGTTGCTAAAGAACAATAAATACCACCCAGAAATGACAGTTTTGTGCTTCATTATCGAAGGGACACAACCAGAAGAGAACGCATTTTAAATCAAGACGCATTGAAACATGTAGGATAACTGTGCAGTGCAGTGCGGCATCTGGACGCCAGATGGCGCTACCTTGCCCCCAAAGCAACGCCACATGCACCAGCCTCATTGAACTGTCAGCGCAGTGAATTCGAATTGCATTACGATGTTGTATTTGCTTTAAAGGTTTTGTTTATGGACTTTCCCCAACCCAACGGTTTATTAGCGTTAGCGTAACGGATCATTTTTGCAATTCCATTGCATTGCATTCCTTGTTGTTGTTTGTTGCCACGTGCAGCGCGTAAAAGTATCTGGCAGATACATATTGCATGCGAGTATCTCAAGTATTAGGGGCCTTATTTAAGTGTCTGTCAAAAGCTGACTAATGGCCTACGCATTGGATTTATGTGGGCGCCGCAGAGGACGAGGCGGGGGTCGGACGGCGAGCGGCGGGCCAGCTGTCAAGCGGGCGGCGTGTGAAAATCGTTAACAAATTGCAGCGTCGAAATGATTTGAGGAATACATCGATTTAAATGTACAAAAATATCGGAATATATATGTATATCTTGTGGGATTGCACTGCAGGCGGCGCACTCAAAAGTGAAATGTGTGAAAAATTGCTGTAAAGTATTTTTTTATTTTTCATTAATTTTTCAGTGGGCGGAAGATGCAACTTTAATTGACAATTTAGTGGAAAATGTTTGAGAAATGGAAAAAAGCCGAAGCGTTGAGTGATGAATGCGGTTAGTGTGACCATATTTCTTTAATGTAATATGTGACGAAGGAAATGCAATTTAGAACAAGTTAAGTTCATGTTTACTGATATACATTGCATGAAATCAATTGTGTGCATTTAGAAATACATTTAGAATTTTAATAAATGCTGCACAAAGGTGATGTGCTACAATCAAAATTGAACCTTTTGCAACCTTTTGCTGAAGGTTCTTTTAAAAGCTTTACTTTTGAAATTGAACTTTTTTGCTCATTATTGTTATTACAAGATCAGCAAACATTTGGCCTACTCATTTTGAGACGGTGCCAAGCACAAAATGATAACAATTCACACCTTAATGTGGAACATGTTGTCGTAATTAACCCACTTTTGGTTAATTGGTACCTGGATCCAGGCCAGTGTGATAGTGACTCGACGTCTGTTGCTTTAAGTAATTTGTGAAAATGATGGGCCATCGTTTGAGGCATTTTATTGTTATTATAACATTAACACAATCAGCGAGGGCGAAGAATCGCAAGACTTTCGTTTTGTTTACTTTTCAATTTTACAATTACACTCTTTTCGCTCTGATTTACATTTTTCACATATTTTTTTTCTGACATTCTGCGCACACGCATTTACTTTCCAATTGCGTCAAGCTCAAAATGATGAATCGTAATCTTAAGAAACTGTGTGAAATATGGAAGTTACGACCAAACTTAAAATGTTTTAATTTAGATGTATTAATGTGATAATTATTAAAGCTACTTTACAGACACCCGAATAAAATAAATAACAATATTTCAATTCCACGAATTTATGTAAAACAATTCTGAATTCAAGAAGATTTTACTCTTCCTTTGAACACCGCATTTCGTAAAATCTGCTCCATCATCCAAAGATTTATTCACACACTTTGTCGCTGATCTTCATGCGGATCACACATGCCTAATGGGGTCATAAGCGCCTCCCGCAAAGTGTTACGCATTTTGTGACAAATGTGTAATAACCTTTAAAAATAAGACACAGTAAGTCTGAGTCTGTTTGCCTTTCTTCTTTGTATCTTTCTTCTGTGCTGTAATTTCACAAAATTTTGTAATTTTGTACATGCGCATGCGTCAAAGTCTTTTTCTTTTTCTGTGTTAAAAACTGGTTTTTACCGTTTGTCGACATTTCAATTGCTAAATTCAAAAATAAACAATAAACAATAAGTATATATAGTATACACAAGATCTCTACGTAAAAGATTTTTGCACATTCGAAATGAGTAATCGAAATGTGATTCACGGCACGGGGCCTCCGCCTGTCAATTTTGACAGCTCTTTTGTTTCGAATACGTTTTTTTTTAACGCATTTGTGGAGCAAGGACGTAATACCCACTTGTCAGACCTTGTGTTTCCTGCTTTCACCTTTATTTTAGATTCGCCCACACGCAGCATCCCCAAAAACGGCAATGTCTTGCAGTCATCAAGAAAGAAAGCTGCATTCAAGTTATTCAACTGATTGAGGCGTTCACGCCTTGGGAATCAATTGCCAAAATTCCGTTTGGATCCACCTGGAAATGCACAGTGACAAAATTTTAAAAAGATGAATTCTCAGTGAAATCAGAATAATAGCTCAAAATCGGTAAAAATAGTTTAATCACCTTTTTTTAATAACTAATTTATATTGCTCTCAATGGCTTGACGATCTTTAATGGACTGCAATCATTTTTGGTAAGTTGAAAAATTTCAAATTTGACTTTCGAGCTTTAGAAAACGGCCCACTGTGCGATGTGAGTTGTTGAACAAAATACATACTGTTCGCTGTGATTTTAGAAATTACAATTAAATTAACAATATTCTGCTTTCAGTTTCGCATCGAGACTTAAACGGCACTCAATGGAAGATTGACTTTTTTTTTCCCAAACAGCTCAAGAATTTATTTTATTTCTTTTTTCATATTTGGGTATTAACAAGTATGAAAGCTACAGTCGAGAGTGCTCGACCGTATGATACCCGCAACCCATTTAGAGAGGAAACAAAAAACTTAAATGATATTTTAACAAAAAATATACCAAGGAATATACTGAAATTTGTTATTTGTATAAAATCCATAACATACCGACATGGTCACGCTGTCAACTTAACTTAACAAAGCATAGATGGCTTACCAAATTACATACCATTACACAAATAACTTTTCGAGTTCTACACGATTTACTTAAAAAAAACGTGATTTGTTCTAGATTTTTTAATATTGTGGGCAAAGGGGGCGTGGCATCCAACTTTTGAAATAAACTTGATCTGCGTAAGGAATGCAGGAACCTACATATGTACCAAATTTGGTGTCTCTATGTCTTATAGGCTCTGAGATCTAGGTGTTCATACAGACAGACAGACGGACAGACGGACATGGCTATATCGTCTCGGCTGTTGACACTGATCAATTTATGGGGTCGGAGATGCCTCCTTCTGCCTGTTACACACATTTTCTGTTGGCACTAAGTTATAATATCCTTCTACCCTATGGGTAGCGGGTATAAAAATAGTAGAATATTTTCAAGTTACTTTGCATTTTTAATGCTGCGCGTCATTGCCACCTGATTGTAATATGACGAATAAATTTATTATTAAAATAAAGTTTGTGCTTTATCATTGAAGTGTCTGGATTGATTTGGACTTAGTGACAATATAATTGTTGAACTTGATCCTCCTTATGTATGTATGTTCAGGCATACATTATTTCCGATGGTATTAATCTCTATCAGATTTTTGTGAATTTCTAAGGTCAGGAATTTGCATCAAATACCTTTGTTCCTGTTTCTTCTCCAACTCATCAATGGACTGAACAGCCATCTTGTCAATGAGTTGTTTTGCACGATCAGTTATAAGTGCACCCTTTTGACCGGCAGCATAGGGATATTTAGCATACGTCTCCAGGAAGTAGACGCCTCTTTTGGTGGGTACAGCATGATAGCCCATCAAAGCTCTAGCCTGTTGATTGGCGCAGCGACCAAACACATCTGTTTTCCAGCTATCGCACCTTATCCCCCAGAAACCTTTATTCGGTTCAATGGACGCGGCATAGTATTCCGATGCTCGATGGTGACTACAACTGCCTGCAGTCTCAGCTCTCTCGCAGCCAGGCTGCTCTTCCTGGCGAAAATTGACATAGAAGTCCGCATGGCCCATAGGCTTTAAAATGCCCCGTTGGGGAGGATTCGTATGAATAACATCCACGAAATAGGCATCATCGGCTGTCAGGCGATATGTATCATTGGCAACTGCAAAATAAGGTTTCGCTGGATCTAAGCCAGTGATATGATACAGTGTTTGATTCACATAGTTGGATGTCTGGCCAGCCACATGGGCACCCAGACTGAAGCCAATGAGATGCAAGAAATTGTTATCAATAATGCCAAGATTAACCAAATTATCAATCAACTGTGCCAAACATTTGCTGACCAGCGGCGTACTTCCAATTGCTTCCTTGTAGCAGGGTTTCTGCGCTAGAGGACCATAGTCAACGGAGATCACATAGACTTGCTCATTCGCAAGTAGTGCGGGTCTAATGAGATTATTGGGAGCGGCGTCGCGATGTCCTCTGTATCCGTGAACGAGGATAATTACTGGCCGTTTCGGTAAAAAGTCCCTGGGTTCAGGGTTCAGTGGTTTAATTCGCTTAGGATTGCCCGGTGACGCACTGTATGTTGAAGAAGATGTATTTAATCGTCATTAAGCTTAATCGAAACTGAACTCAACTTACTTGGAATAAAGCCAAAAGCTCACGTGCTGGTTTGGACAACTACCTGTGGCCACAAAGCAGCTCCACGACGTCTGTACATAGGAGCAGAAAATCAGAGCTACATAAATATGTTGGCTTGAATGAGCTCGAGATTTAACTCTTGATCGTAGTAACAACTCACCTATCACCAGGATCTTCATTCCGACAAATATCGCTATTAACTGAAGGCACTACAACTAAATATGTTGACTTTTAAAGTGGCAAAAGCGAATAATCTGAACTAATTTTAGTCATTAACCTCACTTGTAATGCAACGCGGACTATGAATGATGAAGCGTTAAAATCATATGCAGTTCATTTTGACTAAAGTCAAGTTAAAAATCAAAAGTCGCAGACACAGCAGATATTCCTTTTCTCACCAAAAAAATATTGTTATTGTTACGTAAAGTCTAGTTGGGGTCCTAATTAATTTTTATTCTTATTAAAAATAGATTTCATTGTTAGACTTAAATTTAATTTGTCATTTTATGCTTTTGTCCAATTTGTAGACAATTCTTATAGATTTTAAATATTTATCTAAAACTACACTCTGCATCTGGTAATTGAAGTTTTTATTATGTTCAATAATTTTAGGTTAACAGAAGCTGGGGTGTACGTTTTAGGTGCTATTCAAAAAAGTATTCTCTACCGTTCGATGAATAAAATAGGTAAACAAATGGAATGGATTTTATTTTAGGACTGAACTCGGGTTCAAGTGAGTTTGAACTTCAAAGGCAACACCTTGGTATATAAGCATAGAGAAATGTGTTGTACGAGTACTTTATGGGCTTCAGTTGATCAGTTGAAGCAGTAATTTCGACACTACGTAGTGCGAGTGAAGAAATTACGTTTCAAGCAATTAGTTATCGGAATAAAGGCAACCTCAAGTGCATTAGCCTATCGATTTTCTAATGGAAGTCTCAGTGGGAGACAAAGTGGGTAGTATAGAGGAGGCAGAGTTAAGGACTGGAGACTCTCAATTTGCAAAATCAAACTAATCCGCTTAAAAGCTTCGATTTCCCGACCAGACAGTGACAACATTGCCACGTCGCAATTGAGGCGAAATAAGCTGCTGCCCCTCAACGCAGATGATGAATGAGAATGAGGGTAGAGAAAGGGGATATTGATTTGCAAACCGGACCCAGGTGAGCAGTCAAGATGGCTCTGGCCTCAGACACACGTGACAATGCATGTGAGCAGACAGACAGACAGGCAGACAGACCGACAGTGTTAGACAGTTATTTTTAACAATGCAGCTGCTAATTTTGAGCACCTGATGTTAGTATGTGTTTGTGTGTGTCTGGGCCCTGCTCTTAGCCAACTGAGTGGATAAGTCGCCCAAGCTGCCGGCTAATCAAAAGCCAGAGACCCACCCATTTGCTGCCAGCGACCCACTTGAACATGCGCGCTCGTGACATTCGACTTGGAAACGTGCAAAGCGACGGGAAATCGACCAAAGACCAAACGAAAACAAAATGCGAAACGTGCAAAACGTCACTTAAGTTGGCCCCAAACCGACGCGACATCAGATGCGTCACAGCGGAAAAGCAGCAGAGAAGCCAACACAACACTCGAAACAATAACAAACTAGCATCCGAAGCAACATGCTTCCAACTAAACGAACATCGATTACTCTGCAACCATAAAATGAATATTTCAATAAAAAAAATATTTTATTTAAATAAAATATTGTTATTATATTTATAAATTTTATTTGATTTTAGTCAACCATATTTTAAACGATAAAATATTACGACATGTAGTTGAATTTATTGCCTATTTTTACACTTAATAATTTCAATAATTACCAATTAATTTATTTTTTTATTTCCTTTCAATTCCATTAATGGTTAGTTTTCAATTTGTTGTTGTTGATGTTGTTAGTAGTCGCCGATAAAACTGTGATACCCCTTCGTTAGAGTGTACAAAACAAAAGTGTTTAAAATGCGGCAAACTAAAACAAAAATCAGGAAATGTGCAGCGCGAAAATGCGCAGCTGAGCAATGAGACACGCACGAGAGACAAGTGGAGACAACAAACAAGCTGAGACAACAACAGAGATAACAACAACAGCGACAGCGACGGCGACGGCGACAGCAAGTAACACTATGACAATTGCCAAAGCTGACAGTTTGGCGTTTTAAATCACGCGCCAAACGTCAAATGTAACAAAAGCAGGAGACAACAACTACAACAACTCAATGCAATGAGTATCTTACAATTATTTATGCTTCTATTTCGAACAATAACAAATGCAATTAACGGCAGACAACGAATTTATTGCAACGAAATGCAGCTGAGAGGTCAACAGTGTCAGATGCCAATGCAAATGCAAGCAAATGAGCGAGTGCAGTGCTTGTCAAACCATTAAGTTGCTGCGAAACTGTTTGACGGCAGCAAGCGACAAAAACTGCGAAATCATTGGAATAACGTGATAAACAGTTTGCAAAAATGTACATTAGAAAAATGCACTAACAATTTCAAAAAACCAAAGAATTTCGCAAGTATTTTGGTAAACATTTGTTTACATTCACAATTCTTGACACAGTTTTAAGATGACCAAACAATATTTTTACACTCAAGATTAATGCTCAAATCAAGACGGTGATTATATACGTTTAAGATCATTTAATATTAGAATCATGTAAAATAATCATTTAAAATTATATATGAATGCCAGACCGTAAAGAATCATTTCTTCCTCATTCCATACTATTTATTATTCTAATAGTTTCCATTGGACTTTCTTCTTACGAGCATTAAAAAAAGCAAAATGCCTTTCAGACCCATGTCATTTCTTTTTGTGTTTTTGTAAGTGTCCAAGAACTACCCACACAAGAGTCCCGCTATCGGAATAGTTGCATCTTCTGACCAGTCGAGTCAGTTGAGCAATTTACTCGTATATACAGTTGTTGCATTGCATCAATTGTTATTAATTTGTGCGCTGAGAGTGTCAGCTGCACTAAAAACGATAAAGACAACAACGACTCAAACAAGAATAGCAAGAAACTGTCCGCAAAGCTGGAAAAGAATCGCACGCGACTCATGTCAATTGCGTGCCACATTCCCAGGCCGATTCGACCCGGGTCAACTGCCTCAAGATTGTCTGTAATACCTCCCTCTCTCACTCTCTATTGTTTGCTGTCCCTTTCTATGTCTACGAGCAATGATATTTGAGCTCAAATGATTCATAGTAACTATTTAATTACCATGCCAACTTGTGTTATATGCCAACTAGGAATAGATTAGCACAGGATTGAATATAAACTTTAACATACCCACTTCAATATGCAAATTAACTTGCATGTGTAGAAAAGTTTTGAAGGTCTGAGGTTTATCACATCATTTAAACATTTTAATGGACTCTCATTTGTTTGTTTAGTCAAAGTTTCCGACACAAAACTTTAGCAGCTGCCACGTGTCAAATGTCACTGGAACCTACTGGTGAGTCTCAAGTTCCTTAAGTCCCTACGCACGTGTCGTCCTTAGCCAACCAACATATGAGATTCCAGATTCTTGGGGCAATGACGACAGTCGTGACCTAGAATGCGAAAATAATAAGAGTATCGCAACCCTCTCTTCAACTTACGCAGATTCAAATGGAATGTATTAATTCCGAAATCCTCATTCATTTATATTATGAAAATAGATTCCGTATTTTGTTGTTCAGTGTTGGCTTGCATAAATATGTAAATCGCATGCGTGCTGCATACTTTTAGGTAATGGTTGAAAAGAACTTTGCTGAACGAAATTTAATTTGATTTATTTTGCGTCAGCGTAAATTCGCCAAACGGCGTTTGCTGACGACAGCTGTGGCAAGCTAAATCGGTGAGTCAATTGGCTAAACTACAAAATACCTCGTATACGTTATCGTTTCCAAGTGAAAGGAATCTGAAATTTGTTATTTGAATGGAATATTATTATTTTGGTTTCCAAAATAACAATTTTATTTTTGTAATTTTGTATATTTTAACCATGATGATACGACTTCATTACCCATCAAATGTTTGCTCACGAGTTTTTCGCCAACTATGGAGACAGATTGCAAGCGCTTGTGAGTCAACTAATTTCAAACTAATTATACAAAATTGAAATTATTCAAACGTGTTCCGGCTGTCACAACTTTTAATGTGTCTTTCAATTATTCAGGTGGACGACATAAGACACTTATTTCGGGATTAGATTCGAAGTGGAGAGAACTCAAAATAGCTTTGCATAATTTCAGGCTGCACATGAATTGTCCATTGTAGTGACTCTCAAACTTGTAGTGAAACTGTGCGCTTTGTCATCAGTTTATTTTATGCAAGGCAAAAACATAAAATATTTATTGCTTTATGATTATAGCTCAATTTGATGTTTTTTTGATATTAGTCATACATATACATTTTTTGAGTATTTTGCAATTGCAACATGTCGCAATTGCGACATGCAACCATGTCGGATTGGAATGCCAAGAGCACCGTCGAGCAGGAAGTGGTTGCCATGATGCGAAACTTCGGCATCATGTCAATGCACTATGGAACAATTTCCATTTTTTAAGCCATGCAAGACTTTGTAATGCTGTTTTTTTTATTGTTATGGACACCCTTAGACATATTTATAGAAAAGTGAGCGTGTCAAAGCGCACCCAGTTGCAAGTTGTTATCAACATGTATTATTATGGTAGAAACTGGCTTTTGTACTTAAAAATAAGGGCTTATCATCAGAAAACACATAATCTTAATCGAGTTTAACGCTTAAACTTACCATTGCAGACTGAAACCGACCTATGGTGATGTTTTCCCGAAGACTAAGATTCACATTATTCCAAGGAACCACAAGCGTTGTGCCTTGATCCTGGATCCCAAGTAACTTCAAGGACAAGTGAAAACTCCATTAAAGTTGCTTGAGCCTCTTAATTGACTCTTACAAATCCACCGAATCGGTAAGTTCTATCCTCTCTGGATCGGGCAAATAAGACTAGATAGCTGCTAGGATAATTGTTAGAATATTGGGATCCGCAACCAGAGACGGTAAATATATTGAAGCCTTAGAAATCTAAAAAATCGAAAATTGATATAATACTTAATTTTAAATATTATTTTAATCTGAAGTCCATTTTATACTTTCAGACCTGTTCACATACATATATGCAATATATATTGGCTGTTGCACAATTGGAACCAATGACTCAACCCATCAGAGAAGAAACCATAAAGAATACTCCCGTTTTAAATTAGATTTTTGTAACATAGAAAATTTCGTGAAAAGGCATCGACTTGTTTACATTCTACCTCCGTCCCATGCACAACACCCCATTTAATTTGCATGTAATTTGTTGTGTCGGCACCGCAAGAGCAAACACAAAAAACAAAAACACCAAATTGCAAAAAAAAAACTGAATTCCATTTTCAGGTAGTCCCAAAACAGGAGCACACTCAATATTTTGCATTTGCTGGCTGCAGAGATGCTTATCGAGGCGACAACAACATCAGCAGCAACAACTCCGCCAAATTGGCTCCAGCTGCAGACCCCAAAGCAAACTCGACTTTTGTCACTTTGCATATTGGGCCGGCTTCTTAGCATAATATCAAGTTCACGCTGTGCGCCCAGTTAACCTGATCAGCATTGTTCCTGTGGCTGTGGCTGTAGCTGTTGTTGTTGTTGATGTTGATGTTGCAATGGATGTTTGGTTTCCCGATCATGTCTTCTTTTGGGCAAACTACAACAGCATCCACCGCATACTCATTGGCCCAGTTGGCAACTGTTTGACATGTTTACCACGCTTCTGGGCAAAATCAGAAGGATTAACCGCGGACCCAAGCACACAATTGCTCTTTGATCTGGTTTCCAGTTATGCGGAAGTTATTCACCGACTTGTTCTTTATGTTAGCATGTGAAGGTGTCGGCTTTTGGGCATGATTGATTAGTTCTCGGCCCTGAAAAAAAACTGATTACAAAAAGTTCCGACTAAGGTTTAGTTTGAAAACTTAAATTCCGTCAGATTTAAAAAAATTATATAAAAAAATGGATACTTAGAATCATTGTCAATTTTATTATATTCCGATACGTTATACAATATTAAAATATGTTTACAAGTTGCTGTTATCTTTAAGACATCTGTCATATTACATTTTTTGTGCTTTATTCCATTTACTCAGTAGTATGTGAAACTTAGGGGATATATTTTATTGATAGTATTATTTCACCATATCCTAAATTCCGACATACTTTAAACTTTCTTTAGCTTCATTCGGATTTCACCAGCAAAGATATAGCCGATACATTCACACCATCAACAAGCTCGCACGCCTCCCAGATTTTCACTTGACTCACCGCAAAAACGCAATTGGCCAACACTTGGAAACGTGGCCACACTTACTATCATATAATACCTTTAATTACGCCCCAAATATTGCGGTAGACAGGTTGATATCAGATACAATCTTTGCGTTTAATCAGAAAAGTAAAGAAAACAGCAAGGAGAGCAGCAGGCCTGGAATGTTATCAGTGGCAAGCAATCGGCGCATGCGCCACACGGCCATCGTGTGTGCCACTGAGCTGCACTGGAAAAGCAATTACACGCCACATGAGATGCCAAGTCAACCAGTTGCAAGTAGGTATTATAGGTATTCCCAAACCCCCGACCTCCGCCTGCCCATCTCAGCTCATTTGGCGCAATGGTAACATCAGCTTCTCAGCTGTCTCAGTTTACCTTGAACTTCGGTTTTTGCACTTCTCGTGGCTCATGCAAATTGAGCGTTTAATAGGCGCTAATATGTTTTGCCAGCTACCGCGTTAATTTACAGTTTACTCTTCGCAGTTGCCAGCTTCCAACCCACGCGACTGACTCGTAAATATAATGTTCAGCACCGCGTCGTATACTTTTAACGATTTCGTAATGCCTCCAAATGGCGCTTCGCCCCGAGGTGTAATATATTTTGTGAGAAACGTGTGTTGTATGCAAAAATAACAAATTCACAAGCCACAACTAAGGATTGTATTGGCCAGTATCAGGTTTTTGCCTTCGCCATGAGTAGTCCGAGAATGCGAGTCATCAAAACTTACAACATCCGATTACCATTTGAAATCGCAACTATTTTTATACCCGCTACCCATAGGGTAGAAGGGTATTATGACTTACTGCCAACAGAAAATGTATGTAACAGGCAGAAGGAGGCATCTCCGACCACATAAACTATATATATTCTTGTTCAGTGTCAACAGCCGAGACGATATAGCCATGTCCGTCTGTCCGTCTGTATGAACACCTAGATCTCAGAGACTATAAGAGCTAGAGCTACCAAATTTGGGGACAGTACTCCTATATGTCCTACGCAGATCAAGTTTATTTCAAAAGTTGGATGCCACGCCCCTTTCCGCCCCCAAAAGACTGTAAAAGCCGTAATAATAGACCTAGAGCATTGAATTTTGGTATGCATAATAATAATTACATTCTCAATGATTCCTGAGAATTTGGTTGAAATCGAATAAAAAACAAGGAAGTTATTAAAGAATCAATTTTATATGCAAAATTCACTTGCAGCTGCCCGCGCTTTGTTTGTTTAGTTGACAGTGTGACCATAACGGTGTTGCGGTATTTTACCCGCTATTTTCAAATATATACAAAAAAACAAGTTTTAGTATATTTGGTATGTTTTTTGTTTAAATATAATTTAATTTTTTTGATTTTTCTCGAAATGGGTTGCGGGTATCATACGGTCGAGCACTCTCGACTGTAGCTTTCTTACTTGTTTTCAATTCGTTTTATCAAGAGAAATTGTATAATAGCAACAGCTTGATTGATGTTAATATAGAAATATGTAAATAATAAAAAACAAATTTATTTGTAGAAAAATTATCATTCTGAAAAATTAATAATATTACATAAGTGCAAATATTAGAAAATTTTAAAATCATTTCACAATTATTTTAATTAGTTTATGTTATGTCTATAATATTCGTGTAAGTAGAAAGTACTTATGGCTAAACTAAACACAAAAGTCAGCCTCTTGTAAGTGCATATTGAAGAATTGTCTTTCCCAGAATACACCCAGATTTGCCCATTGATGAACTCGCGTTCTTATATTGGAGTGTCTCACAAAACAATTAATGGCAATGCAATATTTTTGCATGCAACACACATAACATTTTCCTGCGAGTTTAAGCCCCCACAGACAATGCAGAGAGAGCATAAGAGATGGGGAGAGGAGAGGGTGAGATAGACAAGTTTATTAGCTTAATTAAAACTCTTGAAAAGGTTCATCAAAGCAACGGATAGAGTCGATTGGATGCGCTTCTCTTAGCCTGGGGTCAGGCAATGCAACAAAATCTTCAAAATGGAAAAATGTGTTGAATGCTGGCAATTTAGCAAGTTAACAGTTCGCTCTTCGAGACCCAATAATGGAAACCTATGCCCCATTCGCATTCCCATTACTATTCTCAGTTCAAGTCCAGTCTGTGGACCATCGCTGTCTCTCATTCCGTGCCCAGTTCCCAGTTGAATGACGTTTTACTTGATTGCAGTTAATTTTTTTCCCTCAGCTTTGTTCGAATGCAAATTCTACTTTTCTATCAAAAAGTGAGGCAGAGAGCGAAAGATAGAGAGGGAGACGAAAGAGGAAAGTGGTTTTGTGGCTATGCCACAGTTCAAATCCAATTGAAGCCACAGAAACTTTTGATTGTTTGTCCCTCTATCCACTGACAGGGTTTCTTTGGCGGGGCATACTCGTATAATAAAAAATTAAGTTGTAAAATGTGAAAAACGTGTTGAAAGAGTTTGGAGTCGAAGCGAACTCTTCGACTTCCTCCACCCAACAAACATTTTCAAGTGTGCAGCATTCGTTTTTTTTTGCACTTTAAAGTTTGTGTGTTTTGCTTGTTTTGGTGAGTCGGAAGCGTATTTGAAATTGGAGTTACTGAAACACAACAACGGATCGGATTTAAAAATAAACGTATATAGCGCGGACATGTAAAGCAAACGATATTGGGTATCTTTTATAATTTAAAATTAGCCTGAGCTTTAAAATTAGAGTTTTATTTAGAGTTTGAATAATTGGATTGCGTCTTTTGTGTTATTTATTGATTTTATATATGGTAAATATGTATAAACAATCTGTAAAAAGTATGGTTTAATTTCAATAAAAATTAAATATTACTTCATCTATATTGATTATTTTTATTGAACAACCAAGAATAAAGTACAAAAAAAAAAAATAAACAAAATTAATATAAACCAATTTCATGTTAAATATTTTATTTTTCTATAATGTTATAAAGCATTCCCCGGCTTATTTGTGTGAACGTGAGAAAAAGGTTCCTAATGGATTTGATGTCCAAAAGACCCCATTACCATTAGGGCAATGAGAAATTGAAGTTTCATGACTTTTGGCCCGTTGGTGAACTATTGACCTGAATAGTTATTCGGTTGCCCCCACCACATAAAAAGAAGTCGTCAATGACGTCGCTGATGATGTCTTGTGTTTGATTTGCCGAGAGATGAGCTCAGTTCACCTCAATCGTTGGCCATGACTCTGAGATTGAAACATTTCGCCAATTACAAGACGTAAAAGGTGAGTCGGTAGGTCAAAACAATGGGGGGAAATATTTAAAAAGCAAAATTAAAATTTGTGAATAAAAATGAATGGCAGCTAGGCAACTTCCTTCCACAAGGAAATGGTAACAAGTTGATGGGTAAACGACGAGTAAAAGTGAACAAAAACCCGTTTATGAGTGGAGACATCTGGTTCTTTGGATAAACTTGTGGAGCTTGTTGTCAATATCAATTACGTAATGTGGGCATGTTCAATATTAATATTCAATGTTTAACATGAATCAGCTGGCCCGCTGCTTATCTAATAGAGTTATAAAACTTAGCCAATTTTTTTTTACAGATTTTTGCCAATAAAATGTGTGGCCTTTTATAGCATGGGACACTTTTGAGGCAATTAACAGCATCCACCACATGGTTCACAATTAAACGAAACTGTCAGCAATTTATCTTGAAGCGTCGAAGATGTCGACGACGTGACTTCCCAGAAAGACTCGGCTGACTTTTCATTTGCGCCTCCATAACTGGCTAGCTAGCTGGCTAACTGGCTAACTGGCCAAATGGCCAAATCACTAGTCGAGGCGGCAGGGAATGGGTCTCGTAATGAGGCAACAGTGAAAAGTAAAAGGGTTGAGATGGCAGAGCCGTACAACCTCCACCTCTAATTGGCACCAAATATGGCAGTTCAGCTTCTGCCCATGGCCAAGGCTGCTGGATGTTAGCCGCTGCTGTGGCATGCAGCAAAAATATGTCAAAATGTGACAAAATGCGTGTAGACTTGTACTCTACACTCGCTTGCCAATATGGGAGAAAGGTATTGGCGGAAACCGCGGATAAGTCCACATACCAAAGAAAAAACTCTGGAAAACACCATTTAAGGTGTTCATTAGTCGCGGCACAGCGCAACAGTCCGTCGATCGATCCATCGACAAAGGGACGTCCAAAAATGGCAGCAAAATCTCATCAGTTGTTGCCCATTTCTGAAGATTACAGACGCATAATCATCGTGATCATGATCAAGATCGATAATGGCAATGCCAGCATGCCGCATCGATCACTCCCCATCAGAAGAGAATCTTCTCTTCTCTCTCTTTTTATATCCGTCTCTTTTCGCTTTCTTCTGCTTAACTGTAAAGAGTTGCCCTTAAATGTCACTGTTCAATGTTGTGTCCAACCCGAAATTAAGCGATTTTCGCTTTGCTCAATTTACATTTCTCGTTACCAGATTTCGATTATTGTCTGTCCATCAAGGCAATCGTAAATCGTCCTCAGGTGTAAAACGAGACCAAAAAAAAGACAATAACAACAACTTTCACTTGTCGTGTGCTCATTGTGCAACATGTTGCAATTGCGGTCTATATAAATTATACATGGAAAAGTTGAAAGGCAAGCGATTATACTTGCAACTGTGTTTTTTTAGCATCTATCCTATTTGCCTAATGCGCCACAGAAGAATTTCAGCTTGTTAAGTGATTTGTCTAAAATTAATTAAATTGAACATTTTATGCTGGGAATGCGATAAGCCAGACCGCAAATGATGCCAAACACGCAAGCTACAAGCAATGCTAAAGGCAGAAACCCACCCAAAGCACAATACACTAACAAAAACTTGAACAAAATTTTGTTCTTAAAAATATATACGTTGAAATGGAGTAGCAAATGTTATAATTTCTTTGCAAAGATTTAAGCTTAAATTAAGTGTCAAAGTTAATAATCTGTATTTCTATTCAATTACATCTTAATTTTTCATGCAAATATAATTTTAATGAAAATAATTGTGATAATAATGTAAAGTCTATATATTTTTTAATTTAACATAAGAAGCAAGCTGGTATTATTCGTTTTGTATTTTTCAATACGACTTTGAAATGTTAAATATATTTTATAATAATGTAATTAAAATATTTTAAACAAATAAAAGAAAATAAAAAATGCATGAAAGAGTAAAAAATGTAAATTATTACTAATAATAATACAAATAGGAATTTAAAATAAAATAAAAAAATAATATATCTATAATAACAAATAATACGTTTACTGTCAAGTCGAACTTATTGTTTCTTTCAGTGTGCGCATAATCAGGGCGCAGGACCTAAATGGAGTTTAAATTAATGAGCTTTCGGTAGCACACAGAGCAGGCAGACAGAAAGTGAGAGAGACAGAGGGGCAGAAGGCCGACAGAAGTAGAACCTGGCCATGGTGTAGGAGTCCAGGTCCAGGCAACCCGTAGACTGTGCCCTCGAGTGGCGTCTGCGCTGGCGATGGCTAATCAAAATATTTAAAATAGTTCGCCGCAGGCTGTGGCCTCATAGTTGGATATAAATAGCTGGCAGGAAACCCACTGCAATCGACTGGCGTGTGCTTGATTCATAAATTATTGAATCTCATCTCTCTGTGCCCAGCATCTTCCACGCCCATTTCATATTTCATAATGTTGGTCCGAGGCGGCGACTTAAACAATATGCTTAATCACTGCCGGGGAAAAGTGACACTGGAGGGGAGCATTGTAATTGCGCATGCGCGACATGCTCCAGCGGCGGCCTCTTTATAAGCAAAATGCACCGTGTACTCGTATTAAAACATATATCATGCCTTTTACGCGCACTGCATTGATTGCATACGTCCGTCCAATTGCCCCCGTCTCTGTTCCCCACTCCTCCTCACAGCGTGAGTATCTTGTTCGGTCTGTGGGTGACCTACTAAACGCATTTATTTGACCCCTTTCCCCGTCTTCACTTCCATTCCAGACTCCGATTGTGCCGTCGCGTCACGCAATGTTGCGCCGATCTGGGCGTGCTTCAGCATTTCCCTTTCATTTGACTTCTCAGCTTCAAATCGGTCCCAACGCAAGATAGACAACAGATAGTTATCCTCGAGGTGCGTTAATTTCAGTGATTAGACAATGATTCGATCTGGCCAAATTATGGACAAACATTTCATCCCAGATCGACCACACAAATGGCTTGAATCGACAAATGGAACATTAATAAATTGGAGACGTGGTTAAAAAGTGATGAAGAAAGCCCAAAAAAGAACTCAAAAATGTTCAATTGATTCATATTTAAACATGTCTTGGGCAGATCTTCAAAAAACCACGGTAACCAAGAATCTACGTATCATCAAGTTTTGTGTTTACTATTGCGCTAAGTGAACTCGTAAATTTAATGAAAATTTTCACACAATACACGAGACCTTGGATCAAACATGACCCATAACTGCATCCTTATTTAATTTTTTAATACAAAATTGTTAGGGTATTAGGAAGTGAAATATTTTAAAATAATATCATGGAAACCAAAAATATACTCTTACTTTTAAGCAACAAACAAAAAAATTGGTTGTAATCCCTGACAACCAAAGTAATAGAGTATTGTGTGTTAAAGAATATTCGCCTTTTTAACTGAATTAATCTGTGACTCAATTTTATGTTGTGAGACAAATATAAAATGCTGCTCACACATTGTGCTCCATTTGTTGAACCCTTTCGGTAACAGATGCGTAATGTTTAATTAAATTACAGAAAGTAACGCCTCCAAACTGTTTATGGCCCTCTGATTACAATCTCTTGACCATTTTGCCTTAGGCCACAAATGCATTTAGAACCCAGTTATTTCTATTTGGAGCTAAGCGTACCCATAATTATAACTTAATTTTACAACATTTTAAACGCTTTGGGGCGTAATCATATTAATTTATCGTAAAACTCTCTAATTAGTGGAGCATTCAAAGCGCCGCCTGATGCACAGCTGGTGGCTATAAAAGCCGAGTCCCAGAACAAAAAGGCGTTACCAACATTTTCCAGTGTCAAAAATCAAAATGCGATGCATGACACTTAAAAGGTCATAAACTTGTCTGAACCCCTTTCAGAATGACCATCAACAGGGCTCTTCAGTTCTGTTTGTTGAACTGAAAAATTAGTAAACACATTTCATTCCCATAGGGTGGCCGAGGTTGTGGTCGACTCGAGAACCTTTTCACTCTGCCCCCAAAATAACAGCACTTAATTATGAATTCTATATGCATAATTTTGTCATTTCAGGAAAACAACATTTTTGGGGCAGGTTGCGGCTGCGCATAAGAAGAATCTCAACTATTCAGTATGCGTGGACATGTAGCATGAGCACAAGTGTCTAGGCAAACAATTGGAAATGAAAGATTCATGCATCACGTATTTATGGAGCATGAAATAAAGTTAATTGGGCATCTGAGGCATCTGAGGTGCTTGGCTCAGATTGGACGTGTTCTATAATTTCAACAATTCTTGGAATAATTAAAATTCATTGTTTTTAATTTCATAATAAAAAAGAATTCGTTATTTATTTGTTAACAATACCTCTTGCAATCTTAATACAAAAATAAATAAATTATTGCATTTGCATTGCAAAAAAGTGTCTCAGCGCCTCAAATTCAATTTCTTGATACAAGTATATCAACTAGCGGTTACTAATGAAGTGATCAACGTGAAAACCCCCCGAAAGAACTGTTTTTACCGCTAGCTCTGTGACCAAAAATACAAATACATCATTAATCTTCCAAACTCCTTCGGCAATGCCATAAAAATATTTCCTGGAAACCCAAAAAACACAGAAGGCAACGTAAAATGTAAAGAGAGAAGCAACAAAAAATGAAACCTTGTTAGCACTTGGATGTCTGTGCTGTGCACTCGTTTCACCCACAAGAAACTTGAAGCAATTTACATAACAAGACCAGTTCCCAAGGCGAGAGACAATCAGTGGCGCTACAAAGAAAACAAAAAGAAAAAGAAACCTAGAGTCTGTCAACATGTAATCCATCAAACAACAGCGCTCAACATGTGAGGCAACAACTGTCCGAAGCATGCAACATATGTATGTACATACATAATGATAGAAACAAACAGTTGAGAACTGGCAACTTGCAACTTGCAACTGGAAGACCCCATGGGCGATCGAAATCAATTTGGCGCTTTAACACACGAACGTGCCCCCATAGATGACACGCCCACCGCTTGCACCTAACTCTAATTGGGCATAATTTAAATTCCGCTCGTGAGCGCCATGAATTGTATTTAACGTTTTGGCGCTTCCAAAGTTGGAGTCGATATCCATCCAGACCATAAGACTCGATGGCATTGGCGGTAAATTTCATTTGATTTTATTTAGTTTTTTTCTAACTCTATTTTTTTTGTTTTTGTTAGATTTGGCCACCGCAAGGCGATTGCAACTAGAGAAACTTCCTTACGTGTATGGGCAAGCAAAAAGCTTTTTTTATTTTCGCCTTGGTTCCCTCCCAATTCTCAGCTTGGCTTAATTGGTTTTGCGCCTACAGAATCGTCGAGAAGTTCGATGGCTTAGTTTTGATTAGACGACGACTATTAGAAAATTGAATACACGAGTTTCTACTATTTAGATTGTATTCGAAAGTCGCAGGCTAAACAAAGATTGTCATCTGGTAAAGTGGGCATGCAAAATTACATCAGAGTTGGCCAAAAGCGTGCACTCTTCACTGGGTCATGAAAGGTTGCAAGCAATTTAAGGTTTCCAGACTTAATGCGTAATGAATATGATTTTTGAGTTGCATGAATCTACTTATAATGCAATTCTACCCATATTTTTTTTTTTGTAACAAATAACTCTAAAATGCCATACAAAAGAGTTCATTAAAAATTGTAGTGTTTACATTTTTAGCTGTTCTCAAGAACAGTTATTATAATTGAATTGTACTGTAATCTGTACTATTGAAATACCGACTGACTGCACGCTTATCAGCCATTCATGTATTTACATTACTATGCTAAGTATTATGTTAAGTATTCCATTAAATGTTAATGTATATATTAGCACTCCATGATCAGGTTTGAGCTCTTACAAAATGTAATTGACATACTTAATAATAGTTTTCCTTATCACTTTTAGTAATTACTACATTAGTTATTTGATCAATGAGACAAAAACTTATTCATGAGAAATCTCAGTGTTGTTATTTTTAAAACTTTTTCACCTCCAGAAAATGAGACTTTTCCCAATATTTTACCTAAAACTAAACAGCATTCAATTTGATGTCTTCAACGGGCTCTCTAATGGTCCTGAATAGCAGGAAGTTGTCACACTCCATCAAGAACCGATTCTAACTCTATTCACGTCGCACTCAGGTATTCCGGGAAAAATAAACTCCTTTGCTGTCTTGCCAAGGCCAAACCTGGGTTTGTCTTTGGCACTTGCGCCAACAATTTGTAAGCCATCATTTCAATTAAGTCGCATAAATCACAGAGAAATCAGCAGCCTCATCATCATCATTATGATCATCATCGTCCTCGTTATCCTCAAGTACAGAGAGCACTTAAACAGGCACTGGGCATGCGCACAACCTACGCAACCTCAAGGTAACCGACGAGAACCTTTCCACAACTCGTTCGAGTTCATTTCATTTGGTAAACGAACCAATTTAAACGGCGCATCGGCAGGCTGAAGATGATCAAGAAGACTAGGAAGAGCGAGAGTGAGAGAGCAAGAAGGAGACAAAGGGCCGACAGCCTTAATCCTCGTCATGACCGATACCCGGGGGGAAAGGAGAGACGGCTGCCAATTGCAGCAGCTCGTGAAACTGCTGTTTCACGCTTCGACAAATGCCCTTTGTGCTCTGTGCCCTATGTCCAGTGTGTTGAGTGGCAACAAATTGCGGCAGATACTTTTCGATGTGCCTCGCAACATGTTGAACTTATTAGGCGCAGCATTTCGACAACGAGGTACGAGTAGGAGGACGACTATTTATGTAACTGCCTCGAATTGAGTTGCAAATAGCCAGCGGGCAAAATAAAACGTGCGCCACTGAAACTGAGTGGCTTAACTATCTTACAGATACTTCCACATGGGTTTCTGCACTGGAACCCGAAGGCGGCGTTAAGTATCCGTCATTCGTTGCGGATCCATCACCTGCTGCGATGCCGCGTAAAAATACGAGCACAACAAAAGCACCGCAAGGATAACCAGGAATGACCCTTGGCCAACAGACAACATTCAGTTTTGTCGGCCTGTTTGTTATGTTGTTCTGTTGGCCCTAACTTGCAACTGTCAAAATGAATTTAAAGACAAACAATAAAGTGTAAAATGTGAGACAACAATGACAGGAGGCTCAAGGTGCGGGAGGTCATAACAAAATGTTTTTCTTTCGCGCACCGGAAAATCCCATTGAACCCAATACGCATGTGTTTATTTTCGAAGTACCTGTAAAGTCACTCTGCAACAGGTAAAGACCGGCAAACAGCATTACAGCCGGCGCAAGTCATCTCAGCTGAGTGGAAACTAAGAGCGAACCAAAAAGAGAATTGAATCACTCGTGGAACACAAGTTTGGAAAACTATACGCAACTTGTATAGGAAACTTAAATGCAATGTTTTTGATTTTAATTCGAATACAAATATTATTTTAAAGAAATAAAGAAACAAGTGTTCGTAAAATAATACCTTGTCGTCTGCCGAAAATATTTGGCTGGACATCAGCAGCGACAGATCTTTAATAAGGATAAGTTCTAAGATATCCCAGTAATTGCCGCACAAATAACACGAAGGAATTGAATCAGCAATACGTTCCACAAACTCAGACAACACAATTACATTCCCACTTGCAGTCAGTACTGATCATTTAGCTTTGTTGTGGCTAGAATCACAATTGTTACTCAATTAAATTAAAAGCATCAAAAAAGTTCCATAATATTCAAATACCTATTGACTTGATATTTTGAATGAACAATTAAAAGTCACAAACTCAATGAAATTGAATTTCAAAATAAATAATATTTAATATCTATGTACCTCTCTTTTTTAAAATAACTCATAAGGGTATTAAAAATGCAAAAAATGTACAAAAGGAATACTTTTAGGTTTGTGGCCAGTTTTCACTGCAACTTGAATTTTTCATTCAAAGCAAAAACTGGTATTTGTGCTTCACGTACATATCTAGCCTTTTTCTTATTCCAACTCAAAAGTTGGCATCACTGAGTGCAACGAACAGGCAGCACGATCGCCAAGCCGGCACGAGCGTTCGCATCAGTTTCGATTTGACGGTCGTTTGTGTAGGACGTAGATCTCGCTCAAAGGCCGAAGCGAAGAGATCGTCGAGTGTTCGTTCGTTTGTGCTCGGTTCGTCTCGGTTAAACAACATCTGAGTTCGTCTTCTCGCTCTCGTTCTCGTTGTTGCCGTTGCCGTTGATACCAGTGCGTGTTGATGTTCTTATGGTTTTATTCTATTCTTTGATAAATAAGCGTGTCATACAAATTAGCTCTTGCAGTGATAATGCAGCGCCAATAAATAAATGCGAAATTGCTTTATGCAACGCCACAGATCGTCTATATATGTATATTTGTATTTGTATTTGTATGTACATATATTGATATCGTTATTTTTTGCTTCTTTTGCGTCGAGGATATACGAAAATAGCCAGAGAAAAAATTTGTCGCTGTCGCCGTGCAGGGAAGTGCAAAATGTGCGTGAAACGAAAATAAAATTAAATAGCGCAAAAATTGCAGCGTAAAAAAAAGGGGAAAATAAAAGATTGAAATGTTTTTAAATACATATAGAAAGTTGAGTTTGCAATAGAATTTGCATACCAAGTCCAATAGAGTGCCAAAGGAAATGTAAAAAAAAATAATAACGAAAAAAATCAGACAAACGTCGCGTCATCGTCTGACAAGCGGAAATTGTGAAGAAAATATAAAAAAAAAAGAATTACAAAAAATATATAAAAATTATGAATGAAAATTCTTGGAAATCGGCTGTGTAAGTGCGCGATCATTTTGATATAAGCTATAAAAAATCTTAACGAATACAAAGTTAAAGAAATAATTAAAGTTGCCAAGTTCAAAGTCAAGTCGTTCAAAATGCGCATTTAAGTTGAATTACAGAATTTGTTTTGTGTCACAATGAAAACCAGAAAGTTCTACAATTGCCTTCCCTGCTGCCTGCTGCTGATCCTGTTGATGGTCTCCGACGGCCACTGCAGACGTCAGGCCAAGACCAAGGCGCAGACGAAGCGTCTTCAGATCTTCTCACCTGCACAACTACTCAAGGAATACAATGCCAGCGATAGCTACGCAGCCTCCCCATTGGATGAGTTGGATGAGCCCATAATGTCCTGGACAGGCGTTAGGATAAAGGAGCACAAGCATACGACGACAGCGAAATTGCAAAATCCGCGTCGTCGCAAAACCAAAAGTGGCCTCCTCATCGAAAGTAATATTGCCGAGGAGCAACTGACAACAACTTCCGCAGAGTTTGGCTCCAGATCTGGCAAGAAATCCGCACAACAGAGACGTCGCAACGGACGCCTCCAAAGACCCAACAGCAAATTGAATGCGAATGGTAAGTCGATGACTCCAAATCGTACTTCTTACCTCTCCGGGGGTCTAATGCACAGCTTGGAATTGCATACTAAATATGGCTTTGATCGATTGTTGCGCCTCAAAGAAGTCGATCGTTGTTCGGCTTCCTTGTTGGTGTTGTTGTTGCTGTTGCTGTTGCAATTGCTCTTCTCGTTGTCGTGTCCAACGTGTCTTGTGTCCATATTTGGGCGCTCAAGTTGAAAGAACTTTCATGTGAAAGTTGTGACAGGAGGAAGAGATTTTTTTCTACTTATTTTTTTTGTAATTCTATACATTATTACGTGAGAGGTCCAGTTATGGGCCAGCAATGCTGTCGTTGCCTTTGTCGTTGTCTTTGTCGTTGTCGTTGTCGATGTCGTTGCTGTTGTCGTTGTTTCGGCTCCAGTTGTGGTTCTTTGCCTGTTCAGAATCTTTTTCCTCTCCTGCAGCTGTGATGTGAACTTTGCCTATTAGGCGTGCGATCTGCATAGTTCTTGCTTAACGCACCAACAACTCCACAGATAAATTCCTTTCCAATTGAATAATAATAGAATAGAAATCTTCACAAACAGCAACATAAACTGATGATCTTTTATTAACATTCCTTCATAACTATGAACTTAATAAATATAGTTATGGAAATTGATTTGAAGACAATATCCCAATATAAACTGTCATAACAAATATTTGTTTTGTTTTCAATAACTACTCGACAATTGAAAACATTGAAAGTAATGTTTTAACCAAACAAATGCACAAAATAGAAAACCCAGAAGAAAAGCAAATCGGTGACACTATAAAATGTTCGGCGCATATGTGTGCGAGTGTGTGTGGGTGTTTGACAGTCTTCGAGACGCACATATGACCCCAAACTAAGAGCACACCAAACAACTGAGCATAACAATAGCGCCAGGCTCTAGATGCTGTCTCTACTACCTACTGCCTACTGCCTACTCCAGGTCTAGTTCTAGTAATTGTGGTCGAGCCTCAAGAAGAAGATGCTGTAACTGCAGCTACAACTACAACAGCAAGAACAATGCACACAATGGCCAATTGTTGAGTATTTAGAAAACCCTCTTGAGTATATAATAGATGGGCCAACTGGGACTGAGAATGCGTGAGTTGTCGTTACCCGTACTCGTAGCTCGTAGCTCGTATCTCGGAATATGTCAGACAGGAACCGCAACACGCGCTAATAGGAACATGTGTTCAACTCGTAGGTGTTGACCAGAAGAATCCCGCCGCACATATGGCAAAGTCTGTAGGGTTAGAATTTCAATCCTCCTGTTCCACGATGCTGTTCATAACAAGTAAGAAAGCTACAGTCGAGAGTGCTCGACCGTATGATACCCGCAACCCATTTCGAGAGAAAAAAAAAATTTGTAATGATATTTTAACAACAAATATACCAAAAATATACTGAAACTTGTGTTTTGTGTGTATATATTTGAAAATAGCGGGAAAAAATCCACAACACCGACATGGTCACACTGTCAACTAAACAAACAAAGCGCGAGCAGCTGCAAGTGAATTTCACATATAAAATTGATTCTTTAATAACTTCCTCGTTTTTTATTCGATCTCAACCAAATTCACAGGAGTCATTCAGACTATCATTGTTATTATGCATACCAAAATTCAATGCTCTAGGTCTATTATTACGACTTTTACAGTTTTTGGGGGCGGAAAGGGGCGTGGCAAAAATCTAAAACAAACTTGATCTGCGTAAGAGCTACATGAATACTGTCACCAAATTTGATATCTCTAGGTCATTCACACACTTAAAACGTAAATATGCACTGGGCACAAAAATTTTGATAAATAATTTCACGAATAACTTTTGTTCTACTTATCCGATTTGTACCAAAATTACAGGGTATATTAAGAGTGTCAAGCGCAGATGGGTTACCAAATTACACATCATTACACAAAGAACTTTTGGAGTTATTCGCGATTTACATAAAAAAAACTTGACTTTCTCTAGATAAATGCTTATTGTGGGCGAAGGGGGCGTGGCATCCAACTTTTGAAATAAACTTGACCTGCGTAGGGTATGAAGGAACCTTTTTGCCAAATTTGGTGTCTCTATGTCTTATAGTCTCTGAGATCCAGGTGTTCATACAGACGGACAGACGGACAGACGGACAGACGGACAGACGGACAGACGGACATGGCTATATCGTCTCGGCTGTTGACGCTGATCAAGAATATATATACTTTATGGGGTCGGAGATGCCTCCTTCTGCCTGTTACATACATTTTCTGTTGGCACTAAGTCATAATACCCTTCTACCCTATGGGTAGCGGGTATAAAAATTAAGTGGCTTATCGTGTTTTCTACTGGCAACGCCGAATCGTTCAAATTTGTTATGCCCTAAGCCAATTTCTCGCTTGAATATGCATTCTTGTGGCTCTCGAGACACATGCTTATGACTTGCTAATAGATGGGCCTTTCAAGTTTAAACTCTTAGCGAGCTTACAAAGTTGCGTTTCAATATGTTTAGGAGATGATAATTTGAAGACAAAGAAGTATTATGATAATCGCTACTTGATGCTGACTGCCGTTCATGGAAATTAGCTGTGCTTCCAAAACACGATTGACCTAGTCTGATAAGAACCAAAAGAATTCAATTGTTTTTGATGGATCGTTGTATAGACCTATATGTTTGATGATTTGCAAAACAGTCTGAAAGCCGTTAGATGTCACTTTAATTAAATTTAATAAATTAAAATACATTTATTTGATAATGCCAAAGAACATATTTAGCTTACAACAAGTGTCATTAACATACGAAATCAAATCTTGATAAACTAACAAATATCTCAAAATAAAAACCATTGTTGAAACAAGTAAGAAAGCTACAGTCGAGAGTGCTCGACCGTATGATACCCGCAGCCCATTTCGAGAGAAAAAAAAAAATTTAATGATATTTTAACAACAAATATACCAAAAATATACTGAAACTTGTGTTTTGTATATATTTGAAAATAGCGGGAAGAAATCCACAACACCGACATGGTCACACCGTCAACTAAACAAACAAAGCGCGAGCAGCTTCAAGTGAATTTTGCATATAAAATTGATTCATTAATAACTTCCTTGTTTTTCACTCGATCTCAACCAAATTCAAAGGAATCATTGAGAATATAATTATTATTATGCATACCAAAATTCAATGCTCTAGGTTCATTATTACGGCTTTTACAGTTTTTGGGGGCGGAAAGGGGCGTGGAAAAAATCTAAAACAAACTCGATCTGCGTAAGACCTACACGAATACTGTCACCAAATTTGATATCTCTAGGTCAATCACACACTTAAAACGTCCATATGCATTGGGCACAACAATTTTGATAAATAATTTCGCGAATAACTTTTGTTCTACTTATCCGTTTTTTACCAAAATTACAGGGTATATTAAGAGTGTCAAGCGCAGATGGCTTACCAAATTACACATCATTACACAAAGAACTTTTGGAGTTATACGCGATTTACATAAAAAAAACTTGACTTTTTCTAGATAAATGCTTATTGTGGGCGAAGGGGGCGTGGCATCCAACTTTTGAAATAAACTTGATCTGCGTAGGGTATGAAGGAACATTTTTGCCAAATTTGGTGTCTCTATGTCTTATAGTCTCTGAGATCCAGGTGTTCATACAGACAGACAGACGGACAGACGGACAGACGGACAGACGGACATGGCTATATCGTCTCGGCTGTTGATGCTGATCAAGAATATATATACTTTATGGGGTCGGAGATGCCTCCTTCTGCCTGTTACATACATTTCCTGTTGGCACTAAGTTATAATACCCTTCTACCCCATGGGTAGCGGGTATAAAAACATCATGAAAATAAAATAACAAAATTTTCAGTTTTGAATGACCTTATAAATAAAAAAATTCTGTAAATAAAATAAAATCTGTGATTAATTAATATTAATATGAGTGCAGTTTTACGATTAGTCATTTATAAATATACATATTATTTCCAGCGTTTTTACTACACTCTCAACTGATTCTCTTTAAAGCAAAATGAATTGCAGCAGGAACAACTTTCGAGCAAGTCATCGAAAATGAGTCTTATAAATGGTTGCTGGAATAATTGCAAATCAAATGCATCAAGTAGTTAAGTTAATCAGTCAATTGTAAATTCAGCGAAATTGTTTAGAGCAATTCAAGTCTGAGTGAAGTCAAGTGGGCAGCTTTGGGCGATGTGTGAGACAGCGAGACATAAATGCGAATTGATAGAGCAAATTATTTGCGATTAAACGGCGTGTTGACTATTTATAAAGCCAAACAGCGAATTCAACAGCTAATGGCATTAATTGATTGATGGCTTGTTTAGATTAGAGAAAATGAAAGTTCGTGAGCACTCGAAATGGGTCACCAAAGTCGTAAGCAACAAGCTACAAGCAACAGATAGAGATGGAGATAGAGATACAGACATAGATACCAATACAGATACATTTACTGAAAGCTACAATGGCTACTGCATGATTGAACCACGCCGACGCTGCTGCATTTCCGTTGTTTTTGTTTTTGTTGTTGTTGCTGTTGCTGTTGTTGTGTGTTAAGCCATGCCTAATCAACAAGCACGCATGCACACTTTAAGAGCTCATTAGTTGGTCCGTGGGGTAATAGATTCTTATATACATCGATTCCATAAGTCATGGCCAACCTCGCTCACTTGTATCTGAAAGATATTTACACTATCCAAGCTGGAAAGCTGTTGCTATTGCTGCTGCTGCTGCTGCTGCTTTTGCTGTTTGCCCATCGGCAAACTGTTTGGAGAATGCATTCTTCATTGATTTTTAACGCGGCTTTTTTGTTTGCTTCTTGTTAACTGCATTACACAATGCATCCAGCACAACATGACAGACATACGGACATACATAACATATATACGAGTATAGACAGACAACTCTCCGAAGTGCTTGAAATTTAGATTTGTGGGAAAAAATGCCGCAGATCGCCAACTGTTTCCCTGTGCCACTTGCCACTTGCCTCTTGCTGCCTGTCATTGACTTTTATTTGTTTTTAATTTTTTATTGACATGTGAAGTTGTAGAAGTTTAGTGAACTTTACTGTTGGTTTTCTATTGCCTTTTATGTTTAATCTTCGTCCGTAAAGCGTGAAAAGCAAAAGTTGCTTTTGATTTTCAGTGTTATCGTTTTATTGGGAAATTGTTTTCAAAAATGCATCGATCAAAGCATTTCCTAGAAGCTAAAGTGTGGAAACTCTTTAATGAATAACGAAAATAAATATCAATAAGAGCCAAAGTATGGGTTGCCAGGAAGTAAAGAACAATGTAACATACATATGTATATACTTTTCATTATAAGATTTAGTATGAGAATATATTTTATTGTAATAAAAAAGATTTATTACGAATATTTATAAATATTTAAAAAAGTTAGTATTTGTTTTCAGCTTACGTTTTTAATTCCCTTGATGGCTTTGTGAACCAACCAGCTGTAAACATTTTAATTTCTGATTCCGCAAAACTCTTCTACGATTAAAAAAATGTCCCTGCCTTTAAAATTCATTATTTTAAGTGGGCTGTAATTCATGTCGTTCTCATTTTTCTGGTGCATTTCACATGCAGTTTGTTGTTCGGTCCTTTGTTGTGATAATTTATTTAAATGCAGTTTATAGATCATTCAGCTTCATGTGCGAAGCGAACACCTGGCCAGCACACCTGTCCGTCTGTCTTTCGGCTGTTTGTGGATGAATTCGCTTCTGCTTAACGGAAGTGCATAATTCTGGAAGACAGCTGCCAGCCTTGGCAGCGTTGCATATACAACAGTTGCCAAAAAGTAGATCAGGGAGAGGAAGATATAATCAGTAGATGTTATCCGAAAAGGATTTACAACTGTGATTGGGAATTTAAAATAAATTCTGGAATATCACTCCAGTTATTTGATATGGGGGCGGTCTCAATTGGGGAAACACATGTCAAAACTCCACAAAAACAATAAACATCAAGAGCAAGATGATGATGATGCTGACGAAGAAGAAGAGGAAGCATCGGCTACAGCAGCGGCAATTGGGAAACTCATTAAAAATAAACAAAAGCTGCGAGAACACAATGAAGTATAGAGTTCAGTTCAGTTCTGTTCGGTTATTGTTAGACAGGGTTATTTGATACGGAAACCCAATACGCATCCATACAAATTGCGAGCGCGCTTTTGAAGTGAAGTTCCAATAAATAAACCACTTAAGAACATAAAACTAAGGGGCAAGCAGGCATTTACAGTTTTATAGATCACACTCTCTGACCACGTATAGTTAACGTAAAATTGACTCCAAGATACCCTGTAGCTGGCAGCAGTACATACATTTAAACAAACCTTAACTTTCATATTTATTTCAAACAAAACTTGTTTTTAATATGTCCAAGACAATTCAAATTATCTGTTTTACCTTTATGGTCTTCATTTTAGTATGCATAACAGGGTATATAAAAACGAACACCATCCGAAAAAGACATGTAAACATTTTGTTGGGCATTCATAAATACAAACACGGCGCAATTTGTAGTTGAAGATGTAACTTTTATAAACAAACAAAAGCCAAAACACAAAACACAAAAAATAAAATCGAGTTACAACTTCGCGCTGACCGAGAAGACGCCACAAAATGATCTATAGAAATGGAATCGGAAAACTCCCAAAGTTGAACTCTACGTGGCGCTGTTTACATAAATAAGAACATCATTTTGGTCAGCCGGTTGGTCGGTGGGTCGGGTCGGCTGGTTAGCAATAAACTTATGCTTAATTGCTGGCAGATATCTGATGGTTCCAGGCAGCTCTAGATGCCATAGCTTTGAAGTGCCCCCAACTGGTATGTGTATTCATGCCTCCAAGCAATAAATTAATGTTATAGACCAACGTTTTGATAAGACATTGACGCCGCCAGTTAGACGGCATCCCTCCCCTCACCCTTGCACTCTCGCTGTCTCCGTCTTCCTTGGGCCACCGGAAC
Source organism: Drosophila immigrans (assembly GCA_963583835.1). Taxonomy (NCBI): domain Eukaryota; kingdom Metazoa; phylum Arthropoda; class Insecta; order Diptera; family Drosophilidae; genus Drosophila; species Drosophila immigrans. The sequence goes on along the minus strand of OY757143.1, from coordinate 17,886,257 downwards.
ATTTAACGGGTCAGCGGCTGTTGATGTGCAGCCCGTGGAAACAACAAATTCGTAGCTCGTTAGTGCAGACACTTGAGATAAGAGATGGAAATGCAATGCGCGCTGTGATTGAGGTTGATGCTTGCAGCAGCAGCAGCTCCAATAAATTCTCTCAGGCCCCACAAATTCTTGAAATTGGGTCAATGAAAGAGAGCATCAGTGCCACATGGTTTTGTAAACTACCAAATGTGCTGATAATGATCATAATGCACGTGAATTGGGACTAGATTAAGTAATCAATAAGACAATCTCCATAGAATATGCTTAGAAAAGGGTTCATTCTAATATGTGGTGACGATAGGTTTACCATTTGTTAATCATACAACGGAGCCAATCCATTCCTAGAAGCCCATTATCAACTATTCAAATTACTCATAAGTGGAAATGTTAGTGGGATGTCGGAGGATAAAGGTACTCAGACACTCTCTTCAATTTGTCCATCATTATAAGTCTTTATGTATCGTCTTTCACATGATAATTTGTAAATCAATTGTGGATCACTTCATTTTCCTTTGAAAAAACATTTTCATTTGTTACACTTTTGAATGTTTCTCTTCAGTGCCATCTAGAATCTTATATAATCGTAGTTCTACATCAGTTTAGTTGTGTCTCATGCCAACCGTTTTTTGGATTGTGTAAATTCGACTCAATTTTTCCGTATCTCGCAACTTAATTATCGGCTCGAAACACTCATCAATGTCAACGTCACCATGTAGCGCCTGTATGCTTAACACTATCGTACTATAGTATTTTCTTTTAGTCTCTTCTTCTGCGGCGTCTTTATCGAGGCATTTGTCAATATTTAAGCTGATAAACGATCATTGATCGAAAGCTACAACAACTGTCATTGAACTTCATTGATAAATGTCGCCTCGGCGACAGGTTTTTCTCGACTGCATTCCACATCCAAGACGACGTTCACGAAGTGCCGAAAAGTATCGACTAGCGATGCAATTGATAAGCTTAGCACACAATCCATTCTCCAGCTGAGACAGCCAAGGAACTTCCATATCATTCCCTATATCAGATTACACTCGTTAACCTGTTGTCGCAGCCTGTTTTGTAACGAGCCCAAATCGTAGCAAATATTTTAGTAACAGACCTTCCTATGTCATCGCCTCGCACTTCTTATTTACTGATGAAAATATTCCAGACTTCTGAGAAGGGAAACGCGTGCTTACATTTGCCCAGAAAATGCAGCTGTGAGAAATTTGGGGGAAAAACACTTGAAAGTTCTGTATAAATATTATAGAAGGCAAATGCTTATGTTGCGGTCAGAGAGCAGCACTAATTATGCTTTATGTCTGTGTGCTGAAAGAAGTTCTTCCAGTCGACAAATTGTTTATTTACTTTCAATCTCTGCGGTTGCTTCCCTTTGAGCATTCGATGAAAGCTGCATAAAAATTACTTGCAGTTAGAGATCTTCATTCCTTCAATTTATCAGTCAAGTTATTCCACACTGTGGGAGGAGCAAAGACGAGGCAAGTGTTGATATTAATTCGCGTAAAGTCACAGGATGTGATTTTAGTACAGCATTTTCCTCTTTGATCGACTTGCTGTGCAGCATGTGTGGTTGTGTTTTAATCTCGGGATTCCTAGAAGGTGGCTCTTTTAGATGTATACTTAGAACATTGTGGGGTCTTGTAAAAGCATTTGTACATTTTTACTGAAGAAATACTTTGAAATCCCTAAAATTATAAAATTGGAACATTAATTGACTGTTAATAAAATGATCGCTATGTGGACATTCTATGTAATACTGCATGATAATAAATCGTTTTTCTTTATATACCTAGTTAATTCTAATATTTATTAAGTTCTTTTAAAATAACAAATTATTTAAATTGACAATGTTATTGCATTCTGTTTCACATGCAATTAAAATGAAAATTAAATAAAAATGGACAGCATTATTAAAAAGACAATTATAATAAAATTGTACCCCGTGGAATAATATAAATTTAAATTTTTAAGTAACGTACTTAAAGGTTTTCGAGACTTTAATAAATGTATTATGTTTGTAGATCTAAAGTGCATTTATCACTTTCGCTGCTTTGCTGCTGTATACTCGTAGTGAGTCATCAATCAGAGACTTATGTGTGACCTCGCTGACAACATTTTGTAACTCTAGTCTGCAACTTTACTTGCCTGGCTGTCTGTCTGTCTGTCCGCCTGTCTGTCTGACACTTCTACAAAAATGTGCCGACAATCGGCGACAACTTTTTCGCCAATCTATTTTGAATATGCTGCCAGTGTGCTTCCGCCATGGGGGAAGTGGGGGAATGATGGAATTTCCATCAACATGCAGACGATGTGCAGACTATTTACAAGCTGGAAGCCAATGCAAAGGCACAAAAGAGACATACAGACAGACAGTCAGGCAGATAGCAAGATAGGCAGGCAGTAGAACGAGTGGATGGATGGATGGATGAATGTACTGACTGACGGACTGACGGACAGATGATGAAACGTGCCTTTACGCATGACTCACGCATCGAGGAAAACGCAGCAGGAAAATTGAGTTGGGGGAAAATTAAATAAGAAATTTGCACAAAACTCAACTCAGCTGTTGAGCTGGAGAGTTATCGAGTTATCACGCCCCTTGTGTGGGCGTTCAAAACACTTGTACAATATTCACAAGAAAACATCGTCAGCAAAGTGCTCATATGGTATTTTCATTGAAGCGACAATCTAAAGAAATGTAGTATCAACTGACTTAAAGGATACTCTGCAACAAATGCTCTTTATCGTTTTATCAATTCAATATACTTCTAAAACAATTTAGAAAAATAAAATTGCTGTTGGTTTTTAGCATTGTAAAAATACTTAAGAATATTGAAAAGTTAATTGGCAACATTTAAATAAATTCATTTTAATAAATGCACTCCAAATTCATTCAGACTCTTATAAGCAATTAATACAGGGTACGGCAAACTAAACTTGCTGTCAAATCACCAGAGAAATGCACGACAAAACAAATTGTCTACAGACACGCGGCGCAGACACGTTAAAAGCCCAAGAAGCTGGCAATGAGGTGGCTGCCAACAGACCAGAGATCAGGTTCGGCTTCAGCATCCACAGCAACAACTCCATCTTAAGTTGGAGATACAGATACAGATACTCACAGCTGGAGCCGAGTGTGGAGATGCTGCAGCTGTCGACTGCCGTTGGCGGCTTTTCCTTTCCTTTTTTTATTGCAGCGAGGGGAGAGAGAGGGCTTTTGACAGCTTCTCGAGATTTGTCTTTAAAAGGATTGAAACATTTGGGACTGCCATGATTAGTGTTCTAAATAACGCAACTGTCGCGTTGTCAGAAGCCAACACCAATCAATGAGAAATTGACACGCGACATGCAAAGTGATTCAGTTGGTTAACTGGAATTGATTCGGGATCAGAGGCTTTGGCCGACCATCCAACGATCCGTTCCGACGCTTGACAAATTGCTTAATTAATACGCCTTGAAGGCGATTTGTAATTGTTGCTATTCGAAACCTGTTGCCCAAAAACCGACCAGTTTCTTAATTAAAAAATCTGAGTTGAATACTTAAGTACATTTTGCACATGAATTAAAAATACTTCAATTTGTTGCGTTGCAAAATTACGTCAATTTTGAGCAATTTTAATTATGTTTTGCAGTGCTTTTTTCAGACTAATCATATAGATTTATATTTCAACAATTAACAATATGTTAATATTGAGGAAGTAATTAACACCAAAACCCATCATGTTGATCAGAGAATGCAACCGCAAGTAAGATCTGATTGATGGGATGTTCCAAGCTTAAACTCTTAATGAACTTTGAAAATAACTGAAAAAAATATGTTGGGTAAAAGTAAAAAAAAAATTGAATTTATAAAAAATATATCTTTGCCATTATACAAAAGGATGCAAGAAAAAAATTCATAAATCGAATTTGGGTAGTTAATGCAAATCGGATAAAAATACTTATCCTCAAAAAAGCCACCCATAACTAAACAGTTACAACAGTCAATTAGAGATGGCAATCTTTAGTATGGCAAAGATCAGGTTGAGCTCAGCTTGCAGTCAGCTTGTTCAATAAAACGTTAATTGCTAATCAAAAGCAGCATTTTTGTGACGCGACAGGATAAGCGCTTATCACATTGCATTGAGTATATGGTAAGTTTGCAGAAGGCTGATAACTGGTTAGTTTGCTTGCTTAGTTCGTTGAGGCGATAAAAATTTGTAAATGGAAAACAAACTAGGCAAAAGATACGCATCATCATCGTCATCACGATCATTACGAGTATAAGCATCGTCGTCATCCTCGTTTGGCGACATCAACGTAAACAAGCAAATTAACACAATTTTTATTCGATGTATCCAACAGATACACACATTCGACAATTAACCAGCGACAGCTGACAACTATTACGGATTGCATTTGCCATAAAAACACAATGCAATACAAAACACTGGCCAGACTATGAAACAAAAAGGCCAAAACGGTCAAGATACACGGGCTCTTGGCCACATCTGGCGGCGCCATCAAATGGCCAATGCGGCGCCCGAAGCTTTCGTGGGTTGACTCTGGTGATTTTTGTCTCCTCCGGCGGCGCCTTTTTACAGCCAAAACTAACACGCTGGCGCGTACGTACTAATTAAATAGTTTACAAGTCAACTTGATTGCACCGGAGGTGGTGCCTTCAAGAGTTACAGAGCTGCCAGCCAACTATTTTGGTCAGAGTTTGTCCAAGCCTGAAGATTTATTATACGTAACTCAGACCCAACATGACATATCCTCGAAGCTTCAAATGGCCGAAAGGGGTGTAACCGAGTTGTAAAGCCCATTTTATGACTATTTAACATAGTCTGCCTTGCAATTTGAGATGAAATTCATAGTAGAATAGTATCTGTCGTTTATTGATATTCGGTCGATTTGTTATTGAAGAGTTTTTCAGTAAAAATTATTTCTCTTTTAGATGGCAATTAACCCCGATTAGAGGGTGCTTTTCAGTCGACAACTCCCACTGAGACCAAATTTACAGGTTTGACTTTGGGGCGGATCGAATCGCTTTTATAAACTTGTTCCAGGCTGAAAACTCTTTAAGTTTTATGTCTATTGCAAATGATTTGTTTATTGCTGATCGCGTACAGCATGTGCCATTAATGGCTGTCATTTGGATTACCAGCTGATTTTCAAGCTGACCGCGCGACCCACTTAAATGCTGACTCGCCGCCTCTCGCCCGGTGCTGCCAACTCGTTAAAATGCACTAAAGTCTGATCATGCTCGTAAATGTAATGTTTTTATTGGCACTTGCAATTGATTTGTTCGCAAAAAACAGTTCGAGCGATGCTGTCGATCAATTTTCACCTATAAAGGTAACCAATGAATCCCAGCCAGTCGTAAGAGAGTAGGTAAATTCAGTTTTCTAAATAAACGGTTGAAAGAAAGATTCAGTTGGTAGAAATGGAAAGGAAAGATATGACAAGAATACTTTATGAACTGTCGCTAAATTATGTTCTGAAGATTTGGGACTAAACTAGTTATCTGGATAACGTGTGAATTACCATATTTTTAAAAATAATTCACTTAACGTACTGCAGTTTGTGAGTCTTAGTATGAACGCTACACACTAGTCTCTGATTTGGGATTAACTCCGTTGTCTAGAGTCTAGACGATGTCGACGAGACGCTTGTCATGCCTGTTAGATCCAGCAAAATTGTCTTCCCGTTGCCGCCTGTTTTGCTGATGGGCTGACTCAGAGTTTATAAATTTAATTATGACATTATTATGCGAGGCTCGCACACGACCACAACAAAACCAAAACAAGAAAGTGCACATGGCAAGCGCATTTATTAATAAAAAGTGACAGCTCATGACAAATTAACAGCTAAAAAGAGTGAGCCCAAAATAACATAACTAACGCAATGGACTGTGGGCGATTTTTGTGACTTGCGACTCGTGGCTAAGCCTGAAATATCAGATTTCCAATATCAAAGTCTTAAGCTCGCCCAAAACTCACCGAGACGTAAGTAATGAGCGCTGATACTATATGCTGGAGGAGGCCCGAAAACTGCGCGCATGTGCATGTCAGTGTTGTGAGTGCCAGTTGCCAGTGTTGGTCAACTCGAGTAAATATTTGTCAGTGGTCCGAAACGACTTTGCTGCAAATGCATTTCAAGTGATTGGCAAACACGAACAGGCAAACTTTTGAGAGTCCACATAGAAAAGCATTTGGATAATGGACACTTCGACGCCTTTTCGTGCACTTAATGAATGAACGCGACCGACAAGAGCGATTGCGATTGTTCGATAAGAGTTTTTTGGAGGCCTCATAAATCGTGATAATTATCGCGGCAAGTGCAGTTGCTCTACGTCCGAAAATATCGAAACACCAGCGAAATGTATATTCGTGATGTTGTGCCACTTATTAAATTATTAAATGAACCGCTAACCGAACAGATCTCTGGAGATTTCCTCGCCTCTTCCCCTGTTTTTCTTTAACTTATTTCGCTTGCCAGTAGCTTACACAATTTCGATCGCAGATTAGATAAAAAGTCGAGTGCTTTTGGCGCTCGAGCGAAACAAGTCGCTTAATTAACAGAGGTGACGACTGACAGACTCAGGAGACCAGAAGACCAGTAAAAGCACCAGAGCATTGCAGAGAGTTGCCTGCCAGTTCGGTGTGGTTCCTCAAGACTTTGTGTCAACGTAGGCGCTTCTACAAAATGAGTTAATTTATGTTAGTCGTTAAAAAAAAGTGTTCAAGGTGAGACTTGTTTTGTTAAGATGTCAGAAAGTTGCATCCTGTAGGTGTTGAAAGCATACGAGGTTTATTGAATATTTGTATTTGGAATATCAGTTCATTTTCAACATTCTTCAATTTAAATTCCTTCTACATTTAATATAAAAACTGATTTAATGAGGGGTATTTTTAACATTTTATAATTTTTAGAAATAGAAAAAAAAATTGTATAAAATTGTAATTATAACACTTCCAGAAATTCAAACTCTTGAAGAAATTAATTCGGACTACAGTACAAAATGTATTGTTGTATATTCTTAGTGAAATAACAACAAATAAAAATTGATCGGTCACAACATGTTCTGGTATTTTAAAGGTTGTAATCATGAAATAATTCCAAATATAGGTACTAAATACAGAAATAAAAACAGAATTCTTGTTATTAGCATATTATACCCCCAGAGTTAGGAACTTATTGCGCATCCAAGAGCATAGACATATACAATTAGAGTTTGTATCTCCTCTAAACTATACTAATATCATGGATACCATTTGTTACAATTTTGAAACTTTCTTCTCATGAGTCCCGTGATAAAGGCTTAATCCAAGGAAGGAAAGTAAGCCCACCGTCCAATTAATTTACTTTACGAGTATATACAGTCAAAACACTCTCTGAACATAAATCTGTTGTACGTATGTATGTTCTCACACCTCCATTATAGGAGTAGCCACCCAATGTGTGCAGCACTTGAATTAGTCTCGCTGTCTTTGGTCAACTCCCTCGACTCGAAACCCAGAACGGGGCAGCTTGATTGTGTTGTGAGTCATCAAAACAACACCAAGTGGCAGCTACCAGTCTTCAATACCAAATCAAGCATTACTTGCATAACCCAAGACGAAGTCATCGACTATCGTAATCATCATCACCGTCATCGTCATCATCGTCTTTGAGCTGGCATGCATAAATATTTTCCAAAGCACAACTTGAGCTGGGAGGGAAAGAGTTGCATCATGGAGCTGTAACTTGGGAAACACTTGAACGCTGTCAGAACGCCGGTAGCCGCAATGTGTGTGTGGAAAGAAGTCGACGTGCTGGACATGTGTGTGCTTCTCGCTGGTTCTCATTGTCGAAACCCGTCGTCGTCGTCGTCGGCGGTTTGCAGGCTGCTTTTTTGAAGCACCCACCGACGGTTAACGGGCAATGTGCAGCATCCACTTTGGGAGACGCTGCAAGTTGCCGTCGTTCCCGGTACGGCTTTCAAGTCACTTGTGGTTTGGTTGTTGGCGTTGTCGTTGTCGTGGCTTGCAATGGTGCGCTGATGCATGTCCAAACATCCTCAGTTCTGGTCAGTTTGATGCTTGTGTTGTTCGTTTTGGTTCTTCGTTCACCAGTCGCCAGTCGCCAGTCTTCGTTCTATGTTCCTTCATTTTATTTCTTTTCTTGGAAGTGCGTTTGTCGCCTTGTCCGTCAGCATCGTCCGTTGTCCGTTGCCGTTTGCCGTCTTGTTTGTCAGTTTTGTTTATTTGTTTGCCCGTTTTGTTTATTTTCAATAAATATTTGACATTTGTCTAGGCATTTTCCCGTGCCTCCCTCAGCCATTCGACCGTTTGGCTGCCAACACGGCGCGGGTACATTAATTTTTCAAGTACTACAACCTACCTACCTTCAAGCCCGCCCATTCTAACATCTCGTCGCAAAACTCTTTGCGGCTGTCACCTGCCACAAGTCCCAGCACAAGCTCTTTTTAAGCTCTTTGCTGCGATCTGCTTTGCCACTTGATGCATTTTTAAAGCCCCTCCTTTCTTGCACCCATCCTCAATGCGGATGTTTAAATTGAACTTTTTGTTCTAGTACTACACATTTGGTTGCGAAAAATTGTTCAAGGAAATTGTGTGACATTCCCAGCGAGGTGTTGAATTTATCGCTTTACTTGACTTGCAATAGTTTCAAATGCTAAGCAAGTGTCTTTAAATATTTCACAAACTTGCCTTAAGTGGTAAAGTAAATTCTACGGCTTGTGTAATAGCATATATGTACATATTTTGTATATGGAAAAAAGACTTGGCAATGTCAATGACATTTACTTCTAAAACGTTTAAAGCTCTTGCTGTTATCAGCAAACAATTGGATAATTCGAGAGGATATTAAAACTGCTCAAACTTCATACATAAATTTATGAGTATTAAATATTGTTAAAAAATAAATAAATAATATATAATATTAATTTGGCTAACAATGTATTTAGCGCTCCTCTCAAATTTGTATATAGAGTTGTCGACTAGTGCCTTTAATTATATTTCTTTATTGTTTCCGCCCTTCGTATAAATTTTGATTACTTTTCATTAAGTGCAGCATCGAAAAGTAAATTCCGCGAAATTTGTTCGTCGTCTCAAAATTCCATTAAGTTTTTAAAACTGCTGCCTCACCGTGAAGTCCAATGGCAGCCATTGTCGCCTTTTGTAATTGTGCTGTTTTTGCATTTTATTTTGTTATTTTCTTTTTGTAGACAGTCTGAAAAGTCGAGTCGAGAGACGCGTCGCACAGTTTTGGACGCCTATTTATGGCCATATTTTGATTACTCCTTCGTTCGTTCCATCATCCATGCATTCGAGCAAAGCAGCCAAGCAACCAATCCATCCTCCAGGTCCAGCTCCAGCTCCAGCTCCATCTCCAGACAAGGCAGCAACGGTAGCCAGGCAGCCTGTCAAGTTGCATAAAGTTCGTTTTCGTCACGCTGCCGCCTCGCTTGAGACTCATCAACAACGTCATCGTCATCGTCATCAGCTGCTGCCGTGGACTCATGTGGAGTTTTTTGTTTGCCTTTCGTTTTGTCGCTTTATTTTTTGGCCAACAGCGATTTTTTATTATTATTAAATTTTGTTCGTTGCCTCGTGGGGCTCAAATGTCGTCATCAGACATTTTGGCAGCTACTTTGGCTACCGAAACACTTTTGGCCAGGTCAACGTTGCTGCAGCAACGCTAAATTAGTGGGGGAAAATTGGCAAAGCAAACAAATCTGCATCACCAATTGGTAACCAGAAAGTCCAACTTCAATTACAAATTGTAGGCAATTTGGCAGTAGCATCTTTGAAGTTCAACAACTGGAAATAACTTAATAAGCAGGTTGCAACTGGTAGATCCAAGTAATTGGTCGACTGTAGATCATCTGTTTATATGCATAATTCCCCCCTAACAAACAACGAGAGGCAGCCAGCCAATAAAACAGGCCGGGCTGCTGGAAAGACCAATCGAATGCCCAGCTGTGCGGATGACGACGATGAGGACCAAAAATAGTGAAAATATTTTTGTATTTTATGTGCCGGTCGATATGAATAAAATGCAGAAAACAGTAAAATGCTTTCAACTATGCAACAACAGCCACGACAACGAACAACAACAAACAACAGCTGCTGCTGATGCTGCTGTTGCATCCAATGAATGCTGCATGAACTGCAGTCCACAGAGTCCAGACACATGCGTGTGCCCATAATGGTTCGTAATTAATCAAATCGAGAAGCAGTCACTGACTTCAATCTACTGCACTCGAAATACTCTTCTCGAATTTCAAAATACGACGGGAATTCAAAAAATTTTTAATTGGATTTCGACAAAATATTTACATTTGCTTGCCTTTCCTTTCAAGTCGAAAACAGCTATTTTCTTAAACTTAAAGATTTCTGGAATTAGCTTTAGCTTATTTAAGCTCATCTCCAGGTTACATTTCTGATTAATTCAAAATATTATATTTTTCATAAAAAAAAACTTATTTATTTTTTTATCCTTTCAACTTAAAATCCCAAACGGGTATTTTTTATAATATATTCGTACAGCACTTATACATTTCTTTAAATAATGCCTTCTTCAAGACATTATTTATTAGACCACATATTTTAAGGCAAAATTAAAAGAAAAAGATATGTATATGCTAAACGTGTTGAAGTCAATTTATAAAAGTATATATTTGAATATTAAATAGTATATATTTTAATATGACTTCATTCTAATTAATTGACTTAATTAAATTCATGAAATTCAACTCCATGAATCAAAATCGTAGGTTCAAAATTTCAGTATTTCTTAAATTAACTCTAATAATAAACGTCTAAACACTTTTCGAGCAGACCTAATAACAGATTCAATGTTCTTTACGAACAGTAGAGAAGTTTCGCGCTTATTCTATTGACCATTCGTAGGTTATTTCTGGCTTGTGGCTTCTTCGGTATTAAACCAATTTTATGAATTGTTTACCTTATTGCCTGGCATTGGTGCTGAGTGAAAATTGCTTTAACAAAGTTATCTTTTACAAATCATTCAAACGGTTCCATGAAATTATTAATGCAAGTTTTCCTTAGCTCTCTCTGTCTTTCGTAGCTTTGTTCATGCTCAACGACGCTTTTGTTAATGTTTGATAAATATTGCCATTCAATTTGTCAAAACATTTAATCAGTAAAACTTTTCTCACTTAAGCTGTCAGCGCATGGAAAACTTGCCCAAAAACACGGTCGTGCCATTCAGCCAAGGGGCTGAGGGGTTTGGGGAAAGATACACACTCGACTTCGTAGATTGAACTGCTGTGTGGTTGAGGTGTAACCGAGTCGAGTCGAGTGGAGTGGAGTCGACTTTTTGGCTACCGCAAATTTGTTATTTGTCAAGACATTTAAATGCCATTTGCGTGTAGCGTTGCATTTTGACAGCTGTCGATAAATTTTTTTTGGTTTTCCACGTTTTCTCACACCTTGCCCTGGAAGTGCTCCAGGCGAATTTGTTTAACATTTTCTTTTGACTTTCTACACATTTCATAAACTCATTTAAATAATTACAGACTGTTTCTTTTCGGTTTTATTTTTCACGGTTGTCTTCTTGTTGAAATGAAATTAGTGTTAAGTGAAAGTGATCTGAGTTTCGAGTGGTGTTATTGCTTTGCGTGTTAGCTGGTCCAATTATTGATAGCTTTAATAAGCACTTGGGGAAAAGATTTTTCTATGAATATTGGCCATGTTGCTGGGGAAGTGGTAATTGTCAGTAATTTGAACTAGTTAGTTTAGTAATGTTATAAAAAAGGAGGTATGCGGCAGAGCCACAGATACATTATTAATTTTGATTTCAAGGTGTTTGATGGTAAACAGGTTTTCCGTTTCCATTTTAATATAACTATTGTAATTTTACCTCTTTTACCATTCTTCTAAATAGTTTTTATATTCCTTAAAACAAATTTGCTCATGATAGTACTTTTTACGAGTCGGTTAACTATTTTTGAAAGTTTTCCCATGCCATTCCTTTAAGACATCAAATACCCGTACGTTGAGCTTCTGGAAAACTTTGAAGTTTTGGCACAAAACTTATATGCAATTTCACAGCAATTACGTCAACGATTTTGCATTGGACAAACAACTGCGAAAACTTTTTGTTGACACTGGCTAAAATCGCACACGCTGACTATAGACAATCTACATAAGGCAGACATAGATACATACACATACGAGTGCCGACTACTTGTAGAAATAGCAACAATTGCAATTTGAAGCTAGTTGTAAGAAACATGCAAATCGCATACCAGGGCAACATTTCAAACCTTGGCTACAACTGCTACCAACTGCGCTGGCCAGCGATAAACATTATCTCGAAAGTTGCCTTGCTTGGCTATCTATCTGCAGACGTGAGATACATTTTTTCAATATGGCCAATCAATACGAGCACGGCCGCAAACTGAGCTGAGCGTCAAGTCCGCAGCAGCTGTATCGGTGATTTATGGTCATTGTTGAGCTTGTTCTTGACTTGTCCCAGCAATTAATATGATTTACATGGGAAAAACTGTCAAACGCATTAAATCGACCTGGGAAGCTGCTGTCGATGGGCAGCTTTAAGAGGGAGTGTATGGGCATTTAAAAAAGTATGCGTCTACTCTACATTTTATAAAGTGGAATCATTTACAATATTGACTACTGTTGCAACAATTTTCACTAACTGTGAAATATGTATTTGTTTTCCAGCTGTGCGTGATCTCAACAGCCAACAAGCGGATGATGTTAGTGCCGGAAGTGCTGGCGGTCTCCATCCGCCCGTCTTCAATGTCGCCCCGCGTGCCTCGATAACAGTGAATGCAACCTGCGGCCAAAGTGGCGCCGAGGAATACTGCAAATTAGTCGACGCATATCCGCATCGCAAATGGGCCACTCAATGTGGCACCTGCAATGCCCACAGCTCCGACCGGGCCAAGCAGCGACCCATTGAATCGCTTATTTCGCCCGGTTCCAGCTTCGAGGAGAGCTGGTGGCAATCTCCAACGCTGCAGGGTGGCCGGCAGTATGAGTATGTGACCATCACATTGGATCTGAAACAGGTGAGACTTTGACTGGGCCACAGATAAGCAGTCCCATCTGAGCTGAGCTCAAGTGACAGCATAGCTGTGATCCAGTTTGTAATTAAGCCGATGACTTGTCACTCATTTACAAGCGATTTAACGCCAGTTCCATGATCCATCTGCGCCTTGGGCTTGTCGCTGACCATTAGACTATGCATGGAATATGATCGCAGTGGGTTGGATCGAGTTTTTTCTTTCGAACCGAACCGGTCACTAGGTATTACATTCTAATGCTCAAAATGGCAAACATAAATTGACTCTGATGTAGTTTTGATTAAGTCGTATCGTCTTTCAGTATTTCTCCACGATTGGAAACGATTTCCGGGTTTCCATCAAGTAACTAACTAATGTCATGAGAAATATTAAAGTAATAGAGCCTCTTGGTGGGAATGTTTGAATGCTGTCAACAAACAACTGTCACCCACGTAGCATCTAAACTTCAGATGCTGCCATCAACATCAAAATCCCGAAAATAAATAATATATAAATCAAAATTCCATGACAGTCTGTGAATACATTTTGCGTTCATGCAAAATCAACTTAATGGGAGCGTGTAAATTTTGACACATGCCGCTGATGTGTTGAGCTGTCTGTCGCTCTGTCTTTGCCCCCCTGCCGTCCTCGTCGTCGTCATGAAAATGCCATTGACTGACGCTGCCCTCTGCCAGCACCATAAACAAAAGTCATGGGAACCTTACAAAAAACGCACATTTTTAGTTAATTTTTTGCTTTTGTGACATTTTAAAGCAATTTCGTTTGTCTGTCGCCTTCTGACCAAAAATTCAGTTCAACATGTGTCAATTGTTGCCACAAAATGAACGAAACCAATAAAAGAAAAATATTCCGACTCCAAAGTCTAACGACGGATCCATAAAAGGTAATTCGTTTTTTTGGGCAACTATTTTGCCAAATTTTATTTGGGACTTGCAACTCTAGAAAACTGACAAAGTTAATTAAAGGACGAGCCAATTTAAATATTAATGCGATGCTCTCGGGAAGTTGAGGCTCCCGTTTGTAGTCTACGTTATTTATTAATAACTCTCGGAACGCATGGCTGTCATAAATCTCTCATACTTGAGGCATATGCGAAAACATTGTTCTTGTACCCTGCAATTAGAATGAGACCATTGGGTATACTTGCATATATGGATATGGATAAAATACGTTAACAAATATATTTAAGGCATATTATTTTGCTCATTGATGCAACTTTTAGAAATATAATTATGTTTGCCTTTTAAATTTACCAATTTAAAAATTCGTCGAATGAATAGGATATTTTAAAATAAATCTATAGAGCATCTACCGATCGTATCGTTATATAAGTTTATTCATGCTTGTTAATTTTAAATCAGTGCCTGAAAATGGTTCTGTGCTCGTTGAGTTCTGCACTGTTTTAATTAAGTGTGCACTTCCATCTCTTGTCTTCTCTGTGGTGTCTGTCCGCGCCTTCCGCCGGCATATGGCAATGAAAGAATTATATCAAAACATTGAAATATCTTTCGAATCGAGACAGAGAGAGTCTCGAGGGCAAACTGCACTTGAAATGTCAACTTTGTGTCGGCTGAAGTTAAGCAGACCATTTTTCAGCACCATAATTGCCATATATATAGTAGAAGATTGTGAAAGTTCACAATTATCAAGGCAATCATAATGACGATCATGCAATCATGATGCGATTGAGATTCGTAATGCTCATTGGCTGACCAAGCAGCTGCAGTGCGGAGGAATTGCCTGGTGTGTGGCCACAAAATATAAAACATTGTTGCTTTCTGTTTAACTCGATCCACAATGGAATTTCAATTAACACCCTAACAAACGATTTGCACTCAATAGAGTCTTTAATATTCCGATAAAAATTAGAACAATGGATTGTGGGGTAGGTCGGACTCTCGAATGAGACACTTTCACTGTTGAAGCAACTCACAAAAGAGTTGCAGAAGATTGGAGCCCTATTATTCGTCATCATAATAGTACTCGATGTTGTAGTAAACAAATTCGAACTTCGTCAGACGACAATCCAATGTGACTCATTCTCGTAAATGAATTTATTTAGAGTCTGTAAGTAGAATGAGAACCAATTATTACATTTATTTTTAAAACGTCTCCTGCTTCATCGGGATGTCACAGGCAATTAACACTTATTTCCATTTCCTATTCCCATTTCCACAATTCGTCAGCACCCCCCCATAGTTATCGCTTAATTTATGTATTCATCTGCTTCGACTTCAGATATTTAAAGCATTTGTCAGAACTGTTTAAAAACTCATTTGAAAAAAATCTCTTCGCGACCGAAACAAATAGACGACAGACACACACCCCACCAAATTTATGACCTCTGACGAAAACTTGACATTCGAAGTTTTGTATTTTTTTCATGGGCGACAAAGCATTGAAGCCTTCGAGTTGATTCTAACAATTAGACTATCGAGTTATTTACAACAACAACAGACAGCGTGAACAACAACAACCATGAGACAGGCATGTGTCAACGATTTG
This sequence comes from Drosophila immigrans, assembly GCA_963583835.1. Classification (NCBI taxonomy): domain Eukaryota; kingdom Metazoa; phylum Arthropoda; class Insecta; order Diptera; family Drosophilidae; genus Drosophila; species Drosophila immigrans. The sequence goes on along the minus strand of OY757143.1, from coordinate 17,870,650 downwards.
ACAGCTTAAAATATTTTTGTCGCTCGCAGAAAAAGGCAGCAGACTGCCGCCAAAAGCGGCCAGAAACGGCGGCCAAAAGCCAACTGCAACTGTCAGTCAGTCAGTCAGTCCGTCAGTCTGTCAGTCCGTCAGTCCGTCCGTCAGTGAGTCTGTCAGTCTGTCAGCTTGGACTGGCCACAACAATGTCTAGATTTATGCTTCAATGACTTTGGGGCGCGCGTGACTAATTGAAAGTCTAGCGAGCATTCTAGGAATTGCGAGTATGTGAGCTACTCCAGAGCTTCTCAAACTGTAAGATCACAAATCACAAATTTGATGCTTTTAACTGGTACATTAAAGGATTGAATAGTGCTTATATTTAAAAATATATGCCATAGTATTTTCAATTTCTGTGAGTTCGGTATAATCGCCAATTTCAATTTCTTTAAAGTGACTGAAAAGCCGATTAAACCCAATAAAAGTACTGAGAGTTTCACGTGCATTCATTTTCTTTATTGGATTAAATCTGAACCGGTTAAAAAATCAAATTATATCATTGATTTTTCTGTCTGAACTGTGAAATGGATGTGATTGTTTTTTAAGCGGCAACATCAACAAGCTGGAATAAAAATGTTTTTCTTTGATTTTTATAGACATTTAATTGCTTCATTAAATTTAGCCAAATTTGGCCAAAAAGTTGTGCTTGTTGTTGCTGGCGGCGGCGGCGCCCGCGACTTGGGGCAGCTTTACGTAACTGTAATTCAAATGTTTGACAAGTTGTTGCAACATTCGCTAGCAAGCAGCGGACCAACTGAAACAGCAACAGCAACAACAACAACAGGCAAAGCGTGTTACAAGCCACGTTCGCGACGCATTTAGGCGTTGCAATTATTTTAATGGTCAATTTATTTATTTGTTTTGACTGCAATGTTTTTCACGTTTCTCCTTTTTCAGAATGCTTCTCCCCTTTTTTCAGTTGTACGTTTCATTTTCTTCGTTGTTGTTGTTGCAGTTGTCGATGTTGCTGTTGTTGCAGTTGTTGTTGTTGTTGCTGGCATTTGCATAAATCGCTTAAAGGTTTTGTTGTAAATTGTTAACGTGATTGAAGCTCTGCTTGAAATCCTCCTGCATGTAATTCTTCATTTGGATTTAAGTGAAGTCGAATAGCAGTATTTGTCAGTCTCTGGAATTGAACTGTGAACTTGCTGCAGTTGCAGCTAATGCGCCAATTTAAAGATAAGAAAAGTTGCCAGCAAAAAGTTTTCCATGAGAAGCATTGAACTTTTTATTACCCCCACACGAAGTATAAAGAAAACTAAAGCAACGGAACATTCAAGAATATTAAAGTTTAACCTCATCGACGACGTGATACGCTGTACACAAAAGTTAATTTCCAATTACTCATGGTAGCTACAAAAATACTAATGCTGCTCCTCCATATTACATGGCATTTACTATATTTTTAATGAATTTGTAGGGTGTTAGTATTTTGTAAACTTGTTGCCGCAATATCGCAGGGTATACATTCAAGCTTGTGGCTGTCATGTGTAGGTTCATTCACTACATAAGCCAAAAATTATGCGCTTCGCTTGTTGGCCGCCTTATCTAAAAACGTGCCAGCCAAAAATTCTATTTCTTGGCCGCTTCAAATGGGCCAAACTTTAAAAATTGTTGAATAAAAAAATGCTTAAATTACGATTGCGCAACTAAAAGTTACTCTATTATTTGAACGAGAAGAAATCAGTTTTGAAGTGTACTTTAAAAAGACACATAACATTTAAGTTCAATTATTTTAATCGGTGTTGCTTGTTAATTTAATGGTTTGCCACATATGCAAACTCATTAGTTTTATACAGGGTATAGCTAAAATGAAAATAAGAAACATATGAGTGATATGCAGATGGCGACTACAAATTCAAAAACAAAACCAAAAATCTTTTTTTTTTTAATTTTCTGTATTTTATTGTGAACTGTCAGCTAGTTTGCCGTCTGTCTAGCCACAAATTTCGCGCTTGTTTATTTTTAAAGTTTATGATGCGACTCAGTGAGTTTTCTGGGATTACGGCATTTGTTTTTATGGTTATAGTTTTCTTCCATTGCTGCGTCTTTTATACAATTAGCTTGGGCAACGTGTTGCCGTTGTTCTCGATTTATATCGGCCATTGAGCGATAAATATTTAATGGTCGTCTAAATGCTAAATAATATTAATTTATGGCCTGCAATTGTGAACTTTGATACACACTATAGTAAATAAATCAATGGCTCAACTACCGCTACAACCCCGATATGGCAGTCTGGCTTCTTTGTCATCCCAATTAAGTTGTCCGTGTTGCATATTTTTACCATTTTGTTGTCTAATTTGACAGCGATTGGGGTTTATCAATTTGCAGCATCTGAGAACAGGTTTCATTGTGATCTGTTATTATCTGGAATGCATATAACAATAACTTAGGCATGACTGAACAAATATATTAATACATTTATATTTCACTGACACGCCCTACAGATCATCCTCTCCCGGTTTTTTTTTCTTTCGCTTTTGTTCAACAAGTCCGTCGACGATGTTTGCTATTGAAAGTCATGTCAATTGCCCCGTCAGACCGTTGCTGATAAAAATGTCAAGAGCTACATTGCCTGCCCCGAGCACTGACAGCTTCCAGTTGCCGTTGCGGTGATTGCAATCTACACAGTTCCTCCACTGCCCTATAGAGCCCACATACCAGTCTGTCTGTCTGTCTTTCTGTCTGTGGCTCTCGCTTATCGGCAACTTGTTTTGCGAGCAGGCAGGAAGCTTCAGAATGCCGACGCGTGCACTTGCTTTTGGTCTGGCTTTAATCTGTGATCAAGGTTAGTGCAATTGACGGAGACAACATAATTTCAGCAGATGAGTTATCGATAGTTCATTGATGGATGAAAACAAATGCAATTTATATTTTGAGATGTAGATTTCCAGATTGGCATTGGCAATTGGAGTAGCTAATTTGTTTGGTAATTTTCGCAGATGTTCTGAATTGTACTAGTTTTTATTCCTATTGCATTAATTGAATTATATTGCACAACACTTTAATTACAGCTACATGCTGCTTATTTTCCCATGTACATAGATTCGATGTTGTCCACAAATCATTTTGTAGCATGCAATAAATTTCTCGCTGACACACGCCAATTTTCTTTCTGCGAGATCTCGATTAATTTCTTAGCTTCTGTCTCTGTCTGCTGGCCTATCTCTGTCTAATCTTATCAGCGTCGTGTGTCAGTTGCTGTTGTTGCAATGTAATCGAATACTGGCAAAAGAAAATTAGAAGAGTGCGATGAGGCACGCATGTGCAGTGGCTTTTCCGGTGGCTTTTCCAGTGGCTGCGTGCGTTTTATCAGTGGCTGCGAATCGGAAAAACTTGTAGCGAAAATGTTGCAGCCGTTGTATCTGGCAACTGGGAACTGGCAACTGCAAGTGGCAAACAAGTGCCTTTGAAATTTGATAGACTCGTTGCGGCTTGTTGCTTGTCGCTGCTACGTTATCTCTGCCTGATATGGTCCTGACATTTTGGCCATGGGTTTGCTGGCTTATGAGTTTTGGTTGTGCTAAAAAAATGTCGTTAGATGGCGCCAGCTGGCTTAGCCACGTTTTATAATCAATTACAGCCTGGTCGAAAAGCCACACCTCGCCGCAAGTTGCCTTTTATTGGCCTTAGTTTTTCATTTGCCGATCTCTTGACATCGATAGGCATAACACGCGACGTTTTCGGCGTTTGCCATTTCATTTTATTTTTTCGGCATTTTTAACAGTTTTTCAACAACAACAAAAATAAAGAAATAAATAAATAAAACTCAAATATAAATATCGCTTGTCAGCTGCTGCTGCCGGGCGTGTTCCAGGCGTTTGTTAGGTGGTTTTTTCGCGGCATTTTCGTTGACAGTTTGGAAAATTTATGACGCGTCGATGGCGTTGGGTTATAGTTTTTCATGCCGTTTTCTTCTCTTTTTCGTTTTATTGTTTTTGGCAGCCAACGGCAACGGCAGCCAGCTTCAACGACATTAGCAGAGTCACTGAAGTTGCCTGCAGTTGCTGATAGAAAGATATAAAACTAAATAGAAACATCAGCGACTTGCCCCAAAGTGACAGAAACAACGCTGCTTGGCTCCCTTTCTTAATTTATAGCCATAACAGTGGCTGTAAAACTGTAAGTCAATTGCGGTTCATGCACATCCAAATAACGAGAAAAAGTTGTAGTTCAAATTTAAATCTTGTAACGAGCATTATATTATTTAAAACATTATACACTCGTATATGAACATAATTTTAAGTGTAAACAAATTACTTAATGGTTTAACACTGTTTAGATGTAGTGACAAAGAACTTTCTCTACGTTATAATTATTTTTGACAATCAATTTTTCAAGACAAATAACTTATTACCAAAATAGTAAACCATATCCTTGGTTTTTGGTAGAAAGTGAGTGCTTCTGACCTCTTTTGTTGTTCTCGATTTCAGACCTATCAAATATTCTTCATTATGCTGAAGTCGGCCAACTCACCACGTCCCGCTTCCTGGATACTCGAGAAGTCGCTCGATGGCATCAACTATGAGCCCTGGCAGTACTTTGGACTCAGTGATGCGGACTGCAAGCGTCGCTACAATATGCCTGGCCAGAATGGGAAGTATGTATTCCAAAACGACACCGAAGTCATCTGCACCACACAGTTCTCGAAGGCGTTGCCTTTGGAGAATGGTGAGCTACACGTCTCCCTGATGAAGAATAGACCTGGAGCAATGGCCCAAACCCCAGAACTGATGCAGTTCATCACGGCGCGCTTCATGCGCATCCGACTGCAGGGCATGCACTCGACGGCGAATCTGGACAACAGTGTGGATTGGGTGCTCGACTCCCAGTCGATGGAGAAGCGCAGCTTCTACAGTCTGAAGCAGTTGCGGGTTAGCGCTCGACTGGACTGCAATGAACATGCGGATCGGACCCAGGAGTTGAGTGGAAGTCAGTTGCTGCAGTGCAGCTGCCAGAACAATGCCTGTGGCTTGCAGTGCGAGCAGTGCTGCCCACTTTATCAGGATCGCGCTTATCGTCCTGGCGCCGAGTGCGAGATTTGCGAATGTCATGGTCATGCTCTCAGCTGCAGCTACGATTCGTATTTGGAGCGTGGCATTTGCGAGAACTGCAGCAACAATACGGCAGGCAATGAGTGCGAATTCTGTGTCGGCGGCTTCTACAGAGTGGCAAATGCCCCTCCAACCGAGCCCTGTCTTCCCTGCGCCTGCAACCCACAACGCTCGACAGGCATCTGTGCGCCGGTCGGTGGCGCCTGCCATTGCCTGGAGGGCTTTCAGGTAAGCAATGATTAATTAAAGCTTTGCAAGCAATAATGAAATATATACATGTATCTTAACCTAGTCACCATACCAATATAATCTGATATCTAATTAAAAAAAAATATGTATAGTACTCCTCTATTTGAATGCCATTCCGAGCGGCTCAATATAAAATTAACTAAAGTTAGTTGTAATGCAGCAAATTTTATTGGCTGATTACTTAATTTTATAGAACTCAAATACATTTTCTAATAACTAAATTGATATTTATAAAATTTAAATTTTCAATATAATATATTTTTCAAAATATATCCAGCACTGCTTTTAATCCAAATCAATATTATAATAATAATATAATGTAAAAATAAAAAATATCACTTATCACTTCGAGTTGATTATAAATAAATTTAAAAAGTGAGCACTTTCAAAGATTTTAATGTATTTGGTTGGTTAACTGCAACGTTGCAAGCCCAAATTATATCATTATGTCAGTAAATTACTCAAAATTAATATTACAAAAAAATATATATATATATGTACACATATATATAGTATATTGTAATAAAATTATGAATGCAGCATCAAATTTAAATTTTTCGTTATATTTTTTGGCGATAAAATATTTAAAATAGTTGTTAAAAGTAATTGCTTAAATCGATATAAAATATTCAAATGTGCATGTAAAACATAAACATCACACTACGAGTTGATAACACAAAAATTCAAAAATAAAATACATACTACTGGTATGATATCAAAATTGATTTCAAATTATAAAATATATACATATATTTACATATCATTCTTTGACGCTCAAGTGCAAATAAATTTATTTTAATCATTATTATAATTTTTATAATTATAAAGTATCCCTAAAAAGCGTTTGCTTAAATCGATATCAATATTCAAAAATATCGAGTGATCACATTGAATTGATAATAAATTAATCCAGAAAGTGGGCATTCTCTATAGGTATCGATTTAAGCAAATGTTCTTTCTAGATACTCCATTCATTTGAACCAACTAATATTGTTAATGAATATACATTTGTTTCAGGGTCCCCACTGCGAGGAGTGTGCTCCCAACCACTACGGCGATGATTGCCGCCGCTGCGAATGCGACGCACGAGGCACGGAGGAAGGTAGCGCATGTGCGGGCAGTTGTCAGTGCAAAGCGCATGTTCTGGGTGAGACTTGCGCCGAGTGTGTCCCGGGCTACTATGACCTGGATGAACTGAATCCTGAGGGCTGCAGTCGCTGCTGGTGCTCACAGGTCTCCGAGAGCTGCCACAGTGCCAAGCTGCAAACTCTGGCATTCGAGACACTGAACGATTGGAGGCTGACCGACATCCAGCGACAGCAATCGATTGCCGTGACCGTGGATGCGGAGCAAATGCGTCTGGTCTTTGGCAACGAGCTGGACGAAGTGGAGGCCATTTACTGGCAGGCACCCGTGGGCTATCTCGGCAATCGTCTGACCAGCTACGGCGCCAGACTGCAGCTCCAGCTCTCCTGGGTGGTTATGCGAGGCGACACCTCCGGCAAACCGACAACAGGCCCCAATGTGATACTGTGTGGCAAGAATGGACTCAAAATCGCCTATGCCGATGAGTCGTTTGAAACCCTGGAGGTGGCCCTCAATGTTACATTGACGGAGCACGGCTGGTATCATGTGCCACCTGCTGTGAAGGACATCAAGACGCGGCTGAGGCGCACAGAGGGCGGCGCCTATCATGGTGAGCCCGTGACAAGATCGCAGTTTCTCTCCGTGATGGTCTCACTGGACGCCATGCTCATACGCGCAGCCTATCACACGGATCAGGTGGAAACTGCGCTGGAGCGCGCTGTCATCTACTCGGGCGGCTTGGAACTGGGAGCCAAGACTACCACGCAGGTGGAGCAATGCATCTGCCCGGCCGGCTACACGGGACTCTCATGCGAGGGCTGCGCCTTTGGGTACAAGCGCATCTACGAGAACTCCACGGACCACCAGCTGCTGGGCAAGTGCATTCCCTGTCCATGCAATGGCCATTCCAACTCATGCGATCTGCAGAGCGGCAACTGTGGCGATTGCATGCACAACACTTTCGGAGAGCGGTGAGTAAATAAATTCCACAATCCAAGTGTGGTTCGCACGCTCCCTAAACTCACCACTCAGCGAGTGCCAGCACTGCTTAGCCAAGACACACACCACCTATTTCATTTCAGCTGTGAGCGTTGCCAGCTCGGTTTCTACGGCAACCCGTTGCAAGGCACGCCACACGACTGCAAGCGATGCGCCTGCCCCCTGGCGGAGGATAGCAATAACTTCTCGCCCAGCTGCCAGCTGAAGAGCTACAACTACATGGACCTGAATCCGCAATTCGAGCTGATTGAGCATGCGGAGTACATTTGCACGCAGTGCCCCGAGGGCTACACGGGAGACCATTGCCAGGTGTGCGACGACGGCTACTTCGGCAATCCCATGCAGCTCGGCAGCAGCTGTCAGCGCTGCAGTTGCGAGGGCGGACCCTGCAACGTCACCACCGGCGCCTGCATCACGTGCCAGGGCAACACCGAGGGCTGGCACTGCGAGCGATGCAAACTGGGACACTGGGGCGATCCGGCGGTGGGCTGCGAGCCTTGTCGCTGCTTTGGCGAGGGCTCCGAGAGCGAACTCTGCGACAGCACGGATGGCCAGTGCCTGTGCCGTCCCAGATTCGCCGGCCAGAAGTGTGATCAATGCGAAACCGGTTTCGCCCATGTCGATTTGCAGTGCCTGCCCTGCAACTGCGACCCTCTTGGCGCTGCTGTGCTGGACAGCTGCAACGCCAGCACTGGACAGTGCGAGTGTAAGCCGGGTGTCATGGGTGTCAAGTGTCAGGAGTGCCAGGATGGTTACTTCGGCATGAACGTGAATGTGGAGCGGCTCGAGGATTTGGCGGCGCTGCGTGAGGCGGAGAATGATGCCGAGTGGGAGCTGGTGCCTGAGGACGATGACCAGGCGGATGCTGTGGCCTGTGAGGGTGAGTACACAAACAGACATACTGCCCATATCATATAATTTGGGAAATATATGAAAAAAAATTTAAAAATACTCCGAGAAATTCTAATGAATAACCATTTAATATTCTCAATACAAATATACAAGTTGGTACAACAAAAAGGGGACTATAAAAAAAATGAATAGGGTAGACATTTATGTGTATTATTATTCAATAGCTACTACGAAAAAAACAATGAATGCAATTTTATTAGTTGGAGTATACCCAATAGGAAAGTGTATTTATATTACACTTGATGAAATGATTTTGAAACTATAAGAAGATATCAAAAATATATATTCGAGAATACCTACTACGAGAAATTAGAATGAATATTGTGTAATATTCTCAATAAAAATATGTTAGCTACTGAGTACCCAAAAATGAACACAATATACAATTTTTATATCACAAATCAAATTTTCAGAAATTACATTGCAAAGATAAAAAATTAAAAAATCACAAAAAAAAAAAACACTCGTAATACAATAATCTCAAACGAACTAAGAAGCGATTGCAATGATTTCAAATAGTTTAAAAAATGTTACATTTCCAGAGTTTTACACTATTCCATGACACATTTTGAAGGTCTGCAAAACACAGAAAACGCACTCAGATAATGCTACGCACAGTTATTTCACTTAAGTGCGGCTAAGAACAAAGAAATTCTTGAAATACTCCATGTTGCATGTGCAACATGCCCCTAATTTGTGTGTTGGCCTTTGATAGATGGATATGTGCTCTGTTGTGGTTGCACCTATGAAAACCAGATGTGAGATGTGCGATGTGCGGTGTAGAGTGTTGTGGCCCATCAATAAGTACGAGTACAAGTATAAGAAAAATGCGGTCGATCTACAAGCTGCACTTAATTGATTTTGTGCTCCATTTTAAGTTTGTAGTTCCAGGGACTCTTTATGTATACCCTACCATAGTTGGCTTCTCTCAAGCGAACTCTAGTTAATTCGTTTTAAAAATCAATTACTTGGCTGACCGTAGCTTATTAGCTAATTAACTGCCAGCAAAATGAAAAAAAATGAAAAAAAGATAATAAAATCCCAGAAAATACTACCTTAAAAAGCCGACAGCCGCAGCCAAAGTTTTTAACTTCATGTGTTGAACTGAAGGCTAAAAAAGTGAGTGAAAAAGCAAAGACAAGAAAATTCAAGAATAGAAAAGACAACGTTTTGGATTATGCAATTCGAGTTCTTCTTCAAGTACAACACCTCTGACAACGAGAAGAAGACACAGATAAAAGACGAAACTGATGATGAGGTTTCTTTCAATTTTTACTTACCGTTTGTTGCCCATCCGTGCTACAAAACAATAAATTGTTATTTGAGTACACTTTGTATCATATCTACTTGTACAACTGCCTTTTTTGCCTATTGTCTATAGAGAAAATGGTGTTAAAAATTGTAGAAAAAGAGTTGACGGACTTCAAGGAGAACTGCCTACAGCCTACAGCCTACAAGTCTCCGATATATCAGCTTACAATGGGGCTCTATAATGAGCAATGTATGATGTATGCGTTGAATTCAGACAGAACTGAGAATTACATTTAAATACATATATTCAACTATGATGATGATGCAATAAAACGTCCATCAAATAATTATCATTCATGAAAAAATCATAATTGAAGCCAAATTGTAGTTAAATCGGTTTTCATATAATTTACAATTTACCAATTTACCAATTGGCTTTCCACAATAAAATTAATATAAAGTGTAAGTTTACCGCCCATGTATTTTAAAAAACACCCACTGCGAAATATTTGTGCAAAGAATTGCTTTCAACAATTGCAACAACAATGCCAACAATGATTTATAACCACAGCAGGAATGTAAGTTATGACAGCACAAAAGTTAAAATTTAGTTATGCAAAACTTTTGGTTTGTAACTTGGCTAAAAGAGCGACCAACCTAAAGAGTTTTAAGCAATTGGAAATAAATGAATAAGACACTGCGTTTTTGTTAAAGACATTAGGGTCAAGAGTCGAAATTTGAGCTTGATTGAAGAGACTTTGGTGGCAACTTAAAGGTGTTTTCAGTTGCAACAAGTTGCAACAATTGCTGACTTTTGGGTCGCTTAGTCATAACTTAGACCATCATACTTAATTAACAATTTGTGGCGAACACAGTTTTGCAAGCACTGCTGGCCAACCAGTTTGCCAATCTTTGTAAACATATCTAGCACCCAAACAGTTTGACTTCGGTGCTCTAAAGAAGTCAACAGCCAAAAGCCTGTTTGCTTTTGGGTCTCTCTTTCTTCTATCAATACATCTCACTATCTCTGCACTCACTGAACAGCCATGACAATGAAAGACTGCAATGACAATTGCGGCCTGGACTTGAATTTGGTTTGCCACACACAACGGCATCACCTTCAACTGACGGACTCCACACGGTCGGTAGCTGCAGCTGGGGCGGCAACAGCAACAACTTTCATAAGCAACTCCCACTCACATGCGGAAAAATATTGTGCAGAGTCAGTAGCTCAATATATAAGATATAAACTCAGAAGTGATTGGGCACTTCAATACGAAATATACTCTTTACTTGTGATTGTTCTCGAAAGTAATACAATAAGCAGTACTTGAATACATTAAGCAGGTGTTTAAATATAAAGTCTAAAAAGTTTGAATAAAAATGTTTAGAAATGGAATTTAAATGATTTGAAATTTACAAATTCATGAGATAATGTTAAATTTTGCATTTATACATATTTCTTGTTAAATTAGACTTAGATTACATTTGACCAAATCCGTATAAAATGGATTTAGGGGCATATTGCGTATACGTTACTTAATCGAATTGTGGAATGAGTTTCTTTTCACCTTTGAACTAAAGGGCAACAGCAATTTTGCTTGAAAAAAATCGTATATAATTTAATGAATGAATGAAATTTGTTTAAGCGTTTGCTTGCAATAAAAGTTATTGAAATTTTAAGTTTAAGGCTTTAAATTCAGAGTGTAATTACATCAGATCGATTCCTTTCTCTTCCATCTGTTGTCGGATTTTTGAACTTTTATCAATTCCCAGAAAACCAATTTGATACTTTTTTTTAAGAAATCGACGCCAACGCAATGACTTCAAATAAGTTCGTTTGTGCCGCAGTTTGGTGAAAACCACAGTTGCAATTAATTTCAAGGTATTTAACACAAATATTTGAAATTGTTGCACTAATCAGTTTGCCCGAAAACGTAAATCGGCAGCGGAGCAAAGTCAAATGGAAGGCAGTGACAATTTTCGCATATCGATATTTGGTTTTTCGTTTGTTTGTATATTTTTCTCCTTGCTCGTTGTTCGTTTTCGGTTTCTAGGGGTCTCTCGGTTCCGAGAGACTGAAAATACCAATGCCCATAAAAATGTCAACCGCAGCAGCAACAGCAACAACAACAGCAACACCAAGACTAACAACGGCATGAAAATATGTACCGCTTGACTTGGATTGCCAAAGTGGTTTGTCCCAGTGGTTGGCGGTGGTTCGCCTGGGCCCAAAACTGGACACCATCTCGCTTGGCTCCATGCTGTCTGAGACATTGCTGCGGTTGTGCCTTTGCTTGTTGTTGTTATCGTTGCTCTGTTGTGGCTGTGACTGCTGCTGTGGCATGTCTTGGGTGAGCGGCAAATGGAACTGATTACAAAATATGACCAGCGGCTAAATGTATTCGCCGTTTGCTGCTTAATTTCTCAGATAGCAAAGACTTTAGACCTCTACAACTCTATATTTTTGTTTGCCGTTTTTATGCGTGGGTTATAAATTTGGTGCACCATGAAACGCACGTGCTACTGTTTCTTGCTGCTGTTGCTGTTGCTGTTGCTGTGGTTGTCACCGTTGTGGTTTTTGTCGTTGTCTACACTAATGACTTACCAACTGCCAAATTGGTAATGCAAATGAGCTCCTTAAGTGCCTGGCCCAGTTTCCAGCTACATTAGATTTTGTTGAAAAACAACTCTAAATTATTTTCAAGTTTGCCTAATCGCGACATGGGAAGAAAATGTTTGCGACAAAAAATCAACAAAAATAATAATTTAATGAGTAAATAACACCATGATACAACATTTTCAGATCGATTTCAAATTTTTTGTTAATTGCAAGAGTTATTAACTTGTTGCAATTTTATTTCAAGATTCTGAATTTTTTATATTTAAACGAGTTTTTCACTTCTTCGAGAATGGGGAAAAGTCAGCCATAAAATGAATGTGCTGATTATTCCCACATATGTGAACACATTTTGAGATGCTTCGGGTGTTAACTAGGCCAAAACAATTACAAAATTACAACAAGCATAAAAGAAGACAGCCAAATACTAAAATGCGTTTGCAACGAGTATCTTTTTCACAATTGAAAACGACAAGACTGAAAATTGGCAACACCAAGAGTAAGAATGTAAAATAAGTAACTCCCCGACTGCTTGATACTCTACAGCAAAGAAAACACTTAACCAAAAATAATAAATGTAGTTCAAGACGTTTACACTTGGTGTTACTACCCCAATCTAAACAAGTGCAGGGTGTATTCGACGCAACTTAATACACAGACTTGATACTTGGAGTCGGAGTCTGAGTCTGAGTCGGAGTCGCAATGTCGCAGCAAGGTAATCAAGAAGCGTCTAAATGGACAAAATGGAGCAACAACAACTGTGACAAGTGGTTGTGTTTGTTGCTTGGCCTGTCAACGCATCTGGCTCTGAAATGATGACTGGAAATAGAGCAAGAGGATCCGCACCTCACGTGGCAATAAATTTCGAATCATTTTCCAGCTAGTTGCACAACAACAAATGTGCGATCAAGCCAAACTAGCGGTAAACGTAATGCCAGTTGAGAATCAGTTAATGCGATTGCCAAAGAAAGGTAAGAGGAGTCTGTCTGCGAGTAAATGCAAAGCACTGGACACTAATGAATGCGGCTAACAAAATGTAATTGTCAAAAGATGACAATTTGCTCACAATTTGAGTCAAATTTATTGCCTGTTATTAAAGCGACTGCTGCCAGGGGCATTCAATTGCTTTCAAACTGTGTCCCCATTGGTCAAATGATCTCACACCTGCGCCAGCCTTTTGGCATTTTGACTATCTAATTTATGGCCAGTCTTTAACCGCAGTAGCTTCTCCTCCTGCTTGTGTGCATCTCTATCTGCCACCTGGTTGCTAGTCGCTGGTCGCTGGTCGCTGGTTGCCATGTTTCTCCTATCGCCAAATGCCACACGACTGTCCACACAGCCACACTGCCACAAGAAAACACGTCTCCAATTTCCACTCGCTCGTGGTGTGATTTTAATTGGTCCAACAAATATTCTTCAGGCGCGCATGCATCGCCATTTCGAGTGCAAATCGATGTATTCACTGAGCTCTTTTCGGTTTTATAGCATTCGAATAGCACGAGCAATTGGGTTGACTTCAGCTTTGAGACAAAGCACTGGAATTTAAAGTCCCCTTCGGAGAACTGCAAAAAATGTTCAAGCTGCTCGAGATTAGACTATTCGATTAGGATTAAATTATTCCATTATTTTATTAATAATGACTTAAGCACGTTTCGGAATTTTATATTTTTCTCATTTCATTTTTAAATTTGTATCTAATTGAATTTCATGATTGTAATGCCTAATTTAAGCCCTTCTGACACTTAAATATCATGCTTCAATAAAGCATTTCAGTATTCAAATTTATTTGCCCGCAACTTTACCCATAAAGCGTAATCAGCTCTCAAACGATGCGTCGCTTACAAAACACTTGAAAAGAAATATAAATAATCTTGAAATGCCACCCAAATAACAAAACTAATCACTGAAAATATTTTTGAGGAAATGGAAATTAATTAGAAAATATTAAATTCAAAGCTTGCACGAAGCCAAAGCGAAACAACAAAAATGCTATAAAAAGACAAGGCACAAAGTAATTAATAAATTATTTCCAGTCAATAAACTGTGTGTAGGGGTCCCAGTTGCAACATGTTCTGCTGTGTGGGTCTAACGTAGGCGCCCCGCGGATGCGCTAGCGCCGCACCACCGCACCGCAACACCACCGCTAACACACAACCGCCATGCGGCTGCGCCATGTCAGTTCATTAGGGTCAAATGGCTGTCGGCAACTGTGGCAACTGCGGCAACTGTAGCGACTGTGGGTTGAAAGAGCTCCGAGCTTTGATTTTTCCACATTTTCCATGCATTTAGCGGTTCATAAAAATTAGCTAGACATGCAACAAGCTAGTCGAGAATCTTGTGAAGAAAATCATAAATTGAATTGCAGTTCATTCATGAGCCTATTTTAAAATTCTTTTTCTTTCAATATTTGTTCTCGTTTCTTGTCGTCATATATTTTATTATTTATGGAAAAGCTTCTTCAACAGTTTTCTCCTCCGACAATTTTACGAGCAAGGCACAGCATTCATTGACTGACAATGAAATTTTTATATGAAATCTAATAGACTTGTTCTATTGGTTTGTGAATACTGAATGAGTTGAAAGGCAGGTGTGAGTTTTACATTGTCTAACAAATAAATAGCTTCAACAAAGTGAATTTTAGCTCGTCATAAAAGTGTTGCCAGTCAGTTGAGGAAATGTTCTTTTTGTACACAAGCGGAATCTTCTGATTTGTGAGAATGTTAAAATATTGGGGGAAAAGGCATCTTGAAAATATTTATCAACTTTAAATATACAATGAATTTGTCACACTATCAATAAAAGCTTTTATCAAATTTGCATTGGTTGCAAAAATGGTGGACTGACAAAATTAATTACATTTAAAAAAAATAGGTTTGACTAATTATTATACTAATCCTAAAAAGTTTAATAGTGCTAAATGAACTTTGATATCATTTGTTATTACATATAAGAATCAAATTAGCTATTGTTAGTTATGGTTAGTAACGATTTAAATTTCTTAATCTAATAGGCTTATTTCACTAAAATTGATTTCGAGTATAAGTAAATTTGGAAATTAAATATTATTTCCCTCCATTCTGGATTCTACATTTTCTCTTCTTGACTGTCTCGTAGACATAATCACATGTGATGCATGCTGAAATGAAAACTCGTTAGACTTTTGTTCACCCCAAAAACATACTGGCCAAAACCATTTTCGAGTCGCTTTTTCAGCAGCAGCTCACTGATTGATTACAAAACGTGCGCCAAACATTTTCACGGCAGTAACATGCAACAAGCGTAGCAAGCAAACAGTATAACAACAACAACAGCGGCTTCCACAACAACGTTGCAATTGTTTTTCGCGCATAGATTTTTCCACAATGGCATTTTCTTCATTTGCGCCTAACAATGGCAACACTTTGTCACGATTTTGCGCCGCTGCAGCAACAAACCGCAAGCGGAGCCAACTAACAAGACACAGGCAACATGTTGCTGGCGTTTGCTGCTGCTGCTGCTGAGGCAGTTGCTACCATTTAATGTTGCCGTTGCTGCCGTGTTGAATTATCACCGCGCATGTGTGACTAACCTCCCGAGGCGGTGCACAACAAAAAGATAACGAAACGTTGTTGCCTCCGCCGCGACGGTCGCAACGGTCGGAAACGGCAACGGTCCTCGATTTTGGCTGCTCCTAACATTCATACTCGTCCATCCTCACTCTCCATGCCATAGGGGGGCCCAACCTGCTAATGTTTTTCCACAAGCCTGCGCTTCAGTCATAATTTTTGCTGCCAGACGACACAGAGATTCCCTGCTTATTTATGAGAGCAGCGTCTAGTGGGCATCCCAGCGTCGATGCCACAGCTACTGTGGGCCCATTTGCGGCCATGCAACCAACCGACTGCGGCACGTTAATGATCTTGTTACTCTCGAAGCATCGGTCGGGCCCTTTTGCATGCGGCCACCGACTAAACGGACGAACGGACAGAGCGACAGACTGACCAAACCCGTGTATAAAGTTAGACTAACGAGCAAAGCCCCTTTTCGCGTTAATTTACACGTGATTTCATTGTGAGATGTGCACTGTGATGATGAATCACCCAATCATTCACGGTTAGGATGGTTTATGAAATCAAAATATGGAATGCCTTCAAAAGCAGATCCGAAGCAGCAAGAATTTATTTAATATAGAGCACGTACGATCTGCAAATAAAAACACTATGAAAATAAGATAATATACATCAGTTACAAATTAAATTCATTTATTATTTAAAGAAAGAAAGAATTCAACCAAATACAAATGTAGCTGAAATATGTGTGGATATTTAGAATGCTCCACATTAAATTCAATTCAATGTAATCTACATTTTCAAATTGCAAATCGACGTTAGCTGTATGTGATATTTCGAGTGTTAATCTCTAATTAGTCCATATATATCACAGTTTTTCCTTGCATCACATGATGTGTCTGCCTTTTGCATCTCCCCTTGTTCTGCTTCCATCCACATCCACATCAGCAACATGTTGTGGCCGTGTTTCGTGCTGTGCCCGATTAGCACTTCCCATGCACTTCATACTCTATATAAATTTGTTTAGACTGCTGCACTTCCGTTTCGGGGTCTTGCATTTTGTCAGCTGCTAAAGTCATCTGTCTTTGCTGTGGTCCACGACAAAACAGCAAGAAACCCCCCCGCCACCTTCTCTTCCAGCCAACAGACACGAAACGTCATCAACTTGACATTTAAATTGTACTCTTGATAAAGTTGCCAACATTTTTTATGACACTACGAAGAGGAAGAGAGGGAGACAGGGGGGATAGGCCAACAGTTGGTCACATTGTTGCAAGTTGCAACGTTGCATTGTGCGCACTCACACTCACGTACCTCCCGGCCAACTGTCATATTCTCTGAGAGCCGTGCCCGTGTGGTCTCAGAAAATAATTCACATAAAGTAATTTATGTCAACTGAGGTGACAGTTTTGTAGTGTTGCTTTCACACGAACACGCATCATGCCACAGCCCGTCGACATTTATGTTTTCGTCTGTGGCAGCTAATGAAAGCTCACGCATACTAGTTCACTGCTGTTGGGGGCATGCAAAATTCTGCTAACCGTTATAATTAGCTGCTTTATTTGAATGTGTTTCGGCCATAAAACTTTTGAGTCATCGCAGTCTGGAGAGTTGCACCCCCAACTCGTTTTCTGTTTTCTAGCCCAGCTCAGAGTTTTCGAGTGATTCGCTCCAAGCTCCGATTTTACGGTTATTAGAAGCTTTCAACATTAAAAAATCGTAAAAAAAAACAGAAAACATATTTGAAGTAGTTGGTTTAGCACACAAGTCGAATGGTTTGCGGTTCCATTAGTTTTATGGCTCAGAATGTGACCGCAAAACATGTCAAATGCATTTAGATAGCAACGCGCTCAGCTCCAGGGCACATCTGCATCTCCTATATATGAATGTAAGTCGTTGTGGGCGTTACCTGATGCACTTTCTAATGGCCATGGAACGCCCCTCAATTCATCAATCTCATGCATTTATCTCCTTCCCTCTCGCACTGATCTGCGGCTTACACACGCAATGCATTTAATCAAAAGTGCAGTCTGGGGAAAAGCATCCTACGAGTGAATCCATTCACATTGCGTGTATTGACACTCGGCAACGTAAATCACAAGTGCAATTAACAACTCCTCCAACGTCGAAACCTCATCAGGCAATCCATTTGGCCAATACTCCAGCAGAAAGATCGACCAATAGTCAAGTCGTGCCAGCGGAAATTGTTGTTTGCCCAATAAAAGTAAATTGCAATTAAATAAAATTGCTAATTTCAATGATGACAGTTGCCATAAATTTGTTGCGAAAAAAAACCGGCAAGTTCATAATAAATGCGACTTTTCCTTGCCGACCGTTTAACTGGAGGTGGGAAACTATAACTGAAGATGATTTTTTCTGTCTTTCGTATGTTGCCTTCAATTCATTAGCCATGCTCTATGAAATATACAGCCGGGGACACATAAATTTCACAAATCAAATCAGTAAATTAAAAGTTATTTTTTTCATATTTGTATTATTAAATCAAGTAGTTTGTAATCGAGCTAATATAATTTACGCTTAAAATGGTTCATGGAACGCATTGCTCTGTTGAGCACAATTACAACTAAATTAATCTGGAAAAAACTGTGTAATTGGTGAATTGAGCATTACTATTACATTTCGCAACAATGATATTTCTGTGACCACTCAAAATACGGTATTTTTTGGAATATAATTAATTTTGCTTAAAATTATTTATAATTCAATAACAATAATCAATAATGATTTTTAACATACAAAAATCGCTCAAAACCTGAAGTATTTTTTTGTGCTATTTATACGGCTGTACATTTTTTTTGAAGAGTGGAATATAATTGATCCCTTATAGAAAATATGGAATAAGTTTCCACAGAAATGGTCTAATATTTTTAAGCATTTTATTATTTGTCATCACGTCACATATTGTGATACATTTATTGAATTATTTAATTAACTTGTTCATGCAAATCAGAGATAATCTTAAATTTAAATGTATATATCATTTTGTCCTAATTATTAAGAAGAATTAAATCTATTTCAAGGGAGAATGAAATATAAACCGTTTTTTACTTGGTTCTGTGAGTAATTAATAGTAGTAGAATCCATAACAGATTTTCGATTTGTCTGAGTTAAACGAATCGTATAAACTGATAAGAATATTATATAATTATTAATTATTCACAGTCTTCTTAAGTTTTGTTGAGAAACTTTTGGGTAAAGGAAATTCGAACTATTCCCCGTATGAAATTCGCATTTAATAAATTGTAGGTGAAATGATAGCAACCTATCCCGTTAACTATTCCCATACCACACATCAATGTTGTACTTTCTGTTGTTGCCGAAGCAACTTCCCCCTTAGCAACATGTTCTCAAAGTGAGGCAACAACAACAAGCCGAAAAAATCAATTAAAATCAAGACGACAGCTGCCCCAGCAAAAGAGGGAGCAGCAAGGTGAGAAGGGAGCCACAACAACATTTAAGGTAACGCTCAAGTGTAATGCATTTACGCTTGGCACGCAAAGGAAGTTGCAACTTGCAACTGCTGCTAATGTTGCAAGCTACACACGAAAAAGCAAAAAATGTTGCCAACACTTTCAGTCGCTGCCGTTGGCGTTTGTTGTTCGGGTAGAAAACAGATCAAAAGGTCGAAGATTGCGCTAACCCGAGGACGCCCACTTTTTCGCACGCTTTTCTTGTTGCCCCGCGCCGGATACGCGCGGATTTCTCGGATACATGTACATAGATAACCACTAAAGCTAGTAAGAGTATAATCTATAATAATGTCCATGGAGGAGAGGCCATGCAGCTGCCCAGCTGAAAGTTAAAAATTGAAAAAAGTGGCAGCGACAGTGCCGCTGGTGAAATTCTTTCATCAATAGACGCTTTAAGCAGTGATCAAACCGAATGCCGAATGGGTTAGAAACTGTTATGAAAGTCCCCGGCTAAGTGCAGGGGATCTAGCATAGAGTTACCAGAAGAAAATCAGAGTAAATTATTATTTCCCTACATAATTTTCTCTAGTATAAAATTCTCTCCTCGACCTAGACACAACATTTAATTCACATCGATCTTCATTAATTTACCTTCGCCATTCATGCGCTCAGTCAACAGGTTCCAGTGACTCGACAACCCTACGACACATGCGTAAAGCGGTCTCCCCATTGCTCAGGCTCAGACCAAACAACCAATAAATAGTATCAATCACAAATGATCGCAAACGAGGCAGTCGACTGCGCCCAGAGGGTCCAGCAAGAGACTGGCCAAACTTGCAGCTGCCCCAAAGATCCTCCATGCTCCATCCTCCATCCACTTGCCCCCAGACTTCAAGAGCTGAGACTTCTCTGCAGATCGCTTAGGCACAACAAATAATGATTCATGCGAGAAAAGTAGCGGCAAGAACAGGTTCTACTTAAAACGTGACTGGCAGTAGTAGTATTAGTAGTAGGTTTGTAAGGTTTGCTTTTGCTGAGAGAGAAAGAGCCGGTCTTTGGCTTTAAGATCCTTTCGGCACATGTGCAACTAATTCTCTTGAGGGGCATACATTATGGTTCAATAGGTCAACGATGCGTTGAATGACGACGACGAAGCCAAAGAGATGCCATAAGAAGAGATCATTGCATGAAAAATTACAGTAAGACACGTCAATCGTTGAACTGATCTCGCAACGAGCCATGTAATGGGCCGACGCTCCGTAAATAATTCTCCGACCCAGACTCAAACAGTTTCGCATACTCGTATGTGGCCGAAGCCAAAGTAACGATTGCGATCGCTACAAATCAGAAAGAAGAATATACGAAAAACTTGCTTAAATGCGACTCGTGCGCTCTTCTCTGAGAAATGTGCGGACCACCGAAGACAACTTCAAGGAATAGAGGGAGGAAGGCAGGTAACCGACCACCAGATGGCTGAGGGGGGCTGGGGGGCCTGTTCGCAGTTTGTCAAAAAGATGTTGGCGTTTTGATAATTTGCTGCACAACACAGCACAGCACCAGCACTGAAAATCTCTGTGTAGGATTTCCTGTTTCTGGCCAAAGTTTTTCCAAAGCTTTATAGTATTCTTCATATGTCTTTCCCCTGCATTTTTTTTTTGCGGCCGCAACAAATCTGTAGCTGATTTAAATCTTTGCATTTACTTATTGTTCGTTTCCAGTTAGAGGCTTAAGAGATTGGTATGTGTAAGTGTGTGTGTGTGTCAGCCTTTTATTTTTGTTTTGTTGGTATTTCGTGGGCTTGACTTTGACAACTAATGTTAGAGATTACGGCAGGTGGGGTGTGTTTTGCATCCAGGAGAGTACTAAAGATAAAGCGACGCAAAGTCTCTTAAATGCAGAGATGAGAAGCTATCCAGCAAACAGTTAAAAACTATATACGACAGACTTATAAAACACTATATTCGGATTAGCATATGTATATACAAATTTAGAGAACTGTTTTCTAAAGCCTTGTACAGTGTACAAATTACTAATCCATTGCATATAAATAAAATTTCTCAAGTCCGACTTTATTCTATTACAAATATTCAATGGACGAAAGAAAATAATACGTATAAAAAAAAGTATTATTATCACATAAAAATAAATATTTTTTAATATTGATTTATTGTTTTTAAAAATCAAATGAAATTATGCAGAAGAGTGAAAGTAAATACCAAATATCAAACTTATTAAGTGCCGAACTACAAGTATTAATATTAGTTAGTCATTTGAGGAATTGCACTCTGAAATATAATTTATATTGTTTACATAATCTATTTAAAAATGTATGGAAACTAAATCAACTGCCATTCGTTTCTTTGTGCATTGAGATGAAGTTGACTTTGCGCCGCAATAGCCAGCACTTGACCTTGTTTGCCTCACAATGCAGCCTCATAATTTCATAAGACGGCAAGCTTTTATCCCCACTGTCATATTTATAGACTTTACTCATGTTTTTAATTGTTTAAATTGATAAGATTCGTGGTTTTCAAAGTTGTTGATCTCATTCCGCACTGCTGCCTGCTATTTTTGACTGCACTTCGGGGCGTGAAGCAATGTGGGGACTACTATAGACCCCAGACAAGACCAGATCTGGATTAAGTCCACATTTCAGTACGGCCAGCTAATGCCGTTACGCCTTTGTGCGTGGGGTCTCACCCTGCTCCCCTCTCCAACATTGGCGTCTCATTTAGCATACGTAATTTCTATAGAGCCCTAATTAAGTTTTTTCTCTTGTATATTGGTTGAATTCAATGGAAAAGAAAATCAATGTCTCTTGGGATTATTATTATGCGGCGTTCGTCGATTATAGGCCATAACTTCGAGAGCGTTTTGTTGTTTTTGACATTTTTATCGCTCACTTAGCTCCCAAAAACAATGAAACACACACACAAAAAAAGAAAAGGTTACAAAAACTCGTTGCAAGCAGCAAATTGTCATCAAAATGCGACACACGCATCGCAGACCATTTGCTTTATTGGAAAAAGTAGCAGAAAAATGATTTTCCCGCAGAATGCGGACACACGCAGTGGACAAGCGATGAGCGGAGCAGGAGGAAGAGGAGGAGGATGAGGAGTAGCCAAACCGGCTGCGTTTTCAGGCTGGGCAATTAAAATATTGACAGTTTTTCCATAGCGATGAATAATAAGTTTTTCTTTATTTAAAAGATTTCACATGCACACACACACACACATCAGGTGGACTCCTGCTGTTGTTGTTCTCGTTCTTGTTGTAGTTGTTGTTATTTGTGTTTGTTTGTTTTTGGCGCGAAAGGTTAAGGCGACATGTTCATGTGACAATGTCATAGAACTGCCGGCAGTCGGATCGGTCTCCGTCCGTCGACTCTGAAGCGCATAAATAACTGCGTTTGTGACATGGAATGCTTGTTGTCGCCAGGCCAGGCCAGGCCAGAGACCCGTCCCCGGCCAATGCCAGACCAGACCAGGCTGGAGTCTAGCATTAGACTCGACCAGGTTGGGGCCTAGTCAAAGGCATATGGCCTAGACGGCTCTCACTGCCCGCCTGTCTGGGCTATTGGCCATGTCTGGCGCGGATTGTCTTTGACTTTGGCTTGCTGCTGCTGGCTCTGCTTCTGCTTCTGCTTCTGCCACTGCCACTGCCATTGCGTCTTCTGCTGCTGCTGCTGCTGCTGCTAGCAAGGTGCGGTGCCCATATGCAGCACTCAAAGCTATTTGTAGCTCTTATTGTTGCCTGGCTGCCTCTCTGTTTGCTGATTATGGAAAATCGTAAGATATTTTCCTCGTTCGTTTCTTTCTCTCTGCGCAGTTGTTGCTCTTTTTTTTTCGTTGCATCACAGCAGATGCGTAGAGTTTTTAATATGATAAAAAAATAAATAAGTGGTATGCTGCTGCACAGAATGGATAATACATTCGTGTTTCATACATCTGGGGCATATGCTCTCAAGTGCTCATCGCGTTAAAGTCTGCGGCTTTATGTTGATAAGTTTGCTTATTTATGAGCAATATTTTCAACTGAAGATTACAGTAAAGACAAAAGATTGTCACTTCACGCTATAAGAGGACGGAGAGGTCCAACTCATAAACAAATCTACAATATGTAAATTATTGCATCTTAATGATTACTTAATAATATAAGACATATTTTCTTAAATATTTCCAAAAACGTCATGATATGTTTAAATTTCAAAATCAAAACATATGTAGCTGAACTTGGCTGTGAAGCTGTGTAGCCAACACACTTGTCGCTAGCAACATATGCCGAACGGCTTGGCAACATCGGCTAGCAACACACTCGCAACATGTTCGAAGCGAACATTGGGTTTTCGGTCATCGTTTTCTGATTGGGACAATCGCGATCAGTTGCAACGAGACGTCGCGCGCGTTTGGATACATGAAAATCGTTCGGCTGTCGTTGGAGTCCCATCTTGTGTTTGCGTGTTTATCTGTCTGTGTGTGTGTTAGGGTTTATGTGAAAATTTTGTTTATGCAGAAAACAAAAAATAATCCAAAACAAAAGAAGTAACAGCAAATCATCTTTTCCGTGAATGCAATTCCGCGGAAATGGCAGAAACCAAATTTGTATCAGCAGTTACTGTGTTGATTTTGTTAATTCTCGCCAATCTCAGTTCCCATTGATTTCCTCCCGAAAAAAAAACTAAACGGGAGGCGACGCGACGCGACGCGACGCGACGTGAGGCAATCCGACGTGAGGCGACACGTACGGAGTTAAATAAAAAACTTTTTCATTTGCCATGGAGATTGAAGCGATTCGATTGATTGCTTGATTGATCCATTTTTGCACTTGATTTGCGACGCACGCGCCGCGCTCGCAACGTGACTGGCGCTCCATCACCATCCGCATCTCCATCTCCGTCTCCGTCTCCATTCCCAGGTGCAACTTCATTCCAGTTGGAGTACCGCTGTGAGTTGTGGAAGAAGCTGCTTCTTCCTCGCCTTGTGCCGCGTCGGGGGCAATTATGTTGATTTGTGTACCGTGCGACTTCATCGATCGATCGTTTGACGGAACCGAACCAAACCGAACCGATCGTCAACGTTGATAACGAAAAATTTGCAATGCAAAGAAAGAAAATTGATTTGATGATCGCGTTCCCGCTGCTCTACCATCGACCGCTGAACGTCTGAGTGTGACACGCCCACAATTTGATTATAGAATGCATGGCCAAGGTGTTCATTAGCTGGGCGTGCATTTCTTGCATTTTACACGAAATTATCTCTTGGCCAATTTTATTTATATTTTGTGTTCGGTAATATCGGTGAACAAATCAAAATATTTACTGAAGGCGCGAAGAATTGCGAGTTCAATCAATAAATCATTAAATTGATAGTTGCAGCGTGAATAATAATCAATTTAACAAAATATATACATAATTATTTCTTTGACTAATGAATAAGCCGATTAAACTGCTAATGAAACATTTGTCTTGGCTTTCGATTACACAAGTTCCCACGTCGTTTCTGGTTATTCTTTTCACAATTTATTAAATTTCATCAAAAAATTTGATTGAAGCTTTTTCGTTGGAAACGGGAAAAAAGTGCTTGCCAATTCTAGTTATAAATCGATTCCAAGTCTTATTCAAATAACCCTGGGCATATCAGATTTACATAAGCTATAATCTGATCATTGATCATCGAAGGGTGTGGGGCGCTATAAGAAAACCTCCTAATGTAAAGCTGCTTAATTAAAAGTACCAAATCAGTGCCGAAATCATCAACTACTAATAGCTAAAGAGATTACACAATGTAACATATGAAGCCCATAACTCATTAGTGGAACGCCCTAGAGCTCTACTTAGTGCCTGATTCTCTACAGAGTTGTTGAAATGCGCTGCAAGTGATGATTGGCTCGGACATCCATGGTGATTAATGGGCGAGACTGCACAGATTTATGGATGAGCAGGCTCTCCATCTGCTCTCAGTGGGTAACTAGTTTCTTGTTCTAGGAATGCTAATAGAGCTGCAACTAGCACTTAAGTTGGCCTGCAATCAGGTTGACTTCATGGAATATAATAGGGAACTATAACCCAGCCCAAACAGTAGTCCGCCTTTGTATCTTACACATTTCGCTGCTCTGTTTGCCCAACCGAAGATAAAACTTACGAGACGTGCGACTAGATGACTTTTCATTAGCTGAATTACGCTGAGAGAGATGACAAATGCATATCTACGAAATGTTCATATTTGTTGACTGGTAACTGATAAGCTTGGAATTGCGCTACGAGTATTTGCCTTTTGTTTTGTGGCTTTTGTAAACAAAGGTGCCCACATTTCTGGCGTTCTATTTGAAGTTTATGAGTCAACTCGACTTGGAGGCGCGTGTTGCCAAAATATGACTCGTCTAATCAAAAGGCGGTAATCCAATTAAATGTCTCAGTCGACAGACCGGTTGACCCAATTAGCTGCGCTCCTTGTCGATCGTCATCGATTGTACGAGCAGCAAACGGCAATGGCAACGGCAACAGCAACAAAACAGCATCTTGAACTTGAAAGCGGCGCCTCTCTATTGTTCTTGCCAGATCCCTAAACCGGCATCCCTCTCTCCGAGGAGCGTGCTACAGCAAAAAACAAGTTCTAACTATGCGCAGTTAACTCCCTAAATAAAAAAATAAAAAAAACGAAACGATCGCATCGACTTGATCTAACGGCCGCCCTGCTCAGTCTGTGATCTCCCCTCTTCATCTCGATCCACTTCGCTCGGCTCCTTCGCATTGCTCTGCGTTTCAAATTGTAGATCAAAGATCAAGCTACAAAAAAATTCTTAAATTGGCATACCAAAGCCACTAGCCTCGAAGCCAATGTTACCCTGCAGCCAGAACGAAACTTGGTTACCCTATGATTTCGCTTTTCCTGGATCACTGCTAACTGAGCACGGTTTTGTACTTTTGCTTTTCCTTAAAACATACACTCGATATTATCAAAAAACAGATTGGCATGATCATAAATTAAATGAAACCAGATCATAACAGACCTAAAACCCATATTTCTTACTTAACTGTAAATGAATAGATGTGTGTGAGTGTGTGTGTGTGGGTTATAGTTTAAACGATCGTTTCAGAGGACAAAAGCTTCAATCATTATTCTCAATCGAACGAGCATCAGGCAACAAACTTTGCAAAATTACATGTGAAAAACATGTACATAAATCTAAATTGTGCCACACATGGTATTCGTTATAGAGATCGCAGGCGATCGATAGAGAACCATTATAATCTCAATTTAATTGCTTCCTCAATTCCTCAATTAATGGCGCCTAGTCAAAGTACTTTCCTGTCACTCATATCGCTGGACATCAGATTGAAAGTCTGCAGCTGCTCGAATTAAATTCGTTCCGATTCGATTTGAATCGAATCGCATGGAGACAAGTGCATTTGAGCCACGTGATTGACTGTGTGTGAGTGCAAGAGACTCATATGCATATGAGTGCTACTTTCTACGCTGTGAATGTTATTGGGCTAACCCTTTCCCATGCAGCAAGCAAAGCACTAAGCTCAGCTCCGTCGGCGACACACACGATTAATCACATGACACAGTCGGCAGCCACGATCTGTGATCGTTATCAAGCCCAGGCATAAACTGACACAAAGTCAAAGTTAAACAAAATAAACAATGCAACTTTGCTTGAACTCTACTCGCAGACTAGACGACGAGCCGAACTCTCCCTCTCTCCCGATCATGCTGTGTGCGATCTTGACAATCAAGATCAATATCATGCCATTACAATATTTGTACAAGCTCTTTTGCCTTGACTATCAACTGAGTCTCTGCCACAGACTGACTTTCCAACCTCGTCCATATTAAAAGCCAGATGCCTCCGGGCTGAAAAGGAAACAACAAAA
Source organism: Drosophila immigrans (assembly GCA_963583835.1). Classification (NCBI taxonomy): domain Eukaryota; kingdom Metazoa; phylum Arthropoda; class Insecta; order Diptera; family Drosophilidae; genus Drosophila; species Drosophila immigrans. The sequence continues at coordinate 17,843,585 of OY757143.1, read as the reverse complement.
TGCTACATTATGAAGTTTTGTTTTTGGTAACGAAATTTGAATACTCTTTGTCTGCATATCATAGTTATAATTGAAAGTTCTAAAAGCGCAAGATGATTGAACTTTATCTTGCTCTACTCTATCTATCTTCTATAAAAGAAAATCGTATTACTTAGTTAATTGTTCAATGTGTCGCCTCATGATCTTTTGGAATGTTTCGAGATGCTCACTAAACCTAGAACAAAGTTAATTTCAAGCTGAGGCTCATTAGCAAATAACATGTAGTTAGTGTTATCTTCTGAGTGGGTTTTACAAGCATCATAGCGCAGTTGTAGTATCCAGTCTAAGTACTACGTGTACTCGTATTGCCTAGATTATATGGACAAACAAACGACTGCTATGTGGGGTATGTTAAACAAATTAGCCTGAACCTAGGCCAATGGCTGGAAAGCAGAGTTGCAGCGTCAGTTGCTCAGTTGCCAAGTTGGGCTCGGCTGCTATCCTCTCCCCTCCTCTTGTTTCGTCTTGGGTCGGCCGGAAAATGCTATAATTATGCAATTCCTCAAAGGCGCTGACGGTGGTCCCCCTCTCAACCGTTTTTGATGCTTTTGTCTGGGGACTGGAGTCGGAGATACTATATAATCTGCAAATGGCGCGCGTTTCGGGGCATCGGAAATTATTGACTGGCTGTCATGAGTTTGGGCCTTCAAGTAAATTGCAGTAAATCTTTATTTGTGCAGCTACTTAAAGACTCTGGCTACAAAGTCTGCAGTGGGGTTAACAAGCCGCCAGCGATTAAGTCATTTCTTATATAGGCTCATTATTTTTTTTCGAATATTTGTCTGCAGGCTTGTGGCATGCGTAGCTATTGCTACTGGGCTTAGACCTGCGCTCAACCCCCTCGATGGCATTGCAATTTTTCACAGTCTAAGCCCAAAATTTAATGTCAGTTACGTTTGGTGGCAAACTCGTTTCGTCTACTCGTGGCAACCAGCAAGCATGCAACAGTTGCAACTTGTGCCACACTAAGTGCCCGCAACTTTGTTAGTGAAATATTTTTGCTTTTATCTTGACAATGTGTTGTTTCTTGTGTATCTTGACTTTTTCCGCATTTGTTCTAATTAAAAGTGACAATTCTACGTAATTAGCTGGCAGCTATTTTTAACACTCGACTGACTTTAGCAGGCAGCCCAAACAACTCCAGCAGCATCAAAGGACAAACTCACCAACGTTTTTTTATCATATCAAATTTCTACAAGTTATTGATTGGTTTATTTCGCTAATTAGTGTCGACAGTTTCGCTTCTGTTTATTTAGCAAACACATACTATATACGTAAACATCTACTGAATCCCACAAAAATATAATGAAATATCCAACAAACTGGGAACCTGAGAATAAATTGAAATGCTTGCAAAAATTGTGTCTAACTTATTTTTAACGATTCATGTAGAATACATAAAAGAGCTTGTAAAAATGGCATCTAACTTATTTTTAACGATACATGTTTTTTAGTTGTCCAGGATCAGAAACATTGCATTCATTTCCCAGTCTTCAAGTTTATTTAAAAAAAAAAACCTTTCACTATGCTCCCGCTGTGCCACTCCACATACATATGCAATGTATGTCCTAGTTTGTTATATTTATTTCTCACTTCGACAAACAGTTTGAGGAAATTGCTCAATTCAAGTGGAGCCCATCAACAAAACACAAATTTTCAGTTGAACTCAACGCTCCAATTGCAGAAAAAACACAGATAAAATGTGTTGTCTTCATTTATCGCCACTGAATATGTGAGGGGAATATGTGTAGGAGAGTCTAATACAAATCATTAACATATTTTCCAATTTAAAGACTCGAACAACAAATGAAATCGAAACGTGCAAACAATTCAATTACAATTATGCAATAAAAGATTGGTTAGCTCAAATCGAAATCGAAAAGAAACCATTCCTATAAAGCGCAACATGTGGCCATGTCCAGTTGAGACTGATCAAACGGATCAGCGGGTGGTTGGCCCGGTGCTTTTCTGGTGGTTTTCTGGTGCCGTCAAACTGCACTGCAAGATATTAAAATACTTTATGACCGCCACTTTGCACTATTCTCCACTTCTTCTTTTTTCCTGTATTTCGTTTTTTCTTAATTTGGTAGCCTGATGAAGGCGTTAATAGATTACTTTTTTCTGGGGTGCAAAGTGAACGGTGGAAATGTGCGAAATGTTCAACAGTTTTGTAATTGGGTTACACTTCAAAGAGAATAAAGAGTACTGAATGTAGTATGTATGTATGTATGCTGGGGTGTGCCAGAAAGGTGAAGCCAAAAATGCTGCCAGCAGGTGAAAGATATTAAACTTGCCAGACATCTGAACAAGTACAGAGAATGAGAATCAAAGATCAGTTGATATGTTCCAATTACAAAATAAATTAGTTCTGAATGATTTAGGAACTCATTTGTTTTAAGTTCCAATAGTATTTGGCTTTCAGTTTAAAGTTCTACTAACTTTATTTGATGGACGATAAAATGAATATTATTTATTTTTTGATGATTTTGAAATTTTCGTCATTTTAGAGAATCTCAAAGTGATTAAATAGTTACTGAAACAGTTGAAACTGAATAGGTGATGAGCTGTCCACATTCCTATAGTCCAATTTTAAATCCAGAAATCTACATCATATATAAATATATAAATGTATGTAACATATGTATGTAACTTATATGTATGGATGTACTTCTGACTGTTAAGATCAGAGCAAATACCCGTATCATAAATAATTCGCGTGACTTACAAAAAGGGTCCGTCACTTTCGATGAAGCCCAATTTCAGAATTAATTATTTACGCGCTGAGCTCTGACATATTTGAGATTTTACATTAATTTGGCACTAAACTGTCAGTCCAAATGGCCAGGCAGGTTTTTATGTGGTTATGCTTAAAGTAAGTGCAAAAGGTAAATAGCCCAGGTAAAACGCTCCAAAGTTGAGCAACTGGCGAATGTCCAATGTTTCCACGTTCAACATTTAATTGTAATGTGAGAAATTTAAATTAGGTAGCCGCAAATGCGGTTCAGAAACCTCAAGCGGAAGATGCCTAAAGAAAACAACGGCAGCAACAACAATAACAACTACCAACAACACCAAAATTATGAAAAAAAAATGTTTCATTTGTTTTTGTTGTTGTTAGGTTTGTTAAAAAAAGATCAAATAACAAAAAGCCGCCAAATTTCAATGGAAAACAAAAGCTCACTTATTTGAAATTTGTTGCTGGACTCTTAAGGCAACTAATTTTCCACTTGTGAATACAGCAAACGAATGAAATATAAATATATATAGAAAGAGAGACAGAGAGAGAGAGAGACAACAAAACAAAACTCCTCATTTCGCTGATTTGTCAGTTCATGTTTGATTATTTACGATCGTTTGTTCAGCGCTGTATTGTATTTTTTTCGATTGCTGAAATATTTGATGCTCATCATAGGCTCGATATAATATTTTTATGGTCCGCACTCGTATAACTAGAGAATACGAAAATCTTTTCGGCATTTTTGGTTCACAGTTCCATTTGAAATTTATTACATCACGATCATTTCTGCTTGCTTTCGGATTCTCCAGATCTACTTTGTAGTTTATGACCATCTTTTCGCTTTGTGTCTGCTGCGAATTTTGTTTGCAGCTGTGTTTCCTGGAAAACAATTTCAGCTAGCATCTGATGACGATAGAACTGCTTGCGAATAGATATTTGTGGTTGAACTCTCTTATAAACCATTTAATAATAAAGTTTTCGACACAAGTTTATGGGTTTTGCGGTACATGTTTATGGCATTTGCCAAGCAAATCAGTTCTTTTTTTACCAAAGGGTGCTATAGATTTCTCCAAAAGATTGTGCTTCTACTATATATTTTGGCAAAACAAAATTCACACATTGCCACAATTGTGTCAAAATTTAACAATTTCGGCTTATTTTCGATGCTTTAAAAACAAACACAAGTCTGTTACAAATTGTAACACATTTGCTTAGTTTTATTTATTTTACGCATTCCCTGTTAAATGCGGTTAGAAGGGGATTATGTAAAAACAATGACAGCTTCTTTATCTCCAAAATCCACTACAGGGTACCATGAGGTCTAGCATTATTGACAGTTCATTGCTATATTTGTAGAACTTTACTAATTAGTTTACCAGAGCCCACACACATGTGTTTGGCTTCGCTCTGAATTGAAACTGTAAAACACTATTTGTTTATTTACAAACTGTCAAAAGTTTTGTTTAAAAATGTGCCTAAACTGTTGGCGATTGCTTTAATGTTGCAGTGAAGCAACTAATTTACAACCATTCTTTCTTATTTGCTGCATTAATTGAGCAACGGAGGCTGAATTGTGTACCTAACTTAGGCCAAAGAAGTTAATAAAAGAATATAAAATTAAATTAACGCTGCAACTATCAAGAAGTCACACTTTAAGTAAACAAATAAATGAAAAGTTTCCCCAAATCAACTACCAGGAATATACAGTGTAAAGAAAATGTTTTGTAACTCAAGGCAACGCAATGAAAATCACAAACAAAGCGAACCGCAAAATGTGTGAAAACTCATTGAAAAGCATCGAATACTAATTGGAAACAAATTTTCGAAAATGGGAAATGTGTCAGCGTCTGACATGCGAACTGTCAAAATGACAGACGCGTCAATAAAACAAAAACATGAACAACAAATGACAGCAGCAAGTCAACGACAACGACAACGACGACGACAACGATATAGTACAGCAGTAACCGCAGCAACGACTACAACAAAATTGCTGCACTTATGCATTTTTCTAGTCTGCATAACACACACGCTGCAGCAGCAACAGCAAATGCAACATGCAACGCCCGAGGGCAACATGTTGCAGCAACAACAGCAACAGCAACAGCATCGAACAACTAGTGTAAATAGCAGTGTAAATATCAATTTAAGCAGTAATTTCAATGAAATTGTCACTGCCACGGCCTCTGCAACGGCAACAGCAACGGCGACACTTCACACTGCTGCAGCTGGAGCATTAACCACAGCAGCAGCAATTGTAACCACGTCAACAACAACGACGCCGATGCGCCGCAAATGGCGTCGCAAATTTCCCTTTGCCGCAAATCGCAATGCGAGCAGTCACAGCCTCAGCCACAGTCACAGTCGCGGGAATGGCAACAATAACAGCCACAAACGACGCAAACTGTTGCGTCCTCATCATTATCAGCGCAATGTGACGCATGCAACTCGCACCACAACAGCAATGGCAACAATTGCTGCCAACGCGACGGCGACGATGACGGCGACAACTGCTGCAACATTGATACCAAAGATACAGCAACAAAAGCAGCAGCAGCAACAGCATCAACAACAATTTACCTATCGCACACGCATTCAGTCCAGCTTTCAGCAACAGCAACACCAACAGCAACAGCAACATATTGCAGGCAGTCAGCAACAACAGAAGCAGCAGCAGCAACAGTACTTTGTAGCCATAACGCCAAGACCGCAAAGTCAACAGCAACAGCCACAGCAAAAGCAGCATGGCTTTGCCTTGCTGCCTGCCACCTACTATCAGCAACACCAACAGCAGCAACAGCATCAGCAGCAGCTCTTTGGCAATCTGAGTCAACAGCAACAGCAACAACAGCAGCAGCACATTCTAATACACCCGGGCAACAACAACATTGTGGTGTACAACAACCTCGACTCAATACCTCCCTGCCCGCCAGGCATCCTGCCCACAACTGGTGTGCGTTTGATGCCACAACATTTCATACCATTGCGCCCCACAACAACCCAACGCTCCCGGCAACGCGGTAAGCAAAATCTGCGCAATGCTCAGCCACTCACGAGTCATTTAATTGTCACGATGAATACATCGAGTGAGCGCTGCAAAAATGAAAAGAAAAACTTATAAATAAAAGTAAAGGTGTTAATTACGCTAATAAAAATTGCATTCGCTCCGTTTATGGCATTAAATGTGTTTACCCACTTAAATGGCATCAGGCTGTAATAAGCTCGTCATGCTTGGCGCCTAAATTGCCCCTCTCTTCCCATAATTACCACTACACTCCGCTGGAGTCGCCTCTAGCAGTTGCTGCGTTAGAAAGCCTGCCTAATTGGCCAAGGCAATTGGCATTTTGACGGGCAACGTCCGAACAAGCCAAATGTGATTGTCTCTATCGCGAAGGAAAGTACAGCTTCTCAATTTATGTTGGTTAAAGAATCATCTTTCAACTTGTACAAAGAAAAAAAGTAAGCATAAGTCACTGCTGATAATAATATAATATAAGGGGAATAAAGCCTTCTGTCAATCAAACCTCATCTACTTTGGGCTTTTCCTTTAATCTTTTCGAACTACTATCTAAACCCCACTTTGATATTTCGTGTTAGAAATCTATTAGTGGGAATTAAAGTGACCCGCATGGACATTATTTATTGATTTCAATTTATATTCATTTTTTTCGATCTTTTACTTATGCAATCGAATCACTCAACAAATTTGCAACCAACTCAAATTGCATACACATTAAAATGCAAAAAATGCTGCTGCCAATTTGATTGGGGTACCTAAGAGTTGTGGGTCCATTGATAGATTGTTTCAGCGTTGGACATTTGGCGCCTGTTGCGCCTGCTCAATTAGCATTTTGGGTAGACAGCCGACAACGAGTGAATACGAGTACTCATGTTCGTATTTGTACCACAGACATGGCCGCAAACGAGCACGAAGCTGACATTAGAGAGCTAGTTGTTCCAATGGATTTTCGGCTGGCTGTAGGCGCCCATCGATGTGTTTAGAAGCTGACTTGTTAGATGGCTCGACTATTGTTCATTGACGCTACACACGCTCGACATACCATGACCAGACATGGGTAAAAAATAAACCGCAAATATTGATATTGTCGGGGGACCATCCGGCGACAAAGACAGACAGCAGCAACACCTACTACATGGGGCAGTAATCTAGAGTTTCATGCAGAGAATTGGACTTCATGTTGGGGGCTGCAATTGATTTTTTAATTACAATGAAACGTGCCCCAAAAACAATGTGCTCGCTAATTGCGCACAAAGCTCTGGCAAAGACCGAAAAAATAATGTTACAAAAATAAACAGGAAAAGACGCAAGAGGAGTAACGGATTAGCAGGGGCCAGGGGAAATTCTGTAACATTAACAAACTTGAAAATGTAAGCGGAGCAAATGGACACGCAAACAAAGCAACACAAACAAAACAAAACCAAAGCAAACAAATGAACCGAGCGACAAATGCAAGTGTCAAACTTGTAGGCATGGCAGTTGTTGAGCTGACATTAAGCTGCAGTGGCTCTCAAACTGTATTGATTGAATGGATTAGCAGCAATTGAGAAATATTTCGTTGCTTTGAGTTTTATTGATTGCAAATCGCAATGCTGACAAATAGGTGGTTATATATTGAATACATCTTCTCTATAATTATTCATATTTTAGTATAACAAGAATATGTAACTTCACTGTTAATATTCAACTTGATATTGTATAACCTATAAAAATACAAATCAGCTTTCCCAACTTTTTCCAGACCCTATTTTGTTTGTTTCCTCCATTTTCAAAGATCAACACAAGGAGTGCAGCCACTTATTCAACACTTTTCCGTTTGCAACTTCCTCCATTCGGGGTCTTCAAGCACATGTTATGCCAACTTCTTTGACGCTTCAACTGCCGAGCGCAAAAGTTGCCGTTTCATTTAAATTGCCGCTACGTTGTTTACGCATCGCCACAAACAAAAACAACATCACCAAGAGAGCCAAGAGACGGCTACAGTAAAGGGGACAAAAAGGCAACGCTAACAAAAAATCATTTGAAGTGCATAGATCAAAGTGACCGAGGCGCCAGTTTAGTTTGTTGTTATTATTGTTATTGTTGTTGTTGTTGTTGTTGTTGCAAGCATATTTGTGACTTATGTCTGCCTGCGTTTCTGTTGATTTTGGCCCACGAGGCAGGCGTCAGCTTCGGCTTCAGCGTCATCTTGTCTCTGACCTTAGACAACCCGGCACACGTTGTGGGGCCCAGACAGACACACAGACATTCAGGCATCCAAACATCCAGACACAACTCAACAAAATTACCAAATAAATATGAAAACGTGACTAGCCAGAAATAGTACAAGTATTTGCAAAGCTCTTCTGGGATCATAGACACTTATAACGTGCATATGCAAGTAACAACAACTTGTATAGGAGCTTGTAACTGTTTATCTGGACTAGTTGACATTATCTGAACCCAAACACCGACCAATAAACAAAACCCAAGTTTAGCTGTCGTTAAAACAAAAGTGAAATTCTTCGTCCGTTGTTTGAATTTCTCTGGCGCTGATTAACCTCATTTTTCTCATTTCCCTTCATTTCCAATCCCAAAACCACAATGAAACTCGTCACTCTCCACACGTGGTCGTTTACACAGGGTCTCGTATTTCCGGTGTGTTTTGTCTGCGTTTTTTAATTGGAAATTGATTTATAAAGCATATCGCGCATATCTCGAATTGTCTTTTCTCTCTCACTAATTTGACATTAATTTGTAATGTTATCCGAAAGACTTGAACACATAACATGAATATTCTCTAGGCACCTTTAAAGTAATAGGAGTGGGAAATTTGTAAGCTCTACATATTTAATTATGGAATATCAAAAAGTAGATTACTCTCTTAAATACCATACGATTATTCGATACATATGCATATATACATTATCGCATTCGCTTGTCACAACAAGCACAGCAACACCTTAAAAAATGTTTTGCTTATTTCTCGACATGATCTCTCACAAGTTTCGACGGCGCTCGAAACCATATTTATGAAGCCGCCACTAGCCCATTGCGAAAATTAATGCTTAATTTCAGCGTCACAGAAATAATTTGCTGGCATTTTTCTCTTGCAATTTGCCACAATCGTTAGACGGCGAACGGGTTATCCGTAATCAGATTTAATGAAAACTGAATAATAAATATTATCGGGCTCGAAATTGTTCAAAATTTCTGCTGCCAACTGTGTGCCGGCAACAGTGGGTTAATGTTTTCATACACAGAAGCTGATTACCAAATGAGCAGACAGAATAGTAATTTCGGCAGATCGAAACTGCATACGCTTACATCATAATTAATTCAGTTATTCCACATAATCCAGAGATTTATTTTTAAACAACAACTCGATTAAGACTCAGAAAGAGGAGATTTATAAAATATATTTATATGATTTATATAATACTAAGAGCATTAAAGGTATTCGCCATAAGTAAAAGATTTAACTTGAACTTTTGACAGGCCAAAAATGATTTAATGCGCTTTAGATAGATCAAACGGTTTCGACGATAGCATTACAATTATAATAGTGTTGAATTGAACTTACAAGATATCGAATAATAGATTGCCTCGAATTGTACGAAAATCTGCAAGCTTTATTAATATTCTGCATTTATTCATTGACAAAAGGCTATTATACTTTTTCATTTGCTATTGATTATGTTATTAAAAGTCTGTATAAATATCAGCAATCAAACCACCACATAGCCAAATTACTCGCTATCTATGAAATGTGCAGTAAAACTGAAATAATTGAAAATTTGCCAACTTTTCACACGTTTTAATGACCAAACGAATCAACTGAATGAATTATGAGTATACCATTGAAAATTCATTTGCATTCGCATGCAAATATTATCGAAATCTATTGGGAGACCGTTCGAATTGCCCATAAAACGGGTTGCATCTTTCTAGCCAGAAAACAACTTTCACACTTTACACACACATGCACAAAGACACACTCATGAGCTTACACATATTGAATGAGAGCTCTGGCTGTCTAGACCGCCCCTAAGCCACTAACTGCTACTGCGACTTCTCACGTATTTAGCCAAACTATCTCCACATGCCATAAAAACGTCAAATTGAATTTTATTTCAATTAACGAAACTATTTGCCCAAAAAGAAAAATCCAAAACTGTATAAAAACAAAACCAGATACACTCTACAAAAATAATGCACGCTATCAAGCACTACGATGCATAGTTCAAAGAAGTCGACTAAACGTTGCCCATTAAGCACCACAAAGAAAAGTGTCGAAAAACATAACAAAAGAACGCATGTGTGCTCAATCAGAATAACAATTTTAGACCCTTGATATTTCTATATTTCCTTATTATTACCAAACACGTTTTCTATTAGCCATTTTCGTCTGTTAATATAATTTTCTTGTAACTACAGGGTATTCTAACAACGTCGAAATCGGTAGCCGGCAGCTTTTCAAGTCTTGAAGAGCAACTACTGCCCCTGCAGCCAAAAAATAAAAACAAAACCACGAAATCGAACCGAAATCCATTTAACAAAACACTTTGGGGCATTGTCCAGGGAGTTGCCTGCGATGCAGTTTAAACATTTGATAGTCGCGTTTAAATTAAAAATACATGTCGCAAATAAAGATAAGAAATTGCCAGACATAATGTTGCGACTGATCGAGCTCCCTCTTGATGCCCAACTCCGCCTCCACAGCAACAACAAAGTTAATTAAAAATACTAAAAGTGCAAATGTAATTAAAAAAAAACTGCAATTAGGCAAAAACACGTCATGGCCTTTGAAACTTTAGTTTTTGTTGTTGATGCTGTAATAAAACATGTTTTTATTGTTTCGGTAATTGCGATTTCGATGTTTTTATGGCATTTCAGAAAGGATATCTCAAGTATGCAGACAAAATCTTTAAAATAGAAGCAATTCAACGATTGCCAAATTAAAATTGTAATTATACAAAAAAAAAACGATTTACATGGAATTTTTAACATGTTGTTCACTCCAAATGTTCAACAAAAATGTTGTGTTGATCTGCCACTTTATCAGATCATTTAGATTTTGTCTGAGTTTAACAATTTGTCACATGACAAAGTTAATTTATCTTGCACTTAGTAGGTGTATTCCATCTGTCAATCCATTTTCATGGGAACAGTAGTTTTCAAGGGTATTCAGAACTTTGCAATTCAAATTTTCAGCATCCTTACTGCATTTATGAAATGAAAACCATATGCCATCTAGTGGTAAATGGTCCCCGTTGGTGTTTTGGTGTTGGTGTCAGTGTTGTCGTTGGTGTTGGTGTTGAAGTTGTTCACCGAACTGTGGTGCTGACTAGTGTATATAGACCCATGAGACACACCCACAGCATTCGTTGAGACTGACACACATGTAACTTTGCATGTCGTGTGTTGTGTTGTGCTGTGTTGTGTTGTACTGTATGAGAGGACTATCAGACATTGAGACGGCCATGTAGCTAGGCAGACAGTCAGGCAGCCTGTATTAGATGCCGAGACCCAGAGATATATGCACACACCCATGAATTCAGCTAGAGAGCTGCGAGTTGAGAAGCTGGGTGCAAGATTCATGGCTGGGCTGGCCGAGCAATCGGCCAAGTGACAGGAAATGCAATTTGAGCCCGCCAAACATTTGACTGCGTTCATTTTGATGGGCGAAAGTGTAGTGTGCCCAAGTCTGGCTGTAGGCCAGCATATGCTACACATATTGTATTCCTGGTGGGTGTTACCTGGTGGGCGTACCCAAAACGAATCTTACAGCCTAATGGAAAATTGCTTAATTAAGTGCATTTGAAGCCTTTAATTGCGCGAAAGTTTTAAAATAGAAATAGTTACAGTTAATTCGAAATCCTCAGACATGCTAGATTAATTAAAAAGATAAAAAGATGATGACATCACAAATATATTCAGCCAGTCTCCATTTACAAATCTTTAATTCCCTACTTTCGTATACACAAAGGTGTGAAATATATTTGGTGATCCAATCAATTTATTATTCCATTGACACAACTCACAGAGGTCAGATCTTCAGACTTCTGCAGAAGCTGAGAAATAACTTGTGATTCATATAACACTGATCAAAATATTATAAAATTAATTAAATAAATTTAAAGCCAAAGTTTCATAAATAGCTTTGATTTCCCCCAAAAGATAAAAAACAGCGACACGTCTTGAATTTCACACCAAGAAAAAAAATACGTAAATAAAAATAATACCCATCGTATCAGCATTGATCTACACACTTCATGTAGGCATTTAGAGCCATTAAAGAAACCATTAAAAACTACCGAAACACTTGCCGCTCTTCAGATGATGGCCCGACTATTTGAATTTTTGAGGCTGTGATAAATTTTATGCATAAATTTGCACGCACAAAACTGTCAAAAGAATTAAATTTGAAAAGGCCGCCAACGCCAAAAGAGAGGAGGAAAAAACCTATTATAAATTTTAATATTTTTTCTTTTTTTGGGGCGCGCCTGAAATTTGGCACAGCGGCGCATTTGCAGCATGTGAATATGACATTTACAAAATGTGTTTTTCATATTCCGAGAGCTGCAGTCCAATCTACAAGTATTTGCTCGTTGTAATTTATGTTTCCTGAGCTCGACAAAAATGTTGTGTTATTTTCATGAAAAACTAGCTGTTTGTCTCATTATTCAATGACAAGTTGAAAATCTGAAAAACGAAACCCGAAAAATGTTCAGCGCATTTAAATGCAAATTAATATGCCATTCATTAGCGCTGTGGCAATTCATCATTTTGCACAGTTTGACAAGCACTGCGAAAGGTCAAAGCGCTTCAAATTGATTGCCAAGTATTACAAATACATAAGTATAGCGACTCGCATTTGAAATTCGTTTTAGTCGTATTGAATGGTATATACTCTGTATTAAGATTATAAATCTTTGCACCCAAAGGAGACAGAAACAATAATGAAACAATTTTTAATTTTCAGGCATACTGAAGAGTCGAAAATATACCAAAATAAACATACTTATAGCCTCTTAATTTTATTATAATCTTATAATACCCTTTGCATCAGCATTCGGTTACTGAAGGGTATACAAACAAAACACGTTGTGGCCTAATGCTAAAGTTTATTCTGCTTAATACGCTCGCATTACGTGGCATATACAAATTTGCATATGATTTTTTATGGCACGGGTGCCAGCATAAGCCCCAAAACTGCCACTTGTCTTAAAATTCCCCAACTACTCGACTCTATTCGTTCAACTCCAACGCCAAACTCGTGACTTCAATCTCCCCAAATGCCAAACGACGTGAAAAATCTAAAAATAAATGCGCGAAATTGTAAACTAGAAGTAGAAATACAGAGAAAAGAAACGAAAAAATATATAATGCTATCCATAATTTAGATGTCGAGACGTCTTAACGGTGTCTGGCAGCTTGCCTCTATGGATATGGTTACACCAACTACATCATTTATGATTTGCTTGTTTAATAATGGAGACATTTGGATTAAGTGGTGTTACAAATGTGCTTCCACTTGACAAGGCATAAATACAAGCAGTATATTTGGAAAGCTAAATATGAATATACGAATGAGTACTGCAATTGATTGAAAACAAAGCACTTCTAAACACCGCAAAATGAATATAAATATAAATGAAGAAAAACGTTTGCTCAATTGAAATTGCGATTAAAACTATTAAGACCTGATTCCGAGCTGATACTCTGCGATCAACAAATCACTCTAATCTTCCACCTTCTCTCTACACTAAAGCCTTCATCTTCTACCCAATTTAATAGAGCCAACAGCTCAGCCAACAGAATTTTATAAATTGCATACAGGCGATATTTTAATGTAGCCACTTCCACGCCGACTGCCACTTATCAAGAGCCGCAAATTCAACACCGCCAACCGATTATTATAAACAACAAAAAGCTATAATTAATTTATACCCTACACCCAGAAATATGCTTTGAAGCAGTTACTAAGATATATTATTCCATAGCATTATTATCTGAAACAATAATGTTGGACTAGGCAATTCACTGCCAATCGGCTGATATTTATTAAAAATAATGAGAGTTTTTAAACCGAATTAAATGTACGTGGTATTCGCTAGTCAATCCCTAAAGACCAGAGCACTATTACAATTTTATATTATTTTCGAGGTGGAGCAATCAGCCAACAAGTCAAAGGCAATTTCCTGAGTAAAGTTAACATTCGATTAATTTATGGGGCGCACGAAAACAATCGAGAGACTTTGTAGCTTGTAGTCGGGACTCTTTACTCGGGAACTGTGACTATTATGACGCTTAAGCGCCGAGTTCGATCAAAGAAAGCATAAATAATGCCATGCCACGGGAGTGAGAATGGGACTGGTCCAATAGTAGTGGATGTTGTTGTTGTTATTGTGCTATGAACAGTGTCTGGAGTAACTGGTTGAAGCCAGCAGGACCAGTTGCAAGGCCTGGCCAAAACAAAATGTATGCAAACGGGTTAATTAACTACGAAATTTCGAGCGTTAGCGCTAGCTACGTGAGCCCATTAAAAGACAGCACAGCACAGCACAGCACAGCACAGCACGGCACGGCACATCTGGGTGGTCGATTCGCTCCCCCGCACTCTCGTTGCTGCAGCTTACACTCTTTCCGCCAATCTTTCTTTCTTTCTCAGCCAATGTGGGTCAGCTGTGGGTGGCTAACGAGGCAATAACAACACAACAAACAATAACTCCAACAACCAGTAACTGCAACTGTAACTGCAGTAAACGCATTAAGTCTGCAGTAAACCTACTGCTGCAACTTATGGCAGTTGCCGCTGCCGTTGGCCAAGTATTTTTTTTGTGACATTTCAAATGTCAACTTAGACATAAATCTTGTCAAGACAGTTGGTCGCTCAGTCAGTACGTCTGTCAGTCGCTCAATCATTCATTCATTCAGTGGTCAACGCATTGCCACAAGATTGTTATCGGAGTTGCATACATATGCTTAATTGCCGTTTGATTTCTCGCACAGTCTAACCGAAACTAATATGCATTGAATGCCCTTTCCAATCTCGGTTACGTGAACACTACAAGTTTATCTTTATTTTTATTTGTAGATTCAAAATGTATTTTCCCCAATTAATTGTTGCATTGTCCACCTTCTATCTGAATTGCCGCTCCTCCTTGTGTGTTACAAAATCGTTCAAAGAGTATTTAGACATCTCAGATAAAAAGTGCTGTTAAACGATTTTCTGTATCTTAACAATTTTGTTGTTGTTGATTGGAGATTTATGATAATTGATTGACCGCGTTGGCGCGAGTTTCTTTAGCAATCCGCACATTGCGCATACGCAGCGGTGTCTGGCAACTGGTCGCAGAATAAATCATTTAATCAATATTTTGTCATGTCCCGAGTGAAAAAACCGCATGGCAGCCAAACACGTGCTCTACATTTTATCTGATATATTTTGCGAAAACTTTTTGTTCTGATTATTATTTATTCTGCTCAATGTGGACTGCAATTATACTGTCAGGTTTCGTCATGTTCATTTTTGCATTTTAGAATTATTATTGTTTAATTGTTAATTTATTGCATTTTTTGTGAGTTGTGAATGTGTTGAAATATGTATCAATGGAATATGTTAGACACAACATTTCGGACTTGTTTGCAATTTTGATTGGTAGACAGGTCGAAGGCCAATAGCACGCAAAGTAAATTAAGATATTGTACAAATATCAATGTAAAGTTTGATTAAAATCGATTTAATTTATCAAGATCAAAGTTAGGTTGGGTAACAATTTGCGCATATTATTATTTATGTGAGAGTACTTTATTTATTTACAAATCTCCAAAGCATATTGCACTTGCCTAATCTCAAGTTTACCTTTAAACGCACCACAATTACTTAAAGTTGTATGGCAATTCATCAAGGCAGCTGAAAATGCATATGATAAATGTTACGCACGCTGGCTTAAAACCCCGTTAAACGAACGGAAGTGCACTTCAACTACCCACAGATGCCCCACACACGAACACCATCTGACCATAGTTGCAGACCTCTAGCCAGTTTCTAGCCAAACTTGGAAGCAGCCCAAAGAAACAGACAACAAAACGCGCTCATTAATAAAAGGCAAACAATGAAAATTGTCAATAAAAAATTGAGAGAAACAGCAACAGCAACAACGACAAAGTGCTGAAGACCCACGCAAAAATTCAAAACTCTAGCATTTTCAGTCAGCAAGCAGACAGAGCAAGTTCTGTGGGTGTTGCGTTTGCCGCTCAGTGACTCTCAAACTGTAGCATGACAAACGCATTTCTGAAGCGTCGAGTCGTGATGTCCCATTGTACATTTTAATGACATCATTTGCACATTTGCACAGCGAGAGTGAGAGCGAGAATGATAGAAAGGGACAGATGAACGAGTGTTGGATTTGAATTGCATCAGTTGATTGAACCTTTTATTGGTTGACTGTCTGAAAGGTGGCAACAAATAACAACAATAACTAGAAGATTAAGGAGAGGAAACCTTTCTCTTGGCTGCTTTTAAACGGAGATGGAGCAAATGCGCCTCTCATTCATTCATGAAAATGCAAATCCCAAGCAGGCACTTGACAGCTGCAACAGTCAAAGCCTCAGCCAAGTGCCTCGAGGCCTGTCTGCCTGCCTTGCTGCCTGCTCTTCCAGCAACTCCTCCACAAAAACTCCTCTCGTGGACGCAGTCGAACTACTATCTCCTCGTGTCGCGTGCTATGGCATGTTCATATTTCTAAACATTTATTTTGCATACTCTTTTCATTACAATGGGTATCGCAAACTGTTCAAAATGTTCGTGACAGTATCAAAAAGAAAGCGAGAAGAACACACTATTGATTCCAATAATTTATTATTAATTCTGCAAACCATTCAAATTTGGATATTATTTGGATATTGAGTAGAACGCATGCTCCATTGATTTTTGTCGGCCTACTTTCGCCACATCAAACTGAATACTCTGATCTATTGAACTAATTCATGTAAGCGTACTTCAAGTTCGCCAGGTCTAAGCATTCATTTTGTACCCAGTCTTTATAGATATTTTTTATGTTTAACATTTTTAGTTACTCTTTTTTTGTTAGATCTCGCAATCAATTTGAATATTTTTGCGTTGGTTTTACCGGATTTATGAATGAATTTATTTTTGTACGAGTCGAGTACGTTCGTACGAGAGGCTGGTTGACTGGTAGACAGGCAGACTTGTCTGCCACATCCATGTGCGACTCTCCATGTCTATAGTATGTGTTGGCCCCGTAAGCGTCTGTCGTATCCTCTGTGTGTCGTGGTTGCATTTGTCGTTTGTCGCCCAGCTAGGAAACTCTATGCAAATGTGGGCGGTTGTGTGGCGTTGCCTACGCGCAACCCACAAAACGGCCAACTAGCTGGCTGATCTTTCTGCCTGGCCAGCAGTTGTTGCCAGTCTTTTGGGTGCAGTTAGTTTTTGCTGCCGTTCGACTCCATGTCGATGATGGTGATGATGGCAATGGTAGCACATGTGGCACACATTAAACAAATTGCAAATATCAAAGCAAACGCGCTCAATATGTATTTACATTGACCTTTAACATCCAACAACCTTAAAGTCTTCTACCAATGTAACCAAATTGTTAATATAGTACTTAACTCTATTAAACATGTTTGAAATAAAAGAAATACTTACGTTAAATTGAATAAGCTTGGATCTCAGCAGTAATTATTCATTATTCGTTATATATTTATTTTATAAAATACTCTGCTTATATCCATGAATTTATGGCGTCTTCTTTACAATGGAGCAATATATACTTCTGGGTTTGAGAAATATTTTATTTTTATTTATTCTTTTTCCTGTGATCAATTTCCACTGAAGTTTTAGATCTTAAATATTCTGCAATATAGTATTTATTTTCTTAAATTATATTTATCACTCTTACCACTTTAGCAATAGTTTCGTTTTTTTTTTTAACTATTTTATGTTCATGCATTAAATCATTCACTTTTTGCGTAAGATACAATTCATCAACTTTTTCTTTAATTACATACTTTCTCATAATTAAGAACATTTCTGATAATTTTCATTATTATTTTGGATTCTTCGCAGATTGTCAATGCAGTCCAGTCGGATCGTTATCATCCGCCTGCGATAAGCGCTCCGGACAGTGTTCGTGTTTGCTGAATGTGGCAGGTCGTCGATGTGACAAGTGCAAGGCGGGACACTGGAATCTAACGCAGGGCGTCGGCTGCCACGATTGCCAGTGTGATCCACATGGCGCTCGCAGTCACGAGTGCAATCCGTGGACCGGCCAATGTGATTGTAAAATAGGAGTTGGAGGACGTCATTGCAATGAGTGCACCGAGGGCTTCTTCGGATTCAGCACTGAGGGCTGTCAACGCTGCGCGGCCTGCGCGGCCGAGGGTCAGGTGTGTGATCCACTCAACGGACGCTGCATTTGTCCCAAATTCACGCGCGGATTGGGCTGTGCCCAGTGTGTGCCCGGTACCTGGGGCTGGCAGGCACGGCTGGGCTGCCGAGAGTGCGACTGTGATCACATTGGATCCATTGGTCAGCACTGTGCCGCCGTTGGCGGCCAATGCCAGTGCCGAGAGGGCTACACGGGACGCACCTGTGACAGCTGCGCCATTGGCTACTTTGGCTATCCGGAATGTCGACGCTGTGGCTGCGATGCAGCTGGTTCCTTTATGCGGGCCGATGGCCTCATTGCCTGCGACTCCAACGGACAGTGTCCCTGCAAGTCGCTGGTTGTGGGACTCAAGTGCGACACCTGCATGCAGAGCACCTTTGGTCTGTCCGCCCTCAACCCGGAGGGCTGCACACATTGCTTCTGCTTTGGCCGCGCCTCCGAGTGCGAGCAAAGCAATCTCTCGTGGGGTCACATTCGCATGTCGGAGGCGCGCAATCTCAGCGTGCAACAGCTGCGGCCACAGCACGTGCCCAACGGCGAGTTCGAATACATTGTGGTCATCCAGATGGCGGGCAGCGTCTCCTATCGCGAGGATGCGGAAATTCAGCGCATGAATGATTTGAACCTAGTCCCGCGATCCACTGGCAATGTTTCGATTGGCGCCTTCACGCCCTTCTATCAGCCCTTGTACTTCCAGCTGCCGCCGCAGTTCTATGGCGATCGCACCGCCAGCTATGGTGGCTACTTGTACTTCTCGTTGCTCACCGATGGCGCTCATACGCCGCTGGAGCGCAAGGTGTTGGGACAATATCCGCTGGTGCAGCTGCATTCCCACGCCAAGCTCGTGCTAGACTTTTACGAGAACGAGGAGTTCGAGTACTCGCTGAATGTGACGCATCGGGTGCCGCTGCATGAATCCTTCTGGAAGTATCACCATAATAGTCAGGCTGTGGATCGTGGCACGTTAATGGCGGCCCTTCAGAACGTGCGACACATTTTCCTGCGCGCCTTCACCTTCGCAGAGTTCCAACAAGTTGTGTGAGTGCATTTTCAGTCTAATTTGCTATATTTAATTCGGGACATGACATTTTATTCATTCAGCTTATTGGCTCTAAATCTTTTAACTGAAATGTAGCATCAAATGTTTGGTTTTATAAGATCACTTGGGACTTTTGTTCCTTTATAGCCTGAGCAAAAATATTGTACGCTCTTTGTGACTGTCAAAATATAGCGTGCACCTGTTTAAAATATAAATAAGCAAAAATATTTTAATTTTAATTTTGCGATTGTGCAATTATCGACAGTCACTTTGGGTTAGATACGAACTAGTGACAAAAATGTATTTTATGTGTACTCACTTTATTTTGCTCGCTATCTACACACATTAAACACTCGTTTTATCTACATATATCGTTATTTAGCTTACACAATGTTCACATGGATGCTGCCATATTTGTGCAAGGCTCCACTAATCTCATTGCCAAGGGCGTGGAGCACTGCAAGTGTCCCAAGCGCTTCGATGGTCTGTCTTGCCAGGATCCAGGCAATTCGTACTATCGCTGGCGCAACACAAGCGATGTGGAAAGCGTTTTCATCGAGGATCTGATTGGACGTGCTGCGCCCTGCCACTGCAATGGACGCAGCAACGAGTGCGATCGCGAAACCGGCGTGTGCAAAGTAAGAAGTCACTTCTCTGTGGCTCGATACTTAAATTGATTAATTGGTTCGATCATTGATAAACTACTTGTTAATTTGAACTAGTTTGTGCTTAGCTGTGGGTACTGCTGAAATTTAACGTTAACAAGCTACAGCCAGCTACTCGAAATAATAGAAACACAATTTGTAGTTCTATTTCACTTCCCAAAAAGTTTGGAATTTTCAGTTGTCTGTGATAATGATATTGTGTGAAAACAAGAACAATTTTCGATATTCGATCGATTGCGCATAGTCAAATAATAATAATAATTTCAATGTAAATTGGTTACCATTAAAACACAAAATTATACAAAAAATATAAAAAATGTAGACTAGAAGAAAATATAATTATACTCAAAATTAAATTCTCATTAATTGAACTAAACTCAAGACCTGCCTTCGATTTTTGTCATGTAATGCATACATTTTTGTAATATTTCCACCAAAACATTATTTAATGCAATGCAACTGAACTGCAGCAAAATGTAATTTTGTAATATTTTGTCACACCGTTTTTGCAAATTTCTACATAAATGCAGCTCAATTTAGTTAGTTAACATAATGTAACAAATAATATAATATTAAGCATTTATGAATATCAAACTTACTCTGTAAAGGGCATGGCGCAAAATTTATTTGCAATGTACCGACGAACAAAAGGTGATTCAGTGTTAACACAAATGTACCAGCAAATAAAATGTGTACCGGTTTTAATACAAATGTACCAATGCCTGTCGGCAAGAATTGGGCACAACCATTTCTATAAGTGTTGCAAACATACCAACAACTTTTAACATATTAATGAA
The DNA here is from genome assembly GCA_963583835.1 of Drosophila immigrans. NCBI lineage: Eukaryota > Metazoa > Arthropoda > Insecta > Diptera > Drosophilidae > Drosophila > Drosophila immigrans. Next base: position 17,822,891 of record OY757143.1, on the reverse strand, counting down.
CTGCAACGTTTCCAGCACTAAAGTTATTGCGAATTTACAATTTGTTTGCAGAACTGCCGTGACAACAGTGGAGGCGCCCATTGCCAACAGTGCGCCGACGGCTTCTACGGTGACCCCAACTCCCGACATGGCTGCCAGGCTTGTCCCTGCCCCGAAACCAATCGCAACTTTGCGCGCGGCTGCAACGTGTGGGAGGGCGAGGTCAGCTGCATCTGCAAGCCCGGCTACACGGGGCGACTGTGCGAACGGTGTCACCAGGGCTTCTTTGGCAATCCGATGCTGTATCCCAACAGCAGCTGCCAGGAGTGCGGCTGCAATCAGGATGGCATACGAGCCGAGGGCTGTGATGCGGAGACGGGTCAATGCTATTGCCGCGATGGCGTCACGGGTCTCAAGTGCAACAAGTGCTTGGCGGAGCGTCATCACCTGGTCGAGGACGGTTGCAGAGGTAAGTTACCCACTCTCAACTTAGCCGGGCCGCAATAAAATATGTGTAATATATTCTTAGTCTGCGACAAGTGCACTTTGCTGCTGCTGGGCTACGTGGAGCTGGTGGGAAACAAGTTGCGTCGTGGACAGCACAACATGGATCTTACGGGCATTCCCGCGCCATACCAAATGCTCTCCGACTACGAACGTGCCTATGACAAGTGGCGAACGCGTCAACAGGATTACAGCCAGGCCAGGCAGCTGCTGCTCGGCTACGACAATGGAGCGCTCATCAAGCTGGACGCACACGCCGAGAATGGCAAATTTCAGACGCGCAAAGCGCTGGCCACAATTGGCAAGCGTCAGCATGCGCTCAGCTCCATGCAGGATGCAGCACTGTTGGTGCAACACGATGTGTCAACGTTGCGTACTGAGATTAAGCAGACGCTGCACAATCTACACAACTACGGCCAAGGTGCCCAGCATCTGAGTTTGCCCACAGCGCTGAAGCAAGCGCGCTTCTATCTGCAGGCCATACAACAGCATCATCAGCTTGTCCAGGACATACGCGGCAGCAACGAGTGCGCCTGGCAGCAGTTCTATGCCACGGGCAATGCCTCGGACGCGGCATTCGATCAGCAGGCTCGCCTCGAAATGCTCTGGCGTGATCTCAATCAGACCAACTATCGTGTGGCCGACATGCGGCTGCACATCGATCGCACCCAAGAAGCCGAGTCAGAGGCAGAGGATGTGCTCGAGCACGTGCGAAATTTGAGTGGACATGTGTTGGAACAGTACCAGCAACTTGATGATCTGGGCGAGCGCATTGGCCAGCATCTCAATCAGAGTTTCGTGACGCGTGGCGAGCACATGTTGGGCAGAGCCGTGTCGCAGCAGTATCAGCTGCAGGAGCAGCGTCATCAGCTGGCTGCCACAGCTGTCCAGCTCAATCAGACACTCGATGCCCAGTTGGAGCCGCAGCGTGAGGTGCGCAAGCATTGGCTGCCCAAGGCGGAGCGGCATGCAACGCGTCTGCTGGACCGTTCCAATGAGTATGCCCGCCAATTTCAGCCCACCCGCAATGGTGCACGCATCGCCATGCTGGCCAGGTGAGTGAAGATTCCGTCTCACTTCCGCAACAGCCTAACAATTTTCTCTCATTGCAGCTCGGCACATAGCAACATCTCGCTGGCCATTGAGGATGCCCGTCGGGCCTCGCTGCTATCCAAGGAGCGCGTCCATGAGGCACAACGAACGCTGTATCCCAGCGATGGCAGTTCCATGATTGAGCGTGCCAAGCACTCGTTGCACAGCTCCAAGCAGCTGCGGCGTGAGGCACTGCAGCAGATGCAGCAGTCCACGATGCTCAAGGACAAACTGCAGCAGCAGGAGCAGCAGGTGGAGGGCATAAAACGCATCATCTACGAGACGGGCCAGCGCAGCAACAACATAACCACCCAACTGCAGTTGCTGACCAACAATTCGGCGCGTCGTCTGGCCCAAGAGAGCATGGAGCTTGCCCAGCGCACCAGCGATGACATGAATGCTGAGGTGCAGTCGGCTCGGGAAATGCAACGTTCCATTCACAACATGCGCAAATCGTTTGCCATGCTGGAGCCCGATTGGGAGATTAAGTTGGGCATGGCAGAGGAGAACATTTCGCTGACCAAGACGAATCTGCGACTGGCGAATGTTTCGCTCAGCTACATTGAACAGCAGGCGGACAAGGAACAGCAGGTTTTTGAGAAATGGAACAACACTGTGGCCCAACAGCTGCAGCAGCTCAGGGATCAGATTGCAAAGGCGCGTCATGCAGCTGAGGCGGTAAGCAAGAGTGTAATACAGGACTGCATTTTGCAATTTTGGGCTCGAAGCCTATTGCTAAATTTTGGTTCGGTCCATCAAACGGTTTTAGAAATAATGGTTTCGACTTGGTTATAAGATCACCGAAAATAAATAAAAAATCGTCTTATTTCCGAATCAAACTCATTTATAAATACTGCTCTGATTTGGTTCGTCCTGAATACACTCAAATCTAATTCAATAACATTAAAATCTCGAAGCGTAAATGGGTCTTGGGCTGTGTGCCGTCCTGCAATAAAACAAAGAAATAGCAATCTAATTAATTGTATTATTTCAGATCGACGTATCCTTGGAGTCCTTGGGACCAAAGTGCAGCCGCACTTACCTGCCAACCTCCTATGGCCTGAGCACTTCGAATTCTTTGCGCTTAAGTTTCGCACTGTCAAATCACATGGGCAACTCACCGCTCCTGCATGTGGAGGGCAGCGAGGGACGCCACATAACATTGGAGTTGTACAAGCGACGAGTGCGTCTCGTTTGGAATCTAGGTGGAAGCACTGCGACCATTACGCATCCTCTGGAGGTGCAGACACGCGATCCCAAGTTCGACGATGCCTGGTATCAGGTGGAGGCGAATCGTACTCTCAATCTGGGCAGTTTGCTGGTCCGACGCATGAACAACTATGGAGCTCTGACACCAGCATCGCCAGTGACAGGCTCCACGGATGCGGAGCACACGCGCTTCTCGCAAAGCCATGACGAGCGTATTTTGCTAGGCGGCTATTCCACCAAGGAGCTGACGCCGGGCCTCAATGTGGTGGTGCATCAGGTGGAGGTGGACAACAAGCCATTGGGTCTATGGAACTTTTTGCGCAGCGAGGGACGTTGCGGTGGCGCCATGATTGGTGCACGGGAATCGTCTGCTTCTTCGGTGGCACGTCACTTCAATGGCTTGGGCTATGCGCAGCTGATGAAGACGCGACCACGTCCCTATCGCAAGAATCTCTTTGCACTGCAGATGACTTTCCGCACGCTGGACGAGAATGCGTTGCTCTTCCTGGCGGTTGATGACAAAAACGTAATTTACTCTTACATCAAGTGGCATTTCCAGTCAACATTATGCTTTTTTTTTCTATTTTCGTAGAACCGCTCGGTGTCCGTAACATTGAGTCGGGGCCGCATTATGTTCCGCATCGACTATGGCGACGAGTCCAAGCTGGAGATCAACACCACCAAGAAGTACAACACTGGCCAATGGATTAAAATGGAGGCAGCCAGAGAATTCTCGGCGAGACGAAGCACAGAGAACGGCATGCTGCGAGTGAATAACGATCGCGCCATCTCTGGAGCACCCACATTGCCAGTGAAGAGTCACATGCTGCCTGATCTGTCCAAGGCTGTGTATTACTTGGGCGGCGTACCACCAGGTGAGTCAACGAAACAGGGTCTAAATAAATCATTAATAAATTTGGGAGTTTCACAACATTCAAATAATTATCACTGAACACATTTATGTTTCGGAAATAAATTAGTGAATCTAATTATATAAAAAAAAAAATTATGTTTGTATTTATTGATCTTATTTTGATTTATGATTCAAGAACTTCGTTAGTCAGTTCCAATTTTAATTATTGCGTTCATCAGGTTTTTCTTTTTTTTTTACCATATCTAGTTTAGATAAACATGTAGTTTCAATTTAGTTTTTGATATATTTAATAGCCATTTTAATATTGCTTAGATTTATTTAATTTCCAACATTTGTTTTAATTTTAATTGCAAATTTATGAATCAAATTTAGGATTTTGTTAATATAACTTATTACTTATTAAATTATTTGTTTCTAGGCTTTACTTCCGGCACCACCAAAGCACCTGGCGCAGATAATCCCTTCCTAGGCTGCATGATGGATGTGCAAGTGAACGGCGAGACCTACGATCCCCTCGAGAGTTCAACGTACTTCGGGGTGGAGTCCTCCTGCAAAGACATGATCACCAAGTACACAGCCATTTAAACCTTCTAGCTGAACTCCAAACTAATTCCAAACTACTTTCACAGAGCTGGCTTCTCTGGCAATGGCTATCTGGAGCTGCCGTCGCAATCGCTAAGGAAACGTGCGAATACGGGTCTCGTTTTCCGCACTTTGCAGCCGGACTGTCTGCTGCTGCTGGCCGCGTATCCTCCAGAAGTGCTGGCCGATTACGATGCCAAGGATATCAAGGGGAACTACTCGATGAGCTTAATCGATGGGCAACTGCAGGTATGGGTCAATTCTGGTCGCAGCTTCGTCAAATTGCACTCGAACGCAAGTCAATTGAACGATGGCGAGCTGCACGTGATCAATCTCATCAAGACTGGTCGCAGACTGGAACTGATGGTGGATGATGAGCAGCAGGATGTCCGCACCTTAACTGGCACACCTTCGCTAGTCAGCCTGCCCCAGGATGCCGGTGGTCTCTACATTGGAGGAGCGCCGCCACATGAGAGCTACACGCCCTTGGCGCCAACGTTTGTTAAGCTTGAGGGAGCTGTTCGGGATGTGGTGTTCAACAATCGCACCATTAACTTTAACGATGCCCTGACGTTTGCCAATGTGCAGATCGGACGCAATGGTCCAGTCATGGGCAGCCTCAAGGGCGGCCTCTACGATGTCCTGCTCAAGACGGAGCCAATGATTGGCAAGAGCTTCACAGCCTCGCCGGAGGGTTGCAAGCGGGTGAGTTGTTGATACATTGGTTTTACTTGGTCGGTGTACGGGAGATCACTAAGAGATGCATGCTAACAGTACCTAATCTACCCGGTAGCCATGTTGTGCAAAGATATTTGGCTAAGTCCGATCCCATTACCTAATTACGGGTGCAGTTTTAATTAGCAGTAAATGTTGGCTTGTCTGACCGTCTGTCCGCTCATATGGGTATCCACACCTCGTAGACTATGAAAACTAGCTAATTTGGAGGCAAAGTGCGCTACATTCTGAGTAGCTTTAATTTGTCCTGAAAACTTAACGATTTTGATTGATGTTTTCGTTCACATTCCCTATATTCATAACACAAAGTGCAGTCATGGTTATCGGGTAGCTCATAGTCGAATTCATTCCGACTATAGCTCTCATACTTATAAGTGATCTGTGGTTGCCTAACTCTCAACTTGATCGACTTAAATGTTTTTCTTTGTTCTTATAGGATTTTAGTTGCTAAGCAATTATGTCAAAAGCTGCTACGCTAAAAGCTTCAAGCGCTGCGCTGCAAGAAAGCTCTTTTGTATACTAATTTCGCCTAAACAGAAACAAGCTTACTAAACATAGCTACACTACTCAATGTGGTCTACATGTGGATTAATCATACCATCATCAAATATATATAACCTCAGACTTAACCAAAAAGTTTCATTTGAGCTTGACTCCAAGGCATATTAACTTGGTCTTGAGCTTTAACACACATCTAAAGAATCACTAAGGTTGGCTTACAGCCGGAAAGCAAGGCAAAGTTAATGGCCAAAGCTTCTCGATGTACGCCAGCTTAGTTAGCATTTAAGATCTACAATTAGTTGTAAGCTTTTTAGCTCTGAGCGCAGCTGGTTATCATGGTATTCGGCTAACAAAAGCGCCATTCGATTATTAATGACATTTGACATACAAACATATTTGTAAATATTTCATACAACTTGAACTTTTTATGTAGTTTATAAGCTCAACAGCCATAGTTAAGTATTTAAGCATCAACATCATAAATGCATACATACATACATACATATTATGTAGTTCACTCATCAACGCTTTGTGTACGTTTTTGCTTTCATTGATGTATCATACAAATAACATGCTCTCTTCAACTTCAACTACATAAATTGTTATCACATTTTGCGTTTTAAATAAAAACATTTTTTAACAAATGAAAAAAAAATAATAAAAATCAACAAAAATCATGCCAACGTTTTTATTTTTTAACCGCACTAAAAAATACAAATACATAGCGCACTCTGAGCTCGCACTCAGAAAACTCGCTCACAAAAGCTCAGAACTAACACAAAGTCGTCGTGGTGAGTTAAGTTCCCGGGTTACGTAGGCTAGATCTATAGATTAATCTGGCTTCAACTCTCTTGCAGATTGGCAGCTACTCCTACGAACCTAATGCTTTCAAGTTCGGCGATGAGATCTACAGCTATTCCCAGCTAAAGCTACCGGAACGTCACTTCTGGCAGCGCAACTTTGTTATGAGCTTTGACTTCCGCTCTTTCTATCCGAACGGCATGCTCTACATGTCGCCTGGCAGCAAGGAGAAGCACAAACATTATGTTGCACTGCTGCTCAAGGATGGACAGCTGGTGTTGATTGTGCGTGGCCGACGACGCGAGGAGCTTCAGTTGACGGCCAAGCTAAATGATGGCGAATGGCATCGGGTGACGATCAGTTGTCATGACCGCAAGGTCACCATGAGCGTGGAAATTGGACGAACGGACCAAAAGACCTCGGCCCAAATGAAGGTGCCCAAGAAGATTGGCTCATCACAGGTTTTACTGGTCGGCGGTCTACCCCAGACGCCAGTGAAGGTGCCCACTGAGCTCTTCATGCGCCTGGAGTCCTTCAAAGGCTGCCTGCGACGCTTCAGCATCAACAATGCAACACAGGATCTTGCGCGACCGGGCAAACACTCGAATGTGGGCCAATGTTTTCCGATCGTGGAGCGCGGCAGCTATTTCCCGGGCGATGCCTATGCCATATACAGTGAGTGCAAAAAGAAAAAGTTATGATAAGAATATTGACAACAGAATAATTGTGGCTTGCCTGCAGAGAAAAACTTTCATGTGGCCAAGTATTTGGAACTGGAAATGGAATTTCGCACCTCTGAGTTATCCGGCATCCTGCTGAGCGTCTCGGAGCCCAGCGGATTTCCAGCACTTTCCATGGAGATCAACAACGGCAATGTGAGTGCCATGATGCCAAATCTTGTAGCTGCAATACCGAACTTTCTCCATTTGCAGATTGTCTTCTCTTGCGACTTGGGCGACGGAGTGCCCCTCCGTGTGGACTCAACGCTGCCTGGAAAGTATGCCCTGTGTGACAACAAATGGCACAATATATCAGCGCTCTACGATGGAGAGCAACTAGCTCTGCGAATTGATCAGTTGCCTGTGACGATCAGCATGTCAAATCAACGCAATGGTGGCACTGGCAAAGTGCAAACACGTTCTCCTCTCTACATAGGTGGACTGCCAGGTAAATACGAAAATGAGTTCACACTGTCATTGAATTAACATATTCTCTCTCTCAGATATTGCACCCAGCGGTTGTTTGTTGACGCGAGACAACTTCAAGGGCTGCATTCGCAATGTGTCCATACGCAACGAGAGACGGGACTGGATCGATATGGATGATCTGCACAATGTTCTGCTTAGCGAGTGTCTCGTTTCCAGCGATGATAACTGATCCTGGCCTGGTTCCTGTGTTGACGCCACACCGAAACTTTTTCCAAATGTATTGTGATCAATTTACGAGTTTTATAGCCATAGACTTAGAGAACGTCCAGTTAGAATATCACTGCCATATAAGTACCATACTATTAATCTGTCAAGCTATACGTTTCAACTGGAAACTACATATTACCATTGCCAGTGACTGCATTTCTTATGTCCTACCAATCCTTATTTATTTTTTCGTTTCATTATTTATTTTCTTTGTTTTCAAGAGGCTTTAAGTTTGCAATTTGAATTCATTTTGATTTTATTTCAAAGGATTAACATGAATGCATTATTTCGAATCTCCTCCCAATTGTACAGAATTTATTTATACATAAACGTATATTTTACTACATTAATTAGTATTTGAATAACTGTTTTTTTCATTTGTACATAAAATCGAGCCATTTAGTATGTAGACATGTAACGAGTGTACTTTTATATATTTTATAGCTACCATTTAAATCGAACGTTTTTTTAAATAAAAACATATTAAAATACACTTTGCAATTGTTGTAATCAATTAATAAGAGATATTGCGATATTCTTACAATCCATTACGAGTGTATTAAAGTCCAAATTTGACTTAATAAATCTTGAAGAGGAATCGATCCAGCAAACGGAATACAAATGTAATTATACATATTCGACATTGTTGTCAGATCCGAGAATGGGTAATTTTCTGTTTATATTTCCTACAAGCAATATATACAAATATCTTTGAAAAACTGTATAAACAATTAGACAGGAACACAAGCCCAACATGAGTATGAGCACTAGGAGAACCAGCCTTGGTAGTCGTCGTGGCACACGAAAATCTCAATCTCTCCCATTGACATCGGTGTCCTATGATATATACTGCATGAATTTCTATGATAAAAGCCTGGCTGGTGTGCGCAATGAGTACATAAATCAGATCAAGATCGGCTTGCGACGTTTCCTCTTTGTCATCGATCTGGAGGAAGAAATCCGAAAGGCGCAATATACCAATGAGCAAAACAGCCGTGTCTCTAAGCTCAAAAAGCAAGGTAAGCCGGCAAATTGAATGATTCCGACAGGGATCTGATCAGTTTCAATAGATCCCATACCCACGGATCGAATGCCATTGGTATTGCTGCGCATACAAGGTTGCTTGGAAGATTACGAAAAAGTGGAGAAGCGAATTGAGGCAGAGAATAGCTTCAGCTTGCTCAAATATTTCCAACGAAACACGCCTGCCGATATCAAGTTAAAGTTTATCAATATCACCAACCAAAAGGACAAAGCAGGCATGGACTCCAAGAGGGCCAAGCCACCTGCTAAGAGCAAGGAAACAACTGATACACTATCAAGGAGCAAGATTGCATGCTTCGGTGTTACGTCGAAGGAGCACCACAAGGTGGGCAAGGGTCGCCCTCTGTCCCAGCGTCCGGTAAGCTTTTATTTTCACTTATGAGCACCTTCGTAACCCCAACCTCAACCGTATGCAGTATATAAAGGATCAACCGGAAGTTACTTCAATTCTTATACTTATAATTGGCCAGCTGGACAATGATTTCTACCAAACACTGTTATCGTAAGTTAAATTTGACACCAAGATTTATTTTATCATTGAACTATAGAGCAGAGAGTATTTTAAGTACTTTCAGATGCGAGTCTCATCGATTTACTCAAGTCCTTTAGTCTTCGTTTCTTTCTGCTTATGTATCGGATTAGTAGAGCTTGTGACTATAAATGATTTCTATTGGTAATTCTTAAAATTAAATTCAATTGATCCCAGTCATATTTTTATTGTGGCTTGGCGTGCGAATCCAGCAGTGGAATATTAAATTGTTATTGCGCAATTATTAATTAATGATTAAAATTTGATCAATACAATACAATACAAAATATAAATGTTGCTCGGACCTAATTAGTTTTTAATTGACCTATTATATGCCTAAAAATACATATATTTTATTGGAAAACAGATTCCAGATATTTTCATCAGATCTCTCCAACCTGTATATTTCTTATTATAGATACAGTCTGCCGCTGCGTGGTATTATCCACTTCCTGCCCGAAGATTGTGCCTATGATGTCTTGGTGCCACGTCCTCGACGTCTCCGGGAACGTCGAGAGTGCATCGAGAATATCCAAAGGGAAATACATTCGCTGCGAAAACGGTCCGCAACAAAGCAAGTGGGCATCTTTCAGCAACATTTGCCGCAAATGTCCATGTGCCAGGCAACCAAGTTCGCTGGTGATATCTTTAGCCAGATGACATGGTTCATCTACGATACGCAGACACTGTACGAGCAGTACGCAGAATTCTACGTAAAACCCTACAATGAGATTAACATAAAAATGAGCCCCACGGCAAGTATGCAGGACAGCTACAATCTTGCAAATTCGCTTAGCCTTGCGGGGCATTATCTTCAACAAGATATACCCGGCGTGCACGACGACGACGCCACAATTTATTTGTATTTGGAATCGCTGTTGAACACATTCGGCAGTCCAAAGGAAGTGATGACTGAGATGGAAGTGCTGCTGTTGGGCAATCCATCGAGCTTGATGCAGACCCGAGTACTGGACAAGCTCAAGGTCTATGCCAACGCCTTCAAGAGCATCGTCAAGCTCGTCAAGACTGAGCGCCTGTTCATCGAGCAGGCAAATCCATTGCTGAACAGCATTGTGTCCTACATGGACCAGAAACTGATGCGGAACATTTATCATGCCTGTCTCGACTACAATATTCTACGGCGATATTTCAACTTAGCCAATCTGGAGTATACACCGTACACCAACGAAGTGGAGCCGAAACGACTGCCCAAGTTTGCCAAGTTGTATTTAACCGATGATTCGGTCACTCAGCGCATCGTACAGCTGATCGACGAGTTTGAGAACTATAAGATTGAAGAGCTTCAACCGAATGTCAAGCTCTATAAATTTAAGCGACGTCTGAACGAGGTCTTTGAACACCAGAAGGATGTCATCTTACCTTCACGTCTTTGCTTTCGCGATTTTACGCTTTACAACGCGCAGGAGTTCTTGAAGGACTTAGTCACACCGGAAATGTTTGAGGGTTCCATCGATTCACCACAGGATCCATTGTCCCACATTTCAAGTGTCTACAGCGATGTTAGAGAAACGATTAAACCATTTGGTCAATGCCCGAATGTACGTTATATGATCGCGCCTAGTGTCTTCATACGTCCCAAGTCACTTAAGGCCAACAGACTGGCCGAGCAGCTGAAGGCGAAGGAGAAGGAGAAAGACAGGCAATCCTTTCGCGCAACAAAAGGGCAAAAGGAAAATATAAATGGCTCCAACAGTAACATCCGTTCGAATACTTCGCGCCATAAATCTACAGTGATTACTAACGGAACCGATGGATCCTCCAAGGAGCAATACTCCTACATTGGTCTGGGACCCGATCATCCATTGCTAAAGGGGTATAACCTTGACGATACACTGCAGACCATCAAGACAAAGACCTCAAAGTATCACTTCGAAGAGGGCCACCTGAAACTCTACCAGGAGAAATGGAATTTTCGACAAACGAACAAATATGTCAACATTGAGATTAACAAACAGCTTATACATTTGACCAACGAACGTGGCAACATGAATCAGATCTCGAATAATATACGCATACAGACCACAAATGGTGTCCACCTGAGGATTAGACCCAACAGCGAGGAATGCGCCAAGGCGGTGCTTAATTATCCGAATGGTTTGTCTCTCTACTGTCATGATACCCATGCCGAGCATCTGTGGTCTGGCCACCAGAGTGAGCTCAACGAAAGTCGTCGCATCTGCACGCCTTACGGCTGTGTTATTGTGTTCTATAATGATAATGATACTGTGGTCATAATGCGATATAATGGTGAGGTGTATAGGCTGTACAGTTACCCCGATGTCATGGGCGAGGAGGAAGGCGAAGCGGAGGAAACCTCAGAATTTGTCAATGCTTGCTCTACGCAGTCCACCTACCACACTTACAAGCCATTGTCCAAGGAAAACGTTAAAAAATCATCTTCAGTGCCGCGCAAGCGCACGAAAAAAGCCAACAAAACGTCATCAGCAAATCGCGAGTCCGCCGGAGCTGAGCCCAAGGCCAAGAAATCAATCCATAGCAATAGTTCCACCTCCTCCCAGACTTTAGCTGTCAAATCAGCCAAGGCGCAAGTTCGCGAAATGAGATTGAATCAAACGGCAGCTCTTTTCGCTAGCATCGATAATGAGCTCAAGTTCCTTGACTCTATGATGGCAATGTTTGGCTTTACCTATGTGCATCTGAAGTTAACCACTTCACTGGGCAGTGTGGTGCATGTCCAGGGACCGCGTAAGATCTATTGTTCCAAACCCATTCGGGTAACCGAATGGCACGATTACTTTGCCAACGAGAGCTACGCGATGCGGGACGATGGAGTTCGCATGATCTGGACTCACGATACACTCAGGTGCTATCACAGTGATGGCACTGTGATCAATACAACGACAGCGGAGGGTGTGGACTTGGGTGTCGTTGAGGATGAAATTGATAAGCAGATTAGTTCGAGTAGCTCGCATAAAATTCGATTGAATAAAATTGGTTCGAGTTCCCTTCAATCCGATTTAATATACATAAACGTGATTGAAACAGGCGATACCATTAAGAGCACTGAGCCGAAACAAAAAAACTTCGCTATCGATGAATTTCTCGAAGAAGGAGAGGTAGAGGATCAGCAATTCTATGATTATAGTTTTGTAACCTTTAATATAGATACTCATATGATGCTGCACAAATCCTATGCTAGCACACAATTCTCGTCCCTCAACTTCAATTTGACGGAGCTGCAGATGGAAACAAAGGTAATGGCTGTTGATAACTTGCAATTTCGAATTTATCCCATGACCAACACCAATAACCCAATCGGTGACATCAGGCAGTCGGGTAGCAACAAACTCGATGAAAATAACTTTAAAAAGATCTTCAAGGATGGATCCTTGTCATCCGAAGCAGATCCCGATGAATGGACCCGAACTACGGAACCAAAATCACCACCAAGAGATCCAAAATTCTCATGTACGGGCGTGGAAGTCGATTTATCAAATATCTATATGACGATCGAAGGAGATAATTTTTTGCTTCGAACGCAATTGCAAAGATTCGGTTGCAACGAGAATGCGGACGTGGTGCGGTAAGTAGATTCGAGAGTAGCATTCTTGCCGTAGACCCTTTCATTTTTATACCCCATACTACTGGGAGCTTACGAAAACCCAGATGTCCCTTACGGCAATCTTAAACGTAAGTACTTTTATGAGTTTGTGAACGCGAAAAGAAAAAACAGTGCACATAACAACCCATCGAGGCAATCTAACTGGTTAATTTTTTGTTATTAAAAGTTATATCATTTTATTTTCTATGTTTCTTTTAATATCAGAGCCAACATCGAACTGAATTTGAACTTCGAACAAAATCTGAGTACGGTTTTTCGTAATTGGGTTGAAATGTTCCATCAGTTTGTCGGTTGTGCCTGTCCCAAATACAAAACCACATACTTTGTGGAGAGCCTCAGCCACGACTGTCGTAAGAAGGGTAAATGAGTCACAAATTATACATATTTAAATATCAGAAATAATTAGATCTTTTTTCAGGCTTCGAACTATTTAAAACCATACCACCCCTGGGTGAGTACAATTTTTGTGCTGGCAATTATTTTCTTGATCCAGAGGAATTGAAATATGTGCATGCCCGTATGGTGCAACATTTTAAATGGTATGAAGAGGATATGGGAAAGTTTCCGCGATTCCAGAAGGAAACAAAGAAACCACCAACAATATTTGATTTCCCTGCAGTGTTGACCACCAAGTGAGTGAATAGCAACCCGAATACTTTGATTGCTTTTATATTTCCTTACAGGATTTTCGTGGAAATACCCGCCCAGTTGGCCTACACCGATCGCATTCATTTGTTTTTGTATCCATTCGATCGAATTAAGTTCCGAAAACTCAAGCACCGTTTTAACGAGTTAGTCGAATCAAAATCATATTTTATTACATTAGCGACTACGAAATATATTTTCAGGGCCCTTCTCTTCCATTTATATCCAAATCTTCGCGTAATGGTCAAACAAGAGATAAGCAAGCAAAGCTGGCGCAATCATCATGAGAGCAATAGGCGTCGTCAGTTTATGGAACAGCAGCGTCTAAGTCTATACACAGCCATGTTGAAGCATAAGGTGTATCCTAATTACTTCCAGTTTAAAGATAAGTTCTACAGCCATGTGCGTAATATTGATTTCTTCGAGTTTATGTCCTCCAAGTGCAACGAAAAAGAACATCCAGAACAGTATGCGGATAAGAACGATGAAAATCAAGATAGGATAAAAGATAAAGAGAGAGACGCGTTAACTCCCGAGCAAAAGAAATATCGAAAGAAGTGTGTTTGCCCCAAATATGTTAAATCTCTTCAATAGTTTGTATTTAGTTGACTGAAATATATGAACAAGATAAAATAATTGTTTGATTTTTATTTATCACATATTTCACTGTTAAATTTTTAAATTCAAATTGACTTCGCTAAATTTACTTGCCGCTCATACTGGCTATTTGGAAAGATTTTGAGATTTACAGCTGTTTTAAAATACTGTTATCATGCCTATTAAGCCAACTTTGCAAGCGGTATATTTTGGTATGTTTTTCGACATTAAAAAGTATATTTTTAAATGCGCTTACGGTCACCCTGACGTCTATGTTTGTGCTTTGTCGCTCTCTCTCTCGCGCTCTCTCATTCACAGTTGGACTCTTGTCGCTGTAGGTTGTTGCGTTATTCATTCCGTCGTTTTAGTCGCGCGCGTGTGTAGTTCTTAAACACAACTAGAAATTATTATGAAGTGCACGCAATTGTATTAATCGCCCAACACTAGCGCACTCACACACACACACAAAGGCCAATTAAACAATTGAAATCTGAAGCTAGTTAAAACACGCACAATGGCGTCGACTGCGGAAACAATAACAACAACAACAACACCATTGGCCAACGGAACTGCAGCTTCGACCGCAGACTCCGCAAGCGCTGTGTACGCCGAGCAACTTCAACAGGAGGAAGAACGACAAGCCGGTGAATCAAACGAGATAACGGCTGTGCCCCGTTATGGATTAAAACTGAAATTCGATCACGTTTGGCCCGAGAAACGTAATCAAAATTTGCGGCCATCGATAAAACAATCGCTGCCCATGGTGCCGTTGGTGTGCAGGTGAGTCGTCAACTCCGCTGTCGCTGTTGGCGTCGCTGTCGAAATCGACGCCGCAGTTAACGCAGCAGCAGCTGTAGATGCTGAGTGAACGGCTTTACAAATAATTAATTGAAGCACATAATGCGAAATCAATAGCAGGCCTAATATAACTTGAGAACATACATACATATACACATTGTTACTGTTGTTTTCCCAGTGCCCGTGCGTGCCAAATATAGCGCCAGGTCCTGCACACACACACACGAGCATGAGCACGCAAACAAACAAACAAAAACACACACACACATACTTACATATTCACACACACACACGCCCGTTCATAAATTGAATATTTTTGTTCGCTTGGCGCCAACTAAATGACATTAATTTGCCAACGTAAAAGGCTCGGAAGTAGCGATGGGAAAATATCGTGAGTGTGTCCTGAGAACGGAACACAGTTCGAATAACAGAATACTTTCTTCAAAGCCAAATATAATTAAAAAAGTATTTAAGAGAGTTATCCAAATAAAAAAGAATCCATTATGGAAGACTTGCAAACCAGAATATATGTAAATTATTTTATTTATTTATTTTTAACAATATAGTACCTTCTCTATATATAAAGTATGTACTATTATGGTCCCTGACATACTGATTGTACTTTCAACGCACAGCCCAAACGGTAAAAGCTACGATGTTTGCAATTGTTAGATATTTTGTGAAATATATATTCTCATATATATTTAATCACTGTTTAAATATGCAATAGATATGTAAATATGAAGGATTTATCGATGTTAGATTACAACTTCGATGGATTGATATAAGTCCATAAGGTCCATATAATGCAAGGTTTAAAATTCGTATTTATTTTTGGCCGATTTTCTTAAAATAATAAAGAATTATTTTTATTTGGATTTGCATGTTTTGCAATAAATAGATGCATTACTCAATCTTTATGTCAACAAATCGATATGGAAACAGAATACTATATACAGAAATTTTTATGTTTTCCCACAACACTATACATATATTCTATGTTAATGATGTGATGAATGCGACACAACGAATAATCTGAAATTTTTTTTCGTATAACTTCACTATGCGAGGGTTCCCATAAATGTTGTTCTATTTTACTATTTATTTTTCTGCCTAGCTTCGCACATTTAACAGCACTGATGCCTAGACGTTTTTGATTTAGGAGGACGTGATATTTTTTTAGCTGATCAAAATCTTTCAAATTTTCAAGCATTATCTTAAACTTATAATGAAATGCAAATGAAATAAAAGTTATGTGAATATTGAGAGGATGTTTTAGCGGGATGCAACAACAAAGCTCATCGCTGACAAAGCTGCGGGGAAAGATAGCTTTTTATAAAAATATTCAAACATAATACTAATAGCAAGTATTCAGGCTTTCGACTTTTCTTTGAAATGAGGTGCATCGATATTATTTGATCATTGTATTAAAAATAGACTATTTAAATTGTGCTAGTTAAAGATATCTTGTAGATTTTAATCCCCACTTCCATCTTTAAGCAAGCCTCTTGTTTATGTTAACAGACCCTTGTCTAGCCCATTTCAAATGTTTCACTGACCACCAGAATCTCTATGACTTAGAAGTTGCTTGACTTCAATTCAAAAAAGAATCCTTTGATAAGAGAACCTTATTACTGTTCTGATTTTACAGTTGGCTTCATGTTACGCCTGGGGTTCTGTTGGCGCCACATCCAAAATTGCCACCTCTTTTCGTCTGCCCGCATTGGCGCCAAGATGGTGGCGGTGTTTGCGTGTTCTGGCCACATTTAGAGCCACAAAAGACTGCATGTAGTATACCGTGTTTGCCCTAGCTTATACAAACAGTCGACTATACAATTTTTTTGTGTACCTCAAGCTGCTCCATTTATGAGCTGCCAAACAGGCAATCAGCGCCAAACTGAACTGACCTATCTGAAATGCTAAACATATTCAAGTACAATGAACTTTCATACAAATTTCATCACATTCCCGGACAATCAAAAGTGGGTCATCTGGGTTTGTCAAAAAATTCCTTATTTGTTTTCTAGCAAAAGTTTCCTATATTTTCCAGATTAATGCAATGATTACCTCACTTACCTAGTAAGTGAGATGATTTGTATATCTGAAATGAGTTCAAAAAGTTACATTTTTGGTTATTTATCGATTCGAGTTATTTTACATGGGCATAAATGAAAGCACTCTTCAACTTAACGGGGTGAGTTTCATAAACATACTTACAATACATACAAAAAATTCGTATCTCGTATTTAGTAAATATTTACCCAGAATATGTTCATGCATATCTAGGAATGACACCTCTGCTTGCCTTGTCTTATCTGATACCCTTCAAATATTCACGCGAGATATTTTTTAGTTTCGTCACGCTTTTTATAAACTATGAACGAACTAGTAAAAAAGAAAAGTATATGCATATATTTTCATATTATTTTCACCTGGGTAAAAGTGTGTGAATCTTGTGGAATGCATAGAAAACATCATTGGTGTATAAATATATAGCTTTGATCTCTTATGCTTAATCTTTCATGTAAATGGCTATGTATTCCAGAGTTAACGAAATTTAAAGACTACCGGTTTTAAGCGAAATAGATATCACATACCTGTATCGGTTTACGCCTTATCTGAATTTATACAATAAAGTTTAACATTTTGTATTTTATTTTTTGTGTAATCTTATCATATCTACTGTTTTTATAAAACGAGTAGTAGTAATAAGATTTCTGTGTTTAAGCATGATTTGATTTTTTATATTCATGATGTCATATGCATGTAGTACATGTATGTATATGTATGTAGCTACTTTTTGTACAAATAGATTTGTACAAACATCTACACTAAAATCGTGATTGAAATTGACAGTATGTACTAGGAAAAAGTAGCGATAATACAAGTCAACAGTTATAAACGTAGGTGCGATCAAGAAATGTTGGGACACTTGTTAAGCAACTTAGTACTTGCCTACCAAATTTTAATCAGTATAAATTTAAAATCCAGCTGTGCATTATGTTTTTTTTTTTTTGCTTTTTAATCAACTATGATAACGACATTTTTACAACACTATGTTGTTCTTGCTTAAATAAAGAGAACATGGAGATTATTCAACAAAAGCGAATTTATTAGTTTCTTTTCATGTTCTTAGTAGAGTTTCGAGTAAAATTTGCATGCCATATATATTTGAAAAAAAATTGTGATAAGACTAAAGAATTGACCCACTTGAAAGACTCCAGCTCCAATGTAACAGATTTGTCAGAGTTGCAACAATTTCCTTTTCCTTATTGCCATTCCACATTTGCACACAATCAGCACATTGTCGTATTCGCGTATTCTTACTTTGCTCCTGGCGCCACAGCCAGTATAACAAAGTCCTGTCAGTTCACTCTGTCTGTCAGACATTTAATGCCTTTGGCAAGCGCCCAAGCGAGCATTTTAAATGAACCTCTGCGATATATGCATATAGTATCTGAAAACAAGTCAGAAAGCTACAGTCGAGAGTGCTCGACCGTATGATACCCGCAACCCATTTCGAGAGAAAACAAAAAACTTAAATGATATTTTAACAAAAAATATACCAAATATACCAAAACTTGTTTTTTTGTATATATTTGAAAATAGCGGGTAAAAATACACAACACCGTTATGGTCACACTGTCAACTAAACAAACAAAGCGCGGGCAGCTGCAAGTGAATGTTGCATATAAAATTGATTCTTTAATAACTTCCTTGTTTTTTATTCGATTTCAACCAAATTCACAGGAATCATTGAGAATATAATTATTATTATGCATACCAAAATTCAATGCTCTAGGTCTATTATTACGGCTTTTACAGTCTTTTGGGGGCGGAAAGGGGCGTGGCATCCAACTTTTGAAATAAACTTGATCTGCGTAGGACATATAGGAGTACTGTCCCCAAATTTGGTAGCTCTAGCTTTTATAGTCTCTGAGATCTAGGTGTTCATACAGACGGACAGACGGACAGACGGACAGACGGACATGGCTATATCGTCTCGGCTGCTGACACTGATCAAGAATATATATAGTTTATGTGGTCGGAGATGCCTCCTTCTGCCTGTTACATACATTTTCTGTTGGCACTAAGTCATAATACCCTTCTACCCTATGGGTAGCGGGTATAAAAACCACATCCTGGGCAAACGTATCTGCAAATTGTGTGAGATGTGACTGTAGCTGACTGGGAATTCCTGCTAAAATAGTAAACTGATAATAAAAAATGGTTTTTTACGTGCAGAGTTATTTTTGCATGACTAGTAGAGTATGAAAAATCCATTTGAATTGATTTTTTCTCGCATTTTGACCAGTGTTTTATGTACACTAGTAAAATTGCAACAATCCTTAAGGGTATTTAATATTCTCCGAACTTTAGATTGGTACTTCCTCTTTTGTTTATTTGCTTTACTCAAATCATACATACGGTATGTTTATTCAAGCGTTGCCTGCAGTCCCAAAGCACTTTTCCTTATTGTTTTTCCATGGCTGGCATTTCATTTATCACCGTCTAACAACCAAATATCTTTTCCTCTTCATAAAAATGAAAAATTTTGTTACTCAGGGAGTTTTTCTTTTTGGTTGGCTGCCGTTGAGTTCTACGTTTCGTTTTTCTTTTAGTCTTCATTCCTCAATTTGTCGCATTTTGTTTATTTTTGCTTTGGCTTTAGGGATAGTTTTAGCTCTGACTTCAAATACTGGAAAAGTGACTTTTTTTGTAATTCTTTTTGTGCAGAGGGATTTGATATATTTATAGAATACAACATCTAGAATTTGAAATTACGGGCGCTTGAATGATTTAATTCACTTAATGTAATGCGATTTATGTGCTGCCACAATAAGAACTGTGGACATTTCCCTATATTCTTGGGGTTTGCGGGTCATTGAAGTACACTCGAAGTCGTCCCAAAATAATTAAATTTGAATTTAACCATTTTCAATTACAAAATTGGTATGTAAAATATGCATGCATATATATTTTTGATGATATTTTCGTAGTTTAACCTCAATCGTACTACATCTTTAATTACTAAATTATATTATAAAATGCACAAATTGACTGATACTTTTTGGTTGGATAATGTATCTTCAGTTTATTTTTCTTTAAATTGAAATTTATATCCATAATCTTCCCGCCGATGCCGAATTTTGTTCGTCTACCAAGCTATCCTAGTCCAATCCTAGACCTAATTTATGCCTGCGCTCAAATCGAGGTGCTAATCCAAAACGAAAATTGTTTTTTAATGGAATTATAACGCAGTGACCATGACAGTCTCAATGTTTGTTGCTAACGCAGAAAACATTGCAATGTTGCAACGAACAGTCGCAACAAAGTTTGCTAGCAAACTGGGTTGGATGACGTCATGTGGGTGGCACTGTAGGTTGATAGAGGCAAGGGAAGGTGCAGAGAACCAGGCCACAATGACACAAATTGCTAGTGGGAAGTTACAAATGAAGTGCGCAATATTGTTGCAGTTGACCATCCTGCTGATGGGTAAATGGATAGACTGAAATTAATTTATAATTTTATTGCTCGGGGATTATTAGCATGAGGTGGGTTAAACA
Source organism: Drosophila immigrans (assembly GCA_963583835.1). Lineage (NCBI taxonomy): Eukaryota > Metazoa > Arthropoda > Insecta > Diptera > Drosophilidae > Drosophila > Drosophila immigrans. The sequence continues at coordinate 17,802,415 of OY757143.1, read as the reverse complement.
AAGTTACTTGTTGAATGTTTCGAAGTACATATAAATTGACCTCACTTAGCTACTTGTTTTTTAGATTAACAATTTTTGTGGAACACATTTTCCACAGACTTTGTTTTCAACAGAAAAATATATAAATATATATTTGGGTATATAGAAATCACGTTCGAATCAATCGTCAATCAGTTAAAAGACAGCTATTATTACGAGCTACGTATATTTTGTAATTTCGTATGTTGTGTGCATCAGTTTATGGGACCATTATATCTCATTGCTCTTTCTATTCCCAAAATTGGGTGATTACTAGAGTTGTCTTCTAGTTCGTTCAGCCGATCATTTCACGATTCTAAGATGAATCGTCATGAGAATATTGTGTGCAAGGGTTGCGGCAAAATGGACTTTACAGGACGCTGTTATCGCTGCCTGAGCTGCCAGGACTTTAACATGTGCGCCGAGTGCTACGACAATGATTTTACCACCACACAGCATCCGTTCGATCATCCGGTCAAGTGTGTGTATACGGCAGCAGATGTGGAACTCTATTTTGGTGGCGAGTATCTCAATGATCCGCCGCAAAGCTACCGCTGCCCGTACTGCAAGCAGTGGGGCTACAATGAGTCCACATTTCTGGAGCATGTCTCTGCCGAGCATATGAACGCCAGCACACTGCTGGTGTCCACAATGGTGACGCTCTTTGAGCAGCAGCAGGCGGTGCGTCTCTTTCTGGAGGACGAGCAGCTAGCGGTGTTTGCATCGGCGGCCACCTCGCGCAACGAGCTCATGAATCGCAATGAGGGCTCACTGGAATTGTATCTGGAGCCACTAAATCCGAATGGCAGCTATCAGCGTGACCATGTGATCACCCCTTTCACCTTTAGAGCCGCGAAACCTGGCGCCGTAGAAGTAGCGCCTTGGATGGCGGAAGGCGGAGTTTTGGCCTCGTCGAATAGTGGCCATAATGTGGACAGTAATTTTCTGATACCGGATCCGGTGCGTCGGCAATCTCTGCTGGAACGAGCGCGTAACCGCTTGAACTTGGACCGACCGCCGTTGACGCTGCAACAGCAGCAACAACAGCAGTTCCAGCAGCTGCAACATTATCAGCAGCACCAACAGCAGTTGAACTCCACCCATCCGACACTATCGGAAATGATGCGATTCAATGAGCCACAGCCGACGACTCGACCAAATCGCAATGTGCGTGCCAATGTGCCAATGCAGTCGCCCAATCAAACCCCCAGCGGACGGAGCATCAATCTGTTTGGTGGCCATGCAACGGGCGAGACCATGCGACGCACCATTTTTCCGCCAGGCGATTTGACGCGAGCCCGCGCTCAACGCCATCGCACTCCACGCATGCAGATAGACGGATATCCGGCCAGTGGGATGAGACAGGTGCATGTGCAGCGTTTAAGAAGCGGTCCCGGCGCTCCAGCTCCTAGCCTTGGGGCATCTCAACGCCTGGTCGATTTCAGTGAACTGGCCCATGGTTCCACGGAATTAATGATGGCCTCGGGTCCCGTGCTGTTGCGCACCATCGAGGAGGAGGAACAACAGATACAGCAGCCGGTGGTTGAGGTTAAACAAATGGACCAGGAACGTGAACGTGAACGCTTCCTTTGCTTTCCCTTTCTGGCGGCCAGTTCCATGTCACAGTGTGCACCCGAAGAACGCATCTCATTTTTGGCTCAGCGTGCGGAATTTGTGGCCCAGTTGCTGGCATCGGTTCTGTGCGAGGAGGAGCTAACAACTGACACTGCAGCACCCATTAAAGCAGTCTCAGAAACTACGACACACAAATTACGGAAGTTTGTTGGAGCCGGCGATTCTGAACAGGACCTTAAGCACACCACGCCATTCTAACAAACAGAACAGAGTAAATACATACCTCGACAATTTGATTCGTGTTTAAGCAGCACAAAAACCACCTTTCGTTCCATTTTTTACTAGCACAAATTTTGGAGTCTTCCGTCCTTTTGAACATTTTCGGATCCAACGGTTAAAGCTCTATGGGCAGCCAAGCAAATTGTAATTGTCCTATGTAGTTGAGTTTTTGATACGGATTTCAGTATAATCCAAGTAACACCAATGCATTTTCGAATCTTATGAAATAAAGACGCACCTATAAACAGCTGTAGCTTGAAGACATAAGTGTACGTGCAAGACTTGTAATTTTAAATGTTTTATTTTAACAATTCGAAATATCCGCCTTTCTGAAATGTCTGTAATTTGAGTCTTATAAAAATAACAAAAAAAATTAACGAATATTTTTTTTTGGTCGGTCTACTTCTCTCGTAGTTAATTACGATCGGATAATGAATTTCATAGTTCTCTGATTCCTAATATGATGATTATGGATTTATTAATAATTCATACTAGCACGTAATTTACTGTGCTTAAATGCCAGTTATTTGTTCTATTAATAAATTAATAATCGTTCAATAAGTGAACTACGCTATCGCTACTATTTCAAAATCGATAAGCTAACGCTTGATTTAGTTGCCTTAACTTCATTAACAGTATTTTAACGAATGCGAGCATACTATTGTCCCTCGAAATAATATTCTCGCCCTTAGATTTATTCTTATGATGCTGCACTTTAATTTACCATTCCCCCTTGCCTAACCCTATACCCAAGTCCAGAAGAACACCATCGTTAGGCCCTGCCTTGAGCAAAAACCATAAATAGCTGACTGTAAGAGCTAATTAAAAAGTCAACAGCAAGCTGGCTTCGCATGGCACGGAATCCGTGCCATCATTTGCGGTTGACCCTTGTGTGTGACAGGGCGGATGTGAAGAGGTCACCCTAAAGTGCCTGAAGAATCGTTGCGAAAGCTAAGCAAATTTGTTGCTTAATTATTTAAATTGCTGCCCTTGTTGTGGGAGTAGGTTACAGAAATATTTAATCTGGCATCTCAAATACCATCATTTTTATTTAATAATTGAAAATAATTGGATAAATGAAATTGTGGCGCAACTGCGTCGCGAGCTTATCTCGGTCGTGCCACATGAAATGGAAATCCCTTTGAGTCAATTACACGCTTTACCCATGTGCTATTCACTCGATTCGATTTATTCTCGAAATGGAGCTCTTTAATGTGTTCTCCTCTCAATTAACAGTTGTAATTAATGTGCCTAAATTTCAATGTATGTTACCAACATGTTAATCTTTATATTCGTTATTAAAGTGCTTTAATTGAATGCGTTCAATTTTATCACTACAACACTATTACCCGTACATTATTATTGTGTGTGGAGCTAGCAGTTTAGCATTCAGTTCGCAATCTAAATTCAGCTCGTTGTTTACTTATTTGCATTTGGTTTTCTGAATCACTTCGCCTATTAACATTCAAGACAGTTACCCATCACTCAGCTGGATAGACACCTATTCCAACCCAAACTGGTTGATTTTTAAGTATACCCGTAAAAGATTCAATCAGGAGTAGAGATTGACAGATTGGCCCACTATAGCATAAGATTGATAGTTCAATTTTCCAACTATAATTTAATTAAGAACACAAGTGAGTGTTTGCGCAGATTATGTTCACACATATGTCAAAAAAACCCATTGGCGGGGTCAATCACATGTACCTTTTACCGCAAAGAGTTGTAAACTATGCCTACCAACAATTTGGAAATTACAGTGAATTTACATAGCTAAATTTCACAAACTTTAGAAAATGAATCGAAAGTCTTAACAAATTAAACCATAACAAAAAAAAGCATAAAATAAAAGTAATTTAAAAACTATCACCGACTCCATACAATATTCAATTATTTATTATCATCATCAATCCGTCCGTTCATGTGGCCGTTCTAAAATTATTACCTTGTATGTGTAAAATAGTTCACAAAGCTTTCTTTGTTCCTGACTCTTTAAAGACTCACTAGATTGTTTTGAAAATTTGGGCTTTTAATTTTGCATCATAGCTAAGAAAAAATTGAGTGTTCAGTGTATGGGTCATTGTTGATGACAGCACTTAACATTTCCATGGATTCCGCTTGGCAACCAGCGTCATTAGCTTCATGCCGCACATGCACTTGACTTTGGCATGGGACACGACTGAACATTGGCCTTCAAAATGAGACAGTGGGGCACAATGTCAAGCTGTGACCAGCCCTAAATTCGATATGCGTGTAGAGCACAACAATACAACCCCTAGTCAAACAGAGAGTCGAGCAGAGCAACCCTCAAGACCACCCCAATTTGGGGGCTAGGCTAACATTCGCAGAATTGTGACATCATCGTCATCGTCGTCATCATGAAGTGCGGCACATTAGCAAAACAAATCTGATACATACTCTCAATTCTGGTTCTCCCATTTCCAGATATGCGGCCTACTATTGGAAGGTTTCGCGTGAAGGTCGTCGCGTGTACATGGATTACTATTATATGGAGAATGGTAAGCAGATCTATGGAGTGCCCGTTGGGGGTATTGGTGGTGGCAGCATTGGACGGGGTTATGCTGGCGAATTCTGTCGCTTTCAAATGCGTCCCGGCATCTATGAGTACAATGTGATCCATGCCAACCAGTTTATAGTCACCATTAAGGATCACAAAGGTTGTACTATCTTTCAAAGTTTGCTTTCCAAGTGCAGGTGAGTTTCCAAAACTGTTTCCAAAAAAAATGCGCATACTACGCACCAACTTTCAATATCTGCACATTAGACTTTCAGATTTCCATTCAATTTACATCCTTCACTAGCTTTATTTTCTGTGCTTAACTTATAATTATTATTTGATGTAATTTTGAACCCTTCAATAATTGAAGAGCAATGTTTACAACAGCTTTATTCTTTGTCTTATATGCTGACATATTTTGTAAATCTGTCGCAAAACCAAACATATAATTATAATTGTTTAAAGCTATTTGAAATAATTGTATAACTGGTGCAGAACAAGTGTCTTGTCGTCAAGCACAATTTTCTGCAATATTTTCATTTGTTTGTTTGAGGAAGCATGAGCTAATTATAGTTGTAATTACTATAATTACCTCTAATGGCATTTTATAATTGTTGAACCTAAGCACGCATTGTACTAAATGCAAACTACATAGGCGTAGTTTTTGCATTCAGCAATTTAAGAATTTATGTAATGTAATGTAATGTGTTCATAACAAAAACTAATTACTATAGTTTGGATTGTTTTATTAGATTTAGCTTAATTTAAAATAGTATGTTTTAAATAACCATTAGCGACACAGATGTTTATAATTAAAATGCCAATTTAATGTATAAAAGTTTATATTTGTGTCAGCTTACTTTATTTCAAAATACCACTTTGAGAAGTAAACGTTATACTATTTATCAGGTTCTCTACATTACCCTCTAATTCAAGTATATAACTCGTATCTAACCCAACTCTATTCACTTTTTCACCTACCTATTAATGGATCTGATAACCCACTAATTAACGGTCTGTCCCGTTCCACTGACAATGAAAACATATTTTTATAATTTCCAAATATGATATTTTTTCTCTCATTTTTGCTGCACCCACAATATTATAAAATACACCACGTCAACAACAACAACAACTACAAACACCGATAACAACAAAATTATTTAATCATGATTAAACAAAAAATATAAATATATATTCACGTTTTGAACTGGTAAATGGATTCGATACTATTGCAATTTGTGTTTTATTGCTTTTGGGGATACGCAATTTGATTCAATTCGATACACTTTGGTTTGCTTTGCTTTTGCGCGCTGATCAACCATCCCATTCCATCAAAAACAATAATATGTGAATCTGTAGCACCAAGTCATACAAGGCAAAGACCAACAACAACGATGCCGACGCCGATGAGGCTGAGGCTCGAAAAACTAAATGTCAACTGCCCAATTGCAGCAGTCGGCCCAGACAGCCGTTGAGTGCCTGGCACTCAAACATCGAGGATTCCCGATGCAGCTATACGGGTCTCTATCCACGCGCCTGGACCGAATATGATCTATCGCACTACGGGGTGCGTTTGGTGTGCCGCCAGATCTCACCAGTGATTCCACACGACTACAAGGAGTCGAGTCTACCCTGCGCCGTTTTCGTGTGGTCGGCAGAGAATGTGTGCGATCAGGAACGAAAGGTCTCAATAACGTTTACATTTAAGAATGGGACTGGCAACAAGAAGCAAGATGCCGAAGGCAATGCCGAGTCGCGACTAATAAGCGAGGGTAATGCCAAAGGCGTGGCGATCGAACAGAAAATCAACGAGATGCCATGCAGCTACAATCTTGCCTGTCGCGTCTTGCCCGAGATAAGCATAACACGGTGTCCCCAATTCGATCCGTCTGGCAATGGGGAGCAGCTGTGGGCACAGCTTAAGGAACATGGCCAACTCAACGAGCAGCCCACCGAGGAGACTCTCAAGAGTGAGTGAACGTTAAACATTTTATCAAACGATTGTATCCAATTTGCATATCTTTGTTTAGGCAAGGATATTGGTGTAGCTGTCTGTGCTCAGCTGGCGCTGAAGCCGAAGACTTCGCATGAATTGGAATTTGTGCTGGCCTGGGATATGCCAAAGATACAATTTCCACGCAAGCTCCAGACGCACACACGTTACTACACCAAATACTTTGATGACAGCGGCGAGTCTGGACCCAGGATATGCGAGTACGCATTGAAGCACTATCCCAGTTGGGAGCGACTCATCGATGCCTGGCAGCGACCCATACTTAACGATGAGTATGTACTTTTTTTTAACTATTTCACATAATTTTACTTATATTCGATTATCTTTCAGCGGACTTCCTGATTGGTATAAATGTGCAATATTTAATCAATTGTATTTCATTTCGGATGGCGGCACCTTGTGGCTCAATTGTGAATCTTCCCTGGGCACACAGCTAGCTTATGATGATCCCCGGTTGGCGTATGGTCGCTTTGGTTATTTGGAGGGTCATGAGTATCGGATGTATAACACATATGATGTGCATTTCTATGCCTCGCCTGCATTGGCTCATCTCTGGCCGAATTTACAAGTGAGCTTGCAATATGATTTCAAAGATGCCATCGCCGCTGAGCTTAATGATACACGTAAAATGCTCTACGATGGCAAAGTCATGCCACGCAAAGTCAGGAACTGTGTGCCACACGATCTTGGTGATCCGGATGAAGGTAAGTTACTAGACAAAATACATCTTTTGAATGTCAAAAATTCGATGCTGTATTTATTTGCAGAGCCCTTTACTCTTATCAACTGCTATAACATACATGATGTGAACGACTGGAAGGATCTCAACACCAAGTTTGTGCTGCAAGTCTACAGGGACTACTATGTCCTCAATGAATTGGCCCAGGCGCAGGCGGACAATGCCAGCAAATTCAGTTCCATCGAGTTTATAGATAAAGAAAGCCTTTACGAGCTCTATTCTCAAGATAACAAGCGCAAGAACTCTTCGGATGAAAAACAGCGTAATTAGCTCTAGTTTTTAACTGCACAAACATAACACCTAATATGATTCCCAATCAATTTCAGAGAATCGCAAATCTGCTTCCATGTACATTAATGAAACCAATGGAAAAGTATATCTAATGGATGCAATGGGCTACTTAAAGGCCATGTATGGCGCATGCAAAGCCATTATGGAGCGCACCATTGAGTATGACAAGGACAATGATGGACTCATTGAGAATACCAAAATGCCCGATCAGACTTATGACTCTTGGGTCATGGATGGCCCCAGTGCCTATTGCTCTGGCCTCTGGCTCGCCGCCTTGCAAACGATGTCGGTCATGGCCACACTTTTGGATCAGCCAAATGATTGTCTGCGCTATCAGGATATCTTGGAGAAGGGCAAGCATTCGTTGGAGGAGAAACTCTGGAATGGCAGCTACTATCGCTTTGATTTGTCCCACAATCATCGGGACACAATTATGGCTGACCAGTTGTGCGGACACTGGTATTTGAAGTCGTGTGGCTTTGACTATGAAATCTATCCCAAGGAGAACGTGCGCACCGCTCTGAAGCGCATTTACGACAACAATGTGATGGGCTTTCATGAGGGCAATATAGGAGCTGCTAATGGTTTTATAGCGAATGCCAGCGAGCCGTCGAAGCCGGGACATGTGGACAACAGCAACATTCAGGCCGAGGAAGTCTGGCCGGGAGTAGTGTATGCGCTGGCTGCTACTATGTTGCAGGAGGGTATGTTCGAAGAAGCCTTTCAAACCGCTGGCGGCATGTACAAGACCATATCGGAACGTATTGGAATGAACTTCGAGACCCCAGAAGCGCTGTATGGCGAGAAACGCTATCGTTCTATTGGTTATATGCGACCACTAAGCATTTGGTCAATGCAGGTGGCATGGGAACGACGCAAAGCGCTACGTGACTAATTTCACAGTACAATCCTATATATACCTAGTTGATTTACCTTTACACCAACACCTACACCCACGAGTATGTACCGTGATACCAAAGATATTTCTAAGCTGTCAATGAGGTTTTTAGCTTTTTAGTTTTTGAGGTCGCAACATTACGAGCTTATATGGCGATTCAAAGAGTCGCCTCAAATCAATCAAACTGTATTCAACTGTTTAAACAAAAAGCTTTATATTTATGTATTTTTTAAACTAAGTTCAGCTGGTTGCTTGTTTTCAAAGTCTTCTCTAGCTTATAAGCGTGTTCATGCAATCTTTTGGCAGTCACAAATTGAAGAGCACTTTGCTAAGACTCTCAGCTCTGTTCCAAGTACAATTATTGAATGGTATTCAAGAAGGAAGCACAAAACGTATTTAAATGTTAGCTTAGCAAAGATATTTACATTGAATCACGACTTGTTTTATTGATTATACTATATATATATATTTGAATGTATTTATGTCTACAAAATAAGCAAAGTATTCAAATGTTGTAGTCAAAATAAATGTACGCGTGGAAAATCTGACTTTTTTATTAACAAAACTCAATTTAAAGCTTAATTTTTCTCAACAACTTGGTTGGCATCGCAACGCTTAATAATGCTTTACAGAAAAAAGGAATCAGTCATCGATAAATAGTAGTTTAGTCTGCACTTGCATGCTTCGAGTGGCTGGTCCATTGTTCTAGAAACTTGTCATATTCACGCCGACTTCGGCATACTATGACCAAAGTGGAGGGTCGACAGCCGTACGATGCCAATTCGTCGAGGCGCTCCTTTGTGGTCTTCAGACTGTGGCATAAGATACGCGGCACCTGGGCAATCTCGAAGCGCGAGAATTTCGCTTCATTTAGCAAATAGTCCAGCACCTCCTTGATCTAATTAGCATATAATATAGATTAATTGTGATGTGGGTAACTTGATTAGCACATTTTACCTTCGTAACACGCACTGTGTGCACCTGCGGATGTCGGTCCATAATGGCCTTAGCTTCACTCACACTGAACTGCAATCGATGCGCCAGATACTCGACAACTGATGAGAATTTTCCCAATACCTGTAGCTCATCGAGTGAAAGCTTAAGTGAACTGTGCAAAGTAACTTATTTGTGGATAATTATCTAACTGATATAGGATTGATCTTACCGTTGCAAGATGGGTTCTGGACAGCGAACCATCCAAGGCATTATTTTACCTTTTTTGGCACGCTTCGCGCGTTCTAGGCGCAATTCAACTGATTTTGGTGTATAGCGAAAGGCCCACAGATCCTTCAGTATGTTGATAGGCGATACGTTGTAATGAATCATGTGTTGCAGGTTCTTCTCAAACATGTCATACGGCATTTCCAGTATGAATAAACGTTTGCACAGATACTTGGTGACTATCTCTGGACGCACTCCCAACTTGTCGCTAATGTAGTAGACGCGATTCTTCTGGGAATAATCCCCAGTTTCGGCATTTAAGGCGGTTACCAGTTTACGGAGACGTGGAACCGTGAGCCGCAGAAACGGCACAAAGTGATTAATATTGTCCATTTGCATTGTTTTGATCAGATCCAACTTGAGCCTCAAACGTTCTGCAAAGAATTAAACTTTTGAGTATAATTGGGTTTTTTATTTATAATTGCATTTTATTTACTAACTCTGGTCCAACGCCAGCAACCAAGGGTACTCCACAAAGCTTCGCTTGGTAATCCCCTCCAGTATCAGGGCATCCAATGCTTCAATAAGGCATCGGCTGCGATAGCAGCGCTGCACTTGTTCATCACTCGCAATGCGATTCACTTCGTCCTCTGTAAGACGAAAGCGTTCGCGTAGCGCTTCAATCAAAACGCCGATTCGACTGCCGGATTCAAGGTTCGCTTGGTACGGCAAGTAGTCGTTGTCCGTCTCGTTGCCCAAGGATGTCGCATGGCTGCTTATCCGTGCAGTAGCCAGCGCCGGCTTCCTTGACAGCGAGCTATTCCCTTGCTCGTATTGTGTAAACAGCGCGCGATGAGTTATCGTAGTTAAAAGAGCTGTTGCTGTGTTTGATTTTGAGTGCAGGTGCAGTTTGAGAACGCCTTCGAAACTGCGCACCAAATTTCGTAACATATTAACTGTGGTTTTTGTGGTTTGCGGTAGATAATTAACTAAAATTCTATAAACATTTTATGCGCTCGCAAATTATAAGTCAAGCAGCTGTTCAACAAGTTGTGTTGTTTTCGATGTATTTATTCACAGTCTGGCAAGGTTACCAACGGCGTAGACAACCCGATAAATTCATCATCAAAAATACAGTATATTGATGGCAATCCGATAATTGAATAAACAATGAGTTAAAAAGGTTCGTAAATATAAAAAATGATTATTAAACTGAAATGAAATGGAGACATTTTTCCTGTTGTGAGTATTTCGCAATTTTATTTGAATGAAAGGAGTGTAGCAAGTGTCATAAAACTGCAGTCGTACTTGATACTAATATCTAGTGATGGGAAGAAATTTGTATTAATTGATTAATGATTTATGACTATTTAAGTCCATGCGATTATTATTAATTCAATTAATCGCTAAAAATAAAAATCGATTAATCATATGATTATATTTTGATTATTTTCTTTCCTTTAGTATTACCATCAATAATAAGCACAAAAACTACATACTACATTTATTTAGAATGGAGTTTAAAAATAGTAACTTGGTTAGGCGTGAAGTAGTCAGCCTATTGCGTTTCCGTGTGCTGGTAGCACCCGCCTTGGAAAAAATGCGCTTTGCCGCCACTGAAGTGACACAGAAATCGGAACTCGACCGATGCTTTTAAAAGGTGAAAATCGCCATAAAAATTATTTGAATGAGTTGTTCTATCAAAGATCCAGATGTCTTTCCTTAACAAATTCGATGATTAGTTTGATGTGTTCAGCCTTTCCTTCTCTGAGAAATGCGTGAATGTTGTTGTGTTTCAGTAGTGTTGGGAAGCGTTGTCTAGTAGTGTTGTATTTTGAACATCTGAAATCGATAATTCCGCAGGTATCGCATATATCGTCCGTGGTGACGTGCATTTTAAATAATGTGACTGTTGGAATTTGCATGTTCAAATGTACAAAAGTCACATGGATAAATGTGCACGCATACATTCATGGTTTGCATGAATGTGTGTGTACGAGAAGTTGACAAACATTCCGATGGAATGAAGGAAACCGTTTAAAGTAACGGGACCATCGTGCTTCTTCTCATCTCGTCGTTCTTTTGCTCTCTCTATATTCTCGTTCACTTCTATTCTGGCGTATAAAGCGTGCGGTTCATACAATCTAATTTTGCTGTTATTATTTGTTCACTGTAAGGTGGTCTGTATAATACTTTATTGTATTATATCTATTTATTAACAAAACTATAGGTTATGGGCCCAGAAGTCGTGTTTTTACAAAAGCTAATGTTAAGTTACTTTAAGATAGAGTCTCTATTGCGGTTATAACTCAATCATAGCTAGATGGAAGAGTTAGGAGTAAATGGGAAATTTTATCCATATCATCTAACTTTGCTCCTGACGCGATAAGTTCAGTGTTGAGGTCATCGAAGAAATTTAAGATAGCAAGAGATGTTGTGGTGGATGAAATAAACATGTTAAAATCAAGAGTTTTACATGGAGAAGATTCTGAGGTTCAAAGTAATACTGCTGAACAAAATAATGAATCTTTAAGTAGAGAAAATGAAGAGTTGAATTTTTCTTTGGTGGAAAATAATAAATCTGTTGATTCTGAGTTAAGTGAACAAATCAATGAAAATTCCACATGTCTAGAGAATGCCGATCCAGTTGTTGAAAATGGTGATAAATTAAAAGAAAATAAAAATGAAGAAGAAATCAGACGCAGTGAAGGAATTAAAAGTAAACCCAAATTATCATATCGTTTTATAGAAAGATGTCTTATGAATACTCAAATACGCTTAAATTATAACCCTAATACCTTTGATAAAATTAAGTTTCGGGAGGACAGATCTTTCTGGGAGAAAGGTATAGAAGATGAACTAAATTCTCATTTTCCAAACAATATTTGGTCCTAAGTGCTTAAGCCAGAAAATAAAAACATAGTTGATTGCAGATGGGTATTTAGTATAAAACAAGATGAATTTGGGAACTTAGTGAAGTGTAAAGCAAGACTTGTGGCGCGGGGCTTCACTCAAGAATATATGACTGATTACGAAGAGACATTTACACCAGTTGCACGAATTTCCAGTTTTATATTTTTGTTGGCACTTTCAAATTAATACTATTTAATGGTTCATCATATGGACGTAAAAACTGAATTTTTAAACGGAACTCTAAAGGATGAAATCTACATGAGCGTTCCAAAAGGCCTGAATCATTCTTATGAGAATAAAGTGTGTAAGCTTAATAAAGCTATATTTGGTCTTAAGCAAGCTGCAAGATGTTGGTTCGAAGTTTTTCAAAATGTGTTCAAAGATGTTGGATTTAAAAACTTAGGAGTTGATCGGCGCATTTATATTTTGGATAACGAAGATATTTCGAGAAATATATACATATACTATATATTGTTATACGTGGATGATGTAGTAATCGCAACAAACAAATAGTATACAATGTCCAATTTTAAATCTTACCTTCATGACAAGTTTCAAATGACCCATTTACGTGAAATTAGACACTTTATTGACATAAAAAATTGATAGAACTGATGGAGAGATTTGTCTAAGTCAGTCAGCATACATATATTAAAAATGTATTGAGAAAATGTAATATGGAAGATTGTAATTCAGTCAATACTATTTCTGAAGGGAACTGTTAATATCAAGCGTAGATTCAAGAAAGTAGCTAATTTTAATAATATTCTTACAGAAGAAGTACCACTGGGTATCTTTTTAAAATGTTTGAAAATTGTTTGGTTTCATGGAGTACCATGAAGCAAAATTCGGTGGCTGCTTCATCTACTGAAGCAGAATACATGGCCTTGTTTGAAGGTGTAAGAAAATCTCTCTGGCTAAAATCACTAATAAATGAGATTAATCTAGAATTAAGTGGTCCTATAGATATTTTTGAAGACAACCAAGGTTGTATAAGTATTGCAAATAATCCTACTAGCCATAAGAAAACAAAGCACATAGATATTAAGTATCACTTTACAAGAGAGCAAATTGAAAAGAAAATAATTTGTGTAAAGTATATTCCCACAGATATGCAACTGGCCGACATATTGACGAAGCCATTTCCATCTGCACGGTTTATTTCTTTGAGAAGCCAGCTGGGACTGTCTGAATAAACCAACTACGAACCGTTAAACTGTTGCTGAAAATCCATCGCTTTTAGAAGCCAAACATGAAATGGATCTTATGAAGTCTTTTGTGATTAATTTTAATTTCCGTATTTACTAATCTTAAGTAATTGAATTGAATTCATATTCTTGTTTATTTTTCAAATGGATCTCATGAAGTCCTTGTAATTAATTTCAATTTTCATATTTTCTAATAATCTTAAGTAATTGAATCAAGTTTTTATTCCTGTTTAATTTAATTTGTCTAAACTTTTACTTATTGTAATTTTTGAATGGATCTAGTTGGGTTTTATTGGGTTTCCCCAACTCTTGCAGCTGGATCTAATGTATCCCCAGAATTTAAAACGAAAAATTAATTGAAGAAACAAATTAAAGATAAAGCACAAACTCATGTCAAGAATGGAAGTGATAATCAATGTAACTTTTCAGGCGGCGTGTTGGAATTTGCATGTTCAAATGTACAAAAGTCACATGAATAAATGTGCACGCATACATTCATGGTTTGCATGAATGTACATATGTATGTGTACGAGAAGTAGACGCACATTCCGATGGAATGAAGGAAGCCGTTAAAAGTAACGGGACCATCGTGCTTCTTCTTCTCATCTCGTCGTTCTTTTGCTCTCTCGATATTCTCGTTCACTTCTATTCTGGTGTTGAGAGCGTGCGGATCATACAATCTAATTTTGATGTTATTATTTGTTCACTGAAAGGTGGTCTGTATAATACTTAATTGTATTATATCTATTTATTAACAAAACTATAGTGGCTTTATCGAAGCCGTTACCGCTTAATAATCTATTAATTAATTTTATGCCTTTTGGTTTGAAGTTGTATTCTTTGTAAGAAAACCAGGTCTTTTTGAATAGTGCAGGGAAGATGTCGCAGAAACCTCTGTGTTTGCGTTCCGCAAACTGGTTGTACTCCATTTCCCATTTTAATTTAATGCGTTTGTATAACTCACAAATTGCGTCTTTTGTAGACCAGTTGACTACAGTAAATCTGCCTTGTCTGGGTGCGTGTTTGGCCGCTTCGTCAACTATAATGTTCTGTGGAATGCTCGAGTGTCCTGGAATGTAGTGAAGTTCTTTTGTTTTTATGCGGTGGTAGGTGGTAGGCAATGTAGTTGGTTTGATGTGATTTGCATAGATTGATTATGCTATTCTTACTATATGTGAGTATGGCCACACAAGGGAGATCTTTGGATATGGCATAGTCGAGTGCTTTGTCAATCGCTTAAAGTTCGGCTGAGAGCGAAGATAGAATTTTATTTGTGTAAAATCTATCTGTGTGATTGGAGCTCTCATGGAAGAATGCTGCACTTGAGTGCGATTTAGTGGCCGAACTGTCAGTGAATATTATTTCTTTGTACTTTTTAGAGAAGCTATTTTTTCATTGAAAAGTAGGATAATGCTGGATGTGCATATTGAATGCTTGTTTTTAGCTGATCCCCTTAGAAAGTCTGTAACCCCTGTCAGTTTAAAACATTGAATAGAGGGAGCCTCTGTTCCTTCAATGTGCTCAAAAACGTCCGCGAATTTTTTGTATATCTTAGCGTAATTTGTGTTGAGATCGCAGTTGAGACGGAGAGGTGAATGCCGAAGCGGCAGCCACTGAATAGACGAAGAAATGCACAGCATTTGTTGGTTTCTGTGATGATTTGGTCAATGTGTGCCTGCGATGAATTGATAGCTGAAACAGTTCTTCCCAGGTATTTAATCTGGCTAACTTCTTTGATCGGGGTATTTTGGTGGTTTATAGTTAGAGGTCTTCTGCGAGTACTGAAATGAATTACGCTGGATTTAGCTGCGTTAAACTATAAATCAAGGCTTCTGCATTCATCAAAAAATTGGTCTATTTTTAATTGTAGTAAATCAGTTGCTGTTTTAAAGTCATGATGGAAGCAGATTATGATTATGTAGCCCTGCTGTGTACAGATTAAAGAGTATAGGGCTAAAGCAGCTTCCTTGGCACACCCCCTTCCAACTGTAACCTGGCTGTTTCCCTTTATCAGCGCGCGTCTACACAAGAAGCTTGTTAGCCAATCTATTATACCCTTGTCAAATCCCATTCCGGTGAGGATGGTATGGAGCGTGTCTACATTGACGCAGTCAAAGGCTTTTCCAACTACCTGGTGTTGATTTGCTTTAAGAGATTGTACCTTATTGATTAGATCGTTTATGCATTGGGTTAATGACCTTTGAAAACGGAATCCATACGATCTTTCTGGTATTAAATAATTTGATCGTATGTGCGCATCCATTCTCTGTTTAACTAAGCCTTCTAGGATTTTAAAAGTGACACTAATTAGGCAAATTGGCCTGTGATTGCTGATCAGCGACGTGTCAGTGCCCTTTTTTGGGATGGGAATGGTTTTGATCTTACTCCAGCACTCAAGGATTTCGCCGGTGGCCCAGGCCCTGTTTAACATCTCTAGGAAGTCTTTTTTTTTTCTCAGGATCTAGACCTTGAATCTTGTTCTGTTTCCTTAATATTTGAACGTACCCGTTTGGGTCCTCTATGTTTGTGAAATTACAGCCAGAGAAGGCTCTAGAGACTTTGTCAGGAAGTGTTATGGTATGGGTGGTTGTTGTGGAGAGATTTTCTAAATTAATTATAATAGGGAAGTGAGGGCAATTGGTTATGCGCACATTATGCGCTGTCCAATGAAATATGTTGAACCGCAGGCTTGCAAATGTGACATCCAGTACGGACGATTGATGGGGGCCGCAGGAGAAGGTGGCTGAGCCATCATTTAGGCAGATGAACCCTGAGTCCATAGCTGCCTCCTCCAATGCGTGGCCTTTGGCGTCACTAGATGGGCTGCCCCAGGATGTGGATTTGGCGTTTAAGTCACCCGCAACAAGTGGGGGTTTCTCAGACCTGCGGCAAACTTAAAAACAGCCTGCAACCATCATTTGCCGAGATGGAGGGGGGAATAGATGCTAAAGATATTGAAATTCTGTTTGAGATTTGGTGTTTGGATCCCAACGCATTCTATGTTACAGTTTAAATTAAGAGTTTTAAATTTAATGTTTCTTTTGACATATATTCCGACCCCCCCATACCCGTCCGCCCGGGCCTGCAAAAAAATGTATAGTCTGGTATGCTACACTCTCTATTGTCAAAGACCCAGATTTCTGATAGGATTGCGATATCTATGCTATAGGTAGGTAGGTTTTGCTTATTGTTGTTGTGGGTCAGACTCTGAATATTGTATTGGAGAATTTTCATGTTAAAGTAATATTTGTTTGATAGATTTGACTACGAATACGGTTAAAGTCAATTTCTGCGTTGGCCAAGTTAATTAAATCTCTTAATTCCACAAGAAAGGCAGTGAAGTGGTTCGAAACGGTATTTTCATTGCACTCCGTGACAAATGCAGAGATTTTCGAACCCAATTGGCTTAATTTTTCTTCTGCAATGACAATGCCTGGACTTGAAGCTCTGACGCTTGGAATTCTTAACGATGGGGACGGGCTATTTCGCTTTAAACCTGTAATGACCCTTATTAGGTGATGTTTGGGGAGCCCTGGAAAGTTTTGCGAGTTGAGCAGAGGAGGTAACCTTCTGAAAAAGAGTCGGGAACTTTATTTTAACCTCCTTGCGAGTCAGTTTTTCTACAATCATGGCCCTTTTGATGGCGTATTCCCTCTTCCTAGCGGGGCAGCTGTGATGTGTGGCTACATGCTGCTCCTTACAGTTGGCGCATGAGATGGTGATACACTCCGCCTGCGCGTCGTGATCCAGTCCACACTTGAAACCTAGATTAGCCTTTGCAATGCTTGGCTAAGTGCCCATAGCAAAAGCAGCGAAAGCACTGACAGAAGTGAATAAAAGGCTGAACTGTTACCCTAGAATGCATCAGTTTAATGTCATTGGGATGACTGAATCACTGAACCAGAGTTTGACTCTTCCAGTGGAGACCAGCTCATTGTTAACTTTCGATTTTTTTAGCACTCTTTCCACCTGTGATATAGGGACTGTTGAAATTATATTATTTGCAATTTCTACATTAGTGAGGTTAATTGGTATGTTAAAAATTAACCCAGCAGTTTGTATAAAATGGCGCAAGATTTTTGGCTCGTAATTATTTTTTAATAAGACATTGTGACAGGCTAAGATGTTTGCGTTTTGTGCTGAAGAGCAGGAGACTTTACACCTTCCATAACCAATCTTCAAATCGTCAGGCTTCATTGGTGCCTCTCCATTTTCCACAATTTTATTGAGTGATTTTGGTTTCGTTGTAACTTTTGTTTTTTCACTGTCCGTTATCGGCTTTTTTTCCCATTTCCGTTACATTTGAACGTTTGGCTTCTGCATACGGGCTAACTTTTACGTTCTGCAGAATGTTGGATTTTAATTCCATTTAATTTTTGTTGCTTTTGATAATTTGCGTCGCTGTGCCGTCAGTTGTTGCAGTCCTCATTAGTGTGGTGACGATTCGTCCACTTGGATTGCCATAGATGCGCCTTTGCTAGACTCTGGCATCGTTCCCTTTTTTTTTTCCTCCTAGGAAAAGAATATGGAGGGAAAGGGAAGGTAAAAAAAAGCTGCTAGCTATGTCATGATACAATAACACAAGGTAGTCTCGTCGACTGTCAAAACGTTCGAGGTTGTGTGCGGACAAAATTTTTTCGCCATTAACCCTTATGCAAAATTGTGTGGAGTTATTGTATCATGAGCTATGTATGTATGCTGAAAAAAGGCGTGTCAATGTGTCCGCACTGCTTGGAGGTTTAACGAAGACTTTTGCATTGACCACATTAGTTTCTAGCTCCAAAAATATAGTGTTGCAAATAGCATCATGTAATTAATTGGTCGAATAATCGATTAGTGATTTAATTATTCGCAACCCATAAATCGATATATTTAAATAGTTAATGAAACAAAATAATCGATTATTACATATCATATGATTAATCGTGCTATAGAAATCGATGATTTAAAAAACGTGATATATCCCACCTCTATGAAGTAACCGCATATTAATTCTATAGTGATTGAAAGTTCAAAAACAATGTCAGTTATCTCGAGTTGTAACATTCCAAATGCAACAGCAATGCAGTGCTACATATGCGTATACAACAAAGCACATAAATTGCAATCAAAACAACTTGGGTCAAAAAGCGTTACCGAAGAGCAACCAACGGTCTCAGCTAGCGTGCAATGCGGAGGCTGCAAGCTGCAACGCTATTGCAGCCTCAAGCATTTGATCGAGGATCTCGAGCATTACGAGGTTTGCAGTGTTTTGACCAAACTGCAAAAGTCTTTAAACATTGAGCATCCACTGCTGCTGAATGGTCAGATACACAGACGTATGCAACTGCAGCAATCCATTGCACAACTGACGCTGGCGGTGCGTCTAAAGCTTGAACGGAAGCTGACACAGCGAGAGCGCCAACTTATTAGCTATCCCAGCTATTGCATGGTATGCTATAGTCTGGATGCATTGACTGCCTGCAGCCGTTGCGAGGCTGTTGCTTATTGCTGCTCGGAACATCAGCTCCAGGATCGTGTCTATCACACACAGGAAGCTTGCGACACATTGGCACTTTGTTATTCCCCATATCGTTTTCTCGACAGCCAATTGAAAGTGACGAATTTTAAGCTGATAAGCGATTTGGAAAACAGTTGTTTGGTGGAAGCGTTTTATCGCGCAACCAGAATGGAGGTGAATAGCCAGCCATGGAGCTGCTTAGAAGACTATGATAAGTTCGCTGCATGTTCATCCTTCAGTGGCATCAGCAGCGTTTGCCTGGCTCTTACATCCATCACGTTTGTGGCAACCCCGCATGAGACGCTCAACATTTATGTGGTGGGTGCTAACGAAGAACATCGACGCTACTTTCAGGAGATGCATCTGAAGTTCTTCTTTCTGCAATACCAGTTTGTTTGGAAGTTGGTGGTGTATTTTATTGGCCACGAACTGCAGCCCCAGAACGATGAAGTGATTGCATTTAATATGAAGGTAGGTCGACAGGAGCAATGGCTATAAAATGATCTAATTTAAAGCTATGTTCAAACTTATAGGGCAGCAAGCGAAATGTATTAAAACGCACATTTTCGATGACTTTTGGCCAATTTACTAAAAGTTATAAGGTGGATCCAGTGTTGATTATGATTTATAATCCGGACTTTTTTGGTCTAGACGGCAGTATTGAAGAAATTATTGAGAAAAGCTATCCACATGCTCTCGCCCCAACAGAGGAGAATACCTACGACTGGATTTTCTGCCTCCAAGAGACACTTTACACCTATAGCGTTCCCATTTGCTTTACTTCGTCAACAAAGATGCTATTCCGCTCAAACATTTCGTTTCTTAATGAGGTCGCCACAGCGAACGACATTGACATAAATAACGTCTTCGATTGCGAGGAGAACCCATACCGCGAGATCTTGCCTTATCCCAATCTTAGTCCCGATGATAGTGAAACAATCGTCTACCCCAACAACTACTTGAAAGTTATTTATACCAGCAGCAAGTGATTTAGTAATAAATTAATAACTTAAAGAAAATGTCATAAAACCTGAAGTTATGTTTTAATCCATTTTTTTTTTTATCTATAGTTGTATTTGATCTACTTAAATAATCTAAAATGTATTATAATTAAAACATCAAAAAGTTCTGGTGTTTTTAATGTTTTGTAAATGACTTTATTTCAAAAATACTGTTTTCCAGCACTGGTGTGTGATAGACTTCTAAACACAACTTGAAACATGTACAAAAATCATGAATATTTATCACAAGGATTCCATTAGACTTTAAATGGCCCAGTAAACAAAAACCATTGGGAAATCAAAAATGTTAAAGGTAGTTGGACAAATATTGAAACCAAATTGTTTACTCCACATTTATGTCCTTTGTGACGCGACCCACCCAATAAACGAATCCAGTTTTCACCACAGTAGCCATGAACTTCACATTGCCTTTGTAACCTGCTGGTGCAATCCATTCAAAGGTCACACCGCTCAGTGGACTGCCTTTGACTGCCTTTAAATGGGTCAGAGAGTCCTGAAATAGATTGATATTAATTAAGAAAAAGTTAAAGCCTAATTCGCACTTCAAACTCACCTGAGGTCCCGAGCAATCCAATGTCTGGGAATGCTGAGCATCCACAACCTTGAATTGTCCTACCACACGATTCTGTCCGTCGCGAGCCTGAATCAAGAAGCCGAGGAACTCATCTCCACCCAGAGTAAGGGTTAATTTTTCGCCGCTACGCACATGAGATAGGCCAGAGATGCTATATGGCGGCTTGTCAGTCTGCAGTTGAGCTCCGTGTTGCGGTGTCAAATCACCACAGGCAACTTTTGGTGCACCATCGGAGTAAGCGTTGACACAAGCAGCTAGACAGACGGCAATCAGGACCAAACGGAACATTGTGGCTTAAAGTAGCGATGAAACAAATAATTTGCATTCAAGATTTATGGTAGAAAAAAAAGGACAACGTTTCTTAAAAAAATTGTTTCTATTATTATTGAATTTCGTAATAATAATAGAAAATGCCTGTAAAGTGAATTTAATTAATTTAAGATAATCATGAAAACACAAAATAATTTTAATTAAATATATACAAACATACAAAACGTAATGCTCGAAAAATAATAGATAGATTATTAAATATGAGACATATATTTACATAGCTGAATACATTTAAAATAAAATGGGTCTGTTTATTTATGACTTATAGACTACAATTTTTTCTAAGCTTTATCGAATCGACCAGTAGTTGCAAACTTATTTGTAAAGTCTAACAATATTCTTGCAATGATAGTGATGTCAGCTGTTAGTGAATTCAGATAGTCAGAAAGTCGTATCCGTTCAATAACAGAATTTATTTGCATTTAATTGCAAATGCTTGTTTTTACTAATTAATCAATTAGCATTGGCGTTGAAGTGCGTCTAATATTTTTTGTTTGCCCTTGGCCAGCTTAAGATTGTCAACGACAGTTTGTCCAATACTTGTAGTAAACTTGCTTACATTTAAATACCCTGTATATATATTTTATGGTAAGCTATATCAGTTAAAAAATGATGCTAGGTACATAGTATGTTCAATTCGATAAATTTTCCTGTTTTGCTCAGCTTAAAAAACCAGCTGGTGCTTTTCAGCAGCAGGTTGATTATGCAGGTCGTTTAGCCTTGGTTAAATCTTGTTGGCATCTGTGGCCATATGTTAAGAAAAGGTATTTAACTGCCGGCAAACTGGTAACAAATAAATAATATACCACATAAAGATTCGAAATCTTCTCGTCAAATTAGGGAATTCAGGCACGCTTTGGTCATAAATCGTTTTGGAGAGTACAATGGCATATTTACTATATACGAATGTAAACACATAAACATATATACACACAAGCTCGTATCAGATTTGTATCGAAATAATTATAAACTTGGCCAAGTTGCATTTGCATGCTGATTAAAAAGTGTTTTAGATAAAGGAAAAAACAATCATGAAACTGGTTTTTGAGCTAATAGAAATTCCAGTAAGCTGTGAGTCCATAAGATTTAAATGATAGTTGAGATCGTTTTATTTGCTGTATAGCAGAGACAGAAAAAGAGTTACAAGTGCTCACTTTATTTCCTGAAACATAGAAATCATGTGTGAGGCTAACTCAAGCTTATTCACTTCAAGTTCAAGGCAACAAATTTCATAGCCTCCGATAGATCTCTCAAAGCAATCAATTCACACGCCAACGCAGTCGACCATACAATTGGTTGAGACCTTGTAGATGATGTTCAAAGAGCCAAAAGAAACAGATAACAAAAGTGTCAAGCCAGTTTGTCAGGGTACTACAACTCAAGTCAACCCAAGACGAGCCAAGCCTCAAATACAAATGGTAAATGTTTACGTAAAAATATCTTGGTTATATGTTAAAGTTCAGAATTGGACAAGTTGCAAAAGCTCCATTAAATTTATATATCCTCTAGTTGCGGTAGAACAGGGTATGGCACTTTGAGAGATTGAATCTATAAATAATATAATAAACTATATAACAGCAAAAGTAGTTATTATTATGACTTGCTGTCTGCCTGCACTTGAAGTCAGCTCATACATTTTAAAATATATACAGGATATTATCTGGTCGAGTAGTGCGTTCTCTCTTGTATTTTTCTTGCTTTTAGTGTACGATTTGTTTTAGTAGATTTATGGGTCTGTGGCAAACCGGTTACTTTATTTGTTTAAATAAAACATCATCGGCTTAGCGTATTTCTTTCGCCACAAAACCTCAATTATCGAGTTTTGTAATGCTTGGGAAAATTATGCAGTTTTTATTTCTTTGAAGTTAAGTTCGGTGAAGCTTAAAACACTCATTCGGCTTAATCAAATATATGTATTTACATTTATATGTATATACTACAGCTATCTTGTATGGCACGCAACATTTAAATGAGAACTTTGAAAACAATATACAAATGTATAATTAACATAAATTTAGTAACTTCATGGTCAATTAACAAGACCATTGTTTTTTTGTTTTTTGTAATATTCTCAGCACTATTCTAATAATTGCACATAATTAATTATAATTGTAATAATTATAGTTGTACTCCTTAACCGCAATAAAAATGGCATTAATCTTCTTTGTGATTTTCCAATATTTATACAAATTAATGCCAATTCTTTTTGCAAATTGTCTTTAACATTTAAGGGCACCACACGTTTCTTCAATTAACTTTTAGTAGTACCTACCACTGGAATACTAAACCACACGACACAAAAGAAAAACTTGGAATAAGCTGAAAATTCTACAACAGCTCCCTATTTATACCAAATAATATAAAGCCATCCATAAGCCGGTCTACTGCAACTACAACAAACATTAGCTTTTATTTAAGACCGGTCAGAGCTAAGCTTTGGCTAAAAGCTATCAAAACACAAAGAGCTCTAAAGTTATTCACAACTTGCTCAAAGCTTCGGACTACTGTTCGAGACTTTTAAATGAGAATTTATTTTAAATATAATTGATCAGGAAAACGTTCTTTATCATGTGCAATGATATTTGCGACAATCTCATCAATGATCGCTAAACGCTGACTAATTGTTTACTCTGAATAATAGTTAATACCGGGCAATTAGCACAAATATAAAATTAATTCTCACTAATAAATCACGACTTTCAATTGGAAAGTTTATTGTAACGACAGGTTTAAGGTACGGAAATGAAAATCTGTAATCTTGAATGAGAACAAAAAAAAGAGCCTATAATAATTAAAATATTTTCCTTTTGCAGAAAATGAATACGATTAGTCAAATTCTTCACGAACTTCATCGACATTATTACCCACATATGGGCAAATGCTTTGAAGGATTGCCATTCTCAAATTACGTCGTTTTGACATTTTGTTTTGAGTAATCGTAATCGGGTGGCAACAAAATTAATAACCTTAGTAATCCATGTTTGAAGGGAGCTCATCATAACATTGTTTTTGTTTGTTTTGTTGCTATTATGGGTGCAGAGCAATCAGCGCTGTTAGTTTGCACACAAACTGGAAAACCGGAGGCGCCTCTCAAGCTTCACAACGCTGAGCAGTTTTTCCAAATGAACTTTGATAAAATGCATGAGCTTAGAACAGGACCTGTAACAGAAGCCCTGCTTCATTTAATAATGCACATGCCCAAGCGAACTTTGCGTAAGTTAACACGAATTATAATTTATACACAAACTTATCTTATAACTCAATTAAGCTGATGAAGAAAAAAACAAGATCTGTGTCAAACCTTTAGAGCTGGATTTATCCAAACAAAATGATAATATAGAGAAGGTAACCGATGATGAACCGGAGCAAGAATCAGGTGGCATATCTGAAGAAGATGACAACATTGATGATTCTTCCGATAGTGATGTTAGCCAAGATTCGACTTCCAGTACAATTGATCAGCAACGAATTAATGACAATTGTGATTTCATGCTGAGTCCCTTGAATCTAAAACCAATTGATTTACTCGATATCGACGACTCAAAAATTAAGTTTTAAAGCGAGTTTGTCATACGAGTTGGATACTAAACTATTGAGGATATTTGACAAAGACACAGAATCATTTAGAATTTTACATAAATTAAAACTTTATGTACCACAAGTTAGAGTATAAAATCCTACTTAAAATTAACCTTTTTCAGTTTTAACGATTTAATTGGTCTCACGATGCCTCGTCGTTCCTCGCGATGCTTTTTCAGTTCCGCTTCTCGTTTTTTCGCCATGTGCTGGGATTTCTTCTCCCTGTTGATTTCAAAGGTCATTTGCCGATTGCCAATTGAGCGGCCCACATTGGTCACCTGACCTTCTAGGCTAGACATGACGCGTACGCGATCCTGTAGACTGACCTGCTTGATGCGACGTTGCAGCTCAGTGTTGCCCTGATCTTTGCCGATAGCTGTAAGCTTAAAGTTTAGCTTATTTGCTGGCGTTTTGTTGCTGTTGACGTTGGCCAATGGCGACACATAATCATCAGGTCCATCTGGTTCTTCATTCTCTTCCTCGTTCTCTGCCTGCTCGTCTTCATCGCGCTGCTGTTTCACTTGTTTGTACGCCTGTTTAATTTCCTTCACATACTCTCTCCGGTCATCATCGTCCGAGGATGCCTCATCACCACTGCTCTCCTCGCCATCGCTCTTTCCAAAGCCAAACAGATCCTCATCGTTGTCACTTTCCTCGCGTGTTTGTGCCTCATCCGCGTGTAACTCAGCGACATGAGCAACCTCAATACGCTGCTTCAGCTCCTTGGCCTTTGATTTGTCCAGGCGATTAAGCACAGGAGCCAACAAACGATATTCCTCAGCTTCTTTGTTGACAGCAAAATCGGTGTTCTCGAACATGGCTTTGAAACGTGAATCTTGCAGAAGATTGGAGCCATTGCGTTGCTTGGCGCTATTTGAGGGATTCGACTGCTCATCCATAATCTTAAGTGCCAGCTCCTTGTTGACCTTTGGCAGCTTCGATTCAATTTGCAAACGCGACTTCCGTTCACTTTCGATCTCTTGCCGTACTTTCTCTTTGCGGAAGCGATCAAATGCAAACGGTTCTACCACAGCCTTGGCCTTGTTGTAGAGCCGCACGTTCATAAAGTATCTGCAACCAGAAAAATCCAGTCAGACGTCGTTGAATTCCATCTGAATTCAATGACTTACCCATGCATGTAGCCCTTCAGTAGATTGCTTCCAATGAGATGTTCCATGCCCAGTTCGGCGAGCTCCTTTTGTGTGACAAATTGGTAATCATCGTAGACATTCTCCACAACCTCGGATTCAATCTCCTCAGTAAGATTGTCAAGAAATGAGCACCAACGTGGTGCTGGTCCCATGGCAGGTACGTAGTAGGTTAACATCTTGACATCCTCTTGAGCCAGGAAAAACATTCCTGAGTCGGGAATCGTGCAGAAATCATTGAAAGACGTTGTGGATTCCACATAGGCTATTTGTTTGCCGGTTTGCTCATCCCACAGCTTTAACGTGGCGTCATCTAAACTGTAAACAGCATTTTGTGTCGGATTGAATGCCAAGCGCTTGATGGGCAAATTGTTTAGATGATTCTTGGTCAGCAGCGGTTGTCGGGAGCGTATATCATAGAGAAGCACATGCCCAGAGGCGGTGCCTACGCCCATGTGGAGTCCATTGCGGAATTTAAGAGCAGTCACCGAGGGAAACTCCTTGACGCCGGGCAGTTTCATGGCCACATCCAAGGTGGCGCAACGCTGTTTAGTGCGTGGATCCCAGGCCTCGACCGTGCCCTCTTTGGTGCCCACCACCAGCAAATGATGCTCAGGATTTACTTCGCAGGCATTCAGGCAGCTGGCGTCCGTTTCATAAGGCTGCAGAAACTGACCACGCTCCAGGTTTAGCCGATAAATATCCTGTCAAAAGCAACAGATTGCCATCCTTACTACGCTCAGGAATCGGTATTGATTACTTACCCTGCCCACGCCTACAATGAACATATCACAGCTGGGTTTATGATATTTCATATCGCGACCGAAGCGTGGAATCCGCAACCTGTAGTGTCGCCCATGGGCTGCATGAATTTCCACATAGCGATCACATTGCAGAAACACCATTTTACTATAATCATCGCTAATCACCTCAAATGTGGTGACCTCCGAGTCGAAACAGCGTTCAAACTTGATCGACAGATTGGATACCTCAAAGCACTTGACACGCGGCTTATAAGTGCCTGTCGCGAGTATGTATTGCTGATCGGGACTCATGCGTATGCTGGTGCACACTCCGGGCATATCGAAGTCCTGTATGAGCTCAATTTGCCGACGGGTGTCCCCTTTTTTCATCAGCTGTGAGCGCTTGCGGCGATCGGTGAGCCACTAAACAAAAGACCATTAGTCGGTGTTACATTGTGCAGAAGGTCAATGACTTACATCTGGCACCGATTTGCCGGCGCTCAAGTTGTAGATTTTCACATCATTCACTTCGTTGACAAACATTACTGCATTTTAAGCGCAAAATTCTATAAAGTGTATAAACCAAAAACACACAACACGTGCGGTATCGACACAGTGTTGCAAAAGAATGGAAAAAAATATATTAGCGCAATTTTTCAGCACTAGCTTTGAGTGCTGCACAGCTGTTTAACAAACAGTTTGCAACACTTTGCCTGGCAGTCTGGCAGCACCTCAAAAATCGTCGCTAGAATCGCAAACAAGAAAACGCAAAAGAAATTTGCTGCTTAAGGCCATCAGTTTTCAATCTTTGCAAATTATTAATATAAAATCTTAGTGTTGCATGTTACCCGCATATTGATGCAAGTGCTCGATTCGGAATAGGCACAAAGCTGTGCTGTTTATCGACAGTGTGTGTATTGAAATATACAAACAAATACAGACGCCATTCACATATACACGCAAACACATACACATTCACGCGACACATTATTAAACACCCCCCGCAGCCCCGCGAGCTCGTCGCTGCCACCCTCCATTCCAGCTCCCTAGTTCAACTTAAAATACAGAAAAAACGGTGAGTAATATGCTGTTGAGTTGCATTTAAGCCAATTATAAGACACTGTCGATTTTGACTACAATGAATATCTGGTATTATCTTCTCTTGAGATCTGGGGGCGTCGATTTCTAATATAATGACAACTTTCCCTTGTACTACAAAAATTACTCGTTATGCTGTTTTTATACCCGCTACCCATAGGGTAGAAGGGTATTATAATAACTTGGCGGCAACAGGAAATGTATGTAACAGGCTAAAGAAGGCATATCCGACCCTATAAAGTATATACATGTATGTATGTACATATGTGTATTCTTGACCAGTGTCAAAAGCCGAGACTTTGTAGCTGAGACATTAAATTTGCTATCAGGACTCATGTGTATCCTACGCAGATCAAGTTTGTTTTAGATTGTCGTCTCGTCCCTTTCCGCCCACTCAAAAAGCGATTAACAAGCGAGTTTTGATACACTAATAAATAATTTATAAAATATAATAATATAATCTGACGAAAAACTTAGAAGTTATTCACGAAACAATTTTAATGGGAAAAAATCAATCTCAACTGAACATAAGTGGTATATCATGGTTTATTTTCAACGTATACTTTTCGGTATATTTAAATACGCGTATATACACCCAAAACGGGTAGCGGGTATCTCACAGTCGAGCACTCTCGACTATAGCTTTCTTACTTGTTTTGTAGTTGTTGTTATGGTCTTAGGGCAACCTATTTTTCCTCTCGTGGCTGTAATTGATACTAGGGTCTTAGACTCCACCCCCATTTGTTGGTGCTGTTATTGTTGTTGTCTGGTCTTCTGCCTGGGCGCGCCTTGTGTTTAGTTTATCAAATGGCGGGGCTTTAGCGTGCCTTAGGGAATACTAGTTAAAGTCACACACATCTATGCAAATATTTTTAATTATTTGTGGCAGTACATTTTAAAGTTATCACCAAGTTCCATGCATAGCTGACACAGACATTTAAAGCTAAAGCTTATTTATTATTTTTTTGTTTTTGCTAACGTTTTTCTGAGTCAACCTTCGGAGTAACGATTTGCTTTAAGTTACACCAGCTTTCATTCATTCATTGTTCTCCGATTGACCGATAAGAAGGAGAACTCAGTCTATATTGAATGCGTCGCACTTCGTATGACAGTGTTGAATATGAATTTACTGATTGCAGCTTAACTAGAGTACAAAAACGAGATCTACCCGGAATAATAGTATACGATAATTTTAACATTAAATATGTGCAAAAATGAAGCAATAAACATATTTGATTGTTATTGTAAAACTAAAATTTACTCGTACTTGCAGTGTTAAGAGGAGGGATCTTGCTACCACGATTTTCTCCATAGACTCTTAAATTAACGAAAATAATGTCTCAAACAAATTGCCGTAAAAACTATCTAAGGTTTTGCCCGACTACAATTACACTAATTCGTTATATATTACTATAATAAAATATTAAATCCGACCGAACGTCTGAAAGGTTTTTGCGATACGCAATTTGCAGATAACTGTTTTGATAAAAACGCGATCAAAACGGCTATATCTAGAAATGTTTTTGCAACTTTCATTGGAAAAAATTAAGACGTAATCTTAAATAGTTGTTGATTCGAAATAAGTAAAGAAACCAATTCACCTAACCTAACCAATTCATATTTTCGAACCCTTCACATACTTCAGAGAAATTAGCATGTTCGCAATTTTGTTTTTGTTTATATCTTTTGAAATAGTAACGACCCTTATTTACTGTGCCTAACACTCTATTCTGACAGGAAATAAGTAAATGTGCTAACAGTGTACGGTTTTTCAAATATTTTTTGTTCTGAGCATTTTTCCACCGAAGAACAAGGAGGATTAATGCAACGTACAAAGTGGCATTAATATTAGAAAAATTGCTGGTAAATTTAATCGTCTTATTTAATAAAATTACTATAAACAATTTTCTCAAAAATATGGGTAAATCAAGCGTGGTGGCTGAAGGATATTGTTACTAATGTAAAAATATGCAAATTGTTAACCAGTTTTGTCAAAATAATTGTAGAGGTGCGAATTCCATAGTAAGAGTTTTAAAGGTTCAAGTTTTTGTCATAGATGTGAAGAATTAAGTAATCGTGAAAATTACTTAATTTTTATCTTTGGTTACGTACCAATTTTTATCAAACGTATTACAACATGGGTTCATAAAGTTATTATATTTCACTGGAGGAATTTTTATCCACAAGCTTCATATATTTGTATAAATGTACTGTAATATTATTATTTTGCGATATCAAACGAAATGATTTAATTCATTTAAACTATCGGCAAAAAATAGATTTATGAATGTAATTCTATTTGGAGAGGTCTGATAATTTTATCTTTACCATATTAATATATGTAGACATATTTAACAGTATCAACAATTAAATATTATAACTATGATCTTTGACTTTTTGTTTATATAAACTTAGTTCTTGAGGGCTCTCAATTTATTTTATTTGACACTATCACAATTTAAGTCCAATTTGCAAATTATTTAATGGCAAACAATGATCAATTGGTGTAATTTAATATGCACATTTTCAGCTTTGAAGCACAACTCTCTGACTAACTTCACGCGGGGTTAAACCCCTTCAAAAAAGAATAAAGACTGACACACACTTTAAACAAGTGTTTTGTTGAAATACAGTGAACAAATATACTGGCCTGCTGTTTAAACATAAGATACAAGCCCTCCGAAATGGGGGCATAACAGTAAACCACGCTGGCGACATGCCACAAAAGACAGACAGGCCAGAACCAAGAACCAAGCGACGCTGAATCGAATTAATGCACCATTACAATTCTTGATAAAAACGAAACAGAAATTGTGTTTCTTTTATACATACTTATATATGCACCTAACAGTTATTGTGTTGAGTGGGTTGCCAAATGGGCAGCAATATGGATGCCAAACGGCCTAAAATATGTCGCGTCGTTAATAAGCTATATGACCGTTTCGACTACTTTATAGAAAAATGTGGGAAAGATAGTAATGCAGTCGTCGCTTAATATTAAAGTTTTAAGCTTTCGTTAACAGGTCCCAATATGACTGCAGCACCTTACAACTACAACTATATCTTTAAGTACATTATCATTGGTGACATGGGCGTGGGCAAATCCTGCCTGTTGCATCAGTTTACCGAGAAAAAATGTAAGTAACCTTTAAGTACAATATCAGAACAATCAGTTGATACTTTTTTATTTGTTTCTGTTTAGTTATGGCCAACTGTCCGCACACAATTGGCGTCGAGTTCGGGACACGCATCATCGAAGTCGATGACAAGAAAATTAAACTACAAATTTGGGACACTGCTGGTCAGGAACGTTTTCGAGCCGTGACTCGGTCTTATTATCGCGGTGCTGCAGGTGCTCTAATGGTTTACGATATAACCCGACGGTAAGTCAATAAAAACATAGTTACATCAATGGTAATAATCATAATCTCCTTTTCAGCTCGACGTATAATCATTTGAGCAGCTGGCTCACCGATACTCGCAATCTCACAAATCCTAGCACTGTTATCTTTCTCATCGGCAACAAATCCGACTTGGAGAGCACACGGGAGGTAACCTACGAGGAAGCCAAAGAGTTCGCCGATGAGAATGGTCTCATGTTCTTGGAGGCCAGCGCCATGACGTAAGTGTGACTCTAAAAATGTAATAATGTGAATATAAATAGCATTGACCTAATTTTTAAATAGTGGCCAAAATGTGGAGGAAGCATTTCTTGAAACCGCACGCAAAATCTATCAGAATATACAGGAGGGACGTCTCGATCTAAATGCATCTGAATCTGGGGTGCAACATCGACCGTCGCAACCATCACGGCCAAATCTCAGCAGCGAGGCAGCACATGTGAAGGATCAGTGCTCGTGCTAAATGTATTAACTTTATATACACGCATAGATAATAACACAAATCCAATTTTTATTTTTAGCGCAACTCGTAATCATATTGATTTCTTATCTATCTAAACCAATATGCAACTTATATGCAATGAAACAAAAAACGAAAATATGTATGTAGTTAAATTGGATTAAGTCGAAAACAAAAGTGTGAACAAAAACCAAAATATATAACGTCCCCATATGACAAGCAAAAACATTTAGGTAACTAGTAAGTTAAACATAGAATTTGAATATTTACATTGTATTGTTGCATTATTTCTCTCTCATTGATCGTTGGCATTGCATTGAAACTGTTTTTGATATTTAGAAAACGTAAACGTAAAAATGCAAATAGAAATCTTGGATGATAGCAAATATGTTTCTCATTTCACTACTGCAATACACTAATCATTTAATATCTGTATCCTTTTGTTGATTATTTTACATCACGCAATCTGTTTAGAAATAATCTGTATATATTATAATATTGTATCCCCTTCTTTGAAGCTCATTTTGTTAAACATTGTGTGATGTGAACGGAACGTGCAAAACCACATTTGAAGGAAAACACTGTTATATGAATATTAAAGACGTATTTAACGCATAATGCTATAGGAAATAAAGAAAGATTATTTATAAATCCCCCACAACTACACAAAGCAGCCAGTCCAATCAGTTTTGTTTTTAAATAGTAACGAGTGCGCGCGCCACACTATGCGCAAAAGCAGCCTGAAAATTGGCAACGCCAAAAGCGCAATCGATAGGTGAGCGGTATCGATAACAGCTGTGGAATATGCAAATTAATTGAATTTAATTAAGTTGGCCAACAAAAAATATTGACACCGCATAAAATCCGGTTTTACTCTACACTGTTTGGCAGACATGCAGTGATGAAGTGTCCATTAAACGGTATTGAGCAACCAGTTAACCACGTATGATGCAAATCAAGCGACTACTATGCAAATCCTGCACACTCGGCTCGCTTCTAATTGCGGCTGTCTGGACAGCGGGACTCCTGCTCTACATGCACATGCTGCGCAGCTCAATTCCAGCGGCTGGTTGGAGTGTCGCGCCGCGCGCCGAACTCAACTACAAGGCGCAGGTAACCGTTGGTTGTCGCCCCGAATTCTTCAACTACTCGGGACGCGAACAGAAGCAGAAGGTGGAGGAGGAGCAGCAAGAGCAGCCAAAGGCGTTCGAGCTGCTGGGCGTTGTCCGCAATAAGCAGGATAAATATATACGCGACATTGGGTACAAGCATCACGCCTTCAATGCGCTTGTCTCCAACAACATTGGACTCTACCGCGACATTCCGGACACCAGGCACAAGGTGTGTCAGGTGGAGCCGCCTCTGGAACCGGAGCAGCTGCCTCATGCCTCGGTGATCATGTGCTTCTACAATGAGCACAAGATGACGCTGATGCGTTCGATAAAAACAGTGCTGGAACGCACGCCCGACCATCTGCTCAAGGAGATCATTTTGGTGGACGACAATAGCGATTTGCCCGAGCTGGAGTTCCATCTGCTGGCCGATCTCCATGCCCGGCTCAAGTACGATAATCTGCGCTATGTGCGCAACGAGCAACGTGAGGGTTTGATACGTTCCCGTGTTATCGGGGCACGGGACGCGAGCGGTGATGTGTTGGTCTTCCTTGATTCCCACATCGAGGTCAATCGCCAGTGGCTGGAGCCGCTGCTGCGTCTGGTGCAGCAGGAGAATGCCACGCTGGCGGTGCCCGTGATAGATCTGATCAATGCGGACACCTTTGAGTACACGTCCAGTCCGCTGGTGCGTGGCGGCTTCAATTGGGGGCTGCACTTTCGATGGGAGCATCTGCCGGATGGCACTCTGAAGGTGCCCGAAGATTTCAAGGGTCCCTTTCGTTCGCCGACCATGGCGGGCGGTTTATTTGCGGTGAATCGCTTGTACTTCCAGCACATTGGCGAATACGACATGGCCATGGACATTTGGGGCGGCGAGAACATCGAGATCTCGTTTCGGGTCTGGCAATGCGGCGGCGCCATCAAGATTGTGCCCTGCTCCCGCGTGGGCCACATCTTTCGCAAGCGTCGGCCCTACACGGCTCCTGATGGCGCCAACACTATGCTGAAGAACTCTCTTCGTCTAGCGCACGTCTGGATGGACAGCTACAAGGACTACTATCTGAAGCACGAGAAGGTGCCCAAGGACTATGACTTCGGCGACATCAGTGCCCGACTGCAGCTGCGCGAGCGTCTGCAGTGCCACGACTTTGGCTGGTATCTACAGCACGTCTACCCGGAGCTGCGTGTGCCTGGCGAGGAGTCCAAGAAGTCAGCGGCAGCGCCCATATTCCAGCCTTGGCATTCGCGCAAGCGCAACTATCTGGACTCGTTCCAGCTGCGACTGGCGGGGACGCAGCTCTGCGCCTCTGTTGTGGCGCCAAAGGTGAAGGGATTCTGGAAGAAGGGCAGCAGCTTGACACTGCAGCAGTGTCGCACCAGGGCACCCAATCAGATGTGGTACGAGACGGAGAAGTCCGAGATCATCTTGGACAAGCTGTTGTGCTTGGAGGCAGCGGACGATGCGCTGGTCATCATCAACAAGTGCCACGAGATGCTCGGCGATCAGCAATGGCGTCATACCAGGAACAAGGACAGTCCTGTCTACAACATGGCTAAGGGCACCTGTCTAAGGGCAGCGGCTGCCGAAGTGGGCGCCAACATCAGTCTGGACTTATGCTCCAAGGCGGGCAATGTGGGCGGCGCCTGGGACATAGTATTAATGAAGCAGGATCAGAAAGCTGGAGAAGGAGCTGGGGGAGATCAACAGCCAAAGCCGGTCAGACAGCTGCTGTGAACGGCGTTCTATCGTACACCATATTAGACTGATGTTAGTCTCTAAGTAAATAGTTGATTAATGTTGATGGATTGGATGATTAATTGCTGTATTAAGTTTCAATTAGTCTGTACCTTGCCAAGCCAAGTCATTATTGATTTAAAATCGAATTTTACAAGTATTATTAAGTTCAACTCAAAGCATTTCACTTTGTACAATATTAAGTCTTGGCTGTAAATAAATAATAATCATTTTACAAAAACTGCCCTCCCTGTTCTATCGATAGTATTATTATATATCTAACTGGTGAAATTGTGGTTGTTAGATGAAGTAAATTGGACAATATGAGTATTGATTTAAATATTTTGTTTCAAAGTATGGCCATTTAAGTCTTAACTATCGATAGCTATCGATGATTCCGGGAAACTATCTTGAAAGTGTCGTTCCTGTATATCATGTCAGCACCAAAAACAGCTGTTTTGTGCGATTCTTGACGTTTTCCAACACTTTGTTATTCGCGTCGTTTTCGTTAAGTGGCGCGTAAATTGGCAAATTGTTTAAAGCGGCTCAATAAACCCAGTAAACAACTAAGTATGGAAGGAAAGTCCATTGTCAGCAGGCAGGAGCCGGTGCTGCATTTAGGTAAGCACAATAAAACAGCAGAAATGTGAGCAAATGCGCATTAAAAATCTCTGTTCGACAGATATAAATGCGCGTCGCAATTTCATAAAATTCCACAACAAGCTGGGCGAGGTAAGTTTCGTTTCGCATTGCAAGTCATGCATATGCAACACAAACCAAAACCGCGTATTTACCTCAACAGAAACCAGACTCGACGGTGCGTTTCTACGATCAAACCGATTGCTATACTGTTCACGGCAGCGGCGACTGCGATCAGGTGGCCAAAATCGTCTACAAATCCACCGCTTATGTGCACAAGCTGCTGCCGGAGGACAAGAAGGAAACATTGCAGTATGTGGCGCTGTCCAAGGCCAACTTCGATCTGGCTGTACGTGAGCTGTTGCTGGTGCGCAATCTGCGCGTCGAAGTGTATGTGAGACGCTCGGGGTCCGATTGGCAGTTGGAGTATCGCGGCTCACCCGGCAATCTGCTGCAGTTCGAGGATATCTTGTTCGCCAATAAGGAGGTGCTGGTGGGCAATAGTATCATTTCGCTGCAGGTCAAGCTCGAGGCTGGCACCCAGAGGCGTGTGGGAGTCGCTGCCGTTGAGCAGAATGATTGTACATTTCAGCTTCTCGAATTTGTCGACGATGACTTCTTTACCGAACTGGAGGCCACTGTGGTGCTGCTGGGACCCAAGGAGTGTCTTTTGCCCTCGCCCGATGGCGAATACGCGACTGTCAAGGCGCTGCTGGAACGCAATGGTGTCATGATCACAGTGCCCAAGAAGGGAAGCGCCGCGGAACGCAATGATCTGTTACAGGACTTGAATCGCTTGCTGCGCTTTGCGAAGGGACAGCAGGAGGATGCCAATGGGCTGAAGGAGCTGCAGATGCTACTGGCATCGGAGGCCTTGCGAGTCGCCATCAAATATTTGGACTTGGTCAACGATGCGGGTAACTTGGGACACTACGAGCTGAAACAGTTGGATCTGAAGCGGTAGGAAATAGTTTATATCCAAAAATTGATTTGATTTATAGTTCAAACAAGCCAGATGTAAGCATCTGTTGTTATAGAAAAGGATGTCTAGTCATTTCCATCTTTCCTTATACCCTTTCGAATTAATCTACCTTCTATAGCCTTCTAACGCTGATAATCATGATTTGGAATTAATGTCACAACTAAACTCCATCCAAGAGTCTAAGCTAAGCCGTAGTTACACTCTGCTTACATCTCAAACTAAGCCTTTTATACTTTTATGTTCTTCCTTGTAGTCCATATTTGCTAATGCTTACAATACTTTTCGCTTCAACATCTTACTGTTTGCTTAGCTACCTAATTAGTTTATTAATTGTTATTATTTTTTACTTTTTTCATGGACCACGTACTTACTGTATACGTCAAAATTTGTGGAAAAAACCATGTTGGTTTTCAAATTAGGTCAAGCTAGCTTTAAAATAATTAAAGCGTTTTGGTTTGAATAGTTATCAGCATAATCGATAATGTTAACTTTTCTAGTACTCGTATCTCCGCTTACCGGCCATTTCATTTTACCAGCACATTATCTCGGCCACAAACAAAAAATAAGAAAATCAGTTAAACACACAGAACTAATTTTGTTCACTAAATTTTTTTGCTGAAGCTTCAATTTTTTTGGTCCTAGTTTAGGCGTTTATGTGAACTTCTCTTACTGTTCCTAGTAGTGTCATGCATTCTTAAAAAATCGGTAATAGTTTTTTTTACAAAACTTTAAAATTCCCAAAAATTAATATCGGGTGTCTCACAAGTCTAGTATTATTTATAGTATCGTCTTGCCCAGGAGCAGCATATGCTAGGGATCCTTCTGCAAATGGATACACTAAAATTCTAGAATTCATACAGGAAATAAGAGACTCAAGAGTACCCCAAAATAGAAAAATACAATACAAAACTATTTGTCGCTGTAATATATTTAATAGTAATAACATTAATCAATTCCCAGTCGAACTATAGCTGATTCAATTGTTTTTCTTTTGCAGCTTTGTGCATCTGGATGCAGCTGCAGTGGCGGCGCTAAACATCATGCCCAAGCCAGGCACTCATCCATCGATGCCCTCGTATCGCTGGCAAAGCATTTTGGGTGTTCTGGATCATTGCCGATCGCCGCAAGGACATCGTCTTATGGCACAGTGGGTGAAACAGCCGCTGCGCAGTTGTGAGATTCTCAATGACCGTCACAATATTGTGCAATGCTTACTGGAGTCGCCCGAGACCCTGGACATGCTCAGCCTGGACTATCTGAAGCGCATACCAGACATACTGATGCTCACCAAGAAACTAATGCGTCGCAAGGCCACGTTACAGGATCTCTTTCGCATTTATCAGGTTGTATTGCGCACGCCAAAGATATTGCAGCTGCTGATTGATCTGGAGAACAGCACAATGCAGAGTGTGTTGTGTGCGCCCTTTAAAAGCTACCTCGAGGATTTGACAGGGTTGAAGCAGATGGTCGAGCAGGTGGTGGATTTTGAGGCCATCGAGAAGGGCGAGTATTTGGTCAAGGGCTCCTTCGACAGTCGTCTCATGGAGCTGCAGCAAAGCATGGCCGAGTTGTACAAGAAAATGGAACGTCTGCTCAGCAAATGCAACAAGGAACTCGACTTGGATGGCAAACTGCTTAAGCTGGAGAATGTGGCAAAGCTCGGCTATCATTTTCGCATCACACTCAAAGATGACTCGGTGCTGCGCAAAAATAAAAACTATCGCATTGTGGATGTCATCAAGGGCGGGGTACGTTTCACCTCCGACAAGTTGGAGAGCTATGCCGATGAGTTTGCCAGTTGTCGCACTCGCTACGAGGAACAGCAACAATCGATTGTCGAGGAGATTATCCAAGTGGCTGTCGGCTATGCAGCGCCACTCACATCGCTGAACAATGAACTCGCTCAGCTGGATTGCCTGGTCAGTTTTGCCATCGCTGCTCGCTGCGCTCCTACGCCATATGTGCGCCCCAAGATGCTGCCGGAAGGCGCTGGTCAGCTCCAGCTCGATGATGTGCGACATCCGTGTCTGGAGCTGCAGGACCATGTTAGCTTCATTGCCAACAGTGTCGAGTTTGAAAAGGGTGTGTTGTCTAACCCCTGCCTCAATTAGAGCGGTGATTTTAAGTGATTTCTTTTCTTTTTCAGATAAATGCAACATGTTCATCATAACTGGTCCCAATATGGGTGGCAAAAGCACATATATACGTTCCGTGGGCACAGCTGTTCTGATGGCACATGTCGGTGCCTTTGTGCCCTGCAGTTTGGCCACCATTAGCATGGTGGACTCAATATTGGGCCGCGTTGGTGCCAGTGACAACATTATCAAAGGCTTGAGCACTTTTATGGTGGAAATGATTGAGACTTCCGGCATTATAAGGGTGAGTTTTAATTTTTGGTATCCCTAATATAGTCTTTACATTGTAGTATATTCTGCAGACTGCTACGGATAAATCCCTGGTTATTATTGATGAACTCGGACGTGGAACGTCCACTTATGAGGGCTGTGGCATTGCCTGGTCTATTGCTGAACATCTTGCGAAGGAAACCAAATGCTTCACACTCTTTGCCACGCATTTCCATGAGATTACAAAACTGGCTGAAACGTTGTCGACCGTGAAAAATTGCCACATGGCCGCTGTAGCCGATGCGGTCAACTTTACGTTGCTTTATCAAGTGCGACCCGGTGTCATGGAGAAGAGCTTTGGCATACAGGTAGCACGCCTGGCTAATTTTCCAGAGCATGTGGTTCAGAATGCCCAAGAGGTGTACAATGAGTTTGAGGATGAGCATGCGGACAAGCAAAATCAAACGGATAAGGATCTGCTCGACAAAATACAAGTGGCCATAGATCAGCTATCAACAGCTGGCAACAATACAGAGATCAATGTGGAGGATCTTACAACGTTGGTGGCACAATTCGCAAAGGATATTAAACAGCTGGACAGCGATTACTTCAAATCAGTCCTAAGCACCAACGAGATCTAGTTAAACAAATGAATCACCATGAAGGCTATTTTTTAATTTAGAGATTTCAATCTTCCATCCATTAAAAGTCGTTCAGTTTATTATTTTAACATTTATTGGTCTTTTTTCTTATTAGCTGTAAACGTTTTTTTTTATTTTTTGTTTGTGTACATATTGTATCAGTTTTAAACCGTTTCTGTGTTAAACATCGAATTTGCATACGAAGTGTTTTCAATTGGCTAATGAAATTATAAAATATTTTACTATTATATTATTTGTAATATTAATTTTAATTAAGATGTTTAGTTTAGTGGACATTTTTTTATTTAAGGTGCACACATGGCTTTGTCTTACACAAATCTTTATCGAATTCCATTTATTTTTAAGTTAAATTAAAATCGACAAACTTAGTTGTTGTGTTCCATTAAAAATTTGTTTTGTGGGATCAAATCTTGGATGGAACTCGAAATAGAATTGATTTTCTTTTAAATCCATGTATATCATTTAATTTATTATGAATTATAATTAGCGTTTTATTTTCATTTAATACATCTTACAACGTTTAAACACTCCAAAAAATAAATATTGTATTAGTACTCGTAATATTAACATTTAATTAGTTTTAGTTTAGTTGTTTATTTTTTGGTTTTGTAAATTACATTTAATAGTTAACTGTTTGCGTTTAAAATTTCCATCTTCATTTTGATTTCCATTATGTTTTAATTCGAAAATAAACTGAATTAAAAATTTAATATTTTTTAAATTACATTTACTTTTCTTTGCGTAAATTCATAAAATGTTTCGAAATACGATACAAAGGCAATTAGGTTTTTTTGGTATTTGTTTTTTGCATTATTTTGTTTTTTTTTGTTGCTCGTGTATATGATAAATAATTTTGTTTAGATAAAAGATCATAGATAATTTTCATTTTGCAACTAAATAAAGATTGTTGAAAATAGTATTGCATACATTTCAGGTGGTCCTATTTGCTTTCCCTTGCAGAGTATAAGTATATATTTTGTTATTTCTTGTAAAGTTAGAGGCATTTTTTTGTATAAGAAATAGTTTAGTTCATGTTTTAAATAATATGTTCAACGAGTAGCACAGTTCTTTGTGCATGCAAACTTAATATGAACAATTGTAAGTTAACTCGAAATCAAAGTTTATTATAATTTACAAATTAATTGAAACTTCTGCAAGGATATTTAAGTCTAACCCAAAGAATTGTTTTTCGTGGTTTTTTTCATTATGTCCGAGTGCGTGTTTGTTTGCGCGAGTGCTAAATAAATTTACCGCAAGTATTAAAAAGTCCCAATAAATACTCGGTACATAGATATACAATAAAAATGTATACAAAATTATATATAAACTCTGGATAGTCGTTTCCGAATATCTATGTAAACATTGAATACACTTTATTTAGTGTTTTTTGTAAGTTGTATAATTAAAAGTTCTTTTGATTGTATATGAAAAAGCTAATGAATTTTGAAAGACTTTATATTGTTCGGTCGGGTTTAGGGACGAAATATTTATAGTATTCTTCGTGTTGCTGTCTCTCTCTGTGTAAGTGTGTGTTTTTGTTTAACAATTAATTTAAATTTATTTCATTTTATAAAATTCAACTTATTTTATAAAATTACAAAAATAATTGTTTTTATTATTTTTGTTTGCGTTCGCTTTTCGTTAATATTTGGCATAGGTATATGAAACTATGAAAATAGTTAATGAAACGTGGGCTCTTTAGCTAGTATTATGTATTTAAACAAATACATAGTATATAAATATAAAACTTAACTTTTGTTCCGAGATTCGCAGACTTTCGAAAGCGTTAATAAAGTTCGAAAAGATGACTAACAAAATTTAAAAATGGTTTCGATTTATCCTCATTAGCACTATAATATATATAGCATATTTTTCGGTGCATGAAATCTGCAGAGCTTTGAGGTAATGTCGACATAAACGTTGAATTCGACTGCTGCACATATCTCTAAAAGGACTTTATAAAGTAAAACGATTTTTTCTCTTAACATTTGGCGTATTTTGTAAGTCTAAAAGTTGAAATTGTTGTTATTGCTGCTAAAAATGTATTAGTTTGTTAAAGATTGTGCCATTTTAGTTGGTATCTGGTAACTGGTTTGGTTGTTGTTAAACATTCGACTAAAATTGTACTACACAATAGTTTACAATCTAAAAAACAAACAGATCGCAATAGTACGTAGGTATATAGTATACATATATATGCTTGTATAGGTTCTATCAACTAGATGCGCATAAAGCAACGCGTCAAGTAAAACATCAAAATTATGGTCAACGGCAGCAGCTGTTCCGTTAGTCCCAGCCGCGAGGCATTGCCGCAATAGGTGAACAGTTCTTCCTAAAAATCAAAGATATATTTGTAAATTAACATATAATTGGATTTCATTGTACTCACATCCTCGTGCTCCGTGTAGCACTCTTCGATGCGCCGACGCTCGTAGAAGCTCATGTTGAGCTTATAACAAGGATACTCGGATTCGTAGCTCGTGATGCGCATTGGCTCGGTGGTAAGGCGAACACTGCGCGATGGCATAAGCACATTGACCACCACCAGCACCAGATTCGAGTTGGGAATCTTCTTGACCAGAAATTTACGCGTCGATGGCACCTCCACGTAGTCATTGATGCCCACCAGTGATTCGGGTTGCAGCGAGTACAGTGTGGATCGCATATCGCAGGGCTTGTAGACGGGCTCCGGTGCGGGCTCTTGAAATATTGCCTCACCATCATCGCCATCCTCTTTGGGTTTCGTTGCCGAAGGTGAGTTGCTATCGACAGCCACATACTCGTCCTCGATATTGTCCAAGTACTCCATGACTATTTAATAGAAAGGTATGAGCAAGATATTTAACTTGTTATTCAATTGAATACTTACAGGGCGCTCCATCCACCCACCATTGGATCCTTTGGTAGTGCCAGAATAGATGCGCAACGACCCATTTCCAGGCGAGACCAAGCACTTTCAATGGCTGTCAAAGAAAGAGTTAACAGTATTTTAAAACACATAAATAATAAATATAAAATTTTATACATTTGCTATAACATAAACGATTATGCAATTTTGCACCAAACTCACGGAGGAAAATCAGATTTGATTCGTCAGCAACGAATGACAATTAACAATCGATTTATTTTAATAATTTTAAACCGAAAAGTTATTAGTTAATCGAGGACACCCAGCGACTTCAAAATGTATTTCTCTCTGTATTTAGTGTGATCGAATGGTTGGTCTACCATGTCGTTTAAAACCTATCAAAATTACGAGTAGTAATCTTTACAGACAACAATTGTTAAGTGTGAATCATGCATTCGTTGAAAAACAGCCAGAATTTGCCAAAAGACATAGGAAAGTGACTTTGTTACACGACAATGCACCTGGTGATAAGACAACACTGTTTCAGGATGCAATAAAAGAACTTGACTAGGAGCTGCTACCCAACCCGCTGTATTCTGTATAAGACTCGTTCATCCGACTGTCATTTATTTTATCGATTCCTACGAAGGAGTCCAAAATTCCGAGTCTGACTTGTTTTATTCAATATATACAAATTTGTATCGGCATGATCTCCACAAATTGCTAGAAAGGTGGATAAAATGTGTACAAAGGAAATTTCAGGATTTTGATTACTGCTCCGATTAAAACATTTTCACGAAAAAAAACGATTATTTTATACTGGTACACCTGGTAAAACAGTTATAAAATAACTAACATTATTACGAATTCACATTTTGAAAATATCTCTCAGTTTTGCTCTATACAAATTATCTTTTTCTTTTATATTTTTTATCTGATCGAATCACAATAGCTATTATTATGTTGCATGATAATAAATAAGTTTTCTGTATCAGCTCTTATGTATATTCTCTGAGATTTAGGTGTTCATAGAAACAGACCGAGAGATGGATATATCTATATAGTCTCGGCTGTTGACCCTGATGATGATGATGATGATGATGACCCGGAAATGGGGTGGGTAGGAGCCATAAATATAGACAACTAGACTTACATGCAGCAGACTGTGTCCATCGCTGGGAGATGTTGGCTCCACTTTGCAGAGAGCCTGAAAGTCGTAGACCTCGATACTTTGGAAGATGCCCTTTTGCACCATGGCAGCCATGACATCGCCATGGAATTCGCCAAAGAACTTGCCCGTCGTATTCACATTCTGACCCACCACGATGTACGCATTATTATCGATGACGACACAATCGATATCGTCGTCCGTACAGGTGGGCAGACAATTATTGCACTGGGCAAGACAGAAATGGATTATAAAAAATGTGATTCAATTATATTAAATCACATCACTTACGTTGTCGACGGCTGTGATGTTAAAGAATCGATCCCACATCCGAGCGTGTGAGAATTGGAAGCCAACGACACAGGCGGGCGCCTCCTTGCCGCCATCTCTGGGGAAGATTGCATGCGAGGCTGTTACCTTAAGATCACTGTCCTCGAGCGGATCGTTGTAATGCTTCACCGAATAGACAAAACTTTCAGTGTTGTCCTGATGGTGCTGCAATATGGCGCTCTTGTACCACGTTTCATCGATCGCCGTAGTGTGATAATCGCCGAACTCCTGATCCGTATCCACCTCCACCTCGCCAAAGATAAATTGCCAGCGAGTCAATCCACTCATTGTGGCCACAAACCGCAGAGTGGCGCCAAATCGTTCGAGCAGCTGACGTTCCTGCTCGTTTTCAAACTTCCATTCGCCGTAGCTAAAGTTGGTCACCTTGGCGTCAAAGATGAGTAAGTGCACCAGTTCCTTATTGCAATAGTAGGCATCATCACCGAGGGTCTTTCGTCCACAGTTTACTATTAAAGTATGAAAAGTCGACAAAGGAATACAATTAAATACTTGGTAATCGAATCAATTAAGTGCTAAAAATAAAATATTAAAATGTATTTAAAAAAAAAATACTATATATAAAAAACAAACTCGACTATTTTTTGATGATTTTTGCAAGGAGAAAATTCCGAAATTAAATATAGAAAAATATTTTTGATTGGTTTATCATTGAAAATAAAATGTATCAGTGCAGAATCAACATTAAAATGTAGGCTATTGAAATTTTGTTGCAATGCTTAGGTACACTTAGAATATGAACTCAATATTTAGTGTGACGATTGGATAAAATTAGATTTCTTATAGTGAGGAAAGAGGAAGTCTATAAAAATTCCTTGGATAATTGCAAGCTACTTGAGGATTTGGACTTACGATCATCCTTATCATCCCAATCGGACTCGTCCTCAGCATACTGCTCTGGAAATTTCCAGTCGAGCTTCATCATCTTCTCCAGAAACTCACGCAACTCCGCTTCAGGCGTCTTAAACTCATGGCCCTCCAAATAGTGGTACTTGCAATACACCCTGAAAGAATATGATAAGTGAGTATTTCACAAATGAAGTCACAATTTGTATTACCAATCCGGATGCACCTTCCAGTTTTCACCAATGAAGAATTCGGAAATGTTCACTTTCATGTGCTTGTTCTTGTCCACCTCATCGCCCACCTTGATCCAAGTCTTGCCATAATCGCTGGGCATAACAATGCCCAGGGTGAAGGGAGTATTTGGTAGCGGGGCGAAGAAATAGTCCTGTTTCTCCTCGGAGACACGTCGCATTCTATCATAATGGAACTTGACAGAGATATCCTTAAACTCGTTGGCTTCGTGATGCACCATGGCACGTCGTATATTTAGAATGGAGTCACCAGGTTCGCGTGGACTCTGGTCTTCAAACAGATGCTCAACCTCGGTGAAGTCTATGCTATTATAATTGGGATTCATTTTGCCATTCGACTGAAGAGATGTTCAATGATAATGTAAGTTGACAATCAAAGGGAGATTTGTTTGGTACTTACGCCTATGGGACGTAAATCTGGATGGAGCAGAACGTAGCCATTGTTGGACACCACAAACGAGTAGCCATTGACGCCAAGCTGTTGAA
The DNA here is from genome assembly GCA_963583835.1 of Drosophila immigrans. Taxonomy (NCBI): domain Eukaryota; kingdom Metazoa; phylum Arthropoda; class Insecta; order Diptera; family Drosophilidae; genus Drosophila; species Drosophila immigrans. The sequence continues at coordinate 17,757,518 of OY757143.1, read as the reverse complement.
AATTATGAGTGTTACAACCGTGATGATTGCCATACTAAAAAGAACACTCACCTTATAGGGTAGCGTCAACTTGTCAATGTCCTCGACAGGCACATCCGTGCCTGCCACGCCCAGCAGTCGAGCACGTCGATTGGTGCTGTTCTCATGGCGATAGGAACGATCAAAGGCAGGAACTCCGACGGCAATCATAAGACGTGGTCTTCGCTCCGTTGAGTTCATCGGATCGTAGGTTTTGTCGGTGAAGGCGTGCGTCCAAGTGGGCGGATGTTGTTCGTTCTGCAGCACTAAAGGCGTGGCAATCACATCCACATACTTGAGCACCTCTTCGTGCACCTCATCGAGTGTTTGAACATGTGAGTAGTAGCCGCGATTCAGACATGCCATCCACTGAATCTCCCGCACCTTGGTCACCTCCTTGCCCAGCAGATACGTAAAAATGCGCACATTCATTCTCGAAGTGCCGTTCTCCCCATTGCCCCAGTTATATTTCTCGAATACTTCTGTCGTATTGCCAGAAACTCCATCGGTGACCAGCATAATAGCTTGGTTACAAGTGGAAGTCTCATTGCACCTTCGATTCACATAATAGCTGCGTAGAATTTTGAAGGCATGCTCATAGGCCTGTGTGAGGTTCGCAAATTTAGAGGGATCGGGCAGTTCGGCAATAGCTGAGTTGAAGGTCTCGATATTCTCGGGCGTTGCCTGGACGAGGGCATCGTTGAAACAAGGAACAATGCCCGTCACATTTTCCGAATACTTGAAGATCGTAAAGAAATCGTTGTTTGAGAAAGTGTCCAATATACTGCGTATTGTGAACTTGGCCACATGATTGCGATGTCCTGTCATCGAACCCGAATGATCCAGCAATATGACTATATCCTTTGAGCAGGTGGCCGTCTCAATGTACCAAGATCTTTTGCGACAATCATAAGTGTCCGCATCTAATTTATTGGCTCGCGAGTCTGTCCATTGTGCGGCCGGGTAATGTCGTAGAATTCCCGTGTCGGAGCCAAAATATTGCCAAGAAAGAGCGGGATCCGATTGATAGTTCTGACGGAATACCTCGTCCAGTTGCTCTGACCATTGAATGGTCTTGAGGACAGTTCCCTGACGGTCCCAGACATTTGATGGGACATGCACCGAGCTATGCTCCGTGTCTACGGATATATTGTAGAAGTGCGTATCCGGATTCAGCTGCATATCGCGATACATATAAGCATATTCCGCCTCATTTGGCTCCAGCTGCTCGGAACTATTGCCATTGAACGGGGAATATTTGCTGGAGAAGTAGGTGAAATTCGATTCCGCATATGTCTGATTGAATTCAAAGTTCTCGTTGACTATCTCCGCCCTTTCCTGGATGCATCGCACTGCGTCCATTTTACGCGCCAGCATTTTGCCCACATTTGCGGTTATAGATCGGATCAGTTCGGTGCCATTCTTCAGCTCGACGCGGGCATTGAACTCCTTGTATTTTTCCTTTATCTGCTGCGACTTGGTTATCTTTTGGGCCAGCAAATAAAGTTCGTCTCCAAATTGTGTCGCCCATTTTCCGACACTGAAATGGTAAGACGCAATTAATTTATATGAAAAAGCGAATTATCGAAGAATTAGCGAAGAATTATCTTTATTTCTGTTGGACAATCAATTATAACTAACTCAATTTAAGGTTTCAATTATTACATTTCATAATAAATTGTTCATAGATCGGATCAGTGATTTTTTAATTTTGTAAGCTTTTTAAACAATATGTGGAAACTAGATTTGAAAAGTATGTATATGTAAGTCTAATAAACATTTTCCTTGGCACACAGATTTAAATAGTTGTTTATTTTTATACCCGCTATCATAGGGTAGAAGGGTATTATTTCTTAGTGCCAACAGAAAATTTATGTAACAGGCAGAAGGAGGCATCTCCGACCTCATAAAGTGTATATATTCTTGATCAGTGTCAACAGCCCAGACGAAATAGCCATGTCCGTCTGTCTGTCCGTATGACCACCTTGATCTCAGAGACTATAAGACACAGAAACACCAAATTTGGTACATAGGTTCCTGCATTCCTTACGCAGATCCAGTTTATTTTAAAAGTTGAATGCCACGCCCCCTTCGCCAACAATATTCATAAATCTAGAACAAGTCACTTTTTTATATGTAAATCGCGTGTAACTTCAAAATTTGTGTAATGATGTGTAATTTGGTAAGCCTTCTGCGCTCAATACTCTTAATATACCCAGTAATTTTGGTAAAAATCGGATAAGTTGAACAAAAATTTGTTAAATTATTTATCAAAATAGTTGTGCCCAATGCACGGTTTAAGTGTGTGAATGTCCTAGAGATATCAAATTTGGTGACAGTATTTGTGTTATTTGTTAAATTATTTATCAAAATAGTTGTGCCCAATGCATATGGACGGTTTAAGTGTGTGAATGTCCTAGAGATATCAAATTTGGTGACAGTATTTGTGTTATTTGTTAAATTATTTATCAAAATAGTTGTGCCCAATGCATATGGACGGTTTAAGTGTGTGAATGTCCTAGATATATCAAATTTGGTGACAGTATTTGTGTAGCTCTTACGGAGATGAATTTTGTTCTAGATTTTTGCCACGCCCTTTTCCGCCCCCAAAAACTGGAAAAGTCGTAATAGAGATTCCCCTAGAGAATTTCGGTATGCATAATAATAATTATAGTCTTGATGATTCCTGTGAATTGTTGGCAGTGTGAACATGTCGGTGTGCTATGGATTTTTTTCAAATATATAAAAAAAAACAAATTTCAGTATATTCTTTGGTATATTTTTTGTTAAAATATCATTTAAGTTTTTTGTAGACATAGTTTACAAATACTACAAAGTTTTCTGACATCCAGGTAAGTGTCCATTTGTAATACCTATTCGCCATACTATCTCCACTTTGCCAAATGTGTTTGAACGACAACGAGTCTAAAAAGGCGGATGCGAAAACAATCTGGCAACCACAAACGAAATGTCAACCACCTGTCGACGTGCAACTACAACAAGGCCGCTAATTAAATTAGCGCACATGTCTGTCACGAGAGTGTTGGTAACAAGTGTGAGACGAGTCGAGGCGATGGTGCGAGGAATTATACGATATGTGAGTGTGTGTGTGCCAAAGAAAGCATCTAAGCCAAAGGCCTTCGCAGCAGCGACGCTGGCAGCGAGCAGAAACAGCTGTCTTCTCCCATCGCTTCGGTGTGTGTGTGTGTGTGTGTGTGTGTGTGTGTGAAATCAACAAGTGCCCTGTTAATGCGCGCGCATGCTTGCCAACAAGCGACAAGTTCAAATACTCTTAATATGATGTGCTCTTTAGCTCCAGAGTTCTCTGCAAATGAGGTTATATTGGTTTCTGGTTTTTTTTTCAAATATGTTTGAAACATCATCATTTTAAAGGTATGTATTGAATATTTGGCACATCGGATTAATCTCTTAAACAACAAAATTAAGTTAGTTTTGTAAAAGCAATTCTAGCAATAAAATAATAAGCGAGTATTGCATTTGTAGGACATTCAAAGTGTCTACAGCCCAACTTTTGCTCTCTGCTGTTTGGCTGCAGAGCAAACCTGCGCATTGCTTTGTCGTTCTCATGATCTATTTCATTTTGCGCTTACGCTTTGCTCCCATTTTGTATTCTCTCTGTCTTTGTTGGTCTCGCTGCCGGCGGCGCTGCTGCGGCCATTTTCAATTCAATGCTTTGGCCGTTGCCGTTGCCGCTTTGCCTTTGACACAGTTATTCAGCCTGTGTTCAAGTGCTGCCTGCTTTCGCTGTTGTCGCAGTCGCTGAAGAGGCCGACGCTGCCTTTAGTCAAGTGAAATATCATGATGTTGTATTTGTAACGAGTTTTTTATTTCATTTCGGAGTTGTTCAATTAAGTTTGCAACATTCCTTTGTGGCACGGACCAGTGGGCAGCTCTTGTCTGCTTGCCTCGTATTGTTCTGAATACGCTCCGTTGTTATCTGCTCAAATCTGTCTGGTTAGTTGTGCGAGGGCGTAGATGTGGCCAACAACGTATTGATAGTATGAAAAGGCTGCCAAGTTTTTGCCTTACTTACTTTTTACTATTGAAAAATCTACATGTCGAATATTTTCCAGCCGGTTATTTTCAGATTATACAATATATTCTTGATTGATTTCAATTATACATTGAATTTACTTCATTGGGATTACTCTTGTTTTCACATTGTTAAATTTAATATTCTATTTATACAATTTGCTTATTGAAAATATTTAGTTTCTATTTTAATAATAGGGAGACGTATTTGGGAAGTTGCGTCAATCTATTCGTCTGAGGATCTTTAAAGGATACAAATTCTGGTTACAGTATTTAGTTTTCTTAACATCATTATATTAATTCTGGTTGATCATGAATATTCTATCAATGGCACAATTTACGTATAAGTAAAACGTATACTCGATAATTTATCAATGTTGAAGTTGTAATTACGTTGATGAATAACAAAAAAATGCTATTCGATCATATTCATCTCTACTGACTTATATACTATGTAGATATGCGCCATAAATTGTTTGGCACGCTAGCATTTGAACTCGTACCCTTTGAAAACTATTCCATGAACATAAAATTTTATTTTTACACTCAGTTAAGTTTTATAGTCTTTTATTTTGTTAAAATTAAATATTAAGTAGTTTTATGATAAGAAAAATAAGCAGGCAATATGTATTTAGCGTATTTTTAAATCATTTTATTCAAAGTCTCAAATATCAAATGTTCTGTCATGTTTTAAATTATAGTCAAAGGATTTAGCAGAAAAAAACAAATATTTTATTGTACAACAAACTTTGGCATGGTATTGTATATGCTGGGAATGCTCTTTAAAGCGAACACTAACAATGTCGTCTCGAGAGATTATCTGTCGTTAAGGGAGACCGACTCCAGTAGTGTGTTGATGCTAATAATTGGAGCTTACTTTGGAATCCCAAAGTAAATGCTATGAACTCGTAAAGCTGTCCATTAGCAGTGGCTGCTCGTTCGGGGAGCATTCTCTGTTCTCTGCAGTTATACATATGTAGGTCGTCTTCTTATTCTTAGCACTATTCACTATTTATTATAAATGATGATATCATTGAAGAGTTGAGAGCTCCGTGGCACGCCCCAAAAATTTCATAATTAATCTGACTAAATGGATGTATGGGTAAGTAATAGGTTGCTGTTTTTATTGCCTTCGACGTTGGGCGTTGCTCTTAATATTTTCGATGAGGCCTTAAGGATTGGCTGGTCGGTTTCTATATAGAATTCTCGAACATATTTGCGTGAAATTTGTGGCCAGTGCATGTCAAAGTGTAATTCAACTACATGAAAGCTGTTAATCACGTTTTCTATATGATTTAATTACATTTCCTAATTGTATTTACATACTTTGGTTGCGACTAGTTGGTTAGGTTTGGCTTGATTAAATTGACACGCCCCCAAGTGCCGTATATTTTCGGGCGACAAATTAATCGCACGACTTTCAGCAGCAGCTCCTCAAAATGCCCAATAAAATATGCATTACGCGCAAATAGGCGGCTGATGTACCTGCTGTGGCCCCAAGTCAACATGTCTGACAAATAATTCCTTTATGTGACTTACGAAAACTGGGCCCAAAAGCAGTCAGCTGTACACAAGGAACAACAACGACAACAGCGGCACACAACAACTGTAAAGTCGTCAGCGAGAGTAGCTGAATTGTGGGAAAATACGTTGACGCTCACACATACAAACGCTCCCACACAAACACACACGTACAGACATACTTGTACATACGCGACAAATAAAAATTCAAGACAAAAGACAAAATGCGTAAACACGCAAAAAGCAATAGCAGAAAAACACAGACGACGCGTTACATTTGGCAGAACACGAATAGTTTACACCCTTTTTGAAAAACTAAGAAATTTTTAAAGTGTCAGTCAGTAAAATTAGACAGTTGAAAATCAAGAAATCGAACAAAGTGACTTTCTATCGTTAAACTTGAAATATGCATTTGAATTAAAATGTATAAAATAGAAAAATTATATTTTATAAAAACAGATTCCAATGTCTTTAATATTATGCATTTCTATTAACATGTATAACAAAAAATTATATTTTATTTAAACAAATTCCAAACGTTTTAATATTTTGAACAATTTTACTATAACAATAATTTATTATATTTTACTTATTAGTAAATAGATAAGATAATATAAGATTACGAAAATTACTCTACGAGTGTTTGAATATTATTTTTCAAATAGTATGAAAATTTGTTGAATGAACAAATTATATATCATCGGTTGGAAGGAAATCAGTTTCGCTACTTCAAAAAATATATTCGACCCATGACTTAATAGTTTTTAGCTTTAATGAAGCGTTGAAAGTTAGTTACAAAATTAAATATAATTTTATTAATCATTACAAAATTCGGTTATGACTAACTTGATACGCTACAAATTCCTACGGTGCACATGCCCAACTCACGAAACGTAGGGCAAGGGAAAAGAAACGTGCAGAGGGGGCTGCTGCCAAAAAAATTAGCATAAAGTGTACGAAAATTAACGAGCGACGACGACATCCCAACAAGGACGAAGTGCTAGAAGAATATGATGATGATGATGATTATAATGATGATGTTGAGGACGTTGATGTTGATTGTGATGGGAACACGCCCTTTACTTCAGTTGTTTTCGCAGCGCCAAAATGCCACAATAACAACAAACGAAGTCCTAAGTATTTTTTAATCATAAATGAATATAAAGGAATTTGAAAACTTACGCTTCGTCCGCGGCGGAGGCGTGCACCAGCATTGGGGAATAATCGGAGGTGCCGCCATGCGGCGTCGTTGGCGGACCGCAGATCAGCAACAACAAGAGAGGCTGGGAGGCAAGAAATGCGGTCAAAATGACAGCGAAATGTGTCATCAACTTTTCACATGTACCAAACATTTTTCTAGCATTTTCCGGTCTTTTGTTGTTTGCTGGTTGTGCACCGACACACTCGCATTCACACACACAGACACACAGACTCTAAGCACTACACACTAAACAATTGCGCTTTTGCAATGCACCTGCGACTAGTGAAACATTTGACAAATGGTTGCTACCAAAATTGGTATACAATTTTGGGTGGAGTCGCGACGTCAGCAGCGATGCTGACGCTAGCGTTTGGCGACGGCGACGGCGATGGCGATGGCGATGGCAAGGCGATGGCAAAGGCGCTGGCGCCAGGCGCAAAATTTTCGCCAATAATTTTTCACCACACACACTCACACACGCAACGGACGACGCGGCGTATGCGTAATAATTAAGTTATTGCACTCGATAGGAGCAGAAGGAAAGTTGAGCTCACACAAATTGAATCGCCGAATATTCGACGTAATTTTCGTTAATTTTCTTTAATTTATTTTCAGCTGCACACCGAATTTAGTTTTCCCTCAGCTGTGCGTACAATTTTCTATATATAAACTTTTGCTCTTAGCGCGGCCCGTCGTTTTGATTACACATATGGCACACTGTCACTGTACGCGTGTGCCTTTATATGCTTGTGTGTGCGTCTGTTCATGTGTATGAGTGTATATCGTGCCTGAGTGCGCTGTTCACTTTTCCGCTTTATTTCGGCTACCGACAACGACGAAGAGCTGCGTTGGACTAAAACGGAATATCTGAATGCGGCCTGGCCCAACCTCAAGCTAAGAGAGACAGAGAGCGCATTTTCTCTTTCTCTGCGGTTGTCCTATTTTAAATTTTCCTTTCTCTCTCCCTCTCTTTTTGGTGTGGCATTCGCTCAGTTGTTTACGTTTACTTGGGCAGCGGAACAGCTGTTTGGGGATTTTTCTTATCGCGTTTATCTATTGATTTTGACATGAGGGAATCCATTCGGAGTCTCCCATCCAATGGCATTCCATGTGCTTGTCTTTCTTATTGCCTGTTCTCTTTTGTGCCGCATTTTCATAACAGAGAGCCTTCTCGCGCTATGCCGCGAGAGCTAAGTTGCGAGAACACTTTCTTTCGCAGAGAATGTGTTCTTCAATTGCCAATATTGTTATTATTATATTATTCTGCTTATTTATTTTTATAGCTTGAGTTGTTTTGCTCAAGCTTTATTTATTTGCCATAGTCAATTTATATTCAGTTTTGAAAAAGAAAAAGTCCTTTGACTGAGTCCTTTGCAAATTTGAAATGGGACATTATAGAATATTATTACTTGAGGCTTTATATAAATTCTATTTTTGGTAAGGTGGCAACTTTGTAAGTAAGCTATATTTATAGTATGTTAATATGTACTTTCTAGACAATAATTATATTGCTTCGATTCGTTTAATAATCGGCTTGTTCTTCTCTTTCTCAATTTACCATCCAGAACTCTGAAACAAATACTTCACCGTTATTGAAGATCTAACTAATATATTGCTTTTAATTGCTCAGTAGTGAACCGAAATTGGATGAGTAAAATGCATTTGTTTAATTGTATCAGTATTTAATATAACAGTGCTGGAGTGCTGTTAATGCTGAACCAGATTTGATTGAAACGAATTAGCGTTAAGCTCTTTTAATTCTATGAATAATTAAATTATTTTGCGTTTGTTGCCGTTAATGTTTCATAAATCCAAATTAGACTGCGGGGAATTTAGGCGCATTTGCGCACAGAATCTTTTTTTGGCTGAGCTCAGCATGAAAAACCAATTTTGGCGGCACGGCACCAAACAATTTACACACACTCATACACACACAAGCACACTCATCCGTAAACAGATACAAATACACACATACATACATATGTAGACAAGAAAGTTCAAGTATGCCTGCCGCAGTCACGGCTCGCACATCACAATAAGGACATGCGGAGGAGCAAGTATCCACTTCAGCAGGAGGCGGTAGGAAGAGAAGGCCACTGCGGGCAACCCAACAACGTGGCTGAGGCCCAACCATATGCATGATAATGATGATGATGACGATGAGGACTACGCACTTAGTCAAATTTTTAATGAACTCAACAACGTTTTACTTTTAAAAGAACCACAAGAACAGCAACCGCAACCGCAACTGCAACCAGCAAAGGCAGACGGATCACCGAAGGACAGTGTAGCTACAGGACTGCAGTTGACTCTGAGTGCAAAGAGGCATGCCACAAGTTTGTCAGTGGCATTTTTATTTTTTTGCTACTTCGGCAGAGGTAGGCTTAATTACGAGCTGGTTTTTTTCATTTTCACACACTTTTTAGGTCGTCCTCTCTGCATGATAATGAACATAATTCGTGGCAGCTGGAGAACACTCACACACACAGTCTCAAACTCAGACTGCGACCAGAACAGAACTAAGGATGGGTAAATACGTAAGTATGTGTGCATGTATGCTACAACCTTTTTGGGCTTATCGCAGGAAGGTAACGAGCACTGCACGATTTTGGTAGCACATAAAGTGGCTTGTGCGCATTTCATTTGCATGAAATTTATGAGCTATAAGACTGTGCATAAGTGTAGCCTACTTATAGGCAACTGGAGCTGACATCCTTTTGATGCTGATTACACTTTAATAAGTATCACGTCAGTTACGTGAACTCTTCGTTAGTTTGTGGCAAACGCATTGCTACGAGCACCTCTAACAAAAGTATAGATATCCTGCATCAAATCATAGGAAAAGCAAGGATGCAAGGGAAAGAAAAACAACTCCGATAATTGACAGTGCAGAAAAAAAGGAAAACCAATCGAATCGTGTGCTGGAAGCACATCATAAACTTTTAGCAATTGGAAACTTTGCCTGCTCTTTCGACGCTCCCTCGAGGGCAATCGCTTCGACAATATTTCGCAACATGAACTTGTGCTTTTTTTTATCTGTCATGAATAAAAAGAAGAAGGAATTGATAATCAAGAAAATGATAAAAAATAAAAGTGGAAGGGCAAGCAAGCTCAAATCGAACGAATATAGGGTGTGTCCAATGAGGTAATACGATACAAATACAGAAGTATTTTATTAATTCGTAATTACTCACGAATGTACTCCAAAGTGTATGATGTATAATTGAAATCAAAATTGTAACATGATTATGAAGACAAGACACACATTATTGTTATAGTAATAAAATAGTTAAGTTAAATAACGCAACGTGTAAACATTAATTTGCAATATAATAAGAAAACATTAAGAACACATCGTTGAATGTGGTATTTGGAACACCCTGTATTGACATAGGCGAACGCCCATCAATTGCTTGAGTAGTCATCTATTTTTTATTTTTCTTTGCTCCTCCTAGCTACGGTCACCATTGCAAGAACAGCAACAACAGCAACTACAACAGCACAGTCATCTAAAAAATTGTTAAGAGGTTGACACCAGTTTGTGTTGTCATTTGCCATTTTTCCATTGGACCGGTGCCAAGTGCACGGCAATTTCTCTTCCCCACCAAATCCTTTCTCTTTTTGTCGACAGGAATACTTTATATATTTATTGAAATGCAATTTTATACTTTTTGTGATATTTCGAGTGCTGATGGCATTGAAATGTAATGGGATTCGACATTCGCGCCAAAAAAATGGGCGAGTCCTTTGAAAAGCATTCCATCAGCTTTGTTGGCTAAAGTCGAGTTTCGATTGTTGCCATTTTTTCGTAAACTGTACAAAATTCAGTTTAGTGGCCACGCCCATTGCCTTTGTTGCTTATTACTCACAGTTGGTTGACGTTGTTTTATGTGCCAACGGCCATCGTTTCGTTTTGACCACATGCCCTTAACCAAAATGTCGTTGCCATGTGTATAGTATTTGTGTGCAGTCATTGGAAAAAATCAGTTCCAAACGATGGCGATGCATAGTGAAAGCGACAGAGATAGTCACTAACAGTATAATTCAATTTGCTGGGTATTTTCATGTGCTTTACTGAGCACTGAGCACAAAATTTTAGAACTGACGTGTAGTTAAAACTCGCAGGCTCTGTAATAAAACATAATTTAGTTCGCATCGCATCGCATTTAATTGCATATGAGTTGCATGACGCATGAAATGAGCCTCCCGAGCTGAACTTTGGCACCGAAATGTATCCTCTTGCCGTTGCGCAGGATAATTAATGGACTTGTGCCCATTTGCACTGGATGGGCCGTAAATTATGGCCACTTCAGCACGCGTCCTTGTATCCTTTTTCTCTGCACACACAGATACACAACAGTGTTGTTGTGTCACTTTATTGTTATCTTCTTCTCTCCTTACACACTCAACAAATCCCGCATACGCATTCTCGCACAACCCGAATGAAATGTGATTAAATAATTCGAGGCCGAAATGTCCTCATTACGTGGCCCTCAATTTAATTAATTTATACTTTAGCTAATTTGTAATTAGCATTATTGCAAAAACAGTAAAGCATTGGCACGTGCTGTGCTTTGACCCCTGCAATTTCGCGGTGCTTGTGGCTTTTGATACCCAAAACCTCCAATTAGTCAGCCATTAATTGAGTAATGCTTGTGACAATTCTCAAATGTGTACGAAGATTAAATTATACAACTATTCAACAGTGTTAAAGTGAGAATTACATAAATTACAATTTTTGTTCTTTGTTGTTATAGTTTTATTAAATGAGTATGAAGATAAAATACATAATACAATGAGTGGATTGTATATTTACTAGTTTCTTAGAAAATTGTTTAAATTCATGACAATCTTTAGAGAGACGATTACTGATTTTCTCCGAAACTGTGAGAACTCTACACTTAACAGGAAATGGCAAAAACTTGAAGCAAACTCAAGCTTAATTTGTCCACATTGATCCGCACAAATTACTGCAAACACTAATCCATAATTGTTTCTGGCATCAACTTTGGCATTTGAAATACTCGTAGACTTGTGATAACATCGTGTGACCTCGCGACCACTTTGGTCAAAGCCAAAGCCAATGCGAATTTGCTTCTTAATGATGGTTAAATTCCACCGAAAATTCTCGCTTTTTAATTAGGCATGAGAGCTTTTTCGAAAGATTTTCTTTCATGGTCTTTTCCTTAATTCACAGCGGCACTCTGCTTAATTTATCTATCTATGTTATTCAATGAAAACTCTGCCGAGCTCCGGCATGTTCAATTAATTTTCGCGTCCTTTTGAAAGGCGACTAAACAAAACGATTTCGAACTGAAAAGATGCCCACTTGATACAAGACACTGGCCCCGGTTGGCTGGCTCCCACTTTGGGTGCTTCAACTTTAATAAATTGTTTTCGGTTTTGGGTTACAGCAGCCAACTTTATGGAACACTCTGGTTCAGGCATTTGACTATAAATAGAAATTCATCTGCAATCGATAATTGCTTTGTTGGCCAGAAAATCAGTACAGATTAAATAGAATTTAATGAACCACAAAAAGTGTAATACTCTCACTGCGTTGGTTAACGAAATTCACTTACTTAGTGTGTTAGAACTTAATTTAGAATTATTCCAAATGGATAGTAACAAAACAAATGAAGAAGTAATTTTAAAATATGACGCATATTTATAGATTTTGCATTTCACTTAGCGTTTTCGCAATAATCACAAAAATTGACGATTATTAAAAATAACCTGCCAGTTAATCGGCTTAGATATATATTTTAATGAATATTATGTCAACTCAGCAGTCTGACTGACCGCTGACATTAGCATGACTCTTCATGTAAAAGTACTTCCGAACACCTGCAATTAATTTCCATTGACAGTGAGGCACGTTGACATTTACAGAAAACTGTAAGCTTCAGTTCTCATTTAATGGCTTTGGTCAGGCTGTGCAGGCAGTTACTGGTGGGTCGATAGCTCCTATTGTGTCCTTGACTGATGATGGGCGTTGTATGATTTATGGACATGGACATGGACCAGACATACGACCAGTTGTTTTTCTTCTTTGTATTTTTTTTCTGCCTTCTGCAGTTGACTATGTTGCAAAGAAGCAGCAAAGTCACGAGGCAAATTTTAGGTTCGCCCGGGCAAGCGAATTGACAAAAAACTGTCGAGTAAATGCTAAAGATATTCATGGAAAAAATTCACCATTTAGACGATAAAAAGAAGTGTGAAATAATAGTCATTTGGCACAGACCCAAAATGATTGCAATATTATTCTATTAAATATAATATAAAATTACTGCGAATACGAAAATTAAATAATTCATGATGTGGCTGTTATTGAGACTCTAAACTCAGTACTGTAAATTAATTTTGACACTCAATATTATCTGAAGTAGCTTTGCATTTATACTCTTATTAAACACAGTTCAAGTAACGTTTAAGGCTCTGCGCATTCTTAAAGGACAAAGATGCTTTCTACCCGCATAAGTCCGTTCGTGTTTATCCTCTTGAACAATATAAGGCCCGAAGGGTGAATTTACCTAGTAACAAAGCAACTAAAATGACAAAGGGCAACGGAAAAGCAGAACGTGTTGAGATACTAAGTATCTGTCATTATGCAACTAATTAAAATGTCAACAATGGAAAGAGAAGAGATGCCAAAGCAAATATCTTGCCCTTTAGTCGAGTCTACATACATAGTGTATCATTAATAGTGTTATGTCAACTGATATATTGTTTAATGGCAAATCTATAAAATACTAAATGGACATAGATGCATTTCAATGTTGGTTGCTGGCTTGAATAGTTTAAGAGAACTTTATTCGCTCGCAGAGGACACGAAAGGCAATCGTATAGAAATCACTATGGGATAAATTTCAATTTTTGTGAATTCAATCGGTTTATCAAAATATTACTTAGAGGAAATTTAGAATGTTGCGTGTCTTTTTTTTAGTCATGTCGTTTTTAAAGTTGTTCAGTTCGTTAGCTTTGGATTCGTTGTTGTTCCTATCTAATCTATATATCTCAAACTTGTTATTTTACTTATAATTTAAAAATAAATATTTTGCATGATTGAATGTTAATTAAATGTCATATCCATGCCAATTGGTAGCAAGGTGCACTTTGAAAGCTTCACAGCGCCCTCATCTCAACGTCGCCTAGAATTTCTTCTGCTCCCATATCACATTTAGAAGGAAAGTTCTGCAAGTTTCCCCAACTTCTTGCTGTTGCCAACTTGAAGTTGTAGATAACATATATGTACATATCAACAGAAGCTTGAAAGGGCTGATAGTACAAAAATTGAATTCAAACATTTTCCTCTGACAATCACACAAAATGGTGTGATACATATATTGGTTAAGACGAATTAGCACCCCAAAGTACATTTTAATTTTTTTCTGAAATACAATAATATTTTCTATGGAAATATATGAAATATCAAAGCAAAATAATTCAATGTGTAATAAAAAAAAAAAAATTAAATATATAATCTGGATTAGCAAAGACATCCTGGATGATAAAGTAACCGCTCTGGTTACGATCGGATAATATATTTGGAAGTTATTCGATAAGTGATTTAATTCGGAAAAAATCTGTTGACATACAATTTTTATTTGGATAATAATAACAACATCATCTAAAGATTTTGCTTACCTAAAATTGTATTGAGGTATTCCAGTTGAATGGGAATGGCCCCCATAGTAAATTGGCAGTATTGTCAACACTTGGCTGTTGGTTTCTAGGTGTCTTGTGTTCCAATGTTTGTGGGTTTGTATGCGTTTCTGCTTTGTCTGCTGAATATTCATTCATATGACCAGAAATAAAGATGGGTGCGAGAGGCATTGCATAAAGATAAACGTATTTGACTCTTGAGGTCCTTTGAATCATTATTACACTAACTTACTATTTCTATCACTCACTAGTTTTAGCCAGCATATCTCTGAAAATCGCACTTCTCTAGCGGATGGCAGATAAACTATGTGCATGTATTAGTAGCTGACGCTCATGCATTATGCAATTAGTGAAACGACTAAAACGGCAACAACAATGCCAATATCAAGGACCACATAAGGATGAATGGAAACTAAGTGGAATGCATTTCAACTTTGAAACGACAAAAGGGACAATTATTGATTTAATCGGAATCTGACTTTATTATTTGAAATGAAATTTGATAGAATTAAAATAACAGAACGAATTGAAATAGAGAAACGCCCTCAGACTTTTCAAGTCAAAAGTTTGGTAAAAACAATATATGAAATTGAAACTTCAAACCTTGGTATTATAATAAATAATATTGTGAATGTTTGATGAGTTTTCGATAGTAATTATAAACAATTTTTATAGATTGTGTGCGTCGTGAAATTTCTAGATTTGTTTTAAAATGGAAAGTGTTAAGTATTGGTTAAATATTTTTGCCTTGATTGTAGATTGGTTCGTCAACAGGATACTAAGCACATGATTATGGCAAACGAACTTTTTGCGAAGCTTAAAGCTTAGGCTATGCGTAAAGCTTAATGTTGCCAAATGGTACACAACATTTACAACAGTCGGCGCTAAAAGCTTAAGCAATTAGACGATTTTTTCAAAAATGCTATGTTAAAAGCTTTGTTCTTGATTTAATTAATAAACGGAACGAATGCACGATATGCAATAAATGGAAATTGCTGCACGCTTCAAAAATAATGTTTTTAAATTAAATTGAATTAATTGCGAAGACTGGAAAATACTCTTCCCTTGCAGCCATATATTTCAATAACATATTTATTGCAGTGAATGATCTGAAATTATAAAAAAAATGAAAGCTAATTTACTTGTTCAAAGAGATAAAAAGGTAAGATTATAATCGTAGGTTTTTCTGTTGTAACGACGTGTTTTTATTAGGGAAAACACTCATCATAATTGTGGCTACAGGAAATACATAAATACATACTGCAAATGCAACAGCAACAACATGTAATTTACAAAAATAATTGTTTTCGGCAAGAGCAACAATGCGAATACGATGGTGTGTGTAAACGTGCATGCGTGTGTTTGTGTATATGTGTATGAGTGTAGGCGTAGATGATATTCAATACAAATACTCGATTATTCATCATCATTAAAGCATCATTATTGATATAAATGCAATTTGGTTATACGTAATTAAATTGCTTTTTACAAGCTTCTGCTGTAAAATGTAATTTATAGTCAGTTAAAACCATTATAATAAGATATTCGAATTAACGACTGCATGAGCCGATATTATCATATACCTCCAAAGGGCATTCAGATAAATGCATATTGTAAGGCTGTTTTAAGTCTTTTGAGCCGCTTTAATATTGGTTTAATTTGGCATTAAGGTACGTTATGCGCATACTTATTTCGCATTTGGCATTAACTATATTTGCAATTGCTATTTATCATAAATTCCAACAAATATTGTATGGGAACGAAGCAAAATATTTTACAATAATATACAGCATTTTTTTGAAAAGGAATTCAGGGCATGCAACACGTACTAAATAAAATGTCATAGCAATGTACTCGACGACTTCCTTGCCCGGCGTACAACAATCAGACAAAGTAGTCACTGGATGGACAGACCGAAGCTCGTCACAGAATGCAGTTGAGTCATGCAGCGACCAACCCGAGCGATTATCATTTATTTACAGGCAGCATTGCCACATGCGAGGATAGTTACAAGAGTTACTTAAGCATATTTTTGTGGGAGCAATCGTTTTGGCGCATTACATTTTAAAAAACGATGTAAAATATAATAATGAACGAATTATTGAACATTCTACTATGTTCGATATACAAATTAGTTAGATATTTCTGATATATACATTGCTATTCTTAAGTCGAATTCTTTTTTGAATACCCTCGTTTGAATGTTCAACTAAAAATATCATCTGACTATTGAAATTTAAGCAATTTTAACAATGGTTCTGTGGTTTCTCTGGTGTTATTAATATTTGAATTTAAAATCTATAGGTGGATTCAATATTTGAAATTTATATTTTTAGATCAACAAAAATAATGTAATATAGATAGTTGAAATTTGTTTCAAATTTGATGGAAATTAATTCAAGTCAGACTTTGAAACATACAAGACGATTTTTCAACAGCAAGAGGTTTTTTGTATCAACTATAATATCAGTTCCATCGAAATGCTTTCGAAATAAATTTGGGCAACTTTGGAATTATTTAAAATGTTAATTGAATGCAGCAAGATTCCAGAAAAACTTTCGGGCTGGTCAGTATACGGAAATTTCCAAAGTCACGTAGTCCTTCGACTAGTTTATTGCTGGTAGACGACGAAGACGAGAACGAAGCATGCAATGCGACCGAGGCTCATTTTGGAAAGTTCTTCCCATATATTTTAAGCAATTTAATGCTGCTGATAATAAAATGTGCACAGTTTGCCAGATATACTATATATCTATATATGTTAGGCTATTTGTTTTTTATTTTTTTATTTTGGTTTGGCTGCAATGGACATTATTCATAGGCTTAAAAGTGTTAAACAGAATGCGAGCGGGCGTCGTTCTGGAGGAACGCCCTAATAAGTCCGAAAGCAGTATGTAAATGGTGTGTGTGGCACCCCGAAAACTGTTGCAAATTGCAGTCGCAAGCAGTGCGGGGCAGAGGCACAGGACAGGACAGGACAGCATTGGACAGGCCAGCGCAGGACATTTAAGGACCATGGCTTCCTCCAGGCTGTGTCAAAATTTATGTGGTTCGCGTGACCTTCGTGCGTTTGTGCGTGATAAATCAATTTCATTGCAATTTGTAATTGTGTAAAATGTATTTTCAATTTGCCCCATTGCAGCATAACGCTCAGAAAACACAAAGACAGGCAAGGAGGGAGAGAGAGAGAGAGAGACAGAGCCGCAGATAGAGACAGAGAGAGAGGACACTGCCTTTGCGGAAATGCATGATTTTGGTCACATTTCCAATTGTCAATGAGATTTCAAATTTGTCGAGATTTATGCGTGTAGTCCGAGCCGCACGCACACAATAACATTTTGTCCGATATGTCAAGCAATTTCTATGCCATTATGAACGCCCCAAACACATGTGTATGTGAATGCGTTGGTGGGTATATTGCATTAGTGTGTTTGTATATTTGAGCTTTTGGTTTCATGATTTATGCATGCTGCCAGACAGAGAGACTAAGCTAATTGCATTTGGTTCTATCTGACTTGAGAAATCCTCTGACTCCAATAAAGTAGCTGTTGCATTTTGTATAATTATTAAAGATTAACTAATGACAATTAACTAATGACAATTTCTGGATTGCTCTGTATGTTTTATGTCGAAATGTATTTGGGCTTTGAAGTGAACTGAGTTAAGTCCTCTTTTGAGACCAAGCTGTAATTTTTAAATATTTTGTTTATGGTTGGCAGATACCCAGGCCGAACACATCACACGGTGCGAACCATTTACACAGCAATAACATTCAGATAAATGGGACTGGGAAATACTTTTCTTTTATGACTTCTTGATTAGGGTATTTTTATACCTTAAAGATGTAGACAGACAAATAAATGTGAGACATATGGAATTATTTGTAGTAGCATGCAATCACTTGTGAACTTTAAACATCTATTGGCATTTCTAATAAATTTAATTGCCTTCAATGTACTTAATACTTCATTCATAATTTCATGTTTGTGCTTATTACTAATTTATGCCAATCCAATTTAGTCATGCTAATACTCATTTACCGAATAGTAGTCAGTAATCGTAAATAAAATACTAAACGGCTAAAATTCAAACATAAATATTTCGTTTGGAAAGCGTAGTATTTAATCTGCATCATTAATCAAAGGGCAAGTGTTTTAATTATGCAATATAATAGCATTAAATGAATTCAAATTCCAACCGTACCCAGGCAAAAGTTAATTTCGTCTATGGACATAGATAAAATCGATAAACCTTTTTGTGTGTGAGTAAGCGGCCTAAATAAATTAAATACCTGTAATGCGAGTAAATAAACAAAAGCTTCTGCTGCCAGTTGCAGCGCTGAAATTACTCAACTATAATTAACAATTTTTGTGCACGCTACTGCCCTAAAATAACTTTTCGCAAATTAAAAACAATTATCATAATTATACAAAATCATAAACTCAAAGCCATTGCGCAATAATGGCAAAGAGTGACACACAATTTAAAACAAAATTGACATTGTAACACAAAAATAAAAATGATTTTGCAGATCTAGATAAATTAAATCTTTACAGATCATTATTCGACTGACCAGAAGCATTAACTGTTTACATATTTTAACATTATCTTTTGTTTTTTGTATCTCATAATTTGAAATTTTTGATTCCCAATCAATTGTTACTTTCTCCAATCTGTTCTCTTTATTGAATGTTGAATTTCAATAATAAAATTAACAAATAAAATCCTTTTTTTTACGTTTCCCTCAATTAGAAAAAACTCGATTATTTGCGTTTCCGATTTGAGTCACTTTGATGCTTTCATCATATAATTATAAGCTGTGCTTTAAGATTACGACAACTGTCGCAGCTGATGCGAAAAGCATTTAATTGCAGCTTTTGCACAGTATAAGCTTCAACAAATGAGGCAAGACTGAATACGAGTATGGAAGTGCTCCACTGTCATCAGCTTTAAGGCGATTAAAGAGCTGACTCGTCTCATGGTTGAGTGGACAAATGTACTTGAATCTTTGCCTATTTAGTGCCAAACACACAAAATCAAGTATTTATTCCCCCAAAACAAAAGACAAATTGCAGTCTAGTCAAGGTTTGAAAATGCCTGACATTAGATATACTGCTATCTAATGCTCTGCTGAACGACTAAGGACAAGGCCCAGACATCTGGAGTTTTTAGCCCAGCAGACAAGAATGTCAATTGAGATAGTGTTTATATGTTTGGGCAACAATGCTATCTACACACACACACACACACACACACGTATACATGGAGGCCCAAACAAATACGTAGTTAGTTAGCCGCTTCATTGTAGCCATCTGCATATTCTACATTGTACAGAAATCTTTCTAATTTTAGGCTTTACACAGACGAGTGTCAAATTAGTCAATGAGAAACAAAAAAAAAGTCAAAGGACCAGTCTATCAAGCTACAAGTATTTACCAAGAAAATAGAAAACTTAACATTTTAAAGCTAACGCTTTGTTTGGCTCTAACTTATGTTTACAATATTTCAATGCAATTGGCATAAAGTGCTTTGTATTCATATTCAAATGCTTTATTGCATTTGACTACACAAAATAAGTGATGAGAAAAAAACAACCACTTGCTAACTACTGTAAAAGTTTTCTGCAAACATCAAATAAAATGTTCAGTGAAATATTTTCTAATAAATTTACATAAGTGCTAATTTACTAATAAAAATTCAAGAGTGAATGAAAATCAACTAAAAGCCAGCAATGGAGGAATGGCAAATGACTCCAGTCAGATAGTGAGTAGGTATATTTATGCCTGAATGGAATTCAATTTGCATAATTAAAGTGAAATGCATTTGTTGCTCAGTAAATATATAAATATGCACGCCCACACTCACATCTACACGCATAGTATTAAAAAAATGAAACAAAATGAACACATAAACAAACAAGTCAGTTTGCTCGTTATGCAAAAATTATGCAGTTGCTTGTAACCAAAATCTAATAAAATTAAATTTGATTTCTGATAACTAACAAAATTGCCTAGAGCAAGAAATTGTGTTAGATGATTGCATTGAAATTATATGATGCGGATAACAGAGCGTATGTGGAATATTTTATGCTGCAGCTGTTCAATTCTAACAGGCATTTCATCCGTAAATTCATGTCTAGCAATTCCCTTTCCCTCCTGACCTCTTTCTCACGATTATTTCATGTTTTTCATGTTATCAACTGAGTGAATTGCACTAGAATAGATATGAGAAGGGGTATGTTCTTAATAAACTTTTATTAGACCGGATTTTTTATTTATTATACATCTGTGTGCATCTTGTTTAATGACAGTTTGTCAAGAACAACATTATTGACAAACCTTACGTAGTGAAATCATAATGCAGTGCAATTTTTTAATAAGAGTATTTATTTATTTATAAACCCCTTAACATGAAATTAAATTAAATTAGTCATAAACTCTTATTTTTTTCTAAATGTATTTTTGGACTTCTTGTTGACTTTCACTTATAATCTTTCTAATATCAACAAATCAAAACTAATTGTCGGTTATTAAAATTCAATCTTAAATGACGGAAATTGCAATTCAAAATTGAATAAGAGAACTGTGAACATAGGCATCTTAGTTTAAAGCATTTAATACACTAATACGATTTGGATTGGATAATTTAATTGAAACAAGTCATTTGTAATTAGAATTTGTTTGATGATTTCTATGACGGCCGAAACGAATGCACATGTGGGTCAAATCAATAAGCCAAAAGCAAAGCAAATCGAGTAGAAGTTAAAGCGATTTGACATGCCATAAAATATAAGTAAATATGATGGCCAATAAATACGATAATAAAATGGTTTTGAAAAATACAATTCGAGCACAAAATGGTCCCCAAGGATATCGACATTCAAGCATAGATAGATGCACACATACACATACATACATGTGTACCTATACAATGAACCCGCATCAAAAGCAAACCAATGAGGCAATGAGCCAGGCACGACCACAGACAGCATTGGAGTTGGACATCCCTATGCTACTCGATTATGATAAAATGCCTTAAGGTGACCACACAACATGCAAACTGTGTGAGAGTTGGAGTCAGAATACGGACAATCCAAAATAATAATCGTGCGCATAAATAAAACATTTTAAATCAAGTGGTTTCTCATTCGAAACAAACAAACAAATCGAAAGGAACTCTGCACAAAGAGCGAGAAGCGAGAGGATGTACAAACCATAGCTGACCAAGTAGAAATTGAAAGTCAAGACATGAAATATTTATGTGTGCTTTCTGTGTGGGACTTTTTGTGGGTGCGTTGCCGTCCCGGCATCTTTGCTATTTGTGGTTTATATGCCAATAAATAAAAACCTTTGCCAACAGTCGACAACAACATTTTAAAGTGTGCTCGCTCACTGTAACCAACAGTATCTGAAGCGCAAACCCAAGAACACATGCCCATACCCGAAATTTGAACTCCTTACAGGCTGCCCTTGTAAATCTTCAGTTCCTAAATGACCAACACACACACACACTCTCAAACCCTCAAACACACACACTTCTTCTCTAATCGTTAGCTGAACTTTGCTCCATCCAGTTCTGTTGATTGAGATGTTGGTTTTTAGGGTCTGCCTGGTCGAGTTCCCTTTTCCTAGTTCTAGACCCAAGTCCGCAAACTATTTGCACTTGGTTTTGGCTATAAAACTGCATAATAGATGTATAAACATTTTTTTTTACTTTTCAGTGGTCAGAGAAGTGTAAATTATTTTGGAATTGTTGTTGTTTCGATAGGGAAATTTCAGCACAGTGGAGTTAAGGCAATGGTCAGTTATAGTTTTCAAAAATTGAATTATATAATACAGAGACAACTCCTTACGCATCTCGATAAGCGGTTCCTCTTTTTGACGGATACTTACCCTTAAGGTTAATTTGTAATTCATTTAATTAGTTTTATTTTGAATACCAAAACTCCGCAATTAAAAAATAATAAATAAATAAATGTGGTTAAAAAATTATTCAGGAACAACTATAACGCTTTAATTATATTATTAGGGCTACTCTGACGAAAATGATTGGCCACCCCATTGTGCGATAAATACAGGTTCTGCAACAGCCTTGCGATTCAAGCACGTGTAGCCGACGCTAAGAACTAAAATAGAAGCTTTACTCAGCACTCTTCTATTGTGGCCAAAAGGCGCCAGCTTCAGTCTGGTTTAAGGCTTCTTTTGCCCCCTCCAAGTGGTACGCTTGCCAAACATTAGAGCCATTCACACACAGCAGCCAAGTGGAATGCCTTCGTTTTTGGCCACTGCTCAAGATCGACCGACAAGTTATTTAATTTATTATAAAACATTGAAATATGTATTATGTTTATTCATACCCCGCATCGCCGTCCTGTGTCCTCCTAAAACACACAAATGAAACAAACGGCTCGTAGCATGGGTGAGGAAATGGAAAAGTTTTCGGCGCAGCTGCTTCAATGCCGCCCGACGGCCTTTTCCTTATAGAGCCGGGGGCTGTTCTGTTGGCTGTTCTTTGAATTTTCACTTAGGCATTTTGCATAATCAAGATAAACGATAAGTAAATTTATCTTTATTAACAAATCTTCAACGTGCCATGGTAATTTATTTGCGGTTTGCCCTCTGCTACTGTTGTTTCGTCGACTGGCCATTTACATGGCAGATGAAATTGACTTAGCATTCAGATCTGGAGGTGCTTTTTGCCATTAATCTAAAATTGTGTGTGTTAGGTCACAGCTACCTTGAAGTGTGTGAGTAGGCATCGTTTTTAGCCGTAATTGAGCATAATTATATTAAATACTTACTGGGACGATGGTCATTGTAGTTAGATTATTTATACATATATGGTATATGAGTGGACTGTGGGTCGAAGTTTGCAGCATTGTTGGAGGTGTTTAAGTTAATATTTTATTGCGCAGGAGAATCAATAAATTAACTAGAGAAATATTGAGGCTGGAGGAAATTAAATTTGACATCTTATACAATAATCTCCTTTTTAACAAATTTATGAATAATGTATGTATCATGTTCTTTTTCGCCTTCATTAGATAATATTCATAAGCAACTTTAGTCTCAAAAAGTCGTTTAAGGTTTGTGTTGACTTCAAATCTTGAATTCCTTGACTTGTATTCTCGTTCCATAAGCTTTCTCCCAGAATATTTTTAGCAGCAAACACGTTTCGCGGAAACAATCATGCTTGCAATAGCTTCCTGTCTGATTGTAAAGCGATTATCCCTATACGTATATGGAATACCTCTGCATGTGTGTTTGTGTGTGGTGTGCATGTATGTGTAAGTATGGTTTAAATATGTGTAAGCATCGTTGCTGTTTCAGGCTGTGTTGCTCGCATCGCTGTTGCTCCTTTTGAGAGGAAAGAGAAAAAAGGATGTGCAACCGGCACACATGACTTCCGCTTGACGGAAAATAAAGAAAACGAATTGAGTGCAGGACGTTACAGGACTCGCATCGAAGAATGCCACTGATTAAAGTCAGCCAAAAGAATTGCAGGCAAGGTAAGCGTCTAAAATAGCTTTGGTATTGGTTTACTTTGCCCTAACAGTTTCCTATAAAGTAAATAAGGAATTCGAGATGCTGTGCAGTGCAGTGTAGTGCTGTGCAACGTACATAAGTGCACCAACAGCTAAAAGGCATTAAAGGATTACTTAGTTTGGAATTTACTATATTATGGGCTATCACTGGCTACTTCTTTTTGTCATGCTGCTGTGTAGAATTTATAAAATAACTGCAAAGGAAATTAAATAGCAGACGATGACAGAACAAAATCCAGCTCATAAAATATGATATCTTTGCCATGCAACAGTTTGGCAGATTACCTGATATTATGTTGGGTTGTACCACTGCCATTGGGATAGAGAAGTGAAGATATTTATAAATACGCTACAGCCAGTACAATAATTCATCGATGATATAATTCATAATTTATAATAATTATGAATAATAATAATGATGAATAAACACATAAAATATTATTTATAATACAGAGAGAAAATGAAAATATTATGTATACGTTTTATTTTGTAATTTTTTTATTTTATTAAATAATAAAATTGTTAAATATATGTATATCAATATAAAATATTATCTAACTTTTAGTTGCCATTGAAAATGGATAAAAGGCAATAAGAGCTTTGTGCAAATGTTAGTAACAGGCTGAAGGAGACATCTCCGACCCTAAAAAGTATATATATTCTTGATCAGCATCAACAGCATTGCCTATGCCTGTCTGTCTGTCTGTCCGTTCTCCATTTGTTACGCCCCTTACTTACAGTATATGAAAATTAAGAACAAGTCACTTTTTTTTTGTAAATTGCGGTTAACTTGAGAAATACTTAGTGTAATAATGTGTAATTTGGTAACCATCTATGCCATATGCTTTTAATATACCCTGTAATTCGGACTTGTAGAACAAAAGATATTTGTTAAACTATTTTTCAAAGAAAGTGCTCCCAAGTAAATGTTTACTTTTAGATGTATGCTCGTGTGTCTACGTGTTATCGTTACACAAACTCTCGAATGCACCGATCTTACCTGTTATTTCTTGTAGAAGGCCACGCTGAGTATGATCTTATATCAATTCTTTTTAGTCGATCCTTGATATTTAATTGGGGATTTTACGTTCTAAGTGAACGTGAATCAAATGCACATTTATATAACCAAAGAGTCTTTTCAAGCACGTTAACAATCAATCAATTTGATTCGAATGAACTCCAGTTTTATTCTCGACCATTTGCGCAGTAAGTTAACAACAGTTCGAATTCAATCAGCCAATAAAACTTCAATTAATTGAATATCGCAAAGTAAAGCGTTCACAATTCGTTCGAGAAACGTGTGTCCTCGAATCTGGACCGTTGTCGTCCTCGTTCTGGATATGGAGTCACTTCTCAAGCCTCAATCACTCAACGACCAGTTGGACAACAAAGTACAAAGTGATAAGACCCAGAGAGACAGGAACACGAAAACAAGCCATATAAAACGTTTACTTACGCCCACACGCACATTTTTGATTACATGTGTGGATGTTTGTATGTCCCTGCAGTATATACATATACGACAAATAAGTCAACAAAGCAGCGGCTCTGTTCCGGCAAGTGGACAGAGAGAACAGCGAGAGAGAGAGAGTGCGAGCTTGGTCCATTTTTATTTTGCCGCAGCTAATTGTTTTTCGTTACGCAACGCATACCAATGCATTTAGCATTGAGCAGCGGCGACTGCCTGAGACCAGGACATAACTCTCGAGTGTTTTATGGCCTCACGCACGGCAGGACAATATCTTACCGCCAGTTATCCTTGCACACGAAGCACACATGTGCGTGGTAAGCTGAGGCAGCCATAAAATAAACCATATACCGGAATTCAAACACTTGGAAATTTATTAATGTGAGCAACACACACACACACGCACGCACACACACACCCACACCCTGTAAATCCCGCACAACTTGAATGCACATCTCCTGTGGCTAAGGCGGGCTTCATAAATTTCGCTGACCAATTAATTGCCAGCAAAATAAATAATTTAATTAATCAAAAATCAATTCATGTCATTGCTATAAATTTATGTAGCATACTTTTCGGTGCCTCACAAAAAGACTCCATTAAATGTGCTTGGTGTGTGCGTGTGTGCGTGTGTGTGGGTGTAAGTTGCATGCCTCGTTGCTTTGGCTTCTCTGATTACTTGTTGGCTCTTCTGCAACAGATTCTGTCAAATGAAGCGAAATAAGCTCTTGGCTCTATTATGTCCTCTTGCTCTTTCGTTAAATGATAGCGTGGCAAACTTCATATGGTTATTGTATAATAGCTTTTTTATGGTCTATTAAGCTATGGTATCATAAGCACATTAATGATTCAATTTATGAGTTCAGTTGCTTTGTTGTGTTTTATACCATAATCCTTAGATCCTTTCTTATAGCTTTCGTAATTAAATCTGATCTGGGAATATAATTTCAAATAGCAAATGAAATATGTATAAATTTATAAATAGTTTTTGGGATGCTACTAATATTAATAATATATTATTTCTTTGGGAAATCTCTGACATCAAATATGTAAAATATATAAGATTTGTTTATTACATTTTTAATTAATCTCGAGCATCGTTCAAAGGTTTCCTGACCTTACTCTCTAATTACTAAACATATATAGGCTTCCTTTTAACATGCACATTTTTGCTGGCCTAGCAGACACAATCCCTTAAATGCATAAAGTTTATTGCAACGTTAATTGTGCAAATTAAGCTGGAAAAAAGCTCAAACACAGAGTGCACAGTGGCAACAACAATGTCGTTAGGAGGCGAAATGAAGGCACAACAACAACAACAACAACAACATAAGCCGCATGCCAACACTTAATGCCAACCACGAGGAGGCTCCTGCTCCAGTGAGGACGAGGCTTAATTATAAGCAAAACGCACAAAGGATGTTCAATCCTGCGAGCCAACAAACGGGCAGTGGTCTCTGAACTCGCCCATCGCATATTATACACATGTCCTGCAAAGGACCAACACACACACATGCACAAAGACAAAGTCAGCAATGCATTGGACTAAAAGTTGAGCGCAGCGAAAAGTTTTTGCAAGCTCTGCTGCTTTGTGTCAAAATGTTGGACATAACAATGCAACAAAAACAAGTTGCATTTCAACAAAAATAAGGATAACAGAGTTGGCTAGACTTCTGGTCATGTCTTCGACATGACCTCATGCAAAGTTTCTGGGCGTTTCCAGCAACTTCGTCGCCTGCTTATCGACATCGAGTCACAGCCCGCAAAGCAAACACAAAAATGCTATTAATGCGTTCAGATTTTCGCATAGAGATGACGGATGTTTGCTGGCAATCTGCAACATTAAAGTTCATTACCAAACATATCCTAGTGCTGGCGGGTGCCTGAATCCTTGGCAGTGTCAGTCTTATGTAGACATGCAAATATATCAAAGTTTACTTCTCTCCACGCTTCATTGCAATCCGGGCCAGAGTCTGCAATAACTCCACACTCTGCTGATGCTCAAGATTTATTATTTATCAGTGCAGATTTCGCTACAACGCCAACTCCGAGTACGGCTCCAACTGCGATTCCAACTGCGACCCTGACTTTGCGTCTATCTCTGCTTTAGACTGCTCTAACTTCACTCATGTGTTTAGTATAAGATTTCACACACACACACTTCCTATCCCAGCATGTCCTTTGGCAATGCTTTATTCATTGTCTATGTCTCTGTCTCAAAATGCAGATTGTTTACGGATATTTTATGTTATTTTCAACTGCTTCACTGAGTTTTACATTTTGTATGCAATTGCTTTGATTTCTTTATTTTTAGTTGTACGTTAATGAATATTACAACTACAGAAAATGCTGCCTTCTTATCCATATAATCCATAATTAAATTCATTTAATATGTTAAATAGATAGCCAATATAAACTTTACAATTCTGAATTTCATAAGTATAAACAAAAAAAGAAATGTAATAATATAATATCATTTTGTACCTGTCTTTTTTTTGTGCATATTCTTTTAGTTGCATGCAACCAAATGGGGAACACAGAGTTCTTAAGCAAGTTTAAGGACGAGCAACACGACATTAACAAAGAATATAAAAGCCGAATAACCATTAACACTCCTTTGCATAATCCCAAATGCAAACTTATGCATATCTTTTGGATTATCGCCAAACAAGCATACAGACATATGTGGCGCCCCTCGTCCCCTCGCCCCTCTCCCACTTGCACTACCTTCTGGAAGTCCTTCTTTGCTCGCTTCGTTTTGCGGCAGTGTTGCTATGGTTGCACTTCACTTCCCGTTTTGTCGACTTTGGTTGTTAGTCTTAATTAATTATTGTAATTAGTTAAATGCAGGCAACAGCAACAACAAGAGCCTTGTATGCGCCAGACGTTCGTAGGCAGGGGACGAAGGGAGGGAGGCCCAGATAACAACAGCTGACTGCGGCAAAAATGAATTTTCTGCTTTCATTTGCACGAAATGCTCAGATAATTTTCAGTTCTCGCAGTCTGCGTGTTTTGTTTTCATTTTCATTCTCATTCTCATTTTGTTTGCCAATTTATACTTGTACTGTTTGTTGTTGTTGCTCCTGTTATTGCAGTAATTGAATTGTTTAGCAGATTTGCCAACAAAAGGTCGTTGTCGTCGCCTAGTTTGCTGTGGCCTATTTGTCCTTCCATTGTGCCTTACAAAACAATAACATCAAATGGATAGATTCAGTTATATTTGATCTGGGCTTTGTACTCGATTATAAAATGAAGATGGACAACACTAACTTGCAATTTATTTGTTGCTCTAATTGGCTTTGTTTAAGTCTCCGGAGATTAGGCTGAGATTTCGGATGAACTATTTGTATTAGACAGTGCATTAGGAAAATTGCAAGTTGAGTAAATACTCGTTTATCGCATTTCGTGCAAAATCAATGAATAGAAAACTATTAGCTTAATAGTAGTTTTTCTATTCATTGAGTAATATTCTTTTGTCACTCCCACAGTGTGCATTCATATTCAAATTATCAACAACTCAACTTGGGGCATGCATGAAAAAAACACTTCGACTTGTTTACTCGATTCCTCCTGTTGTTGTTGTTATTGTCGTGTTGTTGGTGTTGTTATTTTCTAACACTTTAGCAGTTGGGATTGCAAAAGGGACTCGCTTTTAGGACCTTTTTGCATAACAAAGTGCGGACAACGAGGATGTCCCGCTGCAATCTATTTAATAAAATGGGAAAACGCAGCTAAGGACTAAGGACCAAGGACCAAGGACCCGCCGACGACAGCGACCCACGCAATTGAAACTTTTTCAACCGCAAAATACTAAAGCATACTTTTAGGCAATAACGTAATTCAAACTCCACGCCGTAGACGTTGTCGACACCAGCAAACTTTGCACATTTTTCGAAAAACTCGAAACTGAAAACTGAAAACCGGTTTGGGCAGCAAAAAAACTTTTCTGTTTTTTTTTTTTTTTTTCCAAAAATGGCGTAAATTGCCGAGGACGCTTTCAAACCCTTTAGAGCGCCCCCCTTTTTTGGTGTGTGGAAATGGAGTTGGCGGTTAGGTGTCCAAGTGGGGCAAAGTCAAAGTCAAAGCGCGGCGTTTACTAAAATATTCATGGTTTGGTGCGTCGAGTGTCACAGTTGGGTCGCCAGACTGTTGTTTGCAGCGTTCGATAGTGTGGTGGTGGGGTTGAGGGGTTGAGGGGGATGTGGAAGTTGGAGCTGCGGGTGAAACTGAGTAGCCCTTGGACGGTTCCATTTTTCTCGGCTGGTTTGCGCTTTTTGTTTACGACACCAATGAGTAAAGTTGTTGATATTTGTTGATTGCTTTTCGGCACTGATTGTGGGTGCATTGGGCCGTGGCAGCTGGATGAAGCCATTGCTCGGAGTGTATTTAAATTACGTTTTTATTAGTCTCGTAACATATTGTTTTAGTTACAAGTGTTGTCCCAACAGAGTTGACAGTTTGATTGATAATTGTAGGAAACATATTTGATAAATCACATTAATTATTAACAACAAAGGGATAGCTGTTCATTCATCCGAATTAAGCAATATGCTAAAGAAAATGCTTATAGTCATGCTTATAGTCTTGTAAATTTAAACTGGGCTCTTGAGCAAAGTTATTACATTAACTTTAATACCCTTAAGAAATTCTGTCATCCATTTATTGGCAACCCTTTGACAATCCACATTAGCGAGACTTTTATTCAATCAAAACATTTAGCCCAAGCTGCGTATACTTTATTTTGTTGCGATGTTTATTCTGTGGAAAAAACACGTTTGTTTGCCCTCAATTTATTCACTATAAACTGAAATTGACAAACCAACTACGTCTACGTTGTGCGATTTCAATTGATTCGAACATTTTAGCGAAAATCCCCTTTTTCCTGGATATGCATAATAAAAATGTTGTGCGTGTTTGGGCTTAACAAAGATGCAGCCACGTGTTCTTCACTCACCGTTTGGGGATTTGAGCAGACAAGATTCTCTAATGGCTACAAACAGCGTGTCTTATGCTATTCACTCTTATGTGGTTGTTGAAATGGATTGAATCTAAAGAAATATTTCTGAGGCATTAGGGATAAATTGCACTTATTAGGTTTTTTATTAACGTAGTAGATGGTAAATCTGGAATAGTTGAAAAATTTATTCTGAAATTTCAAAGAGACTTACATTGGGCGACATCGGTATATAATTTAAAAAATTCTTTTGTTCAGCTATCGATTACAAATTATTTTACTCAACTATTTCAAAAAGTTCTCCAAACACCAAATGGTCAACTGAAGACTATCAAACACAAGATATATTTTGCAAGCGATTTATCAAATTGCTATTTCGTTTCGACCATTGCTTTTTAAATTGGTGTCGATTTTTAGCAAATAGTATTCAACTATTCGTATTATACAAAGAGCCCCCAATAACGAGTTCGAGTTGAGAATAGAGAATGGAAAACTATAGCATTATTAAATCTTCGAATTGTTCTTTTTAAAGTATTGTGATTAGTTGTGTAGAAAGTAACAATAAACAGCTTTTTAAAATGCTTGTAGTAACAGCTTCCTCTCCATAAGATATTTTATTATCGCCAACCTTAGGCGATGTCCTGTTTAAGCACAATCTTTATGGGTTTGAGCATACTCCGAGATAAGCACATCCTGGACACATCCAATTTGTCCATCGCACGACACAACAGGTCGATTAAGAATTTGTAATATCCTAGTGAACAATGAAGAGAGTTGCGTCAATTGCAGCAAGAGCCTCACAAGGACATCAACTTGCCTTGAATGGCGGTTGGCAGGCGAAAAGGGAATGGAAGGGGTCGGTATAAGGCCAGGTTACATAATCGGGGTCGCCTGGCTATAAAATAGCTGTCACTTTCAGGTGTTGCTGTTGGTTTCGTAGTCTGCGAATCGATCTCTGGCAATTAATGCAAATAATTTTGATTGATTATTGCAAGCAAATGTTAAATGTAGAACTCGAACAGAGAGTGAAAAGTTTATAAGCCGTGGCAAATATAAAGACGCAAATTGATTGACATGCTGGTGAATTCACAAATATTCATACGCACTGAAATTGCTGCCGGAAATGAGCTCAAAAGGGAAAACAACAAAACTTTTGGACATGCACATAACATATATGTTGTTGTTGTCTTTGTTGTTGTTTTCGTTATAGTGTTGCTGATGGCAATGCTATTGTTTTTGTATTTTTATTGCCTGTCGCGTCCATGGTCGACTGGCCGCTTCGACCGTTGATTACAATTCGCTTCCGGCAGTCATTAATTTTTATTTAGCACATTTTCGCAGGAAAAGCAACAGCAACAAAAACAAAAAAAAAAAGGAAAAAGAACACAATGCAAAGAGAATGGGAAAAACCGCTCTGAGGTAAGAAAAATGGCGCAAGGACAGCCGAGCAATATGAATAAATTATTTCAGACAGAGTGTGAGTGAGTGTGCGAGAGTTTGAGTGCTGTGTGTATGTATGTGTGTAGACGTATGGGCTGCTGCGGAAACGGAAAGTGTGTTAATTTCCGACAGCAAAATGTTTGTGCCGATGATGGACGTGAACTGCAATTGATTTCAATGGATGACCAAAATCAATGGAGGCGCCGCATGAACAAATTCAACGCATGCAATGTACGCGTAACCTTAACACCGAAAAAGAGCTTAACTGATTTCAGAACAATTCGCAAATTGCACAAATAAATAAGGGATCATTCTTACTTAATAATAATTATTAACAACAAATTGAGTCCCCAAAATCGTTGCTGATTTCAGATGTATATACTTCAAATATGCTAGCTATATACTTGTTTTAAAACGCATTGATCATTTAAAATTATATTTATTCTTTACCAACAAAGGAGATCAAATGTTCTTAACATTGCTTACATTCAAATTGAATAGTAACTTGTTTTATTTGTAATTATTATATATAGAGTGCAATCTGATGGAAAACATTTTCAATATTCAAATATGTAAATACATATAATTTTGTACTAAAGGTTATAAATGTTGATGGAAATGGCTATTTAATTTTGGATAGTTAATACACCATCAAATGTATTCCATTTATTGCGAATTATTGTGCAATTAAATGTTAACGTTTTAAATTTTAAATGTTAATTATTTTCTGCATTTAAGTTCTCCCTGTACTCCCAAGGAGCAACCATAAATACTTGATTTCACCAAAGTATGCTCCAATTTCAGTTTATTTTTAAATACAGTTCTCAGGTGGGCGTTGCTCAGGTTCGTTCTGAATGCACTTTACATGTTACATGTTCAGTGAAAGGAATCAAAAAGGAAATACAATGGGCGTATAGCATCCCGCCAGCCGTAGGGGCGTGGCTGTAAAAACGTGAATATGAAAACGGTCAGAAAAAAGGGAGAAAAGAGACATATGCAAATGAAGTTCAGAGCTGGACACGGATATGCGAGGTGTTGTTGTTACTTCTGCCGCGGCCTTTGACGTTGTCATTACAGGGCGAAAACGACGCCGTTGCCGTTGCCGTTTTGTGGGTCGCTGTCGGCTACAATAAATCGGATATTGATTTGGCCAGGGGATATAAAGGATTACTTAAAGACAGGTGAAAGATCCTTTAGTGCAACATTCAAGTTTCTTGATGAATATCGTTACTTGGCAATACATGTTTAAATTTCTTAAAGTTTGATCTGGTATTTTTTCGATCACTTTGCTAATTAGTTACTTGCTCACCTTTTGGCTCACTTATGGCATCTAATTATGTGTAACAATAACAGAACAATTCGAGGCAAGAAAGCAATAACTACAACAGGTGCAGACTCTCAAATTTAGTCAGAGAACAAAATAAATTGTTGAGTTCTACTCCTACTTCATAAGTTCCTAGTGCTCTAACCGGACGTCGGCCTCCCCCATTACGTTTTATGATCTTGACACAAACAAGAACTCAAACATACACTCACATTCACACTCACAGTCACACTCGCACTGAACATGTACGCACTCTAGCCGCTATTTCCGTTTCCGCTCGGTAAATGTTTTATTTTGTTTTGTTTTTTTTTGTTGGAAGGAGAGCCTTGTCACTCAGCAAATGCGCCGTGTGTGGCCAAAGTTAATGTCCTAAATGCTTGTCCATATGCCAGTTAGTTGACTAGCCAAGTTCATGAGAAACTGCTGTATAAGTGAATGTGAGTGAGTGTAAGAGGAAGTGAGGATGTGTGTGCGTTTAGGCCATGTGTTAGCTTTCGGGGCAAAATGGCTTAAGTAGTCACTTTTTGTGCTTATGGCTGGACTTTGGTTTAATTAATTACAAGATTAATGCGACTGTTGTGTGTGCGTCTGGCCTGGTAACTGCTGCCCCCACGTTGCACGTTTGGCTATGGATATGGGGCACAATCCATGCTACAGGGAAGTAATTAGACCGACACCCCACAAATTTGTCACTGAGACCAACCAAAGCGCCTAAGTATTACAAAATACAATCAATAAAAATAGTTTTTTGAAAATAGAGTACCTTTGTGATTAAAATAATCAATCAAAAATTTCTTTAAACTTTTTACACTCGTAACAGCATATGTTTAATTGATGGCATTTTTGTATGTGTTATTAATTTAATGTGTAGCGATAGTATAATTAGTTATTGTAATCTATTATTATAATTATGAATTAATATGTCCATGAACTGTCAATTATTATTTTAAATTGAATTTCTTCAATCCCTCAAAAATATGTATTTATACTGGTTGCAAAATGGAATACATTAAATTAATTTTATTCATAGGAATGGAAATATTTGTGTCGAATATTATTAACTTTGCACCATAAATATCCGTCGATATTGCTCTCATTCTGTTATACTTATTTGTATTATGTCAACAATTGAATGAATGCTTCAATGGTCAATTTAATATTAAGAGGTGTATTTTAAAAATACCCCATTCATTCCCTCAAAGTGCTGTATCGCATAATTTTACTCTTACAATTGCCGATGCTCATTGCTGGCTTTTTTTGGTGATTGATGCGTCTTCTGTTATTTAAATGCAACGAATAAAGGCGAGGAGCGATGGAGGATGGATGTCAGATGCCAAAGGCAGCTTTAAGTTTCTTGTACTTGGGAATCATTTTTACATTCAAATGGCGTGCCATTGTCTCTCCCTCTCTCTCTCTCTCTCCCTCACTCTCTCTCGTACTCTCTCTTTTCCTCCGCAGGCTTCTCTTGTCCGACAACGACGTCACACTCTATTTTTTTAAAAGCGCCTTTCAACTTTCGATATGTAATCCTTTGATTGATGCGCCTAGCGTCAAAGCATACACACACATGCACACAACACCTATGCTTGTATGTGTGTGTGTGTTGGGGGTGTGCATGTGAGCTTCGTTCTCCGAACTATGTCCTGCGTCCTTTTGCCTCTCCATCGACCAGCAGCCAAAATCAACGCCTATGTAAATTCGCAAGGTTTTGGTTTAGGTGTGCGTGTGTGTGTGTGTGTGTGTGTGGTTGTGAATGGATGTGTGTGATTGGGTGTGGCGTGTTAGACATATGATGACAAAGACGATTTTAGCATTTTTGCTTTTTGATTAGCCCAGACAGCAGCAGCAGCAGCTGCAGCTGAGTGAAAAGCAGAAGCTGAAGAAACCGGAGCAGTAGCATAAGCTAACCAAAGGTTGTTGCCTGCTTTTAGGCTGTAGGCAGTGAAATATCAGCTTACACTGGTTTAGTTGAGGTAGCCGTAACCGTAAACAGTGGCACAAAGCAAAGCATTTGATTAGCCCCAACAAGGACTCGACTCCCAAGACATGATGTCTGAAACAAAGCTGTCAATTTGGGAACCATTTCGACGAGTAGCCAGTTCATGTTGTCCTTATTTAGAGTGAAGGGAGCAGAAGGATACTATTGTGGTTACTCTTTATATAGGATGACTAGCAAGTGGTGTCATTATATTGCAAAAGAGATTTCAGAGAAGGGAAGCATTGTTCAAAGACATGCAATTCATTTGAAAGATGCAAAATGCAGATGACAGATGACGACTTTATTTAGATTTACACGCACGTTTAAAATAATATGTCCTCCCGCTGTAGGATCCCATCTTGGATCGTATAAAACCAAATAAATTCAATTGTTGCTTACATAACATACATATTTGGTATTTTGTTAGCAATTTTTTTCTTATTTTCAGTAAGGTTTTTAAATGGAAATATATGTAATGTCAATTTTTAAAAATTAAAACTTCATCCTCCAATACAGCCTCCGTCTGCAGCCACTCGTTGCACTAAATTATAATGCCCTTCTACCCTATGGGTATCGGGAATAAAAATGGGCCAATTAATCATATTTTCAAACAGTGATTAGAGATAGTAAGAGTAATTATTTCGGAAAATCGCTTCATTGTGGACGCCTAGATGTTCATATCTACGTTGGTTGAAAATCGCAGTATTGTAGTTTTTACCGTTTGGGCTGTGTACTATCTACGAATTATAGAATTATAGATTATAAGCTATAATCATCTTCAATTAATAGTCACGACTAATAATGAAATTCTGTGAAATATTCTTTTTGAAAGTGCGTAATTCAAGCTTTAAACATTTCCATAATAAATCAATTACATTAAAGAGCCACAATTTGAATTAGTAGCATTAAATGACCTCAAGAGTCATTGAGTCAAAATGCTTAAATAAACCGCATTTTGATATATTCAAAAACCACGAAGGCTGCCAAAAAAGCCACGAGGCTGCAATTGAAATCAATTAGCTAATTATGGCACACATTGCGGCCGCAGCACTGATGCAGGAAATTCCAAATGCTTAAATTTTAAAATGAGCTTGCCCAAAAATGAGAAATAAATCTTTAATGAATTTATGCAAGTTTAAAGCCAATTGAAGTGCGCTTCAGTTAATTGATTAGCTGCGGTTCATAACAAGGGCCAGCAGCACATATTTGAAATGGTTAATAGAAAGCAAATGCGAGCCCGAGACCGAGGCCGAGGCCGTGTTGGCTACCAACACGACCAGCAGTGCCCCGCAACAATTGAATAATGCAAATTTTCCTAAAAGCTCCTCTTAACTTGCCCAATGAGCCAAGCGGCAATTTGTGCGCGCCTTTTGGCCAGCCACAGGCAAATTGCGATCCGCTACGTATAATTGAAAGCATGCAGCGTGGAACAAAAGGTGGAGCGGGGACGGAGAGAAAGAAATGAGTGGGGAGGGAAAGGGAAAGGTGTCAGGTGGCTGCAAACTGGCTCAAACTCAAACTTTGCACTCTGGCAATAATATTATTGAAGGATTAAAGTTTAAACTTTTAAGTGCAAAAACACTTCAATTCAATTGAATTGTGTGCATGTGCCAATCCCTTACAGTCCCCCTCTATTCCCCCTCATCCTCCCATCTCAGCCAGGAATCTCGACAGCTAGGTGAGCCACTGGGAAAGTCGTGTGGCAAAGCGCATTTTGAGTCAAGTGGACTAAAAAGTTTTTGTTGCGGTTATTGTGGGCATAAAACCAGCTACAAAGTTTCAACCAGTTAACGTTACAGTTGCAACACTTTGCCTCATTTATCGGTCCGAGCAGGGTCCGGTATTTTCTTTCAAGACCCTGTCTTCGAACCATTTTTTATTGAAATGGAAAACAACTAAACTATTCTGATTCTGGTCAGGAAATGAAATGAACATGAATTCTGTTTCATTTGAAATTAGTAAATACAAGTAAGAAGGATAAGAATGACAAGTATCATATAGTTAACAATTTTAATGGAATAAATGCAATATTTGAGCGGTAAAATTGTATTTTATATTATTATTCAAAGTTACTTTCCTCGACTAAAATAGCGAATGTCATCAATGCTGCCCATAAATATACATAGATATTGCGTATATATAAAAGACTGACCAACTACTTTAAATCACTCCTTGTCGGCGGATAGCAAATACCTCTAGTTAAATATGCATTTTATAAGTTAAACACATAATGGGAGGCAGGCAGGCAAATAGTAAAAGAGAAATTGAATCCCAAAAGCGCATAAAAATTGAAAAGGAGCCGAGAGAAGAAGTGCCGGCAACAGCTCAACATAATGGCTCGAAAAGAGACAGCCCTTTGGGCCAGCCCCAATTGACAAGTGGCCTTTAAATGAAGTGAAGTTAGTCCGAGGCAGACAGCGCCTTTTGATGACAACGACGATGATAACATTCTGCTGGGCAGAAGAGAGCAGACTGAGCATGTCCTTGACTATAAGTTGTCATGTTTCTCAACAGCGGGCGGTTCGTTCGTTTTGGACCTGGTCATTTTGGTCTTAACACGCTTACAACGATTTAGTTGATAATTTTTTCATTCTATTCTTTCAACTTATTCGCTTTCCGCGAGATTTTCGCTTGACTACATGCTTCAACTTCCTGGTTTTGCTGCCAATTCAACGGCGTTTAGTGATTATCCTGACTTATGCTGCGAAAATTTGTTAAGCTGTTGCCGTCTCGACAATCTCCCCACCTTCTGCGTCCTCTTCAACTTTTGACTTAAAGTTTCCCATGTTTTCTTTAACTTTTTTTGTAGTAAACTTTTGCCTCGCCTAATTCGTATCGTATAGTTGCTTGTTTCGTTGCGTTGTCAGCAGCAGAACAATTCATTGAATATCGTACGTAGGAGTATTGTAAATATATTCGTGTGTAATGCGATACAGACACGCATTCGATATTCCTATTCGGGCGCAAAATGTCAGCCGTTGAAATTCCGCAAATACTTTTGCATGCCAATAGCAAAGTCCTTGCCACGACTCTGGCTGAGTCCGTGTCCTGCCTTTCCTTTGCCTTCGCTTTCTTTTCTTTTTTTTGCTTATGCAACTGAGTCTAGAAAACGTGGTGCACGTTTTTGTGAATTGATTTGCTAGCATTTTGGGTTCAGGCTCTTACCCCCTTCGCTTCTCCTTAGCCCCCCCTTTAGTACTCCACATTTATAATGAATAATTTCCGCACGAATGAAATTCAATGGCCAAAATGGTTTGCCGGTTCAACGTTTGCCTAATGGCCATTATTATTATTAGGATTATTATGTTCACGATTACAACGGCGCACCCCTCCAACAACTGTGAGGAACTTGATATCATTTATTGTGCTCTTCGAGCTCTTCAATAGTTTTTCCTGTTGTTTTCCGAATCGACGAGAATTTATTTGTGGCACAATTTGGTTTACCTTCGTTGATTTATTGCGTTTTTAATTAACGTATAAGTTGGCGAAATAGTAAAAGGGTTGTCTTGGTTAATTAATTAAAATGATTAGGGCAGGAGGTAAGCAACGTCACTAGATGAACGAACTCGTGGTTTAACACTATCCCAATATTCAGTATTCAGTATATTATTATAAGTATAATTATCTTACAATGAGAAATGTTTTGTGCTGTGCAAATAAATCGATTTCGACACAAAAGCCGTTTGAATTTTATTAATACTATCCAATCCAAAGCCATCCAATTTAAGCACAACAACAGACAATTAAGCTGAAATGACTAAATAAAAATATATTCACATTTGTTTAACATCTCAAATTGCATTTAAACAAATTGAAAACATTCACGGACATTAATTGAAATGCCACACACCGAGAAGATTGTGAATACCATGAGCAAAAAATGTAATTGACAAAAATTAAATTTGATAATGCTCAATAGTTTTGTTTAAAGGTAGATTCCAAACAATATGTCCATTAATTGCCAAATGAAAACAATGCACATTTAAATGCGAATTATACAAAGTCTAAAAAAATTCCAATAGTCGTATAGCCATTGACCAAAGCCCCAGCCAAAAGCTTTTATGTACTCTATAAAAATTTGCAAAACAAGCCACAAAAGTAAACAATGAAATTACATACAGAAACGCACAAAAACCAGCTCAATAACAACTATAACAAATATAAAAAAACTTCTGCAATAATAACTGTATTTGCCCATTGAATGTTATTGCATTAGTTTGTCGCAAACAAAAAACAAAGCCAACAAAAACAAAAACAAAAAGAGGAAAGCAGGAAAATGAAAGGAAATCGTTGCCAACAGAAAACTTTTCACAGAATGACGCTCTGCCATGGCAATTGCATTATCATTCGATTTCGGAGAGAATGAGAATGTGTTCAAACTCTTTAAAGTCGACTTGCTTATGAAGAATTTTGAATAAGCTGACAAGATAAAGGGAATGTTTTGAATTTGTCAAATGTTTAGGTAAAGAGTTATGCTGTAAAATGTTTTACGTGAATATTGTTAATATTATAAGATTATTAGAAGACATTCGAAAATAATAGAAATAAAATTAAACGATGTAGTCTTGTTTTCATCGTAGTTCTTGAAAGCATTCATTTGTATTTACATTTATTCTGTCGTAAAGACCGCTAATTCTGTCTAACCAATTATGCAAATATGTAATTTATAATAATGTGTACAATTTATAATGAGCTGAAGAGTGCAACATTGCAATGGAATATTTCAGCATTTAACCGAATTTCACAAATAACTTTATTGCACATTTTGATTTAATGTGTGCTTAAAATTTCACAACGCAACAATAACACAGGAATAATAATTATTTTACCCATAAACAAAAGCTCGTAAAACAAAATAAACACATGAATTTCAATGCAGTCAACACGACGAAATTTTTGGAGCAGACAAAACAAAAACAAAAACCAAACATGCGAAAACAAAATGGAATGGGGAAAGTCAAGAAGGGAGTTCAAAAAGGGGGAATAAAATAAATAAATGCTGCATTTAAGCTGGATAAAATCAAAGGAAAACCAGAGAAATCAGAACAATGCAAAACAGAAATTCTATTTAAAAAAAAATTTAATGTCACACATAATAATAAGTGACATTAATTTAGTTAATAAAAAAGCTTGCATTAATTAAAAGCCAATCATAAATTTAGATTTTGGCAATCATTCGTATTGCACAGATTTGAGTCTGAGTGGTTTTCGGGTTTTCAATTTGGGGCATGCATTTTGGGCTATGCAATGGTAACGAAGCAACAAACGCATTGAGCACATCAATTTCTTGGCCAAGATATTTGATTCGAATCGGGTTTTAAGCACACTCTTTGCGCATGTTTGTTGTGTGACTGGCGGGAGGGGACTGCTCAGAAACTCACCCCTGGCTGAATTTCACCACAGCAAAGCAACAAGTGTCTTGCCGGCAATGCATTGGCAAGTATAAAGGGACACATGAGGTGAGCAGCGTGAGCCGAGCTGACGAAGGGGAAGCATGAGCTACTTTGGTGAAATTTGCTGCACTGCTTTACCGACAGCAGATTCAATTCACCATTTGCTAAGGTGTTGCATTTTGCTCAGAGAGGTGAACATTTCGTATTGAGTGGCCTAACGGTTTTAAGGGGCAGTAATATTTAAAAAAAAAACACTTGAATATGCTAGACAACAACTAGAAAACAATCTGGTAAATTAATTTAATTATTTTACACACTTAATTTAAATGGGTTGGTAGTATGGCAACTTGATTCGAAACTCAAAACAACTCCAAGTAGCGAAAGTTCTGCTTACAATACACCTGTGTTTTTGCCACTTGCCACAAATGCTTCATTATGCCATAAGCTTAACTCTTTTTTGTTAACACAGCGTGTGGATTGGGTGGCAACGTGGCAATAATCCTGTGAATGGCACGTGACAAATCCTTGGGTAAACCACGTGAAATGGAAACGCACACAACAAGAAGCCAGGAGTAAGTGAAAGAAGAAGAAGAAGAAGAAGCAGCTACATTCGACTTGTCACGAAGGCGCAAGTCAAAGTTGCGTGTAAGCTTTACGGCAAATGCAGCTGCATATAATTGCATAAGGAGCGCAAAGAAGAATGAACTTGTTGCGTACTCCAAAAACTCGCACAAGGGGCGTGCCACACAATTGCAGGTATTGTTGAACGATGCATTTACGCGTGAGGAGTCTTGGGGGCAGGCAAAATGTGCTTCAAGTCACCGAATTATTTATAGTTAAACGTTGACGTGCAACACGAGCAATTCGATTAGTGCCGCATCTGCTTAATTCTCTTTTTTCACAACTGGCAACCTCTCAATGAGTTGAGTTATGTTGAGGACAGCTAGCATATTGTGTGCATATTCTATGGATTCACAGATTGCCGGACCGACGAATATGCAAATATATTTATTGCGACAACAATTTCTAAACTAATTTAACATGCCTCCCCCACCGGTCACACAAATATATGTAAAATAGGCAAACAAAACCCGAAAACGAAAACAAACCAGACGGAAACACAAGGGCTGCAACTTTTGTCATGAATTGTTGGCCATAAATATTTAAGCACGAACGTCATGTAAATTTCTATATGGTATTTCTCTCCCTTTTTGCCCGATATGAGAGTATTCTTTAGAGTTTTCGGAACATAACGAGAACTCTCCCTGCACACATTGAGCACATTGAACTTTTATCCATTTGCGAGCAAATATGACATCTAATTAGTTGCGACTTTTGGCAATGAGTCGCTTGCAAGTCCAATTGTGGGCAGCCACTGAAAAGTGTGCATCAAGACGTTTAATTAATGTTCATGTATGCGCAAATTTAGTTATTTAGTAATTCAGTATGTTTTCATTTTAATTGATTTACATATCAACCATAAGAAATCATTTTATGTATTTCCTTGTACATATGAAAACAGCATTTCAATGATAGTTTATTATTGAAGTCGAAAGAAAATTTTAATTAATATGCAATATTATTATAAATCAATGAATTAATATAGTAAATTTAAATGCATTGAGTAATGCTTTTAACTTTTAAAATAAAAATAAATGTATAAAATTAAATTAAAAATATTATTATTGAATTTATATTATCATAATATAAATAATATAATACATTTAATTAATTTTTAGTTTTTAAAATTGTAAATCCATGATTGAAATGGCAGCTCGTTACGATACGTTTAAAG
Organism: Drosophila immigrans; assembly: GCA_963583835.1. Taxonomy (NCBI): domain Eukaryota; kingdom Metazoa; phylum Arthropoda; class Insecta; order Diptera; family Drosophilidae; genus Drosophila; species Drosophila immigrans. The sequence continues at coordinate 17,715,164 of OY757143.1, read as the reverse complement.
GTAATTTATTAATATAAGCATAAAGAGCCAGCTGCAAAGCACTTCCAATTGTGCAATTCATATGCATTGTAGTGCGCTAATTAAAAGATCAGGCTGTGCATTAAGTGCACAAACATGCTTGCGAGTGGCAAAGTGACAGGAAGGACGAACTTACTTAAAATATGAGCTGCAACCAGAGAGTGAGTGTGAGTGTGAGTGGATGGACTGACTTGGCATGCTTGAGCTGAAAGCCTGGCAACAGTTGTAAGTGCATCCTGGCAGTGCTCATCTTGACTGCCTCAGCAGGAAGCACTTAATAAATTCTAAACTACAATTGTTTGTGTCCTTTTGCTGGCATTGCAACAAAAGCCAATGGCCCATTGTCTGGCCGAAGTCAATGAACTTGTCACATACGTTTGTCATAATTATACAACTTTCTGTGGGTACATGTGTGTGTGTTTGTGAGTGTGTCGGTGGCAAAATCAAATTTCGTGTGGCCAAATACCAACTGAGCAGCGAAACCAGGTGATGTTCAGTCGACATACCAAAATAAAGCCAAGTGGCCCAAGTTCCACACAACTCGTTGGTTGAGGAAAGGATGTAAAGGGGAATGAAGAGTGCATAGCTTTGGTCCTGGCGTTGATGGTTATTACTCCCATGTCCTGGCCACTGACATGTTTGTAATTAGCAGATCAGCGCTGTGGCCAATGCGACATTGGCTTTGGCTTTGGCTTTGGCTTTGGCTTTGGCTTTGGATTTGGCTTTGGTATTTGACTCTAATGCAGCAGCTAAATATTTTTCGGCGCTCAGTGCGAATTTCGCTTTTTTTTCCAACACTATAACACTACAAGCTATTCGTGTCGAAATTGTGACAGCCCTCGGCTGATGGATGGGAACGCGTGACGAAATCAACACGCAAATTAGTTTATAATTTTGACGAACGAGAAAAAAAGAAACTAAACAACGCAAGGCCAAAAGCCAAATTTATGATTGAAATGCAAATTGCAATAGAAAGTACGCAGTGTAGAGTCGATGTTGCTGTTGCTTTTGCTTCATGTCTTCAATTCCACAGTTCCAAATGTGAATTTAGTGTAAAAATGCACAGTCTGATGCCATGCGACATTTGTATGTCAATTTGTTCCATTTCTGTCCTTTGAGAGATGCTTTTTAAATCGGATTACCCTTCCCATATGACAGCACTCATTGCATGGGAATGAATGTTGAATGCTCTGCAAAAAAATGGGGAATTTAATTTCGCCATTCCCTTTGATTTTCTGTAATATTAACTAAGAATTTAGTCGCTGTGCTTCGCCTGTTTGTTCGACATTCCTTATGCCTCAAATGTCAGCTTAAATGCACATGTAAATCGAAGCAAGGGAAGTCAAAGTAAGGTAAATTAAAAGTGCAAACTATCAACCAAAAAAAAATGCAGAAGGAAAAGTTATTTTGCTTCCTTACACCAAATCCGTACTGCAGTCAACAAGTGCCAAACGGAAATGAGTGGAGGTTTGACTGCATTATTAATTCAATGCGAATGAAATTTAAGTGCACCAACTGCAAGTACATCAAATCTATAAGAAATTTTCCTCAACTGTCAGCAATAAACGTGATTATCTGTTTGAATGCAGTGAAAAGAAACGCATGCATAAGGTATGATGCGTCCTAAAATATATTATATATAACATTGTATTATATTTATTTATTGGACTATTGAATATTACATTAATTTATAAAATATTATATTTGTAGTTTCTAGATACTTTTGATACTTTTTAGCTCAGGTTGCAACAAACCGTAGCCGTAAAGGTAAACAATATTAACACGGTGTCTTGCGGTCGATCACTATTCGCTTGCCTTTCACTTGTTTTGTAAAATCAATTTCTTGCTGTAGCTAAGCGGCAAATTTACTTATCAGGGACTCAAAAATGAATTCAATCAAAGCGCACTTCAAAAGCGACAAACAGTCGGAACATTGCTTACTTCAACGTGGCATTAATATGACAGTCAAACAGTTTGTTGCTGCAGACACAGGACCCAGGAGTCAAGAGCTGCGGTGACTACAGAACGTTGAGCGATTCGCTGTTAAATGCATTTGCCGTCGCTCATATTTTTCCAATTTTACCCACCGTCACTTGCAACTTGCATCATTCGTTTTCATTGCGACTGAGCACAAGGATGAGCGAATGAGTGACTGAATGAATGTCTGAATGGATGGATGGATGCTTGAATTGTTCGTTGACTAGCTAGCTTCCTGGCATCGCGGCTTTCCGGCTACCCGGCTTCACAAAGTCTCCCTCTATCAGGCTGTCTGGCCGTCTGGCCGTCAGTTTGCAGCCTCCTGTCGCTCGACGGCTCGCCATTTAAAGCGGATTTGCGTGGGGCCCTTGTCGCAGTTAGTCGCCATTTTGTCGTCATCGATTTGGATTATTTATTTAGTTTTTACTTGCAGTCACTGCAGTTTCCTTTTTGGTGTACTATGCATACGTAAATATTTATGGTGTAAGAAAAATCTCTGAAATAAAAAAAATGTTATCACTTTCGAACTACTTTCTTTTTAATCAGATTCAGGGATGTATCTAAAAGTTTAAATCATCATTCAATATTCAATGGTATATTTACAGACTGTAGATGAATTTGGTGAAGCTAATGTGATTTTAAAAAATATTAGCTATTCCACTGAAATTCTTAAATTGGCTTTAAATAAAAGATCATCAAATTGTCGCAAATTTATAAGCATTGTTTCGGAAGCTGCATTAGAGACAAACACCTGTTTATGTTATTAATATTCAAACACCTAATGCTGACAAGTCAACAGATTGACAATTATGCCGTGGGCTAACTGCTTAGAACAAAATTCATTTAGCATGCATGGACTCATGCTTGGTAAACATGAATTATGAACTGGCCTGTGGGTAAGTGATTGAATTGTTGATATATTTTAAACTGATGAAGATATACGTAGAAATAGGTAAAAATGCGGCATGTCTTAGAATTGTCACATAATCTGTTGGCCAGGTTATTGCTCAGTTGGACAATATGTTCATTAGTCATTTGTTTGCATCACAAACGGCACTTCTGGGAACGGGAAATAGAGGAGAAGTGATGTCCTGTTTTTAATAAAGGACACTCGAAAGAAGCTTTAGTTGAATGCGTGGCGACCACCAGCAGTGCGTTTGCATTTTCCCTTCTTATTATTATTATTATTATTTTTGTTTGTGTCTCATCCTGAGCACAGAATGCGTCCTTCACATCAACATTGTTGTTACTGTTGGTGGTATTTTTTTTCGGTTTGTCGGGCAGGATATTACACCTCGTTTTTTGTCACTGTCTCTCACTTTCACATGCTGTGACATATTTCTATAGCAGCGTCCCCCAATTCACTTCCCCCTATTCCACTTCTTGTTGAAACTTGAGTGAAAAGTCTGCTGCGAGGCAGTCAGCCAGTCAACCAGACATTTTTGCGGAGGTTTCGCTGTTTTTAATCTTATAAACAATGTCAGCATGAGCTCTGCTTTGCTGTGTTCTGCTACGCTCTGCTGTTGCTGCCTCTAAATGTTGCACGTACACAGACACTCTCATGGCACCAGCGCAGCAGCCCAAAGCCCTTTATTGCTTTAATATGTTAAATCACATTTGCCTTTAATTTTTTTCTCTTTTTCTCTTAATACATAAATTGAGAGCATTATTTATGCTAGTTAAGGATTTTTAATAAATGTGGGCAGTTAAGCTGGCAACTGTTTATACCAAAATATCAAAGTAATTTGCATAAATGAACATAAAAACTTTTAAGAAACACTTTATTTTTGTAAAAATCTACAATTATTACGTGAAATATTGAAATTTTAAAATTTAATTTGGTTAGATATTACAATTTACGAGAAAGTTAAGACCATTTGATGAAATATAAATTCGAAGAAGAAGTTTTTACAAAGGCGATGTGTTCGCTCTTTATGTCAAATTGTAGAGTATATATTTCTAGATTAAACCTATTCATCTCGCCAAATGCAAAGAATTCTATGAAAGCACGAAACGAAAAAAAGAAATGTGCCTAGTTGGCCGTCGAGTTATGCAAAATGAGTTTGCTTAATGATATTAAATGATACATTTTTAATAATCTCTTAGGCCTCGTTTTGAGCCCAGTTATAACGGAATTTTGTCGGCGAAAAGAGAACGTTATTAAAATTTATTGGATATTTAGTTTGTTAAGATGAAAGAAATCTTGACAAAGAGTAAACAGATTTTATTTCATCATAAGCTGCAACACTGAAATTTAATGCTGGAATTTGTTAAAAATTAGCCAAATTTCACGCTTGCCAACTGCATTCATTCCATTAATTTATCAACATTCTTTGTGTGCCCTTTGGCGAATGTAATTAATACTACTGTGCTAGCACTCGCTCCTCTTTATTTACCTATTACTGTTTTTTTTTTGTTTTGGGTTGTTCTGTCGAACCTGAGGCTATATTTCGTACCGTGCGCGCGATGAATTAGCCCGTTTCCTAACGGAATACAAATGCGATGTTAGCTCGTGTGTTGAATCCGTCTAAATGTCTGGCTGATAAAAGCGCAAACGATAACGCCAGCGGCAAGTGTGTGAATTTTTTTGGAACAGACTGTGTGCGCGCTACATGGAGATACCATGCATAACTTTGCCTTGATTTTGAGCATAATTTCCCCATTTAATACCCTCATTGAGGGTTTTTAACATTTGTGAGGAACTGTGGAACGCCCTCTAGCTCTACTGATTTATTTTCGTATTTATAAACAAAATGCGCAACTATTAATCGCATCCTTCTTTACTTTTACAATTTTATCAAATAAATCGCATTGATAAATTGTGGACTCTTGCGCATTTAAAGTAAAGTATAAAGTATTTGGAAAGTCTTTACAGTGCTGGGTAAAAGTATTTTGTATTCGACATATTTTTGACGTTGTTTTCAGGTTACTTTTGCCTTTTTGTGGATGTAGTGCAATACGTGCGGATAATCGCAAATGAACACGGCTATTCCTTTGTACATAATGAGGCCAATTAGGCCTGTGGCAAGAACTAAATGCCGTGTGCAGCTTATGTAATGGGTCGCTTAACTATGAATATTCCTCTGTCCCAGCAAGTTTCGTTCATCACTCTTGGTTTGATAAGCAAGCCCAATTGCTGTTTATCCACTTGATTGGGACAACTGGAGGCAATGTCTCTGTGCTAGCTGGATTTTACTTGCGTCTGCTGATTGCGAATAAACCATAAATCATCCATGCTATTCAAGTAGTTAAGCGACTTGCAGCAGTCTTTCTGACGCCTTAGCTGAGGATAAAAGTGGAGAGTTGCAGTCCTTGTGGTTAACTGCGGATGCTGTACTTTTTTATGACATAATTCGATTGGATATCTCCATTAAATTGGAAAAAGTTTAAATTAGTATCAAAGTAATGGATTCTAAATCGGAATTGAGCCAATTTCAACTTTTTCCTTATTAGATTGCTGGCTAAGATAAACAACTCGTGAGAGCAAGCAAGAAAACAAAAATTAAATTAACTATAGTTAGAATTAACATCATTATGGATGGATATAGATTTTTATCGATGATATATTTGATTAAATTGTAGCTTCTTTTATTAAGATCTGTGTAATAAAATCTCAAAGAGTTCCCTACTTGCGAGTGTACATTCTTAAAACTCAAGGCTAACAACACGCTATACAAAAGAAGCACGTACACACTCACACATAGTGAGACAGCTGAATATTTGCACAGAATGCATTAGTCCCTACATGAGAGCTTGTGAAATATTTATGGAGGAGGATTGCAGACGTCAGATGATTAGTTGCATATCCTGTGCGCGGGCTGGCAGCTCCCACAGCTGTCGATGATTTTCAACCAAGCAAATATTTAATCTTAGAACATTTTTGCACTGACCTGCGCTGCCCTGACCATCGGACGTGCTGGACGTCTTGGAAATCTCAGTTGTATTCCAACTGCTGCAACAGCAGCAGCGGTAGGAGCAATGTCAGCTCTCAGCTCAGCTCGTATTAGCTAAAGTCAAACAATGGCAATGGCAAGACCCAAGAAACAACGCCAAATTGCAACGTGTGGAGCGAAAAAAAGGAAAGCGAAAAAGAAAAATAAAAAGGAAAAGTGTTGTTAAGAAAATGCAGTAGACAGAAAATCGATGTGTTTTGTGTTTGCATTTGCGGATTGCTGTGTAAAGTTTTAGTTTCGGATGTGCGACGGGGGCGTAGATGCCACTAAATCCCCAGTGTGGCAGATTAACACGTGCTGGTCAAGCTATAAACGAAGTGCTGCCAACAACAGAAGGTCAAATTCCAGTTGCAAACAAATAAAAGAGCAATGTGTAATACTAGTTATTTGGAGCAAAAATCGACTAGCAGATTCTCTATAAAATTGCATTTGTATTTAAGCATTCAGTGTTAAATATTTTCTTAGTGATTTTAGATACTACATGCCCATATTTTAAAATGCATATTCCCTTATGAGAAGCGTTTGCAGTTAAAATCGATTACAAATTCATGTGAAATCAATTTCCACATTTTAATTAAACTTGTTTGGCTCACTTTGACCCCCGACTGCAGCGCCACTCTTCGGTCCTTGAATGTTTCGTAGTTGCAGATGTTTCTGGTTGCTTTGACGCCTTTGTGTATGCAACACCGAAGCGATTTTTAAACAGTGTAGTTGTGTGTGCAAGAGTTGTAATTGAAATTTCCAATAAAACAGCAAATATGATTTCCCTTATTAAATGTTAAAATGTGCCCTTTTATTTTCCAATTTTTTAAACAGCTGCAGGTGTTTGAAGTATGTATGTACATATATGCGGATTAAATTAAAACATATTTAAATACATATTTTGCGGCGTTTATATTGTAGTTAAATAATAAGGTAAATAATGTTGGTAATACTTGCTCTTTTTTTGTGTTTAAATGTCATTGTCACTTAATACACTGTAAAACGCAATTTAATTATTTATTTATAGAAAACAAATTGTAAATTTACATGTTAATCACGATCATTTTGGGAATTTAAAAAATACCGTCATTTAGTGCAGTGTGATAGACACCATAACTGTTTAAGTCCGTCAAACAAAAGAAATTTTATACTCATCAATAAGGCATGGACAATTTCTTCATCCGATTATAGACCCGTTATTAAAAAATAGCGGAAAGCTTAAGCTCCAAGACATATGTATTTTGGAGTGTTGAATCAGCCCCAACTATCCAACTTAAATTTTAACGTATAATTGAAACTGTGTGTTTGATATTTTAAATTTGCTCATTTATTTTATAAAATCAATCATAACAATTATTTTTTTCAAATTCAGGGTTCAGTTTCATTCATTCACTATTAAGTTAATAAGTTTGTTTTTGTTTACATATTAACCAATTCCATATTTGTATGCTTTATTTACGCAATTGTTAAATACTTAAAAAATAAAATGCGTCTAAATCGAAATAGTAGTACGTACACATCAGATGAATTCTGTCATTATTATTATGTATGATTATAATAACTAATCAATTAGGTTAATTTCTTTTTTAATTGTCATTCATTTAAAAAATATATTTGTTCATATATAATATTTTGTTTTCTTGTGTGTGTATTTTTTCAATTATTATTGTTTTTTACTTGCATTTGTTGTTTTATTTTATTTATTTATTTTTTTTTTTGGTTCATAAAGGACGATAAACCATCATAGACGTTATCAAAAAGGCAAACCATTAATTTTATAAGTACATACAATGCTTTTTACAAGTTTTACAATTTTTTTTTATCAAGTTACGCATATTTGACTTGAGTAAATATTCCTAATGTTCTTTTTTCATTGCTAAAAATTATACAAAAATTGTCATAAACGTACATTTAAAATTCCATCAAGAAGACATTTCGCATGTATGGACTACAGTATGTATGCTATGAGGCGGCAGGATAACCCTGGCCACTGCCCAAGTTACGCTGAGGCGTCTGTTGTTGTTGCTGTTGCTGATGCTGTTGCAGCTGAGTGGGTGAATTTGTTGTTTGGCTAGTTGTGGGCGATGCTGCATTAGTTCTACTATTTAAATTATTATTAGTGTTCATTTGGCTAATTTGAGACTTATTATTATTCGTGGTCGTTATAGTGGCAACTCGTCTAAGACGATTATCTGGTATCGGTGGTGACTGTAAAGTGCCCGAACCCTGATGCAACGGGGAAAATGATGATGGTCCACTGGCGCTTCCACCGAATGCACCGGCAATGCTGCTGCTGGCACCGCTCATTCCACCACCAATAGCACCACCAGGACTACCAAAGATGCTGCCATTGCTGCTGCCAATCAAGCTCATCGAATGCTCATTGGACAGTATCTGATGTGCAGCCAAATTCATCTCCTCAGGCGTCATGTCTAACGCCTCTTGCATCTCTCGAGCAGCTGTGCCCACAAATTCGGAATCACAATATTTTCCCAAGCCCTCAGCGGCGAGTACCTAATTTAAGAAAATCCTCAAAGTTTAATATATTTTCGAATTAATTAAGTTGAATAGAGTGATCGTACCCCTCCAATCAATGATTCGGCTAGGCCATTCATTTCAAATGAAGTTGGTAAACGACGCTGATCGTAAGGACTAGCTGGGGTCGATTGGATCATGCGCTCGTGGCCAGGAATAGCACCATTGGGTGCGTAGACTAGATAGTTGCATAGAATGTAGAATTAAATACACATATATATATTAATTATCAGTGAGAACCGTTTAGTCAGGGTGAGATTATTTATGAATATATTTTGTACACGGCTTGATGATCATAAAGCATTTGTCTATTTTTTTTGAATAAAAGTTTAATTTTTAACAGCGGAATATGTTAAAAAAATATAGCTAATCAGTTTCTGTACAAGTTTTTTTTTGCATTTTAAAATTTGCATCCACTACTATATTTCAAATAATTTTGTGTAGTTGTATAAATGTAACTGCCATTTTTGTACATTCTAATGCTAAGATTTTGACGTTCTTTCTTTGCTAAAGTCAGTTTATTATTTCCATTCATAATTTTAGAAATGTTCGCTAATTAAATAAAATCGCGACATTAAATAATATTAATTTCCGTTTAATAATAATTAAAGGGAAGTTCGAAAACTATTTAAAAAGATTTCATGAAATATTTTAAAGATGAACTTAAATCCATTTTTTATTTTATATTTTTTCTCCTTCAATGATCATCAAGCATTTAATTCATTTTCTGTAATATGACAACTTAAATTAATTAAAATTGACTGTTAGTTTGGCATTCAATAATTCAGGCTATTAATAGGTTAAATTCAATTGTACAGCGTTATGTATAGTATATTAAATGATATAGTAAGCATGTTCTGTACAAAAACAAAAATTAATGGTTACTTTAAAACTGAAGCAAGCAACATACGTTAAATTTACTATACTAATAACAAGGAGCTCTACCATGGTATTATTTACGCAATTTCTAGGGCAAAGGCGAAGGCGTTACATGAACGAAGCAGGCGGCGCATCTAAAGCGTTTCTTAGTTCTAATCATTAGCCAAGCAATATGTGTGAGTGTGCGTATATGTTTTGGGTATTCACAGTTTACATAAATCTGCTTGTGTGTGTGTCTGTGTACTCAACACCTGTATTGGATACTTTGGATCACATTTGAGTCCACCCCGACATATATAATAGGAAGCGACGACAAGACAACATTGAAACAACAGTTAACGAACATTTTCTTTTCAAAATTTGGCATATCAAAATGTAGAATATACTATACAAAAATGTATGTACATTTATACGAGTATCTTTGACATGGGTATCATAATTATTATATGTATTATATATTAGGTATTAGATGGACGCAAGGCACACTTTGATGGGGTACGGGCTCAGTCGGCGAGGTCAGCTTAATGAGTATATATGTATGTATGTGGGCACAACAACATTGTACTGTTATAAGTATATGAATGTAGGTATTTATATAGACACCGATATCTTTTGATAAATATTTTGTGAATAATACTTTGATTATGGTAACCTTTTTTCATTCGTTTCAATTCGATTTGATTCGTTCATTGATGCGTGTTAAAACGGTTGTTCTTGTTGTTGTTGTTGTTGTTCAGTTGTTGTTGGTTGTTGTTGTTGTTTATCTTGTTGTTCTTGTAGGTGTTATGTTTTTACTCCACGCAGGTTACATTGAACTCTTTTTTTCATTGTTAATTAATAAGTATCATACACAGGGTGTTGGGGGAATGCAGTCAAATGAAACTTTCAACTTGGGAATTCCAAAACAAAAACTTGAACAAAATAGTTTCTGCCCATGGGTCAGAAAAAGAGCTAAGTGGGTACAAATATGGTTCGAACTCTCTGAGACTCATCCAGCAAGTATTTCAGTGTTCGAAACTCAGCACTCGGTTGTTTTTAAACTCGAATCACTTAAGCTATAATAAAGATGTTTATAAAAAAGAGTTATACGAAAACAAATTACTTTAACAACATAATTTTTGCATGATATAATTTTTAACCTATATAATCACATAAATTTATATTCAATTAATTAGCAGGTATTAATTAACAACTCGTCAACATTGCATCAATTTCAGTTTGTTAGTTTGTAATCAACAAAAGGAGCCATAAGCAGGTTGGTAATTAGTTACAAATAAGCTGCTTAAATAACCCAATTTATTAAACAAGCTAATCCTATTACGTATTTGAGGTGTTGTCATTATTCAGCTAATTGGTGACTATGCAATTAATATCATAAATTTAGCGATTGATTGGTATGATTAGTAATATCCAGTTATTGACTCACTTTATATTATTGCTAAGGTACTTATTTTTATGTGAACGTAACAATCTTATAAACAAAAAAAATTCTTCTTATACTAACTTCAAGAAAAAAGATTATATATATATTATAAAGTTAATAGATTTAAATTTATACTTGCAGGCTCCTCCTTATTCCGCTCGCCAACTCCCGGCACAACAAAAAAAATTTTAGAAAGAATGGTCGTAAATAAACTAGTTAATATAAATATTTCATAAATCAAAAACGTTGCCTTAACCTATTTTAACTAAATATTTCTTGTAAACACTATGATCGTAATGGATATATAATAAACTCTTTTTCTTCTCTGATTTGCTTCTTTTCATTTGAGTTGACCCCAGAACTGTAGAGACTTCAGATATATACATAAATGTATAATAAAAATATGTTAAGAAAATTCAGAATCATTGCATTGCTTTATATTATTGTTAATGTTGTGTTCAAGTGTTGTTTTGCGCGCGATTGTTGTTCTACATAATCAACAATGTCAGGGTATATGTATGTATGTATAAAAGTATATATATAAGAATAAATATATGCTCTATATGCAGCAAAAGCGTTTTAATATTAGCCCAACTAATCTACTGAACACTACGGTTACTTGTTTGCTAAAACTAGATAAATACGATATTTTAAATTAATTTTATTAACTGCGCATTTAACTAATGTACATATGTGTAAGTGTACTATAGGTCTGAATGGAGGTCCATTCGGATGAGTGTCTTGAGTGTTGTCTTTCAATGGCGCTGCGTATAACAAACAGCCAATAAATTAAATACATTACAAATGTAGCAATTTTAGTAGTAGTTATATTTGTTGCTTCACAATTGCACTCATTAGTAGTTGTTTGCTATTGTTTATTATAATTATTTTTTTGTATACTTTCATATTATTGTCTTTAACATTTTTTGGGCATGCCGCAGGCAAAATTCAGAACTCACAACTCAGAATTTTTTAGTGGCGTTTACTAAAAATGTACATGGATATGTATTATGCACGAAATAATAACAATTAGAGGTTTCGTATGATATATAAAAGAGAAAATCAAAAGTAGGGTGTGAGAAATTTGAACTTAATAAAAAACGCCACAACGAACAAACGAATGTTTTGGTTTTGTTTTCGTATCTTTTTGGGTTAAATTGGATGGTAATAAATTAAAAATAAACAAAACGATTTAAGAACTTGTTTAGTGCAATTGCTTGTTGCTGTTGTTGCTGTAGTTGTTGCAATTGCAGCATTTTGCGCTTACCATTGTTATATGGATGCAATAAAATACCACGATTGCGGTTGCTGAAATTAATGTTCGGGGATTGAGTAAAATCGTATTTCGGTTCTCGGTGAATGTTGGTATTTAAAACGCGCTAATTTATCACAAATACTCTATATCTATTCAATATAGATATTTATGTATATTAATGGTATGTCATTATTTTGATTTGTTGAATTAATATATTATTTTGTTTGTATGTTCTTAGTCAGATATTTAATATATTTTCAACTAATTTGCTAGGCAACTAAGTTGTTTAGGCCAATAACATGAATATTGCGGCCCGGGGCTCCTTTTGTCCATTACAAACGTTAAAGGCGCACTAAGTGAAAATCAAAATGCCATTCAAATGTGGCCAAATGTGAATAAAGTATAAAGAAAACTCACTAAACAGCAAGCCATAGTAACAGGAAGTATTGTAGTACATATGTATGTAAAATGAAACTCAAGAATTGACAGCATCGTGTATGCGGCTAAGGATATGACCACATCTCCCTCGTCTCCGGTATTCACCTCTCCCCGCAGTACTCACTTACCACTAACGTGGCTCCCAATACTCACTCATAAGATATCGCATTGGCTTCCGGTGGTAAGGTGCCTGCAACTGTTGATGCTCCGCTTCCATTCTTCGCCAGCGGCCTCATCGAGATGCTCTCGCCAAAGGTTCGCAGCTCCCCCCCGCTGCTAGCATGCAGTTCATCCTGCAGCTTGCCACTTGCCGCCATCCGGGCCTGCATTATGTTGCGTGCTATATGGTTGACGCCATCGGCGACACTGCGATTGAGGCTATCATACAGATAATCGGTGCCCGCGGGATCTGCGCTGCCCAGCACCAAGCTACTGCCACCAACGCCAGCAGCTGCCAGCGAGGAGCCGCCAATGGTCAGAGCGCCATTGCTTTGGGTGGCTTTGGCGCTGCGTCGGAAGGTGCCATTGCCATGGCGGCGTATGGAGGACCAAACGCTGCCGAAGAGTGTGTGATGGCGCTACAAAAAGACAATTGATTATTTCATTTCCAACAATAGCGAGTAGCGAGATACAGCTCGTTACCGTTACCTACTGAACTACAAATTAAAACTTTTAATAGTTATTAGACACCAAATTTCGAAAAATTAAAAACATAATTTACTTTGCACTGAGCTTTAAGCGGCGTACTTCAATTAATTGTAAGGTGTAATAAATCTATTGCAACAAATTTCATTAGTATTGTGACTTTAAGTTCATACTGTACTATGAATTACCCTGAATTTGATTAGATAATAATCGTTGAAACACTTACCAAAATTTAAAATTTTAAACTGGTAAGTTAATATGTTTATATGTATGTAAATATTACATTTTTGTCCTGGAATTTTATTCCGTTCATTTTCAACGTAATATTTATCAGACCAATTTGTATTGAATGAATAAAGCTATTAATATTGCGCATTAAAAGATATATAGACCTATATTTTAATGTGAAAAATTGAATCTATATGCTCCCAAGATATATTCATTAAACCAAAACTATTTGTAAATTAAGTTGCCCTAATGCTAATGGACAGATAAAATAATGAAAAATGTATTTAAAAACCTATCGTCTGGTCTGATTTGCAATCAGTTTTTCGAACTTACGCGATGCATGGGTTCCGGCTCCTCAGCCAGCTCATCCAGATTGCCGGAGATGGCGCGCTTTAGAGCTGGCGACACCTCGTGGAGTGTGCGCAGACCAGCTTGCAGGGTGACCGTGTTGCTATCGGGGTGACCCTCTTTGCCCTCCTGCTCCTTGCGCTTCTTGAAGCGCCGGAAATAGTCCTGAATGAGATACGTGGCATAGAACTTGCCCACAGTGACCTCATCATCGTTCCCAGGTGGCGGCACCACTTGATCCAATAGCTTTGGATTGGTTCGTTTCCAGATTTGCTTGATGGTTGCGCGCAGTTCGGCATTGGCATCATCGATGTTGCCCTCGGTCTTGATGCTCAGCGATGTGCGAACCACGGCAAAAAGTGTGGCATTGAACAGAACGGTTCCATCGGAGTTGAGAGGCATATTCATGCTGACCAAACGCTTGCAGGCCATGCGATGTGGGCAGAGTTTGCCAAAGCCCAGGGGCGGTGATATTTTACGGAGTAGAGTAACCACATCCAAATGTTTGATGCGTCCCTTGGCATCCGGATCGTACTCGCTCCATAGACGAATAAACTCATCCAGATGATGTGGGCCCAGGATAGACCAATCGCGTGTGAGGTAGTCAAAGTTATCCATGATGACGGCCACAAACAGATTGATAATCTGAGAGCAACGCAATAAATAATTACAGAGATGGAAAGGAATAATAAGTGTTTGTTATCTACCAGGAAGGAGCACAGCACATAGAAGGATATGAAGTAGGGATAGGCGATCGAGGAGCCGCATTGCTCTCCCGGCGTATCGGAGTTCATGTCACAACGCACATCCGGCTGTGCTGAGCACGACATCATGATCTCCTGCCAGGCCTCGCCAGTGGCTGAGCGGAAAAGCACCAAGACCGCCTGCTGAAACGTCTGGAAGTTATTGTTCCGAGTTATAGCAGTTTCGCTATCCAGTGCTATCTTTCCAAACACCTAATATAGAACGTTATTTAAGAGATGGAAAAACGGAATACGAGTATTTGAGGTACGTACCTGCATGCCGACCACCGCATAAATGAAAAAGAGCAACACAATGAGCAATGCGACATAGGGCAAAGCCTGAAAGGATTTGATGAAGGTCCAGAGAAGGGTGCGTATACCCTCGCCCTTGCTCAGCAGCTTGACAAGACGCATGACACGAAACAGTCGAAAGAAGTTGATGGAAATCAAGTTCGAACCGGCCTGCAACAATACAATAGCGTCAGTAAAAAGTAAGAGCGCTCGACTGGGAGATACCCGCTATCCATTTTGGGAAAATACAAAATACTTGTGTGATATACCACAATATAAAGACAAATATATTTGGTATACGAATACCCCTTTATGTTCAATTTATACCATAATATACCTTAACAAAAATGAGTAGTGTGCATAAAAAGTGCTGCGTTTAAAGATGAGTTAACAAACTTACCGCTTTGACCCTTTGCTTACAGCCTTCGACTATATCACAAGCGGCCTGACTGGTGTCCTTGCTCTGTGGGCGACGAAATGAATTAATTTAAAGTCCATTACAAGTAAAGCTTAAATCTTGACAAACCTTAATTTCCGAATATACAATATCTATAAAGCTGCCCAGCACAATGATGAAATCGAAAACGTTCCAAGCATCGCCAAAATAGTTCTATAACATAGGTAGGGAAATCAATTAGGAAAACTTTTCCAAACAAGGTTTTGAGTTTATCGACCCACCTTGAATCTAAAGGCTGCCAGTTTAAAGACAAACTCGAGTGCAAAAACAGCTGTAAATAGCATATTAAGTGCATCCAGAAGCTCGGTATACCATAAGGGTTGTTGGTAGAATTTCATTGCAAGTGTGACCGTATTTATCATGATCAAGATGAATATGGTATACTCAAAAGATGAAGATGTCACAAACCACCAGACTTTATACTGTATGCCATGTTTGGGTATATATCGTCGTACGGGCTTCGCCTTCAAAGCAAATTCAATACAGTTACGCTGATTCTTATCGAGATCGCAATTCTTATACTCCTGTTCACCCTCATTTTGGAAAGTGACAATAACGAAACCGACAAAGATGTTGACCATAAAGAAGGCAATTATAATAATATAGATTATATAGTAGGCAGCAACTATAGGACGGAAGTTGTGTATTGGACCCCCATTTTCCTTATTCGAATCAATAGACACATATAGCAGGCTGTCAATTAAAAATATAAATTTTAGAAAATTCATAAAATATTCAGTGAAAAAGACGTTGGTGTATACTCACGAGGGCCAGCCCTCAAAGGTGGAAACTGTAAAGAGGGTTAACATGCCCTTGGCCACATCATCAAAATGGAAACCGTTATTATCCCATTCGCGTTCCTTGAGACGCGGTTTGTTCATATCACCATCCTCATAGACAAGATAAGTACCACTAAAAAGATTGAATCCATTATAGAAATATATGTACGGTTACAAAAAAATTCGATTTAAATACTTACTAGCATTCCTCTTTAATCATTTTGGAACCGTCGGAGCATGAGAAAAATTTACCCTATATGGTGTGTGAGGTATGATCATTGCGTTGTATCAGCAACAGAAAAGATTTATAAAAGTTTTATTATCACTTGCAGTATAAATCGATAAATTTAGCTTATGAAAAGTGCGCTTAACTGGGGAAAATTCTTAGTTAAGGGCACCTTCCAAATACGACTGCAGTACTATCAACTAAAGCCTAACTAGATGTATTATGCAGCGATACAATAGTCTAAACTAGTCCATATAAGTATATATACATACATATACAGGGTGTCTCAAATGCAATTAAATATACACTTTTCTTGCTCTGAAACGGACATTGGTTTTAGTTGGATATGTGTGGGACATCACGATATTTACAGACGGTACCAAAACAATACGATACAAACATTTGAGGGTTGATTAGATACGATTACTTACAAATATAGGAGTATATTACAAAAGGTTAGCGAGCAGCTTTATTGAAATTGAATCTAATTAGCCATAATTTTTAGTTGCCAGTTTAGTATACAGAATAAGTATATGTAAGTTGGAAAAACTTTAACAATATCGGGTTAGGTTTTTTGGAAAGCTAATAACAGCTGGCAAGGCGTAAAAGCTGAGAGCTAGCTGATTGGAAGGTGTGTTTGCAACGATATAATGATATCATATAAGTAGTTGATGAAGTTGTTGTATTTATATCAAGTTTACCAATATCATAATCTTTCTGTTAAGCTGAGAAAAATCAAAAGAATCGAGTATAAATCATTGATGTCCATTACTTAAATCCCCCAATCTTAAGTATTTGAGAATGCCCCAAGAGTCCACATTACAATTTTAAATGCTTCCCCAAGTCCAATTAAGATTTGCTTCCAATCACATAAACAGTTGGGCAAAGTACATCGATAATCCAAAGCACATATAATATTAAGCAGCAAGTAATTGAATACTTTTTAAATTAGAAAGCGCACACATAAAGCCGATTCTGGTTACCCTTCACCAAGTATTTTTTTTTGAGATTTTATTTGTTGTTTGTAAATAATTGAAATGAAATTACCTTGAAGAGTTGCACTCCAATAACGGCAAACATGAATTGCAATAAATATGTAACCAACATAATATTACCAATGGTTTTAATTGCGACTACAACGCACTTCACCACGTACTGTAGTTATTTTTTTCAGTGTACGAAAACAATTGACAGGCGTGTGAAATTTTTTGTTTTCGGTTTTTTTTTTAATTAATGTGTGTGTATGTTTGTGTTTATGCAGCATCAATCAGAGGAATTTTTGTTATTTAGGCCACATTTTTGGAATTTTTTTAGAGAAATCAAAAGTTTATACATATTGCCAAAGCAAATGGAATATATTGCAATTTTGTTGTTTGGCATAATTGGAAACCGAAACGATAAAAGAGAGAAAAAAGAGGAAAATTCATTTGTAAGGGGTTCATTACGATTTTCATTTATTTTTCATATGCTAAGAAATAAATATGTATGGATGTATGTGTTCTTCATTTCTTTATACATTACGTAAAAGGTTAATGACATTTACGGACAGTGGGCTTAAAAAATCAGTAATTTGATTTGAAAGTAAAATAGAAAATATGAAATAAAGATTACTAAAAATATGAAAACTTATTGTTAATAAATGAATTAGTATGAATGTAGAATGAAAAGGTTTTGTTACTACATACAACAAGTTTTTCTACCGACGATCAGTTTACTTGAATTGTACACAATTCGTGGATTATATATTCGATACTCTTCGGTTTGTTGCATGGATTGCCTTGATGCTAGGGTGCAAGGTAGGACGCTGAAACTATTAAAATAACAAATTGGTGGTGTGTGGGTGTGTGTGTGTTCGTGTGGTTTTGTGAAGTGTGTTGTGATTCACTTTAATCATTTATTATTTCACTTTTTGATGCTTTGGGATTGACGTGACGTACAACGTATACAACGCAGAAAATGGGTGTGGAATATAAGAATTGATTTGACAAGTTTACATGGAACAATAGTTTTGTGAGTATGGTTAGGTCTGTAATCGATTAGCAGTATATCCGTTCCCTGGTAAGATGCATCGCCAAAATAAATATATATGCTCTCGATCTAATCGAATTTTCCTTTTCGAACCAGTTCCTCTGAAAAGTGCAGAGCAAACTCCACAAAATTGAATTAAAAAGTTGAATCAAAAAGTATGCTCTACTGATTCGCGTAGAATTGATTCGAGTGTTTCTTCATAAGACGCCCATCAATCTATTACTGCTTAATTGTAGTAATTCTTATTAAAACTTAAATGTCCTTATGAATTTACTCCTGCTTTAAGGAATGCTTTAGAAAATGTTGTCAAAGTTATGCTGAGCATTAATAAGCAATACTAGGCATTATATTAGGTATTATTTACAATAAATTTGTTTGTACATTTGATCATATTTTCAGTTGTTGGTTAAATAAAAAAAGTTTCGTTAAAAGTTACAAAATAATTACAAAAGGTATTTGATTAAATTTCGAGGATAGCAATTCAAACATTTAACAATTTGGAACGACAACAAAAGGTTAATATAATTAAAGGTTGCATAAGTGTGCAATTCAAATAAAATATAAAATACTTTAATGATTTAGAACTAAATATCTTAACAAAGCTTGAAATTTACATTTGTTAATATTAAAAAGTAAACTGAAACTTAACAATAATTTTCGGTTAATTTGTTAGTTTGACTTTGTGCTAACTTATACCTTAAACAATAGTAGATATATGTATATGTATATTTTGTATGATATGGGTTTAATAAGTTTGCAGTCTAAACATATGTATACTTAGATAAAATACATATCATAGGAGTATGCTCGAATTTTACACAGTCTTATATTCGGTAGTTGGAGTGTTACTTATCGAAAGAGTAGATTAAGCACTTAAGAACAACATCATACCTTAAACAATTGGACTCCTATAACGGCAAACATGAATTGCAGTAGGCATGTGACGAGCACAATATTTCCGATGGTCTTAACAGCGACTATGACACACTGAACAACATGCTGTATGTGATACGACGGTATATTTGTATTAAGTTATAGTACGATAGATATGTATATAAGATATACTCTATATAAATTTATAAGTAGCTCTAGTTATAAATTGAGATTTATTATATAATTAGTTGCGTTTTGGTTTAGTATAAACATGAATGGTACATAGTTTGACTATGCCTAAGCCACGCCCACTGTATTTATTCCACGCCCATTTTCGTTAGGTGTTAAAAGTGTAACTCAAAATCAAACAGTATATATAATAGTATTTATATATATGGCAAGTAGTATTCGTATATTTTATTTCATTGCAGTGTAAAGTTCTTGGTGCACCCTACACCCAGCATTTCAAGGTTTTATTTTAAGAATTCATTATGGGTTGTTGGTTATGAGCCCAAACCATCACTTCATTTCGGGTTATTGCAAAAAGTCAATATTTCATTATTAGCTCGCAGATAACAAAAAATATATTATTTGGTGTTTCTTGTTTAATTAAAATGAACATAGCCTAAACTAAAAAAATGTCAAAGAAAATCAAAACAGAATTCGTTTAATAAAAGCAGGTGAATAAAATCAATTTGTCAAAATCAAAAGAACGAAAATAGAACAGAAGTTGTGAAATCTGTGAGTGCAGCTTACCTTTAAGCCCTTGGCTCGATTAATGGCTCTCAGAGGCCTTAACACTCGAAGAACACGAAGAATTTTCACGACTGAAATCGCATTCGAACTGCAGTTGAAATCGACGTTATAATTATTGTCCAGAAGTAAGTTTTCAACTACTGGGTTAGAGTAGTTTTGTTAGTGTTTACCTGGATACTAGAGATATCAATGAGACGCAGACCACAAGTAAATCTAATAGATTAAATGCGGACCTGCAAAAGGCTCCGTCGTGTAATACGAAACCGTATGAAATCAATTTCAGAATCAGTTCTATTGTGAAAACTGCCGTGAAAAAGTAATCAAATTTATTGAGTACCTGTAAATTGAACCGATGGCAACATGAAAAGTACACGAAAAGAAATTAATTAGAAACCATTGATAAGAACCTAGAAAATACACATATAATGCTAATACTTATAACCAGGCCTGTTTAGCAACTTACATGATTATCAGATGGTTTTTAGCTTAAAATGGCACTGGAGCTACTTACTTTATTTAAGTCGTCGTTAGCCTTTAGAGGATTCTCCGCAGCCAACATGGCGGAAGAGAACATAATACAGCACAGGATTATGTTGCCAAAATTACTGTGATTGCAAAGCCAATGGCAAAATACGCGGAATCTGTGAATGAATTTATTGGTGTCAGTTAAATCTGATTTCAAATAAAAAAATCTAAGAAATTTTCGCAATAACAGAATCAAAACCATCCATGCAAAACACAATTGTTAAGTTGATAAGAGTGTGTTAAACGAAGGCAAATACTAAGTGCTGGAGTTGGCTTATCAACTGTATACGAGATCTCTACCAACTAAGGACAGTAACAAACTTTATGGGTCTGGTGATACAAGAGATTTCGGGTTTTGCTAGGCAAGAAAATCAAATGTGAATCTAATCATCTAGACACAGGTACAAATATGGGTTATATGCAAAAGACAAATACATTTTTATAATGATAATAATACACAAATAATTAGGACACATCACATAGTCGTACGCACACATAAACACGCTCACACAGACAATGAAAGGATAACTTGTTATCAAATAAGAACTCTTTGATTTATTTGTATGGTTAAAACTAAAACATAAAAACCTGTTCGTTTGGGAGAAAAGAAAGAATGATGTGCCCGGTGGTATTGGTAGAATTTTGGTAGCCGTATTAACCTCAGACATACGACGTGGGCGAGCTGTTATCATGCCTTCTTCATCCACTATATGCAATAAATTTTTCATATTTGTAATTCGCCAATGAGGAAAAAATAATAAACACATATATTCTAAGATATGTAACGCAGCTTCTTAACTTATACAACAAAAATTTTAAAATATGTAAAGTTAAATATAATACAAAATAAAGGGCTTATTCGAACGTACTATCGAAAACACGTAAGTTTTCAATCATCCATCTAATTATCAACAAGCAGCAAATATTTTATATGGGAGACTAATTATAAATTGATTTCTGCGATGTTACATAAATATCGACAGGTCTGGAAATCTAGCTTACACTAGTTAAAAACTAAAATGACTTAAAACGAGAACCCATTCTTAACTACTAACTATTTAATCTCCACTTGAAATTAAAATTAAAAACCAATTTATGTTTGTGTGTGTACTAAATCTATTGAATCAGGGACCGTGTATAAAGTTCTAGTGTCTTCTACATTTACTGAAGTATCTGATGGCTAAATGCGTATAAAGTAATGATGATTAATTTAAATTGCAAATGATTATCAGTTGAAGCGAGTCAAATTGTTGTTCATTAACTGAAAATCCCAATTAATTATCAATCGTATACAAAAAATGTATATTATATATGTACATTCAAAAGTGCAATAAGTACAGCTTAATGTGAACAAATTTAAGTAAATCGTATAGTTTCACTTTAAATTGAATTAATGCTTTAAATAGTTTATTTGCAAAATGCAAGCATGCAAAATAACCGATAAACGAGAGTGCAAAAAAAAGTTCAACAAATGTCTTTAAACAAATTTTTAAAATATTACAAATGTGAATTGTGTAGTATTTGTATTTTGTTGTATTTTCAATTGATATTTTTGGTCAGAATGTAGCTTCTTGATTTACCTGTTTGTGTAACTGAAAATGAAAAATGCACTGCCGCGTGGTATGGGTTTTTTAGTCTTCTTCATGCTTACTTCGGATAAACGTCGGGGTCGTGCAGTAACACGTGCTGATACTTCAGAATGGGAGTCTTTCGATTAATACAAAATTGAGAGTTGTGTGCGTTTTTTCCAAGGCGGCAAATGAAAGCGTCAGTAGTATGAAAATCATTCTTCATTTCTTTCAACTATGATTTAGTAAGTGTTGAAGCTGTTTCGTATGTGTGTGCTTAACATAGTTTATATACTTAAGTACTAAGTAGTTTTTCAAATATTTATACTAAGATTTATCAGTAGCTTAATTAAGGCTTAGTGTTAGTTTAGTTTGACATACCCTCTTCCTCCTCCTCGCACATTTCTCGGACCTCTTCATCGGATAAGGTTTCATGGTCCCTAAAAAACAGAAGATGGCAACTGTAAAGTCTACTCAAACATCATCCAACAAGCACACAACTTATCATCGTCCAGATCATGGTGTTCCATATCCATATCAATGCTCATATGCTCATCGTCCATGCCATCTATGGTTGGCGTGGGACTGTGAGATTTTTTCATAGCGCCGTCGTCAAGCTATAGAAATCAATATTAATTAATTATCAACTGCGGCACAAAAACACAACATGGAAACTTGCCGGTTCATCTTCCTTCTCGACCTCCGAAAGTGAGTCAGCATCGGCCAAATTATCGACAGCAATGGCCAAGAACACATTCAGCAGTATATAGTTACCGCATATGAACAGTATGATGAAATAGACGCAGGCCAAGGCACCGTAAGAGGAGACACCACCATAGGCATTGATGCCAACATACATGACTGCATTCCAATCCTCACCCGTCATTATCTAAGGTCAGAAGTAACATTAACAATAAGATCTTCAGATTAAAGTTACTCTACTAACCTGGAATACCGTGAGCATACTCTGCCAGAAGCAATCGAAGTTCTGGCGAACCTTCTCCTCGTCATTATAATTAAATTTACCACCAAAAACTTGCATTCCCAGCAAAGCAAATATCACAATAAACAGGAAGAGCAGTAAAAGGAGTGATGCGATTGATTGTATTGAATTCAATAAGGAAGCAACTAGATTCGACAGTGAGCGCCAGTACCTAAAAGACAATCGCACTGTTAATCGATTCATTCGTTTCCAGCTTGTCGAAAGTATCGGTAGTCGATAGTACCCAACTTACTTGGTCACTTTGAAGACGCGCAAGAGACGCACACAACGCAACACGGAGACACCCAATGGAGGCATCACTCCAGTTTTGGTCAATAGCGTCTCAGAAATGCTGCCGATGACAACAAAGCAATCGAAGCGATTGAAGAGTGACACAAAGTAGCCCTGGAAACCCAAACTGTACATTTTCAGCAACATTTCGCAGGTGAAGAGTCCAATGAACACCATATTTGTGTATTCTGTAAGTAGGAAAGGACCAAGTTAATGTAAAGTCAATAACTGTTCGAAATTTGCATTATTCACTTACCCTGAAACTCGTCCAGCCAATCGACTTGTCCATAGTGTTCTGTGGCCAGAACGCCAGTGTTGAGAAACACCAGCACAATGATGAGCCAATAGAAGGCCTGCGATTTGACTGCTCTGCGACAGGCGCGACGCAGTCGGCGATTGACACGATCGAAGTCCTTTTTCAATTTGCGCCAACGCGATTCGGTAATTTGCATTTCGGGCATCTCTTCGCCCATATTCTCGGTAGAGTCCATTTCATTTGGTTGCTTTCCTTTGCCATCGGGCATCAGACCACCCGGAGCGTCGGGCTCAATGTCCTCGGCTTGTGTTATCCAATCGAGATAGCCACGTAAGTCTTCCTCGATCTGTTGCTTCTCGCGCAGCTTTTGAAAATCGCCACGATTTTTGGCCTTGTTACGCTCTTTGGAGAACTCACCAGACAACACACCAAGAATCAAGTTCATGACGAAGAAGGCACCCAAGATGACCATCGAAATAAAGTACATCCATTGCCAGTCACTACCCATGGAATCTTGTATCTGAGAAGGCGGTTTAAGTATGCATTAATGGGCACCAACATCACAACTACTTACATAATACAGAACATCTGTCCAACCCTCTAAAGTGATGCACTGAAACACCGTCAACATGGCTAGTCCAAAATTATCAAAGTTGGTTATGCCGAAATTGGGTCCAATCCAATTGCCGTAGCACTTCATTCCTTCTGGGCAGGCATAGCCTACTCCACATGGCCTTTTAGCATCCTCGTATTCACCTAGATTCCGAGTTATTCGTTTGGGATTGTTTTTGTTTTGTTTTGGTTTTGTTGATTTCTTTTTCTTTTTGTTTCATGCATTTGTTATGAGGTGTACTATGAGATGCGATGATAATGTGGATGATCTGGTGATTGTTATGTGGTTGTTTGTGAGGCGATATTGTTTTCGTACTTTCGTGCGGAATATGCCGCTCATTTGTCCCAACTGTTTAAATTTCAACAGCTCAATTAACTAGCAGATTAGTTTTAATGCTTCGTCGAGGTTGGACAGTAGTTTTTGTATTTGTATTTCTTGTGTGATATTTGAATTTTCAGGGTGCATTTGGCATATCTTTGTCGTGAATGGATGTGTAGAAACTGTGTAGAGCGTTTTGTTGTGGTTCTGTGTTCTGATTAATCACTAATTGATTGTTTGTCTGATTGGATTGTGTTCTGTCCATAATGACGTGCACTAATCTACTATTAATAGAGCTTCAGGACGTTGAATTTTAATGCGACATATCTGGTAGCATTCAAGACTTTGAATGACATTCGTACAACGTATAAATATCGTACTGTTGTTATTCGCTTACCTGTTACCTCATCTCGACACGCCTTGTGCAATTTACCAGAGAATAACTCTAGGCCAATGATGGCATAGATTATGATTACGAATATGACCAGAAGTGCAATGTGAAACAGTGGCACCATGGCCTTTAAAATTGAATTAAGCACAACCTGTAGACCTGCGGAAAGCGTATGAATAGCCAATATATAGTGGGGATATACATGTACAATTACATCAAGTGCGATTTACTCTACAAAACACACAACGAAAGCTGGTCACACTGCACAGACTTTGAGAACATTTCATATTCAATTTATGTATTTTTGGTAAATTCGATAAATCGATCTTATCGGACAATATACAAATTCAGAGTTTATTCCATACAATTAATGTATTATGTTGTAACGAGTTGGCAGAATCAAATTCATTTGAATTACTCTTTAATAATTATTTTTATATTTATAAGTTTTGATAAAAATCTTTGTGAAAATGTAAACAGATCAAATTGTCGTGAATCGCTTTTAAGTGTTTTTAGAATATTGTTCAGGTATTAGACAACCAATTATTAAGTTTCTGATTCCAGTTCTCTGTGCAGTATTTTAACTACGAAATTAAACCATAGTTGTTTGATTTCTTGCTCTACAGGACAAAGTGAATTTTGATATTATTTTGACGCATTTGTTGGGTTTTGTTTTGGTTTTTTTTTGGTGCAGAAAGCGCTTACTTGGTACACCCGATACAAGTCGCAATGGACGCAGTACACGAAAGGCACGGAGTGCCTTCACATCGAATCCATCCTTCACAAAATGGGACAGTCCGGTACTTATCGCTCTGTAAAATGTTTTGTTTGGCAGACAATTTCATACGTGTCTCAGTTATCGATTGAATTGGATATAAGGTAACATAGAAAATGGTTAAAATTAGGCCTGGAGGGGCCTCGGCGCTTTTGCGCTTTTAACTGGCATATTTTATATGCTTACCCTATAACTACAATTGTAAAATCTAATAAATTCCATCCATTTCTTAGATATGCACCATTATGTAACACAAAACCATATGCTAAAATTTTCATAACACATTCCGCTGTGAATATAACCAGGAATATATATTCAACTTTTTCCTATTTGGGATTTTGTTTTTAATGGTTTTATTTCGAATGAATGAATGAATTGTTCGATGGGTGCAGATGAGTGAACGGTGATGTGATGAGGTGGGTGAAATGCATAAAAGACAGATGAGATAAAAAACGTATATCGATTAATAAATCTCAATATTAGCTGTAGATAAACAATATTAGAATATAATACAAAGACAACTCATCTTCATTTAGACCGCATTGAACTTACCAAGGTTTGATTCGTTGCATTCGAATCGCTGCCCGGATAAGGCGTGTACACGGCCAAGGCAATACAATTGGCGAATATTGTTAACAGTATAAGGAACTCAAATGGTCTAGAGGAAGAATTTGTATTCGATTAAGGATAACCAGTGTGATGAATGACTATAGCTTGCGATTAAAGTATAACTGTTTTCTAAAATATATGTAGGAAATGTATAATCGAGAGGAAAGTCTTTTCTTACAACTTTTAGAAGATTATTCAAATTGAATAATCTTCTTTAATAGTTGTTGAGAGATCTGATGGGAGTTCGAGTTGCTTGAAAAAGGATACTTCCATTCCACAATGCGTATACAAAGTGCTCGTATTGGATTCTTAACCCCCAAACAGAACAGTGCTCGCTGTGGTCGATCGGGCTGCGGTTTGCCGCGTCGCTGGGGTCGCTTGAGGCCGGCAGCTCCTGGTTTTTGGCCACCGGCTCCGCTGGGTCCAATTGTGGTGCCGTTCATTGTTTCCGGAATGTTTGCTATGCCCATGGTATCGATGCCTGGCAACGGAAATGCAAATGCAAATGCCAGAGAAAGGGTGTTTGGGTTTCGGTTAGATAACTATTTTGAGAGTGTTGGTGCATTTTTTGGGGGCTAAGTACATACCCATAATGTTGGTGGCTCCGCCCAGGTCGGTTTGCGGATTACGGGAATGGGACATGTCGCCGCCAAGGGCAGCACCTCCGTTGCCATTGGGCGTGTAGGTGCCGCCTCCAGCGGCGCCTCTTTCGAAGTCCATAATGTTGAAGAACTTGCCGGCGCCGCCGCCAAAATTATCAATTAGCTCCGCGGAGCTGGAGTAGAAGGGTGAAAATGCTTGAGTATCGTCCTCCTCTTCTTCGTAGTACTCGTCGGCTTCTTCGTCGTCGTCTCCTTCCTCGTCGTCCTCGTGCTCGTCGTCGTCGTCGTCGTCGTCGTGCTCGTCGTGCTCGTCGTGATTGTGATCGTCCTGTTCGCTATAGTGCTCGTGCTGTTGGGCCAGCTGCTCCTGTTCATCAATATCAATAGTTGTACCCTCAGGCTCGTCCTCTTCGTCGTATTCCTCGTCTTCTTCGTAGTCGTCCTCTTCGGTTATTCTACATGTCCTTCGGATGGAGGGACGATTGCTGCGCGTATTTCGTCTTACAATGACATCCGCATTGTCATCCACATCACCAACGTCCTCGAGCGAATCGTTGCCACTGTGCGCTGTCCCAGCAATAATTCTAATCTCATCATCCGCATCCTGGCGTCGCTCACTAAAGCTCTCGCAATCGGTGTTGCCAGCAGCCGATGATGCTGCTTGCTCCTTGGCTGCTGCTGCAACGGCTGCAACGATTGCCGCTGTGCGCAATGTCTGCGAACTAAGATCGGCTGGATTATCGGGATCGTCGTCGTCGTCTGCCTCGCAATCGTCGTCGCCTATGAAACTGCTGATGTCGCCAACGCCAAAACCATGCAACGTGCTGTTGTCACCGGTGATGTCGCAGTTGCAACTGTTGCTGCTGCTGCTGTCGCCGCCGACGGCACTGTAGCTGCTGTCGTCGTCCCTGGCGCCGCTGCTATAACTGCTGTTGGTGCTGCCTGCGCTGGTCACACTATTCTGCGGTTGTTGCTGCCACGTGATAGCCGCCGCTGGTGTTGTTGCTGTTGCTGTCGCTGCTGCTGCTGCCGACTGCGATGCTGCCTCCTCTGGTGTTAGACGTTGGCTGACGTTGCCACAGCTGATGGATCCACCACAAGAATTGCAACTGGATTTGCGTCTCTGACGTTTACTTCCGTTGTTGCCTTCGTTGCCGTTGCTGCCACCGTTGCCCGTGTGGCCTCCGTTCTTATTGTTTTTGTGCCTGCGCTGCTTAAAGTCGAGCTTGTATGTGCTGTTATTAACAATTTGGCTGGTCACGGTGCTCAACGCAAGCTCAGTGTTGTTTGTTCTCTTCCTGATGCAGCTGGAGGCGCCTGCTGTGGTTTCCTCGCTGCTCGCGGCAATCCCCTCAAGCGGACTGCAACTGTGTGTGTGGTAAATGTGAAATATGATTTTAGTTATAGTCGCCTATGCTAAATTTTATACTTATAACTATTTTACGCTTTGGATGCAGTTTACAACGGTTCTGTGAATACCCTTCTTTTGCAATACATTTACCTATAACTATGTTGGTGAGATCTTTTTATGTGATTATTCGAAATATCAGTTGTAGTATTTGCACTATTTCTTAATATTTTACAAAGGGCTATAAACAGGTTAACAAATTATTGGTATTCTCTATATTAATTCTATCGGCAGATCATCTGAAGCAACTCGATATTGACTATTGGCTTTAAATATTATTTTGTCTACAGAAAGCAAGGGGAAACAAAATTGAAATCAATAATTATAAAGTCTAGATTTTGACGAAATGCCTGCCAGATTCGAATTTTTGTATTAAATACATTAGTATATATATTTCTTTCTCTTGTAATATTGAGCTAATATATTCCCAATTCAATTGATTTAAATTTTGATTTGTTTAAATGGGAATATTTTGTATTGCTATATTTCTAACAATTTGCTAGGCTTTATTCTCCAACAAACTCATGAATTTATGACATTTTTGTAGCTAAATTAGTTGAAATTTATTCTCCAAAATTAACTCGATATTAGTGTTAACATGCTGAGGAACGTGTTTAGGTGTTACTCGAACTCTATCGTAGGTATCTAGCATGCTTCTTAGTCTCCCACACATACACACACACACATACGCACACGCACACACAACAGAAACAAAGAGCGAGAGACAGACACAGACAAACATTGATCACAACACATAGTACGATTTACGATATACGATATACGATATACGATATACGATTTACGATATTTATAGTGGTTAATGGGGTCATTGGCTAACTTACTATGCCCTAGAGTTTCTAGAATTTCTAGAGTTCGTATGTTCCAAATAATCAAACTCTTGCATTGCATTGTAAATGAATTTCTTATCGTGCTCCTGTTGGAGCTGCATATACCTTTGTTGTAGCACCGTTGGCCCCGTGGCAACCGTTGGCGAAGCTGACGAGCTGCCACTTCCCGTTACCATCGACGTTACCGGTACCGGCAGCGTTATTGTCGGCGATCGATGCTGATGATGGTGCTCCGGCTTCAGTATCACCACCTCTAGGTCACTTTTGGGTGTGGTCGATTTGCGGTTATATTTGCGACTGCCACGCGTTGGCGTCTCGGCCTTCAAGTATCGCCGCGATGTCGCTGGCGATGTGGGCGACGGCTTGCGCTCAATAACCAACGTATTATCATCGTAGGCTATGCAATTGACCAGCTCTCCGCCCCCCATCACGCTTGTGGTTGTCGGCTCATCGCCGTGGTCATAAAGTTTCGCCTCCTTCTGCCGCTGGAATTGCAGCTGACGACGCCTCTGGCTTGAGGATGTTGGTGGTGCTGTTGCTGTGGATGTTGATGTTGAAGTTGATGTTCTGTGGGAACTGCTTGGCTCTTGCTGTGTAGTTTTGGGCAGGCATGATGTTGATGATTCATCAATGACAACGCTACTCGGAGTTGGTGACAAATCCTTTCTCGTCTCTTTATCCCTATCCCTGTCTCTTGCTCGTTCCTTATCTTTGTCCTTATTATTGCTATTGTTTTTATGATTTAATTTATTATTGGTACTAGAACTATCCAAGGCATCGTAAATCTTAATTTGTTGCTTTTGCTGTTGATGTTGTTGCTGTTGTGGCTGCTGCTGCTGATGTTGTTGCTTTTGTTGTTGTTGGTCATTGGCTGTCGGCGATTGTTGTTTTTGCTGCGTTGACGATGCATGCTCCTTATGTTCTCCTGGTTTTAATGGTTAATGGTTAATGGTTAATGATTTGCGTTAGTGCTTCAATTTAATTGGTACATCTAATGTGCTTTTACGATAAGTGCACTATTAAATTATTTATTTATTTATTTAAGCTAAATTGATTAATTGATTTGTGTGCTCGTTTCTGACAAGTAAATTATAATACAATTTTTCTGACTCATTAACTATGATAAATGGATCACATTATTATGAGAAAATACATAAAAAGTCTAAGGAATCTTTGGAATGACATTTGGAAATAGAGAAGAAATATAATTTGAGGAAATGTATAATAGGTATATTTTCCTAATTAAGTTGAACTGAACTTATAATCATCATATAAATCATTATTGATTGACTTTATACAAAATTATAATTTATTGATTTGTATGCTCACATACTAATTCATTTGGTTTATCTGATTTAAATGTTTAGTTTCTATTCCTTTTGCGTGCTCTATGGCAATAAAGTAAATACATTTGTTTTTTATTCAATTCGTGGGACACGTAATACCTGTATTCATATTTAAAGTTTCCTTCCCACGAGCAAATTGATTGTTCCGTTCATTCAGTGCGCCTTTGTGCGAACGCTGTCCCGTTAAGTGCGGTCAAAACCAGCCATCAACAGGTGTGTTGAGTCCCAGTACCATTGACACTTCCACATTCACATGCAAATTGTGTGTGCGTACGAACACAAACGCAAGCACTCACAATCACACTCACACTCACACTCACACTCTCACCCACACATTCACACACTCTCGCAAGTAATGAAGCCTGTTAAAAGCTTTTTATTGTTGGCCACAAATAAATTTGAATTATTTATATAAGACGGTGGTGCATTTGTTGCTTTTTGGACGTTGAAGTGCCGCTTGTTTGACGATTGATTTTTTTCTTTTTTTTCGTGATTATTTGCTTATTAAACTGGTTTGTAAATTATTTAAAATTTGGCATTTGTCGAAGTCTGCGGTTATTCAGCTGAAAGTTTTCTATATTAAATACAAGAATTAACGATTGTTGGGCTCCGTTGTGTGTTGCCTTATCAGTGTTTATTACATTTATTGAATTTCGTTTATTTCCAGCTGGTTGCCTTACACGGAATATCCATTAGTTGAGCCTGATAACTTATCACTGATTGGCGCTCTATATATAAATCTAAGCCCATGACACACGCATACATACATACATGCTGCGTGTGCACGTGTATGTTTATGTATTTGTGCTTGTGTGCGTGCGCATCAAAACAAAAACATACGCAATGTTTACATTTTCTTTTGTTGTCGCAACATTATTTTGCGTTGACCAACTGTCAAATGGGCAATCAACTCTGTCGCTCTCTCTCTCTCTCTTTCTCTCGGACTCTCGCGCTCTGAAAGCGAGCTTCTCGCTCTTCGTCCTATTGCGCTCTTTGCGGCTCTCGTGTTGTGCAGAAAAGCACAGTTAACTTTGCAGCGGCCAAAAAAGTTTGAACCAAGTGTCAAAAAAACATTTTTGCTTTCACTGAATGGCAGCACCCGCTGTCATCCTGTCCCCGCACCCGCCTCACTCCCCTCGCTTCCTTGGTCCCCTTTGTGGCCCGTGTAGCATTCGTCACTGATTAAAGTTGGGAGAACGCTAACCACAACCACAAGTTGGTAGGGGCGCTGACTAGCATTTATTCGCATTGGGGTCAAGTGCGCGTTGGGCTGCGTACTAAAAACTAATTTGCGCGTTTATTTTATGAGTCGCTTGGGGAAATGCATAGCATATTTTCCAGCGTAATGGCTGCGAAGCAACTGTAAATGCTGACCGATTGACCTACCCAGGCATATGTAATAAGCGCACACACACGCACTCTCGCACAAACACATGCACATGCACAACACACACATATACACGTGTGAAAAATTTCAGTCGCAGTACGTAGAAAAGCGAAAGCGTTTTCCCAATGCAGTCTCCTGCCAATTGCCTAAGAGTGCTTTAATCACAGGCTTTTTCAATTCACATTTGCACCAGCACCTTGTGTAGTTACTTTTGCTTTTCGTCGTTTTAAAACTATTGTATTATTATTTTTCTTTTGTGGTTTAACGCAAGGCAACGACCAACAGCAACGCGAACGAGTTTAAGGAATCAGACACAAAAGCACACTGTGCAGGAATTTTTAGCTTTTCGCGTGGCAACCGTGAAAATGTTGACATACACCAAAGCACCAAAAGCAGCTTTTTTACAGAAGCTTGCCAGCTGAAAGCTCGTCTTATCGATTTTTATAGCGCTGCTGGAGTGTGAATTAGGTTCAAGTATTGACTATTCTAAAGAGGAAGCGAGTCGTATAGAATGAAACGTGTCCTATAATCATTCGCAGCTCGTAAATGAATTTACCAGAAGACTAATAAATAATAGTATAGCTCGCGTAAATTATCAAAAATCCCAAGCACAATAGGCAAGTACATTGTTTACAAACAAACCACACAAAACATGTGCCAACGAATTAAAAACATAAACTACTTAAACAGCTTTGTGATTGTTTCGTTACGTTTTCAACAAGTTCAACACAATTTATATCTATTAATACATACACACATACAAATACAGACATCCATGTACTGAGAATCTTTGCCTCTCGCTCTAACTCACATTTGTTGTCAAATTCTCAACAGCAGCTGATTAGCTGAAGGCGCATGCTCCGTTAGATATCTGCCACATTTTGACAGTTGAGAGAGAGAGTAAAATTTAGTTTCTCTCAGTGAAAGCAAGAATTGATTGTCAAATTCTGTTTGACATTTTTACGGATTAGAAAACATTTTTATTTTCTGCTATTTCTTCAATTTTCTTTTTGCTTGAATTTTACAGCTGACTCATCACAGCAATTCGCTACGCTGCCCAATAAATCAAAACTTTTGATTTTGCTCTGTCTCTATGAGAATTCTAATGTGTGTGTTTTCATTTTATGAGTTGTACAATTTGCTAATGAGATACGTCCGGCTAGAAATTAGTTTTTAGCCCGCTTTTTCATTGTTGTGAAGAGCGAAAACAAATGTTCACAAATTCTCATAAACGTTTTGGTTTTCACGAAGCAATTAATATTAGACTTATATTTTTATTGTGTATTAACTATATTACTCAACTGATGTTTGTTTTCCATATTTACTTACAGAATAGAAAAATAGATCACACTTGATATATGTACATCCATCAACAATAATAATAATATCCATATTCAAAATATATTGAGAAAGTAATTTGAATGATTTTCATTTCTTGGAACTCAGAATATCCTCATATATTTGTGTTTGATTTTTAGTAAGCATCGATGTTAGGCTCCAATAAAATATAATTTGATCGATTCTTCGTTTGATCTCTGCTATGTTTCAGTAGCAACTCATTAAAAAAGCATTAAATGTTTCATTAAAAACATTTTTATGTGAATATATATTTTCTAATAAATATCGCGATTGGTTTTATCTGCAAACACACTTTGATCACGTCGAAGGCCATGAGAGCAAGAGTTAAGGTGAACTATAATAAAATGTTCTTTGAATGGAATGAATACTGATTTGGATAACCGTAGTCTTGGGACAAAGCATGCGACGGTTGTTTCAATGAAAAATGTGTTGCTAAATATTATTGAAAACAAGAAAATTAAACAAAAAGACGACAGTGCTGCCAAATCGGAGGCACAGAAACGTCAAGCTGTTGCCGGTGCTGTTGTTTTTGTTCTTGTTCTTGGTGCCGGTGGGGAAGAATAATGAAGAGGTAGGTGGAAGAGTGGTGGGGGGAGGGGCAGAAGGCAGTTCGTCGGTCATTTGGTTGCTTGGGCATGATGCTTCTTTCCTTGCCCGCACTTCTATATTTAGAACAAGCACACGTAGTTGGATCTGTCGATGCGATCGTATAGTTGTTCTTGGTGTTGTTGTTGTTAGCCTCAATTTTTAGTAGCCAGCAGACAATGAAATTAAATTTAGCTTAATTGAATTGCCTTTAGCCTAAAAGCAAAAACTATTAAGAAACGTTGTAGAAATTCATGAATGCAATGCAAGTATTTTGGACTAAGTATTAGCTACCTATGACCACAAACAGATGTTACGCCCCATATATGCAATTACAAACGCACAAAAACATACATACATACATATATTGAAAAATATATAATATAGATGGCATACGAGTATTTGCTTGTTCTACATTTTACTTACATGATATCACAATGCTCTCCCTCGTGGCAACAATAAAAACAGGCAGCAAATTTTTATGTGTTCGTTGTTCATACAAAAATCCGAGCCAAAGGCTGCGGCAGAGTCAGCATATGTGGCGTTGATATTTTTAACTTTGCAAATTCTTCACTTTTTGGTTTGGCGAACAAGAAATGATTTATTTAACTGTTTGCTTAACTTTAACAAACTAAATATTGATTTTGATATTTAACATACATATATTTTATTTAGTGCGATTATGACAGCACTAAATACTTAGTATAGATTTCTTTCAAACACATATATCAAATCTATATGCACTTTTTTATGAAACAATTTTCACTATTTTCACACTTAAAAACGTAGCTGTGGTTAATTTAATCAGTTTTAATTTAACGATATCAATCGTAAATATTTGCAAAAATAACTGAAAATGGAAAAACTCAAGTGAAATTATTTTTTTCACTTCACCCGCACAGAGAATATAATTCGTGTGTAGCTTAAAAATAAATCTGAACACACACGGGCGCCTTGCGCGGCGGTTGAAAGAACGCGAATGCGCCGAACCAACGGACCAAATAACGCCAACGATCAGCCGAGAACTGTCAGATGGGTGTTGAGATCTTTCAAAACTTTTTCGATTCAGTATATTTCGTTAAATTATATTTTACGTATTTTTTAGTTGGTTTTTAGATTTAAAGTATAATTAGCTGAAATAATAAAAAAAATGTACAAATTTAAATAGACAATAATAGACTGACAACATTTTGTTTAATTTGTTTGCCTAGAATTATAGGATTTTGGATTCTTATTTCAGTATTCTGAAATTTATTTACTTATTTAAAATGTAAAGCCTTATGACAGTATCCTTTTTAATTTGGAAACCACTTAGTAGTATTTATTGTACATAGGTTAATACAAATGTTCGTTTAATAAAAATATAGATTATTTCATATACATTAGAAAGATAAATAATGAAATCAAATAATAGGTAATATGACTTTAACATCTGTTTAAATGACATATGTATGTATGGTGCATGATTTCAATGGAAGTGTAGAGCTTTACATAAAAGCTTGTAACCGCATTTAACAGTAACAGAGCTTGAAGTATTCGTTAACAGAATAAGAAGCTTTCAATGGAACTTATGTGGAAAATATTGAATTTAATATTATTAAGAATAAATTTCTCGACCACAAATTATAAGATCGCATATGAAGATATATATTTTTATACCCGCTACCCATAGGGTAGAAGGGTATTATGACTTAGTGCCAACAGAAAATGTATGTAACAGGCAGAAGGAGGCATCTCCGACCACATAAACTATATATATTCTTGATCAGTGTCAACAGCCGAGACGATATAGCCATGTCCGTCTGTCCGTCTGTATGAACACCTAGATCTCAGAGACTATAAGAGCTAGAGCTACCAAATTTGGGGACAGTACTCCTATATGTCCTACGCAGATCAAGTTTATTTCAAAAGTTGGATGCCACGCCCCTTTCCGCCCCCAAAAGACTGTAAAAGCCGTAATAATAGACCTAGAGCATTGAATTTTGGTATGCATAATAATAATTATATTCTCAATGATTCCTGTGAATTTGGTTGAAATCGAATAAAAAACAAGGAAGTTATTAAAGAATCAATTTTATATGCAAAATTCACTTGCAGCTGCCCGCGCTTTGTTTGTTTAGTTGACAGTGTGACCATAACGGTGTTGCGGTATTTTACCCGCTATTTTCAAATATATACAAAAAAACATGTTTTAGTATATTTGGTATGTTTTTTGTTTAAATATAATTTAATTTTTTTGTTTTTTCTCGAAATGGGTTGCGGGTATCATACGGTCGAGCACTCTCGACTGTAGCTTTCTTACTTGTTTAATTTATGCAATATTATATATTAATATTTTTGAAGTTTCTTAATTTTATTTGTATGATTTGGGTCATAAAATGCTGCTCAATTATATTGTTCTCACCTTACATCTGCCATAAATATTGCCCAGGGACAACCTGTTTAAATCTGTATAACGTGTACAAAAACTTTCATAATTACCAGCTAAATAAAACAGCGCAGCAAAATCCAAATGGCAACACACATTCACACACATAACACCAAGGCACACACAGAATTACATATAAAAACAATATTTATGTATGATTTTACCGGTGGAACGCCGACTCTGAGCCAGACCAACTTTTGTCTTGCTCTGCCTCATTCTTCCACCCCATAAGTGTGTTTGTGCTCGTATACATTGCATATTTACAGGAGTTGAACTTGTAAGCAGCACCACAGCAACAGCGACAGCAACAAAAACAACAATAATAACAAATGAGGGCAACAGGAAGAGTGCCTTGCAGATTGTCTTTGTACTGCCGACAAGCCACTTGGCATCTGCTTGCATATAATTACGCACATGTTAATGATATAACAGAAACAACAGCGAAAGCTGCTATCACTTAATTATTATGACGTTCACACACCCTATAACAACCATTTTTTGGATGTAAAGTTCTATATCTAAAGTTCTATATTCCTTTAAATACTAATTTTAATGGTTGTCTGATCAAAATACGTATTTATAGGAATCGCGTTTAACAAGAACGTTAAATGAGACTAATTGGGCAACAACCAATAGAAAGTCGTTGGACTTCTATTGTAGAGCATTGAAAATATATGGCAAATAAAAATGCATGAAATGAATATAACATTGAGTGGAAGCCATCAGCGCACATTAACTCATTGGTTCAACATTGCGTATGCGTGTTGTTAACAGTTGGTTAATTAAAAGTTTTATATGGCAGCATCAACAGCAACGGCAACAGCAACAGCGATGGCAATTTCGAAAAGCTTATTCAATTTCTGTTTCATACTAATGATGATCATGTTTATTTTCAAGCAATTGTAAAGCTAATTGCATTAAAATAACTGACAATAAGCTCACTCTCGCACACACACACACACTCACTCGCACTCGCGCACACATACACAGGCACAAGGGACATCATTATAAGTTGGCAGGGAGAAGCAACTGCAACAAAATATTAAACTTGATAATTTTCTGGATATTTAAACAGTAAACTGACATTTTATGGCTGGACCTTCGGGTTGCGAGCAGCAGTTGGCCTGGGCCAGCAGTTGCAACAATATACATAAACGCTACTGCAGCAGTAACAGAAGCAGAAGCAGAAGCACCAGAAAAACTGTTTGGCCAGGACACTCGATAAAGTTGCGCAAAAGGCAATTCTCAAAGGAAATTAATTTGTGTTGCAATGTGAAAATTGTGCTGAAAATGAGATTTTTACTGTGTATATTGCGGGTTTTACTTTGAGTAACTGTTTCATATGCTCCCTACATACATATAAGTACATACTTGATATTTAGCCCGCTTAAGTTTACTTATGCTTCTTATGCTGATATTTTTGTTTAATATCTCTAATATCTAACCATGGGTCGCTTGAGTAAGCTTATATTGACATTTGGCATTTCATTTGAATATTGCCAGAGCGTTTATTGCCTCCCATAGCTCAATCTATTCAACCTTGTTTTTATTAAAACCCACAAACAAAAGCAAAGCAATGGGACATATGCAATCAACAAAACTTTTATGTGGCCAGACAATTGCAGTACGTCTGTCTGATGTCTGAGTGGGGATTATTCAATCCGCTTTTTATGACTCGTACTTTGTCCGATTGGTCAAATATAAATAAAGATGTTATTCCACTTATTGTCATGACTTTAATTAAATATGTCGCACTATGATTGCTAAAAATAAATGAAAACTATTTGATGCGGTATTTGTTTTGATTTGTTTCATAAAAACTAAGATGGTTTTTATACTCATTGGAAAACAAGATAAGATTGGATAAATTTGTTAATTTCTTTACAATATCTTAACTAAAGTCGCAATAAAATAAACGTTATCAATCTTCGAGAAGTTGAAATTATAGATATTTATAAATGTTTTTTCTTATGGTGCACTTTCGACCTACACAAGTAAATATTGTCATTTAGAAATCTAGGTATAGTATATATATATATATATATATAGTATAGTCCCAAATTTCGAAGGTTATCCAAAATAAATATGCGTAAGTTGTTGGCCAAAAGTCAATCGTATAAACAACGAGTAATTGAATTTGTCATTGCCAAGTCTATATCTGTCTATATTGAAATAATTAATAAAGCTACAGTCGAGCGTGCTCGACTAGCTCTTATAGTCTCTGATGTCTAGGTGTTCACACAGACAGACGGACAAACTGGCATGGCTATAATGTTGACTCTAGGGTGTTGCGTTGCCGAAGACATCCATACACCATTGAGCAAACTACAAATGATAATAAATACATGCATGTCGTTTTCAAATATTTTTATTCGTATATTTTCTACTTACTGTTTGTTTGAACAATCAACGCACAGCCCAAGCTGTAAGATCTAGGAGGTTTGTACCCAACATTGTTTACGTAATTTAATTTCATCGTGCAAGAAGGCTGAGTTTATCAAAATGCACACACAAAGATAGTTTATCTCAAAACGCACAATAAAATTAACAAAAAATAAATCACAATCATGCATTAAAAGTCAAATAAAATAGGATCGATATAATTTGTATGGATATTATGGGCCATCGATCGACGTTTAAACTCGGCAACGCGCTCAATATTGACCCTAGACTCTGCAGTATAATTACCGAGTCAAAGCATATGTTATCCTTTAGATTCTATTAACTACGTTATTATGATTACCTAATTTAGCAATTAGCGAAAAGTGATTCAATTGTTATGGCAATGAACATTGAACTCACAGTCTAAAGATATAACTTATTTTAATAAATGTTTTTGGTAAGTAGATGTATTGACTAAGTAGCATTACAAATAGTTTGGCATATTTTTGAACAACTGTTCAAAACAAAATCGTACAAAAAGTAGTGGTAAATTGTTCAAAGTGAGTAAAACCATTTTATGAGAATATATTCGCTTGCATACATATCTTAACTCTGTAGTTTCTGTTACTGTTTCTGTTGTTGCAGCTGCATGTTAAACAAAACAATCAGAAAACGCATATCGAAGGCATCGATTCGCATCTGAGTGGATCTCGTTGTGTGTGCTATATGTATGTGGTCAGTCAATAAAACTGTTGCCCAAAGGGAATTAACACGCACTCCTGCTGCCCTCAATTCCCTCTTTTCGCTCGTCTCGCACGCTGTCGATAGAAAGGGTAAAGGATACGATGTCCAGGATTGCGTTTGTTGCTGCTGCTGCATTGTCACAAAACACTTTGTCTCACTTAATTTTCTCTGGGAAACTGAAATTTTTTCTCTCGATTTTCCTGTATTTTTTGCAGTGCGATACAGTTGCGATGCGGCAAACAATTTCAATTTAAATTGCCAGCTTTGCTTACCTTTTGCTGCGCTCTGGGTACACTTATCAGTGTCAATAAAAGTCCAAGGGGATTTTCAAACCAGCAAAAAATCGACCCGAGACAGATTCGAACTCCAACTCGAAAAAAAAAAACACAAAACACAACCAAGAAAAATGCTGGGAAAATGGCAATTCACTGACATCGGCTGGCCACATGAATGTCCTGTCTAACCATACCTTTAAGTGAGATGTGGAATGGAGGCCATGACGGCTGCTCTAGAAGGCATGTGCCTAATTAAGCGTTCAGCGAGAAAAAAATATTCAGGAAAAACATTTATGAATGAACCCCAGGAGCGATAGGCAGGAGAATAAAGGCATACACGAATAGTAAATGGAAGGAAGACGCTCAGAAAACTAGAAAGGAAAAAATGCCAAAAATGTGTTATACACAATATTAAATACTCTTTTAAGGAAATGGAATATTTCAACAAACATTGAGTACTGTAAGTGTGGAAGCACACCTAAAAAAAATAAAAATCGAGCTGAACGATATATTTACTCAAAAAGTATTTAAATTAATTTGTAGGCAACTCTTAAATATAAGTAACTTTAAACCTAAATGGGAATAGATTAATAGCTGGAAAATACAATTCAAGATGATTTTAGCAATTTTGTCATATTTTTACATATTGTCTGCTGAAATAATTCAACCCTCCATTAGGCGTTCAAGAAAGTCACGGTAATTGTCGGAGTCGCAGTCACGGGGAACATGTAACATTAGACACGCCTCTTTTATGTGGTCCTTGAAGCCTTGTGTTAATTTCACGCTTCCTGTTTTTGCG
The DNA here is from genome assembly GCA_963583835.1 of Drosophila immigrans. Classification (NCBI taxonomy): domain Eukaryota; kingdom Metazoa; phylum Arthropoda; class Insecta; order Diptera; family Drosophilidae; genus Drosophila; species Drosophila immigrans. Next base: position 17,674,839 of record OY757143.1, on the reverse strand, counting down.
GCAATGAAATAAAAACCTTTATTATAGTCTAGCTAATAATTGCAAAGACAAAAGGCGGCGTAACGGTAATGTGGCGATGTTAAGTGTGCATGTGGGTGTTTGTGTGTGTGTGCGTGTGTGTGTGCACTGGCTTGTGTGAGTGTGTGCAGTCATAGTCGAAGCCATTTGCGCCGCATGGCAACGCTTAATTAAGCAATGGCCAGCGCTTCAGTAGTTGCCACAGGATTTCAACTGTTTGGTTGTCGGGGCAGCAACTCCAGGATTTCAAGTGTTGCAATTATGCCTATGATTTATGTGCTTGTGCGTAACATATCCTTGCGTGAAATGAACACATACTGGCGAAGGGAAGGCCATCGAACATCTTAAGATGCATTCGTACTGATTATGAGAGCAACTTCATTGTGCTAGTATCAAATTTGACGTTGGTCGATCTTAATCCATATTGAAAACTTTTGAATTAAACATTCGACAGTAACAATAAAGAACAGATGAACCACACATAAATGATGAAGAAAATTAATTAGTTCTTTGTGAAGCATTTATTTAAAGATGGTTCTGTCTTTACTTTAATTCTCTTATATATTCTCTAATATAATAAATATAGTTTAATATTTTTTCTTCGTCGATCATTTTTGTTGACTCTTTGGGTGAGGACGAAAAAATTGAATTAAAATTTGTATATCTATATTTTAAGTGACCACTAATGTTTCCACATATTTTAGAGTAATAGGTCTTGAGAAAATGTATTTAATTGAATTGCCCTATTACAAGTTGGCTTTTGATTAATTGCGTGTCCAAAGAATGTGTGCTGCGATACTGAATATTCATTCATTCAGTCATTCGATAAACATTGTGCAGAAATAAGTAAATATTTATCTATTCAGGAAGCGAGGAGTAGACACAGTGTCGGAGCTTTAAGGGTCACATCCTGTTGGGAATTTATGTTTGTGAGCAAAAGTTTTACAATACACAATTCACATAGCTCAGCCACATTTTCCAGTGGCACTCTGTGACCTATTCGAAAGTTCGAAACACAAAATAATATCGTACACATCGCATTTTAAGCGCAACTTTCGGAAGAAAACAAAATGGCGTGCAAAAGCGGAAGTGCACATTAGTTGTATGCAAAAGTTTGCACTTTGCCAAAGGAATGAAAAACTGGCAGCAAAACGAACGAACACTATAAGGGCTAAAACAGCAGAGGGGGGAGAGGTGGGGGTTGGGCAGGGGCAAGTGTGTGGATCTGAACTTATGTACAGCAGCCCAACAAATAGAAATTTGTGGAGTACGCTTGGCTGTCAGCTGGCCCCTTAACTGCACAGAGCCACCAGAGCAGCGAGCCCGCAAAGAGGTGCGAAAAATTTGTGCACACCTGTGCGAAAAATGCTTTCAAAAACTTCGATGCATTTTCTTATGCATTTTTTGTTGTGTGCCCTTCCACTACATCTTCTCGTTGTTGCTGTTGCTGTTGTTGTTAATAATTTTGAACATTGAAAGTTGTTGGGTTTTTTTGGTAGTTTGGCAAAGTGGCGTCTTCAGTTACCGGTTGCCGGGTTTCCTTGCTGCCGGTTGCATGCATTTCAATTTTCATATTTGTCGGTTCAAATTTTTTTTATTAAATTTCTGGCAGCTAAGCAAAAGTTTAAAATATGCATGTAAATTGTAAAAGGTATTGTAGCTCAGTCACGATTCTTAAGTAGAGCTGCATCTAAAATGCAGCCCGTCTGCCTATCAACAATAGATGCAGACAGAGATAGAGAAGGAGAAAGAAGAAACTGAAGAGATTTATTATTCACTCACAAGGCAGCCAGTTCTGGGCCAGTTCAATTGCCTCATGATGCTACTTAGGGGCAACAGTTTGGCTGGGAGCAGTTGAATTATTTTGCCCAATTGGCAATAGATGGGACTTAGAATCGATTTTGGTCGATTCACTTTGGGTTCTTTTTAATCCTTGACCATTGTTAAAACTCAAGAATTACAATTGATTGGGAAAAATGTTGAAATCGGAAGATATATAACAAGAGAAGTATTACAATAAATGTCTAATATTACATATTTGTGTTTCAGTTCAATTATTAATTTATTATCCAAGAAAAAAACGTTTCGGATTTTATACAATTAATCATCACGTATTTTAAAATTCAATATATAGATAAATGTATATATTTCAGAATTCAATCAAAGTCTCTTTTAAAGTTGTTCATTTCATCTAAGTGCGGATTCGTTTTACAACTCTATTATCATTCTGGAAACATTTATTCATTTGGCTAGCCACGCCCATGCAACAGTTGTTGCTGACATTGCTTGCCGCGCATCTGGATGCCCAATAAAATTTATGGACACACTCCGCACCCCGTGCCCTCAACGCAGTTCACATTTTTTGGGCCTCTTTGCACTGAACAATTCTGCCAGCTGCTGTAGAATCTGAGCTTTGAATCCAATAAATTGCCTGTTGTTTGCAGAATGGGCGAGCGTTTGTCATTAAATTAACGCTAATTTGTTTAGTGGCGTCTTGGGAGACATTGAAATAGAAAAAGTGTCAACAAAACAGGTCCCAAAGTAGAACGTACCACGTGGCGGATACTCAATTCAGTGCTCGCCTGTGATTTATGTGACATTTCGGCACTGCGACAGTCATTTAAACCGAAATTAAAGGCACAGAACTCCAAATGAATTCGATAACCTTTCGATATGGAGTTGCTATTCAATGAATGAATCATTGAAATCAATTGCTTTCGATACTCAAATACTCAAACACCATGTAAAATACATAATGCAATGCGCATTGTTACCTCAGGAAGTAATAATTACGACTGGCATGTAATCTAATATCCATCTAATGTGTTCAGGCCCATACCACACTAAGTATATCATTCACAGACACACACACATTTAGTCAGGCATAGTTTGGTTACAATTCTCATACCTCCCCAGTGTCCACTCGGCTACCGCATTGTCCGACGTGCCTTTATATATGCATTACATAAATTGTCATTGTTAAAGTGCTAATGAATTTTTGGCATGCAAATCTCACATGTAATCGTAATATGCGCATTCAGTCAGTGGGGGGCAACGAGTGTGTTTAGCCAGGCTAAACGGAATATACATATATGTTTGTAGTCAATTCAGACTAATGATGGAGACGCATGAATGTCAAACTTTCAAACATTTTACCTAACACAAATATATTTACTTGTACTTTACTTACTCTTTTGATTTCGCAAATGCTTATAATGAAATAAATAATATTGTTTTGAGAAAATAATTTCGCAAAAATATTTAATGTAAACAGCGTTACTAATTTATGTGTATGTAGTTCATAACTGTTGTCTATTTTAATCTTTGCTTTCTTACAAATTTAAATTTAAAGTAATTAAACAGTTTTACCAATTACACCACTTACATTTTTTAAATTAAATTGCATAATAAACTATGCCACGAGTATGTCACACATTTTAGCAAATATGTAAAATTCCAAAAATATTCATTTAAGCATAATCGAACAATTTATGTGTCTTTCATTGTTGAAATGTTTAACCGCAAATTACACGAAATATTGTACATTTTATTGCCATTTAGTAGGGAGCAAAGCAGATTTTTAATTTTTTGGCATTTCACTGCTTCACCTTTGCTTTAGGGCTGATATTTTGGATGATAGTCTACATGAAAATGCAATTTATGTGTACAAAACAATTTTCAACAACATGGATGACAACAACAACAATAAAGGATTCGCATCGCCGAAAAGACATTGAATGAAAATTTATGTTGGATGCGTGACCGTAAATGTTGTGTGTGTGATAAATCAATTTTCATTGCATTTTGTAATTGTGTGCAATTTGCTGTGGGAACATTGGGGGGCGTGGATGGGGAGGGGGAGGTAAACAGCAGGCTGTGGGTTGCGTATAACTACAACATGTGCATAAATTTTAAGTATTTATGCAGAAAGCAGACGAGAGTTATTTATGCGTTTTGTGTTGCTGGCCGCCTTTTCAACTCGCTCATCTCGTCTCGTTAACGGAAATCGCGCAGATTTTCAATTGCATTGCCGCAATTGTCAATTGGCTTGAGAGATTGAAATCAAACACACTCACAGACACTGTGCATGTGTGTGTACGTGCATTGTTCTGATTATCACCGTCATTTTGTGATTTATGTGTTGCATTTTGAACCGCATACATTTGTCTGACAAATGCGCATTGCAATCGCATACATCGCCAGGTTAATTTCAATTAAAAGCCGCATTGGGTTTTAATTAACACGCACACAAATGCACAGACGAGTAATACGGCTGTCAAAGTCTTTAAGAAGATCCATGCTCTTTAATTGACACACAAACAATAGTTAAAGAATGCAATTGTAAATTTAAGAAAATTAAAAAATCACTAAAAACCTATTACGTGTGCCACTTCTTTAAAATGGGTAAAAAAACTACAATTTTTGTTAGACGTCCGCCAAAAAAAACGTATAACATAAAATATAAAGAATTGAATGAATCGAACATAATATTAAAACCAGTTATTGAAACCACAATTTGAATTTGTTACTATCAGCTAATTTTATGCTAATTATTAATTGAACAGGTTAGTAGTAAAGTTTTTAGGTGAAAAGCAGTGGTTTTAATAAGAAAATGTCCAATAAATTTTAATTTATAGAATTTTAGTTTTGATTTCTATACTTTAGTAATTTTATTGTAATTGTTAGTAATTTTATAATAATTAATTACATTTATTTTACTTAAGTCAAGCGTTGTGTTTGGAATATATGACAAATAATGTATATTGTTATCTTATTGAAAGATCAACGTGACATCGAATTTAATATTTAATGCAATATTTAATTTCAACATTATCCAAATTCCAAGTAATTCTATATTTAGACTTTAGCTCGTTTCTTAATGACAGTTTGGAAAGTGTTTTATTAATAGCTTTCCATACGACGCTATGAATGATATTTGAAAACTTGGGTTTTTCATTTTGTGTCTTCTGTTCCAGACACGTTCGCCTCTTTCTCATGTTGAGACTCATGTTTTGCACTTGTCCCAAGAAGCGTTGCCTTTCTGCTGTTTAGACACGAAACTTTTGGTGAAAAACTCGCGCAAGTTGCGATGGTTCTGTTTTTGTTGACTTGAATGTTTTTTGCTCGCATCATTTCCGCTTGCCAGCTGAAAAGTTCCGTGTGCACTCGAGTAAAGTACGAGTTACAGTTTATTATTGGACGACGAGCAACAATAAAGTAGGCATGTTTTTCTTTTTGGATTGTTACATTGTTTATTCAACGGTTTAAATTGTTCAAATAATTGGGAAAACAACTGTTTTCCAATTTGAAAAGTGAAGCAAGGAATCAGACAAGCGATTTGCTAATATTACGGCTTAAAGCCGTTGTTAAGCTGCGGAAGCCATTAAATTTCAGCAAAGCATTAAAATTTTGATGATTGCTGATCTCTGTGGGAGCGATAGCCCAAAAGCTAAATCCAAAGCAGTCCAAGCAAGCCAAAAACTGCACGCAATAACATGACCGAGTACACAAGCAAACACAGCAACAGCCACAACAACAACAACATGAATAGCATCAGGCAACACAATACATGCTTAAAATGTCCAGCATGTGAGGACATTAAGCTTAATTATAAGCAAACAGACAAAACCGAGCGAATGAAATGACCAAACTGCCAGTCAGACGGGCCACGCCCCCACGTCCCCTAATGCCCACGAGCAGACACATGACACACACACACACACACACACACACATACACGCGCGCACACCCTTTCATACACACAGACACACGCATGCAAGTGAACTTTTGTTGAGGCCAAATACTTCAGTTGCATAACTCATCTGACGAGGCAGCGATGTGGCAAATTCTGCGCTTTAATTTGTAGCCGGACGGTCACACTGCCGCGTCTGTTTGCGGAAAAGGGTAACGCTGCCATTGCAGTCGCTGTTGCTGGTGTTGGTTTGACAGGATACAGGAATACAACACATGTGCGTTTGGCACTTGATGTTGTTGTGGCTACTGCTGCTGCCTGTTGTTGTTGTTGTTGTTGTTGTTGTTGTTGTAGCTATTGCTGTTGCCGCACACGCAAAACTTTGTTAGCTTGACCTCGACAGGCGCAACATCCTTTGCATCCTGTGCGGTTTTTCACACTGCTGCTGCAGTCTTGGCTGCCAGCCCCGCATCTCCTCCCCGCATTATCAAAGTGTTTGTGCGCCTCATTTAAAGCATTAATCATAAGCCCAACCGCATTTGCACAGTCTTAGGGCCCCAGGGATGGGGTTAGCGGGTCACGCTCTTGCACTTTAACGATATCACGTCTCAATCTCCACACTCTGCACTGCAAACAAATTTTCGCACACTCACACTTTTCTTTTTTTATACCCGCTACGAGTACGGCAAAAGGATATGATTACTTAGTGACATAACAAAATGCATGTTGCAATAGAGGTAAATGTATTTTAACCAAACGAGTCCGTCTATCTCTACACCTTTATTTAAGACACTTTAAGAGCTGGGCGTACACAATTTCTGACTTGCTGATCAAGTTTTTTTTTTGTTCCACTCGCTTCTCTTCTTGCAATACACGCAATAAATAATCCAAATTGTATCTTGCAATTTGCTTGTGATCGTTTTAAAATCGTGGAATTTATTTCCAAAAATATGGACGCATTCTTTAGAAATGATTTTTTAAATTCAATTCCAATTTATTTTAGATTTGTAATTATTATTGGTTAAATTAGCATACTGCTACTGGTAAGGCAGCAAAACCCAATTATATATTAAAAATTTGTGTAGGTACTAACTTTATTTATTAACAAAAAAGGACAATTATATACATATGTACATCAATGAGTCAACAAAGACACGGATTAGGACATGAGCCTGGTCGGCAGATCCTGCCTTCTCTTACCCCCATATCTCATTAGGCGATGAGATAGCATATATACAGTAGTTTTTGGCCTGCAGTTGCATATCTCGAAATGATGACCGGGTATCGCACAGTCGAGACTGCTCGCTTACTTGATTGTAGCATACTTTTGAGCGCCACCAGCTAATTGTTTTGTGCCCCTTTTGCTTAGCTTCTCCTCCAGCTTGTTGCTCATAATTCTTAAATGCTTTATTACACACACACACTCACACACACACTCACACACACACAAACACCCACACACGCACACAAAAATAAACTCACATACACAAACCACATACGGACGGTCGCTGGGCTTCAGCGTCGTTGGCGGCAATAAAAATTAAATAAAACGCATTCGCCTCTACAAATTTCTTAATGTTTCGTTGGTGTATGTGTGTGGGTGTGTGTGCGTGTGTGTGTGTGCATATGAGTATGTCACACTGTTGTTGTTGTTTATTTGTTTTCTTTTAGCGCTTTGTGCGCTGCTGTGGTTTTCGCTGCCGCTTTGTCATCGCGTCTCCCCACGAGACTTGACATTTATAGCTTGAGCATTAAAAGTCTCAAAAGTGGGTGTGGCAGTACAAGTATGGAGGCGTGACTGCGTGTGCCTGGGAATGAGTGTGTTATAAAGTCACTTTAGCTGCCTCCTTGGGAGTCGTAAACGCCAGACGCCATGCTTGCACCAGAGCCAACTGGCAACTAATCACTGCGTATGATTGATATTTAGAACATATTCTAAAATAGCATGCAGTAAATATTGTTTTTCTAGTTGAGCTAACTTTAAACATATCTGGATGCTCAATCGTCTAACAAAAACATTTATTAAAGGTAGGCTCACCTTGACGACAATTTCCCAGTTAATATTGGCAATATATTTTTTCTTGTTTTCCGACCCCACACGGAAATTAATACACTTCCGCTTAGGCGCCCAGCGCATTACTCAAATTGTTTTTGTTGCTCCCAACCTAGAGACATAAAAATTAATTTGCTTTTGCCGCCACTGTCGTCTGTCGGAAGCGCGTTGTAATCAACCGACAAATAAATTAACGCCAGTCGGCAGACAGAAGAGGAAAAGAGAGCGCGGAGGAATGTGGGGCAGAGAAAGGTCGTGACTGGCAAATTGCGAGTTTTGTATTTTGACCTTTTCACTTGATTTCCGTTTATGACTGGCGCGTCTTTTTTTTTTAATACTTCGACTTTGGGTATTTATTTTTTATGGCTGCCCAACGAGTTAGCGGCATTTTGTAACTGATTGGCAGACATGTACACCAGATATTTTGTTATAAATAAAATGCTTTTTAATATGCACAGCGCGTTCGCTTTCGACAGACATTTTTCAATAAGCAATTTACGCGAACTGCGAAGCAAATTGAAAATATTGAATTTACAGCAGTTTAAATTAATTGCCTAGCATCTGTAAAAATATGAGCTAAAGTAAATGTTGCATTGTTATGCTGAGCTGCAGTTGTGATATATAAATGCCTTGTAATCTGAGGACAAAAATCATTCAGTTTGCTAAAAGTGTATGCAGAGTCCTTCCCCCTTGGCACACTGCGCACAACAACATCAAGACAATTGAGCTAGTCACTGTCACCGCAGCTGCTTTGAGCAGAGAGGCAGAGACCCCTATTGGAAATCCTACACATCCATGCAGGACACAAACACCACAAGAGTGTAGGCGTGGCAAATATTATCAGAGTACAGTTGCATTGAACGTGAGCTGCTGATTGCCAAACTGCCGAAGCAGCCTTCGATGCCTACTCCTCAGGTTGCTGCCTCCTGTCGTTATCTCAAATATACGCATGTATATGTTATAGGGCCGATTGTCGGTCTCAGGTCACTGCTGAGAGACTGCACATCACGAGGCACATTGCTGTGGCACCAGGGCTTTGGACACTGCACCAGTTGATGAAGGCAATAAAGTGCTTTTTGTTGTTAATGTCGATAATGATGTGACATATAGCATGCTGTGCTTTAAAGCACAAATAACAAAAGACCGAGAGGACGAGTATGTTGTAACTGCTTCCCGCCTGATGCCTTTATTTGACATTTTCATATGCAATATTTTCCACGTGGTCAGCTATTAACTTTGGAGTCCATCCGTAACCCAATCCCTTAAGGGCACTTACTCAAATTTATGATCTTTCCATGTAAATTGCTTATTGCGAACCCTTTTTTATGTTGCAACGCCAGAAACAACATCGGATCATTTATAAATGTTCTATGCATATAAATTTCCATTGAATTTATTTTGCACGAGAATTCAGAATTTAAAGGATAAGGAACTGAGAAGCAAGAGCTTCATTCTCAGTACTTGCTGCAGCATATTCGTGTCGCATTAATTATGTGTTGTTGTTATTGCGCCATTTTGCCATTTTTATTTAATTTCTTTTAATTTATTCATGTAAAAACGTTTTATTTGCTGCCTCTACCAACACATAAATGCATAGTCTCATGCGATTCGAGACTATTAACTGACAGAAGAAGCTTGTCTATAAAAATATTCGCTCTCGGGCTTAAACAAGAAGACAATCCAAGGAAGAGTTGTGGATGTGAAATGAATTTATGATTTATGCATAATTAAATCAATTTGAATTTGAAGACACAAGCTGATTTTGTTATTTCTGTCATCAATTTCAATTCATTCGTTCTTAATAAATCAGCCGCAGAGCATTTCAACTTTCACATTTATCACATTGCATTTTTAACTATCTGTTAATAAAAGACTTTTCGCATGCATGTATTACAAGCTGCGAACAACAATAATAAAAATTCTTTTAATGCAAATGCAGACAGCGGATATAATATATATGCATACGAACACATTTTATATATATAAACATAAATACACATATACACGTAGGCATATACATACGACCACAAAATATTTTATATGGTTTTTCGTGGACGTCTCACAAAAGTATGCAACGAAAATTGCCGGACAGAGATGCCACACGACGAGGCACGACCATTTTGAGAGTGTGTGTGTGTGTACGTCTGTGTGTGGTGCATGCAAATGAAGTTATCCTGCGGTTATTTGTGGCTGTCGTTCTGATGTCAGTCAATGACACCAGCTGGAGAATGAGAGAATTCAGTGCCACATGGCAACCGAGGCGGGCGAGGAGATTGCTCAACAGGATGCGTATGCCATGTGTGCACTTGTTTTTGTTATTATTGTTATTTCCAGCAGTGATCACAGTTGGCTGGCAATTGATTAAAAATTAATTGAATTTAAAGTGTTGGCGTTCCATTTGAAACGCCAAGCGCATTTAATGCTTTGCCTTGAGACGGATTTGTCTTTAGATTTACTTTTCTTAAATCGAATCCGCTTTCCAAGCTCACCAATTTATAAGCCATCAAACGTATGCAAGTGTGTGTGCGAGCGTAATCTTAATTAATTGTGGCAATTAGTTGCATTGCATTTTCACCGCTAATACCAACTTCAAATTGACAGGTATTGTATGGCGTAATTAACGCTATTGTCTTTGTATTGGCTGTTGAGGCAGGCTTTAAGACTGATTTCAGAATGGAATATTTGAAGTACTAACTTGTGGTTTGCAATCGAAACTTCTTGAAGTTACTCAAGCTATTTATTCTATGTTAAATCTTTTTTTTTTGCCATAGTTTTTTTATGTTGTTTCAACTTTTCCCTGGTTCCTTATTGGGAATTCACCTTACTTAACAGACTCAAGGTAAAGCCTGGTTTAAGATACATTTCATTAATCAAAGACTTAAAATATTTATTTTGTCTTCATAAAAATGAACAATCCAACCTTATATCTGACAATTACAATGGTCATATTTTCACTTTAGAAAAACTTTATTGACAACGTGTCCTTGACTATCATTTACACAAATTTGTTTTTTTTTTTTGTCACTACAACATTTTTGCTGTTTTCTACGAATATTCTTCCTTGTTTAAATAAGTTTTTTATTCACTTTACTTAAAGACAATAAAGAGGCATTGGAGTATACATTATAATTAAATATACTATACAATAATTTATAGAAAAAAACATAAACATTGTTGAAAAAATGCAATAGACAAGTCTAATTTTTATATGAAAACACCATATTTATTTTCTAAGAGCATTCAGTTAGCGGCATAATTTAAATGATTTACATTTCCTGTTTTTTTTCGATTTTCTCACAGTGTCTGACGTGATAATCCACACTTCTACCACGTGAATAATGATGTTCAGCTGCTGGGCAAAAACGGTTCAGCAATTCATTTTTTCACCTAAGCATTTTTCCATTGTCAGGGACGACGGCACGCCTGTCGATGACAGCTTGAATAATAATTTCAAAATTATGCTCTACAACGACCGTGGAATATTCGGAAGACAGTAAACTAACATTATGCCTTTATAATGGTTTGTGCTTCTTAAAATGTTGATTTTCAATTACAAATAAATAGTTTGTTTTTTAAAACCATTGATGTCCTTTCATTGTAAGTTGCAATTGCTTATGCTTTTACTTGAGCATATTTAATTGCTCCTAACGATATCAATATATATATAATTTATAACAAATTGCTTTTAAATTGAATCGAAAAGTTTGCAATTTCCATTATGCAATTAAACAAAAGAATGATTTGATATAATTATAAGAAATCAGCAGGCGACACAACCAATAAAATGCAAATAAAATGAATACAATACCTAAATATTACAATTTGTATATTTGGCGAAAGGCGATTGTGTAATAAATGTTTAAAATACAATAATAAAAACAACGGCAATACTCGCTGCACAAATACCAACACAATGTATACACATTCTGGCAATAATGGTTATAAAAACTGAAAACGACATGCATGTAAAACTCAGCGTCAACCAACTGAGAGCCTGAAAAAGGACAGCGATTGCACTAATACTCTTACATTAAGGTTAAGTATATTTAATTCCATATATTTAGTCCATTATCAAGAATATTTCTTATTTTATTTTGGTGATTTTTATTTATCTTTATATATGTTACACACTGTGTGGAAAAACTGAGTTTGATCCGTTAGTGTATTAAAGATTGCTGTGTGCGTAAAGGGCAGAACCGCAACAATTTATAATAATTTACATGCAATATTAAAGCCGACAACCGACGCGACGAACAATTCTGACAATTAACTCTCGAATGAATCCTGGTTGGTGGAGAGGCCAATATCTGGGGTGGCTTCTGACCACAACTTTAACTTGAACACGTTCACACACACACAGACATTGGTTGATTCCTGCATAAGCTAAAGAGTCATTAAATATATTTTTAGCAAAAAGTTAGTTTGCAGAAAAAGACCAGCAAAATCATTTAATTAAAGCAATTAAAATGTTTGGACTTTAGTTTCTATTAGCCAATATTTGGACCTTGCAATATACGAGTACATTTGTAAAAGTTACTAAATAAAGGATAAAAGCTACAAAAATTGAGCAACCCTCTTAATAATATTTGGATCTGCAGGGTATAATAAGAATACTGAATAATCAACTGACCAGCAACTCAACTAGTTCAGCAAACTGTAAAACAAACAATGTATAAAATATTTAAATATGAACTTTCTATGCGTTTTACTTTATAACTTGATGTTGTCGCAAATGAATAATATTCCTGTTTGTATAGCAAATTATAAAATATTTGTAAATTATTTTGTAAAATGCATAATGTTATGTATTCAAAAAAAAAATATATATCGTTAAAAAATCAAGACCTTAGAATTTGCTTTCATTTGTGTTTACATCCATCTGCTCATGAAAAACTGCCCTTCAAATAGTAAATTAGTTTTAAAAAGTTTTAACGAAACTTTGTCATACTGGATTCCAGATTTTGTTGCTTTGCCAACTGTCCACGTTATAAGTGGAGGTGAGAGAGATTTTGAACTATCTTCCACCAGCCTTGCAGCGTGCTGGGACATATGCTTTCTTTGAACTGTCGTCCAGAATACCGCATGCAGCCGGGGGCCAAGGCCTTGGCCACTTAAGTATGCAACACAAATTTGGGTTCGCAGCATGCATACGTAAGGACAAAGCCAAATAGCTACTGACAACGTGTCTGTGTTGCTGTTGCCTTGGTATTTACTTAGACAAAACGTGCGTAAAGTTTTAATTGCAATCTTTTGGTTGTACTCCTTTTGGGGATGGTATTCAGTTGTTGTTGTTATTGTTTTTATTATTATTATTGTTTTTGTTGGGTGAAACAACAACGTTGTGAGGCATGCATTTTATGACACTTTTAAGACAAATTGCTTTAGAAATAAACATTATAAGGTGAACAAGCTGTTGTGCTTAAAATGGATTGGTAATTAGTTATTTATTCTGAAAAACAATTGATTTGAAACATCACCGAAAATAAGTCAATTTCAAATAAAACGTTTGTTTGATATTTGTGGTAACCTTGAAAACCTTTTTGTATAATTGCCAAGCATCGAAGCAAAAATCAATTTCATTAATTGAATGCAGCATGAATGGAGAAATGCACTTCTTGAAAAACCATCGAAAAGTGAACGAGGCCTTGGCAAATAAATATTTGCGTGTTTTTATTTGCTTGCTGTTTGCTTTCATAAGTTCAATAACAAATAACAGAAACTAATTTCTATATTAAATTTTGATGAACATTAAAGCAAAAATTGTGGGAATACCATTGGATTGTTGATTTTTTATTCGTTTGGCCCTGCTTTTTCATCGCGTGCTGGTTTTATATTTCATTGCACGGTTCGGGCGCTCGCAGTGGAAGCGAAGCTGAGAACATTAAAAAATCAGAAGAGCCAAATGTGTTGTGACTGTGCTGCTTAAATCTTACGTGCCTCCAGTTACTCTGTCGTTGTTGTTATTGTTTACATGCATACAAGCATATTGCCGAAGGAAAGTTCAATGTCCCCATTCGCAGGGACCGTGCAGCGGAAGTTTTGCGATAAATATTTTAGTTGTTGTTTTAACTATTTTGATATGAACTGGAAGCAGCGGCGAAACAATAAACAAAAATCTACGCCATGGACGTCACACACTATTGAATTATTTCGACTACAGAATGTGTTGTATTATGGCCAGATACATGGCAGACAAAAGATTGCTTGCGTTCCAATGAGCGAATAGCATCAATCAGTCAATTCAAAGCATACATCATCATTGTTGAGGAATTAGTGCGAGTCAAGAACTCCAACATTCCCCCATTCTCTCTCACTCTCTCAGCCTCTCTCTCTCTCTCACTCTTTTAGCAGTGATGATTGTGTTGAAATCCGTTCAGTGCCATTCAGATCTATCGTTGCCGACGGTAGGGGAGCATAACTTATGCCCATTGTACTTGTAATGCAGCGAATGTTTTATTGAAATGCACAACAAGTCAGGCAGGCTTCGGGCTAGGCAACTAGACATCTAGGCAGCCAGCCAGCAATCACTCATCGAGTCAGTAAGTCCGTCTGTCCGTCTGTCCATCCGCCAGTCAAGCAGCCAGTCAATCTGTCAGTCAGTCCGTCAGCAATTGAGCAATCAAAAGCATAAAACCCCAAAAGAGAAAAGCGTCTAGAAGACGACATGAAGCTGCTGATGCTGATTTATAAAGCGCTGCATGCAATTATACGCTCAAATGGAGTTTGTCTATTGCCAATCGTCTATTGTGAATGAGTCTCTCAGCATGGGACAAGTGTGTAAGAGTGTGTGTGTCTCTATGGAATACTCGAAAAGTTCATGTGCAAGTGTAAAAGAGTCAGCGTGTTGATGGGTATTCTAATAGACTTGGATGTATATTTAAACCCGAGTCGAAGATAAAACATGCAAATTACACAAAAACAAATCTGTCAAATTTATATAATAACTAGAACTCAGATAACCCTTCAATCACACTCTGTAGGTAATCCTATGCTTACGTCTCGAAATGTTGCAATTAACTAGTCGAACAATATAAGCGGCTAATTAGTAAAGAAGGAAATAATGAGATGGCTCCATAAATATCCAAGACTGAGCAAACCCTTCTAAATATGGCAAAACACTCACATAACTAACACTGCTCGGATTGCCATTCCTGTCGTTGGCCCTTATGCACAATCTTTAAATTTTATTGGTTGCTCTGTCAAGAATCCCTTAGACATTCCTTCACGTTTCTCAACGTTCCCTATGCTCGATGTACCACGGACAACTCACAAAATGTTGAGGTAATCAACTCAATTAGTTTGTGGCGTGAGGGGCCAACACACAGTGCACACAATACTCACACAAACTGAGGGAGCAGACAAACAACAACACAAAACTCAATTAGATGCCATAACTAAATAATCACAAACACATTTAAACAAACAAGCAAAGCGACAAGAGCAACACCCTCAGATCCTAGGCGACAGCGTCAGCGACAACGGCAACGACAACGACAACGAGCAAGAGAACGACGATAAGGCTGTTGCTGTGTAAGCAGAAAAACCAGGTCAACAACAACGACAACAAGAGGAATAATTTTGTGAAACAATGACAACTGCTGTGTGGAAAATTGCTTAAAATGTTCAGAAGCCAAGGAGCTGCTCTCAAGCTGAAACTGAAGCTGAAGTACGAGCAGCCGTAGCTGGGAGCAGCATTCCAACATGTGACGCACGTGACAAAACTTGTCAAATGACTTTACTTCCCTTTGACTGTGAATCCGGTTTGAAGTAAACAACGGCGCAAGTCAAGTGGGTGACGGAAAACTGGGAAAATATACCCAGACTCAGACCCAGAAGCAGCTCGAGAAATAGTAGCATATTTCTATTATGAAATGCACAGCCAAGAAAAGTGGTTCAGGCTCTTGTGTTTTGTCTTCACTTGCGGACTAAAACAATCAACAAAAAAAAGAAAAATTGAGAAAAGTAAATGTTAGTGCGAATACTGGAAGAAACGGAGTTTACTGGAGGAAGTGGTTCTACTTGTTGCGCCTTCCCAACTCTGAGTTTCAGACACCGGCATGGACACGGAAGCGGACCGCCTTAAGGGAAACAGGCAAACGACACTGGAAATATTTCAGAAGTGCAGTCAAGTGTATTTCTATTTGATTCGCTGCCAGGCGGCAGACGCATGACTTCACAGATTTTAGCTTCTGCAATGTGAACGCTGATTTCTCAAAAGTTTAACAGAGCACAAATGCTAATGGTTAGCCCTAGGGAGTACGCCAAGACGCCAAGTACGCAGAGCGTCTTTTGGAGTGAGGGAGGAAATCGCTTAGCCAATTGCGGGAAGAGCAAACATTGTATATACTAAATGTGATGCTTAAATGATTATACAAAAGCGGTATTTACTTATGCACTTTTTCGCACACCTTCATCTTTTCCCATACATGAATAACTGCATAAATTTAGTTAAACCTTCAAGGAAGGACTTTTCGCGACTACTTTAAGTAAGTAAATAAATTTAATAAACTAGGGAAATAATAAAGTGTTGTTTTAATTTTTCATTCTTATAGTATTATTAGCACATATTTTTATGTGAAGAGGGTACTCAAGGTATGGTATTTTTTAATTAATTATAATTTTTTGTTCTACTATTCTTGTATTTACCATACTTTTAATGATGATGATTTAATTATATATTTGTTTGTTGTTACCTTGCTAGAAACCTACTACGGAAATGAACTATTGAAAACACAAGCATTGACTGCAACTCTTTGCTTGTCGTCTGTCCAATCATGTTCATGTAGTTGGCTTTTTATTTAAAATTCTCCATCGAAAAAGTTCATGAGTTATAAGCTTAATAATATTCCACATTCTCGTCTGGACTCTCACATAATAAACATCTTTTGGAAGTAACCAAAAACAATTGAATTTTCTGATAACCTAGCTCCGTAAACAGGCTAAGGTAAATACTGGAGGTTAACGTTCTACAGATGTTAAAATATCAAATTTTAAAATATCATTATTTTATTTGACTTTTAAATCTTATAGAAAATGTGTAATCCCTGCTTACGATCGATGCCTGGCACTTGTTGTGGACCAACTGGTGGACTAGGACCGTGTGGTTTCTGCGGACCGTATAATGGACAGTGGTTCAAAGCGATAAATCACTGCTGCGGTCCATGTGGACCTTATGGCTGCTGTTCCTGCTATGGACCTTGCGGTGGACACTGTTAGCCTGCTTAGAAGGAACATAGGTTACAGCAAAAACTGACAACTGGACGAACTTTATGAAAATCTTCGAAGATCGTTCCTTTCTGAATGGAACTTGTAATAGCCAAAAGTCGTGTTGTCCCAAATAAATTTATGTTATTTTACCTTAATATAGGAATATCGAATTATATAATACTTGTATTTATTTCAATAATTCCTCGCTGCTCTAGCAGACGAAAATGCAATGCAGCTTAGCTATTTTGTGTTCACCAAAAAGCATATGTTTTGGTAATTTATTCATTTAATGTGCCCCCGAAAGTGTGGAGAATAAAGTTAATATATTGCAAATCAGATGACTCAGTGCAATGCAATTTGTGTGCGAACCATGTGAAAAATATGCCTAGTGAGTTTCGGAACAAGTCCGCGGGGGGTACTTAAGGCCAAACCGATTTGATTGTAAATATTTGGCTCGTTTACAGTAAATGATTCGCCGGGGAATCGAGCGAGATGCAGGAGATGGAGTTTTGCCCATGAACAATTGCGATTACAGCGTTTAACAGTGACTCAACCTTTAATCGTTGCAAATTTAAACTAGAAGAACTGATAAATAAAAGTGAAAGCTACTTGGCACGCTTAGAAATATGTGAGTGACAAAGTGAAGGAAAGAAATCGACATTATTGATGTCCGGTGCCTGGCCTTTGGGCAGCTTGGCTGCACCTGAAGGCACCTGCTTTTTAGGACGAACATTCATTTCGCTTTGACTCTCACGCAAAGCTGGCGGCACATAGACAGATTTTTTGACCGCTATATTGGATTGTGTTGCATTTGCTGGCTTTGGTTTCCTATCAACGGATTCAATAATCTTCAAACTGCAGTTCGAGATCTCAATCTGCTCAACCTTCAACCAAGGACATGCAGCTTTTGTCGTCGACTCCTCTGTACTTGAGCCGACGCCTAAACTATCGCCACCTGTGTCCTGATATTGAGAGTGCTCGCTGGCCATTTTTACATCCTCAGTGGTTGCCACATCTGTGGGGCTTAGCACGAGTTTTGAATTGCGCACTAGATTCGGAAAGGGCTGATCGTGGTCCTCCTTGAAGTCGCACCATTCGTCCTTCTCGTTGACGTCGTCGGAGAAGCATATGCCAAACTCGAGTGAAGCGTGTGAGGAGTTTGTTGCTTCGAACGGTAGCTTCTCATTGTTTTCCATTTCCTGTGGTACTTTCGCAGTCTCCTCCAGAGTGCGATAGAGCTCGTCAGCTGCCAAGAGGTTTGTTTTTGTTGCGGACTTCTTGCGGTCCTTTTTTGCAAAAAAATCATCTAAACTGGACATTTGTGTATCGTTTTGTTTTTAATTGGTTTTTGAAAATCACAAATTTCGTTCTGTGCTTTTAGAAACCTTAAATTTTATGATACTGACACGGCGCGTCAAACAACCTTGATGAGAATTTTCTTGACAGCAGCTGGTTGGCGCTGACAAGTTCCATTTTATTCGAGCAAGCTTGCTTGAATTTGACCAATATAATTTAAGAATATATAGCATTCTTAATTCAATAATGAAATAAAAGGTCAAATTGCATCAGGAAGGGAAATCCTTGAATCAAGAAGCAAATTCTTGAAGTTAGATTACTTATAAAATAAACCAAAAAATATTTGTATTTTTTTGTAATAATTAATTATTTATTTTTTGTTACTCTGTTTCATAATATTACTATTTATTATTTGCAAAGCAACCTTTTTATATAGCCAAATTGCGTAGACTTCGATCCCACGATCACTGATAAACCAACTACATGAAGATTAAACCGCGAAAGCTCTATCAACTGAACTAACAGCGATAACGCCAGAAACTAGTTGAAATAGGACTATTAGTGGATGAAGATAATTACAACATTCGCATCGCTTAATTTAATGAAGAGAATAAAAAATAAAATATGAGAATTTTTCGAACTCAAACCATTCTTAAAAGAACATTTCAATCTTGAATCAAGACCGCTTAAACTGAAAAGCAATTTTAAACTTAAATCTAGTTTCAAGAATGCTTTTAAGAGCGAATTCTTGTGTTAAGCACATTTTTTAAAAACGAAAAATTCTCAAATCGTTGATGTTCATATAATATTTCACATATTTTGCAGTACTAAACTTACGAATACTTTCGATGAGAATCCAGAATTCAAAGTAAAGCGATTGTAATTCATAGAATCAACTGAATACTGAAGTCTCGTCTTTTATATAGTTTTTTTATCCTGGACTCTTGAGCTTCTACCAATTATAAAGTTAGTGCTTATATGAAAATCTCTTAATCTGACCCACATTATTGCTCTCTCAATCTGTTGTTGTTGCCAACTTGTTTTTGAATTTGTTTGCTCGCACACTCAGTTCGGTTACGAAAGCCACGCCCTATGGCCACGCCTACTTTTAGTAGTGGATCCGCCCACGCATAACCAGCTTGTGCTCAAAAGCCGTAATAACATAATAATTTTTCTGCAAACATATTTTTCCGTGTTTTCTCTCTTTATGTTTTTTCATACATATGCCACTAATTAGAATTACGAGCGCGTAATTTACTCCATCTCCTCTCTTTCGCCATAGTTACAGATACAGTCATCGCCACTGGCCTCGCCCCACCGCCCCACCGACCCACCGCCCTCACATTCCTTTCGTTGACCCCGCCGGTAGCTGGCAACCGTAGGACTTTTGAAGTGGCAAAAACCTTTTTATGCCACTATGTCGCATATGTTCATTATGTTTGCAGCCGACAAGGTCCTCGAAGCCTCATCGTGCACTCGTCTGCTTGAGTAATTAGCAGGACCGGAACCCGCTACCCAATGCAACGCCAGGCAGTGCAATGCAATCCAAGTGACGCTCCTTGTTGTCCTTGTCGTCCTTGTTGGCGGCACTGCATTCCATTTGTGTGCGACTGTGCGCGATGCTCTTTATGCAATGACGACGACTGCGACGATGACGAGGACTGCGATGATGGCGACCACAACGATGATATTATACACACTTCTCGTATAACAAATGTGTGCTGGCTAAACAACAAAATCTGCAACAACAACAGCCGGGCTCTGCTTTAATTCATTATTTAATTAGTGTGACATTTGGATGCGCAATGCGCATGAATATTTTAATATTAAGGAAACTGCATTTCACACTTTTAATGTCAATAATTTTATAATTTTTTTGAGAGTAGATTAGATGCGTGAGACTGCTGATTAATTTAACTGTCAGATGACAATAATTTTAAATGTGACGCATGTGATTTTCTCTTCGGCTAAGTGCTATTCACTACCGAGTAGAATATTTCCAATATTTACGTTTACACTGTTAGATACGGAGCATTTCAATATCTGATAAAATTGCTTAGAATCACATTCTATAACTAGACTTAAAGTCTGTTTATTTCTTCCATATTTAGATTTGTAGTGAATATTGAAAATAGACTCACATAAAAGAGTAAACTAAACAAAGTGTTTTATGATTCTATTTCGATTATTCTACAGCATATTGGTTTATGTATTCTTAAAGAATTTTACATTATTTATCATTAATTGCAATAATAAAAAAAGTTGCCAGGTTTTCGAAAAGTGAGAATTTATCACGAAGTATAATGAAAAGTTATGATTTGCCTCAAGTACCTTGAAAATTGCAAAACCCTCAAAACCATAATGTCGCTGCCAAAAGCTTACAAACCTCCAAACAATTTTATTTTGTTATAAGTGAACTTTGCTTCTGTTTTTACTGCATCTGTCGGTTGATAATTGCTTGATAATTATCTTAATTTATTAAGAGATGAAAGCAAAAATTATATTTGACCTGAGGGTAAGTTCTGGATTGTTGTGCCCGATTACATACTCTTTATTAATTGGGAATTATGAGCAGAAATTTGCTTAACTTTGCCACTTTCATTTTGGTGTTTATTTTTTTCAGTTTGAAAATTCAATTAATGGTAACAGCCTGAAGTAATTTATCCAATTAATAGAATGGAGGACGATCTAAACCCAAATTTATTAAATTCCCAGAATAAATAAAACAGAGTGTGCATGATTTTGCTTAAAAATTGACGTGGCATAAAAGTGAAGCCAACTGGGAAAACTATCCGGAAAAGCCAATGAATGAAATGAAATGCCAGTCAGTCAGACGGAACAACAACACACGTTGGAGCAACCCCAAGAAACCCGGAAGAAAAAAAGAAGCTGAAAATATTTTGGCGCCATCATGTCGGGTCGTCTGGCAATGGCAAAGGCGTCGTCTGCTGCTCATCTCAGAGAATTCCAGAGTTCCCTGTTTATTGTTATTGATTCTGCAGTAGAGGGAGGTAAAATGAGTATCTTTGGTACAGCATGATGCATAATTTGGAAACACCCCCGTTGCAGGGACGCCCAGATGATGACATCATCATCAAACGGATGGGTAAACAATTTTTAGGAGCTGGCTCTTGACTCTCGGGTAGTTTTTGCTCACATTGTATGCATATAAGAACATTATATTTTTATGCTTATTATGGGAGCAACTTTAAAGCTGTTTTGATCATCAATTGTCGCTTCGAGTTACATTTTATGAGTCATTTTTGTGGTTCTCTTTAATCTTTCGCAGCAATGTGCCAACAATTTGCAACGCAAACGCATGTAAATCCATTAAACTAAAGTGTTACAACACATTTTCATTATAGCTCAACCCTGACACGCACGTTTTCACTTGCCACTCCGAGCAGGACTTTTTGCCTGTTTGTATGCACTAAAAATTGCGCTATTATTTTCAAAAGTTCCCCAGTGAACTGAACACTATGCATTGTGCATGCATACAATGACAACTTTATATAGTTCAGGTGTCTCCGCGGTGTTGACGATACAATTATGTATATTATATACAAAAGTATTTGTCATTCGTTAATCACTACATAATATAATAATAAGTATCGGAGATTAACGAGTGAGAAATACTGCTTACTCAATATATTTTGCTAGCTTCACACAAATTTATTTTCACAATTTTTTTTTTTTTGAATATTTAATTATCGCTAGCTTCTATGCATTCGATAATAATCTCTTATTCATAATATTATTATACGTTATTTCAACACTAAATTCGCTCACTCCATTTATTCATGTCGGGCAGGTCAGAAATAAACAAAAACACAGGTAGCTTATAGTTTTTACTAGGGGGCGGGCTAGACATCCTTTTTATGGCCAGAACACTTGTAATATACACTTAATTATCATCGAAAGAAACGAAAAACACAAACAGGCAACAGCCGAACAAGTACAGACCGAACAAAGAAATTATTGTGCTTGCTCGTACGCCAAAGAGTTCTTACATAAACATTATTAGTAGCCTGCAGTACGGGACGGCACAGTGGAACCTGTCGTAAATAGGTAAACACACACACACGCACATTCATACAAATACCCAGGCACGTATGTACATGCAAAAAGCTCTGCTGCTATTTTAGAGTAAACTTGCACAGTTTTACTTGTTAGCCTCGCGCATTTTGGCCCACGTTACAACTTTTTCCCATAAATACAAATATTCATTCGCCCCGTTGTACATGGCTTCAGTGCCAAGTGCCCGTCCTTTGTACATATTTATTTGTTTTATTATAATAATCGGTGCTGGCATTAAAAAGAACCTACGCTACAGCTATTTTCCTGCCATGCTTGTGTATAAATAATTTGCTAACTACAGTTATCATTAATATTGTTTTTTTATTTATTATTTGTAACAACATTTTTGCCTGCCGAAGTCGCATACGATTAGTATTGTGAATTTATAGAATTATTGTCCAATTAATCTTTCTTATTTAATGCAATAATCAAAATAACTTAGAGATCAATTTTAGATATTGGTAAATACTGAAAATATGCAATATGCACAAATACATATGTGCAATGCGTATTATTTTAAAATATTATTATTCGTCATTCCTAATCAATTTCAATTTTTTAATTTCACTAAAATTTATTCGACTTAAATCGAAGTCTTTGCATATAAATATTTTCTTTGTGCGATTCAGTCTACAAGTCGAGCAGTCAATCAATCGTAGTCTATGGAAAATGTGAGGGAAATTCATTGAAGCTAACATTTTCATCAACAAAATGCAAGTAAAAATCGCTATGTAAATATTTCGTCAGTGGCAATATTTACACTTTTCGTGCTTTTCAGCTTTTCCACACTTTGCCTTTGACTTTCAATTTTTGCCATTTGGCATTTTCTTGACTTTTTCGCTGCCTTGCCAAAAATAATATTCGTAAATATTTCGCACCTTGATGTGATATTGCAAGAAATATTTTCCAAATGATTTGTTTGCTTATGTATTTACATTTATCTGTGCGGAATATTTTGTTGCGCCAGCCAATTTGCTGGCCAAAGTACGGTGGTGGGAGTGGAGTGGAGGGTTGAGGTGGGGTGATGAGGCGGTGAGCAAACAGGAACTGAAGCACTCACTGTAATTGTATTTGCTTTTGTTGCTTCCTTCGCGTCCTGCACAGACAGACACACAGCAAATGTCAATACAAATAAATAAAGCGTGAAGTGAAAGCGAAGGAGACGCAACAAAACGAATAATGTTGAGGTAGAAACGAGACGAAAGCTTTGATTAAATCAAATAAAATGAGTGCAAATACGAAAATTGCATAAAGTAATGCAAATTGTTGTTTCAATGAGAAGCTAAGTTGATTACTTTTCAATTCTCAATGTAACAAAACTGCACACAAAATCATGTCATCGACTGCAACCATCCCTTTGATTTAAAAGTGTTTAATTGTTTTTAACATAACATTTAATTTTCAAATAATTTAAGTTAAAGCAAAGATAAAATATTTGAATACGTCTTCAAAGGTATTAAACAGATAAAAAAAGAAGTCATAATCAATGTTTATTTGACCATTTTAAGTATTTTATAGTATAGTATACTTGAAGAAAACTTAATTTACATATTTAAGTAGTTGTGATTAAAGAATTACTATTTGAAATTATTTTTATTCCAATATTCTGAATTTCAACTTAAATTTACATAGTTCAGCAATAAAATAATATATTTGGTAATAAATAGATGTTCATGTAAATAATATATTTTTGTTTTATTGCTTTCTAACACACATTCAGTGAACTCGACTTAACATGTCGTTTAAACCAAGCGAAGTCCCAACATACTACAAAAGCTTTTGGGATCTTAGGTTCACTCAATTAGTGCTCTATTAGGAGGGTTGTCTGCACTTCTAACCTAACCTAGGTCTTGGGTCGTGGGGGCATGGTGTATAAGTGAGCAAACGGAGGGCAAATTGCTGGTAAGCTCGTAGCCGTAATGAGTGCTGTAATTTTGACCTTTGTGTGGACGCCATTCGCTGCTTTCAATTTCACAATTTGGAAAATGCTCAAACGGAAATGCGCCAATGCTGTCAGATATCGAATGCTTAGGTACATGGGGCAAATAGACTTATTTGTGTTGTTGCAGTTGCACTTTCAGCTGTAGTTGTAGCTGCAGCTAATGCTGCTGCCATCGTTGGGACATTAATTGTTAAAGCCTATGCCACGTCATGAACGCACAGACCTTTCAATTTTGTGCTTTGACATTCGAGTGCATCATTTCGATAATTTTCACTTCACTCCTGTGTCCTTAACCCTAGCCTCATCATTTGTGTGTGTGTGTGTGTGTGTGTGTTGGCTTGTGGGTGTAGTTGTGTGTATGTGTTCGTATGTATGGGTGAGTCAGCGCTAAACTTTTTGTGTGCGTCTGTGGAAAATTTATGGTGTTTTCATAGTTTTTGTTTCGTTTTGCCGTTCAACTTGCTGTGCAAAATTGTCGATGCTGCATATTTGAGTTTTTATCTGCGGTCTGGCATTGGGTTCCTCAGAGTGAGGGAGTAGTGTGTATCCGAGAGACAGCGAGATATTTGCTATCTAACTGCTTATGTGGTTTATTAATAATTTTGACTGTGGCTGCTGCTTTGACCGTGCAAAAGTTTACAGACGTTGTCGGTTTCACATTCAGTTTTTGGCATGTGGTGTTTGGCTGGGGATTCCGTTTCGGATGGAAATAATAATTTGAATTTTTTTATGTTTGTTTAAATTTGTATTAAGCACACTCATGTGAATAAGTGCACGAATATTTCAGCACAAGCAAAAACTATTGAGGGGGATATTCTGAGTTTTCAATCCTTCAATTTTGTGTCACTAAATATTATCAATTATCAATATTTGAGGTAAAATAAAAACTATTAGGAAATTAAAAGTCATTAGAAAGCAATTAGTTGATTATTTTAATAACTGAATCTAGTCGTCTTGACTCGACGCTACGCATATTTATAAAAACATTTTTAATGCAATCATCGTATCATTCATAAAAAATGCTCAAGACACCCCAGGAGGTAGCTCAACTGTTATCCATGCGAATATAATAATCAAATATTACATAAATGAGTCCTATGATTTTAAGTATGTCGATCGGAAAAAAGAAAGTATTATACATAGAAAGTATTGAGCAGTCCTTTGTTCTGTATAAATATGTCAATAAGTAATATATATATTTAAGCATATAGGAATATATTCACATGTGGAAAGCATATCATTTTCTCCACAGATAACTATAAGGGCATCAAAATATTTAATATCTCTCCAATGTTCTTCCCGGAAATTATTGCACGGCTCGCTTACAAAAGTATGCCAAACTTTGGGGTAATTCTATTATTCCTAATATGCATGCTTTTCTCAAGAACAAAGATTGGCAAAATTCTCTAGTATGGTAATATTGAAATTTTGGTGATAATTTTCTGGGCATTTAAATAGCATATTGTAAGGGCAAAGGGTTTTCAAAACTATTGCATTTAAGCTCAAGTACAGAGAAAGAGGGAAGCGATATAACTTGTGGCATGCATACAGAGACAAATGTAGAGTTGCGCTTAATATTTTCATACACACATACGCATATGCACCATGTCTCAAAGGAAATTGCCATATCTGTGTATGCTTAAAGGCAAATCCTGCATACGAAAGCCACAATAACATATTTAACTTTTGTTACAGGTCATGAACGGATAAACACCAACAATAACAGCAAGAGCAACAGCAAGACCAAGAGCAGTTAGAGTCGGCATATTGTTATTGTTGTTGCTGAACCCCACTTGAACTTTGAGCAACAGTTCGGATACTTGATACGTTTCTGAAGTTGCCTTCAAAACTTTTGACTTCGCATATGCAACTTTAATGCCATTGCTTAACATTATAATTGAGAACAAATTGTTGCAGCAAACTGTCAACTGAGAATGTCTCGGAGTGTGCTCTGCAGTATTTGACAGTATGTAAAATAGTTTAACCGGTGCAAGAGTCTCGATGCACATAAAGCGACCCTTGAAATCGAATTAAAATAAAATTTAAAGACATTTTTTACAACTTTAAAATTAAACAAATCGAACTATATTGCACTAATCTGAAACTAAAATAAATGCAACATTTGAATGATTCTTATTCATATTACTGATGTTTTGCTTAAGAAACTACATTGGCAATGGTCATGGCAATTTATAAAGTAGACTTCACATTCATTGGGCACATTAAAGTGCTCAGTTTCGTTGATGATATATTCACGGAGTTTCACAGCTTTGTTTGGGTTGATGCGACTCCGAAGCTAAATAACCACACAATTGCCCCGTTGACAGACACTTTCTGGGCCCACACCACACCGCTCTAAAGCTAACCCTTTGAAACACTAACAACAACAAAAACATTAACTAAACAATGGCTAAAGTGGACAACATTTACACCCAACGTCGACCGCACGCTGAGTGACTTTTGCAGAGCAGCAGCTGCGGGCAGCAGCAACAACGACAACAACAGCAACACCAACAACACCAGCAACAACAACAAGAACCACACGCGTTCATACGAGCACACAAATTGATGGAGTACTGGCATGAAAAGTTGTTTGGCATTTCACTTTTAATAAACACATTAAGCACTTAATTGCATACTTCAGGGCGCAGAGTGAGTGCCAACCGAGTGGCTGTATGAGTGTCTCTATGAATGTGTGTGTGAGTGTGTGCAGGCGCTGATGCGTTAAAAACTTGTTGTAGCCCAGCCGCCGGCGTTGCATCGCACAGCACTGCGCTTGCCTACTCGAGGCACACAGCATGCATCATGCTTATGCAAAGTACATATATAGTATGTACAATAAAATAAAATGTGTTCCGCTGCAGTTAACTGTTTGCAGTTTGAGTAATTGACGATTGCCGACAGCGTCGCTGATTGCCAACAGCACGCGCTTCTGTCCTGTCAACAGGACATCTTCCTCGCAGTCGGAATCGGCACCGTTGTCTCTTGCCGGTATGCGTGTTGATGTTGCTGTCGCTTTTGCTTTCGCTGCTGTTGCTGCTGTTGCTGCTGCCGGCTGCCGTGTTGTAATAGATTATTTTTACACGCTGCCCAAGAGTGAGCCTGTCTGTGTGTGCGTGGGTGTAACTTTGTGTCTGTGGATAACTCAGTATCTCTGTGTTGGTGCCTGCGTGTGTATGTGTGTGTAAACAATGGAAATTACACTTGAGCTGGCACTGAGTGTTGGCACACTTGAGAGCACTGAGCTCGTGAATTGTCCTTCTCCTCCTCCTCCTGCTCGTCCTTCTTCCGTCTGCAGCTTTGCGTGCGCGTAAATGTTTCAATATTTGCCGTTTATTAGCTGTTAGCGGTTATTTGGATGGGCCGAGGACAGGCTACATTTAACGTGCCAAACCTTAAACTAAGTGCAATCTATAAACATATTTGTGCTGAGGCGTATGTTCGCATGCCAATAATATTTAATTGGTACATAACATACATATGTTTTTGAATACTCTTTAAGAATCCTTTTTAGGCAATGTTTGAATAACATTAGAATTTACTTGCATAATAATTTGTATACCATGCCCCTTCTACAGATTATCATGAATTGATTATCATTTGTAATTTTTGTTCATTATTTATCAAAAATTTTATTTGTTAATTGTATTAAATTTTTAATACAAAACATATATTTAAGTAAACTGTGTCTTTAGCATCAACATTTTTTTAAAACAAAAATAAAATCGCGGTACTGTCCATTTTATTTGAATACATTTTTATCAATCCATCGATTTGTTTTGGTCACTCATTCATCGTTAAATGCGATTCCTATCGAATAATATAAAATAAAGCTCTTTTTAAACACCAGGTAGTCTTCCATCTAAATCATAAAAGTTTATATTTTATTTAACGAGTAAAACTTTCGCAATGTTATCTTTTTGTATATCCTTTCTATGCTTTATCCATCAAAATGATGTTGAAACATTTCAGCCCTTCAGCCAGCCGTAAACTCTTCAAATTAGTTACTCGTTCCGTCCTCCCCAACATCTGCACTTGGTCTCTTCACCGGAAAAGGGGGGTGGGGATGGGGACGGGAACGGGGTCGGCAGTGGGGAATTCGTTTGTCGGCCATTTTGTCGGCGCAGTTAGTGGTGTTGTGGGTAAAGTGGTTACTCATTGTTTACACCAGGGATTTGCGTACACGTTAACGCAGAGCGGTTGTTTGTGTTGTTCTTGATATTTTTGTGTGGGATTGTTAGCACTTATGCGAGCTTGATAACTGTTGCATAGTTGCATAGGCGAGAATGCGGCATGCAGCGTGGGAAAATCAAGTCCTCCCAGCTGCAGCTGGATTGGCATTTAAATCAATTTGTCGCATTCGCCTGGACAATGCTTGCGGCGCCAAGAACATTTCATTTTTCAAGTGGAAACCACTGACCATGAAATTGAATGACAAGCCGAATCAGTCAACCAACCAAAACAAACGTCAAATGGCAGTATGCGTTTGGGCTTGTCTATTTCCGTATCCTTGTGCACTACCTCAACATCATTTGGGGAAAGCAATCAAAGCAAACATCAAATCAAAATAATGCCATCATTTATTTTCAATGAAGTTCGTCGCTGCTTTCATTGCGAAATTGCAGGAAGACATGCAAACCAGGCTCTACAAACCTCTCTCTCTCTCTCTTTCCCTCCTTCTCTGTTTTCCATTCAATGCGCATCAATCCGTTACGACAGCCTCACTCTCAGCTATTGATTACTATGGAGCAGAATAGATAAACATGCTGTTGTTGTTTTGCCACCCATGAATAACGAACAATGGCAAACAACGAGCGGAAACAACAACTGTGAATTCTACTGGGGATATGCTAAAGCATCTTATATCAAAATAGTAATGAAAGTCATTCATACGTTCGGTTTTCAGTTTATCCCATTCTCAGATCTCACTTGGTAGGCATCAAATTTATAGCGCACTTTCCAAGAAGACAATCCGCGCCTATGTGTGTGTGTGAACTGTTGTTATGTTCCTTCGATAGCAATTAATGTGAATGGCATTGCGTTGAAGTGAGAAATAATGGGAAAAGCTTTAAGTATAATTCACAATGCTCATAGCTAAATTTATAGATTGAAAATAAATCATTAATTTAAACAGCATCTATCAAATTAAGGCAATTTTAAAAAAATCCGAAATCAATTCATATCGATGTCAAATATCTATCCAATTGTATCTTATCTATTGAAAATTGTTGGGCAAGTGTCGTAATCAACTTTATCAATGACTCGAAATTAGTCTGGTTTAAATAGGTGTTTGGTATTACGCCACATTATCAGTTTCTCAATTGAAATTGCAATTGGCAATCATATGCAAAGCGCACTTAAGTCTAGTCTGCTTTTCAAACAGACGAACATATTGAGCATTGACCTGGCCACTTCTGGTCTGGAGTACTCAAGCGAATGTCCTGCTGCTCACACACTCGCTCTCGTTCTCGTTCTCGTTCTCGTTGCGATTGCGGCCAATACTTGACTTATGGCTGTCCGTTTTGGTCAAATTTGACAAGCAAGCATTACTCAAATTGTGAGCTGGCCTCGGCTACTGAGGCCCCATGGAGCCTGAGCCGGAGCTGGAGCCGCAGCCGTATGAAGGGAAGCAGCTTTGAATACGAATATGGAAACGTAGCCGTTGCTTTTGGCACCTGCAATGGCACGCACATACCTCTGACAGTTTAACTGTCATTAATAAAGAGCTGCTGGCACACACACGCATGTACACTACACACACACACTCACACACACACACACACACTCATGTAGTGGCGCATAATTGATGTGTTTTTGTGAGTAATGTTGAGCTCTTTTTTGGGGCACCACTCGCTGACTTGCCAACTTTGGCCAGCCAACAACCGACTTTAGGGTCCCTGCCGAGAGTAGATCGTGCACCCCATCCCCTATCCCCCCTTTGCCGCCCCTCTGGCGCAAGTGTTTTATCGCGCTTATCACTACGACCGTTTATGGTTGTGCCTCTGGTCTAGGCTTGGGTCCTCAGACTGTGCTTGGGTCTCGCCTTTGGCTGCTTGTTTGTCAGTCCTGAGTGATGACTTCAAATTGGCCGTCGTTGATGACGGACGCTACGTGTATTCGATGTACCGTTTACAAGGACAGAACATGTGTGTGCGTCTCAAAAGCACATCGCATATGCCTGTGTCTTTGATATCGTGCTGAAATTAGCTGAAATGGGTGAGATTAGCTGGCGTTTGCAAGCTATCGAATATTTTGTAACTAAATCAAATTACCTGTTTGTAACACTGAACTAACAATTAAGTATAAATAAAAATTAAATTAAGTAATAATAAAATAATTGTAAAGTTTTTATTCCATAGTAATTTCGAATTCAGCCATTTCCAGGGTATTCAGTTGTTTATAAAACCCACTTTACATCGCAGTTGTTTTCGTTATAGTGAATAACGCCCACCATCATCAATTGCTCAGGTGTGTCCGCTGCTTTGCAGCTTGATAAATGAATCACCATTTGTAGGCGCAGCTTCGTTAATAGAAACAAATTGTTTTTATGCGCGTGTGTGTGAGTGTGGGAGCGTGTGTGTGTGAGAGACTGCAAACGATTAGTGTTGCTTATTTATAAAAATTATATGCCATTCTGTGGCAAATTAATTAAAATTTATTAAAGCCATGTGTCCGGTTATATGTTCGCTGGCATAACGACATTTCTTTTGTCTGGACTGCGAGTTGCGTGTGGTGAATGCAATTTCATTTGAATATTTCGTATCTTTTCGGAGCGGCTGCTGTCGGAACGGGCCACCGTTCGTTGCATTTAATTTCATTTAATTTTCATCCAGAACCCAAGCCCACATCACATCATTTCCCGCTAGTCATTTCGACAATCCCAAACTGCTGCTGCTGCCGCTGCTCCTGCTGTTGATGTTCCTGCTGTGCGCTTTTCACTTTTCATGAATAATAAAGTGAAAGTCTAGTTAGTTTTGGCCGCCTTCTTTTCAGCCTGACTCGGTGCGGCTCACGTCGACTGCTTCAATACTGCAATCCAGCAATCCCCCAAACCACTCCACGACCCTTCCACTCCACCCTTAACTGCTTGCACCCTTGTACATTTTGTAATTTCGTTGCATACTTTTGTGAGCTGCTTCGCGCGCAGCTCTTTGAAAGGCGGCTACATCACAATTGTTGCCCAGGCGTTTTTCATTTTTATTCAGTCTGCACATTTCTTGTTGTGCTGCATTTAATGAATAATTTTTAATAGTTTTGCCATTGACTGAGGGGTGATTTCCTACACTGACTTCCCAAAGCAGTCAACGGTAGAAGCAATTTAATTTTGTATTTTGAACATGCCATAGGGATGGATGCTTATGTGGGAATGCTAACGAATAACTCGGAGATTTATAATAAAATAAAAAATCATTTGAATGTTCCTTAACTCTTGTATTTAATTATAGAGTTTTTTCGATTATCCTACAATATTTTCTTTTTGCAATACTTGGCATATTACTATCGTTTTGACAACTGCAAAGTTTAATGGTCAAAAATTTAAATTAAAAAAAAAAAACATTTTTTATTATGGTTTATTTTAGTCATACATTTACTCATTTACTTTAGTGATTGATCATAGTTTCTTAATAATATATATAACAAGCGAGAAAATTGTAGCAAAATAAATGTTCTATCCTAACTGTGGCGGGTACAAAATAAAAAATAACTGATTTTCATTCGAAAATAGTTAACAATAACTTTAATGGAGTTCTTATATTTTGTGGAACAAGAAGCGAATAATAGTTTATATTATGAATTCGTTTTTCAAGTTATTGTCCCCTTAAATGATCTGAAATTTTATTGAATTAAGTTAAGTGCACTTGTTGCACACTTTTCTGCAACAGCACATTTATTCAGATTAAGTCTTAGAGAGCTCTCGGTTGCATCAGGTTAGTTGCCGTTTTCCTTCTCCATATTCTTGCTGCATTGTTGCATAAATCACGACGATTTTACGCACTTAAAGAGCGCAAAGTGCGAGTAACGAGCGTCTCAATTTAGGAGTCAGTATTTTAAAGAACCTGGGAAGAAAGCGAAAAAGAGAATTTTCCATTTTGTATGGCAGAAGTCATAAAAGTTAAAAACGATTTATATTTTGTTTGCAGTCAGCTAAGAGATTTTCACGTGCCTACTTATTTATGGCGAGTGTGCCATAAAATGTGCATTAAGCTTTTCAAGGAAAAATTCTGAAATGCACTTTCCGTATTCTAAACGACCACAGGTCTCGCTTTTTAGCGAGGGAAAGGTGAGTAACTTTCTTATTTATTGTTAAAGGAATAGTTGACGTCATAGTGGCATATTAATAATGGTGGCAAACAATTGCTTACAATTTGATGTAAGAAACTGAAAGTCACGCTTCTAGCTAATGAAAATAAATAGGTTTCATACTTACGGTAAATCACAATTATGTTTCCATGCTCGTTATTAATTTGCAATTGGCCAATGACCACAAAACATTTCTTAGCTGTGAATGGAATTTTTTTTGTTTGCTCAAAGATTAATGATATCAAAGGAATCTATATAATGAAGTGATTTTGCTTTCGCTTTTGGGCACTAACTCCCTTTGTTACACCGCTTTCATTGTGTTGTGACCCAAAAACATTTGTCTGTGGGTGTGACGCCTTGTTAGTGCCCAGGCAATGCCAGAGCCAGAGGCAGCTCAATAACAGATAAAAACATCTTGATTTGTCAATATAATATTTATTGCTTTTGTGCGTTGAGATCTTTGCTTAATTAGGCAATCTGTATTTTTTGTTTGCAGTTTTCTGAAATTATTAGCTGCGGCTCGTTCCTTGTACTTATGTGTGCTTAGTTTAGCGAGTTCAAACTTGTGGTTTACTTGAAGTTTATGTCATTTTAATGTTGCCAATTAAGTGACAGAATTATAGTAATTTATTGGGACATATCATAAGTATTTAGAGAAAATTTGCAATCTTTAAGTTGCCAGAAGTTTATTCCCGCTACCCATAGAGTATATTATAACTTAGTTCCAACAGAAAATGTATATTATGTATCATCTCCGACCCCAATAAAGTATACATTTTCGTGTTTGTCCGTCTATCTGTACGAAGACCTAGATCTCAGAGACTAAGAGCTAGAGCAACGAAAATTTTGTAAAACAAAACTTATGCTTGCACGCAGATCAAATTTGTCTTAGAATTTTGCATCGCCCCTTTTCTCCCCGAATGACAGAGTTAGAGCCTTGAATTTGGTATCCATGATAATATTTAAAGTCTTTGTAATTATTGTGGAATTTGGTTGTTATCGAATGAAAAACATGAAAAAGATCGAGAATTATTACCAACTTTAAGTTGCAAATTGTTTTGCTCTATGGGTGCGGGTATAAAAACATTTGGCTCATAATTTAGTGCCAACAGAAAATATTTGTAACAGGCGGAAGTGGGTATAACCTTCCCTATAAAGTACATATACTATATTCTTAACTGTCGATACGATATTGACGTGTACGTTGTTCCATCTGTCTTGTCTGTATCAAGTATTTCAGAGACAGACATGGAGACACCAAGCTTGGTTAAAGTATTGATATATGTTTGTCTGAAGTAGAAGATCTATTATCGTAATTTGAAAGCTTTCAATAGTCAATAGTTCAATATATTCAAGAATATATCTATATACAAAGTAGTTCGTAGACACTGATCCAGCTATAGTACTATCAACGCACAGCCCAAACGGTAAAAGCTACGATACTGTAATTTTCACACAATCTAGATTTGAAAATCCTTAATCACTGTTTAAAAGTGGAATAAATTCGATTATTTTTGTTTTTGGTATAGAGATGTAATGATGTAAGTTAAGGCCAGACATTCCACGAACTCATGTCCACTACAAAGACAGTGGCCATGAACCTTTCCAATGCCCAACGACACGTGCGCTGCGTCGGCACATTTACTTCAACAGCACTTACGCAACTATACAAGCACCAACTAGGCCTTTCCGCCCATCCGTGGGATCGCTGGATCAGCACTTTCAGCAAGTGCATTGCGCGCACCACGTCTGGATACCCAACACCCAACGCGACAACCACAGCGGCTACATCCGGCGGCAGCAGCGACAACGGCAACAGCGACAGCGACAAGCGACAAGAAGCAACAGCAGCAGCAGAGGCATTATTTTAATATTTCGATTGTTTAAGTTTTAGTTCTAATCAAACTCTTAATAAATGCGGTTTATATTTTTTTAATTAAAAACCCAGCCGCGTTTCTAATTTGTATTCAAAATATCGATATCAATGTTGAGCGATGCATTCACAATAAAATATCGAAGTTTGGTTAAACCCTCGATAGATTAATGATCTGTAAGGTCCAATGTAATTAAAGGTTTTAATCTTTCATTTATTTTTTAGAATGATTTCTTAATTTAATAAAGATCTTAATTTGGTTTTGCGTGGTTTACAACGATTGATTCATTCCAACAAAAAATCGACAACATCCATATCAGTAGGTACTATCGCCAAACGAAATCTATGCTCGACGAACTTATGTTTTGCACATTCGTACCTGAAATTCCATTTTGTTTGAATTGATGGTATTAACTGAAAAAATCTTTCAAAGCTAAGTTTATTAATTTTTTGGCAAAATGGAGAACGTTGCAAAACATCTCTGAAAAAATTTGCAGCTAAACAACGAGAGGCTGCAGTGGGAGGATGATGTTTCAATTTAAGTACCTTGCTGAAAATCTATATGTGTGTATATGCAAAAATTACAGTTTTTTAGTTTTAGAAAATAGATCGATGGGCAAACTTTGCTTTCGGAATTTATTTCATTTAATTCTTTCGTCCAGGGGTCAGAGCGTCTGAACGCGGAGGCTGTAGTTGTAGGTTAGATCCCTGACCAGATCCATACTTTTTTTAATTCAGCGACTGTCAATTTTTTGTTAATTTAAAGGGAAATGAAAGACTTTTCAAGAAGACAACAAAGGGTTTCTGCGGGAGGCAATAACAACAAAAAAATAAATAAATGTTGCATGGGAAACTGAGTGGAAAACTGGGTAGTAATAACTAAGTTCATGATTCCTGATCGTATATTATTGGCCATAAATCGGATGAATTTGTTTTCATCAACGTTACATACTATTCTGTATATTTTCACATAACATATATTCTTTTAAATATAAAAATAAGTCTTTTATTTTCTGAAAATTGGTACATGCTATCTCACATCAAAAATACTTTTTTTTTTAAATGTCACATTTTTGCATTCTGCGGAGAGTATCTTACAGTCGAGCAGACTATTACTTTCTTACTTATTTTAAAGATAGACTTAGGGTTTAGTTCGCATTATAATAATAAAACAATTGGCATAGAATGATAAACATTGAAGTTAAAAAAGTATTCATGAAATACTTTTACAGAACAAAGCATGGGCTCAGTTGGCTGGTTGACAATGGGACCGTGTATTGTATACGATAGTTTTTTTTTTCAACGAACAAGAATATGCGTTCGATATATTAGCGCATATTTCTATTTAAATATCATATAAGTGGTCTGGGTCTTTTCTCAAAATGGGTAGCGGGTATCTTACATTCGAGCGCTCGTGACTGTAGCTTTCTTCCTTTGTTATACTTGTTTTAATCCAAAAATTAATATGCTTAAGTATTTAGCAAAATTGAAACAATTGACAAAATGTGTCTTCCTTTTTTAGTTAGTTCAAATACTGCATGAGGTTACCGAAGACTTTAAACCATTTGAAATTAAGCTCACAAACATAAGACTTAAGATACTAAAGGCATAAAAAATGGTACCAATTTTGTGACAAGAGCGATAACATGAGCGGTCTGACAAATATTTATCTAAGTCGCATGCAAATTCGTCTGCTTCGTTTTATCGGCTAAAACTTTTTGGCTGCATCGTCGAAATGCGAAGCACGAAATGCGCCCAAATGTATGCCACGGCGATAACCGAGCTCAAAGTGAAATGGGATTGTATGTGTGTATGGCAAGGTGCAAATGTCATTGTCATTGTTTGCGATACAATTGAAAAGTATAATTAATTAGATAGACGCAGCCACAGGCGCAATGGCGTGAGTGGGAGGACAGGACGAGTTGGTTCAGGAAGGCAGTTCACTAAAGCGGCTTAGGGACAAACATAGACGTGGCGCCTTCCGCCTTCCGCATGCCAGACTGCCGAATACCAACTGCCGAATGTCGGCTGCAACACTGCCCCAAAATCCATCTAAACAAAAATGAACGAGCTAACGCATTGCAGTCACACGTACACACACATTCACAGACACGAACACACACACATGCACACACACTCACAGGTAGACTGCGATGGGAAATGCCTGCAGTGTAATTAGCATATTAGGCAGCGGGTTGGGCAGAGAAGTCATTCGACCTGGCCTCCATTTGATGCAATTAACGTAAGGCGGCATCGAGCTGGACAACTGCACAGCTGGGAGCCAAGAGCTGCAGGCCGAAAGGCCTAAAGGCCTCAGGACAATTGTGAATATGTGTGTGTTACATTCGATTGCCATAGCCTTTGATATGACAATTCTCGAGTGTTGTCTCCGACCTGAATTGTGAAGGCAGCCCAAACTCAAGCCCAAGTGGTTGGGAATGCGACGCAGCTAGGCTTATAATTTATAGCCTGGCCAATTTGTTGCCTAGAATTACAGCTCAGATTGTGGGGCCCAGACACAAATGCAATTGTCTCGGGTATCCAAATTGAATTGTCAATGTGTGTGCATACATACATAGTCATTTGTGTGCATTTATATTTGTGTGTGTGTAGCGTTAAATTTATAGACATTTGTGCATGGTGAATGCAAAGCCAAGTTTGAAGCTTTTGTGGCAGCTGAAGGGCAAAACCAATCCCAACCAAACCACACATTCAATGAAGCTGCAACAACTAAAACAATGCCAAACAATGACATCAAAGTATTGAAGAAGCAGAAGGGCGGAGGGGCCGTGTGGCCGCGTGGCAGCAGCAATAAAAGGCCATGAAAACAACATAGTCAAAAGGATAACCAACAACAATAAAACGCGAAGGCAACAACAATGATGATGCGAAGCAATACGCTGTCCACGCTTTCCAAGCGGGACAGAACAAAGCCAAAGGACCAAAATAAATGCAGCGTGCGACACTTGCAACGAATGTCCTTTTACCAGCGGCCAGCAATAGCGCCGTCGCCACAGGGATTGGACGAGTGGCGAGAGGGGATGAAAATGTTGCAAAAGGATGCGTTTTATTTCTATTGGGGTCATCGAGTTGAGCGCGTTTGGATATTGTTGTCAGCCATTGTGATTGCCCGAATGTCTGGCCA
Organism: Drosophila immigrans; assembly: GCA_963583835.1. Lineage (NCBI taxonomy): Eukaryota > Metazoa > Arthropoda > Insecta > Diptera > Drosophilidae > Drosophila > Drosophila immigrans. The sequence goes on along the minus strand of OY757143.1, from coordinate 17,637,235 downwards.
TGCTCTTGGGGTTTATGCTCGGTTTTGTGGGTTGCCATTTACTGATTGTAAGCGCTTTTTAGTTGTTTTTCCTATCTATTTTTTTTGTGCCCCATTATAATTGTCGCTAACAGCAAGGTAATTGATGCCATACTCAGAATGTTCCATAACTACAGGTGCTGATAATAGTAGTTGTTATTCTGTGAAGATAATACCACAAAAAGAGGACTCCTGTAAATTTGAATGCAACGCAAGGTACGATAAAAAAGTTTATGAAATTCTGGAAAGTTTATTTTTAATTGTATGCAAAACTTTATTACTTCAATAACAACTATCATTTTTGTTAGCTTACATACTCATTATTTTGAATCCCATTTAAATTTAGTTATAAAATGTCAACTTGTCTAATTTACCAACTCATTGTGTAATTTTTATACCCGCTACCCATAGGGTAGAAGGGTATTATAACTTAGTGCCAACAGAAAATGTATGTAACAGGCAGAAGGAGGCATCTCTGACCCCATAAAGTATATATATTCTTGATCAGCGTCAACAGCCGAGACGATATAGCCATGTCCGTCTGTCCGTCTGTCTGTCTGTATGAACACCTGGATCTCAGAGACTATAAGACATAGAAACACCAAATTTGGCAAAAAGGTTCCTGTATTCCCTACGCAGATCAAGTTTATTTGAAAAGTTGGATGCCACGCCCCCTTCGCCCACAATAAGCATTAATCTAGAAAAAGTCAAATTTTTTTTTTATATAAATTGCGTATAACTCCAAAAGTTCTTTGTGTAATGATGTGTAATTTGGTAACTCATCTGCGCTTGACACTCTTAATATACTCTGTAATATTGGTACAAATCGGATAAGTAGAACAAAACTTATTCGTTAAATTATTTATCAAAATTGTTGTGCCTAATGCATATGGACGTTTTAAGTGTGTGAATAACCTAGAGATATCAAATTTGGTGACAGTATTCATGTAGCTCTTACGCAGATCATGTTTATTTTAGGTTTTTGCCACGCCCCTTTCCGCCCCCAAAAACTGGAAAAGCCGTAATAATAGACCTACAGCACTGAATTTTGGTATGCATAATAATAATTATATTTAAATTCCTGTGAATTTGGTTGAGATCGAATGAAAAACAAGGAAGTTATTAATAAATTAATTTTATGTGCAAAATTCACTTGCAACTGATCGCGCTTTGTTTGTTTAGTTGACAGTGTGACCATGTCTGTATTTAATGGATTTCTTAAAAATATGTATACACAAAAAAACAAATTTCAGTATATTCTGAGGTATATTTTTTGTTAAAATATCATTTAAGCTTTTTGTTTTCTATCGACATGGGTTGCGGGTATCATACGGTCGAGCACTCTCGACTGTAGCTTTCTTACTTGTTTAATTACAATTTTGCAAACGTACTAACTAAACTAAACAACTGGTAAGCAGGTTCCAAATAATTTGTTACATTTAATTGTAAATCAAAATATTATAAGCCTACCTATACATGAAATAAATGTTTATGTATAACTCCAAAGAGCTAAAATCAATGAGTTAAAATTTCACATTAACCAATAAATATAAATACGACAACATAAAGTAGTTGTTTTGTGTTTTGCCAATTTAACTGTAATAAATAAAGTTAAATGCGTTTTCGTATACCGCATAACTAAATTATAGGAATGCTCGATATCAATTTGAACAATAACCCATTCGACAGTTACAGTTGCATTCATAAGTATACCCACACAAGTTTACTCGAATGATAATTCAAAACCCGAATGTGGTCAATTGTTGCGAATTCCACGTACTACTATAAATGATCCATATATGCAAATTAATATGCAATTTTGCAGCTGTCATTGATGGTATAATATTTTCCAATCATTTTAAAATGTTTACCACAGTCCCAAACTAATAAACAACCGGATCCGCAACCCACAATCCGCTATTAAAATACATCACAAAATCTGGCATCGTTTTGGGCTCAAATTGAGTTGGAAATTTTTGGCAAAATATTATTTATAGCTGGACAAATGGAATTTCATTGATGCATAATTACAAGCTAATTGAATAATTTGCAATGCCTGTTGCAATATGTGAGTTGTTATCGAGTTTTTCGCTGAGTTCATTCAGTATTGAATTTCAAATCATAATGTCATGTGCTGAGTGTTCGCTAAATAACAATATTCGCACTCACATACTGTCGGATTTCATATCACGTCAGCCTAAAGGCGTTTTAATAAAAAGTGACTCCTTACCCCTTACTCATTGCTTGCAAACACGTGCGTCAAGGACCAGATTGAGAAGTGCTTCCAACTGTTCACACTGATATGCTTGAAGCACAGCATGTGGCACTGATACTCGTCTCATAAATAATACGGAAAACAAGTGAGAAATGAGATCTGGGGTGTATCCATAAATTGAAATCTTAGAACGCATATGAGATGCTCTTTTGGAAACCAGAAATTATTAATTTATTGAGAATTCTGAATTGCTTGCCATTAAAATTAGAATATATGAATGGGTTTTGAAACTATTTCTGGTGAACAAAAATGCTTGCAAATGAAACAAAAATTAAAAAAAAATACAATATTCTGTTCAGAATTATATTCAATTTGAAGCGACAGTTCATACACTTTATTTTCTTACTTTGTTGACTTATCGAATAACCTACATACTGGGAATTCAGCTCAATTTCCCTGCTCACCGTTTGTCAATCAATTCATAAATGCAGAGAACAATAAGAATCTTGGAGCCGAGATTTAATTCGTTTTTATTAAAACTGATAAAACTGGTGGAGTGAAGAGGACTCCAAGAACAGAGCACAAAAAAATGTGCAAGAAACAAAGAACAAAAAAGACAACGTAAGCCGAACAAATGTAAATGAAATCGTGCGTAAAATGCGCACAAAAGGAAATCGTTGCAAATATGCCAGAGAATATTGCACAATAAGTATGTGTGTGTGTGTGTGTATTTCACTGTGCGAGCATATGAAAATTGATGTATGAGAAAATTGCAAAGGACACGCAAGGCATTTGTATACATATATAACATATACATATATGTATATGTATGTATAGTCGTCAGTAAGTATTGCCAGATTGGATGATGACGGTACAAATTGGGGCCACAGATTGAGAAGCCACTGGTAAATACGAGTTGGGAAATGGGCTTTGATTTCTGCATAGCCAGCAGTAAAAATTGAGCTGTAATAAAATTTGTTGCTTTCCGGTTGCAAATTCCTTTTTATGGCACCTTTTTTCTTGTGATTTTGCATTGCCTGCAGGTACATGAAATGTAATTTTTTTCTCACTTCTTTCATGCTAATTGCCAAAAGCATTTCGAATAATTTATTTATTACTGTCTGATTTGAATTCTGAGTCATTTGAATTTGCAAATTATTTGCATAATTTACATTGACATCAAATATAACCAAGAACGCATTCACAAGCTGATCTAAATAAAAATGAAGTCTTTATACATTTTTGATTTGGAAACATTTTCAAGAATTTTTGCTTTATTTTAATAATTAGTAAGTCCGTATTTATTGCCTTCTGAAGTTTGTGAATTAGAATTTCTTCTTTAATAATTATATATGTAGAGCATGTGAATTCATTCGCCCATCTGTATTTGTGCAGATTTTATGTTAAGTACAAATTTGAGTCTTAAATAAGTGCAATTGCTGAAAATCGTATTCAATCCCAGCTAAATACCAGTATATTAAAATGTATTTATTCTGCACGTTTATTCACCTCTTCGGTAGAATTATCTTCATCTTTGAAAGCCAGCAAAAGTCAGAAAACTTGACGTGGTCTGCATAAATTGAGGTGAGAGAAAAGCGCCTCACAAATTAATACGAAAACTTTCTTGATTATTTGTGAATTACCCAAAGCAGAACGAGACGGAGATGGAGAGGGGATGCGAAAGAACAACAACAACAACAGCAATAACAAAAAGAACAACAAGTCAATTGGCTTCCGTATTTTAAAAACAAAGTCAACAAAGCCAAGCTTTCCCTTTGGGCAAATGGCTTGAGCAAACTTTGGGTCAAAGAGATGTCAAGGAGGCGCCTAATACGCACGAAGTTGTCTAGCTGAATACACGGCTGGTTAGTCAAAAATGTTGCCACAGTTTGTCCCATCAGCAAACCGAAGCAGCCGTGGCGGCGGCGACTCTTACGCGTGCCATTTAAAATTGTGCAACCGTGCGTATGCGTAATGTTTTTCATATGAACTCGTTGGCGGGCCTTAAAGTGACAGGCGAAGCCAAAGAGCAAATTGAAATTCAACAGACATAGACTGGCATAGCTAGGCGAGACGAGGTCGGGGTCACAGAAGGATTTCAAGACGGACTCAGTCACAGTGAAGAGTCCTGTGTCCTGGGTCCTGGGTCCTGGGTCCTGGGTCCTGGGTCCTGGGTCCTAGGTCCTGTGTCTTCTATGCTGTGATGATGACACCGAACCGAAGTCAACTCGTCGAGTTGACTTTTGTGGCTCAGTGCACGAAATGATGATGTTTTAATTTTTTCGGTTAACCAAAGTTTGCAGCAAATTTTCGACGACATCTCGCTCTCTGCATCTCTCTGTCAAATTTGCTCAGTGCCAAAACTAATTTGTATGCCAAGCAGCTGCAGAAGTCGCAGTTCGTGCGTCTCTCAGGCAGTCTCCAAATCAAAAAGTCTTCTTTGAAGTTTGGCCCCTTGCCCAGACTTCACTTCGTTTTCACTGTGTATTAGATGTATGAGTGCAGATTCAATTAGTTTGGCCCGCTACGCAGCTAATTAAAATGCGGCACATCATTTACTTGCAAATGCATTTTTATAATAAAATTTCTCTAAAATGTGCAGCAACCGATATTTGCATGTTTTCAAAGTGTTCTGTCTAATTTGATTAATAGGTTCTTGCATACTAAGAAATACAAATAATAGTGGAAAATAGGGAAATTCAAATGTGAATAAACACAGTTATTGCTATTTACTCAAAAAGAGGAATAACCTGTTATGCAAAACAAGAAAGAAAGTGGAGTGTGCTCGACTGTAAAACACCCGCTACCCTGTTTTGAAATCTTTTAAATTTGCTAAAAAAACACTTTTACTAAATATAAATATTTTTACAAACGGGATTCGAACTTGACACCGATGCACGATGGACAGATGGACATGGATGTATCGTCTCGGCAGTTGACGCTGATCAAGAAAATATATACTTTATGGTGTCGGACACGCCTCCTTCTGCCTGTTACATACAATTTCTGTTGGCACTAAGTCATAATAACTTTCTACCCCATGAGTAGCGGGTTTAATCATTGTTATTATCAAGGATATGGAACTTGTTATTTCGATATAAGTCTTGGCATTCTTATGCATATCCCTTCGTATGTAGACACATATTCTCATGCCAATCAAAGTGAATTAATGCTCCAAGCTAAGCCAAAGCTGTTGCCATTTCATTTTCTATGCTTTAGACACACACACACACACTTCAACACACTCATACTGAAATGGTTGAAGCCGTAGTTACAAGGGAACCCGCTCACTTCTGTATATCGTGTCATATGTTGTTGCTGCCCACGAACAATGGCTGGCAACAAAAGCGCAAGCATCAACTCTTCAAAATGAAACCAAATGAAAAGGAGAAACGAGAGTAAGAAAATACAAGGGGGGGCGAGGGAGAGTCAGAAAGCAACAGGAATAGCAACAACAACAACGCCAATAAGAGCAGCACCAAAAGCGACAACTCTTCCAAATTGGGGAGCACAAAAAACCCTATTGTCAACATAAATGAAATGCGCCCACAATTTCAAGTTTGACGACGCATTCCCCCAGCCCCTGGTCACTGCTCCTGCCTCTATTCGGACGCATTCATACCCGACTCCCTCCCCTGTCGACGATGCTCGAAAAGAATAAAATGAGTGAAAAGCGAAATAGCAGCAACAACAACAACAACAGCCAGTAGCAGAGCAAACACGAGTGTAGAAAAATGATGTTGGCCAGAACTCACACACACGCACTGCATGCACATAAAAGAAATGACATTCGAGTGCAGCACAGCGCAAAAAATGACATAAGAATGCATTAAAACCGCGCGCGTCAACGTTGACTGACTGCGACGCCGGCTAGAGTAGTCTCAAACCCCAGACATTCTCCTTCTCCGTCCGTCCACTCCTCGATGCAGCAGCAACAACTGCCGACCACCCACAAGCCTCGACTGTTGTCCTTGCTGACTCGCAAATGCTTTTGCTACAATGCAACAGACGCGACGGCGTCAAGTTGACTTCAACCCAAACTTGCAGCATGGCCAATGCTCAACTGCCCCGTCCTCCAGCCGACACCAGACTGACGCCCCATTTGGGGTACCATGTTCGGAAGGGAATTGCACAACGACAAAAAAGGAGCACAAAAAAAAAAGTGGAAGCAGACGCAAAAGGTGGCATGTTGCACACAAAGTGACAAACAGTCATACTGATTGAATAATGGTCGTAAATCGCATTGGCGACATTGCTGCGTGGCGGGGGGCGAGCGGCGAGAGGCGGTAGGCGGAAATGTAGGTGTGCCCCACTCTGCCCCAACCTCCCAGTGGGATAGCCACGTGCAGGTTCAAGTCTGAAAGTTTGACCACTGCCCCCTGCATCGCCCCCCTCCCAACTGTTGTTTACCATCCATGCCAGTCATCAAGTGTGACAGCAATCGCATTTAAAGTGTTTACTTTGTGAGTGTCCCCCCACTCGATTTCCCTCTGTCTCTCCGTCCCTCTGTCCCTCTCTCCCACCCACTGACGTTGCTAGATTTGACCATTCACTTTGAATTTTAAAGTGTTCTCGCAACGCGCTGATTTTTTAGGCGGCAACCCAGGACATCGTTAAACGTAGTTCCATTGCTTTGTACTCGCAACCAAAATGCTGGAACCCTCGCAAATAGATGAAATCCGTAAAGTGGTTGACAGCTTGAAGGTCTACTCCAAATGGATCGAAAATATAAATAATGCAAAAGGGTTTTTAAATATAAAAATATCGTCTGTCCTTTTTGAATATGCAAAAAATTAAGAAATTAACTCATAAAAGGTAAACTAAATATGTTGCGTAGTCTCAACTCAACTTTTAATGTTTTTGGCAAATTGATTTTTTTACATTAAATTTGTCGAACTCATTGTAAAGTGAGAGATCTTAAAGTTTTTTAAACATTAAGTACAATTATTAATTTTCTTTGAATTTTCGAACAAAACTTTTATGCTGTTTATTCAAAGCTACTAATAAGAGGAAAAACTTCCAAAAGAAGAGGCATCCCTTGGATAAGGGATTTTAAAGATTTTTAATTATTAAATGTAAATATTAATTTTCTTTGAATTTTTAACAAATCTTTGATGCTGTGGTTCCAATATGTTTATTCAAAGTTACTAAAAAGGGAAAACACTTCCAAAAGAGGATACATCCATTGGATGAGTCATTCTATGTTTACGAATTGGTTGACTGAACGTAGCTTTCATTGATTTTGAATACCATTAACACTCGGTCTGTAACTGTTTTTAAAAAAAAGCGTTTAATAGCATAGCATACATTATCAAGCAGACTTTTAAATTAATTTCCGCCCATTTCAGCCCGGCTGTTTATTTTAATATTGCCTTCAACAACTCGCATAACTTTTTCGTACTTCCGTGCAATTTGTTTTAAACTTAATGCATCAGACACTCAGTCTTTGGCCATTAGCACCCTTGTTGGGCATTCCCCATTCACTGCCACCCTTATGTATTGTCTATTCCGAAATTAAAATGCATTTTATGCACGCACACATAGATATTTTTGCTGCACAGAAAAATTACAAAAACGTCGCCCTAATTTGTCAATAGACAAGATATGTCTTCATAAGCATTAAACTGAGGTCACAGAGACTCACCCTCGACCCTTATCCATGTAGTTCAGCAGCAAATCAATATATGAATACAAACCACCCCTCGGAGATGGTGGCTCAAATCGATAGTCACAAATTTTGACATTTGGCCAACGATTGGGCACAAGTTCCCAAAATTTCTTAAAGTAACATACATACAAAAATTTGCAATTTTATTGGGGGCATAAAGCCGAATCCCCTTCCCTGCCATCCCTCGTCGCCCCATACTGAGCCCTGCTCTAAATGCATGTACGGAATTAATACATTAGATATTTCCACCCTGCCCAACGGGCAAATGGTGAGCATGACGAGGTCGAAAGTTGCACATAATTTAGCTCAAAGTATTTTGGCATCCACATCGACTACGACATCAACGCGTGCCAACTCAGCGTGGTGGATGGGAAAGAGATGTACTTTATGAGAGAGGGGACGAGGGCAGATGGCTCACCCTCACCCTCACCCTCACCCGCACTACCAATTTGGCCCCTCACTACTTGGCTGACGCATGTCTCAAGAAAGTTAAATCGTAACGACGACAATCAATTGATTTATACAACACGTTGTGGGGGAGTTTGAAGCAATCCTTGATATTGATTTGGCAAATATTTGGCTGTCAGTAAGTCGGTCATGGGACATTGTTTCATGCCCCGGATATTGGCTTAGTCTGCAATGCCGTCTGCCTTACTCGTAATTCCATACTTCCTTCTCGTCCATTCCCATCCCTTTTGCCATACACGCAGACTTTACGGCTTCAGCTCTTTGCTCTTAATTGCTCTGGCAGCAGCCGTGCTTAAAACATTTGCTTTATTAAACCATTTGGTTTAGCTTTTCATTTTGGATTGTTTGAGGTCGCGGCTCATTTTTAACATTTATATCAATTTGGATTTCTTTGCACGATGCACCTTTCCGCTTTTTTATGGTACATTTCCGCGCTTTTCATAATCGAATTTTTGTTTACTATACGTATTTCGAAATCTGACAAGTTGATGGTAAAGAGGACCCAGAATTCTCGCCTGTTGAGCCACATATTTATACAGGTCTCCATGAACAGTGGCACCAAACATGGAAAACGCTAAAATATGTACAAATTATTTTCAAGAGTTTTCTTAGACATTAAATTCATTAATCATTTGCTAGAATTCAATTTTGTATTCACAATTCTGTTTCTCAAATCAGACGAGATTAAGAATATACTGCATTTTAGTTCCTCTTTCAAGCTAAAAGAATTTGCGAAAAGTTATCCATTCATCAGAAATTATGTTTGTCTCCACAGTACTTGCAATTTCTCAGCTCTTTTTGTACCTTTATTGTTTGTTATTTAAAAAAAGTCTTATCACTTGCTTATCATTTATCTTTATTATGACCTAAGCCCTTCAACAAATACGGCTTCATTTACTTTTCAACATAAAATAACTGAAAAAATTGTAAGACGAAGAAAACTCTAAGCAAAAAGGAAAATAAAGGTACATCGAAGGAAGAAAAAAGCTGATGAAAGGCAACTTCCGTGTGCGTGGCCTTTTCCTTTTCCTTATCCTTAGTATTCGGTATTGTCATTGAATCTTTGTGGAGCACAAAAAAGAAATACCTAAACAAGTTTGTTATTTAGCTTTTGCACCTTTTTACGCTGCCACAGAGGCGTGGCAGGTGTATTTACAATGTGGCATTTTGAGAACGGCAAAACATGAACGCCCCTTGAAGGTAAACACTCAACGTGGCACAATGATACGGCTCATTGGAGGGGCGTTGATGGCGGAAGTCGGGGCTATTTATGGTCCAGCATGCGGCTTGAATAAGTTGCAGCTGAATCTTTGCTAATTGATTGCCATTAAGTGGTTTATTTTTTACTTCAAGCAGCTTTCCTCTCCTTATCGCCAATCTGATACCAAACGCCAATAGTTTGCTGGACAATAGAAAACGAGGGCAAACAAACCGAAAGTAAACTCTGAACTGCCACATAAAAAACCGATTTCAAGATGTCTTCAAGTTCTTTTGACAAAAAAGGCGACCGGAAAATGCGCCACAAATCGCTTCACCTTCCGCCGGCTTCTGGTCTTTGTCTAGTTCCTCGGTCGAACCTATGCAAACATATTGAACTTCCGCTTGTGTGGGCGGTTTTGGGCTTCGTTCTTTGGTCTCCGGTTAAGTCCTCATTGTCTTCGCTATTTACCCAGGGTAGGCGAAATATTTATTATGCCATCAAGCAAAAGGCATGCGCTTCACTCAATGAGCATTGTCCTTTCCCGCTGATCAGGGCATGGAACAGGCCAAGCTCAGCTTACTGCATCCTTTACGCATAAATTGCGACACCTGCACCTTGAAAGGATACTTTTAATTTGTCTGCCACTTGGAAACCGCAATTAGTAAATTAATTATGAATTTTAATAAAATAAATATATTTAGAACAAATTATGCATTTCGAATTTTTTCAATACTGAATCATATTTCAATATTGTAATCGAAAAGTATTTTGATCAATAGCCTTTTAAAAATATTTCAATAAAAAAGAAATCGTATTTTTAGGTTTAAGCTAAATACAATCTGTATTGTAAAGTATCTGAACTTTGCCGAGAAGCAACTAACTAGGTTTGCGGCATTGTGCTGGTTCCATGGTTGAGTTAAGTAAATACATTTCGAGAGGATTTAATGCGGTCTAGTTCGCATTTCAAACAGTTCATAATAGAGTTGGAGAGGGTATGGGTATGCTTTAATATCTATGCTATGTATAACAAATATTTAAGGTCGACAAATATTTAAAAAATGTCTCAATTTTGTAATACAATTTTTTTGATGCCATTTATTCGACTGACTGTGTTATTATGTAGACCTTTGTGGCTGTCCATTGTGCAGCGACTAGCCATTAGACGTAATTCAATATTCCATTGAAGCTGCAGCAAAAATAAAGACCAAAAGCAAGCAAAGGCAACCAAACGGCCCCACAATGGCAACTGGCCAGTAGATGACGGCAACGTGGACAACGACGACATGGACAAAAGGCCACGCGCAAAAGATGGACGCCAGTCAACCAATTAGGGCCACTGTAACGAAGACTAACTGAGTCAAAGGACATGCGAGTGCCTGCTCTCACTCTCGCTCGCACCCAAAACACACATACAGCCTTTTTCCCTTTCTTCCATTATTTTAATGTACTTTTCTTTCGTTTTTCAGCAGAAATTTGAACTGATTTGAGGGGGAGATGCGGTTGGAACATTAGGTCGCTTACCATCGACATGAGGTTATGGTATATTAGCTTTTGAACAGCAAATGCCTTTGGCCATATAATAGATTATGGTTAGGTTAATCAATCAATGTAACAATGCACCATTTTTACTTACAAGTTGGCTTAATACTTCGGACTCAACTGAAATTTGATAATATCGGCTTACGTGATATAAAAAAACCTAAATGAATAATGCTCAGGGGCGCAATTAACGTAAATTAATAAGAAAATGTCTATTTTGGTTTTTGAAGTCAGGAAATAAAACTTCCTTGCCAGCTTTAGCTTTAAAATTGCACCTCATTAAAATTTTGTACTTTACATTTTCATTTGATTGTGCTTTCCCTTCTGCATATGAATACATTTATATTCATTATTCGACTAGCAAAGTGTCTGACGAAGACTGTTTGCAAAATCATTCTACCCACTCAATCAAGAGCCCAAAACTAATTTTAGATAATAGTACAAATAATACTACAGTGATAGCAATCGCAATTGCTGAGTTCATTAACATTTTAGAATTGTTTATGAAAATTGCATAAATTAAGCTATTCGCGATGTGCAAGCGACATAAATGGAAGAAAAAAGAGTCTAGATTGTCGATGTGTGTGCGTAATACAAATGAATTCGATTTGTGAAACAATAAAGCTCAATGACATCGCTTCCACGGCTGCTTCCGCTGACTGTTGATATGCAAACAAAATAATATCACGTATACGCCACATTGGCCAATTGCAGCGCGAACTCTCTGTATTTGCCTAGTGTGCCTAGCACGTGACAAATAATGCAAAATTTTCATACACTTATTTTCATTGATAGTGTCAGCTGCGAAAGAGTTCATTTCCCCCAACAGCAATTTACCAAATTTACCAGCCAACTGCGCATACAAACGTGAGTTGTTGTTATTAGGAAGTTGTGCTGCAGTCGGTGTGTTGCCAACTGTTTTGTGCCAAGTTTATCAGTCGCGGCGTAAACTTTAGCTAATCTTGCTTAGTGGCAATCGACATGTAGACAATGTCAGATACCAATTGCAAAAGTTCCGATGAGTCGTTTCAATGACTAAAGTGGCAATTGCTAAAGTATATTTATTTTATTGGACACCAAACAGCGTCGAGAGTTTGCCAAATTATTGTCATTAGTTGCTGAATGAGCCAAGTCCCACACATTCCCACTTGCCCACACACACACACAGCTTGCGTTGTACTTCCCAAAGAAACAGAATGGCCTAGGGGCAGGTACGTGAGCGTCCGTCTGTTGGAGTTGCTCGGCTAGTTAATTAGCCAATTTGGGCAGATTGTCAGGGGAGCCTGCTCTCGTATTTCTCTCTGCAAAAGTATCTACTCGAAAGTTTTGCTAATATTCAACATAAACAACTCAAAGGTTGAGTTCATTTGCAGTATACTCAAGACTTTAATTTTTGTTACGAGAGCCAATATTAAATTTCTGCAATTCATAACTCATAAAACCAACGAAAATTGATCAACATTTTTATTTGGTTTACCTGTGTTTTGAGGATTTTCCACTTACGTGCTTCGCTGGCTCTAACACGCGACAGGATGCAGGACGCAGTATGAAGGACGTAGAGCACTGTTTAGTCATTTCATGGCTGTTTGAACTTGAAAGTCGCACAGTTTAATTATCAAATTGAAAGGCAGCGTGGAGGGCGTAGAACGGCGTTCAAAATTGATTTGCACGCTTTTCCTGTGAACGCTCTTTGGCCCAGACGTTAATAATGCTATTAATTAATTAGTTAATTGTGTTTGTAGCGTAAATTATTTACAAGGTAATAAAAAAGGCCAAGTGTTAATGCATAATGAAATAAAAGCTTAAAGGATGTTTGTCACTAACGGTTTTATAAGCGGCTTCCAAGTGATTTAACGACATTACGCATCGATTTGAAACTATCTTGAATTTTGGTCGGGTAAGTGAGAAGTAAGGGCATTTCATTACAGTTAAGCACACTTTAATAGACCCTTGTCAGAGTCAACTGTCGTATTCAACTATCAATTAAGTAGCTTCAGAGACAGCAGAATTGCTTTTTGTTTGTTACCACAAAGCAGAATTCAATTACCGTTGAAGCAATTTGTGTGCCATCAATTCATTACAAATATTTTTCTTATACTGCCGGAGCATAAGACAATATATGTACTATATACCAAACACCGACGGACGCCCTGTGCACGCACAGGCACACTTACACACACATACGCACACAGTTAGCTAGTTGTAGAGATATTTTGTAAATATATCCTGTTCATATGGCAAACAACAATTTGGTTCAATTAACTGCAATTAAAAGGTCGTGAGTGCAAGCGGGAGATATCGAATGAGTGAGCGAGACGCAAACAGAGAAATTGCCATGAAAAGCATCGCTTGGCTGCACTTAATTAGTCGCATGCCAAATGAAACTACAATATTCAATAAATAGTTTTTGCCCCAAATGAGCCGAACGCTGCACTGATAGATTGATTGACATCGGACCTGAGTTTCGTTAGCACAATTACGGCTCTCACATTTCCGTGCAATTAGCTTTCAATTAAAGGCGACTGGACGGGACGGGAGTGGCCGAGTCTGTCTGTCTGTTGCTGGCAGTTGCTTGAAAAATGCTTGCCTACTCTTAGGGGCACATGAAATGTCACAATTACATAAGTAAACAAACACTTTGCACAGTGCGCTCTCACTCGCTCTCGCTCTCGCCCAAGTCGCCAGTCGCCAGTCGCCTAGTCGAAACAACAATGTGCTACAATACAGCAGTGCTCTCGGGCCACGCCCGTGGGCGTAATAACCACTTGACCCATAAACTCCACAAGTATGCTCCACGTGCTCTGAGAGTGCAATGAAGTCCAAGTCAAGTGGGCACGTGTGAGCGCGTCTGTTTGGCTGAGAAGGGATTCCGCAAAAGCGGAGATTGCCATATGGTTACATGCTAATTTGTCCATTTGTTTGACTGCTGCAACTGATGGAAATGGTAGTGGGAGCGTAGATGAGAATGAGAATGGTAATGCGAATGCGAATGCGAAAGCCACTTGCTTTGAGCTTGTCGTCTCCCTCGTCTTAAGCGAGTGCTTAACTTGCATTGCGTGCAATTAAAACACTGAAACGGAAGCGTTTGTAACACAAATCCCTTAAGTTGTTGGGGAAAGTGTGTAAAATGTTTTCTCATTTATTTTCAATTTCATTAAACTTTTTACCTGCCCATTTGCCGGATGTCACCGAGCAATGTGCAATTGCAGGCAGCAAAACAAAACTTATAATTGGTTTTACTGCTTATTTATGCCGCATTTCTTTTGCCAATACCCTTAGCCAGCTAACAAGTTTGCTGCCACACTAGAAAGACTTGTTTGATTGCAATATAATTGACTGCATTCGCATTAATACAAGTATTAACAATAATGAATGAAATGAGTTTATAAATTCATTTAAAGGTAAAAAATAATGATTTTAAAATTAACATAAATAAAAGTGGATTATTTCTAAAATTCTTATGAGTGTGTTGCATCAGAGTCACACTTTAATACATCGTATTCGAATGCCTTCTATTTCTGTTTATATGCAATACCTGCTCGCTTATCCTGTCTAATCCTTTGGAAAGCGCATAGAGTCGTCGTTGTTTTGCATACAGTTTATACGGTGTCTCGCTGTCCGAGTACCTGGCACGAGTAAATGCAATTACAGCATAAATCTCTGTCATTAGACTTTGTTTGTTGGCCAGTCGTTGCCTCAGCCACCCTCTGCCTCGGTCACCTCTGCCTCAATGTGGCGTCAGGTAGGTCAAGCTGGGGTCGAGTGCAAGTCTCTGCGGTTACTGCGACGTCCATGGCATATGAGTTATTTTGCCAGTGTTGTTGCGGGGAGAACACACAAACCAACACAACGCAGCGCAGCGCGTTTAATAAAAACCTGACAATAATTCAAAGGCACAAGCTCGACAAACACACGCGCACACCCTTACATGTGCGAGGATTAAAGAAGGCTTTGCTCATTTTCCCCATTTTAGAATTTCACGCACGTTCCAGGACTAAAACATGTCACTCGACGTTTTATTAACTCAACGGGGGGTTTGGCCAAATCTCAGCTGTCAATACAACCAGATATTAATCAGAAGTGCCTGGCTGAAGCCATTGTGGCATGTCACAGCCGAACTGAGGCGCCCCGTCTCGCCCCGCCACGCAAGTATGCAAAGCATTGTGAATTAAGCAAGCGCTGCGCCTAACGCACATGGGAGGCATATTAAAAAGAGTGCCAGCCAGACCGAGACTCAATAGTCAGCCCATCAATCCACAACCAGAAGCGATGGTGGAAGCCAAGAATGGAATCGAAAAAAAATGCTTTATTGACAGGTGTCGATTAAGAATTTAGCATTATTTTTGCTCGTACGCAATGCATATAAAAAATTTATTACACGCACGAAAACACACAAACGTGTCGCATTTGCAGTCATCTGCAGCAGATAGGTGACGGGGGCCAAGCAAAGCAAGGAGTAGGCGAATGGCACTGGGTGTGGCCCATGGAAGTGCTCTTATGTCGTGACATGTAAAATAAATCAACCATGGAACGTTCTCCATCTCCATGCACCACACACAGTTTTGCCTCAGCTGTGTGAAAAGAAAACGCAGACTAGTTGAGGTTTCCATGCGAAGAGGAAACTCGAGGGGGAAAGAGGGGACTCAGGAACGCAGAAACACACACAAGCACATGCATGACAAGAGCACCAGTTGGCAGTTCTGATCCCCTCTCTCCCTCACTCTCTCCTGAGGCACTGATTGACAACCAAATTGGAATGGCTGATGGCTCAGATGGTCGTTTGAATTGTTGCTGAATTTAACAAGAATTGTTAAAGATGGAATTATGGTTTTGTGGTGCTACATACGATGGCAAGTAGCGCCCGCAAAGTTTGAAGATTAGCAGAAAGAATCGCAGACATATCTATGTAAAGTGTGGCAATATCGTTCTGCTTGTATCCCTTGTGTGGCAACGCTGCACAATCCATAATTATTAGAGAATAGCATTCGAGCAAGTCGTCATAACATTGGGAAATCAAGTTGCGAAGATAATATGTAGGTCGAAATTAAGTTGGGAATTGAAGTCGAACAGAACTGTCAAACAGCGACATTGTACAATAATTTCATTATAGATTAGATATAAGCATTATTACGTTATATTAATATTTATAATCAGAATATCGCTCATTCAAAATATATAGTAAATATTATATTTCTCGCGCATTTAATCTTTGATTTTGCCATTAGCCTAGGAATATGCCAAGCACCCGATACCAGCTATCTTTGTGTTCCGCATTTTTTATATAACTTTCTCTAAGAATATGCAAAAACACTTTTCGCTTTTCTTCGCTTGACATTCACTCGGCTCGTTTGTTGCCTCAAAATAAACTACTTTCGACCAGCAACAACAATGCAGGTTTAATCCAAAATGTAACCACATTCTCGTAGTCGTACTTTGTGGAACTTCATAAAAATGAAAATTTACAGCGTATATCCTTTATGCTCATATGCTCATATGCTTACCAAACTCAGTTCCAGTGCGATAAACGTTCAGCTCGTTTCCTTTTGCATCCTCGGTTGCATAAAGTTTTGTGGCTGATGTGGGCGTGGCACTAACCCGCTATTAGTTCAGCTCAAACTTTGTTGCATTATGTGTGATACGTATGTGATGTGTGCTTGTGAGTGTGAGCTGTTTTGAAGAGTTTGCCTGAATGTTGATTAGGTGTGGAGCGATTACGTGAAATGTTTACGCATTTTCTGCTTGGCGGCGATGAGAGTTTACTTAACACATGTATGTATGTATGTATTCGTTATACGCTGACTCTGCTTATAAAACTTGAGATATTATTTTAAACAAGTCCGATTGTGGTGTAAATACATTAGTGTTAATTATCAATAACTGCGCATAACAGACAATCGAGCTTAGGTTAAAAGCTGTAAGTAATAAGCTGTGTTCATATTAAATATCGGAACAACTACTAAGGAATCTCTATTTAAATAGCATTTAGCTTCAGTTAAGTAGTTGTTCCAGGCACTTTACAATAAATTTTCCAGCCAAAACGTGAACTAGCATTAAGTTAACTGTGAGCAGGCGTATCTCATACTGCATTCCGTGTCACGTGTAGATCTTTTATTTCATTTCCGACTCGTAGCAAATTAATTAAAAATAAAATACGAAAGAGAGAGAGAGCGAGGGAAAACGAGCTAAGATGTGAGAGAAAGGCAGCACAAAAATCGAATTGCCAACGGAAAATGAGCAACAAAAATGTTGGCAATACTATTTTCTCGCTAAAAAAAATATAACAAAAAGGAAATAATTACACAGCACGTAAGACAATGCGAGGTGAAAATTACATTTTCTCAAAGCAAAAGCAAGCAGAAGGCATGCGAGCTTGCAAACTACACGTATTACATGCTGCTTAAGTATCTTTAGCTGATACGTGTACCGTATTCGAGCTTAAGATATTTATACGAACTTGTTGTTTGCTTTAGATGCGAAGTTATCGCTGAGCATGTCAGGGATGCCGGGATGCCGGTACGAAAATGCATTTAACGAAAACTGTAATGGAAATTATGCATTTTGCTCGAATTGGTGTATTGTGCATAGTGAAGGCACGATTCATCATCTGACATGCAATAATCGATTATTTTGTTTCATAATAATAATTGTATCACTAATCGATTACTCGACAAATTAATCGCATGCTGCAATTTGCATCACTATGTTTTTTTGGCGTCATATTTATAGTGAACCAGAAATTTTGTGAAAATATGGTGCTAAAAACTAATGTGGTCAATGCCTGGGATGAGATGAAATAGGTATACACAAAATATTACACACAATATTACACAAAATTACACAAATTATTACATATTGCTTCCTAATTGGAACTTAAGTGCCGACGGAGCTCTTTTTCTCCAAGGCGGGTCCTACCGCCACAAATATTACTATTTTTAAACTCTATTCTAAATAAATAATCAAGCTATGTAAAATTAATTTATGTGTTTATTATTGATGGTAATACTTAAAGAAAAAAAAAAGAAAAAATAAATAATCATATGGCCGGTAATCGATTATTTTCATTTTTAACGATTAATTGCAATTAATAATCGCATTGTCTTGAACATTCATATAATTCATTAATCGATTGATAAATTTTGTCCCCATCTCTAATTGCGCAGTCTTGAAGCTGAGTAAAAAAAGAGATCTGCAACGGATACAACATGTTCACTCTAGTGTGGAGTTGTGTGCTCGGTATGATCATACAATGCTTGTTTGGCCATTGGCTTGATGCAACGTGTCGCATTTCGTAAATTATCGTTAGCTGGAGCGAACGGGAGCATATATGTATGTACATATGTGTAATATGAAAAGTTGGATTCAGGTTATATTTGCTTTGGACATTTTACATACATGTATGCTACAACATATACATATGCATCCTATATCATATGAAATATTATTTGTCATCTGCTTTCTCACATGCAGATTGCAGATTCAGATTTATTTCGGTACATAAATTATGTGAATGCTTGACTCAATTATATAGGCGAAATAATTGAGCACACTCTCGAGTATACCCGTTACAACTTTGGTATGTACAGGTACAACTGCCTTTTATCTTCTACCTGTTACTTTACTTGGGAATAAAAGTGAAGACTTTCGCCCTTATTTAAGTGACACAACTTCATTCTTAAGCTGCTGCTTGCGCGTTTAAGTGAAGCCCATGGGATGCAGTTGGTTGGTTGGCTGGATGAGGTTAGCGGGATGGGGTACGACATATGTTATGTAATGTCTCCGACAGAGTCTGCTGTGCACCTCCCACGGGCTGCCTGTATAAAGTCATTAAGTAGGGGAAATGAAAATAAATTTACACTTGGTAAATAAATCTTTTTGATTTCACAGTTGCTTCTGCATCTGCTTCTGTATGTGGATTTCCATTTTTTTGTATTTATTTTTTGTATTTGGCTTGCAAAAACACTGGGATATTCTTTAATTAAATTTGCATGAAAAACGCGAGTCAAGTCAGATAACATACGCGGCAACAGGGAAACGGAAAAGTGAAAAATGTCACCCGTAAACTGTGTCAGCAACTTTTATTTCATTTTAATACGTAAATATTTATATTTCTTTTTCCATTTTAACAAAGAAAATATGTTTTTCATATAACATAAATTAAGAACATATTTTCCTCTTTTTACAAAAATCGAATAAAACCAAATTGCAAAGCAATAAGCTTGATCATCGGTTAATAATATTTAAAGTTACCCGGGAACTTTCAGATATTCTTGGATATTCGCAAATGCAAACACTAAAATTGATACGGATTTTAATAATTATCCGATTTTTCACAATATTCGGTAAGATCTGAAAGAATTGCGGACCAAAAAGGAAGGCTTCAATATGAATGCCGCGTCCAACTCCGTATGCTTCAGGTGGCAATGAATTTCTGGTGCGTGTCTTGATTGAAAATTGGAGCATAAAAAGTGTTTTACAAATTTTCACATTCACACACACAAACACATATGCATATTTCACCTACACATACGCAAGCATGCGAATGCAACGAAGCGCAGACATACATAAAACATTTATTTCTTTATGCATTTATAGCTGTTTGTATTGTTTGCATTGTGTGGCACAGAGAAATGAGCAAATGCAACTGCAACTGCAAGTGCAACTGCTGTCGAGGCCGTGTCACAAGTCGCCAACTTTTCTTGCATAATGCATGACATTGACATATTACCGCTGGTGCAGTCCGTCTGCAAAACGTGGCATACTTTTGGGCGACAACTCACATTCACATGCATAGAAAATAAACACAGCTTAAATATCTTGGAATTGCACATCATTAGGACAAAAAAGACGCGTCGCCAAGACCGTACCACAAGTGTTGCCGACTCTCAGTCTCCACCTTGCCACATCCCAACTTCCATTTAATTCTCTATCTCTTAGTCTGAGTTCGCAGCTCAAGAGCTGCAACAAGTGACTGCTTGGGTTTACATTTGGGCCTTTGAGGTTTTGTGGGGCGACTGAGTTTTAATGAGACCACCCAAGAGCTTGTTGGATATTTTTTATTTTAAGCTGTTAATTATTGATTTTACTGCTATTTAAAATAATATGGTTCATCCTAGTCTTCATTAAGAAGCGTAGTGTGTCTTATGTTTTGCGAATAATAAGCGAAACTGAACGAAATACAGTTTTAATATTTTCTATATTGGTACTTTGTAAATTACGGTCAAACAAAATTATTATTATTATTATTATTCATGGTCCCATTTTATTGAGACCGTATTTTTGTTATGAACATCGAGAACATCGAAAATATTGAAGTATGTTTATTATTTAAATCGATCAATAAATTTTGTATAATATTTTTGCTTCAAGGATCGATTAGCATATTTGTGTGGCAACTGAAACCAACTCAATCAACAATGCAATTATTGAGAACGCATTTAAAATTTTAAAATTCCCCGTGAGTCTCTTAAATTATATAAACTATTCATATTGCACAGAAAATTAAAGTAAAATTGCAGTAGCTAGAGCAAACAAAAAACATTTAGATTTATTGAATTTTTTTAACTAACAGTCGAATTATTGTATAATTCCTTAGAGAACCGCAATTGTAATTTTATAGAAGCGAAAAACCGCAGAGAACAATTCAAATAACTTTCCTTCAAATTCCACAACCGCAACATTCTATTATTGAATATTTGTCAGAGGAAAACGGAAATCTTGCCAGGGCAAACAGAAAACTGTAAACTTGAAAATAACTAAACAAAAGTTTTTTTACTTATCATTTAACAATTTTCGCATTTGGCATCTTAGACAGAATCTGAACCAGAATCAAAATGAGGTCGAACTCAAATGCAGAGCGACAGCGTTAGAGTCAAATGAAAAGTCACTAAGCAAATCTTTACGCTTATTTACTTTTATTTCCTTAGAAATTCTATAGAAAACAATAACAAGAACAAATTTCTCTCTAGCTCGCCGCACATAATTCATGCTTGAGGCAACTCGAATGTCCAATAATCAGAAATGCCGCAAGTTTTGTGCCTCGCACTTTGGCCTGACTTTTATTGACTTGCCTTGGCCGCTTTTTGATTTGATTATAAATTAAATAAGTGCCATGGCAGCAACAGAAAGTGAACCACAAACCGTAACACCCCCACCGAAGGCTGTCTGCTCTGCTTACTGCCCTTTATTTTCTTAAAGTTTTGCGAGATTGTTCGTTTCGTTCCCTCTCTCACTGCTCTTTGCCAATCAATAATTTATTGAACTTGGCCCTGACCAGTGTAGCAAACTTTAATTTAATTTTATGCCAAGAATTTAACTCAGACTTCGGAGAGCATGCACACACACTCTGCGTATGCGTAATCTGTATATATGAATGCATTGAACTCGGGACTAGCTTTTCATGTTATGCATAAATATGCTATTGATATGGTTGCTACGTATTTTGCTAGTCTTTACTCCAACGACGGCATTGATGCTTACATATTTTTTTGCATGTCTGAGACTTGGCTTTTAGGTAGGTGCCTTGATTTAAATTTCTGAAAGGTCTTTGCCATATTCTGTACAGTGGAATGGCATCAAACGTAAAATAACTTATGATAGCAAGCAAAATGTTAGAGTATATAATTTCGTTTACTATATAAATTCGTTACACTACTACTATTCTGAATATTCATTTTTAAAAGTTCTGTACCTATTAATGCTTCAGGTTTTTCATTAAATTTGGTTTGATTAAGATGGTTTAACTTATTTTATATATAATTAAACGAATAACATACCGATATATAACCGATTTATTATTGATAATACATAAGTTGAAACCCATTGTTCTGCCGCTTTGGTGCCACATTTATTTTTACATTTAGTTTCTATTTTGCCGTCTTGTGTATGGAACAACAACAATGACGGCGTCTAGCCAGGCTTATAACTGTTCAATGCTTTTAGTTTGATATGGGTTTAATTTGCTCGCCGCTTGCCGATTGCCACAGAACGAGATAGGAACAGAGGCAAAGTCGGCTTTCGCCTACTTAAGATTCTTGCCAAGTTGAGAGCTTGCAACAGGACAGCAACAAGACACTCGGCTGCTGTTGGGGGAAGCTGCTTGTCCTTGCATTGGTCACTTGGGCACACACCTCGGCACACGCTTATTAGTTGCCCAACCAGGCTTTGCGTATTAGTGTCAGCTCCGATGCTGTAGCATTTATGTTGTGGCCATAACAGTCAGCCGTAACCATAACTATCCTTCGCCGCACTGTCAGTTGCAGTGCGACTCCCTTGGCTCCCTTGTTGTCGTAAATGTTAAATGATGCATATTTCATGAGACTTACACGCTTTAGTGGCAAAAATTGCAATGAGGAAAATCAGTCAAAGCATCAACAACGCACACACACACACACACATACCCGTTAGTTGCCGAGAAATTGAATTCAAGGTACACTCAGTCGGCGTCTGGTTTGATCCAGCTGCCAAAGTTTTAAAGCTCTGCACGTCCAGTCCAACTGGCGCCCTGCATAATAACTGAAATGCTCCCCATTCGTTCTCGCACATTTATTTTATTTTACATGTATAATACCTTTTGTGTTTATAAATATTGAAATAGACGTCAATAGCATTTCACACACTGTGCTTTTTCTCTTCGCCTCTTCTGCCTTTTCCCGTGCTGCCACCGCCATATGCTGTGAGGTGTTGTTGGTGTTGGAAGAGGCAGTTTTCGGTATTTGCCGAGGATTTACTTAGTTGGGCTTCGTGTGCGTGTCACACCCCAAAATCTGTTAATAATGATGCCTGACATATGTAGACCCAAGGCATAAGAAGGCAGCCGACACATTGCATTGGTGCGTGTGAAATATGTTTTGTCAACTTATTAAATATGCTCAATTTTCTTGTTCTTCATCTTTTTTCTCCTTTCTGTTGACTTCCAAAGCTATTGGCTGAGTACGTGCTGTGGCATTTGAATGAAAAACAACTTTGAATGCCAACTGAATTGATGGTTAAATTATGAGCTGCGGTTGCTTTAGAATCTTTTCGTATGCTCAGGCGAAAAAATGTGAAAACTTTTATATCTAAACAGAATTTATTGAAAGATTTCACATATGCATTTCCATTATCATTAATATTTACTGAAATCATCTATCTCATCTTTAGCAGGATGCAAATTATTAATTATATTGCGTATACGCACTGTTGGCTGTTTAATATGGAAGAGGCATTCAGCTGTGTATATTTCCGAATTTCAATGCAGACAGTTAATAATTTTAATTGGCATTAATTTGACAATAATTTATTTACTATTGATGCATTTATGCCAAATTAGCAATGAATGCTCAATAATAATATGCAATTGCACGAACTGAACATTCTGCGTTCTTTGCTCTGCATGCAAATATTGCGTATACGCACTGGTAAACTTCAACTCGCAAAAGCAGCCATAGCAAATGACATTTACCTGACCAAATGGCAATCATTGTGGGGTCATCCTTTCGGTCATCGTGTGTTCATTATCAATTGTAGCTGGAAAACAATAAAAAAAAATACTGCAAATGTTCTGCAAGCACTTATTTTTATGTTGCGAAAAAAGAGCAAATAAAAGAAAAACAAAAAGATATTTTATCTGCGTGAAGCGACAGCAGGCGTCTGGTTGCCCAGTTGTCTGTTTGTTGTTGCCACGTATTTACAGGTAACAGGTAAAAAGCATTGAATGCGCCCGTGTTTTGTTTGCGAACAATCTGCTTTTTATTTTGAGCGTCTCGTTGGCGCCACACAACCCCACAACTCCCTTTTTAATGGAGTAGACACCAACAACAAGGACCAGGACGACACCATTGGCGACACAAAGGGGCGCCAGCTTGATCTCGTCCTCTTTCATCCAAGCGCCCTGTCAGCGTCTGCTATCTTCTATGCGTTCGTTTTACGAGCTTCTGCTGTGGGTGAGCGCTCTCCATTGTCTCCGACTCTGGAAACTATGTGCGTGTGTTTGTGAGTAAGTGCTATGTGTGAGTGTGTGTGTGCCTGCGCTTGTGTCTATTTGAGTGGGTAGTTAATTAGGCCATTAAATTTAAGAATTGCGCTCATAACTTTGGCTGGCTGCTTCCACCTTCATTTTATTGCCGCAATTGTGAACATAATTTAAATGAATACGGGGATAATAAAGTTATTAGCGAAATTTGCAAAATGTTACATTTATTTCGAATTGTTCAACGATTGATTTATGATTACATTTAAAAAATTCATATTTAACCATTACCATCTTACCATCTGGAAATCGTAAGAAACAGATGTGAATTCAAAATTTTAAATATTTTGTAGTTGTCTGCAAACCTTTCCTCCATCTGTGAGTACCATATCAGTTGAATTGTATTATTTAAGTAAGTGTAAAAAGGTAAAAATGTTATATTTTGTATTTCATACACAGTTAAAACGTCTGCATTAATTCCAAACTTCTTAATCTCAACTTAAGGAGTGGCAATAATTGCTTTAACCAAAGTCGATGAGTGCCACAATTTAATAAGTATTCAATGAGCAGATAATATATTTGTGACGTAATCTACAAATTTATTATTACATTATACATTTTTAGTGGCATAGAATATTGCAATACTTTTTATAGATTTGTGGTTAGATCTCCAACTTGTTCAAATATATCTACATTTCATTATTTGAATACTCTTCAGCTAAATATATTATTTTATTTAACAGCATTCATTAGTTCGTGTAGTTTCTAGAACATGCCACCAGTTACACCTGTCATTCAGTTCACTCCCTCTGATTGTTGAAAGGGTCATTAACAAGAACTACTGATACGTACACACACACAGACTCACGCACACAAACACACACACAGACACACACACTCTGTGGCAGACCCGCAAGCCATAGATTCGAAGTCGCGTCAACATAATTGATGAGTTTTACTTGTAGGGAGCCTTCAAAGCAAAACCAGAGTGTCCTATTTGTGTCCTGCGGTTGCGACGCGCACACATACACATACACGCAGTAATGTATGGGTGTTAGACGTCGGTAAATTGGCTTATTTTGTCGACAGTTTAAGTCTCCTGGGTATTTATTGAAATTTACTCGAAATGGCAAAACACTTAAGTTAGCATTAGGCCCAAAACATGTTGTCGAGCAGTTGATAAATGATTTGCACGCCCAAAACGGGGCCAAAGTGTCAGCATAACGGAAATGTATCAAGATATATATATATATAGAATATGCTATGCATAGCAAAAATATTACAAAACTTTAAGCAAATAATATGCACACAGAAAACCGCAAAGAAGCCCAACACTTAGGTTGGAGGACGTGGCCGATATGAGCATGGGATCATTAACTTTTGGCAAGCGCTTGTTGACTTCACACGATTGGATCATGGCTCGCTTCATGCTATCGCCAGCGAATGATCTCAGCTGCTTGGCCGCCTCCAAGCCACACAACATCGCGCCTCTCGTGTAATAGCAGTCGAGGACATTGTTAAAGGTTTGACACACACTGGATGCATTACGCTTCTCGTACCAATCTGCAGGCGCCTCGCACTCGATCATGTCCGTGCGCAGCTCCTTGATACAGTTGTGGGCATCATTGAGGCTGGCACAGCGCTTCCTATTGCTGCTGTTTCCGCTGTCGCCGTCACAGACCTGCGCCTTGTAGTATCTGAGGCCATTGGCCAACTTGCCATAAATATTGTCTTCAGTCAGTATACAGTTGCTGGTGGCACCGCGTATGTGCTCCAAAACATCGGCAATCTCGTCGCAGGACTCGGCGAGCAGGGGCTGCGCCAGCAGCAACACAATCCGCTCCGGACTGACCACATAGAGACGCGCCAACTGCATGACCACGGGATTATCATCGCATAGACGAACGCTTGGAGAATGTGACTTTGAGCCCCTGAGCTCATAACCAGGCGGACATGTTGCCGTGCCGCTTTTATTCGATTTTGAGCTCTGTCCTTTGCCCGGCCCAGCTGGAGCCGCGTTCACAGCTCCGTTGTGACGGCTGCTATGCGGCTCGAAGCCATAGCGATGGAAATACCATGGGAACCAGATGGCCCGCGAAGTCTCCAGCTGAAAGAGTATCAGCAGCAGCAGAAACGAAATGGCTCTCCAACTGATTGACATTGCCAAGGCTTTGCAGAGTAGAACTGATTATGGAATTTTCAAAAGGCACTTGTCGCCCCGTGCTCTATGTTTTAGAATTGAGTTTATTTTAAATGAGAATGCTTTATAATTATTATTTTCAAAGTGCATGATAAAGGCATGTGTTTAACATTTAACTAACAGTTAGGATATCTAAAACAACAGTGTAATATATTGCAATATTTTGAACTTAACTTTGCTGTATAATGAATGTTGGTTTTTAGAAATCCTTAGTTGTATCCAAAACCGCAGAACTGCGCTGCTGCTGAGAACAGCAGCGTAGCGGTTGCGCTATATATATCTTATAGATACACTCATCGACAGCGATATCTACAAAAATATATCACCAAGCACATTCCTATTTGAAATTCTATTTTGATTTGTATTGATTGTATTGACTGAACAAATACAAAACACATATGATATTTGAACAAAAAATGTAGCAAAAAGTGCTAATATTTGAAAGAAATCCATAAAATAGTCACACCGCCAACATACAAAAATAAAGCGCGAGTAGCTGCATCTTTCATTTGCCTTATAAAGTTGTTTCATGAATAACTTCAATATCATTTAGACTATAGTTATTACTTTGCCTAACAAAATTCAATCTCTGGCCTAATTATTATGGCTTGTATAATTTGTCTCTGAGATCTAGGTATTTATACAGACCGTTTCGGCTGTTGACACTGATCAAGAACATATATACTTTATTGCATGTTGCACTAAGTTATATATATATATAAATTATCAAATCTCATCGCTGATGAAGCTGCGGGGCATCTGTCTATTATTTTATAGTATATAAACGGAAAAATATAATTTTCATGTAATAAACCGAGAGGCATCAGCGGGAGGCTGCGGTCGGAGGCTGAACAGGGAGGATGAAGTTTTAATTTTTTTTTACAATTTTTTAATTAAATAATGTTGCAGAAAATGTAAAAATGTTGCTAACAACTTAGCAAATCTGTGTAATGTTGTGTAAGCAACAATCCAATTTATGTAGTTTTACATGAAAGTAGTTCGGTGGGCTAATTTTGTTTTTGGAATTACTTTCATCCAAGACTGTTGTTCAGGCGTTAGAGCGTCAGACCGCGGATGCTAAGATCGTAAGTTCAATCTCTGACTGCACCCATACCTCACTTTAATTCAGTGTCGGCCAAACTTTTATTTTATTTCAAATGGAAATGAAATAATTTTAATGCCACCAGTGGGAAAGAATCAAAATAGAAATGACTATATATCATATTATGTATAAAAATATATATTATATAATTACTTGTTTATGAATTGTTGTAATTGTTTTGTTTGTCTTTCACAAATTCGTGAGCTTAATCTGCAGTGTTAAAATCTAGGCAATAAATACAGCGAACAACACGTCAATGTACATTTTATATATAAAGAAGTGATCACAATCCCCATTTTGGCTCAAGTACTAGAGTGCAGTTGTAAGTGTTCATCAGATTATTGCGAATAGCTATCATCTTTTTTGCAAAATAATCACAAAGAGTGCACACAGCATATAGAAGTAACTGCTTCACTTTGTTCTCATTCTATGTGCTCTGTGTGGAAATTGTGAAATTTGAAATGAAATCGCATTTTATGCTGTCCATAAGGCGACTGGCTCTCTCGCTGTTTGGCTTTATCCATGGCTCGCACCTTGACGCACTTTTTGTGAATTGTCAAGGATATGGCGAGTGAATTTTATTAGCACTCATAAGTTGTAAAGTGTATGATGGCGTGGAGACAACGACGTCGACGACGACGACGACGACCCAAGAACATGCGACAACTCACTGCTGCTGTAGATACTTTTGTGCGTCGCCCCAACTTCATGTTAAACAGATTTTTATTGCACTTTTTTATTTGCATTTCTTGCTCTCGCGCCCGATACCTTTCTTGTTCTGTTTTATTTGTTTTTTTTTTTTGGAGTCTTTTTTTTATATATAAGAAATTTACTTTGTCGCTCATTTTGATGCCATCGCTTGGCATGGAGCATTTTTTATTATTTAACATTTCGTTTTATTTTGTCGCTGTAGGAAATGAAATATTTTTGCATATAAAAAACATTTTGACTTCATGCTGTGACAATGTTTTCACGCTGTTTATGTGGGAGATTCACTTTCATTTTTTGTTTGTTTTTATTGTATATTCATACATACATAAGTATATTTTATTCCGCTGTGTTCATTTCCGCCACACAATAAAATAACAAGGTAAAGATGCAAAAGGACAGAAATTTAAACATCTCATAAATAAGAGAGTAAGCCGAGGACGAAGAATACACATACTTGTAGTAAATTTACCAACTCCGTTATCATAATCCCTACATGTTGATCCACTTCACTGCGTCATTAGCGAATTCCTTATCATTAATCTTCAAGCATCGCAGAGCAGATCGTCCAGTCTATAACTATTACAATTACAATCAAATGAATTGACCATAAACACAACATGCACACAACACGCTCACATATGTACACATTGGAGGCCATGAGAGGATGGGACGTGGTCCAGCTCAGTCAATAGCAAATTATGCCATTAGGTTGCCATGTTGAAATTTGCTCAATGAACTGTGCTAAATATGTTGACTAATTGCGTGTGTCCGGCACTGAACTTGACCAGGATGTTGGCAAAAAGTGACATGAGGCTGATATAAAAATTAATTGGTTTTCGCCCACTTAGAGCAAAGTCATACGGATTGATGCAAATTAAAGTGTCGCCAGTTTTCATATATTTTTATTAAATAGGAGCTGAGTTCTGGGAGAGACTAAAATAAAAGCTGATATATTATAGATAGCACGCAGTTAAAGTGTGTTCATTTTGTGATTTACACATAATTTAATGCAATTAAATTGACATTAAAAATTGAATTGCAAAATGCATGAAAACAAATATCTTCATAATTTATTAAAAACAAATGAAGTTTTGTCTGATGAAAGTTGGTTAAAAATAAAAATGGCATTTATATTGTTATATGTATGTTTGTGTTACGGACACGATAAGCATAATTAAAATGTCAAACATGGTATAAATCATATTGGTTAATGCACTCACCGTAGCGTGGCACGAAGCACCAAGCACACCAGTGCGTATGCTAAATTTTTAATTGCATTTTCATTAAAATCAATAAAATGTGAACACCATAAAAGTAAAAAAGGCGAGCAGCAGCAAAGTGCACTTCATACAACTGACGCCCCCAAAAATGGCACTTCATTGCGCCAAAGAACTTTTACAGCCAGCCAACCAGGTGCTTCAAAATGGAAACTAATGAAAATGCAAGGAACAAGGTGAGGAGGAAGCTGGTGAAGGCAACGACGACGGCCGGTGAGGCGACTAGTGCAAATGGAAATTAGATTGCCCCGGCGCCAGTTTACCAGACAAAACTTGATACAAGTTTTCTCTTTTATTTTTATTTCAGCATTTTTTTTTATCAACTACTGGCCGTTGGGGCAACAAAAAGGAGAACTTCAATTGCCAGCGTAACTAGTTCAAGTTGCTTACAGTAATTATAAATTTACCTAAGGAATTACGCAAGCTCGTCGAGTGGAGTTGAAGGAGTTGTGCAGTGCAGGTGGCTGCATAAACTTTCCAGCAGGAGGCCAGAGTTCGGCAGAGCCAACTAGCTAGTTAAGTTGCTGTCGAGCACTTGGCTGGAGGAACAAGTAATAATATTATTGATAGATTAGAGTGCGTCTTGGGGACTCTCAGCAGGCCAAGTACATTTATGACTCTTATGCCATGTCTTATAAGTGCAGTTGATTTTTCGTCCATCTCGTAGTGTATGCAAGTGCTTATGCATAGACTACTAATGGACTGTGGCAAAAAGTGTGTTACAAAATATACTCAAGATTAGTCATCAAAACTTCATTTGGCCACTTGGGTAACCAGTTTCTGGTTAGTCGGCCATACAAACCCTCAAGTACATTTTCTTTTGCAATTTCTTTGTCAACCCTTTAACAGATCGCACTCTCGTCCTGGATAGTCCTATTGCTTCGTACGGCCTTTCACAAAAAAAAGAAGAAAACAACCCGAAGTCTAAATTGCAAAAAGACAGCCAGTCGTTACCTTAACTAAGACTGGGCTCAAAGTCTACGGCATTGGTGTTCCGGTGTGGATTTGCCAAGGCATTAGCACCTTTCACTTCCGTTCGCCTTTTGCGTTTTGTTTCTCTCTGCTTTTATTTTTGGCTCGATGCGACCACACCACAATCCAAGGATGTGAGACATACTCGGCATTGAGCCTATGAATTAAAATGGCGTTTCTTTTTTGGGTACTTTCTTTGTGTGCTTTTAATAGAAATTGCTTACTTTTTGCAATAAGTCATAGAAGGTTTTTTTATACACCCTATTCAAATGGTAGTTGGTGTATAATAACTTGGAACCTACAGCAACTATAATGATATATGTAAAGAACACATGAACTTCTCCAACGCCTTAAATTCAATATATTCTTGATCAGTGTCGCCATCCGATACTTGGTTCAACTAAAGTCATAATGTACATACATTTGGCTGTAGTCCGAATGCCGTTTGTTGTGTATTCTGTAAATATTGAGAGCTGATACCGTTGAGAAAATACGACATTAGCTTTCGTTCATTTCGTCCTATTTTAAAGTTGGAAGGTACAATAAATTTATCTAGACCCAATTTTACTTATTTAAAAATTAAATATTTTAAATAATATTAATAATTAATAATTTTATAATACTTTTAATTTTCAAAAAATGAATTAATTGACTAATTAATTTGTTCCTTCAAGCCAAAATATTTAATATATATTTTAATTTCCCATTTTGCATGTTTTACAATATTCTATATTGAAACCAACTACTACTACAATAATCAATCGAACTTATGCAAAGATTTTTATTTACTTCCTGTGTGCGTTGCTCCATTTATGATGATCGTAAGCTGATTAAAATTCCTTGGACTTTTTCACTAGACACTTGAGCATTCAAGTATATCACAAAGTGTTGGGTCATTAATCTTGGTAATAATTTGCCTTTCTTAGCAGAGAGCTCAGTAGAGCAATTGGGCTTAAGTTTGTGCCCAAGTTCAGAATGAACATTGCTGCCGAGTTTAGTGAGAGAGAGAGAGCTGAGAACTTTTCCTAAATTACAATCACTTAGAGCAGTTTTAGCAGACATTATGCAGTCATTTTAGACTTCCGTCTAATTTACATGCTATTTAAATTATGTTGGCAGCCAGGACCTGACTACCCGACCAATATGGAGCAGCTTCATCAAAATGCTTCAGCTGTCCTTGGCTTTGGCGCTGACTCTCGCTGGTGCTGTTGCTGGTGCTGGTTTTTGTACGGAATTGATGCCACTACCCGGAGTCCTTTCTGTTTAAACTTGCAGCATCTGCTGCCACAGCTACTTTGTAAAAACTTTTGTATGGCACGGAGCAAACGGTGGCGGTAGGACGTCATCTGCTTTTGGCCCTAGTGTTGGTCTTGGCTTAGCAGCATTGGCTGCAACTGCATAAAATTTCGCCAATATAATTTTAAAGAGCAGGCCATGGCAAGTGGCTTCCTGTCCTTTGCTATCCGGTAGCTCTATCTGTATGTAAGCTTTTGCAATAAAAATGAATTAAATGCAATGAAGCAGCTACGCTTCGTCCTACTTGTCGCTCCTGCTCCTGCTCCAGCTCCTGCTCACATCATCATCCTGACTGCCGCCTCGGGTGCGCGCAAATTGTTGCAACAAAGTGGAAAGTGGAAAGTGGAAGCGTCGCTTCAGCCAGCAACTGGTGTCAGTTATTGTTGGGATAGCTCAGGTATGAACTGCAGACAGTGCGGAGATGCGTTTACGTTCAATTCCCCTGCCACTCATTCCTGTTCTTTTACATTGCCACACCCACTTGGCGCCCTAACCGCCTGCTGCATTTAATGGCAATTTGTAGTCGTGGGCGGCAGCCTCATGCAAATTTGTGGCTTATAGTTTATCAAGCCCAGCTCTCCTTTCCAGTTTCTCAACTCTATGCTTTACTTTCTGCAGGCATGCCAAATGCGTAAGTTTGCATAAACTGCGTAACAAAAAGGCGGGATGGGAGGGAACCTTGTTGCCTTTGTTGCGGCTTTTATGGCTTTTAAGTTGCAAAGCGCGTCAAGCGGCATTTTTGTCTAGGTTAAGTGAAATTAAGTTGTTTTACGAGTCCGTTCCAATAGACAACAAAATAAGTAACAGTTAAACTTGACCGAAAATGTTGTTCTCCGAATAGGCTATAAGCTTGAATGCTCAAGGCAAATTAAATCCACCACTAAATCCAAATAATTTAATAAATAACGTTTAATATTATTTAAATTAGTTCTGCATCTGTGAGTGAATTATTGAGATAAATTGAATCATCCACCAGCTATTGGAATTTAATCTATTGAGTTTTTGTTATTAAAGATTATATCAAATTCATTTCAAATGTTTTATACTTAGCTGATTACCAATTACCAAATGCCACGCATTGATTGAAATCATTTCAAAAGCATTTTGAGTGTTATGTTTTTATTATCGACATGTTCTGATGCTGCTTTTAGTGGATAAAGCATATTTTGCATTGGAAATAATAAATATTTCTACCATTATTTGCTGTTTTTTCTTTGTTGCAAAAAATTATTTGCATGCATATGCAATATGATTTATTTTGAAATTCGCTAAAAGCCACCAGACAAAGACATTAAACTTTAAATGAAAATCAAAAACAGACAAGCAATTTTAATTAAACGTGAATGCATTTGAAATACGGCTAACAAATACGATTTTTAATTAAGAAATATGTAGATTTATATGTAATTGCAGAAATGAATAACGTAAGAGATAGACCTAAACTACATATACAACTACTACTAATATAAATAAGATATTCTAAATCTTAAATACTGGTTGAAATGAATTTTGCCAGTTCTCTTGTAATTGTTGTTTATCAATGTTGTCGATATATTTAATTAGAAATTAATGCACCATTTCCTTGAGCTAAATACTCGACAAAAGAAACCAAACTCAAAAAGTTGCTTGCTACAACTTTTGAGATGCTTCAAGGGAATGTAAAAGCAAGCAAGGGAATGTCATAATGTTATCAGTTTTAAAAGCGCTTGCCTTCTTGGCAGATCTCCCTTTCTGTCTCCCCCTCTCTCTCTTTCGGCCAAATTTGGTAAGAGAAAAGTGCGTCCCACATGGCGTATGAAAGTTGTGCAAGTTGTGCGCGATTTTCAGCTAAAAAAGTGAAATAAAGTCATGCACACGCCAGACAGGGGAATTGTTATTATTGTTATTGTTGTTGTTTTTCTTTCGTGGAGTTGCTCTTCGTGATGTTGTTGTTATTCTATTGAAATAAACAAAGAATGCAAAATGGCACCACGGTATGCAAATTTGTTGTTGTGCTTTGTAGCCAAGTCTGAAGCTAAGGCTAAAATCAAAGCCAATGTTCAAGTTGCCGTTGCCGTTGCCGTTGCAGTGAAAGCAGAAAGTGAACGAATCGGAACTGGCAACAACGAATGTCGAATTGCGAATGGCGAATGGCGAATGGCAAATTGCGAATTGTGAATAGCGGTGAAGCGAAAGCAAGAGCAAAAACAGATATAGAAAAATAGAAGCAGAGCATGTCCTGCCCGTCCTGTCCTACTCTTGTCCTGTGGCGTAACAGGAAAACGTGAGGCAGCTGCTTCACTTCGAGCACTTCACTTTCATGCAGTGCCTTTTCTTTTGGTTGCCTTTGCTTTTCACCATTATTTCTGCATGCCTTATGCATGCCGCTCTAGTTGTTGTTCTTGTCATTGTTGTTATTGTGCTGCGCCCTGCGTCCTGCGGGATTCCTTTAGCTTTTGTTGGCCAACATCTCGTGCTTTCGCTTGTTTGTATTGTGTTTGCTATTGCCTCTTCTACAGCTGGAGCAACTGCTGCTTCTGCTTCTGCTGCTACTTCTGGTGCTGTTAGCAGCTATTTGTTTGATTGTGGAAATATTTGCATACTAGTATAGTTTTTATTGGCACAACGTTGACACTGATAAGTTCCCCTCGGGATGTCGTTTCAGACCTTCCTCTCATTCTCGATCTCGCTCTCAGTGTCTCCCGTCTTTCCGCTATGTCGCCTGCATGAAATTAAATAACAATGGGGAGATCCGAGAAAAGGAAATGAGAGCAAAAGCAGCAGCGCACTTGAATATTAATTAATGCTTTCGGATTCTCTTTCTCCCTCTGTGCGTTTAAAACAAAAACCCAAATATGAAAAAAAATTAAATGAAATGATGTTGCTTCAGTTGCCCCATGGCTCTTGTCATTTGATTTGCATAGTAAATATTTTTCATGAATTTGACCACTGGGCAATACATAAACGTATTGAATTTGCTCGAGAATATTAAAAAGTTATGTCGAATTTGGGGGAATTGTAAATTCGAATTCTATGTTGACTTAAAGAACAAAGCAAAGATATTAAGTGCAATAAAATTTATCTGATTAACATTTTTAATAACTAAGAACAAATCCAAATTTTAGCTTTTCTTTTTTTATTTGTTTAACAATCAGAAATTGAAATTGGTTTCCCCTTTACTGAAATTGATTTTCCATTGCAAGCCAGAATCAATACCACCTTTCTGCCAAAGAATGCTTTCATTTAAATTCAAATTTTTTTATAGTATACAGCTGACTTCTAATCCAATTTATAAACAAATTCTCAGTCATTCTACCCACAAAAATGCAGAATGCAAGTCAGAAACAAACATTGAAATTGAAAAGCAATCTGCGTCTACGTTTAGACCAACTGATAATAGACGAATGGCCAAACGGAAACATTTCGAAACACAGAACAAACAAGCAATAATGATTTGTACGAGAATGCCAAACTTCGAGATTACCTCTTATTTTCCTTATTGTTTTAATTTATATATTAAATTCGACGAAATAAATGAAAATATTATTTTTAAAATTAAATTAAATTAAATTAAATGGTACATTTTTTTGTGTTTTATAATTGGGTGTGTTTAAAATGTATTAATCTAACCCTATTCTCGATTTAAGATTTTAGCAGATTTCAATTGGCCGATAATATCGGTGACTTAAAAATTAACATATAAATAATTAAAAATATAAAGAAAATTTGTTTGTATAAAATAAACAATGGAACCTCGGATTCCAAAAATACCAAATGTAGGTGATTATGAAGGTGAATTGCATCAGCTTATTTCAATTTCATACAAAATATTCCACTCAAAATCTTAAGATTGTTCTTCCTCTTGAAGTCATGCTCTTAAAAAGTTATAGATTCGAAATTTTTGAATATCAAATGTGCATAAATATCATTAAATTAAATAATAAGCAATGTAGGTAGTTTAAACTTACTTTAGAGTTGAAAGTTGTCTGTGACTGCTGTTGCTGTAGTTGTCATAATTTTGCTTGGTAAATCAGTTAGTTTTGGCTATGTACCGTCATTTCAAAAATATTCATATACCCGTTTATGAACGTTTAGTGAGTAAATGGTTCACCCAAAACTTTTCCTAAAAAAGTGTCTGATACTCGTTCTGCTATTGTCTTTTTTTGTGTCTGTTGTGGTGCTGTGTGTGCCAAAATAGAAATAAAAACTCACACAGGCAGTACTAGCAGAACACTCACGTTTTGTCGCTGCGTCCATTCATTAGGCGGCATTCACTCAAGCATCGCATTTCACATACGCCCCATTATCGAGAAAGAGAGAGAGTTGCCAATGTCAGTCTGTGCATACGGGCACATTTGCGGCTTAGCAAAAGGCAACCTGGCAGTGGCCAGGAGCAGCACTTATCATTGAGGGCAATGACAGTAGTCGAGTGTATATTGGATTACATTTGGTTGGAAATATGTGTTGAAAATGCGTTGACAACTTCAGGCGAAATGAAACTCATTTTGCAGCACGACTCATTGTGGGATTTGTTTAATAAAATATTTATTTATTTATGTAAAACAAAAGCAGGTGCGAAATTTCAAATGCGCACAGTGTACACACATCCAAAGTCATCTCATTTATTTATTTATTTTTATTTGCCGCAATTCCGGCAATGCTCCCAGTGTTTTTACGTTCATTCGTTTATTTCAAATTTTTTCACACAGCCTGTCGTACAGTTTTCGCAGGCTTCAGGTGTGTTTTTTTGTCGCATTCACTGTATACTTTTCATTTTGCCCAAATTGAGCGCATAAGTGCACAATGATTTTCAAGCCAAAAACCGT
Source organism: Drosophila immigrans (assembly GCA_963583835.1). Taxonomy (NCBI): domain Eukaryota; kingdom Metazoa; phylum Arthropoda; class Insecta; order Diptera; family Drosophilidae; genus Drosophila; species Drosophila immigrans. Next base: position 17,600,817 of record OY757143.1, on the reverse strand, counting down.
GGCACGCCTCAGAGATGCTGCATTAATAAGCTACGCTGATGTGGGTGGCACAGTGTGTGTGCCACGTGCTCTCTTATCTGTTAATAAGTATTTGCATTTTTTAATTTTGGATACGAATATCGTGGGAAATGCTGCTCTACATAATCGGCTGGAGTTTCATTTATTTGTTTCTTTTTACTAGCAGGCTGCCCCACATTTACTACTATTTTGTATCTTGCTCAGACTTTCGACAGTCGAGTTGGCACGCTTACTCAGACACTCTGTCTTTATCGCATGTCTCAAGTTGTCCACCTCCTTTGCATTGCAGCCCAAATTTGTTTATTTCAACATATCTAAACTATCTTACTTACATGGCTGCATTTCCGTGCCGCTCTTGGCACTGGCTAACCGAAAGAGTCCCCAAAACGAACTGTTAGCATGGCCAGAGCGTGTAGATTTTCTGTTTGTCTTGATTTTGATTTATGTTGCAGTAAACAGCGGCAGCAGCAGCAGCAGCAACAGCAGCAGTTGCTTAGGGGCAACCTCATTTGATACTTTGTCGCATCATTTCACCACAAACACACAGACAAAGAAAGAGACAGACACAGACACAGCGACAAGACCGAGACCCAACTCCAAATTCAACTTCAACCTCGACGACTCGAAGCCGGTGCTAACCTTCTAACCCCCAGAACCAGGACCAGGCAACGCATTCCAAAGCATGCTGTGTGGCTGTGTGGCTGTTGTTGCTGTTGTTGTTGTTTCTGCAGCTTCTTTCATGGGGCTGCGATTTTTTTGCTGCATACTTTCAAGCGCCAAGCCAAAAAGCCATGAGTTCTTCCTTCTTACTCTTTCTCACATAATTGTGGTAGCACGCCAAAACCAAACCGTGCTGCAAGTTGGAATGTGACTTAGAGTGTGAGTTCGAGAACGAGTGCGAGTTTGAGTGCGAGTGCGAAAGAGTTTTTACATTCACATTCATATTGTGAGTGTTTACGCCTTATAAAACGCAACATTTCCAGCCATGCAGCGACAACGACATTAGAATCGCTGCCAGGCTGGCATTTGGCAATGCCACAAACTTGCTATTACCCCTGCCCCACAGTCATGTCGCGACGCGTTGTGGATGCTGCTTCGTAACTCACACTTGGCGTATAAAAAAACATGAGCGTTACGCTTTGTTTGACTAAAATTTATGTTGATGTTTCTTTTGCTTTTGCTTTTGCCAGCTGCATTTTCGTTATTTCTTTTTCTTCTGCCTGTGTGTTTTTTGGCAACGCCTCGCAGACTTCGTCGCATGAGTCATGAGCAGCGACAGACAGACTCAACTCAGCCGGTCTGCCAGTTTGTCTCGCCATTTAAAAATGTTTTAATTCCTTGCCAGATATATGTACTATACTATATACGTGAATTGTACACTACTAATTCACTTGCCAGGCACAATTATTCACAGGCATCCCTGCCGCTTGCTCAGCCATAAAATCCATGTTTAACTTGCCTTCCAGCCACATAATTATGTTTATATGCTACATACATTTTATATAAGTAGTTGGCATCTTTTCTGTTATATAGCTTGTTAAAATTTATATGCATTGACGAGCTCTTTTTATGTTTGCGATTCATTATTGCTTGTATTTTTTATAGCTATAGAGACATTGCGCAGCTTTAGTAACAATGTTTCTAGTTAGTTTCATTCTTTCATGCTGTAGTTTTAGCATATGCCTATCAAAATTGATAGCATACTTTTCGGTCTTCGAATTTTTATACGTTCAACGCACCCACAATCATCGTACTTAAATCTTGACTGCAGTTTCGTATTCCACTCATAATTATATGTTTCTTCTTTTATGATTTTGCCAATGTGGCAATAGAATATTATGTTACTTTTGGGATCTTAGGTCTGAATTGAACTTCTTTAAAGGCATGGACATTGAATATTTTATTTATGAAGATATTAAGAAGAAGAAAGTCCATTCGAAAATGTTCTGAGATTTCTATCATTCAGCTTTAATACTTACTTTTATAAATGATAGATTTTTTCATCCGTAAGTTACAAAAAAATAGCACTTTCTAAAAATAACAACAACACCAACAATATTAAAAATGGATAGAAAAAGTAAAAGTAAATAAGTCTTTAATTAAAATGTGGAAATTTATCTGATTTTGTTGCATCACAGCCGTAAGGTGCGGAACTGCTTAAATACCAGGATGCAATAATATGTTCAGAGAAAGCCTTGTTGATATTGGTAAGATTATATGTAAGAGCATACGGCTCTGAGTTTCACATCGCAATTCGATGGGCTGGATATTATTCTCCGCTTATACATGCAGAAAGTAGGAGGGCAATGTAAATGTTGATAAATTTAATTAACTGCTTATATTATTTGCTTTCTAACTTATAAATAGAGAACTTCTTTTTTTATTTCGATTATTTGCGTGTGAGCAATGGATAGTGGTGTTGTTTAGCACTGTTTCATGAACGATAGCCGTATCGATATAATATTGAAAAGATCGGATGACGGCCGAACTTAAAGTAGCGATGCAGAACACCATAGCAAAATGTATTGTCTTAATTAATTTAAAACTCAACTTTATATCCATTTCAATAAACCTATAATGAACCACTCGAAAAGCTATTCACCCTGTTAGTAACAGTATTTCATTCTGTAACAGTGTTACAGATGCAAATTGGTGAAATACTGAGCTTGGCAACAATCACTTTGAAATACCCAGGCATATTGATCTTTTGGCTTGTATTTTAGATTAAAAATACAAGTTAATAAAGTGAAGGTTTCAGCATGTAGAAGCCCCCATATCAATTAGAATGTAAATATTTATGTATATCAATGTGTAGCACTGCCAGGACCGGATTTAGAAATTTGGCGCCCCTCGGCAGTTGCGAAATTTTCCGAATTCATTGGCAATTTCATCACAATCTAAAGACATAAGTAAATCTGACTCTATAGTTAACAAAGCGATCGCGTTCAATCGTTCTGCAGCCAGTGTTTATCTAATCTGAAAAGTGATTAGTGTATTATTTGTGTATGTCTTTATTGATTCTACAACGATAGCGAATAATAAATTCTGACTGATCGACCACCAAACATAGCAGTCAGTATTACTTCATAAATTAAAAAACTATTTTGAAATTTGGATACAATAACGCTTTTTGTACAACAATATTTAGGATAAAAGCAGGTAAAGTTAACGTTTCCAAAAGACAGAACCTCAAAGAGAATTTCTTAATAACGCACGTATGCACAGAATGTGGCTACCGAAGGTTTTGAGGAAGGGCAAGGGGTGGGGAGGGCAATGATAGGGGAGCAGATGTTCCACACATAGTCAGTTTCAAGTATTGCAATAAAAACAGAATGGGAAGAAGTGAGTCTCAGGCAGGTGGGAAGGCGGCAACAACTGACTGACAAAACCTCAACATGCCACTAAAAGCATAATCATGCACTTAACTAAAGCTATCTTGAAAGTTATGTGTGTGTGTGTTTGTGTATGTGTGTGTTAGGGTGGAAGCGGGATGTGTAAGTTGGGGGTGCAGGTGTGAGTTGAGTTGCTGTAACGCACGTAGAACTTAAGTCATCATCATACAAATAAAAATTTATGACTTTAAATGCAAACACATGCGTGAGGTTGTTTGTGTATATGCTTGCTGCACACATTTGTATGGTCATATGTGTATTTGTGTGTCTGTGTGGTGGGTGTATGTTTGAGTTTTTTGCGGTTGTGTGTGTGTGTGTTTGTATATGTGGTAGACCCACAAGTCAGTTGGTTTGGCTTTAAGCTATGTTTGTAAAAATACCACTTTATTTGCACTTGTTTGTTACTGTTCTGCTTCCTTTCGATGTTGCTGTTGCTTTTGCTTGTTTGTTTGTATTTTTATCTTTTTTTATTTAATTTTTTTTTGTGGTTAGCCAAAGTTGGCATTTCAGACAGCTGGGACAATTTTTGAAAGTGGCCAACGGTTTGAAAATGCGACAGATGAAGCTTGTGCGTGATACTCAGGTCTTGTAAATGTACATACATACATATGTATTTGCGATACATAGTAATGCGGGAGCAGTATATTTCTCCAATGGATGTTCAATAATTGCAGAAAGAGAATTATAAATATCCGTGCTTTAAGAATTAAATCGCAACCCTCTACAAAAGAGCTGTTCAGCATAGGTCAGAACACTATGACCGACCTTGTTTTTGAAGTAACCATCAAAGTATCATCGACTTGAAGAGACTCGGTTCAAATCGATCGATTATCTTGAAAAATCTTTGAAATAAAATATATTTTCGCCTTCTCTTTTTGTGCATAGAAAGTACAGTTTTTGTGAATTACTTCATATAATAAAAATAAGAATTATGTATTCATATTTCACACTGCATACAAATTATTTGAACGTATTAGCTACACTTGACTGCTCACTTAACTTGATAATAATTTAATTAAAATGCCGTGCCGCCTTTTTCTGGGGTATAGTAGCTCATAAGTACGTGCACTCACTATCATTTGCAATATTTATAAGGTTAATTATGACGTCTTCACGATTTTTCAGGGATTTTATCAATTATTTAGGTCCAGTTTCTTACTTTCATTTTGTAATTCCTGCAATACATCGCAAACATAAAGTGGAGGACAATGTGCGAAACTACAGAGCAAAGCTGCTTGTGAGCTACTTTTCAAGTTAAAGTTATTATCCTGCAGGGTGACAGCGGTCAGGAGCGCGGAGTAGGGGAAAGGGAAGGGGAAGGTGCCCGCTGCGCGGTTCGCAGTCTATGGTGGTCGACAGGCAGCAGCCACTTGCTGACTTGCCAGACTTTTGAATAAATTTTCAATCTGTTGGATGACAGCGTTGACAACAACGACAATCAGCATTATGAATATGTAGCTACATCAACTTAACTTGATGTGTGCCTCGTTGTTGCTGTTATTATCATAGTAGTTACTGCTGTTGTTGTTGCTGCAGGGCGTCAGTTTGTCGCTAAGTGAAAAGCCAAGCCAAGTTGCCTGAACATTTTTAAAAGCCGCTTTACTTTTGTAAATACTCAACTTTCGTTTGGACGAAAACTTTTCGCCAACAGTGTGCTGGATGAGAAACCAACAAAAAATCAGAAAAAAAAGTAGACGAAAGTCGCATTGAAAGACGAAAATTCTCTTCCTGCTTTCTTTTTCTTTTAAATGCTTTTAGCCGCTTTGTCGGAAACTTGGCTGATACGCTTGAAGCGCTCCGAGATTCTTTACTTTTTTTCGCTACTTTTCCTTTATTTTCTTTCCAGATATAATGGCATAAGTAATGCAAATAATTAAGTACTAAACAGCTGATAACAAATCATCAATTAAACAGAACCAATTAAATGAAATGATGCCGCCTCCAAGAAATACGAAAACTTGAAATAATATGGAAGAAGAAAAGTGCGCTAATCAGTAGAATGCGCCAAGGAAAATGCGACAAAAGAAGTGGCCGAAAAACGAAGTGCCGCAATTTCTCTTTGTGGTCAACCGCCATTAACGTTTATTACACCCACAAATCGCCAACAATGTGGACGCACAACAAAAAGCAAAGAGCAACACTCGGAAAACCAAAAAAAAAACCAAAACGTATAAAAAAACAATGTGCAAAGAAAAAAAAATAATTAAAAATAAACATTACGCAGCGACAGACAAAAGGAAAGCGGCAAAAAAAGAAATGTATAAATATAAAACAGAAACCAAAAAATGTGTAATAAAAGGTGAGAATTGCATTGGAGGTTCTGCGAGCGTGGTGAGGTCGAGGTCCTGTTGCAAAAGCATTTTAGGCGCCTAATTGAGCGTTTTAGTTATGCTAATTGTAGAGGGCTCATCCCTCGAGCTGTCTGTCCATCAACCAAACTCAAATTGTTTTTGTTTTCGTTCACATTCCTCGAATGCCCGGAAAAACTCAACTTTATGGTTGTCATTTCTTATACGTATTTTCAGTGTGAAGCAGGCAGGCAGGCAACTCATGATCATTAACAAGACGTCATTGGGGCGTGAGTTGCGAGCTCTCGGAATAATTAATTATATAATTCTTCGAGGGCAGCACAAGCCCAATTTTCCTGGTGTATTTTAATTCAAGCTTCCAAATTGCCCGTTCTAAGTAATACTTGTCAAATCCATAAAGGAAATCCAACATTATCACATTAAAACTGAATGTGGTAACATGTAATTCTTAAATGATTTTATTGTTTATCCGAACTTTATCGATTTGGGTGTAAATAAATAACGCACATCGCCTTTTTTGTTTTTACTTCGCTCGTTTTATTTTTGATTATCTACCGTAAATACTTATAATATACAATTATCGTTTTCCCTTTTATATTATATACAAATACATATATACGTTTACATATATAGGCGTATTTAGACTTATCAACTAATTGCTTCTCTTCGGTTTGCTTTCTGGGGGATGTTGGAATTACAATTAGATATAATACATATACGAGTATATGCATGTATGCTCATACATATATAACTTTATATGGTACATATAAATATCAATCATATATATAATAATTTCGACTTGTGATACATATATTTATGTATAAATATAGATGTGTGTATATATTTTAGATAACCAAAGTGGAAAGCTTAGCACATTTTGTATCGAATGATCAAAACTTCATTTGCGAACCGAGGTGAAATGGCTCACACTGTAGTTAGTTAAGCTTGAAGTGCAAGATTTTATTTTGGCTCGGCGATGCAACAAAATTATTCTTTTCTGGATTTTTTGTTTGTTGTAGTATGTTTTTTAAATTTTTTTGGTTGTATTGGTAATCGAAACCTTTCGATATACTGCAGTTTTGCCATAGAACCAATTTTCGCAGCCTGTTTTCATGTTTGACAAGAAAAATAAATGAAATTTTGCTGCATTCTTTGCTTGGCTAGTTGCTGTTGTTGCAAGTATGTTTATGTTGTATCTGTTAAATGCATTCGAAGTTACTTTGAGCTAGCTGAAACTTGTGTGTGTGTTTGTTCGCGTGTGTATGTACGAGTATGTGTGTTGGTGTAAATATTTTAGATACATTGTTGCAGTTGCCAGTTGCCTAGGGCTGAACTTGCACATCTTCAACATGTTGCCTATTTTTCTTCGGCTCCTTCTCGCTCCGCTTTACCCTCCCTGAAGTGTGGCACAAGAGTTGCGTGACAATTGAATCATGTTAATTGCCTGATACATCTGCTACATCCTTTGCTGCTGTTGCAGTTGCAGTTGCTGGAGCTGCTGCTGCTATTGCCGCTGTCGCTGTTGCAGCTGGTCACCCGCAGGCTTTGTCTCTGACAGTGCTGTTGCTCCTTTTGTAGTGTTTCCTCCCGCATGGGCAGCTGGCCGGGCTTTGTAATCGCCACCAGATGGGACACTAATTGCCTGGCCAGCGACCAGCTGAGAAGGGCCAGCAGTGTTGCAGTTGCCGTTGCGCCACTGAATGCCACAGATTGGATGCTGCTGATGCTGATGTTGATGCTGCTGCTGCCTGACCCAACACCTCGCCAGGCAGCGCCGCCATCCTCTAAACCATCGACGCCTTCGTCTTCTTCGCCTGAGGGTACAAAATGAAAGAGAAAGTCTAGCGAGAAATAGAGAAATGCAGGCCATGTACTCGTTTGTTGTGCTTGCTGTTGCTGTTGCTGTTGCTATTGTTGTCTTTTGTCTTTACTTTTGCAGCGAAAACTTTGTGTATGTGAAAGCTAATTGGGCCGCCCAACTTACCCTGCAGCTGCGTCAGGTAACTGTTCTTCTTGCTCTGAAATTGCTCATCCTCGTGCAGCGTATACTGGTCGTATACTTCATCGGCTCCCACGCGATTGCCATTGGCAGCGCCACCGTATTTGCCTGATAGATCTGCCTCCAAAATGGTCTTTTCCGTGGTCTTCCAGTACACATCATGCAGCTGGGCACTGCAGCGTAGCTACAATTGGAATAGTACTCATAAATCACCATTCTTTCGTTGGCACAAATTGCTATTAAAATCACCTTCAGTTTGCCATTCTCAAAGTGCTGATCGGTGACTACAAAATGTATGCCAACAATGGCAGTTTCCATTTCGTTGCGAGTATCTCGTAGGATCTTATGGTGCCGCACGTGCGAAGGATTTACCTATGATGCAAATAATTCAAATGGTACTTTTTAATCGATTAGAAATGGAAATTGCTTTTGCAAGAGAATGGTAGAGCAAATCAATAATGTATTTTAATATATTGCGAATGTTGGATATCAAATTTCAATCTCATTAATCTTAATCTTCAAATAATATTCTGAATATTGTTAACACAAATTTGAAATACATAACTTAAGTTATGCACTTGACTGAAATTATAACAATTTAATTTGTAATTACTCTAGAATATTAACACATTGCAGCAGTCGCTTTTAAGTAACTAAATTGAAATAAATTGTATTTCAATTATTTTAATTTTAAAATTACTTCAAACATTTCAACAAGTAATCAACTTTTTGTTTACAACAAATAAGAGTGCAACTGTTTTCGCTTTGTTCAATTTGGCATGAAGTTCTGCTGGGTTCCGTTGTGGATGGTAAATCACATAATAAACGCAGTCAGCTAAATAATTAGCTAACTCACACATAGACGAACACATTCACAGCTAAACACTGTCGAGTGTTGTTGCACTTTACCTCCCTCCCTCCCTCTCTCTCTCTCTCTGTGTATCTGTCTGTCTCACTTGTTCATGGCAAACATTGTTCATTGATGGCGCATAATAGCGGAAACAACAAGAAAGCATGGAAAAAGCAGCAGCAAAACAAAGGGAGTGCACACACACAGGCACATACACACACAGGCACACACTGAGATACACATATTCAGCCAAGCGCAGAGGTAAACCGCAATCCTGCGCTTGTAGCTGAAAAGGCGCTCAACGTGCAATTGCTTCGGGTTGGATTGAGTTGGTTTGAATTGCAATTGGGTTGCTTTTGCCGTAACCTCGTCGATTGATTGAAAACGTAGAAAATGCGACCACTTCTTCTACACTACACTGAGTGTGTTTTCTTCACCCCATCGCTTACAGCACTTCAAGACGTGCTTAACCAATAACACAACAAACTATTTATCAGCGAACAATTAAATTAAAAATAATAATAACTTTGATTTTCCACAAAGATCTGTGCTCCCTTACACATAAAATTCCTCAAACAGTTATTTTAATCTCGACATATTTGTGAAGAAGATTTTTAAAATTTTTTAATGTAATTATATGCGATGATATCTCTTTATGTCATTATGGAATATAATTTAGAACTGATTTCAAAACTAAAAAATTTAAATTGAAATAGTCAATTTTACGAATTTCAATTATTTTAAATTGAAAATTTGTTAATTTATTGATCAAAAATAACGCTCGAGATGAAAAATTAACATCAAGTATATGCGATATGCAACAATCTGGCGCTTTATTATGCACAGACTCTCGGCTTTTCAACATATGCAACGAAAGATCGCGGCAGAACTGAAGTGCAAACACGCATACAACAGAAGCGCTGCATACATTGCACACTGCACAAATGGCAAATTAGTTAAGCAAACCAAAAACAAAAACGCAGAGAGTGTTAGACACTTTCCCGTGGATTTGCGGAGTCATGATTTTGCCTATAACGCTGCCCAAGAGACAGACGGGGAGTTGCCCCAAAAATGTTGGAATGCAAACTGCGAAAATGTTTGTGCCACTGAGAAGAGTTTTCAGCATTTCGGCATTTCGGCGTTTTCCCCGCGTTTTCATGCCCAGTGCGTGCATAAAACTGCTCTAAATTATTACAGGCAAGGGCCTAATGCATTGGGCGTGGCAGAACAGACGCCTATCTAAGCGCAGTGAATGCGTGTGTTTTGCTTCTGTGGTAATTACATGGCTCATGCCACAACTCTCTGAAACACAAACACACACAGATACACGGCCGTACGCACGCATAAATTACACACAGATGCCGCTTAAAAACAAGAAAATTGTGTTTGCATAATTTGCGTTGGACTCACCTCTTCATTATTCACCGTCCATGTGAGATTCGCCGCCGGCCGTGAGTGTCGCGATGTGCAATTGCCCCGCAATATGTCGCCGACCCGATATCGGGGCCGGATTCCGGTTATGAATGGCGCATTGTGCGGCGTCTCTGTAAGTGCAACAGAATTTTGAATGTGGGCGTGAGTGTGCGCTGGTTACAATTGGGACCACAGACTGTAGACTGGCTGACTTCATTTGTATTCTCATTTTTTCAACATCATCTGCCTGTTGTATCTGGCCATCGATTGTCACTATAGTTATGATATACATTCTGCCTGCCCCATCGCATCGCCCCCAGGCCGACATGTCTGGCAAAATGAAGGACTCCATTTCGCTGTTGTTTTTCTGTCGACATTTTGACATTTTGCATAATGACAGCAGAGTTCTGATCTCTGTGGTTACACTGTCTATAATTGAAATGCATTTGTAAGCCCGCACTCGTAGTCGCTTACAATGAGGACTATAACATACGTTGATTTCGATGCCTAAACTCGGTGTTACTTGTTGACAATTTTTTCTATCACTCCACTTTATTATTAACGTAAGTCCAATTAGTATGCGAAATGAGCTAAATAAATAGCGTAAACATAAGTACTTTAACTTTCTACACCCAAACAGCAATTGATTCCGGGTATAAACTTGCAGTCAGCCAAATAGAAACTTGAAAGCAACGACCAAATGTCTAATTCCATCCATTGCTGTCATATGGAAAGTTCAATTGAGCAGGCCAAAGAGCCATGACTCGACGAGTCGATGTCGGAACTCAGAGGTTAGAGACCAAGCGGCCAAGCAAACTGGCAGACTGCAAAAAGCTGACGCCAAATGTGGGTGAACTGTGGGTGTAACTTGAAAATAAACTGTAAATCGTATGTACGTCAGTCAATTGGATAAAATACAAACAAATTTGCTGGCTCCGGATGAAGATGAAGATATTTAAGCAGTCAAAAGCGAAGGAGAACGGAAAGAAACTTGTCTAAAATGCTTGAGCTAGTCAATAAACTTTTATCCATGTGTAAGACTGTGTAATTGTTTTCTGGTGCATAGATATGTGTGTGGCTAACGGACACTCGTCCAGAGTGGGAAAACATTCAAATCGAACGCCTTAACAAAGTTTCGTATTATATGTCTGAATGCATTCCTAAATGGATTTCAATAAAAAGCAAGCATAAAATTGTTTGAAATTATAATAACCATTCAAATATAATGGATAAATCTAAATTTATGCGGCATGAATTCTAAACGTTGATTTTTCCCTCTGTGTATTGTAGTTATACTTTCCATTTCAAGTTGACAACGAACGTGCAATTTATATAAAAGTTCAATTGCATCCATTTTAAACTCATAGGATATTTATGAAATTTAATGCTGAATTGTTTTTTCTTTCTCGATCAACAATTGGGTCCACCATGTTAAATATATTCCGATGGCCCAATTTTCATAAGCGGTAGTATGGCATTTTTACTTACCAATAACCTCCAATTCGGCTGCTGCTATTAATGTATGAAATGAGGGCGCATCCGCAGATACTTCGCAACTGTATTTACCGGATGTTGGCATTGTTACCGCATCGAGCACCACTTGGCTTTCATTGGAGGCTGGACGCTGCAAAAGGAGACAGATACACAAAAGTGCAGAATGAGTATGAGAATGGGAAGTGGACGACATAAAAGCGAAATAAATTTGTTTAAAAATAAACATACACATTGCGAGTCTGTGTGTTTGTTTTCATGTTATATGAAAAAAGTGAACAGCAAATGTATCTCGTGGATTGCTGGCGGGTACGTGTAGAGCTTGCTCAATAATTGAGCGGACAAAAAACAAAATTCTCACTGAGTTTGACTGCAAAATTGGTGAAACTGGTCAACTTTATTCGGATCTCAATGAAATTTTGACCCGAAACTTTTCACTCTTGGCCCTCGTTTATTTTTGTTTATTTGTATCAACGTATTTCATAAGCCATAAGTTTATGGATCTGACTGCTGTTTGCATTTGATATTTATTTCTCAATGTGCGACTGTATATATGTATGTGCGAGTTCAAAATCATCATTGAATTAAATAATAAAATAGCCTGTGTGTCGTGTTGTCAAATGGTTTTTTAATACTTTTTGTTCGGGTCAATAAAAACCATAGCGTATGAGAAATATGCCGAAAGGTGTCGAGCAAAATTAAATTTTTTTGTTGAAAATACACGTGTATGAAAAAAGTTAAGTCTTTTATGACATTATTAAAATCCCAGTGGTGGATTTTATTGACTAGCTTTTGGCATGTGAATCTACAAACAATTGAACATTAATAAATATTTTAACCCTGTTGACGCTGCTGTCAATATATTCTTTAATTGCAAACAACTCACCGCAGTTTAAACAATCTTAACGAAACATTTAAATATCATTCAAAATCATATGCGAATGTATTTTACATGAAGTGTTCCCAGTTTTCAGTATAAGTGGTATATGGCAATTCGAGCGTGGTTCATAATATTTTTGTAAATATTGGCATTCTATTTCATTTGCAATTTGAAAACAAACATTTTCTATTTTCCGTTTTTCTACGAACAGTGGGATATTTTCCAATTCTTTGTTGTTTTTCCAATTGTCGCATGAAATAGAAATGCAAATAAAAGTAAAAAATAAATAAAATGCCAATATATTTCTCTACATGCCTGAATAATTTTGAAAATTGTGAAACAAGTTAAAAATGCCAATATTTATTGAAAAAAAATATTGCTCATTCGCCAATCCACCAAACCGAAGCATAAAACAAAAACTAAATTCAATAGCTTCAAAAAAGAAAGAATGAAACCGATGTGTGTTTTTTCCGGCTCGTAACTGCCATCAAGCGGAAGTTAAAAACCGTGTTTTGATTTGATTGTGCATTGAAATATTTTGTGTCTGCTGAACTATGCCCCTATTTCCACCTCCTTCTCCTATTCGATGCAGCCACGCCCTGCAGTTAACTGAACCATTTCACTGGTTGCAGGGTGCACAAAATGCAAATATTTTACATTGTTGAGCCCAAGTGGCAGCTATTTTCGATTTTCTATTTCCAAACCAAATTCTACAAAATGCTTAAAAAGTTCATAAGCAACACCGTTATTTCAAATCGTTATTGAATGCGGATTCCTTATTTGTTGTACTTTTGTTTTAACTATTATTAATACAGTCCCCTTAGCGGACACTGCTATTAGTCGAACGCTCCTCCTTACGTACACTTTTTCTATAACCTTTGGTGTATCTCCCAGAGCAATTGCAACTCTATTTAGCAGCACGCAGTTTCGTCCGTGTTGTATTTCGAGATAAACATTATTTATTATTATTTTGTTGTCGTTCTTAGACCGTACACAACAATGTAACATTAACTTTACTACCATTGAATTTATTAAAAATATAAAATATAATTATAAGTTTATGGTTTGTTTACGATAGGCTTTTATTGATTTGTAAAAATTGCTCTTCCCGCCAGCTATTTATATTTTAAAGGCAACATTAGATTCGTGTATTCAATAAACAATTCGATAGTTCATTAATGTACATATTTCATTACTGATAAGTTTTATGACCCACGATAGGTATGTATGGTATATCCTTATGTTAGCAACTTGGACAAAAATGCGACAATAACGCGTCAGTCAGGTCTTTACACAAATGTAGTTCGGGTTCGCATGACGACAGCTGCTGATCAGTGGGATGAATGGAAATTTGTTTAATGGCATCTCCTATTCTCAACAGCTAAAAATCAAAACAATCAAAATAATAAAGTAATGTTAAGTTAATCTTCACATTACAATATTAACTGAAATAGCTGAAATAGAACTGACTTTGGCCATTAAACTTAGTGAATGTTTACATAAAAATAAAATAACTCTTTCCTTGTAATTAAAATTAGTAAATAAACTTCATCTCCTTCATCTGTGTTTGGTCATGCAATTGAAATCGCGAAATTGCTTTGCGCACCAATGATCCCCCGCTCTTAATTTGTAACTTATCTCTTACCTAAAAAACAAATATCCTTATAGAATAAAGATAAAGAAAGAGCTCATTGGCTTACAATCTGAATTTACGATAATAATAGCAAATTTGGAGTCTTTAGCTCAATAATTTTTGAGATCCACATACTTCACGCTTGCAAGATTGGAACACAGTTTTCTCACTGTCACCGATCGAACACTCTTTGCCTATCTCATTGTCATGATTGAAGATAAAGATTCCAACCGCAGTGTCATAAGTTGAAATACAATAATATTGCAAATTAATCAAAGTTAATCGCTGCTTAATTATCACTTTTGACAATTTAAATTACTTATTTAAAACAGCTTAAGTACGAAATTTTTGTAAGCCAGAACAAAGAATTTGTATATATGTATATGCATAGAAAAGTATGCTGACTTTTTAAGCTTACCCGAACTTTAACGCCCGGAAAATGGAAAACCTTCATTGGTGGCGTTTCCTTTGGTGTATATCTGTAGAATTCTCTTCTGCCCTTGTACCATTTGACCGAATACAAGCTGTCGTCCTCGATGTCGTAAAAGCATTTGAGCACCGCCTTCTCACCTCGTCTCACCGCATGAGGCACCCGCACTCGTACATCCCGCAGGGCGCTGGATACCTCTGAAATACGTAACAAAAAACATATATATATAAATATTAAAATGAATTATTAATTATTAAAATCTATTTGCTGACAGCAAACAAAATTGACCTAAGCAAACAAATCCATTGGGCAATTCAACAATAAGCGCACCTTTCTGACAGAAAACAAAAGAGAGATACGTTTTCAATTCATTTTAATGTTTTTTTTTCTGATTTTAATTTACGATTTTCACTTTATTATCAATTTTGATTTTTTTACGGCTTTGCGAATTATTTATGATAGGCATTTTATGTTATATTTTTGTGCGATATTAAATAAATCCCAACACGACTTTATTGACTCGACAATTCCCAAAGCACGTTTAGCATTTGCTGGGACCAACTTTATGCCCTTTTTTTTTTTAAATTGTGTGTTGATGATGTTTGGGAATTGGTCAACAACGAAAAAAAGGTCAGTAAAAAAATGGCTACATATACATAATTAACCGATAAGAAGGATTCGTTAATTTATTAGCTTTCTGTACTGTATGGAATAATAATAATAATCAGATTGAATTAAACCTTGAAATGCTTCTAAGTATTTTCATAGATAAAATAATCAATGTATTGTTTATTATTCTAGTATGTGTATATGTGCTGGTTGTCTGTGTCTGACATTTATACGCTTGTCGCCACTTGTTTATTGTCAGCGCATTTTTAGGCCATCAATTTAACTGCCTGTCGTTGTGCATTATAAATCAGCATATAACAAGGAATCCTTCTTCCCCTTTCATCTCAACCAGACCTGATATTTTTATTGCCCGTGCGTAATAAAATATATACAACAAATAATAATTTCTGATTTGCATCTGATAAAGTGAGATGGGATTAAAAAACAAACACGTCTCTGGTGAGTGTCATAAAAAATGTTATAAATTTCATATAAAATTGGTTGTCAGCACTGCTCTCGCATAACGCACATAATTTAATGCGAAATGCGAAGGCAAAATGAATGCACGAGTTTTACAACAATTTACTAATATGCTTTAATCGATTTATTTCCAATAAAAACGTTATGTTTCTGTATCCATATATTTAGAATTGCTTTTTACAATTTATAATAACTAAACTACAAGAAGTACACAAGTATATATATCGAATCCATATTAATTAAGCTTAGCTTTGTTTGTCCCATCCATCTTAAGAGAATGAGTTTTGTAACAAGTTTATCCGAGTCATAATTTGTTCCATTAAACAACACTTATCGCTTTCTTTGCTTCCGTGCCACACTGCATCGTCAAGGCTGTAAAAATGCGGCACCAAATGAATGTCCAAACAGCCAACGCCCGCATCATAGACGCTAGTCAAAAGGAGGGTGTAACCCTTGTAAATCCCATCAAATAACTGTAATTGCAAAGTTTTTGCTGCTAGACACAAACTCACGCCTACAACAACTGCAACAGCAAAGAGAAAACAACGAAAAGAAGCAGAAGCAGAAGGAGCAGCAGCAACAGCTAGGACAATGTACATGCAACCCGTTCATTTGTCTACGAGTACAACTCCCAATTGCCAGGACCTGCCATGAAGGCGGCTCTTGGAGGCATGATTCTCGTAGTTGTGTCGGTGGCACAGGCAACGTGTGCAATAAATATGAATAACGAGCACAACGTGAGTGGCACACAAAGTACAGTGGGGCCTACACACTCGCATTCACCTGTAAGTGAATCTCTGCCTGGGGCAGGCTGTAAAAAGGCAGCTTCCACTCGAAGCTAACAGTGCGTCCCTCAGTTGACGTCCTTAGCGCACATGGCACACGGCAGCAAATATTTACCTCGTATAGCGATTGAGGGTCATTTTGCTGGGTCCCTGTGACTTCTTTTGTTTAATCCATGTTTATGCAACATGCATGACATATTTTAAGCAACAGCTAAAGAGACAAGCTGCTGCCCATGCGTTACCTAAATGTCCTGCGCTAAGACTCTACTTAACATTCAGGATCTGTGCTTATCGATTGGATGCACACGCCAAAAGATTGTTTCGAAATTTAAGATGGAGTCTGTATACTAAATCATGCACATACATACATAATTAGCTTCAAATAGTAACTGCTTGTGTAACATTAATTAAGACATATCGAATTAACGATACGGATATACACGCAATTTAAGAAAGTGAAGTGCAAAATTATGTTATATAAAGAATTTAGAAATTAATATAATATTGTATAAAAAATAATCAATTTATAAAGAAATTGTTTTAAAATATATTTTGTAGAATTAACTTTGTAAACTATTTAAATAATTGATTTAAATTGTAATTTCAATGGTAATTACTTTTAGTTTGAGAGCTGTCTACTTGTTTGTGTAGCTTTAATATTAGCAAACATCAGAAAGTCAGAAAAAACTTGTATCCAATGAAGGAGCAATTTGATCCGCAAACTGCGGCAAGAAGCTTTCAGCTGTTGGATTTCGAAAACATGACACATTTACTAATGATTTTTAGAGTCAGTTAATTGAAAGTTTAAATACCAGAAATAAACAAACAACAGAACCTCAAAGAAAACTGACTTTGGCCTCCTTCAGTCGCTCTATTTCTCATCCTCTTCCCCTCACCCTCTCTATGCATGGGGCCTGCAAATTTCGTTCCACATGAACTCTTCGGAAGCAACATTTGCCTCACTGACCACACAGTTTACACGAAGAGCATAGAAAATATAGAAATTGCGAAAAAAAAAAAAGAATACGGGGGAAACTATAAGTTTTCGAGGTGGAGCTTCTGTCCCAAAGTTTCGTTGGACAAGTTTATGAACTTGGCTTAGAATGTTGCGCAACATCAAGTTTCACTTGGGCAACAGTTGCTGCCAGGACATGGCATTTAAATTTTCTATTAGCTGGCAGCCTTTCGACTAGAACTGCAGCAGAGGAGGTGCGATTCGAAAACTGTTGCTGGAACTTGCCAGAGGGAAAGTGTGACGTTGTGAATATTGGCTTTTTGGATGTTCACTGGGATGATATTTATGCTTATCGGCGGCTGCCATTTCACAGCATTTGGGTGCCCCACTGGCGCCAAATACATTATAATTTGTCGTTGCATTTAAGCCATTAAAATTTGAAAATCGCAAAGTAAACCTTGATGTGGGTGCAGGTGCAGCGGCCTCCTCAAACTACTCATTTTTCACACGCATTCTGCAATCATTATTCAATCAGATTGACTATAACTACAACCACTAGAGTTGAGAGCGTGCCGTGAGTTTTAAACGAACCAAACTAGTTATGACTATTTTATTCAAAAATCTCAATTAATAACAGCCCACGAAACAGTTAAAATATCATTTTTTATAATTCAACAAGTAAGAAAGCTACAGTCGAGAGTGCTCGACCGTATGATACCCGCAACCCATTTCGAGAGAAAACAAAAAACTTAAATGATATTTTAACAAAAAATATACCAAATATACTAAAACTTGTTTTTTTTTGTATATATTTGAAAATAGCGAATAAAAATCCACAACACCGTTATGGTCACACTGTCAACTAAACAAACAAAGCGCGGGCAGATGCAAGTGAATTTTGCATACAAAATTGATTCTTTAATAACTTCCTTGTTTTTCATTCGATCTCAACCAAATTCACAGGAATCATAGAGAATATAATTATTATTATGCACACTAAAATGCAATGCTCTAGGTTTATTATTACTGATCAAGAGTATATATACAGTTTATGTGGTCGGAGATGCCTCCTTCTGCCTGTTACATACATTTTCTGTTGGCACTAAGTTATAATACCCTTCTACCCTATGGGTAGCGGGTATAAAAATAGTATAGGAATACAATTTGGTGAGCAGTAAAAACGTTAGTTTGGTCTTTGTAAAATATGTACAAAATAAATTATCATATTTAGGAATTATATCAGTGCACATAAATCATGAAACTATATAGTATTCCATGTACCATCTCTAGTCACCCCAAACCAGACCTGGTTGTTGGTGCTGACTCACTGACTTCGCATCCACCCTTCCCCATAGATTGTTTACTCAGGCAGACTTGACGCCGCGGCGTCTCGTCTAGGATGCTGCTGTCGAAGAGCGTGGGTGCGGACGAAGGGGACGAAGAATGAATGTGACTGAAAAATTGTTGACAATTTTTGCTTAATGCATTTGGATGTCAGTTTTTTCGGTGACTCCTACAGCGACAGCGCCAGCGACAGCGCCAGCGACAGCGCCAGCGACAGCGACTACGAGCACGAGCACGAGTGCAGTGCTCGTTTCATTCGCTTCTCCAACAGTTTGTTTGTGCCTCACAAACACACGCAACGCCACACATTCGCACACGAAGTATATTCGCACAGTGAGTGTCATATGTATGCGCACTTTTCATTCATTTCATGCATTTTTAGCACTGCCAACTGGATATTGCGACCAAGTTGATGAGTCTTCTTCCCTTCAGGGGTTGCCTTTGTCGCCTCGTTGGAGCTATTCAAAGAGGCAGCCGCAGTAACACTAGATGCTGCCACAGCTTCTGCTGAAGTTGGAGTTCGAGTTGCAGTTGGAGTTGGAGTTGGAGCTAGAGTTCTAACGACGGAAGGACATTGATGTCCTGACTCATTGCTTTGTATGGATTATGAAATTTAAGCACAAAAACCTTCTCATGCCTTTTGTCTGACTCTTAAAGAGAGTGCAGCTCGTCTAATTGTGCTCCCACTGCTTTTGTCTGTAGATGAAGCTATTGCTGTGACTGTGACTGTGACTGAGTCTGCATTTTGTGCCTCGGTGTTTGCCATTTAATGGCACATTTTCCGGTTTCCCTCAACGGCAGTCATAGAGTCATAGCATTGTCAGATGCTTGTTGGTTTTTCATTAAATTTAATGCATTTTCTTTTAATTGCGGACAGATTTCAGACATCTGCTGTTTATAGTCGGAGCAATAAGACAGTAGATCTTTAAGGAACATTTTGTGGGGTCGCTTTCAGATTATTTGATGTATGTATGTATTCGAAGACCAAGAGATACGAAGATACTTTGCGCATTTAACAATTCATTAGCACATTCTCCCTTTACTTGTCAATGACTGTGCTGAGTCTCGCTTCCACGCTCATTTACACGGAATATATATACGAGTAAAGTATATCTGCAAAATGCTCAGGGGGCAACCTTGGCCATTTATTTAAAACTAAATAAGACAAGCATCGCTAAATCGCCAACTAAGCTCATAAAACCCCACGAACAAGTGCCAGCAAGTGTAAAGCAACGTTGGAAATGTTAAGGCAAAGTGAAAAAGTAAAAAAGCCAAAGGAAAAACTAAAATGCACAAAAAAATCAAATAGTGCCAGGGTGAAATGCTATGAAAAAGTGCATGGGATCAAACAACTGAAAGCAAGAGACACTCAGCATGACCAAAAAACAAAAAAAAAAGGGAAAATGGAAGAAAAAGGATTCGGAGTAAGAGACATGGTATTGCAAGGGAAAGCTGTAAAAAGTGAACATCGTTTCGTGTTGCAATTCATACCCCCCACCGATTTACCGTACCCCGCCTTCCTCACCGTGTGAACCATTTCTAATCTAACACTGAAAATTGCGCAAGAATTTGTTGCAATGAGCTTTTTATTATCCATTTTCAACCCACATGCTCTCACACCTACACCTACACCTACACCTGCACTAACACCAGCACCCAGAGCCACACATACACTTGCATACACGGCACCAGCATAGCCGCCTTTGTGTATGCAATGCTTTTTGGATTTTACACTCTTTTGCATTCCTTTCGGCGAAAATTGCAATGGCAGCGTGTTTTCGGCTGGCAATCCGTGTGTACAGGTGAAAATTTATACTCTTTACCTCCAATGGATTGTTAGCGCACGCCCAACTTTACTGCCCCCGTTTACTCTTGCCCCAGACCACTTGAATTCTGTCCAACGTTCAAATTATTTGCGGATTTGTTAAATTTCCGCAGTTCCTTTCTTATTTTTTGTTATAATATTACACAATTTGCCACAAGTTATCCATGCTAGACGCTCGCTTAGGAACTCAGCTTACTGTTGTGCCTGAGGTGAGGGGCTTTTACACGTTCGTTGTAGTAATTTTTATTTTTTAATTAATTTCATATATGTAGAAATATAGACAGCAATATTAATATCATAAGTATTGAGTATATTTTGTGTTTTCTTTTATCCCAACAATTTTGACTAATTAAACTAATGTAAAGCTTGGAGCCGATACTCAGGTCAGATATCAAGTACTTGGCTAGAAGAACTTTGTGTATGTCCTGCAAGTACAAGCCACAAATGGCAATAATAACAACACAACATCCTACTGAAGTCTAAGTTAAATTTATAGGCATTGAGCCAGGAATTGCAACTTCCGGCAGTGACAACACATGCTCAATACACACGCACCCACACTCGCACAGTCTCTGGTGGAGAGAGACTCTTACAAGGATACAGCTACAGGCATTTGGAGACATCGCAAACTTACAGTTACATTCTCCGGCAACTTCATTTGAGAACGCAACGGAACTTTAGAGAAGTTCTCGAGCAAACCGACGACGACAAGATAAAATATAAATAGCTTAAATTGTTGGTGAAGGAGGGCGGAGGGGAGGAATGGTGCGGAAGTGCCACTGATAGCCGTCACATGCTGAAGATTTACTTATTAATGCCAAGCCTGAATGGCATCCTGCCAAAAGGACAAACAGACATTGAGTCTGAGAGGCAGTCAGGCAGTCAGACAGACGGACAGACAGACAGACAGGCACGCACACAGATACACATACAGAATTACCACCCGCTGTGTGAGTTTGTTTTGTTTTGAAGTTTCTTTGGTTTGCTGGGGCGGATTTAGGGTCTCTTGGCTGTCGTCTTCTGGGTTCCCCATTGACTTTCGACACCCTTCTGTGTTTTCCGACATAATTTGTGCCCGGGACCTGCCCTGGGACAGTCTGTTGCTTCTTGCTTTTAGTGACTGTGACAGTTTTATACGATTTATGTCATGGTAAATTAAAAATTACGCGTCCTGCCTTCTCCCTTAATGGTGTGCGAGGGGTTACTCTCGTCCTGCTTCTCGTTCAGAGTCGGGGCAAAATAATGCACAATATTGGGTAATGGAAACACAATGGGGGAGGCAAGTACTGCCAATCTCTGTTTCCTAATAGTTTTTATCTCCATAAATTCATGTTTGCTATGAAATGTGAAACATTAATTTTACCTTGAAATCGCTTTCAATTTTAATTTTGAACTCGCATTTTATTATATTATCTTAAACAATATTTGGCCTATTCTAATGAATTTAGTTTTATGTTTATACCATATGTGACCCTGTAACAAATCTAACTTAAAATTAGCTTGATTATGCTACGCCTAGAGATTGTGTCGCCTCAAAAGTTATCTGCAATTACGCTGTTTTTTATCCGTTCGAATTGTTTTATATATCTGTTTGAAATATATATGTTTGGTGCTGATGAAGGAAGTCAGAGCGGAATTGTTTAATAAAAATATTAATATCACATTTGAAAACAATACTCATTAGTGTATCTATGGCAAATTTCCTTAGCAAACTTGTTAAAACTTGACTGATTTCTAAACAATAAAATAAAGCTGCGTGCATGTAGAGCGTTAATTTATTATGTTAAATGAAACAAATTGTCGGGTACCCGCCTGCAAATTCGATTTTATCTATTGAACAATAATTTAGGTAATATCTTTTTACTTTAACTTGTTCAATCGCGTGTTATAGACACATTTCGGGTAGCGTTTATTTTTTGCTTTTCTGGGCATCAAAACGCGTGGATAATCAATTGGTTTATACATAATCAGTGCTTAAGTCGAACAATCTTTGAGTATCATAATATAGGTAATTGGGTAGAGCATTAAACATAAATTTATATTTTTGATTGTAATATTTATTTAAATCCTTAGAAGTATTTCTTGAAGGTAGAAAGCAATATTGCACTTAACCATTACATTATTACACTTTAGTGCCCAGTCATTTTACAAAAAGTCAGTAAATAAAGCTATGAATGACACCCAATGGAGCAAAATATGAATAAATTGAACAATAAAACCATTATTTAAGACAAATTTGCAATCCTATTGAGGGAAACCAAACTTTTAAATGGAATTCTTAGCTCAATAGTAAGCACATCAAAGATTGTACATTATAACTGAAAAATGAAAAAAAACAAAAAACAACAACAAATGAGAGATACTAAACGCATTTTGCGTCAAACGAAAAATATCATGAAATATTAAAATAGTACAGAAAAAGGAAACCTCAAAAAAAAAACAAAAACAAAACGAATTTTCAAGCAACAAAACAAAAAAAAATATTTAGAGATTCATAGGGATAAGCATGCTCTCCGATGTTCCGCACAAAATATTACACAAGTACACAAAGGACTTCCACTCGGTATATCGGTGTTTGTGTGTGTGCATGTATGTATGGGTGTATGTGAGCGAGCTAAAAACATCCATATGAGCTGCTTATCAGTTTACTGTGCTTGCTTTATTGTTTTAATAAAATTACTTTTCTCATATACAGCGGAGAGCGGGACATAGGGATCAGAAACCATGGGATAGGGAAGCTGTGTGGAGTGGTGGCGCACACAGGGATAACTTTTATGGTTGATGCTCCAAGGGCTTACATAATTCTTGGCAAATAAGTTGCATAATAAAAACGTTCTAGTCGAAATAGAATTTAGCTTTTACAAATTCAAGAATAATACATGAATAAGCATGCTTTTTGGCTTTAATACCCTGCACACGTATTCAATATTGCAAGGGGATTAAAGCATTTAACATGAGTTATGATAGTGATACTAATTGAATTCTTAACCACAAATATTTAAAGTTCTTAATATCAATCATTTAGAAAATAGGCAAATTCTGATTTAAATAGAATCATAATTATTAAAATAAGATGGGTGCATTATATTTAAATATGTATACTGTACTGTCCTGCACACACCAAGAATTAACTATTGCTTTCTGTGCTATAGTAATTCATTGTAATATTTATGTATGTTTTTACCAACCCAAGGCCTCTTCTGCCCCTCTCCAACGTTCTCCTAATGCGATAATACCAACGTGTATTATAGGGCATGGAATTTTGTGTTATAGCCTCGCATGCTCACGATATTACAACTTAGAACAACATCGTCACGGGAAGCCGAAATGTTCCTAATGCAATTTTCACCTGACCACAAGCTCGCTACACTCCCCTTTCACCCCTCGCCAAACCGCCAGACCCTTCAGTTTCCAACAGTTCTGTGCTTGACGTAATTACTAAATACTTTTGGCGCTTACGCTGTCCAGACTCGCTCCTCGAATGATTCTAGTTCAGCTATTTCTTTTGTCTTTAGGTGTGTTTCATTCTCTTTCGTTTTTTCGCTCTCCCTCTCTCTCTCCCTATCTCTCTCTCTCTCCCTCTCTCTCTCTCTCTCTCTCTGTTGTTACTTATTTTCTTATCGTCTCGGATTTGTGGCCGCAAATGTTCGTGTGCTTTTGTTGGAATTTGGCTCGACTAGGTTTTATTTTTCTTATTTGTCTGCCTCGTTTCGGTTTCACTTTTTTTGCCTTTGTTCTCCTTTTCCCCTCTTACTCGCTCTCCTGGTTTTTCTCACCGCCTCTCTTTTTTGCCACAGGTCTATTTTGGTTGGCATTCCTAAAGTACAAGCGTGTGCCATGTTTATTTTTAATTAATTTTCCTTAAGCAGTCTAAGCCCCGCAGCCAAGACAGCCAGAAAAAGACCTTTCTGGCTACAACAAAAGCAACAAACACATCTGGAATTTGTGCATTTTCCTACACTCTGTTTTTTTTGGCGGTTTTCTTTTTGGTTTTTGTTTTGTTGGCTGCTGTTAATTTTTGCAATTTTCTACTTAATTTCCTCCCAGCTTGTTTAGCTTGGCTGCCCAATTTGGTTGGTTTCTATTTTTGAGGTCGACACCATAAATGTTAATGGCGGTAATTGTGGGAGAGAACAAAAGCTGAGCTCGGATTGTGATTGTCTGGTTGGTTAGATAAACGAGAACTAAACAAAACAATTGTTAAAAGGCTGCTTAATAAAGTCCAGTCAGAGCAGAGAAAGTGCTTTCATCACAGAATTTGGAGTAAGAGAATAGAATTTTGTAGTTGATCTCAAATTATTTAAAAAGCAGCAGTTATAATAAATTACTCTAGCATTTTACGTAGACAACTTAATGCAGTCTTCTCCTTGTCACTCATATGGATTAATATAGCCTAAAATAACAAAAACTTAATGTAACATTTCAAAATATCAGCTTTGTCGTCTTTGCTGAGAAAGGAAAAACTATTTCAGACTATTAAGTCCAAGTTACTTAATTGCGAAACCCTCTTCTTGAGCTTAAAGTATTTATAAAAATCCCTAAGCCTTTCAGCAAGATTAATAAATTAATTGAAGTAATTGAAACTTTGTGTTGGATCTTGTGGGAAATCCTTTTCCAGACTGCCAGTCTTGACAATCGAGTAAATAAAGAAAAGGAAAATTAGTTTTGTCTGCTCCATTGTCGTCTGGCTTGCCTCTTGTGAATCACATTATTATGAGTATGAACATAAGCATAAATCTCAAACAGACACAACATTACATTCATTCATCTTGAGTCGCTAGCATTGTCAACAAATTCGCATTGGGGAATTTCAGTTAATTTTATTACAGAGCTCGCATTGACAGACATGTGAGCGGTTCAAAGAATTCATTTATTATACAGACTGTGAATAAAGTACAGAAAATGGTCAGAAAAAAAGAGTGTTGCGCTCAGGTGTCACTCGGGACGCGTCAAGCGTCCAATTAGCTTAATTCTATCAGCCAATAAAGCCCAGTTAATTAAGCGACTTCTACCTGACTGTCAGCCTCGGCTACCTATATCAATTTCCAAAAACCAAATTAATCATTTATACGCTCATTATACTTTAAACGCTGCTAATTTCAACTTAATTTGGCCTGCTCTTCCGCGTTGTTCTGCCCATCAGATTATATTTTGCCTGGCCTCAAGATGGGCGTGAAAAATGTCGTTGGCTGTCCTCTAGTCCGCAGCAAAGCACAGCACAGCACAGCACCGCAGAGGAGGAGAGAGCTCAAGCTCGAGCTCCAAGATGGTCGGAGTGGGGAAGGTGTCCGCTTTTTTGCGGCTTGTCTTTCGCCTGGCTCCTGTCAAGGATGCCTGACAGGCGCGTTTTGGACATTTAAACTGGCTTCAATTGCGCTTGAAATTTGCACCATTAGGGGCACGCAGCTAACCTGAACTGGCGTTGGCTATGCGAATTAAGACGAGGAGGCTAAAAAGAGGAAGACGAAAAGACTGAGCTAGACTTCGGTGGACTTGCGAATAAGCAGACAAGGTGCTTTTGGCTCATTGCGGTGAAATACAATACTCAACAGTTAAACAATGATTGTACTCGTAATATTCATAATAAGTAGCATAAGAATTAAGATTAAAATCGAGCCGAGTTGAAAGCATAATTAAATCAGAGTCTTAAATCTGAATAATGGGATTATTATTGTTTTAATATTAATTGTAAAAGTTGGCTAAAAACCACGAGCAATGATTAATTAATATTTGCTAAAGACGAGTCTATTAATTTCATGAAGTTAAAAGCAAGCATGTGTTCAGCTGTTCATAACAGCTTTAAGCTTGTATTAACAACAATTACTCAGCTTTAGTAAAATATTACACTGAACCAATGACAGCTGTCTGTGCCCATCCAGTCCACACAACTTGCCATCAATCAGCACACAACATGAGCGTTAATTGAAGGCATACAAACTGATGTAACAATCCACTCCAGACCTCAATAGGCCACAACTCAGAGCGCTCAGAGCGCCCAGATCCCAGATTCCAGATCCGACAACTCAACTCAACAGCTGCAAATCCACGTGAAGCACTCAACGAAATCAGTTTAAATGGAATTAATATGCCAGAGTTGTGCTCTCGTGTTTCGACCCTTTGCAAAAAGTTGGCCGCAAAAAAATGTGCTGCATAATTTTTGGCGCAAATTCAATTTAGACTTTTTCAACAAGTGATAAAATAAAATGTCGTCGAGTTGCAAACGCGTGTGCGCATATTAATTTCTGTTTCGCTCTCTCCCCTGCTTTTATTTTTGTGTATGGAAAACTTCAAGGGGGGAAAAGTGCAGTGAGCATGAAATATTGAAAAAGGGAAGCACAGCTATTGCGATTGCCATTCCCATTCCCATCGCCATTCAAAAGGGCTAATATAAACCGGAAATCGTATCGAGCACACTTCCGGCAATGAGATGTTCGAAGGGCAGGCAGCTTGGCAGGTTGAGGTAGAGACGGAAATGCGTCTTGTTGGCAGTTATTTCAGTTTTATTGGCAAACCAGCGACAGTTGACAGTCAGCCATAGAAACCTAGTGCTTACGCATAAATAATAAATATGGCATGTAGTAAATGTAAATGCGCACTGAAACTTCCATAAATTCAAAGGCCCAGCTGTGTGAATTGCCCCCAAGTCTCGCATCCTGGATAGCCCTTTCATGTCCTGCCCCTCGCCGCCCCGCCCTGCCCAGGCATGCCACTGCTCATGACATTTAACACTTTGGCAAACAGGCAGCGACGCCATTCCATGGGGCCATTCAAATGCACTTGAAATTCTTGAAGCAACAGCTGCGACCTGCTAAACGAGTTGCCTCTAATGTATGTGTCAGCGTATCTGTATGTGTGTGTGTGTGTGTGTGCAAACTTGTTGGCAGCAGCCGCGTGAAAAGCGCTAAAGCCAAATTAAATAAGATTTGTTTGGCTGCCATTCAAGATGCGACTGTGTGGGTGAACAGGTCAGGCTCCAAGTTTTGCTGATGCCAAACCAACGGGACTTAACGCCTCGCATTTTAATGAGCCAACTGCCGGAGCAGTGGCGGAGGCGTGTAGGGAGGCGGGGCTTACGTTTGTTTGCCAACAAACATGCCTCAAGTTCAACAACGGCAACAGCAACAGCAACAGCAACAACGACAACAACAACAACAAAGACGAGTACGAGGGGCGCGAAAAGTTTTTATCATGACGTCTTGGCCTTAATTTCGTTCTCAAGCACTTGCCACATTGTCGCCTTAAACACCATTCGAATTGTTGTTGTTGCTGTTCTTGTTGTCGTCGTCGTTGACCACGTTTTCCACGTTGCAAGAAAAATGTGTTTAGAATGCGGAAAAGTTGTGGAAAATTGAGTTTTGTGTGCACTTCTTTCTGTGTAATCAATTGTGCGTTTGACTCTCCTTGAGCTTCCAACTGGCCTTCAATGCGCATTGTTGTGGACCTTATTAAAGATCTAAATCTGTCAATTACTAAAGCCTAACAAGTATGATTACACAGGAATTGGTATAGGGATCGGGATAGGATGACAAATAAGCTAGTGTGGTAGGAATAACAACTGATAACAGTAAATGTTTGCAAACCGATGTCAAATGCCAATGGCTATCTATCAATTAATCTAATGCCGATAAACCGTATAAATTAATTACTGATGGATGGATTCGTTATATTAGTTCACATTGTTTTTACTCCTTTTGACCCTTCACGCACTTCGTTTTGATTAAAGAGTTCTTTATGGTTAATCGCATTCTTACCGGCAAAGGCCTACTGCACACATATTGTTGAATAGACATATCGATGCACACACATTCTGTGTTTACTGAACATATCCTGCATTTGATCCATGTCCAAATCCCCACACACCATGGCTGTTGCTGTTACCTACACAACCAATCAATAGCAAAGCCAATGCCAAACCCCAAAAGTCTCTGTCTGACCCATTGCTGGCTTTCGATACGTACGTGTTTATTGGCAACTTCGGCTACTCATTCCCATTTTGAGGTCACGACGAAAGAGAAATGTGAAATGTGTCTGCAGTATAGCGAGTATTTCTCCGTGGCACAAAAACTTTATTCAACAGAAGGGGACGTCAAAGTTTTATTTAGTTGCACAAGCAAAAAAAATTTATTACTTGATTAATATAGAAAAATGTTAAAAGTGGGATTATAAAACGAAGTAAAGCTTAAAATTACCAATAAGTTTATCCATTTCCCATCTGGATACAAGATTAATATCGCACACCTCTTGCATTTGTTATAACCGTGTCATTGTTTTTCTTATTATTGTCATTAAAATTGAAAAACACAAAGCATAAATGCTTTAATTATGTTTTCTCCTGGGGCGTCTTCAAATGGATTTCTGCATTAATATTTTTTAAAAACACCTCAGAGTATCCTGACACAGAAACCACTTAATATAACAACCGCATGTTAATACGGTTATATCAAATAAATAATAACTAAATAATAATAATTAAACAATTTCTGAGTCGTATTCAACTTTTATGTTCACTTAATTAAATAATGAAATACTAAATATTGTATAAAATATGTCCCGATAAATTCTGTTTAATTAACATTTTAACTTCTGACTTTTATAGAGCATACGCTCAAAGTTCAAACACGTTATTGAATAATGAAAATGAGAATTAAATGCAATAGAAGTGCAACTTGACTGCATGGATACGGAACATGGCAAAAGTCTCGTTTCTCATTTTCACTTAAAATACGAAATGATTTTCGTGCACGTCACAATTTGCATTTAATTTGAAGTGATTTTATTTATAGCGAAAGTGTGCGAATGGTTGTTGTGAATACGAATTTGAGCTAATATTCTTCTCAGGCTCTGTCAATTGTGTTTGCTAGCATGTGATAACTTTATCTGGGCATTAGTCAATTTATTGAAATTGTTGCATTGCGTTAATTACAATTAATTTCAAACAGAATTTCCGAATAACTATAATTGAGATTTCATGCTCAATTTCAAGCTAATGTGCTTTCAATACAGATGTGTGTATATTTAGATAAAGTATTTTTTAATTACTGATTTAACAAATTGTTTGCATTATCATAATCAATTTATCAAATTCCAATTTAGAAATCATTATTTATAAGTCAGGGAGGTTAAATTATAGCTCGGCACTTGCAGCAATATAACGCAACAATGCATGCGGAAAACTATCATAATAGCTGGCAAAAAGGTTGCAGGTGCTGCATGAAACCGGAATTATTATTGCCTGTCCATGTATAAGCTAATTTATACTGTTATTAGTGAGTGTCTGTCTGTGTTTGTATAGCATGAGGTGTATGCAAGGTTTTGTTTGGCACGTAAATTGTTAATAATGATTATTAACTATCTGCCCCACACGACCAGTGCGGCTAATGGCTATAGGAGGAAATGCTTCACACAATAGTACTTATATTCTCCAAACACATTGAGGTGTGTTTATTTATATGTACACATGTGCAAATATATTCACTATATAACGATGAAGTCCCTAAAATCCATTTATTAATATTTAATTTGGAATTGAGTTTGTTGCTTTATAAATTAATCAAGAAACTGTAATCGAATTTAAATTTGATATAGACACATAAACAGATATATAACTATTATGTGATTAAATCATTTGCTTAAATTATTGTTTAATTGTTAGCAGATAAAATTTAACAAAAAAAATTAATTTAATTACAAAAAATTAATATTATAATTAGAGTACAAATGGATTTCGAATTTAATTACCAATATATTTTGCCACTTAAAGCTTCTGAATATTTTACAGCTTCCCATCCACTGTATATTTGACATTAATTGAGTAACTCAAACAATTTTAATATTTTCCTTTCAATACACTTATTCCCTTTCAATCGCACGCAGCCTCAAAGCCAACGACCTCAGTAAAAGGGGTCACCAATCGACAATCGTCACTTAAATGACATTTTTCCTTATCACTTTCGCAGTGATTTCTTATGCCAACCCTCTTGGGACTGCAACACACCTTTGCCTTTAATTAAATCTCAATCTAAGAGCTGTGAGTGAAAAAATCAATCGGTGTATTTATTATTGAACCAATTATTGAGTATGCCAACGCTTTGCTCCCCGAACACTCAGTCCTGAATCACACTCGAGACATATCCAACCAGTTTTTCGTCCCCCTCGTTGCAAGCCCCACCTTCAGAGCTTAACTACCAACGTTGGGGCGCTTGACTCGACTCGGCATTCGTTTGGCATACTTAAAACTAACTGGCGAATCAATGGTAAACGGAGAAATATGAATAAACCACTATTGCTATGGGTGTGTGTGGGTGCGTGCGTGTGCAGCCGGATGAAAAAAGGAGAAGATTTGGATTGCAATTCGACTGTTGAGTAAAATCATAACAGCTACGAGCCAGTGAGCAACTATTATTGAATTTGCAATTCGTGTGTCACCCCAGAACATCGGGTAAATATGGTTGTATATTGTATATGTGGGTCTGTGTGCAGGGTTTGCGTACTAAGATCGTTACATAAAATTCATGAAAATCTCGCACAGTGCTAAAAGCTAAAAAATGAAAACAACAACAAATTGAAGCTTTAGCGCTGACAAACTGCAGCTGTAACAGCCGGAAGTTTTTGGGGCCATTTTTCCATTTGTCAAGTGGATGGAGAAGCTTATCAATTTTTCTGGGGGTTAAGGGAGAAAGCTGAACAGAGCAACTAGCGGACGCGGGGAAGTGCTGGGCTTTAGGCCATCGAGGTTAAGCGGCTTAATTGCTGGTAAGGTCAGTGGTCGAAACTGCACAAAAAATAGTTTTTATTTTCACTGCATATTTGCAGTCTCCTCTTTGAAGGGAAATCAACGCAACAGCTGTTGCTGAACTAGCAGCGAAATTTACATAATAACAGGAAACAATTTCTATGCACATTTGTGTTACATAGTGCGTGATGTACGCTTCGAAATGAACGAACCTCACCACATGCCTGGGCCTAACGTCTACAGGCATGCACCGGAAAATTATGTGTTAGTTTGACAAAATGCCGCATAAATTGAAAATTACTGTTCGACTAGCTATGTATAAAAACTTAAATAAATTAAAATCACTAAAATACAGTACAGTAATAAAAATGTTTTAATCCTATTGAGAATATCTATAAAACAAGTTAAATTTCCTGCGTCAACCCAATATTACATTTAGTAGAAAATTCAACACCTCAATAATGTTCAGAGTGTTTCAAATCAGAATACTTTTGCTAAGCCTCTTTGTATAATTATTAAAACTTTTCTTTTATTCGATTATATTTTTGGGTTTTCAAAAATATGATAAGAAACTCATCTATCCTTATAGCCAGAGAGTTAAAATGGAAATTTTGGTAACAATCATCAATCCCAGGGGCTGCTCCGGATCTCTGTAAATTGAGTCAATTAGAAGACATTCCATTAAAAATTATGAAATGCGGGAGGCCATGAAGTGTGACACGTGTTTCTCGGATTGCCGCCAAAAAGTATTTAGCCGAGCTAAATGGTGGCCGGGCAACGTCCTGACTGTCGGTGTGCGTATGTGGGTGTGCGTGCAAATGTCGCTTCATAACGTTTATTAACCTGCCATTATCGAGCAGACCCAATGCACTCACAGTAACTGCTGTGGTGTGGTAGTTGTCCTTGTCGTTGTTTGGTAGTTGCCTGTGATGTCAGGCAAAGCGTCTGGTAGCTGCACAATTTACACGCTCCGATAAAAATCTTCAGCACGCACCACAACAAAACGTAATTTGTATTTGCAGTGTCCCCTTCGTCGCCTCGCACGTAAAGACCATGGCCAA
This sequence comes from Drosophila immigrans, assembly GCA_963583835.1. Classification (NCBI taxonomy): domain Eukaryota; kingdom Metazoa; phylum Arthropoda; class Insecta; order Diptera; family Drosophilidae; genus Drosophila; species Drosophila immigrans. The sequence continues at coordinate 17,568,611 of OY757143.1, read as the reverse complement.
CCAACCGATGTGAGCACCTGTTTGGTATGGTAAACATTGTGCCGATTTCCACAACAAAACAAAATCCCTAATTAGTCTGGGGCTCGACTCGGTGCTCTGTGCTCCGTGCTTTGGCCTCTGGATTTCCACAGGCTGTCAAGTGTCGAAAATCGGTCGTGTACTTGATTTTATTTTAATAAGCATATGAACCAACCTCGACGCTCTCGCAGCCTTGACGCTCTCGCGAACTTAAGCTACCCCCAATTTTTCCCACGTTCTACTTATTTCGTCTTTCATCCCATTCACTTTTATTATGAAACAAAACGATTTTCATGCCTTACTTTGTTTCATTTGACTCGATTGTATTACGCCCCATTGTTAATGTCTTAATGTGCTCATACTTTTTTCGACCTGAAAATTGACATTTAATTACAATTTGCTTGGGCTTCAAGTCGAATGAAATTAGTGCCTAACCCATGCATTAATAATACCATGCGACCAGTACAATATATTAAGCGATAAGTGCTTTGATTTCGAGTATTTCTAAATGTGTATTAAATTGCAAGAGAGTCGTAGATAGATAATTCATCGATTTTTTGTCACCAAAAAAACCATCACTTTTGTACTATATAGTTATCTTTGACAGTGAATTATCCCAACAATTGCTTTCCATTAATGGCATACTAAAAGTCTGTTTAAAGGCGTACCCAAAGGTCGTAGTAGTAAAAGGTGAGTGAAGTATGTCAGACAATTGATTAAAGCTCGCATTACGAATAAACACTCTCTGTGGATATGAAACAAACATCAATATTACAATTTCTAGTGTGTTGACTATACAAATATGTTTATAGGAATGAATATACAAATCGGATTTATATTGAACTTAATGTTGCATATTTATTTGGCTTGCGATTCGTATCAGATTTTTAAAACACTTAATCTGCTGTTACGGTTTTAGTCTTTGCATTCATCATGTCTTAAGTCTAGTGAAATTTTAAAGTTTTCTATATCTTGTTTAAGTTAAGACCACTATTTAAATCGTATTTAAATTGAACTCAATGTAGCCTATCTGCATTTATTTGGCTAGCGATTAGTATTGATGAAATGATGATTTTCAGATTTTTAAAACACATCTTGAATAATACTTAATATGCAGTTACAGTTTTAGTCTTTGCCTTCATCATGTCTTAAGTCTAGTGACATTTTAAAGTTTTCTATGCCTTGTATATGTTAAAACCACTTGTCAAAGCCTACAAGAAAATCCCCCTAGAAGTATGCAGCACTAAATAAATCCGGCTCATTCAACAAAAAAAGAAAGAAAACCCTTAGACCAGGCACGTTGCTGGCATTTATCAAGCTTCGTGTGAAGACCAGAGACACTCGCACACACACTCGGATATGCACACAGATGTCATGTGCTAACAAGAACAACAGCATGTGGCACACCTTCACACCAACTACAGCTCCACACAGGCACTGGCATAGAGGCTGGCATAGATGAGGCTGTCGCAAGTGACAAAGAGTCGAAAATTTCAGTCACGCGAAAGGATTGAAAGTCATTTGATGTATTCACTGTCATTTAAGTTTCTGCTGATAGAGTGACTGATAGATATGTAAGCGAATACTCCCATATAACATATATTACACACATAGTATGTATGTGTGTATATACACGGCCATTCGAGTTTATATTGAATTCAATCGATGTGCCAATAAAACTACAACAGCGAAACGCTTTCAGATCCAAATGCCTGTATATATATAGATGTATGAGTATGTATATTAATATAGCAGAAGATAAGCGGAGAAGAACCTGCAAGTTAAATGCATTTAAGTGCCAAGGCAGGTTGTCGCAGGCTGCGAGTAAGTTGCTTTATTGACATGTGTCCTGGCAGGCAGGCTGACGGAACTCAATGGAAGTCGATTATAGATGTGTGAGAAAGATGCAGATACAATTTAAATCTGCGTCGCATGCTCAGAGGTGAATCTCTGGTACCTGCGAGTGTGGCAGCAACTTGTGATTTATTGAATAAATCAGTGGGGTGTTGCTCAAATATTTATCAGTGTGTGCGACCGACTGTGAGCGCGAGTGTGTGTCTGTGTGTGTGTGTGTGTCTGTGCGTATGTGTTGTGCGTGTGGTTTTGAAATTTATGTGCGCTGGTAAATAAAATGAGCCTCCAACGGCTGCTGAAAGCCGCAAGACGAGCGAGAGCAATAAAAAACTTGAAAATGTGTGTAAAACATTCAAGATAAAATTGTAAAAAAGTTTGCACACACTTGTCAGCGGACTTAAATCAATATGCACACACTCGTACTCGTGTTTCCACTTAAATTCCTAACTTACATTTTTATTCCCTCTTGCGACCATAATTTATTTCGCGCTGCCAACCAATTAAACGCAATCAACAAATTGTTGAATTGATTTTTATATCAGCAACAAATGCAAATCCCCAACAAGCGTAATTCAAAATATGATTAAATTTGATTATTACGCATTATGAGTTTGTACGGCAATCATTTTAAATCTTTTTTTGCATTATTTATTAAGTTTTAATAATTTGTTTTTTTTTTTTTGCCAAATCGAATAAATTTTAATCGCGCGTCAGTTCTACGACATAAAGTTTAATTATCACTAATTAGCATTTTGGTCCTGAATAAAATTGATTACAATTAATGCGCACAAATATTGTTTTTATGCCTGTTCATAATTTTTGAATGCAACTATTTTTTCAACAACTGTTTATGCAGTTTATTGACTGGATTAATTTTCAATTTATGTGTGACATTATATTTCATTAACATGTCTTATTGAATTTATAATTTCATGAATGATTTTATGTCCTCTCAGTTATCTTTGAAATAGCTATATAAATAGAATTTTTTGGAAACATGATAGTCCGATCATAGATGAAAAACACACTTACCAACTAAAATAAGCAGAAATGCTGTTTGGTAAAAAATATGTAGAAACCTCATGCTTGTAGTTGTTTTATGGAATGCTGTTGGGAGAAAAAATAACAATATTAATAGAATACAAATATCGAATTCAATTGCTTGGATTACATTATGGAAAACATAAAGATTTGAATAAATGCAATTTAAATATCTAGTATTGTAAACTCTTTAATTTAGCTCCAGCATAGTATTATTTTTTTGAATATGGTTAGCTTTTATTAACAGAAACTTGAGTCCAGTAATTCGACCAAAATATCCAACAGCCTTTGCAGTTCAACTTTGTGTAAAGACCAATAAAGAGCCGACAACAACAGCAACAAAATGAGTTGCTTAATGCGTTAAACTTTTGCTGCAATACGTAACTCAAGTTAGGCTGCAGTTGAAGTTACCTGGATATTCAGGAGGAGAACCGGCAACAGCTTGTCAGGTGGCCCGAAAGAGAGTTTGTTGTTGTTGTCCAGACCCGTTAGCCGCAAAATACATATTGAAAGCAATTTTGTAATCAAAAAGAAAACGAACAAGAAGAAAGCTTTATAAAGTAATAACTATAAAGAAAACTGCAGCGATTTTCCGCCTCACATACTCTCACGCATCCATTTTGGGTGTAAACTTGGCCATTACAAAGCCACAGATAGAACGAACCACAAACTGTTGCCAAAAATGTGCAAAACAAAAAACACCAAAATGGAAAGGCAAATGCTCATATGAGAAATATTCCAAAATGTTGTGCGCATTTAAAGTTGAAAATCGGATTATAATAATCCCCTTAGCCCAGTCTAAAAACGAGAGGCGAGTTAAAGCGGGAAAGTTCCCTACCCCCTACGCTTTGGGTGATTCTTGACAAGCTGTAATCTTTTATGGCAGCAAATCGTATTATAGTGAAGACAACCTAAAAACCCCATGTGCTGTCCACAAATAGAATGCAATGCACTCTCCATCCCTCCATCTGGCTATCCAAAGCAAAAACGCTAGAGCTGAGACTATTTGGCACATTAAGTTCGTAGTGCCTTCTCTTAATTGCTTTAGCTTCATTAACAGCAGCCAAAAAGAAAGAGCAGAGGAAACTTTTTAATTTATGCATTGACAAACTTGAGCGCAGCGCGCAACTAACCCGCTCTCTCCTCTATACCCCGTAACCCATTCAAAGCCAAGAGGTCGATGGGGTAAGACAACAAAAACAACGTCTGGCCAAAATGCGATAAGCCGCAAACTGCAGCCCAGACCAGACACAAGAAAGTCGCACAGTGAGACACGACACGTGAAGGGTACAAACAAGATTGGGGGGAATGAAAGCAATTCCCAGTCGAAAAGGGAACAAAAATTGCACAGAGGGCAAAGGCGCAGCATCCTTTTAATTGGTTTTCGGTCAAACAGTACAAAAAAAGGAATGGTGAAAACAGCTTTTAAAGCGCTTCTTTGAGTTGGATTTCCCATTAACAAGAACTGGAACTGGGCTATTTCAAGATATTTCGCTTGCTTTGCAATTCTCGGAAGAGCTCTGCTATGGGTATTTTCTAATCTTTTTTTTTTGCTTCTTTGACTCGAATGAAATAAATAACCTGTGACAAATTTACACTAATTCAATTGATTTGCAAAAAGCTTGATAATGTATTAATTAATTAATATTGATTACAACGTTTTCAAATCACTTTTAGGTAAAAATTACTTTCACTCGTCTGACGCGCAACCAAGAATTTTTTACTAAACGCAGGTTTAGCTGATCCATAATATTTGCCGTTTAATCGTCTATACTTAATAAACAACAATCTGCACCGTACGAACTTAGGAACAGTACTTATTCGATAAAAAATGATTTTTTATTCTTGATATTTATTTTTATATTTATTTAAAAAAAATATCTTTTAATTTCTTGAAAAATTAGAAAACTTGTAATTCATCTTATACATTTTAAAAATTATTATGAGGAATCGGTCATACTGAAGATCTACTGTAGACAATGGACTGATAAGTTGAGTCTATTGGCCGCGTATTCTCAATTAAAATGCGACTTATTTAATGCTGTTCATTTCGTTATCGCTATTACTATATGCTTCGCATTTATTTTTTTGTACATTGCTCTAAAACAACTATTTTCTTTATTTTTTTCCAGTTTTAATTCAATTCAATATTTAAGTGGAATTGTTAAACAAACCCAAAATAAAATCAATGATTTTAAAAATTGCACAGTTTACCGTTTTGAAATTATTCTAAAGAAACATTGACAAGGAATATTACACTTTAGTTGTTCTATTAAAAAATACTCAACATATTTAAATTCAAATCTATTAAAATAAATGGTATTTGGATTGTTTTGAATAATGAAACTTGTATTTATGTTGTATTTTTGTATTTTTTATTAAATGTGCACAACGAATTCCTTGAACTTCCTTACCGCTGAGCTTAACGTATTTGTAAGGCGAAATGAAATGAAAAGAACAAAATGTACAAGAACTTTTTCGATGCCAGAAAGTTCAGCCGAGAGTCGCTTCGTATCAAAAGTTCTGTGGGCAAATATAACAAGAGGCAGCCCTGAGGGCGATTGAAAAATATTTGTATATGCAAATTTTCGGAACGTATTCTTGTTGTTTGTTTCTTCGGCATGTGTTTATGTGTCCAGCACCCAACATTCACATACACAAAGGCAAAGTGTGTATCGATATGTGTTGCCTATTTCCAGGCGCTGGTGCATTTCAAGTGCAACAACGGCAACAAGAAATGCGCCAAGCATCGTTGAGTGGCAAAATGCACAGAAGGCTACCTAGAAACTAGCATAGAATTGTTGCTGGATTGCTAGCTGCGGTTGGCAGCGCCGTCGTCTGCGAAAAATTTTGCGAAAATTTATTTCATAATCTCTACAGCAGCGGCAGCAACCAAGGCTTGGCAAAAAGAACTTTTGCATATGAGAACCACGAGTAGCTAAGCATGTAATTTATATCCTTGAGCGTTGTGCTCCCTCTCTCTCTCTCTCACTTTCTCCTTGCGTTTTGGACTTTTTACTCGCACTCCATCTATGTAGTTATTGTATTGCACACTTGAAGGGCAGAAATCGGAGCTGCACCCTTTCTGCTTGGGAGCATCCATAAATTTGCTTCTGTTGCGGCTACTTCCTTATCGTCCTTTTTTTCTCTACTCTACAGCAATTTTATTTGACCACATAAATTGTTTACCAATTTTCACAAGTTTGCCTCTCCTTACATGCACATGCATGTGTGTGTGTGTGTCCTTACAAGACCTTGTTTGCTCTCAATGCTAAAAGCGGTTTAATAACACTCGGCCAACATTTTGATTTAGCGCTCTTTTCTGCCTGCAATGTATCTGTGAAGGCCGAACTTGTGTCTTCCTTTAGATGTTTTCTAATTGGGATATTTGTAAAATGCCACAAAACCAAAGGACAACAAAATATATGTCAACTTGTACATGGGAATGTTACTGAAGCGGTGGCACAGATCGAAAAGGCGAAAATGGGAATTGAAATTCCAAAGTAAGAAGTTAAATACTTTTATGTAGCAATTGATTAATGGTTTGTTAAAAAGCTAATAATTGTGTGAAATTTTTGAAATTATTTAACAATCTGCCGTTTTCAACTGTAGTACTTTCCTATTACTGCGGATAGATGTCGATTTTGAGTACTACGCTTTTAAAATGCACAAATAAAAAATTATATGTTTTTTAATTTTTTAATACTTGTTGTTCAACACAACTTGTAAATATATTCCCAAATACTTAACTACTATAAATTGTTCGTGCGTAATCTTACCGATTTTCCTTCTGCGCAGCTTCTGAAAGTTCTTTATCAAAAATGCACCTTTCGCTGTCTCTACTCGAATTCGCATCACTTTATCAGCATTAAATTTCATTTTAATTAAATGCAAATTAATTACAAAACTTTATCATGGCACGAAAAACTCAAGAGAGAGAAGAGCAGAAAATATAAGAAAAATTATTGCAAAAAAGCTTTGCAATAATTCTGGAAAATTCCCACAACGTCGCACCTTCAGATAATTAACGAAGCTGCCGCCAGAATTACGAATACTGCTCGCATTTTGCAAGGAGCATTTTTGAAAAATCTTGGGCATAAACCACAGCAGAGCCAAGCATGGCGCGTTAACCCCACAAAAAATGGAAGATAAAAGCGTCCAGAGAAATTGTACCAGCGGAACCAGAGCCAGCCGCAACTAGAGCAACAGCAACGGCAACGGCTAAAGAAGAAGAATGCCATGTCCTTGCAGGTGGCAGTAAAAAATTGTTGAAATTCTTGGGCAGCTGCGGAGTTGGACGCAGCTCTTCGTCGCAGCTCACAGCTCATTAAACGCTTGTCACCAGTTGCCCATTTTTATTGTTGATGTTGTTGTTGTTCTTTTAGACTGGTTTCGAGCAGGATAATCCGAGAACAACTTAATACGCCCCTTGACCGTGCTAAATAGCTTTCATTATTTACTTTATTTTCGCATAAAACGTACAAAAACTTTTAGCATTTTTATGGCTAAAAGCAGAAAATGCAACGATAGAGAAGGAGAGTGAAAACGAATGGAATAGCCTTACGTCTGGTTTAATTCAATGGCGAACGTTGAAGTTGCTGTAAAAGCTGGTGCTTAAAGCTGTTGAAGGTTCTTGGCCTTTGCTTGGCAATAATAAATCATGGCACATATCAATCAGTCAATCGAAAGTGTCCCAGAAACTTGTCTACATATTGATTGTGCACTGCAAGAACAGCAAAAACAACAAATTATGCCTGACTCAGCAGTTCTCTCAAAGAAAAACTATACTATGCATATGACATTTTTCGTCAATGATACAAGCAGCCAAAAGCAGCACACAAAAAATGAAAAGCACCATCAAAATACTGCATGAAATGAGAAAGCACACATGACAAAGGCAAAGGCAAGAAAGAAGCAAAAACCCAGAACATTGTTGCATACTAGACGGTGCCACAGTCCTCAACTTTCAGTTCGCAGTTCATGAGAGCAAATGTTGTGCAGTTGACAAGTTTTGTTTGCTCAGCACTGCCAGAGTAAATTTCCGTGTCTCCTTCATTCTTCTGCTGCTGTCCCGCCCACACATGTGGAAATTGACTAAATGTCTGATTGAAAGGTATTTAGCGATAAGCGATGAGATAATTGAACCCTGAAGAAGCTATTGATTAAAATGTCGTTTATTTTCTAGTTTGTAGCAGATAAAGAAGAAAATTTCAGTATGTATGTTACTTATCCAAGAATTGAAACTCAAAAGTTTATTTAACTCTCTGCGAATTGACTGCAAATCAATCTGAATGTTAATTTGATACTCAACAATAGCCATGTTTTCTTCAACTTTTGAATTTTAATTGTCGGCAAGCTATAATTAGCATTCTGAAATATTCCATTCTAATCTGAATATTCAACAATTATAGTTTCATAGGATCGGAACTCTTCCAATATTTCCAACGCTCGTCATGAAGTCGAGTTCGACCAATCATTAAGATTGAACTTTTATTCAATAAATAAAGAGTCAATAAATAGTACTAAAAAAATACATAAATAAAAGTATTTGTATTTTAAGAGAAAAGTTTATTTTAATCTCACAGCTTACTTTTGACTATTCCAAGAAAATGTCTTTGTTGCGAATGAGTTGTTTATTTAACAGTTTCCAATTGTTTCGGCGTATTTATTATAGATAGGAAATGTTTTCACCCACTTTACACATCAACTTATGCCAGTATTATTTCAGTTATTATTTTCATGTATGCACGTAAATTTTTGTATACTTTTGGCTGCTTTGCACAATTTGGCAAACAATTTAAATCAAATTTATGGATGATTTATGCTCAGATCCTTTGTGCATCAGATGCACTCAAAGCAGGCAAACGAGCGTTGTGTGTGTGTGCGCTTGCTTGTGTTTGTCCTGCTTGCGGTTTCAGTTTGGACTTTGTTTTGCTTTCCTGTGGCTTTTGCCGTAACGTTGCTACGTTTTTTCGTTTGTTTCTTATCTCATTTCGCGTATCACGGAACTCGTTAAAATCACCTTAGAACACGTGACTGCACGTCACTCACATGCAGCGGAGCTCACACACACACGCACACTGCACAAAGTTATGAAGCAACAGCGTTACACACACTCTCACACTCACACTGACACTCTCACAGTCGCAGTCACAACAACAGTGGAGGACACGGCAATTTATGGCAGCAAAAACAAAATGTGCCGTTAGGTCGATCGCCGGTTTGTTTTTGCTTCGTCCTGCTTTGGTCCTGCCCTCAAACAGCTTTCACGTCTGTTCCTGTTTTTGTTCCTGCTGCTGGTGCTGGTGCTGACGCTTGTTCTCGTTCCCGTTGTGCCACTGCGGAGATGGTTGGTGCTCCTTTAGTTCGTTCTAAGGAGCAATGTCAAAAACACATAATTCTGCACACGACTTGCAAAATACGCACACACTCAGGCAAGCACACACAAAGAGACATCGCACACTGCAAACAGCTGCAGCGGAAGGTTCAATTCTCTTAATTGTTGCTGCAGTTTCTTTGCTTGTTTTTGTTTTGTATTTTTTACGCACGACACAAAATTCGCTAAGGAGCCAAAGTGCAAAGCTGTCCTCACGCAAAGGCAACGCAATGAAAACTGAACTAAGAACTCGCGACAGCTCAGACGAGTTGCGTCGCGTCGCGTCCCATCGCATCGCATCGCATCGCGTCTCGTCGTGTCGCATCGAATCCCTTGCACAGATTTTTCATCGCGAGCACCAACCGAATGATCCGCAGCCTTCGGCTTTAAACACGAAAGCCAGCACGAAGCTGCTGTCGGCTTTGATTGAACCAAACGCAGCAAACGAGCACACTCGGCAAATGGGGTGAGAGCGTGAGCGAAAGAGAGTTTATATGTGTATGTGTGTGTTCATTCAAGAACTGTGTCAACAGCTTAAAGGGGCAACAAGTGAAGGGGCTATCCGAATGCTGAATGGTGAATGGTGAATGGTGAATGCAAGGCAGCTGATAAACATCTCCTGTGAATTGTAGCCGTTAGTTTTCAAATATAAGCAGTATGGAACTTTCCTCTGCTAACAAGCATAAAGTGTGAATACTCTTCAGTAATATTTTTGTAAGTTGAAAATATAAAAGCATTCCGTCGCCAAATACTTTATGTTGAAGCAAATAATATACAAAATTACAGTCACTGTTTTTAGGACGTGACAAATAGATAAAGTGCTATGAGTTAGCTAATTGAATTTTAATACTGCTTTTGTTTCAAGCTGCCTAAAATGTTTTAATAGTTGCACTGCTTGACTGTTTCAAGCGGAATTCCCCTTTGCGAGGTGCGCTCGCATTGTCACTCACCACACCTTCCCCTACGCACGGTATACCCACCACACATCCCCTGCCAACACAGCATACATATGTATAGCCACCAAACCTCCACTGTCAACTCAACATATACTCACCAATTACTGCTTGCTGAACTCTACCGCACTTGGTTCAACTGCCATTTTTCAAAAATTAAAAAATCAAATTAAGTTATTTTTATCAAACAAATATTTTGTGTTAATTTCCGGACAATTCTGCAATCTGTCAGTGAAACTTTTTTTTTCTAGCAAATTAAATTAAAAATAAGTTTTTGCGTGCTGTGCACTTTTTTGAACAATTTTATGTTAACTCGCATTTAAATGAATGAGTTTAGCTATAAATCTTGATGATATCATGACTGGCATTTTGTTCCACATTTGAGTCGCTGAACTAGAGACAGTTTCCTTGTTATCCTTGCTCTCATGCTTATCCTAGTTGGCCTATGATGCTAATGACTTTATGGTCTCCAGTAGTCTGCATAATTTGAATTATTTTTAGCGCAGACTTTCGACGCTTGCCAAGAATCTGACGGCCTCAGAGAACGCAGCTACATGTGCCCATGTGTGTGCGGAATATGGCTTCACTCATATGTGGGCGTGGCAGGCTAATGAACTGCAACTGTGTTGTTCCACTTGCCATCGTCATAATTCACTTTTTTTTTGATTATGACATTTAGTGCTTCAAGTCTTTGAAACCAATTATCCATTAAGGTTTGTCGACCATTTCCCCAGAGACAAGCACATCAAGTAGCTGTTCCACTTTGTGTTCTGAATCGTTCCAGTATTGTCGCATCTCTTTATATTCTTCCTATTTACTCTGGACAACGGCTTGATTTACAATTATGCAGTGGAGTCATAAAGTCGCCATGCAAGGCATTTGGCAGCACATTTGAACTATTAAAAATATATTCTTAAGGGCGATACAAACATTCAGTACGTACAATAATTTATGCTTATGCTTTTGTTTGAATTGTGAGTTACTCAATCAGTTATGTTTATTAAAGCACTTCTTGTTGTTGCATGTAGATCAAGTTTGTTTTAGATTTTAGCCACGTCCCATTCAGCCCCTCAAACCCAAGAAACGAATAACGACCGCAACGTGGTACGAACATTTATAACTATATTCAAAAGGATTTCTGAAAATATAATTGTGATCCGTTGTAAAAAAAAAACAGATGCAGTTACACGGTCCCATTTGGTTTGGTTGACAGTTTGATCGTGGATGGTATATTATTATCTGTGTTCAGCGTTAGGGAATATTTCACTCAAAATATACTTTTCGGAATATTTGGTATATCTTATTTCGTGATAGTTATTTCTTTTTTGATTATTTTGAGTTCATCAAAAACCTCATCGAAACAGAAACTAAAACATTAAATGATATTTGCATTTTTCTTCATTTAGATATTCAATAGTGTAAACAACAATAAATTTGCTTTGCACATTTCTTAAGCCATTGTTGTGAGTTTCAGCTGTACTACTTTTTGAAAGAGTTATCAAAGCTCAACAGTAAATATCTGGAAAACAATAACCAACAATAAACACATATTAGCAAATAAAATGGATGCGCATTGCTTTTAAAATAATTGTCAAATTAATTATATCTTCAGATCATTTACCCAAGTAGAGAAGTAGTTAATATAATTGTAGTCATATAAGCTCCCAAAAACCAATCGATTGCACACAAAGACTTTGTTAAAAAAGTTGTTTTTATTTTATTCTATAAGTAATGTATTTAAGAGATTTTGTATTTAATGTTTATGTGACGTCATGTAAATATTTACATGCAAACTTGTATAAGTCAAGATCCACAGAAAGTCACGGAGTATAATAAACCATATCGATTATTATTTTGAGTACAATAAATCACTAAGTCGTTCAAAACGGAAGATATAATTACAATATTTCTTGCTGTTATTTATTCTAGATATGTTCTTAATGTAAAACAAAATGTTTCGATAGTGTAAATCACCAAAAATATTGAACCAGTTACAAATGCACATTGTATTTCGTTATGTTAAAGTCTTTATGGTACACTTAAGATGCTATTTGTCATTTGATAGGTAAAATCTCAGACCTGGTATTCAATATTTATATTTCTCTTATTTTGTCGTATAGATACTGCCATCTACAATTTATGGTTTATTGCTGTCAATTTTAATGTGGCCGTCGTACCAGGTTCTCAATCGATGAGAAATGTCTGCAAATGTTGGACGTTTCACGGCTTGTTCATGCCAGCATTCAATCATTAGTGAATACACAGCTGTCGGACAATTCTCGGGACAGGAGAGTAATTGTCTTGATCGGATTAAATGGATGACTTCTGGATTGCTGTAACCACTGTAAGGCTGTAAAATTCAAAAGTTATCGTGACTTTTTTGAGTCTGCATGACAAATAAATATATGTACCTGCATTCCATAACTGTATATTTCCCAAAGAACTACTCCAAACGACCATATGTCACTCTCTGTTGTAAATTTGCCATACAAAATTGACTCGGATGGCATCCAACGAACAGGAAGCAATGACTTTGATTGAACTCTTCACATAAAATAAGGAAAATTCAGAATTCAATTTTGCATAGGCATTTTCGGAGTTAAATTTTAAAATTACCTATAATAGTCGGAGCTGTAAATATCACGAGACAATCCAAAATCGGAAATTTTGACGACTAACCCTTCGTTGACCAAACAGTTTCGAGCTGCCAAATCGCGATGAACATAATGATGTCCTGATAGATACTCCATACCTTCACTGATTTGCATTGCAATTTGTAAGAACTCCAATTGCAATAATTGCTTCTTTTCCATTGGCGAGTTTGAGATTAGGAACTCATGCAAATCCCCATTTGCCATATACTCAAAGAGCATGCAGTAGGGCTCCTTATTTAATATAACGCCTAATATGCAAACTATGTTTTGATGCTTGAGGTCCGATATTAATTCAATCTCACGTCTGAAGTCCTGTTGCGTTTTTACTGATGCATTTTCTTTCAAAGCTTTAATTGCAACATTAACGGTTTTCTTATTCAATTGCTTCAGTTGTCCTTTGTACACTTTTCCTAAAATACAAAGAATATTTGGTAATTAGGTTATTTACTCATCAAAAAATAAAATGAATTAAAAAATCTCACCAAATGCTCCCTCGCCCAACTCTTCAAAGAACTCTACATCTTGTAATGTGAAATGGGGTATTCTCAGAAGTGAACTTTTCTCCATACTTTTAGAAGGCATTCCCAAATGTTCCATTGAAGTATTTAAAGGATTTCTTCCCATATCTTGATTTGAATTTAATTGTGAGTTACCATATATGTTGTTTCCGGCATTAGGTGTGTTAATCTGTCAAACCAAGAAGGTAGTTATAACATCCCAGCATTTATTTTTAAATTTAGTACTTACATTTTGAATATTTTTCATTCCATCGGAACCTCTTCTTTTGCAAGTTACCAAGAGGTACATGGTAACAATAATCGCAACTATCACTAGTATTATTGAAGCTGTGTGTAACCATAGTTTAATTGCACATTTTTGAACTTGACATGGCTCTATGGTTCGATCTAATGATTTATCATCTACAAAGCACCACGGTGAAGTTTGAGAACTTCCTGGATTTCTGTAGAATAAATCAATACATATTGAAATTTAATTAAATCTTAAACAATGAAAGGAATAAAAACAATTTAATAAAGTAGTAGTCGTAGTTATGTACATTCAGAATATGCCACAATACAAAAACTACATACCTGCAATAGTTATGTCCAATAAGTTCTGGAAAGTCGGAAATTTCCTTCATTAACCAGGACCATCGCACACATGGTTTTCCTGAGACGCTGACATTTTGAATGCCGCGGTATCTTGAGCCGTCTTGCCAATAGCAATCATCAGTTTCTTCCACTTCAATAGTTATACCCAAAGAGGAGCAATCTTTGTGTTGTGGCAATCTTTGGCAATCTTCAACTCCAACTATGCCAATTACTGGATGCCGTTTTGCTATTGCGTATTCTTTTTGACATAGCTCATTTTCCAAAAGCTCACATTCTTCGCGACAAATGCGTTTTAGGTTTTCTGATTCCTTTGTCGGTGGATATTTGCTCGACACATCCTTACTGAAGACATCGTCATAAAAAACCGATTTCTTTTTAAGGAAAAAATTCGTGCTCTTGTGATCTCGTGAAACGAATCGTTTTTTTCTTGTGTCATTTCCTATGTAAAGATTTGTATACATAGCCAAATTGGCAAAATACAATAAGTTGGTTCGTTCAGGAGTTCTACAAATAGGAAGTGAGCTCAAGCATAAGCTCGGTAGCGCATACTTTCGGCAGTTGGAATTCATATCTCTAAAAATGTAAACAATAAATATTTCTTTATATATTATTATTTTCACATACTCACTTTGATTCCTTTATTACGCCATGTGCAGCCTTAAGCCGCTCCTCTAAGTCATTCATTGTTACATTTGGTGCTATGAACACAGAGGAATTTGCCAAATATTCGCGACAAATCGTACCATTATATAGTTGGCAGATTCCCGTAGACGGCTGAATTCTAAAGTAAATAAATATAAATAAATTAATTCTTAAATACATTTCAAAGATTTCCTAGAACTTTCTTATTGAACCGAAACCAAGATTTGGTAAAATCTTAAGTAATTCTGGCGCCACCTATCGACTTTCCTCGGTCCCCAAGTTGTATTTAATTCTTTTACACATTTAAGCCTTCTTAAAGCGAATACCAGGATATACATAAATGCGTGAACATAGGAATGAATTATGATTATGCAAAGTAAAAATAATAATAATGATGTTGAATGCATGTTACAATGTTGCTTGCGTCCAATTATAAATATCAGTGTGTTTGTTTTCTACATACCCATAGTTTTCAATTTTTGTGTTTTTTGACCATACAAAATTTTCTCTTAAAGCAATGAAAGCGATGAAATAAATAATGAAGTGACGATGCGGAACACTCATTTTCTTCATTGTTATTTTGGCGATGTGAATGGTAATTTATTCTGTTTTTGTTGTCTTTTATCAGAAATTCAATCACGTTTTAATTTCATTAGATGTGCTGATGTATGAATGTACATAACGTCATTGGCTTTAACCCAACTGAGCGTTCGTATGTACATTAATTCTAGAGGGTTGCACGTTTTATGCGCAGAACATAATTTCATTCAACCCCCTAAAATGAGTGTTCGACAGAGTGACCAGTTTTTAGATGTGAATTAACACAACTTGCGGAGTGCCAATGTTTAGTATTTAAAAAATACAATATTCGAACAGCTGACTGCTTAAAAATCAAAACAGTTAAATAAAATTTGAACAAGTCCGTATTTATACCCGCTATCCATAGGGTAGAAGGGTATTATAACTTAGTGCCAACAGAAAATGTATGTAACAGGCAGAAGGAGGCATCTCCGACCCCATAAAGTATATATATTTTTGATCAGTGTCAACAGCCGAGACGATATAGCCATGTCCGTCTGTCCGTCTGTCCGTCTGTCAGTCTGTCCGTCTGTCCGTCTGTCCGTCTGTATGAACACCTAGATCTCAGAGACTATAAGAGCTAGAGCTACCAAATTTGGGGCCAGTACTCTTATAGGTCCTACGCAGATCAAGTTTATTTCAAAAGTTGGATGCCACGCCCCTTTCCGCCCTCAATAGCCAGTAAAAGCCGTAATAAAAGACCTAGAGCATTGAATTTTGGTATGCATAATTAAAATTATATTCTCAATGATTTCTGTGAATTTGGTTGTGATCGAATGAAAAACAAGGAAGTTATTAAAGAATCAATTTTATATGCAAAATTCACTTTAGTTGACAGTGTGACCATGTCGGTATTCTATGGATTTTTATACCCGCTATTTTCAAATATATTTCAGTATATTTGGTATATTTTTTGTTAAAATATCATTTAAGTTTTTTGTTTTCTCTCGAAATGGGTTGCGGGTATCATACGGTCGAGCTCTCTCGACTGTAGCTTTCTTACTTGTTTTATTTTAAAACAAGCTCAATTCATTTTAAAGATATTAGAGCTTAAATTGAAAAACTGTTTACAGTTGAATTCAAAAGGAAAAACTATCTAAATATTATTGAAAATGTACTTCTCTTAAAACAAAGAAACAATAATAAAGACAATTCCCGTGGGAATCCAGTAGACGCAAAAAACCAACAAACTATTAATGTATCACATCAAATGATTCTAAAATTATTAATAATGTGAATTTTTATAATTAATCAATACTATATTTCGCAAAAATTTGATGACGAGTTGAATGAGGCCTACACCAATGCATTGATTTGATTTTTATCCAACAGTCAATATTTTAGTAGGATTCCTCACATAAAAAGTTTGTCGAAAAAACTACAAATAATTACATAATTATATATACTTTGCTGATGGTCTTGAAACGGACTCTTTCTTCGTCGGGGGCTTGGTCTGCAACACAGTATTTTTTCGTGCACTACTCTGGTCAGCTCGGAACAGACAATCCAATTGATCTGCCTCAAAGAATGAGTAAACTACACGGACATTGTTAGTGAAGCCTCCGCCATCTTTCCAAGCACTTACGATGACAATGGGATCCCCGTCATTAATTAAATCCAATTTCCTAGAAGTTGTCAGAGCGAATTTCACTCTCGCATCGACATCGCTTGCATAGTTCTCCGCACAATCGGTGGTATATAGCAACGGCAAGACACCGCGGTGTAAATTAATCCAACGAGCTGCCCTCTCACATCGGGTGACCGCTAGAACGGGACAACGGGGTCGAAATTTGCTAAGAAGAGCAGCCGAGCGGCCCGATGTGGTAAGCGCTATAATCAATGTGGCTTTAGTGCGTCTCGCAGTCTCGATTGCAGTTATTGCCACCGAATGAGATGCGTCCAATTCGCCATGTGTCTCGTGAACCAGATCATCGAATAGATTGCGATACCAAACGACCTTTTCAGCCTCCCGGCAAAGGGTATCACAGATGTTCACCGTTTCCATGGGGTACAGTCCAATGGCAACCTCGGAGGAGAGCATAATGCAGTCGACGCCATCGATCACAGCATTTGCCAGATCAAAGCACTCTGCTCTGGTCGGATATGGATTAATGCGCATCGATTCAAGAATACTTGATGCAACGATTATGGGTTTGCCGGCCTTGTTGCACTGCCCCAATACCGATTTCTGGGTTATGAACAGCTTTTCGATCGGTATTTGTGTGCCCAGATCGGCTCGACTTAGTAGCAATCCATCGGCTGCACTCATTATCTCCTGAACGCGACTCAGTGATATCTTGCTGTCTATTTTGGCAATGACCTTGATGTGCTTGCCCTTATCACCGAGTACGGTGCGTAACTCCTTAATATTCTTGGCACAACGTACGCCCGATGCGAACAGAATGTCAACATTGGCCCGCACGCTGAACTGCAAGTCGTCCATGTCCTTTTCGGAGACAGCTGGTAAGTCGATCTCCACCTCGGGCAATATCACATTGCAATTGTTGCCAAGCATGCCGCCTTGAATAACCTCGCAGAGAAGGCCGTCCACGCCCACCTCTAGAATGGTTAGATAGAGCTTGCCATCGTCGACGAACATCCGATCCTCCGGCTTTGCCACATTTATTATGTTCGGATAGTCGACGTAAACGGCTTCCTTGCCTCCCTTGTCGTAAAGATCTCGATTTATCGACAATCGTATACTGTCGCCATTGCGTAATAAGATCTCATTGCCACCCTCCAATAACCCAGTCCGTATCTGTGGTCCACGAGTGTCAACACCAAAGGCCACAGAGATCCATTGTCCAGTCTCGTTCTTGATGCGGTGCAGAGCTGTGTTAACCAACTCAATGGTTTGGGTGTGTGCCTCGTGCGATTCATGCGAAAAGTTCAATCGAAAGATATTTACTCCCTTCATGAGCATGTTATAAATAGTTTCGATGTTCCGGGATGCTCGAGAAATGGTCGCAACAATCGAGACTAGACGACGTTGGGTTGCCATTTTCTTCACATTCAGTTCGCATAAATGACTTAGTTGCGTAGAACCCTTCCTGATGTTATCTTTAGCGGATTGCGACATTATGATTGACCAATATAACAGTCTTACTGAAAATTTGTTACAAATTTTTTTTTACTTTTTCTTACTTTTAACGTACTGAAAAACATTCCAGTTCAAACATGACAGTTCCTAAACTTTTTGAGTAGCTTTTCCACTATTATCAATTCTCTACAAATGCATTTTGCTGGACTTCAATAATCAAAATTACTATTTATTGACTTACATTCTGCTTTCTGTACAAATTTCCTGCAATTAAAATATGGTTAGAAAATTGAATTGAATGAGTTAATGCCAGTCATTAACGGCGCTATAAATGCTGACAATTGCTCTTATTCTGTTCTCTAGAGTTTTGAGATATTCAGCTTGATGTTATTGCTCTTGTTGAAGAATAGAAAAAATATAAAATTAAAACAGTCGTGTAAGAAGGGTTTAACAGCCTGTTACATTCACAGAAAATTAGGATGATTTAATCAACGTTTGATAACAACAAAACGACAGTAAATTTTTCTAATCAGCTCAAGTTTGAAAACTTAAAAATGCAAGCCACATTGCAAATATACTTGGAATATTTGCACGGAATGTCGCTTACAAGAATTATCTACGATTCAAATCGAGAGTGTTATAAGCTCGAACACAACATGAAATTTTACATGAAGTACAGTGTGCTACAAACATTCTTGCTCTGGAGTACTCTTTACTCGGTCAAGGAATGGAGTGTCATGTATGAATATACCAACATCTTTGTAGTCGATTTCTTTGTGCATTTGGCAGGAGCTATTGAATCCATTTCCATGATGATGCAGCTTCTTTGGTCGCTGATGCACCAGCATAGACAGCTCAATCTAGTGCGTCGTCTTCATAGATTGTCGAGGGATGTTGTGGTGCTGGCTTAGCTTCGCATTGATGGACCCCATGAATGCGATCTTTCAATATGGCTCTCGCCTTCTGGCAGATCCGGCCTATATCCGTCTATTTATGAGTTCCATATTGCATACTTACTACTGCAACTATCTGATGACCTTCTATGCTGCATTGGTCAATCTCATGGCACAGATTATACGCAAACATAGAGAAATGCTTGAATTCGCGCTGAATGAAAGACAACCCTTAAAACAATTGAAGAGGATTATATTGCGGAATATTCGAGTGCATGACAAGATGCTTGCCCTTAGTGATCAGCATGTTAACATCGTTTATGGACCCCTTATCATATTTCATTTGATATTTGCGACGTTGGCTCTCTCAGCGGGTTTATTCTTCTTGTACCAAGAACTAACAATAATGCCACTGCCATGGCTGTTAGCAAATGGCTTTTATGCGATTCTGCCATTATCGTGTAATATCCTAAACGACGAGGTATGTAAATTCTCCTTGTTGTTGTTTATAATTCTCGTATTATTATTCTTATTCTTAGCTCCGATGCAATAAAAATTGTTCATAATTAGATTATTAAAGGGCTCACAGCAGCAATAATTTATTTCCGCTGTGCATAGGACTGAAGGAGATATCTGTCAGTATGTCACTCTGTCTGTCCGTTTGACCAATTGGATTATACAAATTATTAGATCTTGATATTAGTCGTACATTTATTTTGATTCCCACAATAATATCGATAATAATTCATCGAAGGTTAAGATCGGAGAAATAACTTAGCTGTCATTGAAAAAGCAATTTAATATTCTACTTTTACCATTTTAATATATTGATAAGCTTTGGTAGTAACAATTTCATTCACAGAATGATTGCAAGGTCTTCATTAAATGCCGTCCAGTCAGCCACCCTCCTAAGTCACATCGCAACAAGTGGTGGACTCTGGAACTCGGCCAGATACGGAAGGAAACGAGAAGACTATACAATAGAGCAAAAGATGGAAGCAGCCAGGTAGACTGGGATGCCTACCATTACAGTTTCAAAATCTTCAAAAAGTAATGTAGAAGGGCAAAAAGAGACTCGTGGGCCACATTTTGCGAGGATCTGACCAGCACAACAGAAGCGTCCAGGCTTCGAAAGTTGCCGGCAAACAGATCCAGCCACACCAGGACTGCTAAGCAACCTGGATGGCACATTTTCTATAGACAGTCGAGAATCTCTATAGCTCCTCAAGAACATACACTTTCGACGCTGCTTAGAAGCTAAAGACTAGAGTGGGAACACCCCCTTTTACATCAGTGGCGAGCCTCAAGAAGACGTGTATTACGAGAGTCAGGACGTCATCGATAAAGTTTTAAATACTGAAAAGATAAAAGACTTGATAGCCTAGAATTAAGTCATTCCATGTCGCTTGGTTACTATCTGGAGAGAAATACATTCACTACAGAACACTATAGAACACTAGAGAGACTTCGGGAACTTCATCTTAGAAGTAAGCTAACACCTCACACATTTAGCAACTCCCAACACGCCTACCTTCATGGTAGATCAGTTGAGACTGCTTTGCACGAGGTGGTTAGCACAATTGAAAACACATCGCAAAGAAAGGAGCTCATGTTAGCGGCATTTATCGATAACAATGTCAGGATCGAGTCCATAACATTGCAACATCCTTCGCCACAGAATGATTCACGCCCAACTTTCCGCTTCGGCCATCAGGAGAAGGGCAGCCCGCAAGGGGAAGTCATATCCCCCTTGTTGTAGAATCTTGTCCTAAATGACCTTCTTCTCAAACTACGACTACGGTGTACTAGAACTGAAATGAGATGACAGATTCACAACTGAATTCCCTGACAGATCCAATTGGCAACAAGAATCTCCATTGAGGCAGAATGAGTTGTCAATCTACACAAAAGAATCGAAGACGATGGAAGACCCGGGGGTCTTATCCGATGATCTTGCGATTCAGGACTCATTTCGCCTCCCTAACTGGTGCAGTGTGTTCCAAGTGGAGATCTACGCTGTTTGGCAAGCGACCAATTTAATACATACATTGGGTGGAATTGATACGGCTGTGTCGATTTACATTGACAGCCAATCAGCGATAAAAGCACTCTCATCGAACACCATTAAGAGTAAACTAATCCGAGAGACAGCGATGGCACGGAATCGAGGTCAACCCCACTCAATCAGGCTTGTCTAGGTACCAGGGCACATGGGTGTACCAGATAACGAAGCGGCTGATGAGTGTGCTCGGGCGTCATTAGCAAGATTCGCAGTGACTGATATTGGCCTCTTAATTCAGTACGTCCTATCGAAACATAATTGTTTTATAAGAACGGCCGCCGCCATACACTTGAACTTGAACACTCCACAAAGAACAAGATATTACTGATAGGAGTCTTAACGGGACACTGTTACATCGGGCACATAGCTCAAAGGTACGGGGATCCCAATAGAAATCGAGAGTGTCCACCCCTTCTCGTCGATTGCCCGGCAGGAAGAGAGCCCAATATTTGGGCAATCCTTTCTTCAATAAACTTTGCAGTCTTGCGAGTATGCGCGTGGAGAACTTGGCAGTATTTC
Organism: Drosophila immigrans; assembly: GCA_963583835.1. Classification (NCBI taxonomy): domain Eukaryota; kingdom Metazoa; phylum Arthropoda; class Insecta; order Diptera; family Drosophilidae; genus Drosophila; species Drosophila immigrans. The sequence goes on along the minus strand of OY757143.1, from coordinate 17,546,868 downwards.
TGGACTCTACTGGTTGGTTTCAAGAGCTATCGCAGCCTAATAGGACTGGCCAGTAGTATCCAGATAGGAAGACCTGGACCCTTCTTTCCTCCACTAGCTTAGCAGCCCCTCCCAATCCTAACTATTCCTTCTGTTGGTCAGACATCACAATAGACCATTCGCTCACTGGGTGCTCTCGACCCTGGTCGCGCTGTCTGACATACTTACCTACTTACCTAACATTTTCATATATCGTTTCTTGTATTTCTTAAAAATTAGTATCTAAAGTAGTATCTCATAATCACTTTACAGTTGCTTTACAGTTATAATAAACAAGTAAGAAAGCTACAGTCGAGAGTGCTCGACCGTAAGATACCCGCACCCCATTTCGAGAGAAAACATAAAACTTAAATCATATTTTAACAAAAAATATACCAAAGAATATACTGAAACTTGTTTTTTGTATATATTTGAAAAAATCCATATCATACCGACATGGTCACACTGTCAACTAAACAAACAAAGCGCGAGCAGCTGCAAGTGAGTTTTGCATATAAAATTTATTTTTTTAATAACTTCCTTGTTTTTAATTCGATCACAACCACATTCAAAGGAATCATTGAGACTACAGATATTATTATGCATACCAAAATTCAATGCTCTAGGTCTATTATTACGGCTTTTCCAGTATTGTTGGGCGGAAAGGGGCGTGGCAAAAATCTAAAACAAACTTGATCTGCCTAAGATCTACACGAATTTTGTCACCAAATTTGATATCTCTTATTCACACACTTAAAACGTTCATATGAATTGGCCACAACTATTTTGATAAATACTTTAACAAATAACTTTTGTTCTACTTATCCGATTTTTACCAAAATTACAGGGTATATCAATAGTAGTAGCTTACCAAATAACGCATCATTACACAAAGAACTTATGGAGTTACACACGATTTACATAAAAAAAAACGTACCTTGTTCTAGATTTATGAATATTGTGGACGAAGGGGGCGTGGCATCCAACTTTTGAAATAAACTTGATCTGCGTAAGGAATGCAGGAAGATCTAGGTGTTCATAAAGACAGATAGACGGACAGACGGACATGGGTATATCGTCTCGGCTGTTGACACTGATCAAGAATATATATACTTTGTGGGGTCGTAGATGCCTCCTTCTGCCTCTTACATATATTCTCTGTTTGCACTAAGTTATAATACCCTTCTACCCTATGAGTAGCGGGTATAAAAACTTGTTTGCCTAGGTATCTTCTGTTTCTACTAATATAGTTGGTGTAACAGCTCAATTTCTCATATATTCGTATGTATGTCAGTTTAATGATTCGTGTCACGAACATTCTCCCCTCTTCAGTTTTATTTAATTATATACTTTTAAGCAATTAAACAATGTAACGTTTTGAAAAATTGAGCACAGACTAAATATTAGTCTTAAACTGTAAATCCTTGGAGAGTTGAGAAAGTAATTGTTAAATGTTTGCTAACAGATGTCGGCCAACAATTCGATGAATACGAATTTAACCAGTTTTAATCTCACATCGAAGCAATACATTATTTTTCATTCATGTCTAAAGTCAGTACAAGTTTGAAAGCCTCAAAATGCAAGCAACGTTGCAAATTTACTTAGAATTCCTGTTTGGAATGTCGTATACAAGAATCATCTACGATTCAAATCGAGAGTGTTATCGACTAGATCACAGTATGGGCTTCTATATAAAGTACAGTGTGGTGCAATCTTTGTTATTCTGGAGTACTTACTGTTCGATAAAGGAATGGGATATAATGTTCGACGCAACTACCTTTATTATAGTTGATCTCTTCATACATATGACCTACGCCATTGAATCGTTCTCCTGGCTGCTACAGCTCCTTTGGTCGCTAATGCAGCAGCACCGTCAGCTGAATCTTATGCGACGCCTTCAGAGATTATCAAAGGATATTGGAGACCTTAAAGTGCCGCGTTGGATGATGTGGTGCTGGCTTAGCTTCTGCTTAATGTACCCTCTGAATACAATCCTTCAATATGGTTCACTCATTCTTATGGATCCATCCTATATCCGTCTGGTCACAATTTCAATATTGCATACCTATTACTGCAACTATCTGATGACCTTCTATGCAGCATTGCTCTATCTTATGGCACTGATTTTGCGCAAACATAGAGAAAAGCTTGAATCCGCGCTGAACGAAAGACAACCTTTAAAACAATTAAAGAATATTGTATTACAGAACATTCGAGTGCATGATGAAATGCTTTCCCTTAGTGAGCAGCATGTGAACATTATCTACGGACCCCTAATCATATTGCACTTGACTTATGACACAGTTGCCCTTTCGTCGATCTTGTATTTTGTTTCGCAAAGTTTATCAATTAAGCCATTTCCTTGGCTGCTAACAAACGGCTTTTATGCGGTTTTGCCGTTATCGTGTAATCGCCTTACTGAAGAGGTAGGTAATCGTTACAATAGTTATGTAAAATTGATTTGCTTAAAATTCTCTATTTATTTATATTTACACTATAAGCTTCATTTACAAAAACTTTTTTTGTTTTGCGTTTTATTAATGGCTTACATATCTAATATGCAACTTATAATTTCAGCAATAATTCTATTAACTTTTCTGTTGACCTTAGTTCTTTTAACACTTTTATAGTCAACTTATATGTTTTAAGAGTTTTCTCAAAATACTATTTTATCTGACATACAGTCAGGAATTCATCAAAAGTTACGAGGGTTAGCTGATAAGTGCTCGGCCTAAATACTCTTTTATCCGACACAAACTAAGAAATAGTTATGAAAACGTCAAAAGTTACTAAGTGAGTTATTTCCAATTCCCACATTATTATGCAGAGAATGTGTACTAAATAGACTAAAATAGCCCGGCAATTCAATTTGACCCAATACAATGAATGTCAGACATGTTCTTTAAATATTAATGTAATTCATTTGAAAAAATAGACGTAGGTTGTAATGTGCTCGACTGTGAAATACCTGCTCTTCAGTTTTTAGGAGAAACTGATGCAGCTACATTTAAATTTCACTTCATAACATGACTAATTATATTATTCAGTACGTGTACATTTATTTTTTATAAAACCCTTTATTCTTTGAATTAAAAAAAAATATAGAAGCTATTTATTTTTCGGACCCGAGGGCTGGAAGCCGCATTTTAAAGATAAACTCTACTATATTTGTTTCTAATCCTTGGGACAATAATACTTCTTTCTGATAACTACATACATATATTCCAAGTCATAAAGCTATTATACTCTTGTACCTCTTATGTTTGTTTATTAATGTATTTTGTGGAAGACTTCATTCAGTTGTAAATGCGTGTTGCATAAGCTGACGCGTGTGCCTCTATTAAAAAATGCGACTTTTTAGTTTTGTGCTTTATCAACGATACTTGGGAATGTCAGATTTGCATTATTCTGATTATAAGCAATCCTACGTACTTAAGCCAACTTGGGACTGTTACTTCCTGCGCTTTCTACTTATCGGAAGTATTGTTTTGGGTCTAGTTAGCACGCCATATCTATGGTTTAATGAGCAAGTTTATTCGAAAACAGGAAACGCCATTGATTTCATTGACATTGTGGTAGGCTGCTCAACCCATTTGGTTGCCGTTCTATGGCTGTATTTTTATCAGCACTCACAAGTTATTTTGCTACGCCGATTGTCCTATTTGGCACGTGAAATGCTTATGGAAAGCCTGGAAACAAAGTTTACACGCTGGCTACATCGACTTTTGGTCATTTGCTGCATTTACAGAGTTTTTGATACCGTACTTTTGGCCATTTACGATCTTCAATTCAAATTGGAGTATTCACTATTGTTAGTAAACTATTTACTACGTGAGAACTACGGATATTTTATAATAACCTGCTACAGCGCTTTGGTATATGCTATAAATCAACTGCTGCAGGCACAAAGGACACGTATTGAATATCATCTGCGATGTGACTCTTTCTCCCTCGATGAAATGGCGAAGAGTCTTTACTTTAATGATAAACTACAGTCGATTTGCCGGGATGGAATGGTTCAAGTCTTTGGGATTCCATTGCTGTCTCTATATTTTTATATTATAGTCGATTCTGTGCAAATTTTGTATGTAGCTCTACCGAAAGATACATTATCCTACTTGGAAATGCTACTCCTGATCAGATGGATGCTACCGCTCACTATTTATTTGAGCATGCCTTTGCTTATTAATAACCTAGAGGAAGAGGTGAGTCAAAATTTTTAATTAACAATTGATGTTAAGTTACTCGCACAGATGAATGCGACAGAAAATAAATAATAAATTTGTCTTGAAACCTTACATAATTTCTCTAGTTTGTTAATATAATTCGTAGTAATTCTTAGATATGGTGTCATGCATTATATTATAAAAAAAAAGAAATTGATTACACAAATTATCAGGCTCAAATCCTTGGAGATTTATGGAAATAATTTGCAGTTCAAATACAATTAAATGTTGCCCTATAAAATTGTTTATTGAGCCAGAAATTTTAATTGCTTACATCGTTGACTTCGTGGGTTGCTCAAATCAATTTATTGCCTGTTAGTTACATTTTTTTGATCACGTGCAAGTTATGTATGAACTTATCGGTCTGCCGCAAACTGTTGCACCAAAAACAAAAAGTTATTTAGTTTTCAAAGCAATGAGTGGATGGTCATGAGGAACTACCTGATTTTTATGGATTTTTTCAAATATATACACAAAAAACACATTTCGGTATACTTGTTGATATATTTTTTGTTCAAATAGCATTTACATAAGTGTTTTGTATTCTCTCGCAATGGGTAACGGGTATCCCAAAGCACTCGACTGAAGCTTTGTTAATTGTTTTTATTATATGTTACCCTCGTGAACGTTGTCTTACTTTATTCGTGAAATTAGTCTTGGTTACCACATTATGTTATGGACACCACATTAATTAAATTGACTATCGATTTTACTTGCGGCCAATATCTAGTCTACTATATTCGCTTTGTCCTTTTCGAATAATTGTAACTATTTAGTTATTCGGACTACTTCAAAGAAAACGCTCGGAAAACGTTCGGTGCGAAATGAGACGAGAAGAACAAGGCAAACTTTTTAATTTCCTGCACTATCAACGCTTTATGGGACTCAACGATATCGACTACTCAACGAATTCAATGAGATATGTGATTCATGCGAATTGGCTCACTTATACCATTCAGTTTATTATGCAAGCTATATTTTTTGGTGCCCTAATCCTAGTGTTCACCGATAGGAACATATCATATATTGACATGCTTTCAAAATCGGGAAATCTGTTTCATGAATTGGTCGTCCTATCCATGCCGTGCAGTCAGATTTTGCTCAGTTTTTGGCTTTGCTATCATCAGCCCTCTCAACAGCATCTCTTGGAGATGTTAACCGAATTCGCGAGGCGCCTCGAAGTGAATACACGGAACTTGCCACGCCCTCATATGCTATATCATCTCTGGGTGGGAGTGTGCATATTTTACACAATCACGATTACGATATTTTCTATTTTCATCTGGAATCCAAACCAGAATGAGTTCTTCTTCATCTCATTTTTATGCTTCTTTATCCTTTTGGTGCGTTCCAACTTCATTGTAACTTGTTACACCAGCTTGGTGCATGTGGTAATCGTACTGATGCAAGCACATGCGGAACAGTTAAAGGATATAATAGAAAGGAAAATAATATATGCAGATAAATTGAATCAGAGTTTGCGTCTCTTTGATGATCTGCTGTTGCTATGTCAAAAGGAGATGGTAGAAGTCTATGGCACCTCCTTTGTATTTCTTATGATGTTCAATATTCCGGATGCCATCTGTATTCTGTATGTTTCTACTTTGGAGGAACGCTTCTCATTTTGGGAAGTTGTGCAGGTCACCATCTGGACAATACCTTTGTATCTGTACCTTTCCATGCCTATGATAATCAACAACCTGGCGGACCAGGTAAGCGGATCTTTCATAATATATACTATAGTGTATTATTACTTTGTCCCAACAGAAAATGTATGTTACAGAAAGACATTTGTTAATCAGTGTCAACAGGCGAGACATTACGGCCATGTTCTTCTCTCCGTCTGTCTGTCCGTCCATCTGTACGAACACCACGATTTCAGAGACTATTTGGAAAATAAAACAACATTTGACCGTGTAAAATTTACTCAAGAAACTATTGTATATGTCTCTCGACTGTAGCTTTCTTATTTGTTTTCTACAAAAAAGTCGCTGTCACTCCTTGTAGCAAACAGACGTGTTTTTTTTGTGCGCCCCGCAATTTTCTCATTTTTTATACCCGCTACCCATAGGGTAGAAGGGTATTATGACTTAGTGCCAACAGAAAATGTATGTAACAGGCAGAAGGAGGCATCTCCGACCACATAAACTATATATATTCTTGATCAGTGTCAACAGCCGAGACGATATAGCCATGTCCGTCTGTCCGTCTGTCCGTCTGTCCGTCTGTATGAACCCTAGATCTCAGAGACTATAAGAGCTAGAGCTACCAAATTTGGGGACAGTACTCCTTTATGTCCTACGCAGATCAAGTTTATTTCAAAAGTTGGATGCCACGCCCCTTTCCGCCCCCAAAAGACTTTAAAAGCCGTAATAATAGACCTAGAGCATTGAATTTTGGTATGCATAATAATAATTATATTCTCAATGATTCCTGTGAATTTGGTTGAGATCGAATGAAAAACAAGGAAGTTATTAAAGAATCAATTTTATATGCAAAATTCACTTGCAGCTGCCCGCGCTTTGTTTGTTTAGTTGACAGTGTGACCATAACGGTGTTGTGATTTTCACCCGCTATTTTCAAATATATACAAAAAAAATAGTTTTAGTATATTTGGTATATTTTTTGTTAAAATATCATTTAAGTTTTTTGTTTTCTCTCGAAATGGGTTGCGGGTATCATACGGTCGAGCACTCTCGACTGTAGCTTTCTTACTTGTTTTATTTAACAACCGGTGTTTAATAAATTTCTTCAAAGTAATTACTTTAATCGTTTGCTACACGTATCTATCCTGTGATAGTGCAACATTCGTTTGTTTTTAAGTGAATTTTATTTGTGCGTTTTAGAGCTCTGTTTCTGCATAAACTGAGTGCTAAGTTTTGTTGTTGTGGTAAGCATTAGATTTTGCGTGTCTACTCTTTGTGCTTTTCTTCCCGCTCGCAGTGTGACGGTTTCTCTCTCAACAACTCTCAGTTGACAGTATTCTGTTCAGTGTTGCCACAATTGTTTGCATAAAAAACGCTAGATTGGCAAAAAAAAAAAACCAAAAATCCTTCTAAAAAGCTAAAAAAAAAACTAGATTTTCTTTAGGAAATGTTTTTTAAAATATTGCCAACAGCAAATGAATTTATTTGCTTTAGCATTTTATAATATTCCGGAAGTCTGAAGAAAAAAATCGGTCAAATCGGTAAGGTCTTTTCGCAACCACTCCTTAAACTCGCTGTCCTAGAGGCACGCATCACAAAGTTTTTTTACCCGCTACCCATAGGGTAGAAGGGTATTATAACTTAGTGCCAACAGAAAATGTATGTAACAGGCAGAAGGAGGCATCTCCGACCCCATAAAGTATATATATTCTTGATCAGCGTCAACAGCCGAGACGATATAGCCATGTCCGTCTGACCGTCTGTCTGTCTGTATGAACACCTGGATCTCAGAGACTATAAGACATAGAGACACCAAATTTGGCAAAAATGTTCCTTCATACCCTACGCAGATCAAGTTTATTTCAAAAGTTGGATGCCACGCCCCCTTCGCCCACAATAAGCATTAATCTAGAAAAAGTCAAGTTTTTTTTTATGTAAATCGCGTATAACTCCAAAAGTTCTTTGTGTAATGATGTGTAATTTGGTAAGCCATCTGCGCTTGACACTCTTAATATACCCTGTAATTTTGGTAAAAATCGGATAAGTAGAACAAAAGTTATTCGCGAAATTATGTATCAAAATTGTTGTGCCCAATGCATATGGACGTTTTAAGTGTGTGATTGACCTAGAGATATCAAATTTGGTGACAGTATTCATGTAGGTCTTGCGCAGATCGAGTTTTTTTTAGATTTTTGCCACGCCCCTTTCCGCCCCCAAAAACTGTAAAAGCCGTAATAATGAACCTAGAGCATTGAATTTTGGTATGCATAATAATAATTATATTCTCAATGATTCCTGTGAATTTGGTTGAGATCGAGTGAAAAACAAGGAAGTTATTAATGAATCAATTTTGTATGCAAAATTGTTTGTTTAGTTGATAGTGTGACCATAACGGTGTTGTGGATTTTTATTCGCTATATTCAAATATATACAAAAAAACAAGTTTTAGTATATTTGGTATATTTTTTGTTAAAATATCATTTAAGTTTTTTGTTTTCTCTCGAAATGGGTTGCGGGTATCATACGGTCGAACACTCTCGACTGTAGCTTTCTTACTTGTTCTGTTTTGAATCTGTACAGTGGGCATAGTACCTACTATTTAAAGTAAATTTTTTTTTCAATTTTGTAAATTGTATTTTTTTTTTTTATATAATGGAAGGCAAAATTGTGTGTTGTCTGAAGAGTTGCCAGAAGCAGATCACGGCTTCGCAACCCAGTATGGTCTGCTGGCTCTGCGATAACGTAGTACACGTAGAGTGTGTAGGTTATTCAGGGCTAGTTGCTGATGCCATTGCCAAAAGAACTGGGCTTAACTGGTGTTGTGAGTCATGTCGAGAAGTTGAGTGTGAAATGCGGATGTTTATGAGACAGACAAGAATTGGTTTTAATAATCTGATTGGTGGCTTTCATAAGTTAAACGATCAGTTTAGCGCTTTGAATTCTCAGTTCAATAGTTTGAAACTTATGGCTGAGTCTCCAAAGCGAAAAAAATCAACTTCTTGTGACTTACAATTATCCAAATTTTTACCTCTACCATCGACTGACCCACCCATTACTCCGTTGGTTCCGCAGTTAATCTCGTTTGCTACCCCAGTAGCAACGACCGCTGCAGAAAGCATTCACATTAGGGAACCTGCTCCAGCGACATTAGTTAACGCCGAAGTTGTGTCTGAATTGTCCACGGTTGTCACTAGAAGTAGAGGCAAGCCGAATCCTAGTAAAAAAATTTCTTTCGCACCTCCTCCATCTATTCTCACTGTCAGATCACCGACTTTTTTAGGTTCCAAAGTCAATATACCAAATATTACTCCTTTGGCTCCTAAACCACTTTTGGGGGTTCCACCAATGAAACAGATTTTTGTTTCAAGGCTTGCCCCTGATCTCACGTCAGATTAAGTAAAGGCTTTCGTTATAGCCAAAATTAAAAATGCCCATCCAAAAGTGGAAAAATTTAAATTTGCTTATGATAGACAAATTGCATCTTTCAAGATCTATGTTGCACCTTCACTTTTTGAAACCATATGCTCGCCAAGTTTTTGGCCAGAGTATTTGGTGGTAAAAGAATTTAAAGCCAAAGTTAAAATTCGGACTCCGATTGGGCTTTAACCAAATGTACCTGAACAGTCTCAATCTTCTTCAACTTCTTCTTCTTCTTCATCATCAATATCATCATTTCTTATAACCTATCAAAATGTGCGTGGTTTGCGTAGTAAAATAAGTAAGCTATACGTCGACAGTTTCACTTTTTCTACTGATGTAGTTGTGTTTTCGGAAACCTGGTTAAGTTCGGATATTTCTGATTCCGAACTCTCTCTATCAAAGTACTCTATTTACAGGCAAGATCGTTCTTCCCGAAGAGGGGGTGGTGTTTTATTTGCAGTAGACTCCAACTTCTCATCGGAGCCATTACATAATAATAATCCTAATAATATAGAGTTTCTATCTATAAAAGTAAATTTGTTGGTGTAAGTTTACTTCTTACTTGCTCATATATATCTCCGTCGTCCGATTTATCTGTATACCAGGATCACCTGGAAGCAATAAAATTTGTATTTGCCTTGTTATCCGACAAAGATCATATTGTTGTTCTAGGTGACTTTAACCTTCCTGGAACAGCTTGGTATCTGTGTGATAACTTTTGTTTTCTTATTCCTTCGAACCGAAATGACTTTATTGATGGTTTACTTGAATTATCTTTGGGCCAAATTAACAATATAAGAAATTCTCTTTGCCGGCAATTAGATCTGTGCTTTGTCTCTGAACCTACCAGTGTAGTTCTATCTAGATCGGAACCCCTTACATCTCCTGAAGACCCTTATCATCCAACTCTGGAGTTAAGGATCGAACTTAGCAGATCTGTACTCACTAATTCTGGTGTACCTGCCGATCGAGTTCGTTGCTTTCGAAAGGCTAACTTTCCCAAATTATTCCAATTCCTTAATGGAATTGATTGGTCCAATTTGTATTCCTGCACTGACATAAGTGCCGCCGTCATTTTGTTCTATAATAAATTAAATCTTTGCTTTGATGCCAGTATTCCTTCTTATTTTCCGCATAGGTCTAATAAACCTCCTTGGTTTTGTAAGCAACTTTCTAACCTTAAGAACCTGAAGTCTCTACCTTAACTTTTTCGCAATATATAATTGCTCGGTCTAATTTTATGGAGCTTAACGCTGTGTGTTATAAAAATTAATTAGCTCGCTGTCGGGTTAGCTTCTCTGAAAACCCAAGAAAGTGTTTTAATTTTGTAAACACTAAGCGTAAGTCTTTCTCTTATCCTCCTTGTCTATCTTACGAAAATTCGAAAGCAAATTGTGGTCAGGCGATCACTGATCTATTTGCTTCTTTTTTTCAAACTACTTATTCTTCTTCCTCTTACTCTAACGCGTCCTATCCTTACAGACTGTCTCGGTCGAATTGTATCTTCAGTCCCTTAATGAGTGAGGAGTCTCTGATTCGATATCTTCAAATGGTTAATCCGGTGTTTTCGCCCGGTCCGGATGGAGTTCCTGGCTGTGTACTCCGGTACGGAGCCGAGGCTTTATGCAGACTGAAATTATTTGATTTATCGCTTGAGTCATCGACTTTTCCCTCTTTATGGAAGGAGTCTTTCATTATTCCTCTCCATAAGAAGGGAAGTAAGTCTGACGCCAAAAACTATAGAGGGATATGTAAATTGTCTGCTATACCAAAAGTTTTTGAGAAGATATTAACAAGTCATTTACAACATTTATGTAGTTCTATTATTTCGTTAACCAGGGTTTCCTTAAAAAAAAACAAACTGACATCATCTATACCGATTTTAATAAAGCCTCTGACTCAGTAAATCATTCTCTTTTGTTATATAAGCTTGACTTAATTGGATTTCCCAATAATATGATTTGCTAGATTTTAAGCTATCTAAGCCAAAGAACGCAAAAATTTTCGATCTAATACATTCCGAGTTACCTCTGGAGTTCCCCAGGGTAGCCATCTCGGTCCCTTACTTTTCACGTTGTTCATAAATGATCTACCTACTGTTTTGATGCAATCTCGCGTATTAATGATGTTAAAATATGCCTGCAGTACAGGGATTGGCCATGCCATATCAAGTTGCAGAGAGATCTTAATTCTTTTCAGTCATGGTGCAAAGTGAAATTGTTAAATTTAAACTGCTCTAAATGTGTTGTGATGTTCTTCTATAGAGTTAATCCACATTAGCCTCTCTGAACGGTAACGATCTGAAAAGAATTACTGCTGTTGATGATCTAGGTATTCTCTTAGATCATAAACTTAAATATTCTGACCACATTTCTAGAACGGTCAAAAAAGCAATGTCTGTTCTCGGTTTCATTAAGAGGTGGTCAAAGGAATTTGATGACCCTTATATTACTAAGACCCTTTACTTCACTTATTCGTCCGATTCTGGAATATGGTTCGTGCGTATGGTCTCCACAGTATTCTGTGCACCAAGATCGCATTGAATCTGTTCAAAAACAATTTCTCTTATTTGCTTTGCGTGGCTCGAACTGGAATGCTGAAGTGAGATTGCCGTGATATAGTAGTGGACTTCTCTTAATAAACCTATCTTCTTTGTCTGACCGTAGAATAATGCTTGGCATTTCATTTATTTTTAATCTTATTAATGGTGATATTGATTCTTCAGAGTTAATATCGCGACTAACCTTTTCCGTTCCATCTAGACTAACCCATAGTTACATTCCGCTTGCTCTCCCCCTATGTAGATCTAATGTTGCATTGCATGACCCTTTTAGATTTTTTTGTTATAACTATAATAGATTTTATCATGTATTTTCTAGCGCTAACACTGCGTAAAAGGCATTGGCTTGGTATCGCTTGGGCTACTTGAATGTGCATACTATGTACGTCAACGTCCAACGTAAATCAAATGTCATCAAATTTCCCCACATTCAAGTTAATGCATTGCATTTCAATTATAATTAGTTGAAATTCAACATGAATTGATGAGAATTATCTTTACCACAATTTCAATTCAATTATCTTTACCAGAATTTCAATTAATCGAAAGGGTTTGCTTGTATAGATTCTATCGTATTCGATTTCACAAATTTACATTGTATAAAATGTTTGACTTTCAGCTAATAATAATGTCGATAATATGTTGATGGAACAGAGACATTAAAATTTTACGTGTTTCATTATCAGCTCTATTTTGTACTGAACGACATCGACTATTTTAATGACTTTCAAGAATATGCTTTACATCCAAGTTGGGTCTCATATGTGATGCAGTTTATAGTTGTGGTCATAATCATTCAATCTTTTTATGCCAATTTACTGCGTGGACAGAGGCGAGAGATGCGTTCTATTATCTGATTCTTTTAGAAGCTCCAATCACTCAGTTGCTGGTAACTACTTGGTCTCGCATTCACCAGCGATCCGAAAAAAATCTACGCCAGAAACCTTTCCATTTAGCAGCTTTACTAACAAATTACATCAAATTCGTGTATTTACACTTTATTGTATTTACATTTTATACGCCATCTTTCGGTGCATTAATTGATTGGCTATAAGCACTGCAGCTGGAAGTGGTTCAAGGCCCTACTGAATATTGATTAAAGTACATGCTATGGTTTGTGACTTTGTACCTTTTAAAACTAAATTTGAATATTTATTTAAGATAATTAAAATACTTATTTTGAGATCACAAGTTTGCAGCATCACAAGTCGGTAACTATGTTGTCTAAAAATTGCATCCTTAATTATCCAGTCGCGTATCTTCACCATCTTAAGAAATTATGCATACGATAGATAATTATGCCTATGTTATTGTATGTTATTAACAAACCTACAGGTATCCCGCCAACAGAAAATGTGTTAAAGCACACGGTAAGGGCCGCTGGCCCACAGCCGTTTTGTATTAATTTCATTGACAAGGCAGGGCAGTATCCCATATTCTTGATATTCTTGATGCTACAGGTCCTTTGGTCGCTGATTCAGCATCACCATCAGTTTAATTTTAAGCGTCCTTCTGAGATTATCGAAGGATTGTGGAGACCTTAAAGTATCACATTGGATGTTGTGGTGCTGGCTAAACTTCTGTTTAATGTACTCTCTGAATATATCAGTCTGTTTACAATTTCTATATTGATTACCTATCTAATTACACAACATAACCTTACAAATAATTGAAGAAGATTATATTACGGAACATTCGAGTGCATGACGAGATGATAAAGCTTGGTGACCAGCATGTGAACATTATCCATGGACCTCATATCATATTACACCTGACTTATTCGTATTCGTATCGCAGAGTTCACCAACAAGGACATTTCCATTTTCTGAGCTTTTGTAATATTTTTTTTCAAAAATTCTATATATTTTCCAACTTTTATTGTCCACTTGTCGGTTTCCAGAGTTTTCTGAAAAATACTCTTTTATCTGCCACAAAGTATGGAATAGTTATAAATACGTCAATAGCTATAAAGTTATTTCCAATTACTATATTTGTATTGCAGAGAATGCATGGACTCCTAAAAGAGTCCGGCAATTCAATTCTACTAAATACAATGTCGGCAAGTTCGTTAAATATTAATGCAATTCATTTGATACAAGTAAGAAAGCACAGTCGAGAGTGCTCGACCGTAAGATACCCGCAACCCATTTCGAGACAAAAAAAAACAATATACCAAAGAAATATACTGAAATTTGTATTTTTGTATATATTTGAAAAAAATTATAACATACCGACATGATCACACTGTCAACTAAACAAACAATGCGTGAACAGCTGTATGTGAATATTCCCTATAAAATTGATTCTTGAATAACTTCCTTGTTCATTCGATCTCAACCAAATTCACAGGAATCATGAGACGAAATTATTATTATGCATACGAAAATTCAACGCTTTAGGTTCATTATTACGGCTTTTCCAGTTTTGGAGGAGGAAAGGGGCGTGGCAAAAAAAATTAAACACAGATGGCTCACCAAATTACACATCATTACACAAAGAACTTTTGGAGTTATACGCGATTTGCATAAAAAAAACTTGACTTGTTCTAGATTTATGAATATTGTGGGCGTGGCATCCAACTTTTGAAATAAACCTGATCTGTGTCTCTATGTCTTATAGTCTCTGAGATCTAGGTGTTCATACAGACAAACAGACGACCAGACGGACATGGCTACATCGTCTCGGCTGTTGACACTGATCAAGAATATATGTTATATAATTTATGGGGTCGGAGATGCCTCCTTCCGCCTGTTACATACATTTTCTGTTATAAGTTATAAAACCCTTCTACCCTATTAGTAGCGGGTATAAAATTGGCTTCAATGGGATGAGCTCAACTGTGAAATACCAGCTAAATAATTTTTACGGTAAATAAAGGTATTGTCAATACGTCAATGACGCTGACACAGCTACTTTTAAATTTATGTATAATTCAGAATTAAAACATTTTAGCAGTGATCATTTTTCAGATCTGTCTTTAAGACAATCATCAACCATTAATAAGCCATAAACTTGTTAAACTCTTGTACCCCATTAGTTTTGTTAGTTAATGTATTTTGTGCAAGACTTCATTCAGTTGTAAATGCGTGTTGCATAAGCTCACGCGTGTGCCTCTATAAAAAAATGAGACTCTTTAGTTTTATGCTTTATCAACGATACTTGGGAATGTCAGATTTGCATTATTCTGAATATATGCAATCCTAAGTGCTTAAGGCAACTTAGGGCTGTAACTTCCTGCGCTTTTTACTTATCGGAAGTATTGTTTCAGGTTTAATAAGCGCGTCGTATCTATGGTTTAGAGACCTTCAGCAAGTTCATTCTAAACAAGTAAGAAAGCTACAGTCGAGAGTGCTTGACCGTATGATACCCGCAACCCATTTCGACAGAACATAAATGATATTTTAACAAAAAATATACCAAATATACTAAAACTTGTTTTTTGTATCTATTTAAAAATAGCGGGTAAAAATCCACAACACCGTTATGGTCACACTGTCAACTAAACAAACAAAGCGCGAGCAGCTGCAAGTGAATTTTGCATATAAAATTGATTCATTAATAACTTCCTTGTTTTTCACTCGATCTCAACCAAATTCACAGGAATCATTGGGAATATAATTATTATTATGCATACCAAAATTCAATGCTCTAGGTCTATTATTACTTTAACAGAGTTTTGGGGGTGGAAAGGGGCGTGGCATCCAACTTTTGAAATAAACTTGATCTGCGTAGGACCTATAGGAGTACTGTCCCCAAATTTGGTAGCTCTAGCTCTTATAGTCTCTGAGATCTAGGTGTTCATACAGACGGACAGACGGACATGGGTATATCGTCTCGGCTGTTGACACTGATCAATAGTATATATAGTTTATGTGGTCGGAGATGCCTCCTTCTGCCTGTTACATACATTTTCTGTTGGCACTAAGTTATAATACCCTTCTACCCTATGGGTAGCGGGTATAAAAAGGGAACGCCATTGATTTCATTGACATTGTGGTAGGCTGCTCAACCCATTTGGTTGCCGTTCTATGGCTGTATTTTTATCAGCACTCACAAGTTATTTTGCTACGCCGATTGTCCTATGGCACGTGAAATGCTTATGAAAAGCCTGGAAACAAAGTTTCATTTTCATTTACAGAATTTTTGATACCGTACTTTTGGCCATTTACGATATTCAGTTCAAATGGGAGAATTCACTATTGTTAGTAAACTATTTACTACGTGAGAACTATGGATATTTTATAATAACCTGCAACAGCGCTTTGGTATATGCTATAAATCAACTGCTGCATGCACAGCGGACACGAATTGAATATCATCTGCGATGTGACTCTTTCTCCCTCGATGAAATGGCGAAGAGTCTTTACTTTAATGATAAACTACAGTCGATTTGCAGGGATTGCAGTATCTATATTTCTATATTATAGTCGATTTTGCTTTACCAAAAGATACATTATCCTACATGGAGATGCTGCTCCACATAAGATGGATGCTACCGCTCACTGTTTATTTGAGTATGCCTTTACTTCTTAATACCCTAGAGGAAGAGGTGAGTCATATTTGAAATAGTATTCAATAACTTTAACAAAAAATTGAATTACAATTAATCTGCTTAACAAATGCGAAAACCCCACATATCTTTTTCAAGTAGGGACCGAAAATAATATTATTTGGTTATTTTTAAACAAAAAAAAAAGTTAACTTGTAGTTGTTTGAGAATGAGAACTATACCATTCTCCTTTTTTTTTTCAGGGTTATGTTGTGCATAATATGATTTGCGGATTTATAATTAATATTTCACAGATCATAGAATAATTATTATTTTTTGAGCTACACTTTAGTATTAAAATCATGAATTTATTTTGATGATTATTATTTTGAGCGTTGTTATTGTGATTACACCCTTAGGGATAAGGACTCAAACGATTGAAATCTCCAATAGTGATTTAATTTTTACTTTAAAACTTACAATAATTGCAACCCCTATTAGATACTTATTTTTATTTATTTTATATTGTTTTTTGGTAAACTTTTTAGTTTATAATTGTGTTTGTTTTGATAAAATTTAGAATTTTGCATAAATGCACAATGAACAAAAACCCCATTAACATAAAAAGTAAATTCTGAAACACAGATTTTATCTCGACTGCAACTTGCGCTGACGCGCAAGAATCATAAGCTTGCACCTTACGCTTCTGATCGACAGCAACGGCAGAAGTAGGAAAAACATACTGCGAAGGTTACTGTTGCTTGGTTTTCGTCAGTCTTGGGATTTCTGTGACATTACGCTGTTACTTATAATTTTTTAAGAAGCACAAGCAGAAACCAAGCAATAGAAATTAAACTTACGGTGGTTTTTCAGACAAAAAAGTGATAAGTTTGCTTCTCGGAGCTTAAAGTTGTTCACGTCGAAGGATTTATTCCATTCTAAGGCCACAGTTCCGCGTTGATTAATAAAATATACAAAGTATATGAAAAAATTGTAAAATCGTTTGTTTATTTTACACTTAAGTCAAAGATTGTAGGCACTATTCGCTACATTGCGCTACTTCCACAGCAGCGAGAGCTGCCGAGGGTTGACAGCTGTCGGCTGCCTATTTAGCGTTAGACTTTAATCAATTGCATCCGTTGTTGCAATATATAATAATTTGTAGCCTGATAGGCAATTTGTACAATTAATTTTACTGCTGAGCTTTGACCGGGCAGCAAGGCGAACGTTTTGACATTGAACAAACTGTTGACAAATTGTAGCAATGGTTTTTGAAAATTGTTGAAATAAATTCATATCACGAGCAGCATGATCGGTTAAGAGCCATGCAGATTGGGATGCTGACCATTGGTATTCTGTACAGCCTTGGCCACCTCCTCCTGCAAAGTGGTCGGTGGCTCCGATACGATATCCGTGTGCATGGATAGGTACTTTAATTTGTTCGTAACAGCTACAAAAAAAAGGATGGAAATCAAATTAGTTGCAATTAGAGAAGAGTAAAAATTATTTTATACTTACCGGGTCGCAGATCAATAAGCGAACAGTGCTGATCGACCCATAGGAAGGCGGTGCGACGCAGCTCATCCAAGCTGGCACTGGACACAGTCGAGGTGTAGGAGGCCAACAAGGGCTCCAAAATGAGACCGAGCTGTGAAAATCAACATCAATTAATTGGACGCATTTAAGAGCAGACAATTCACTTTGTGACTTACAATCCAAAACTTCCAGTCGTTCATCGTATTGTAACGTACGTAGACTTCATATAATTGACGCACATGCTCTGTTCCCTGGCGTGTCACCGGCGCGCCATTTGCGGGCAGTATCGAATGCAGATGCCTGTGGAGATAATAATGTTGCAATTGAATTGAACAAACAGTGGGCAATCCGTGGGTTAGACTTACGTGAGGGAGTTGTTGAGGGCATCTCGCTCCATGCGCAGCGCCTCGATCTTGTCCTTCAGCACATTGCGCTCCTGTCGCAATTGCTTGATGTGATCGGCACCCTTTTGCAGCATAGCTGCCTTGCTGAGCTTGGCATTTGGGTTCTGTTGTAGTTGCGGTATAAGTGAGTGCAGCGTATCGAAGCCGTTTTTTATATTATAGCGCCGCTTCTGCTCCGCATGAATGTGCCCGGCACGACGTTGTGTGTCCCGTGGCTGATACTTGAGGCTGGTCGTTGGCGACAATGGTGAATCCTGAGAGTCGTGGAACGGTGAATCTGGCGACAGACTTAGGCTGCTGCCCATGTTTGATGTCGTGCCCTGACTAAAGCCAAGCATCTTACTGCCGGGAGGACTGTGCAGCGATGGTGCTGCAATGGTCACGGGCAATGAGGCGGACTTCTTTGGTGAGTGTTGCTGCGCCGGCACCGGCACGGACAGCGGGGATGTGGCAGCATTGCTAACGAACACCGACTGCGATACATTGCCGCTACTATGGCTGCTGGCTATGGCATTGGCGGAAGTACTTGGCTGCGTTTTGTTAACCACAGCTGCCTGCAGGCGTGTACCTATAAAGAAGTTCAAATCAATTAGCAAACTAGCTTTGGTCTTTGAAATAAAAAGAATAGAAAATCCCACTTTCTCGATTTCATCGTAAATACTTGCCTTAAAATTATAAACACAAGTATTGAAGACTACAAAATGTTTATAAATATAAAATTTTTCTGATTGTCTTTAAAAATCAATAAAATAATGGAAACTGCAAATCACTCAATTGAATTAAAGGACATATAACAATATCAATGTTATTTTTCCAAATAATTTACTAGAATGTCTGGAACATCACAAAAGCTTAGCTAATTTTTTAACAAAATTCATTTTTTTTTAAGAACTGCAATTAATATTCGTGTTTTGATATTTAAACTCACTTTTAGTCAGCAGTTGAGCTAGTGTGCTGTTGAGCATGGGATCGCTGGTGGCCTGGTGCATTTGCTGTGCGACCAACAGGTTGCCGGTGCTGTTGCTCACGCTGCCATGACCATTGTTGATTGGCGAACCTCCGCCTGCCGCAACTACCGTGTGCTGCTGATGCATCGAGTTGCTGCGCACTCGAGACTTGCCCTTGGCGTGATATTTGGGCACGGCAAACTGTTGCTGTTCATGATGAATGAGTTTGGGTAGCGACACGTTGAGCGGCAGACTGTTCGATCTATGCATTTCCTTGGGCAACATGGTTGTGTTGGGCGTTGCCCATGGGGCAACACTGACTGCGGGTTGTTGCTGCTGTTGTTGTTGTTGCTGCTGTGGTAACAGCAGACTGGCCACAGTCTGCTGCTGCAGCTGCACATGCTGCTGTTGCTGCTGTTGTTGTTGTTGTGAGTTTGTCGCCTGTTGACGCGTAAGCTGCAGGATTTGCTGTGTGCTCAAGGTTAGTCCTAGGGGCAGAGATTGCTGCATCTGAAGCTGTTGTTGCTGTTGCTCTTGTTGGAGATAACTCTGTTGTTGTTGCGGTTGCTGCTGCTGCTGTGACACGCGTGGCACGTTTATAAAAGCACCCGTTGATGCAGACTTCTTGAACTGAGGATACGGCTTGTAGCTGATTGAGTTGTAGCTGGTGTCATTCAATAAGGATAGCACATCCGCATTGTGCTCCACTTTGACGTTTAGCTGTTGCTGCTGCTGCTGTTGTTGTTGCTGCTGCTGCTGCTGCTGAGGCAATTGTTGCTGATAGTTGTCCGCATAGCTGTTAAGAAAACTTTGCGTATTATAAGAACTTTGCTGCTGCTGTTGCGTCGGAAAATGCAAACGCGTTTGCTGTTGTTGTTGTTGCTGCTGCTGCTGTTGTTGCTGTTGCTGCTGTTGTTGTTGTTGTTGCATCTGCTGTTGCTGTGCTGGCTGAAACGATTGCAGCACCGCGCCAGCGCTCATATGTTGCTGCTGATTCTTTTGCTGCTCCGCCAGCATCTGCTGATATATGTTCGTCTGATGCATCGTCGGCTGTGCCTTATCATAGTTATGGGGCTCGCGTCTGAACGGTCTCTGCGTATTCTTGGCAATGCGCCCATTGATGACGCTCTTGATCGAGAAACTATCGCTGGCACTGCTGTTGATGGCACCAAAGTGCTTCGTCACATGTCCTCGCCCCGGTACACTCTCGCCCAGCAATTGCTGCTGTTGCGTTTCATTGGCCGCTTGCTGAACTTGCCGGGCTGCCGCAAACTGTTGCTCAATGTCGCCGTAGGGCATGTTGTTGATGGGTGTGTTGAGCTCCAGCATATTGGCATCCACAGTCATCATGCTGTCGTTGGTGTAGAGCGTGTGTGGGGCACCTACGATTGCGGGCAGGCAATAGTCATCGTTTTTCAGCATCTCTGCATCGGTGCCCTCCTCGGGCACGGGTGGCAAGCGTGAAGAGTTCGTGGTTAGCAAATCTGTGCAACAAAAACAAAAAGATATTCAGTTTGCAAAGCAGACAGTGGATGGTAGTGGGAAACTTACCTGAGAACGTAATGTCGATGTCATCTAAATTCGGTTGCAGCGGCCCCAGACTTGGCTGTATAAAATCTGCAATGCCAGCTCCTCGCGCTATACAAATATGGAATACATATTAATATTGGTTTGTAAGCTGTTTCACTTTTGTAAATTTATTTATTTTAAATTCAACTTAGAAGAAGAATTTTAAATCTATAAATCTGCTTACCAATCTCTCTGGAATCGGGAAAGGGAAAGGGTCCATTTATTGCCGAGAACAGAGTGTCTGTTGTCCAGTCGTCTGGCATTAAGTTTCTATCGTTCAGTGGTGACCATTCCAAAAAGTCAAGTTCACTTTTCTGCAATTAAAATATAAAATATCAAAACATTAAGACAAACAACTTTTACAGATCTTACTTTAGTTATAAATACTATAATGTATACTTAGAAGCTTCTACAAATATTTTAAACGAAATCTAAATATTATATTCTTAATGAGATAGCTTAATGTCGCCTTCATGATTAATTTAACGTACCTATTGTATTGTAACACACCCTATTGATATGGAAGCTATTAAGTAATTGAGTTTAAAATGCTTATCGTTGATAAGATATCAGTAAACAGTAATAAGTAGTTTAGTTTCAATCAATTCAAAGTTCCTCAAAGTTATATGTTACCCTCGTAGACGATGTTTTACTTATGTGTTGGACACTACATTAATTAAATTGCCTATCGATTTTACTTGCGGTCAATATCTAGTCTACTATATTCGCTTTGTCCTTTTCAAATGGTTATAACTATTTAGTTATTCGGACTACTTCGAAGCACACTCGCGAACGTTCGGTGCAAAATGAGACGAGAAGAACAAGGCAAACTTCTTTATTTCCTGCACTATCAACGCTATATGGGACTCAACGATATCGACTACTCATCGAATTCAAAGGGATATGTGATCCGAGCGAATTGGCTCACTTATACCATACAGTTTATTATGCAAATTTTATTTTTTGGTGCCCTAATCCTAGTGTTCACCGATAGGAACATATCATATATTGACATGCTTTCAAAATCGGGAAATCTGTTCCATGAATTGGTTATCATATCCATGCCTTGCAGTCAGATTTTGCTCAGTTTTTGGCTTTGCTATCATCAGCCCTCTCAACAGCATCTCTTCCAGATGTTAACTGAATTCGCGAGGCGCCTCGAAGTGAATACACGGAACTTGCCACGCCCTCATATGCTATATCATCTCTGGGTGGGAGTGTCCATATTTCACGCAATCACAGTTACGATGTTTTCTTGTTTTGTCTGGAATCCAATCCAGAATGAGTTCTTCTTCATAACATTTATATGCTTCTTTATCCTTTTGGTGCGTTCCAACTTCATTGTAACTTGTTACACCAGCTTAGTACATGTAGTTATCGTACTGATGCAAGCACACGCGGAACAGTTAAAGGATATAATAGAAAGTAAAATGATATATGCAGATAAATTGAATCAGAGTTTGCGTCTCTTTGATGATCTGCTGATGCTATGTCAACAGGAGATGGTAGAAGTCTATGGCACCTCCTTTGTATTTCTTATGATGTTCAATATTCCGGATGCCATCTGTATTCTGTATGTTTCTACTTTGGAGGAACGCTTTTCATTTTGGGATGTTGTGCAGGTCAGCCTCAGAACAATACCTGTGTGCGTGTACCTTTCCTTGCCAATGATAATCAACAACTTGAGCGACCAGGTAAGTTTTGATGCGGATTCTTAATTTTGTGTTTATACAAAACTCTTTACCCCAACTGCATGTTTATGGTTATACTTATTTTTTACAAACTTTCCCCACCTTCAAGCAAATGCCTTGGATTGTAATTATAATTAATTAATGCTTTACTTGTATTGACATGAATTATCTTTACCACAATTTCAATTAGACGAAAGTGTTTGCTTGTATAGATTGGATCGTATTCGATTTCACAAATTTCCATGTTATATAATTTTTTGACTTTCAGTTAATAGTGTGAAGCTTAACAAAACGCAATAATTAGTCGGTATATTATGGTGATGGAACAGAGACATGGGAAATTGTGCTCGTTTTTGCACTATCAGCGTTATTTTGGACTGAACGATATCGACTATTCTAGTGACCTTCAAGGATATGTTTTACATCCAAGTTGGGTCTCATATGTCATGCAGTTAACAGTTCTGGTCATAATGATTCAATCTTTATATGCCACTTTAACTAATCAATGCATCTACAATGTGGATATGGACTCAAAGGAGGGAGATGCATTCTATTATCTAATTCTCTTAGAAGCTCCAATCACCCAGTTGCTGGTTACCTTTTTGTTTCGCATTCACCAGCAATCCCAAAACAATCTACTCCAGAAACTTTCCCATTTAGCATTGAGCCTAAAACTGGAGACCTCAACGCTTCCACGCCCGTTTCGTCTATACCGCCTTTGGGTGATAAGCAGCATTGTCTATGCGCTCAACATTGTCATGGGAATTATTCAATATTGGGGCTCCTGTCCACAAATAGAACAGGCTTTCTACCTCTTATGCCTCTATGTTAATCTTGTGCGAACCAACTTTATAATCACATGCTACTCCTCCTTGGTGTGCTTAGTGCTCAGTCTTTTGCAAAAACTGCAGGATCAACTGCACCTAGAATTATTAGGTTTATCCTTATCCCTGGAGAATGTAGCATTCAATTTGCATATCCACGATAAGTTGCTGTTGCTTTGTGTCGAAGAACTTTTTGTTTCGTTTGGTGTCGCGTTGCTAGTGATGTTCTTATACCTAGGACAGAATTCCATATATGTCTGTTATCTGGCTACATCAGAGAATCGCTTCTCTTACTTAGAAACCATATGCATACTCACATGGATGACCTTAATCTATGTGTATGTGGCACTGCCGTTAATGGAAAATGATTTGATCAGAAAGGTGAGTGAACATATTTGATTGAAATATTTTACAATACAATACAATACAACGGTTTAATAAAAAAAGGTGCTCTTCTTGTGTAAAAACTGACTGCTGATAAATTAAATCAAATTCGTGAATTCGAAAATCTTTTTAAAATTTGATGTATACACATAATTCATTACTATATTAAACGCCATCTATCGGCGCATTTATTTCATTGCTTATAAGCAATGGTTCATGGCCCTGCTGAATATTGATTGACGTACATCCTATGGTTTGTGACTTTGTACCCTTTCATTCTAATTTCAATTATTTATTTCAAAAAGTTAGAAAAGGTAGTTAAAATAGACTGCAAGTTGGTAACCACTATCTTCTTCTTCTATCATTTCGACAATTTTCAGTCTGGGCTGTATGTTGA
This sequence comes from Drosophila immigrans, assembly GCA_963583835.1. Classification (NCBI taxonomy): domain Eukaryota; kingdom Metazoa; phylum Arthropoda; class Insecta; order Diptera; family Drosophilidae; genus Drosophila; species Drosophila immigrans. The sequence goes on along the minus strand of OY757143.1, from coordinate 17,522,757 downwards.
TGATAGAGTCAGTGTCAAGACAACGAATCTTATTTATATAACTTTAAATCCACTTGTGCGTATTCACCCTCTATCAGTAATTAGATATCTGATAAATAATTATACCTATGTTATTGTACTACTGAGTTAACAATACTACAGGGTACTTCGAGAACAAGAACCCTTATTAAGGTTCAAGCTAAAGGCCGCTGGCTCACCGCCGTTTTGTAGGAAATTGATTGGGAGATTGGAGAACACATTTGATAATTCTAATTAACTATGCATATAGATAATCGGATATCGAATATTCTAACAACCAGGCAGCTCAGTACTCGAAGCAACTTGCAGCACGTAACACGTAAATAATGCTAACGATTTTGCAATACCAACGCTTTTTGGGTCTGACAGATCTACAGTACTCTAGAACTGTGGATCGTTATGAAGTGCACGCAACATGGTCCACACTTGTCACACAACTGTTGGTGTTGTGTCTGAAAATTTGCGAACTAATTCAGTTGCTCGTCCAGCTCAGCGTGGATTATTTGGGTGTGCAATCAACGTTAGGAAAAGTGTTTTTCCATGCAGTGGACGTAATATCTCCGATGAGTGAATTGTTGTTCAATGCTTGGCTTCTTGTGTCGCAAGAAATCCATCAGCACCTCCTGAACCGCTTAGTTGTGTTGTCCAGTCGACTAAAAGTCGACACAATGACTTTAAGTTGGCCCCGATGGCTGCATCGGCTTTGGATTGTCATTTGCTTAGTGTACATATATCTTGTGATTAGCTATGTGATTACTACATGGAATTTGGAAAAACAGTACACACATTTCTTCTCCTTTGTGGGACTTGCATTGCACTTTGTGCGCAGAAGCTATATAATAACCTGCTACACATCATTGGTGCACATTGTCCGACACTTACTTCAGGCTCAATCAAATGATTTGGGAAAAATTACAAGTGATGCAGTGAACTCTCCCGATGAGTTAAAGGAATGCCTGGGCGTTCATGATGAGCTGCTACTGTTGTGCCAAGAAGAGATGGTTCAAGTCTATGGCGTAACTTTGATATTCCCGTTTCTTTACTCTGTTCTCAATGCAACATGCATTGCCTACTTAGCTGCGCTGGAAGAGCGATTCTCCTATTCGGAAGTGATGGCAGTCCTCATTTGGATGTTTCTCATCTGCTTGTACATGATTATGCCATTGAATAGCAACGAGGTGGTCAAACAGGTAAGTTAACTAGATGAAAACTTTATAAAAGGCCGCATATCAATAGTATGGTCTCAAAGGAAAACTCCGTTTATTTATTTAATTGCTGAAGCGTGAATGTTTTCTATACGTTCTCATAATTGTAATGGAACTCAATCAATCTAATGTATCTGGGTATCATAAATACTGATGGCCACGTTGAAGCAGTTGTCAGTATCTGATTGGTGATTTTGTAAGCTGCACAATGATTAAGTATCAGCAAAGTGAACTATATCCGTTCTATTGCATCTGCCGATATCTGGGCATATTCTGCATCCACTACAATCCGAATAGCGAACGTTTTCGATTGCGTCGCAGCCTCGTGTGCTATGTGGTGCACTTTGTATTGCAAATGTACCTCATCAGTTGCATGATAATTCTTATTTACTTTTGGAAAATGTGTTTCAAGAGAGAAATGACCGCAACTGGAAATCATTTCGAACGCTTTGTGCTCTTCTCCGCCCTGGTCATACAGTTTTTGCAGAATGCCTGGCTCATTTGGCTGCAGGGCTCCAATGTACGCATCGTTCGCCAACTGGAGTTATATCGACGCAAGTACTTGACGGGTGTCCGCCTCAAGTTGCCCAAATACCTGCTGTGGATTCTCATTTTCATGAACACCATGTACATGATGAACTTTCTGAGGAGCACCATGCTGCATTGGCTGACGAGGACTACGATGTGGTTCAAGTTCAGTACGCTCGGCTTTCCGTTGCGCGCCATCATCAGCAGCTTCATACTCGGCACTTATGTGTGCCTCATTCATGTGGTGCGGCACGTGCTTCGCTGGAATCAGGGGCAGCTGAAGACCCTGGTGCGTCAGCTGCAACAGCCCAAGCGTAGTTGCAGCGATATCCTGCGACTGCGCGGTTGTCTCGATCTCCATGATCGGCTTCTCGTCCTGTGCAGCGATCAGATTAGTGTCGTCTACGGCTTCAATATTTGCCTATGCCTGCTTTTCTCCTCGTTTGATGTAACTAGCATCATATACATTCTAACGGTCAGTGAGACAGACACCACGCCGTGGCAAGATGTGTTTATGACTCTTGTGTGGCTCTCGCCTACGCTTATGACCTCAACGACAGCTGTGATGAGCAACGCAGTTCGCTTGCAGGTATGTGGTAATTATTATTATTTCGATCCTCCGATCCAATACAATTTTTAAATGATTTCTGATCATTAGAAGAACAATGTATTTTATCGTTTATGCATTAGCTCCGTTCTATTCATTGGATACTCAACCAGTTTTTCATTTAGAAATGTGTTTGTTCAGATATTCAAAGCAAAATGCTTCTCTTCAATTTATTACTGCTTACAAGCTGTTCATTTGCATTCAGAATAGTTCTCAATTGTATAAATATATTAATTCGTTAATATAAGGAGTTAAACTGTATAATATGACCATATTAAATATCGCTAGCTCCCCATTAACTCAAATAATATATTTTTCTTTCGAAGGCGTCAAAACTATTTGTAGCCTTAATTCACGTGGGTTCTGCTTGCACTTTGGGTACAAAACCCATCATTCTGTGGCATTGTCAAAATCAACTAATTTAATTGCTTTTATAGTAGTATGATACCCCTTCCCAAACTGATATGTAATTGATTAATGTTTGAATTGCACAAGGATTCGTCGCTTCATTTCGTTTGCTTGTTAGTTGGTAATTCTCAGTCATGTATTACGGAGCCGAGCTACGTGTGTATTTAATTAGTCTAAAGTGTTTGGGTTTACTTTGTGCAACCCACGAAGCTGGCAGCATTCCCATAATATTTATGAGCCAACGAGACGAGTTAAAGGGACTGATTGCCTTTGTTGTGGCCCAAGTTGGATCGTGGTTCGCGTTCGCATATCTTTTGATGGCACCCAAAGGATTTATGATACCATTGTACACCCTAGTGGGCAATTCGTATTTGTTAATCAACTACTGCTTGGCTTGCCTGGTTATATCCCTAATTTACCTTGGATTCTTTCTTAAACGCCACAGTTTTCTGGCTCTAATTACACTGCTAATTCACCACAATCACAAGGATCTGCAAAACTGTTATGCCAAGCGATTTTTTCGACGCTTCTGCATGCAGGTGGGCATGTCGGTGCTCAGCCTCGCTATATATGGACGGGCCTTTAGTCACAATATTGAGCTATTGCCCAGGCTGCTTCTATTCGCCGTTTTCACCTATAGCTACGTGCTGATAGGGCTTATCATAGTTCTCTATAGCTGCCTGACACAGGTCTTGGCTGCCCTTTTGCACCTTTATAATCGCGACTTGCGGGCAGCAGCCGCAACAGCAACAATGCCAACAATGTGGCGACTGAGTTTGTGGCATCGCAATCAAGTGCTCATCGTTTGCCATGAACAACTGAACTCTGCCTTTGGTCTTGTTATGGTGTTAATTACGGCATTCGTCTTATTATCGGCTCCATCAGCTACATTCTTTATGATTACGATCGTCTTCGAGTTGGATAGCAATCGAGTGGGCGAGTTTTATGTAATTCGCATGCTATTCGCAACTATGCTTTGGAATCTACCCTGGATGTTCGCAATGGGTATGATATTTCCAAGGGACACGCTACGGATAGAGGTGTGTATCAATGGATATTAATAACAGTGCAGTGTATTTTTATACCCGCTACCCATAGGGTAGAAGGGTATTATAACTTAGTGCCAACAGAAAATGTATGTAACAGGCAGAAGGAGGCATCTCCGACCCCATAAAGTATATATATTCTTGATCAGCGTCAACAGCCGAGACGATATAGCCATGTCCGTCTGTCTGTCCGTATGAACACGTGGATCTCAGAGACTATAAGACATAGAGACACCAAATTTGGTACAAAGGTTCCTGTATTCCCTACGCAGATCAAGTTTATTTCAAAAGTTGGATGCCTTCGCCCACAATAAGCACTAATCTAGAAAAAGTCAATTTTTTTTTATGTAAATTGCGTATAACTCCAAAAGTTCTTTGTGTAATGATGTGTAATTTGGTAACCCATCTGCGCTTGACACTCTTAATATACCCTGTAATATTGGTACAAATCGGATAAGTAGAACAAAAGTTATTCGTTAAATTATTTATCAAAATTGTTGTGCCCAATGCATATGGACGTTTTAAGTGTGTGAATGACCTAGAGATATCAAATTTGGTGAAAGTATTCATGTAGCTCTTACGCAGATCAAGTTTGTTTTAGATTTTTGCCACGCCCCTTTCCGCCCCCAAAAACTAGAAAAGCCGTAATAATAGACCTAGAGAACTGAATTGGTATGCATAATAATAATTATATTCTCATTGATTCCTGTGAATTTGGTTGAGATCGAATGATCTTTCTTACTTGTTTTCAATGATTTTGAACACGGAAAATTCTGAAAAACGACGTTTAGGCATTAAAGACATATCGGAAACAAGTAAGAAAGCTACAGTCGAGAGTGCTCGACCGTATGATACCCGCAACCCATTTCGAGAGAAAACAAAAAAATTAAATGATATTTTAACAAAAAATATACCAAATATACTGAAACTAGTTTTTTTGTATATATTTGAAAAAAGCGGGTATAAAAATCCATAGCATACCGACATGGTCACACTGTCAACTAAAACAAAGCGCGGGCAGCTGCAAGTGAATTTTGCATATAAAATTGATTCTTTAATAACTTCCTTGTTTTTCATTCGATCTTAACCAAATTCACAGAAATCATTGAGAATATAATTATTATTAAGCATACTAAAATTCAATGCTCTAGGTCTTTTATTACGGCTTTTACTGGCTATTGGGGGCGGAAAGGGGCGGACAGATTGACAGACGGACAGACGGACATGGCTATATCGTCTCGGCTGTTGACACTGATCAAGAATATATATACTTTATGGGGTCGGAGATGCCTCCTTCTGCCTGTTACATACATTTTCTGTTGGCACTAAGTTATAATACCCTTCTACCCTATGGGTAGCGGGTATAAAAATGACTCTATAAAAAAGTTCAAATTCGGTCTCTTAGGTTTGTTGGTTTGTTTTGTTTCGTTTTCCATTGATATGTCTGTTATATATATATAAGACAAATAAAATTATTTTGTCTCGGCACTTTTCATTTATTTATTTTTAAGTATACAGCAATTTTTTAGCTCCCATATGAATTATGCATTACATTACATCGACGTTTACGCAGATAATCAAGTGCTGCGTAATAACCAATTAATTACCATGTCAAATATATCTCTGATCAAGCAAATACATTTAGCTGATGGATTCGTCAGTCAGCGCCAACATGTCCTCGTGTCGGGATATGCGGTTGTACCTCCGAGTTCTCTATGCGCTCGGCATGATGTGTGCTAGCCTCGATGAGGAGCAGTGTCTGCTTCAGATAACACCAACCAGTGAGACCTATGCGCTGATCTACACGCTTAGTATACTTGTCGCAGTGCTCGGGTGTTTCGCGTTTGCCTATTTTAGACCGGACGACTTGTACATGATTGTTTACACCAAGACCGGCAATTTCTATGAGCGGATGAATGTGATGCGCTTTTGTGTGGTGCTTTGGTTGCTTCACATATGTCTCTATGTGAGAAGGCGCCGTCACATGTTGTTGGTTGAGACGCTGCTTCAACTGAATAGACTGTGCTCAAGTGACCGAAATAATCGATACTTTCTGCGAATCTTCATCACATATAATATCCTCTTCTTTGTCAGCTTCTTTAACTATGCCAATGGTTATGCCCAGACGGGCTTGGATAAAGTTGGCATGCTAATTTACTGTTTAATCTATAGTTATGGATTTTTCGCCATGAGCCTACTGGTAGTCTTCTTCGTCTGCTTGCAACGAATCATTGGCGCTGGCCTGGCCTATTACAATCAGAAGCTAGATGAAACTGATTCGATCACTAATTGTAGGCGTATTCTGGTTGAGAGACAACGATTATTAAGTCTCATCGGGGGCGAGCTTAACAATTGCTTTGGCCTCCTCATGCTTCCCATTGTGCCACTTATTCTGTTAATGGCACCAACTGGGCCCCTCTATCTGCTTAGCACCGCCATGGAGGGCAAATTCCATACCTTCTATCAAATTGCCATTGTTAGCATTACTGCCAGCCTGTGGAATGTTCCTTGGCTGACCGTGATGACGTTGTTGATGCGCTCGAACGTCATTACAGTAGAGGTGAGCAATCGGTTGTTTAGTGGTCTATCGCTGATACTTTTAAAAACTTTCAAATACATCCATTTAAATTTACTCTACAAATTACGCGCTTAGGATGAAAGCAAAGTTTTTAGTTTCCTAAATTCTTAAAATGAACATTTTGCATTTTCCAATTTAATTCCCTATCAATCAGAAACCAACTAACATTCAGCAATTTATTGCAGGCCAATAAAACTGCTAAGATTCTTGCAAAAATACCTCGGACTGGTTCGGGATTAGATAAAATGGTGAGTTCCAAGTGACTGTCGTTCGTTTGATTCCCTTAATTTATCAAGTGTTTTACTACTGATAGGTCGAAAAGTTTCTGCTGAAGAACCTACGTCAGCAGCCCATACTGACAGCCTATGGATTTTTTGCCCTGGATAAGAGCACCCTTTTCAAGGTACGTAACTACACGCGAGATATTGTGCAAATATTTTTCTAGCAATTTGCATTTCGACAGCTCTTTACTGCAATCTTCACTTATATGGTCATTTTGGTGCAGTTCAAGGAAATGGAAAATTCTACAAAATCGTTGCAGAAAACACAACTCCATATTGATGACAACTAAATTTTAATTGACTTACCGAATCATAAGTCAAGCAGCCAGTTGCTTTTGATTTATAATTTTTGCGCCATTTTCTGTATTCCGCTTTGATGACAGCTGCATGACGTTTCCAGTATTTTCCCTCAAGCACAACGGTCTGTGGGAAAATAAAAAGGGAAATATAAGTGTAAAACGAATGTAATAAGATGTTTTTTATTTACTAACTATCAGAGAAGTGTTCTTAAAAATCTACCTTGCACATTTTTGTTTTTTGTCGTATCTAAGGTGTAGAGTTTGTCGTATGTCTCACGTAATGCTCTTTTGACAACTGATTTAATATCCCAGAACAAAGCAAAGTCAATAACTAAGCATTGCGGTAATCAAAATTTACTGAATAATTATTCCGCACACAGAGCAAATGAAAACAAATTTTACACTCTCTCGATAAGATTAATCTTTCCAATTTTTTTTTCCTTTTTTACTGGGTACATAGTTCTTTTAAGAGTCCCAGACCCAGACCCGAAAATAACTAAGATAAGCGCCTACTTGAGCACTGAAGAGTATGTGTATGTCTGACTTTGGGATCTCTCTGACTGACTAGCGGTTGTTCAGCAAATAAACTATAATATGGGTGTGGCATAAAGTTGTGCCTCCTCCCAACTCAAGCGTTCTTTACTCGACAGAGGCTGGGTGTCTATATAGACCTGGCTTGTTGTTATGATAAGCTAATTAGCAGATACTGTAAGAGGTGTGGGTGGTGTGTTTGCCAGTTGCTTAGTGCATATTGTATTCATTGTGAACCGTTTAACGGAGTGCAAAATATGCTAATTAATAAGGAGCCATCAAGTCTAATAGAGACGGTTCATCTGTTGATTACACGGTCGAGAAAGCCACTCAGAAAGAATTTCTCTTTGTAGATATGTTTTGTATATATTTCAGTCCCCAGTAAAGCATCGACTTATCGTATAATAGTCACGTGATACCGTTTTTCATTTGTTGGCTATTTAATTCTGTTCCAATGATCTCAAAATCCGTAGACAGTACTACACAATAGGTAATTTGAATTGCTTTCGGACATGCGATTAATCTCGTTCTATAAATAAAGGCGGCTATAGGTGATCGATAGCCAAATATAAACGCTCGTTCTTATCACGTGCTGCAATTCGGAGCAAAGGAGCGTCTATGGAAATGGGGACTACATCTCCTATCTCTCCATGAGTCGATGGCGCGCGACGTTGATCACGCGTTCAGCGAATGATTCTGGACACCAAATTTTGGCTCATAATCGGCAAGTCAAAGTTGTTGCTGCCCCATGTGGGGTAGGCGTTCGATTACTTTACAATAGCACAAATTACCACCAAAAACTTAAGTACCTCAGATGGTTATCATTTATAGGGTGGGTTGACTTTCAAGCTGCAGAACGGAAATAAAGGAGTGAAGAACCTATTGATTTGAATTATTTTCGTTGACTGAATCGTACTATGTTGTGAATAAACAAAATTATTTTCTATACAAATTTTGGTGGTCCATCACTTCACAGATACACAAAGGTTCAGGAAACTATTTTAAATTGAATAACACCAAATTTAAAAATCATGACGATCACTGGAAATTACTTTTAATTCGAGTAAAATATTTGTTAAGTTTGAAAGTTAAAATTTCTGTTCAAGTGAGTGGATATTCTATCAAACAAAATGCAGCACACAGATTGAGCCCATTAAATGTTGTCTGTTAGATTCTTAACTACATTTGTGAAACAGTCGCCTGTTGTTACTACTTACTTGAGGATTACTATGTATGTCAACGTCCAGTGGCGATGCGAATTGACACACCGGCGTTCTGCGCTTTTGTATAACTGCAAAAGGGAGAAAAACATATACACAGGTTAGCCAGATGATACTATGCAAAGAGAACGCGCCAAAAACAACAACAAATAAATACGAAACAGAGATAAGATTTTGCCTGGCGATAGCGCCATTCTGGCACGACGATAGATAAGTCTGGAGAGGGAGATGCCAATGGTTTCCTACTCTGCGATGGGCCGATGACAATGACAACGACCCACACGTGTTTAAATCGCACTCGTACTTTTTGGTTGAGTGACGTTTCACAAACCATTTCACAAGACTTCGGAAAGATACATATAAAACGATTACAAGTAGTATCTATATGCTTTAGACTACGTCTAAACAGTGAGATAAAAACATGGGACTCGTATTGAGGCAGGGTGATACTGAAATGCTCTTCCTATTTTATGCCATACACAATGATTTCTGTAAGAATTTCACAAATGTTTTTCTACTAGTATGTATGCCTTAGTATACTATATGTTTTACTAAGTATACTATTCATTTTACTCGTTGTCTTGGCGAATTAGCCTTAGTTTCTTCATGAGATCGTAGTTACTTTTGCGTCAAACAATCGGAGGCATTACCCCTTATTCTGGGGGTTATCTAGTGCAATAAACATCTAGCTTGTATGTGGACATGCGTACTTAGTTAAGTATTAAGTGCTAAATGTGAGACAAGAAGTTGTAGATTTATAAGTACAATACTTTATAAATAGACCTAAAATTTTCCATTTGCCTTTGTCGCAGTTGACGATGTCGTTGTCATTTTATAGAGATAATCTAGACTGCGAGTTTGTAACGTCTCTGCAACTATCTCGCTCGCACAAATGATGTAACAGATGGAAAATTTTTCAAAAAAAAAAAACTAAACTAAACTAAAATAGACATAAATGGTACAGAAATTAAAAAAAAAAGCATTCTGCCAGCGATTCGTATGGCTTTTTAATTGATTAAACATTTGATTTTTCCGGTTCGATTAATGGTGTTAATCGAAAAATAAACAAAAATTTCAAAAAAGAACTTCGCTTTGGCACTCGGCTATGGACGTTCTGTTGCTCAGGTTACGTTTTTATAATATATATGTATATAGTATATATATGTTTGTGAGAGTTGTGGCAAAAGCAATAATTTAAATCGCATTCAACAAAGTGACAGAAAGCGAACGGCAAGCGATCAAGACGCCAGACAGGCATCTTTAATGCTGATAAGGCCAGCGACGCTCGCTGATAAGAAGCAGCGCCAGCAGCACCAGGCTGCGTACGAAAAGTGCGTCGCTAGAGTATGGGAAGTGACAATGACAGACTGCGACTACTACTCTCCATTGCCCAGCAACTAAGACAGCCATAGTCAATGGCCAAGGGAAACCACGAACCGAAAACCAGTTGACAAATTACCAACAAATGCGACTCATCTCAACCAACAACATCGCAGAGCATTTGCGATTGTGATCGCGACTGTGCTTTGAAAGCTTTCGTTTAGCTTTTAGCTTGCTTGCTGCTTTTTGTGTTGATTTTGGCAGACGTCGCACCCAATTTGTGTTTGTTATTATATTTGCACGTGTAGCGCTTAACGCTCAAGGAAATATTCATTAAGCATTTGAAACATTGGTTTTGGTTTTTTGTGGCATACTTTATCAACGACCCTCGGTAGCTTAATTGCCACGTGCGATACGGGGCAAATGTGTGGAAAATTTTGTGTAAATCTGTTGAACATTGATTACAAATTATAACATCAAAATGATGGAATGTGTGTGTTACAAGTGATCATATTATTAATATTCTCTAAACAGCCACAAGTTTTATTTTAATGTCATAATCAATGAATCACGGAAACTTCTTCTAACCGGATCTCTTTTTTATTTGAGCACGTCAAGTTTTATTAAGCAGACAAAATTTAATATGAACATCAGCTTTAAAGAAAATATTACTCTTCCGCGTAATCTGCACTATTTTTATGATACACTCGAACATGATTCGGAAATGGATGATTAAACATTTTGCTATTTGCAATTTTCTACAATTCAGATTTTTTAAAATATTACTATTTCAGATTTTTTATTTCGTCGTAATTGCCTGATAATTAAAAAAAATTAAATTACACAAAAACAATACTTCACGCTCAATTAAATGTAATTAGCTATTTAATACTTTTTTAGAACAAACTAAAAATATAAAAATTAATCAAGATCAGATATACGAAATGACCTAAATTTCAGAATATTTTGGAGGATCGGTTTAAGTTAAAATCGGAAAAATTCTGTTCTTTGTTATAGAATTTATCTATATTATATTATATTTTTTTATTTATAAAATTACACATATTGGAACACATAGAAGATAAAAAGTTAAAGTGCAAATGTTGAGATGACCTATACTTAATATTGATATTAAATACTTTTTTGGAATATTTGTACTCACATTGCATATGCCAGCATCGCCAGATGACATTATTTAGACGTATTTTGTCCTTCCACCGCAATCGTACACCCTTGAAATGGTTCCACTTGGGGGAAGTGAGTTTTTGACTGAAATAAATTCAAAGTTGTACAAAATTCCACTTAGCAAATGAATGTAAATACATATATATAATTTGCGTCCCAATAGTTTGTCCAATATTTGAAGTTTACAATAATAGAATGCATGTCTTGTTTATAAATAATATAAAGTATACAAATGGACAGATTGTGTGCTATTTTTAGGTTGCCCCATAACCCGCCTGGGCGACAATCTCAAAATAAAATCTGAATAATTTTTTTGCGCGCTTTTGTTATGTTTTTGTATGTTTGTTTGAGCTACGCAGCTGGTGAAATTGCCAACTGTCGATGTGTCAATTGATTAGGGCGAAAGGGAGAAATACTCGTAAATCTGACTTGCTATCTAAATTGATATCCAGCAATTGACATGGGGTAAATGCAGTTGAGGTTTACTACGTTAGGGGGGCCCAAATCAATTACTCTTAATATCAAAATACACACCTACTCGTACGTCGTATCAATATCAATTCGCATACGTTATAAACAATAACTTGACTAATCAATACGTAGGCGATACACGATCTGTTGTTGTTATCGCCACTGGATGGATGAATCATTAGCAAATTCTCAGCAAATATTTAACACAGGTGCATTTAGTCGTGTTGTTGTTCCACTCGTTCCACGGGGCACGCCCTCAAAACAGAAATTGCATAACAAAACTACTCGACAGTCGGCTGTTTGGCTGCATTCATGCAATTCTCCTACAATTCTCTTTGCCGTACTAAATGAAGCTAGTTTCGAATGTATTATAACATTTTAGACCTATAACATTTTACCAGAATTATTTTGTTATTTTGTTGACGGGAAATACCTTAATTCTAAAGATGCTGCGTCATCATTTGTCTGCAGCAAACAAGTTTATTTTGAAAAGAGAACTACATATTCATATTTAGTTGAATGGAATTCTGCATATTTCTAGTGTACGTCTTATTATACACAATTTTCCCTCTCCAGACTGTTCAATCAGCTGTTGGCATTTCAAACAGGTTTACTCTCGTCATCTAGCTCTGTTGGCATGAGCACAATGTTCCACGCTCTGGCTCAGTTAATTACTCTGATTCTGCTAATTACTTTAGCATTCGAATTCTGATAGAGGTAAAAATATTGCTTAAATAAAAATATTTATAAATGCGTTGGAACCCAAAGACTAAGCGCTGGATGTTAATACCAACTGTATGTCTAAAGCCTGTTAAATAAATAGATTATTGTTACGAATTCCAGTTACTACAACTGTACTTTCGACCCACGGAGATGTTTTCATTATCTAGCAGCGGCCCCACTGCGAAGTAGTTTTCACGCGAAATACACAACAGAAAACTGAATGGGAGTCCTGGAGAAATGAACAAGCTGATAAGACAACAATAACATAAATAAAGCCTTATCTAACTGATAAGGCATGCCACTAATATACGAGTATGCTAAACCACAAAATAAACCAAAAAAAGCTTGACCATAAAAATGCCGCGCAACACAAGGCTAAATATAGATCGATTCCGCCAGCCGCCAAAAAAAAGCTAATACAGAATAAGCGTAACTTACGATCTTCGACGACTAGCAGTCTGTATGAACCCAAAACTCTGAACTCTCTCACAATGGTAGGGGGCCAAATAAACAAAGCCATGTACGTGCTCAATGCGAATTAGAGACGCGGCGTAAAGTCCAATTTGTACATATATATACTGTCATATATATTTAAAGATATATAAGTCATAAGAAAAGTCGTATTTAAGCACATGTCCGAAAGGTGTAATGCCCTCCCTTGCTATCATTATAAACTTACGAATGCTATGGAAGTATAAACAAAAAAACAAAAGAACTTACGGTTACTATCTACGTAGTTCATATAACGGCCATCTTATAAAGACATTTCATATATAACTGTTTACACACAAAGAAAAATCATTTATACGCTTCTCACTCAAAATAAATTAACTGCACAAAATTTCATCAAGAATTTTGCAATCGCTCCGCTGATATGTAATAAAACTGTTAACAGCATTTCAAGAATATTTAAAATGCTACGCAAACAAACTTTATTCGTATAATGTAAATAAAATTATAGATTCTCAATTAGAATAACGATCGTAGTCTCCCTCTCTTGATTACATTGTTAATTTGTATGTTCTGTGCTTTCCTTATCTTTATGTATAGGTATCGAGGAGTCCTATTTGCCAAAATACTATAAACTATAAACAAAAGATAAAAAATTTGCTTAATTATACTGATATTGTATTATTACTTAGTCCCAACAGGAAATGTATGTAACACGCAGAAGGAGGCAACTCCTTGATCAGTGTCAACAGCCGAGACGATATATCCATGTCCTGCTGTCTGTATGCACACCTAGATCTCAGAGACTCTAAAACCTAGGGATAACAAATGGATGTCTTACGCAGATCAAGTTTGTTTTAGATTTTTGTCACGCCCCTTTCCACCTCCTCAGAAAACTTTTCAAGCCGTAATAATAGCTATAGCTGAAATTTGGTATGCATAATAATAAATAGTCTTAATGATTCCTGTGAATTTGGTTGTGATCGAATGAAAAACTTAGAAGTTATTCAAGAAACTATTTTATAGGGCACAGTTGCCATATAGGTAAGTTATGGATTTTTTTTCAGATATATACAAAAAAAAAAAACAAATTTCGGTATAGTATATATTTGCATTTTCTCGAAATGGGTAGTGGGTATCTTATGGTAGGGCACTCTCGACTGCATCTTTTTTAAGATTCGATCGTGTAATAAGGATTCATTGCATCACGAAAACCTAACTTTGAATATACGAATTTTAATAGAAAATTTCAGACTCTATATTCTAATTTCCTCTTATAAGAATGAGACATTTTATAGATACCTTTTTACTTTAGCCTACAACCAAGTTAAGTTTCATGAATTGACAAAAATAAAAGCAGAGTAGGGTAAGTAAATGTGGGTGATAAGTACGACTAAGAGTGCGATATATAATTCAGATTCTTATATTATTTTGGGTGAATGCATTTGCGAACGTCTGCAGAAATGGGACACGGCGAAGACAGAAGAATATGAAGACAGGGGTAATTGGACAGCGACAAAGACAGCGGATAGCGAACCGCGAATCGCGAACAAAAGCAAGTCAGCGAGCGTTTAAAACGAAGTTGCTCACAGGTAATCCGAGCAGCGGCGTTGGTATCAGCGTCGCTGTTACCGTCGTCGTCGCCATCGCCGTCGCCGGCAGCGTCGTTAACATGTGCCCCGATTATGCGGACGTCTTTTCGGCCAGTCCGCGCTCCCAGAAAAAACGTCTGACAGCCCCAGATTAGTATCACGCGCTGGGCGCGTGCACAAATTTGTGGGGTGACAGTGACCGTAACAGTAGCACTGAGAGAAACAGGACCAGTAACAGGAACCCCAACAGTAACAGGGGCAGTAAACATTCACAGTAGCAGCAAGAGTCAGAATCGGTAACAGTAACATTATCAGCAAGAGTAAAAGTAACAGAAAAACTAACAGAAACAGGAGCAGTGTCGGGAACCATAATTGCACCAGAAAGAGTCAGACTAACACTAGCAGAAGCAATAACACATAGTAACAGAAAATAGAAACAATTGGTATCAGAAACTGGAACACTACCAGCAGTGCAAGTGCAGTGTCAGGAACAGTGGCAGCATCAGCAAGAGTCAGAATAACACTAGCAGAAACAGTAAATGTATCAGTAACAGTAACAGAATGAGTAATAGTAACAGGAATAATGCCAAAAACAGTAACAGTACCATGGACATTAACAGGAGCAGTGTTAGAAACAGAAAAGGTTACAGTATCAGAAAAAGTAATAGTAGCGTAAAAGTGGTCCAGTAGGAACAGTTACAGCATCAAACAGAATAACAGAAACAGTGACAATGACAGGAAAACGAACAGAAAAAGTAACACTAACAAAGATTTTATTAGTAACGGAACGGGAGTAGTGTCAGAAACAGTAACTCTACATCATCAGCGACACTCAGAATAACACTAGCAGAAACAGTTACAGAAAAAGTAACAGGAACAGGAGTAGTGCCAAAGTCGGAATACACTAACAGAAACAGTAACATACGAACTCTAACAGAGACTGTGGCTGCAACTCACCTGTAGGCCAGATTCATGCATTTGAAGAGCTTGGTCAGCGACGTCTCGATCTCCAGATGGGAAGTGATGCCCATGCTGTTCTCGTCGCACTCGCGATCCAAGTCCATGCGCGGAAAGTGCACCACGGTCTGGGGCACGTACAGCTGAACGTCGCGACAGGTGTTGGTCTCTTCGCCGGCTTTGTCGAGGCTGGGGTCTTCGGGATCGAGCATCTTCACCTCGCCATCGTCCTCGAGATCGTCTTGGGCCTCCTCGGCCTCAAAGTGCGACACCATAAACTGGCCCGAATGGATCGATTCGCGCTCCGCCTTCGACGCCAGCATCTCGGCTGCTGCTGCCAGCTCTGCCGACGTGCTGCCGGCGCCTATGGCGTCGTTGCTGCTGCCGGAATACTGCAGCTGGGAGAGTGAAAGGGGCAGCGACTGCAGCTGTAGCTGCTGCTGTGAGAGCGACTGCGAGAGCTGCTGCTGCTGCTGCTGCTGTTGTTGTTGTTGTTGTTGGTGTTGTTGCTGTTGTTGATGGTGATGGGGAAACATGTTGTTTGTGCGTTGGTAGCTTTCGTATTTGTTCAACATCATTTTTTATTGTTATTCTATATTCTTGTTATTGTGGTTGTTGCTTTTGGTTTTGTAGTGTGACCAGGTGCTGATATTGCTTTTGAGCTTATTGTTTTCTAACCGTTTTTGCATGCATTTGCCTTCTTTGAACCATTATGCATCATATGCAAGATTTGAACTCTGTGAAATTCCTCTAATTTGTATATATGTATGTACATATGTATGTACAAACAATCGAATTATGTCACTGTTTACAACTTGAACACACTTTATTTACGACAATTTTCATAATTTATTATTAGAGTTCGGTGAAGCGCTAACTTATTTTATTTTAATAAATTTTTTTTCTTTTTTTGTTGTTTTCATCAATTTGCACTTTTATTTAATGCTTGAAATTTCTACTATTTTGTTGATATTTATTAATTATCAGCTTTAATACCGCAGCATTTTTGCGATTTTTTGGTTAACATTTCAACAATTTTTTCGCTTTACTTTGCAGCGTTTTCTACACTTGTTGCTGTTGTTCTGATCTTCTTCTTCTTCGCCTTTTCTAATGAGAAACACGCCCGCTTTTTACGCCAAAGCGCAGTAATCACAATTCACCACACACACACACACACACACACACACAAATACACACGCATATGTATATGTGCAGCGCAACTATTCGGATTAACGTCAAGTTGTGTCGTCAGTCGGTAAGAAGTGCTGATAATAAAATTCAGGAGTTCGTGCGCGCGCTGATGGCTTTTCAATTTCACAAACGGTACTGATCGAGCTCGAACGTCAACGTCAAGAACAAAGCTGAAAACCTGTGCGCGATTGCGATTATTATTTCCCTCCTGCACACAATCAAAACACAAAACAGCTGACGACGGCACGTCGTGTAGCTCTCTCTCTCTTGCTCTCGCCCAGTCAACAAACGTCACTCTCTCACTGCCTTGCCTCTCTCTCTCTCTCTCTCTCGAGCGTCTTATCAGCACAGGAATTTTCTGGCGCTAGCGCTGGTTGGTCAACGGCGAACGTGAATGGCAGGGTGTGAAAGAAGAAGCAACAACATTAGCAGCGACGTCAGCGTTGGCTGCACATAATATTTACTCACACATACTCGCCTACATACGTTTATCCGCGTATTTGTGTGTGTAGGTGTGTAGGTGTAGAGATATACATACAAACACACTCAATGCATAACAAAAACAATTGCCAGAGTCGTGATTACTTCTACGCGGAATTGAATACAATTATAAATACAATTTTCATTTTTTTTCTCTTTTACGTCATATGCTGCATTTGTTGACCCTTAGCATTGGCCTTCTTTAGCCAGCGTGCACTTTTGACCTCTGTATTTTTTGGACACATCGCACACACACACACACGTATTAAAGGGGCGCGTCTGTTTTGCAAACGACCGACATATACACGATATTGCCGCGCAAGCGTAAGTTTTGCACGCAGATTAAATGTAGTTTAAGCACTCATATTAATTAATATGTCTTTGCGACCACCAACAGTGTAATGTACTAAAAATTGCCAAAGTGCGTGACTGGCAGCATCGTGGCGCAAGCTGCTTGCTACGAACTCAACGCAACAGCTGATTGCGGTGCACTCTTGGAAAACCCGTCTTTACGCATTTCCAGTAACTTTTGAAAATA
The DNA here is from genome assembly GCA_963583835.1 of Drosophila immigrans. Lineage (NCBI taxonomy): Eukaryota > Metazoa > Arthropoda > Insecta > Diptera > Drosophilidae > Drosophila > Drosophila immigrans. Next base: position 17,505,129 of record OY757143.1, on the reverse strand, counting down.
AATTATTGTTAATGCATACATATAATATTAAAAATATCGCTTTTAAAACAAAAAATGTTGTATTACGTTGTGTAATAAGCAAGAAAATTATGGCATGCAGTTTCTGCATTTTTTAATATATTTTTAAAAACGAAAAATGGTAAAAAGCTATTTCTGGCCTCTGGTCACTTTATTTCCTCAGTATCAATCCAAATGAAACGCAAAAAGGTCCAATTATTTTTTCCAATCAAGTTTTTTGCATTTATATGGACATAAAAATGGCTCTATAGTTTGCGCGCAAGCAAAACAACAAGCACTTTCAGTGCCCCAACACACAAAAGTTATGAAAATGTTAACAACAAAATTGTAAGTACCATTCAACAGTTTCAACGGTACCATTCTATGTACATATGTATGTGTGTATTTCGCAATTTCACACACTCACACTCACGCACGTTGCAAACGCGCGTTGCATATTTGTGGTCTATGAGCGTCAGTGTGTCTGTGTGTGTGTGTGTGTGTGAGTTGCCAATTCATGGTAACGTGGCAGAGAGGCAATGGCAACACCGTTTGGGGCATGCAACAACCACCAAAACAGTCGGCTGGAGAAACGAAATTGGCTGATGCAATCGACGCGCAAATTGAGTAACCATTTTTGTTGAACCTATTCTGCTTGCCACAGGCTGCAACACGTGCAACTGAAAGTGAATCATCCTCTTCTCTCTCTGTCAGCAGCATGATCGACGTGACGTCAACTGCGCGCAGAGCACAGCAGAAGTTGTTTATTTGAACATTTTGCGCACCAGTGTTGCCAACTATCGCCGGTTATTTGTAGCAGAGTAGGACAACAAAAATAGCCAAAAAAGCTAGATTTTTTAATACATAAATGGTAGAAAAAAAAACTTACTGTTTAACAGCAAAATATTATATTTTTCTTCAAGTTAATTATTTTTTGGTATTTCTTCAACAAGAAAATCCCCTAAAATGTGATCGGCATCAATCTTCGAGGTACTTAAGTACTTTTCCATTGTACAATCTTTTAAATCCACTTATTCGGTTCGTCCTAAGCAAATCAGCATTTTCTAGCTAGATATAATCCGTATCTGAAATGAATTAATATTTGCAAGATTTCTCACCTCAAATTATTAAATGTATGTATTACCTAAGGTAATTTACTTTATGTCCAAATAGAACACAATGTTCTCATTTGCATTTTATTTGAAAATTAAAATAGCTAAGTTGGCATCTCTGTTGCGCACATGGCCATAAGATAATAATCCATTATAATAATAATGGAAATTATTAATAAAATAAAAGGGGAGTGGGGGACGAACATCGGGTTATCAACGGTTTACGTCACAGAACTGCAGTTCTGCCGAATGAATTGTAGAATTATTAATCATTTGCCGCCCCGTTGCAGGTACAGTGCAGGTCAACTGAATAATGCCGTGTAATCGTCGCTAATAGAATACACTTCTAATAAATGGATTTGTTTCTTATTTATTTAGTGCCACCATGGCGTCCTCACAACAACACACACAGCAAGAACAACCAGCGTTCATCACATTTTTCGAGCCGGATTCAATATATTGCACTTCAAGTTTAGATTCTATTTTTGAGCAATACATCAACAACAACAATGGAAAGTCTGGATTTACCCAAGGAATTGTACTGGGGTCTCAAGCGGGAGCCGGCTTCGCCGCCATCAACGGTGGTCAGCGATCTCTTCGCGCTTGATGAGCCAACAGTTGCCACCTTTCTGTATGACGATAACTTTGCACATGGTCGGTTCATCGAATCTGATCTTCAATGGATCATCTACTAAACAGATTTCTTTACTTTGCAGGCATTTCTATAATGGGCGACGATGAGGCGGAGAGTTTGCAGGAAGCTGTCTCCATGGAGTTGCTTAGCGGAGAGGATTTGGTTGTGGAGTTTCTTGACC